>CM057342.1:727242468-728529602 GCA_030015575.1 Agapanthus africanus | reverse complement strand
CCACCGGTGCCAAAAGAGCTGGAAGATGGATTACATACTACTGCAGATAACCTCAAGAAAATTGATTTGGGGACAGCAAGTGACCTGCGGCCGACGTTCGTCAGTGAGCTGTTGTCTGAAGAAAGGGTGGCTACGCTAAAAGACGTGCTCATGCAGCATAAAGATTGCTTCGCATGGAACTATTCCGAGATGCCAGGACTAGATCCAGAGATTGCTGTACACAAATTGGCAATATCCCCGGACGTCAAGCCGATCAAACAAGCGCCGAGAAGAATGTGACTCGAGCTTGAGATGAGCATCAACGCCGAAGTCAAGAAGATAATCGATTCTGGCTTTATCTAAGAGGTTCAATATCCTTACTGGATCGCTAACATTGTCCCAGTGATGAAGAAAAATGGGACGGTGCGCATCTGCGTAGACTTTCGGGATCTCAATAAAGCTTGCCCGAAGGACGACTTCCCAGTACCGGTCACCGAGCTGATGATAGACAATACGTTCACTCATGAAGTTTTCTCCTTCATGGACGGCACATCAGGATACAATCAGATAAAGATGCATCCTGAGGACCAGAAACATACCGCTTTTCGGACCCCTTTGGGCATATTCTGCTATAAGGTGATGCCCTTCGGCCTAAAGAATGCCGGCACCACCTATCAGAGGGCCATGACGAAGATCTTCGATGACCTCATACATGAAGTCTTCGAATGCTATATCGACGACCTTGTGGTTAAGAGCAAATCATACGAGGAACATTTAGAGCATCTGAAGACCGTATTTCAATGCCTTCGAAAATACAACTTGAAGATGAACCCTCTCAAATGCGCGCTCGAAGTCTCCTCGGGAAAATTCCTGGGATTCATCGTCCGAAACCGAGGCATCGAGATAGACCCGTCGAAGATCAAGGCGATCATAGAAATGCCTCCGCCAAGGACCCTCAAGCAGTTGCGGTCTCTCCAAGGAAAGCTCGCGTACATCCGGCGATTTATAGCCAATCTCTCAGGAAAGTGTTGTCCCTACAGTCACTTAATGAAGAAGGAAACCCCGTTCGTCTGGGATCACAAATGCCAAAGCTCACTAGACGAAATCAAACAATATCTACAGAATCTGCTGGTGCTGACTGCTCCGGTCAAAGGAAAATCTGTCGTCCTATACACAACAGCCCTCGAAGGTTATTTAGGTTCGCTATGGGCACAAGAAAACGACCAAGGGAAGGAGAGAGCCCTCTACTATCTGAGTCGAGTTCTACTGGGGGCAGAAAGCAATTACTCCCCCATTGAAAAACACTGCCTGGCGTTGATCTTCGCGATAACGAAGCTCAGACACTATGCGTTGGCACATGAGGTCCATCTTATATCAAAGGTGGATCCTCTCAAATATTTAATGTCAAAGGCTATATTAACGGGACGACTCGCTAATTGGGCCCTGCTCTTGATGGAGTTCTCGAAAACTTATCGACCTCTTAGGGCAGTGAAAAGCCAGGCCATCGCCGACTTCCTCGCTGAGCATCCAATACCCGTCGATTCTCCCTTGAACCGCGAATTGCCAGACGAACATGCGTTTGATACAATCGAAAGGGAGAGAAGAGAGAATGATATCCAATGGGAACTCTATTTTGATGGGGCGTCTTCCATGAAGAAGCACAAACAAAGAACCCCTATAATCAAATCAGGGGTAGGCCTCATCTTTGTGACTCCACAAAAAGGGATAATGCGCTTTGCCTTCTCCTTAACAGAGCCGAGGACGAATAACGAAGCAGAATACGAAGCTTTGATAGCGGGTCTCGAGATCGCCATCGACATGGGAATTGAAAACTTCCTCATATACGGAGACTCCCAGCTGGTCGTTAGTCAAATAAACGGCGACTACTAAACATGCAAGCCGGAGTTGGTGAAGTACGGCGAGAGAGTACAGCAACTGCTGACTCAAATTCCTTCCTACACCCTAGAAAGCATGCCGCGTGCGGAAAATGTTAGTTATATGTTTGCCCTAGAGGCCATTACTGTACATTGGATGTATATTGTAGTGGATGCTGGGACATATATAGGGAGGACTTTCTTGCTCGACATGATAGTATGCTATCTGGTTACTCTTTACCTTAACGTGTACATTGATTGTCTCTCTGTTACATGTTGGTAAAGCCCTTAGGATGTGTACTTGACTATCTGGACTATGATGCGGATCATACTAGTGGGGACAGGGTAGTCCATAAGTACATCCTTCAAGGTCCCTAGTCGAGGGTATATCGAGACGGGGCATCGATATACCAGCGTAGACTAGCGTATACCTTCTCGACCCATACAGATGGGCGATGGATGATCCCATATCCATTGGTGTTTGACATCGGAAATGATATACGGGTGCTCAGTGGAGACTGGGTACACTGGACGGACTCGCCGAGAACTCCCAGATGGTATTATACCTTACGTCAGATGGCAGTTCTCTGGTGACACTGGTACAGAGTAGTCTGTTGACCCGAGATCGTCATAGAGTCTTGTGTGGTTCCCACTGTGCTTTGATTTCCACCTTACCACGTCCAAGAGGGCGTGCAAAACGGTGGTTTTTGGGTACAGTCCCGAATCACATGGAGGCAATGAGCGATAGGAGGGGATTCGTCTCTCCCGGTATAGGGAGTTGATGTTGCGCTGTGTTCGATTGGCTATAACCGGAAATCCCTGGCCAGGGTTGCTGAGATTTACTGGTAAGTGTTACCAGTAGTTTCTCGAATGTTATAGACCACATATCGACACGACTTATCGAGCTATTGGGGTCTGACGTTTACCACCCCTAGGCAAGATATGCGACATATAAGACGACGAGACCGGACTGTACGGTAAGTGTTACTGGTTGGATTCACAGGAGTGTGAGCGGGCTTGCTCATCGATCTTCTCATCGCTCAATACCCGGGTGGCTGTTACGTTTAGCAGACCGCTTGCGGCTTGTGGGTGTTTGATATGATCATCACCTGCTGCCGGCGTATTGACGAGTCTTTAGAGTCCTACACATAGGTTTCCTAGCTCAAGCGAAACGAAATAGGAGTGCATATGAGATATGTGCGGGATCGAGAATAATGCATGTATGTGATACTGTATTCTATTCTCGCGATGAATGTATCGATTGGTTGTATGCGATATAACCTGGTTATCGAATCAAGGGTTGATTCGATAAGCCGATACATTGGATATTAGTCGGTTGTATGCGATATGACCGGATCGTTAAATCAAGTGTTGATTTAATGATTTAATGCATAATTATATATTTGATATATTACTTTGCATTAACTAGTATTGGTTCACTTTAAATGGATTTTCTCACTTGGATTGTGCACATTGTATATGTGATATACTTTTGTACACAAGTTTGTATCATGTTTGATGATACATGCTCACTAGGGTTTGTGTAAAGATTAAACCATGGTTGTATATTGGTTAGGGTTTTCATTTTCTTATTCATTTATTTATTTATTTATTCTTTTTGGAAAATAAAAAGCATAAAGAGAAAAATGGTGGCTAACTTTGATTGATTTTGAAGCTTCATGAAGCTTTGACTAAGTCACCATTTTGTCTCATGCTTAACCCTAACCATTCCACTTAACCATGATTCATTCTCTGCACTTAACCATGGTTTGAATATGATAAGTATTCATTTTTCTTTTGGATTTAATTAACTTATCATATTCATTTCTTTCTTCTTCTTCTTCATGAGCAAGAAAGAAAAGCTTTCTACTTCAATGGCAACTTGAGCAAATGAGTGAGAAATCCAATTCTAAAGTGAACCCACTTCCTATTTCTTCATCCTCTACCTCTTGCCAAGTAGTAGAGTGTGTTTTCTTCACAAGTTTCATGACTTGGTGAAGTGGGAGCTTGATCTTGTGATGCCTCGACGTAGATCGTCTTCGGCACGAAGCCGACGACCTTGCCCGCCCATTTCTCCGATGAAGCCGACGCTAGAGCCCGGGATTCCATTTGGACAGCGAGGAGACTTCATTGCGGAGCTATGGAGGTGGAGGACCGGATCTACAAAGGTTGTATTTCCGTTCTTTTAGTTAAGTTGTTAACTAGTTTCCTTTGTCGCCTAAATTTCTAGTTAACGATCCGTAGTCTAGGGTTTCTCGGCACCGTAAAATTATAAATTGGCATGGTTGATGCCTTGTGAGACCTCATTTGTGTGCCTAGGAACCCTACAGTGGTATCAGAGCCTAGCTAGAGCCTTAGGCGATGCGTAGACGACGTTTGAAACCCGAATGAACATCGAAACCCTAAAACAAATTGCTCTCTGGACTTTTTTCAAAAACTGGGATTTTTCCAGATTAAAAATGCTTAAAAAATTCAGCAGGGAATCCTAAGAATTACGATGCAAAAATTAACCCATGATATGTTTAAAGTGCGGCGGAACCGCGGCAGAAGCATGGCTTCTGCGGCGGTTCCGCTGCCAAATGAAGGGAGTTGCCTGTAGTTTTTGCACAGTAATTCCTCTTTTCTGGTGCTGAGTTTTATGGGAATTTTTAATATTTATTCAAGAGTTGAATTTTCTGGGGTTGTTTTGGGGATTCGAAGATTCGATCGGATTATCAAGTTTTGTCTATGTATTTTTCCGGATAAGTTTAGAATATGTTAAAAAGTTCGACCGGATATAAATACCCAACTTTTCCCCTGTCGGGAAATTTCCAAGTGTTGGATCTTTCCGTGGTTTAAAGACGTTCTAAGTAGTGCAAGTAACGCGATGGTCCCTCTAGAAGACAACAAACCTTAACTCGATTATGTGACCGTCTTGAACTGCCCTTTGAACCTTGGGGTTTGGGGCAGTACGGCGTGCCACATATGAGGCGTTGGCTTGACCCTTCTACGGCTGGACCGTTGGTACTGAGACATGAACTGGATGTTTTTAAACTTGTTTCATGTGTTGAGCTGTTTCGGGAAAACTTGGGTGTTTGACTGTTCGATCGGAAAGTTTAACATTTTCTGTTTATCTGGAATGTGATACAACAATTGGAATTCACAAGAAGTTATGAGATAACTGAATGAATATTATAAACATAGCAGTTTAGTCTCACTTGATCGGTTGCCACGGAATTTTGACGTGATCAAAAGTCCGTCGCAATCACGTAGCGTACGCGGATACTCACCGGGTAAACTTAATAGGCAGCCTCACTCCATAGCCCCGACCAAGTGACTGTAGGAGAACCCCGTCGCCGAAAGCATCCGTTCGGGTGGTCGCGGCAGCGGTGTTCCGCCTTGGTGCACTTCGTCGACGGTATCGGGGGTGCGGCCGTCTACTGAAGTTTGCGACGAGCATTCGATCAGGATGTCGGGAATCTTGTTGAATTGCCCGACTTGATATTGAAAAGAGTTTTCGATTTTGACACTAAAATGCGGGGTTTATAATTGTTAGGCATGCGATGTCTAAGTAATTCATTTGGTCAGGCATGCGATGTCTGAGGTGGTTGCGGATTCCAACTGTTGTAGTTTTACACTTTCTTTTCTGTGACCGTAAGTGTAATATGTGATATCGCCGGTTTCGTTGCTATATGTCAACGACAATTGGGGTGCACATATTTACTTACGTTGATGACATATGATGTTATGTGTTGCTGGATATGTTATATTGGATCATCGTGTTTGAATAGCCGGGTTTTTTTTATGTGAGATGAGTGTTTTTCATTTTCATTCATGTAAAAACTTGTATGTAATATTCTTTTATTGGGACACTTCCAGGTTGCGGAAGATGTCACCTTTTGTATATTATTTACTTTTCCGCACTAGGATAGACCCAAGGAGGAGGGCACAAGTAACCGGGTTCTGGAGTCCAGTGGGAGACCAACTCGAGGAGTCGAGTCCGGGTCTCCTAACTCTAGAATTGGTAGGGTTGCTTGCCGCTCTCGTAGGGGTCTTGGGGTGTGGGTTTGGCTATTCATCACGACCGTGGAATCCGTGTTTTATACTGGCTCGTATTGAAAACACGGATGTCCTAGTATATCCAATATTTCATATATGTTTCTTCTGCTGCGATATCTGTGATGTGATCATGTGATGTTCTGTGATAGATACAGTATATAGTATATTTGATATATTATATAGACGTTACTTATGTTTTACACCCGCGCTAGCCCTGCCCCGCTCTGCCGTTAGTCACCTAACCTAACGGTGCACGAGGGGACATCGAGGCGAATGCGGATGGCATAAGTGTACGTCGTATTTATCTGTGATGTTTAGGTAATTTAAATGATGGGACTTCATTAATGTGATTAATGAAATAAAAGAAACCTAAAGATGTTGTAGAATTGAATTTCAAAATAAAACAGGTAGCTACAGTTCTTGCTTTGCACAGCGGTATATACGATATATCCTGCACCTTATTCGATGAGGAAAGGACCGAGATCCCTTCACCGGGAGTGACTCCTTTAGTAATAACTGGCTGATGCTACACTCTCGGTTTGTCTTTTGATTGCTTTTAAGTGTTTTTGCTTTGCACAGTGATATATATGATATATCCCGCACCTCATTCGACAAGGAAAGGACCGACGATCCCTTCACCGGGAGTGACTCCTTTAGCAAAACTAGAAAAGCCTCAAAAGCACTCCATTTTAAAATCATTTGATTCTACAACGATATCAAGTTCATTACGCAATAGGTTTTCAGAAAAACCTGTCGTAGCCCTCCGTCATTTCAGATAAGTCCTACTTAGTATTCATGCTACGTTTGTTGACCTCCGTCAAGGCGTAGTGTGCGGTAGCTAACTAGTATTTATCTGCTTATGCATATGATGCAGATTGGATTAGGGTAGTCGTGCGGCCTTGTTGACCTCCGTCAAGGGTCGTGCAGGTGGGTTTAATTCGATCAAGAAATGACGGGTTGAACTTGACTAGTAGCCTATGCTTTGTTGACCTCCGTCAAGGTCATAGGGTGCTAGGGGCAAAATAATCGGGAATTTCAAGTGTTGAAATTTGCAATGAGATTGCATACCTTCTATGAGATAGTTGGATCCCGATACCCGCTGCGAGTAAGAGTTACTCCTGGGAGAGTTTTATACATTACAATTAGCTGATCAAGTAGGTGTCTAGAAAGGTGTCAACGAGGTTACGCCTCTGGGAAAACGAGGTTTACATTAATTAGGTTCGTGCGAAAGCATGGGGGACCTCCCTCAAAGTACCGACACTGGCCTGGCTGAAAGATTGACGAACTTGTAGTGTGTAATTAATCCCGGCTAGTCTTTCCTTTTAGGGTTTGAAGGAAGATTTGATAAAAAGCAGTGGGAGCCATCCTGATTAGATAAAATAATAACCAATCTATTCTTGAAAGAGCGCACGCTGAGTGTTTTCTTCTCTCTCTCTCCAGGTAGCGACCATATTACGCCTTAATCAAGATAATAATACGGATAATTGACCGAACCCGCTTGTTATACTGAGCTGGGGAACGTTGGTCCCGCTCCAACTTATAATTGTTATAAGACAGAGCAGGAAATAGGGGAATACCAGAATTCCCGTGCCGCCCAAACGAAGAAAGTGTATGAGATGCATCATCTTCGGGTGTGTTCATTATACACAACTGTTTCTCAGTATCCTCCGCATCCTTGGTATATGATACCGGATCAGGATCCCAGATATGTAATCTGTTACATAGGGCTACAAAAGGGTAGAAAAACTGAGAACGGGTGATAAGTTTCATGAGACAGAAAACGGGGCAAGTGTTGCAGCCAAGTCTGTTGGTCACTGTCACCCTGTATTACAATACATTGATTCTGAACAAATGCTATTAGATACCGAACCTGATATACAAAATCATATCAGTCTCTTTATTTGTAAAGAAATGATAAAATTTTGTATTGTTGGATAATGTTTTGAACATTTCCTATATCAAGAGTTGATCTGTTCAGGCACGTTATCTAAAAGCATTGATGTTCTAAATCAAACTACAGTTCTTAGTATACAGAACACACACAAGAGGAAAAGTTCAGAAATGAACAATTCCTTCTTGAGGCATTGTAGACTAGGTCATATCAATGCGACCCGACTAGCTGAAGTTACATATAGATGCATATTTAAATCAGTTTGAATTTACATCTTGTGAAACTTGCCAGTCATGTCACAAAGATATAATGACACCAGCTCTGTTTATTGGAAACAGAGAAAGAGTTAGTGAACTCTTGGGACTGATACATGATGATGTATGTAAGGTCTCCTGTCTACACATTCCAGGACTGGTTCTTTGTACTTCATTACATTCTCTGATGATCTTTCGAGATTCAGACCTATGTTCCTGTTGAAACACAAGTCCGAACCTTTTGAGATATTCACAGAATATAAGTTAGAAGTAGAGAACCAAAATACGGGTACAAGTATTATGTCCTTTGATGTGATCAAGGAGGAGAATACTTGAGCATGGAATTCCTGGATTATTCTAAAGGAGAATGAGATTCTCTCTCAGTATTACTCCTCCGTATACACCATAGCACGATGGTATATCGGGGCGGAGCAATCACACCCTATATGATAAGGTGTGCTCTATGATGAGTACTACTGAGTGACCTTTTTTCCTTTTTGGGGTTATGCACTTGGGAAGTTGCATACCTATTGAATACGGTTCCAATCAAATCAGTTGCCTACCATTTCATATGTGATATGGAAAGGGAAGAGCCCATGTCTTAAGCTAGTTAAGATTTGGGGTTGACCGGCCTATGTCTAAAAGCAAAATCCGGACAAGCTCGAGGCAAGGTCAGTTATGTAGAACTGGAAAGGTTCCAGCTGTGCAAACTACAACAGATGATTTGGTACAACCAAAGGATTCAGTAGATACCAACGAGCCTCAGCCTCTCCGCCGATCTAGTAGGGTTCCTCACCCACCTGAGAGATACTTTGGTTTCTCTATGACAGTGGGAGCGAGGATTGCATCATGAGATGATGACCCAACTAGTTTCGAGCAGGCCATCAAGAGTAAGACTCTGTAGGAATGGTTGCATGTTTATCGATCTGAGATGGAATCCTTATGCACCAACAAAGTATGGACTTTAGTTGCTATATCTGAAGGGTTAAATCCCCATCAGGAGCAAGTATATCTTGAGAAGATTACTAGGTGTACTTGGAAAAGTTGAGACTTTCAAAGCTAGACTTGTTAAAGGTTTTCGTCATCGACCATGCGTGGATAATGATGAAACCTTTTTCCAATGCCTATGCTTAAGTCCATCCAGATCCTACTTGCCACGGCTACATACCATGACTACGATATCTGGTGGTTGGGTGTCTTGACTGCTTTTCTAAATGATGATTTGGAAGAGAACGTCTATAAGTACACAGCCAGAAGGCTTCGTAGACAGTGGGAGCAGCGGAAACGTGTGCAAGATGTTTTATAGGATAAACAGGCATCGCGGAGTTGGAACGTCTGTTTTGATGTGTTAGTCAAAGAGTTTGACATCATCAAAATGGTAGATGAACCTTGTATAAACGAAAAGGTAGTAGGGAGTATGGCGGTGATCCTCGTAGAGTACGTGGATGACATACTCTTGATAGGGAAGGAGTTTCCTATGCTACGCTCGGTCAATCTCCGCTTATCACAAGGATTCTCCATATAGGATCAAAGTGATACCTCCTAAATCCTGAGTTTTCATCTATGAGATAGATGTAATTGGATGTTAGGATACTCACTAGATATAGTAAGATGGTATCAATCGATCCTGGAGAGAATCACTGGAAGTGTTCCAGAGTGATAAGAACGACTGAATGTCAGTCACAGGCATTGTCTTTACCCTCAGTAAAGGGACGGTATGTTGGAAGGATTCCAAGCTAGATACCGTGGCATACTAGACGATAAAGGCTGGATACATCACTACTTAAGATGCTACCAAAGAGGCTGTTTGGGTGTATATTGGTTCATGAGATGAACTAAATTCCTACCATTATGAGACAATGGAGTTGTGGCTTATGCCAAGGAACGCAGGTCCCATCAGTGATCCAGACATATTCTAAGGCAGTATCACCTGATCATGGAGATAGTTGATTTCCAGGGGATCGAGGTCAGGAGAGTAGTCTCAGAGGACAACGCGGCGAATCCACTCGCGAAGGCCTATTCCCAGAGAGAGAATTTTATGGGATGGTTGAGTATGAGATACTACAACCACTGCTATCAGATGGCCCTAGTGCAAGTGGGAGATTGTTAGTTATATGTATGCCCTAGAGGCCATTACTGTACATTGGATGTATATTGTAGTGGATGCTGGGACATATATAGGGAGGACTTTCTTGCTCGACATGATAGTATGCTATCTGGTTACTCTTTACCTTAACGTGTACATTGATTGTCTCTCTGTTACATGTTGGTAAAGCCCTTAGGATGTGTACTTGACTATCTGGACTATGATGCGGATCATACTAGTGGGGACAGGGTAGTCCATAAGTACATCCTTCAAGGTCCCTAGTCGAGGGTATATCGAGACGGGGCATCGATATACCAGTGTAGACTAGCGTATACCTTCTCGACCCATACAGATGGGCGATGGATGATCCCATATCCATTGGTGTTTGACATCGGAGATGATATACGGGTGCTCAGTGGAGACTGGGTACACTGGACGGACTCGCCGAGAACTCCCAGATGGTATTATACCTTACGTCAGATGGCAGTTCTCTGGTGACACTGGTACAGAGTAGTCTGTTGACCCGAGATCGTCATAGAGTCTTGTGTGGTTCCCACTGTGCTTTGATTTCCACCTTACCATGTCCAAGAGGGCGTGCAAAATGGTGGTTTTTGGGTACAGTCCCGAATCACATGGAGGCAATGAGCGATAGGAGGGGATTCGTCTCTCCCGGTATAGGGAGTTGATGTTGCGCTGTGTTCGATTGGCTATAACCGGAAATCCCTGGCCAGGGTTGCTGAGATTTACTGGTAAGTGTTACCAGTAGTTTCTAGAATGTTATATACCACATATCGACACGACTTATCGAGCTATTGGGGTCTGACGTTTACCACCCCTAGGCAAGATATGCGACATATAAGACGACGAGACCGGACTGTACGGTAAGTGTTACTGGTTGGATTCACAGGAGTGTGAGCGGGCTTGCTCGTCGATCTTCTCATCGCTCAATACCCGGGTGGCCGTTACGTTTAGCAGACCGCTTGTGGCTTGTGGGTGTTTGATATGATCATCACCTGCTGCCGGCGTATTGACGAGTCTTTAGAGTCCTACACATAGGTTTCCTAGCTCAAGCGAAACGAAATAGGAGCGCATATGAGATATGTGCGGGACTGAGAATAATGCGTGTATGTGATACTGTATTCTATTCTCGCGATGAATGTATCGATTTGTTGTATGCGATATAACCTGGTTATCGAATCAAGGGTTGATTCGATAAGCCGATACATTGGATATTAGTCGGTTGTATGCGATATGACCGGATCGTTAAATCAAGTGTTGATTTAATGATTTAATGCATAATTATATATTTGATATATTACTTTGCATTAACTAGTATTGATTCACTTTAAATGGATTTTCTCACTTGGATTGTGCACATTGTATATGTGATATACTTTTGTACACAAGTTTGTATCATGTTTGATGATACATGCTCACTAGGGTTTGTGTAAAGATTAAACCATGGTTGTATATTGGTTAGGGTTTTCATTTTCTTATTCATTTATTTATTTATTTATTCTTTTTGGAAAATGAAAAGCATAAAGAGAAAAATGGTGGCTAACTTTGATTGATTTTGAAGCTTCATGAAGCTTTGACTAAGTCACCATTTTGTCTCATGCTTAACCCTAACCATTCCACTTAACCATGATTCATTCTCTACACTTAACCATGGTTTGAATATGATAAGTATTCATTTTTCTTTTGGATTTAATTAACTTATCATATTCATTTCTTTCTTCTTCTTTTTCATGAGCAAGAAAGAAAAGCTTTCTACTTCAATGGCAACTTGAGCAAATGAGTGAGAAATCCAATTCTAAAGTGAACCCACTTCCTATTTCTTCATCCTCTACCTTTTGCCAAGTAGTAGAGTGTGTTTTCTTCACAAGTTTCATGACTTGGTGAAGTGGGAGCTTGATCTTGTGATGCCTCGACGTAGATCTTCTTCGGCACGAAGCCGACGACCTTGCCCGCCCATTTCTCCGATGAAGCCGACGCTAGAGCCCGGGATTCCATTTGGACAGCGAGGAGACTTCATTGCGGAGCTATGGAGGTGGAGGACCGGATCTACAAAGGTTGTATTTCCGTTCTTGTAGTTAAGTTGTTAACTAGTTTCCTTTGTCGCCTAAATTTCTAGTTAACGATCCGTAGTCTAGGGTTTCTCGGCACCGTAAAATTATAAATTGGCATGGTTGATGCCTTGTGAGACCTCATTTGTGTGCCTAGGAACCCTACAGAAAATAGCAAAGCGGATGCATTAGCCAAGCTCGCTAAAGAACTAGCCGACGAGAACCTCGATGACGTGAGGATCGTTGTGCAAAGCCGTCGGGTTCTTGCTCCGGCAGAAGTATCTCTGGAGTCGTCCGAAGAAAAGGGAGCAACCGAGCGAATGACTCTGTAAATAAAAGACCAGGAAAAGGTTACGGATTGGAGAGAATCCTTTATAGACTACTTCAAATCCCGTCGAACACCTGAAGATGCGTCCTCAAGACATCAGCTTATGAAACGAGCTCTGTCTTTCGCTTTCGTCAATGATACTTTGTATAAGAGATCATTTGATTTTCTATGGCTAAGATGCCTGGGACCCAAAAAGGCAAGAAGAGTCGTCCAAGAAACTCACGACGGACTCTGTGGTTCTCACCAGGCCGGCCCTAAAATGAAGCTGAAGATCAAACGGATGGGTTATTATTGGCCCACGATGATCCAAGCTGCCTCGAATACGCGAAGCAGTGCCATTCGTGCCAGAGTCATGGAGACTTTATCCATCAGAATCCGAATCCGCTACATCCGACAGTGGCTAGCTGGCCGTTCGAAATGTGGGGGACCGACATAATCGGGCCCATCGAACTAGCATCGTCCATAGGACATCGGTTCATTTTGGTGACAACTGATTACTTCTCCAAATGGGCAGAAGCAGTACCGTTGAGGGAAGTAAAAACGGAGAATATCCTCCATTTCTTCAAGACACACGTCATTTATAGATTTGGAACTCCGCGACGGATCATTTCCGATAACGGGCTAGCCTACAGAAGCCATAAGATCAGCCGCTTCGCACAACATCATAACATAGATTGGAGATACTCTTCAGTCTATAATCCCCGAGCTAACGGTCTAGCTGAAGCTTTCAATAAGACCTTGACAAAGATCGTGAAAAAGACGGTGTCCCGAAATAAGAAGGACCGGCACGAAAGACTGCATGAAGCTCTCTGGGCGTATCGAACTACGTTCAAAACGGCCACGAACACAACGCCGTACGCATTGGTATTCGGTACGGAGGCGGTACTCCCCTCGAGATAGAGCTACCCTCTCTACGAGTAGCAGTTCATTACGAGCTAACAGACGAAGAGAATGCTCACCTTCGGCTTGAGGAGCTCGATGCCCTTGATGAAACCCGGCTCATAGCGCAACAAAATCTGGAGGCTTATAAAGCAAAGATGATGCGCTCATACGAAAAATTGACTAGGCCGAGGACATTCCGCCAAGGCGAACTCGTGCTAGTGGTCAAAAGACCTATGATCCCTAATCGCGCCAAGCGGGGGAAATTCGAGCCGAACTATGAAGGCCCGTATATCATAGACAAAGTCTACGAGGGTGGAGCTTATTTACTCATGGATATGCATGGCGAAAGCCCCTTCAGACCAATAAATGGTCGCTTCCTAAAAAAGTACTATGCCTGACGAGTCACGGCCTAAGTCAATGATAGATGACGACGACTATGTCCGCTCGCTATCTTCCTAAGCCCAAACTCTATAAGTAGTAGCCGGCTAATGGACCGAAACGTCCTTAAACTAACAACGGACCGAAACGTCCTTAAACTAATAATGGACCACTGTGTCCTAAAACTAGCTGTTGACCGAGACGTCGATAAACTATTGTAGACTGCAGCATCCCAAGGCTGACACAAAAAAAGGGAATAAAAAAAAGAAAATGGTATGTGCATAAGCAAAATGGGCACGGATGAAAACCCAAAAAGGCTCCGTGAGTAAAAACAGCAGGGCTACCGGCGAGTTTTGTGAAAACCCGAAAGGGCGCAGCCTCGTTAAAATAAAAAAAAAAAGAGAAAAGAAAAAGAGAAAACGGTATGTCCAAAAGCAAAATGGGCACAGATGAAAACCCGAAAGGTCTCCGTGAGTAAAAACAGTAGGGCTACCGGTGAGTTTTGTGAAAACTCGAAAGGGCGCAATCTTGTTAAAAGACACTTGCAAGGTTCTCTCGACTTTGTAAGGAGAAACCACCTGCGTGAGATCCTTACGACTCACAAGGGAGCAACACACTTAGGGATCCCCATGATCCCTAAGGAGAAATTACACTTGCGAGATCCTCACGACTCGTAAGGAGAACCCTCTTATGGGACCCTCACGGCTCATAAGATTTGAAAGTCTTAAGCTACAGGGATCTAAACCTGTTCTTATGCAACCACGACAACCTCCGATATTTCCCTACAAGCGGCTCAATGCTGACCCTTATATACAATCCACGGGTGCGAATAAACATTTCCTAAACAAAGTCCCATCCGTGACTAAGGATATGTTTGCACGGTGAACAACCTTTGTAAGTCCTTGTTAGTTATATGTATGCCCCAGAGGCCATTACTGTACATGGGATGTATATTGTAGTGGAGGCTGGGACATATATAGGGAGGACTTTCTTGCTCGACATGATAGTATGCTATCTGGTTACTCTTTACCTTAACGTGTATACTGATTGTTTCTCTGTTACATGTTGGTAAAGCCCTTAGGATGTGTACTTGACTACCTAGACTATGATGCGGATCATACTAGTGGGGACATGGTAGTCCATAAGTACATCCTTCAAGGTCCCTAGTCGTGGGTGTATCGAGACGGGGCATCGATATACCAGAGTAGACTAGCGTATACCTTCTCGACCCATACAGATGGGCGATGGATGATCCCATATCCATTGGTGTTTGACATCAGAGATGATATATGGGTGCTCAGTGGAGACTGGGTACACTGGACGGACTAGCCGAGAACTCCCAGATGGTATTATACCTCACGTCAGATGGCAGTTCTCTGGTGACACTGGTACAGGTTAGTCTGTAGACCCGAGATCGTCATAGAGTCTTGTGTGATTACCACTGTGCTTTGATTTCCACCTTACCATGTCCAAGATGGTGTACAAAACGGTGGTTTTTGGATACAGTCCCGAATCACATGGAGGCAATGAGCGATAGGAGGGGATTCGTCTCTCCCGGTATAGAGAGTTGATGTTGTACTATGTTCGATTGGCTATAACCGGAAATCCCTGGCCAGGGTTGCTGAGATTTACTGGTAAGTGTTACCAGTAGTTTCTCGAACTGTTATAGACCTCATATCGACACGACTTATCGAGCTACTGGGGTCTGACGTTTACCACCCCTAGGCGAGATATGCGACATATCAGACGAATAGACCGGACTGTACGGTAAGTGTTACTGGTTGGATTCACAGGAGTGTGAGCGGGCTTGCTCGTCGATCTTCTGATCGCTCAATACCCGGGTGGCCATTACGTTTAGCAGACCGCTTGTGGCTTTTGGGTGTTTGATATGATCATCACCTGCAGCCGGCGTATTGACGAGTCTTTAGAGTCCTACACAGAGGTTTCCTGGCTCAAGCGAAACGAAATAGGAGCGCATATGAGATATGTGCGGGACCGAGAATAATGCGTGTATGTGATACCGTATTCTATTCTCGCGATGAATGTATCGATTGGTTGTATGCGATATAACCTAGTTATCGAATCAAGGATTGATTCGATAAGCCGATACATTGGATATTAGTCGGTCATATGCGATATGACCGGATCGTTAAATCAAGTATTGATTTAATGATTTAATGTATAATTATATATTAGATATATTACTTTACATTAACTAGTATTTTTTCACTTAAAGATGGATTTTCTCACTTGATGTGCACATTGTATATGTGATATAGTTTTGTGCACTTGTTTGTATCATGTTTGATGATACATGCAAACTTGGGTGTATGTTTGAATTGAACCATATTTAGTAAATGGTTAGGGTTTCATATCATTTGCTTTATTTACTTATTCATTTATTTATTTATTCATTTTGGTAAGAAATAAAATGGTGACTTTATTTGTATTTCACTTGAAGCTTCATGAAGCTTTGAAAGTCAAACCATTTTGTTTCTTTCCTAAACCCTAACCCTTTAAATAAACCCTAGTTCATTCTCTACACTTAACCATGGTTGCTAATATGATAAGAATCACTTTAGTTTCTATTATTCTTATTCTTATCATATTCTTTTTCTTCTTCTTCTTCTTCTTCAAGAAGAAGAAAGCTTGTAACCTTCAATGGTGACTTGATGAAAAGAGTGAGAAATCCAATTCTAAAGTGAACCCACTTCCTATTTATTCATCCTATACCACTTGCCAAGTAGTATAGGGTGTTTTCTTCACAAGTTTCATGACTTGGTGAAGTTGGAGCTCGAGTTAGAGTCGCCTCGACGTAGATCATCTTCGGCATCGAAGTCGACGATCTAGCCCGATCATTTCTTCGACGAAACCATTACTAAAGTCCGGGATCCGACGATCGCAGAGGAGGGACGTCAACGCGGAGCTATGGAGGTGGAAGACCGGATCTACAAAGGTTGTATTTCCGTTCACTTAGTTAAGTTGTTAACTAGTTGCATGTTTCGCCTAATTTCTAGTTAACGATCCGTATTAGGGTTTCTCGGCACCGGAAAATTTTGAATTTGGCATGGTTGATGCCTTGTGAGACATCTTGAGTGTGCCTAGGAACCCTACAGTCCTCTCGACTCATAAAGAGAAAACACTCTTGTAAGATCCTTACGACTTATAAGAGAACATGTACTTAGGAATCCTCACGATTCCTAAGGAGAAAATACACCTACGAGATCCTCACGACTCGCAGGGAGAAATACCTTTATGAGACCCTTACGGCTCATGAAGTCGAAAGCCTTAGTCGACAGGATCTTAACCCTGTTCGCTAAGCCACCTTTGTTTGACATCGACAGAGGCAAATGATGATTCACTCCTGGCAATATTCCAGTTGTAGCGGTGCTGATGCCAAAATCGGTGTTTAATTCCAAACTTGCAGCAAGAAACTAGCGAGCCACACATGCATACGAAATAGCCGAAATGATGGAGCAACTTGCAACAAAATCAGTAAGTAAAAAATGTATGCATGCAAAATAGCCAAAATGATTGGGCAACTCGTAATAAAAAGCAGCGAGTAAGAAAAAAAAATAGCCGAAATGATTGGGCACCGCGAAAATAGCCGAAATGATTGGGTAATCGCGACCTTCGCAATATAAAAGCTGAAATGATAGAGCATCGTGGAAAGAAATAAAATAAAATGAAATTTATTCCCTACAGGTGATATCACATCAATCCCTGTACACAATCCAGGGGCGCAAACAAAGAAGGAATCACGCCTTCCCTCCCCAGGCTCCATCAGAAGAAGAATCCATATCCTAATGGCTCACAGACAACCTGGAGACCACTCCGATATTCGTCTCATTAAAACAGACGATACGTCATCCACATGACCCCGCTCGGAAATACGTCATCCACATGACCCCATTCAGAAATACGTCATCAACATGACCCCGTTCGGAAATACGTCATCCACATGACCCCGTTCGGAAATACGTCATCCACATGATCCCGCTCGGAAATACATCATCCACATGACCCCGTTCGGAAATACGTCATCCACGTGACCCCGTTCGGAAATACGTCATCCACATGACCCCGTTTGGAAATACGTCATCCATATGACCCCGCTCGGAAATACGTCATCAACATGACCCCGTTCGGAAATACGTCATCAACATGACCCCGTTCGGAAATACGTCATCCACATGACCCCGCACGGAAATACGTCATCCATATGACCCCGTTCGGGGAAATACGTCATCCATATGACCCCGTTCGGAAATACGTCATCCACATGACCCCGTTCGGAAATACGTCATCTATATGACCCCGTTCGGAAATACGTCATCCATATGACCCCGTTCGGAAATACGTCATCCACATGACCCCGCTCGGAAATACGTCATCCACATGGCCCCGTTCGGAAATACGTAATCCATATGGCCCCGCTCGGAAATACGTCATCCGCATGGCCCCGCTCGGAAATACGTCATCCGTATGACCCCGCTCGGAAATACGTCATCCGCATGACCCCGTTCGGAAATACGTCATCCACATGACCCCGTCACGGAAATACGTCATCTACATGTCTATCCCACTAAACACTTGCGGGTCCTCTCGACTCGTAAGGAAGAAAAACTCTCTTATAAGATCCTTACGACTTATAAGGGAAAACACACTTAGGAATCCTCATGATTCATAAGGAGAAAATACACCTATGAGATCTTCACGACTTGTAGGGAGAAAATTTTTATGAGACCCTCACGGCTCGTAAAATTGAAAAGTCTTAGGTGACAGATCCTAACCCTGTTTCCTAAGCCATCACTACCCCTCGAAGAAGCCAAGACAAGGTGCTCACTCTATTATCTGCCGGTTATGTTTGCTAAGGTGACATGCTGATAACAAAAGAAACAAGAAAGCAGAGAGATGACACAAGACATTGCAAAAAAATGTGTATCTTTTATTCATGAATTCAATTGGGTACAGAAATACATCATATGAAAGAATAAAAGAACGAATACATTTTATTCAAAATTACAAATGGTACAAAAAAAATTATTGAGAAGGAAGAGCTTTCAATAATCCGATCAGCCGCTCGCGCACTTCCTTCAGCCCCTCTTCTTGATCAGCTGCCGCGGCCAACTCTTCTTCGACCTGGGCTCGCTGTTGCAAAAAAGACGAAAGTTGTTCCTTGGCAGCCCGCTGAGCTGCTTCACGATCTTGTGCATCCCGCTCGACGACGTTGAGCTTCTGCCTCAATATTAACCCATCAGAAATGCATCGTAGAAGGCCTTCGAAGATAACTTTCAACTGGGCAGCATTCGCATCAACCTGAGCATGTAGTCAAGCAGATTCGCTTGAAGTTTCTTTACATTCCTTCTGCTTTAAAGCCACTTCTTGTTTAAGATGGCGGAAGTAAGAAGTGCTCTGCTCAATCCACCTAGCCCGTTGAGTGCTCACAGCCAGAATCTCAGGTGCAGGATGTCTAAGCTCAAGCTCATGCAGGCAAGCCTCGATTTTCCTGCAGCGATTAACTCAGGACTTGACGACGCCCTCACCATGAAAGTTCACGAGCGTCGCCAGCATGGGGTTAACCTCCGCGGAAAAATCCGCAGCAGATGTGGGAGTCTCCACGTCGAGCTCCTCAATATAGTCGCTCAGCATGCGCAGACTATTTGCGGCGCCTTTCGAGAACGGACGTCTGGAAAAAGGCCCTGCCGGCATCATAATGCGAGACTCGAAAGAGGCTGGAGTCGATGTGATTGCTGTAAAATAAATCATAGTCAGATCACGGCTCGAGAAATAAAGAATATACATACACAAAAAAATAGAGTCTACTATACCAGCTGCAGCAGGGGGTAGAGCTGGGAGTGCTGGTAGCGCAACGACAGCCTCGTCCCCTCCTTCAATTTGTAAGGCTACAAGCAATATAAAGAAGAGTTAGCAGTAATGCGACTTCCCGTTAAAAAAAGGACGTCGTTTAGAAAAGATACTCACCGACACCAGTAGGCGGACTAATCTCTGACAGGAAGGAGAAGTGTGGGTACGGCACCTGATATAGTTGGTCAAAAAGGACTCCTGCAAGGACGCAATAATGCAACGTCAGTACATAAGTTATACAGCTTAAAAACTCAGACTGATGGGTCATGAATCCCTACCTTCCAACATCTGAGATGGTATGAGAAAGGGTAGAGGAGGTGTCATCGTCAAGGCGGTAGCTGATGGCATTGCCTCGGATAGCGCGACATCAACACTAGCCACACCTGCATTAGAAACAAGATGAACCTTGTCAGGAAAGATTGAAAAAGATTGCAGAATAAAAAGAAAAGCAATGATCCAAAATCTACCTAGTGAGTCGCCAATCGGAACCGCGACAAGGGCGTCACTTGACACAGCAACTGCTCCATCCTCTTCCATCAGGAAGGTCTCACGTCCTGTCGCCTCATCCCCTGACTCTACCAGAGCCGTCGTAACGCTCGCGACACCAGGAGATGGCAAAGGGTCGCAGGTAGAAAGAGCAATGATTGGGGCAGTGCCTGACTCTTAAGAAGGAGCGAACACCTCGGGCTCGGCGGCTGTAGCCATCTTATCCACAGCTATCTCAGGCTCGACAATCGTGACCGACTTACCAGTCACCACCTCGAGCCCGGCAATTGCAGCCACTTCGCCTACCGTCGCCCCGGGTTCGGCAATCACAGCTACCTCCTCCACCGCTACCTCAGGCTCAGCGGTCGCCGCCACTTCTTCGGGAAGACTCGGCTCTGCAAGATAAAATATATGAGAATTGATACTTAAAACTTTGACAACGGAACCCCGTGTCATATTACCTTGGGTTGGTCTTCCGACCGCTTCCCGAGCCGCCCGTGCTGCTCGTCTATAGGCAGTAGACAAGGCAGCCGGGGACTCCTCTGAAGGAGTAGGGGCAGGGATAGCGGTGCTTGAACCCGCACCCGTAGCTAAGGCAGCATTACGCTCCCTTGCCGCGCGCATTCGGCGCTTCCTTTCTGTCCGGGCCATGAGAGCCGAGCTTCTCAAGACTTCCGTCAATGGGACGTCATCATCCACGCCAGGAGCTACCTCTGGAGCTGTTACGGCATCCGTCATCGGTTGCTTGAGTAAAGCCTCTTTTGGCAATCCTGAGGAGGCCGGGACTTCGATGCCTGGCCCGGGAAGAATCTCCGCATCAGCTTGCGGGATCGACATTGTGGTCCCTGCGATAAGATAAAGAAAGGGTCAGATTACTCATAATAAACGGGAGCGGGAACATGGTGAACCGGAATGTACCGATGCCTAAGGATACTCGAAGTCTTTTCTCTTCCTCAAAAGTCTTGAGAGAAGCTACGAGAGCTTCTTCAGTGGAAATGCCTGTTAAAGAAGAAAAAGTGTCAGTTAAAACACGATAATAGAAATACGATGCAATGGCGAAAAATACAGCTAATGATTACCTGATCGCGCGAGGATAGCCAACCCCTCTTCGCGTCTGGCCAATTGCTCAGAAGCTGCGATGGCAGCCGCCAGATCAGTATCATCTGGCGGCATGAATAAGCCCTCGTTTGTCCCATACTCGCTCAGGCCCTCGCCGTAAGGAGCGTGAGGCTCCTGGCCAAATATGACATCGGCAGAAAAGAGCGACTTCTTCTTCCTCTTCTGCGAGCGAACTCCGGTTGCAGCCAGCACCAGCTTACGCTTGGTGGGCACCTTGGGGCGACGAGTCCCGATATCCGAGCCCATACCAGATTCGGGTGAAGCTAAGTTTACCGTCTCCGTGGGAGCACGGGGCACCGATGGCACATCCACCGTCTCCACAGGAGCACGGGGCAATCCACGCGTAGGGCTTAGCACACGTGGAGGCTCAGCTGCAGCAACCTCTCTTAGCGGAAGGGGGACAGCGATCCGTCGCTTTAAATGGACGTTGCGATCACCGGAAGGGGGCGCACTCTTGCGATCGAGCAGCAGCCGCCTCTCTTCCCTGATAACAGCACCCATCGCATGTTGATACCAGGCCGCGTGTACGTTGAGGGCCCTCGGGACGCAACTCGGCTCACTAATGAAGAAGTGGGAGCCCGTATTCAAGCGCATGAAGTGATGCAGCGCACCCCGTATTCCCTCTCTGGTGGCAGTGGGTTCTATCAAGAATGCCTCCAGTGGGACCCCCTGGTTATAGCTCAGCTGCTGGGCAAAATGATGGGGATTGTATCTCATAAATAGCGCTGCATCATTTAGCCTGAATACAAGAAAGCCCGACCTGATGGAGTATAGATGGAGAGCCTCCCGGGCTTTCAACACGGAGGCCCCGTCCTTAAAAACGTCGCGCAATGCCAGCACCGACTTGGAAGTTTCCTGGCCGATCGTTAGGACTTTATCCGTGAAAAACATACCATCTCCGACCGTGCGCGGGCGAAGAAGCAAGCCCCTAACTTCCCGCTGTGACGGACTCACGATGGACGCGCCAACCAGCCGCATAATTCGCGGGAGCTTGCATTTCTCGTAGAACGAAGGTCTCTTGTGAATGCCAAAGACCCCGAGCACGTGCATATCCATCCACGAAGTAAAGTAATGCATCGGGAAGTTGACGGCATGCACCCCCGGTACAGTTGTATCCGCCGCCACGCTAAGACTATGGTATAAATGGGCTAACCCGGCAATCCCAATGGCCACTTGTATTCCGGCCACCATACGATGCGCGAGGTAGAAGACAGGAGGCCTTATATAACGAGGATGCATAGGGAGCGCGAACCAGCACAACCATAGCCTAAGAAACCTGAGAAAGAAAGTCTCCTCGTCAATGCCCGGAGCGGCGATTTCTGATAGAGGAATGATCGCAGCATCAGGAAGAAAAAAGCCCTTCTGATCGTCTTCCAGTATGGGTCAACGGTCCAAACCAAAGCCGAAGGGGTCGTCGAGCTTGGCAAACTTTTTGCCTCGCTGCGACAAAATCTCCGGGTGAAGGAACCGGGCAATGAAATCCGCAAAACTGACCCCCCCGGCCTCCGGATTCCAAGAAGAGTCTCTCGTACATGTTCAACACCTTTATCAGACTAGGAAACTGGTGCTGAATGGCGTTCTCCGGCGTTAGGCCCATCACCACCGGCTTGGTGGCAAAAACGTATTCATCCGGAGGAAGCAGCTCCTCGTAGTGCTCCCCCCTAACCGACAGACCGGAAATCTCAGCAAATTCTTCTAAGGAGATGAAGACTTCTCTGTCCAGTAGAAGAAAGGTATGGGTTAGGATGTTCCATTGATCCAAGAACGCCTTAATCCACCATGTGGGAGGAGCAGAATATTGGAACAACGAAGCATAAACCGCAGGGTATAGGCCGAGCTTCAGCAGCTGCGTTTTCTTCGCTGACAAGATGTACCTGGCCTACTGCAAATACCCGGCCGAATGTCGGGGAGTCAACCCGATGTTGTAGGGTTGTCCCCAAGGGCGCGACTCGCCCTGGCATATGCACCGCCCCAAGGTATCCAAAGCTTCCGGCAGCTGCATGGGTATGGCGGCAATCGAAGGTTGAAGAAGACCCTCCGAAGTCCAATTGACAACCTCCACAGCATAATTCACCGGGGGTGGATCTGCATATGGAATCACCGAGATCGGCTCTGACGGCGTCGCACAAGAGAAGCTTTGATGACCTCTGATAATTTGGTCATACCATCTGCCCCACAAGTGGAGATTTTTGTGTTCCGGGTCACGGTCTTTGATAAGCGCGAGAACCTCTCGGTCCACAGGTACCTCAGGGAATCCTCCCTCTGAACGGATGAACGGAAACGTGGTATCGAAAGACATGTCGCCTGCAAAAAGGGGGACATGAGTCAATTGTCAGTGCTCTGACACTCGGTATTTTAAAAGTTGCACCACACTGCAATGCAGTGAAAAGGGGGACCAAAGGGGGACCTACAAAATCTAGATGACAATTCATCGATTAAAAATTATTAATAAAAAAAATAGCCTCATCATTGGATGAGACTGTTAATTAATGAGGAAATCCTCAAGGAAATTCTCATTGAATGAGAAATCTCTGGGAAAAAGGAGAAAATCTCCGTTTGAGAGCAAAGCTCCATGACAGAGTGACACTTGTCAAACTCTGAT
Source organism: Agapanthus africanus (assembly GCA_030015575.1). Classification (NCBI taxonomy): domain Eukaryota; kingdom Viridiplantae; phylum Streptophyta; class Magnoliopsida; order Asparagales; family Amaryllidaceae; genus Agapanthus; species Agapanthus africanus. The sequence continues at coordinate 728,505,751 of CM057342.1, read as the reverse complement.
CATGAAGGAATAAAATTCCTTAAAGAGCCTGGCTCTGTAATGATGATGGAAAAATCCATCAAGGATTAATTAAAATTAATTTTTGTGAATTAAAAATTCTGGGATCTTCAAGATCCATGAAAAACTCTTAAGATTTCTTCATCAAAGATCAAGAGATCTACATATTATCAAAGAGCAGATCTCTGTTCATGGGCTAAGAAACCCCAAGAAAAGATCTGTTTAGATCTATGGGTTCATGAAAGCAAGGCTCTATTAATGAAACCCTAAAAGGGTTTTCTTTAGATCAAAGATCTATGAAGAGCAAGGCTCTGTTAATGGGTAAAAACCCTAATTTATTAAAATTTTAAACTTTACCTAAGTTTTGGTAGAGTTCTGACTCTTGAAAAGTTCTTAAACTGAAGAGTAAGACCCTGAATAAAAATTCTCAAGAAAGAAGATGATAATCATCTAAGGGACCAACGGTCCTATTTATAGGCATTGAACCGCCTCTTCAACTTCTGAGTTGATCCAAGGGCTCAGATGTTGCCACCGCTGTACTCACGTATGCGCCATATGAGCGCAACGGTGGGGGGCATTTGTTTCCCCCAATCAGAGCAAAGCTCTGTTTTAAAATTCAAAATTTGAAAATTGAAGCAACGCTTCAAATTCAGCGCTAGGCGTGCTACGCGCCACTTGTCAGACACAGACGCGCTAGCGCCAGGTACGCTGCGCCCTAGGCAGCGTAGTCCCAATCAGAGCAAAGTTCTGTTTTAAAATTTCAAAACTCAAAGTTGAAGCAATGCTTTAGATCCACTGTGCGCCACGTGTCAAACACGGGTGTGCTAGCGCAGTTGTGCTGCGCTCTGCGCTGCACGCCACGTGTCAAATACGGGTGTGCTAGCGCAGTTGCGCTGCGCTCTGTGCTGTGCGCCACGTGTCGAACGTAGGTGCGCTAGCGTAAGGTGCGCCAGCGCTGGAATTAAAAATTCCCCACCGTTAGATCAAAAGATATAATAATAATAAATTATTAATTAATCAGAATTAAAATTCTGTTATGGAAAGATCTTTCCAATCTTATTAAAACATGAAAATTATCTTCTGCGAAACAGAAACCTTAGGATCAAAGATCCAACGGTGGGAAATATTCCCAAATCAATCAGAGAAAGATCTCTTAAAACTAATTTAACAAATCAATTGGCCCTATATAAAGGCCCCAAGACTTCAAGTCTCAGATAGAGAAACCCCCCTGCAAACTTTGAGAAAAACTCAAAGAGAAAGAAGAGCAAGCTCTTAGAAAAAGAAGATCATTTCTTCAAGGTAAAGAATTAATTCTTGAACAACAGAGATGAAATCATCTCATTAAAAAAGAAGAACTGTCTTCTTAAAGGATCATAGATCTACAAAAGACTAATGTCTTTGCTAAAAAGAAAAGATCAAAAGATCTAATCATAAAAATAAAAGAAGTATTTACTTCATTCACAGATCCTTGATCTACAAAGGCAGAGCCCTTTTATAAACAAGAACTTTTGTTCTTGAGGCAAAGGCTCCTTTAAAAGAAGAACATAAACTTGTTCTCTGATCATAAATTTGATCAGATGCGCTTTGCGCTACTGAACAGTGCCTTGCATTCATGAACTGCGCTTTTGCGCTCCTTAGACCGGCGCTCAGTGCCAAAACGTGCCACGTGTCAATCACAGAAACAACTTGCGCTTTGCGCTTCTGAAATAGCGCACTGCGCTCATGGGCTAGCGCTTGGCGCCAAGCGCACCACGTGTCACTCACTGGAGCGCCCCTAAACCAGCGCAAAACGCTCATAAATTGAAAGCGCAATTCACTAATAAACTAGCGCTTAGGGCTAAGCGCGACACGTGTCATCTTCGTGTGCGCTACCTGACAGAAGCGCAATGCGCTCTTTAATTGGCGCAAAGAGCCTGACGCGCCACGTGGCGCACTGTCAGAACACACATTGTTCTGATGAATGCTATGCATTTGATACAAGACATAAGATGTCAGAACCCAATACTTAGCATTATTAAAAAGGCCAAGCCCAAATAAAGGCTCAATAGCCAGAATTAAAAATGTTAAACATTTTAATTGGACTTAGCCCAAGATTGGCCGTAAGTCCTCAACTCATATCAACTGAGCCCATATGCTCATAAACCTTTTAACAGACTTTAGTCCCAAATTGGACTATATATTTCCCAACCAAAATTAGTTCAAGGGTACATCTCTGAACTCCTCTGATATTTGTCGTTGTAATCCTTTAACGTCTTCAGAGAGGTGACGGGTCCCGACAGCCATACATTCCACAGACTATGATGTCTTTAAACTACGGACTGTGGGGTCCTTAAACCCATGGACTATGATGTCCTTAACCCGGACTGTGGGGTCCTTAAGCCCATGGACTACAATATCCTTAAACTTTATAGAATATGATGTCTTTAAACCGGACTGTGGGGTCCTTAAGCCTATGGACTACGATGTCCTTAACCTGGACTGTGGGGTCCTTAAACCTATGGACTATGATGTCCTTAAGCCGGACTGTGGGGTCCTTAAGCCCATGGACTACGATGTCCTTATACTTTATAGACTACGATGTCTTTAAACCGGACTGTGGGGTCCTTAAGCCCATGGACTACGATGTCCTTAACCTGGACTGTGGGGTCCTTAAACCCATGGACTATGATGTCCTTAACCTGGACTGTGGGGTCCTTAAACTCATGGACTACGATGTCCTTAAACTTTATAGACTATGATGTCTTTAAACCGGACTGTGGGGTCCTTAAAATCATGGACTACGATGTCCTTAAACTTTATAGACTACGATATCTTTAAACCAGACTGTGGGGTCCTTAAACTCATGGACTACGATGTCCTTAAACTTTATACACTACGATGTCTTTAAACTGGACTGTGGGGTCCTTAAACCCAATAGAACACAACGTCCTTAAACTTTATACACTACGATGTCTTTAAACCGGACTGTGGGGTCCTTAAGCCCATGGACTACGATATCCTTAACCTGGACTGTAGGGTCCCTTTAAACCCATGGACTACGATGTCCTTAACCTGGACCGAAATGTCCTTATACTACCGATGGACGGAGACGTCCTTAAACTTACATTGGACCACCACGTCCTTAAACTGGTAATCGACCGCAATGTCCCTAAACTAAACAACAGAGGCAGCCCAAATGCTCTCTTGTTGGATCTAAATGATCCTGTTAAGTTGATCTTAGTTTAAAAATTAGACTAACGTATCCTTAACAAACGTTTAAGTCGATCTTAGTCCCAAATGAGGCTAACGTATCCTTAAACCAACCCCCAAACCCAAATTTAAGAAGATACGGATTTGGACTAATCCACGCCCTACGGGCGACAACATAAATTAGTCTCCGTATACAATCCACGGGCAACCACAACACAAGACAAACACCCACGACACGAAGTGACCATCTAGAGAAGGAGAAAGTTGTTACCGCGATACGGTAGCGTAATTTTCTGCAGGGGTTTGCGCTTACAGGGAAGAGCGTCCCCACAATCAAAACCCCCTCAAACGAGGGGGAATCTGACGAACTCCGTTACATCGGCCGCATCCGTTTAAACCTTCGATACATGGTGCCATAAATCAACTTGGCATCTTCGGAAAGGTGGACGGATAGCACCAATTAGCATCTGCCCCGAATTTCAGGCAAGACGAACCTGCGCGGTCGCGTCTCTGTGTTCGGCGGGGAACAGGGTTAGGGTTTCAGTTGAGGGAGTGAGGGTGATGAAATGAGGTGAAGAAAAATGAAGAGGAGAAAATGATAAGTGAATGAAAGTTGTGAATGAGGGTGAGGGTGAGGGAATGAGGGTATGAGGTTAACATGACCCAAGCCTCTCTCTTCTCTCTCCTCATTTAATGCATGGCATGCTTGCCATGCCTTATGATTCCCATGCCACCCTCTCTCTCTCTCTCTCAAGTCAACATATTTTCAAGAACGCTTTTTTTTATTTTGAAAACTAATTGATTAACTAATTACATAATACATAATGAAATGAGATTAAGGTACCATGGCTACTTAAACATGGTTTAACACCTAATTAACCCCAGGTTAACATGGACATGTGTGTGCAAGCTTGAAATAAATATTAATAAAATATTAATTAATTTTTATAAAATATTAGAAAAATATTTTGGTAAATTTTTTTATTAAAAACCCGCATTATCGCTTAATTAACACTAATCGCATTCTATGGTGTTACAAGGTAGTAGATGACTGATCCTACGACTTGTCCTTCGGAAGTCTAGGAGCGGTCTAGTGACTTGACCTAGATGACCATAGTTCAAGGGATTGATTATGTATTTTGTGATTTGTTGAGTCAAGCCTCACGTCCGATCTTTTTCAAATCAAGCCTTCTTTAAAAAGCGTTCTCACACATATCGCACGCTGCTGCGTGCACTAAGCCCGCTTAGTGCATGATCGGCTGGACACGGGATTCTAGTGCCCATCTAGTCCGCGTTTTTGCTGTCGACTCTGAAGTCGGTACTTCTTCATCTTCTTTTTCTCCTCCACCTACCACATCTCCTGAGATGGACGAATTTCCATCGGGTTTTAACGACATCACCCTGCCACCACCCGTAGGTGCGCAAAATCCACCACGCATCACTCTACAAGATAGATGCTACCATGTATGCGGATCTCTTCCTACGTGTCTGTCTCTTCCACCAGCCAATGGGGATAATTTCGAAATTAAACCCCACTTCATCAACTTGCTGCCCAAATTTCACGGGTTTGAATATGAAAATGCATACGTTTTTATAACCAAATTCGAAAACGAATGTGCAATGATAAGCACCGCCTAACTTTCAGGGGATGCTCTGCGATTACGTCTTCTCCCTTCTACCTTGTGCGATCTCGCATAAAAGTGGTTTTATAGCACCACTGCACATTCTATCGCTAAATAGGATGAATTCATCACAGCATTCCTTAAGAAATTCTATCCTCATCACAAAACTGCCCGCATTCGGAGCGAGATTAACTAGTTTGCCCAACTTCCTAATGAACCCTTTTGGAAATGTTTTGAACGGTTTAAAGATCTTCTTTTCCAATGCCCTAATCACAGAATCGATAGATGGTAACTTTGCTGAATTATATATGAGGGTGTTAATCCAGAGACAAAACAAACGCTAGAAACCATTTGTCAATATCATTTCATGTTAAAAGACGATGGCGAAGTATGACAATTTCTGGAAAATCTCGTCGAACAAACGTTACATTGGGAGAGCACTAGACCAACATCGTCTTCATCTAGGGCTGGTATCCATCAGCTGGACGTTTCCATCGCAGGGAAAGACAAAATGGCCGCGATGCAAAAGAAACTCGAAGCTATGGAAAGCAAATTCTCTTCAGCTTCCCTAAATCAAGTTACGCTCCCCAAAACCGTAAGTGGTTGCTGTTTTGACCCATCACATTTAACAGAAGAATGTCCTTTGAATCCTCCGTCTCAAGGTCAAGAACAAACTAATTCTGCTTTTCAGCAACGACCTCGAAACGATCCTTATTCCTCCACATAGAATCAGGGATAGAGGGATCATCCTAATTTTGCTTGAAACCAAAACCAAACTCAAACTCAAACTAAAAATCATTTCCCAACCTAAAATAACTATCAAAGGCTTCCCCTACAGCAACAACAGCTACCCCAACAAATTCAGCAACCCTTTCAACCGCAATCTTTCCAAAATCTGGCTAACAACTTTATTCCTTATAATAATCCTTTCCAACCACAGACGAATATTCCAATGGCAGGTACCGATAAAATCTTTGCACTCGAAAGAAGTTTAGAAATGTTTATTAAACAATCCACATAAATGACGGATAATTTAACGTCTTCCATCCAAACGTTAGTGCAACACACTGCTTCCCACGATGAAAGCATAAAATCAATCGAAGCATAAATTGCACAGTTAAATGCCGCAAATATCGTTCTTAACCAACAAAATCATAACGTGAGTGCCGTAACTATGTAGAGATCGGAAAGAGTGCTAAACAATAATGTTGGTGAACAAGTTGATGATGATGAGTCAGATGAAACCCCGGCTACTACTTCTACTCCTTCTTCGTCTAGTCCCCTATCTTCTTCTGAGCCTATTCTCTGTTCTTCACTAGGCTCAAATCCTCATCCCACTTCCTTGAATGATATACCATCTTAAACCATCCCAAATCCAATTTTGGGATCCATTCCATCTCCACAACCTCCTCCTCAAATGTTGGACCCAACCCCTATTGATAAAGCTCATTTTCCAAACCGGTTAAGGCCCAACAAACCAAGTCCACAGATGGAGAATATTGTGGAAATGTTTAAGAAAGTTAACGTAAATATTCCTCTTTTAGATGCTATCCACAAGTTACGTCCTATGCGAAAAATTTTAAGGACTTGTGCACTGGGAAGATGAAAACTCAAGTACCTAAAAAAGTTTTCTTAGCGAGCAATGTGAACACTGCTTTTACCCAACATTTGCCCAAGAAACGTAAGGACCCCGGTTGTCCTACAGTATCTATAAATATTGGGGGTAAAAACATCAATCGCGCTCTACTCGATTTAGGTGCTAGTGTTAACTTGCTCTCTTATTCTGTTTATGAGCAATTAGACATAGGAGAGTTGAAACCTGCGCACTGCACTCTCCAGATGGCCGATCGATCTATCACCCACCCTAAGGGTGAGCTAGAGGACGTGTTGATCAAAGTCGGGAGAATTTATATTCCCTGTGGACTTTATAGTTATAGATACACAGCCTATGGCAAACTTACGGAACCAAATTTCGGTGATTCTAGGTCGACCTTTTCTAGCAATTTCCAACGCAATAATCAATTGTCGTAGCGGTTCCATGAACCTGTCCTTTGGGAAGATGAAAATTGAGCTTAACATTTACATGTTAGGAAGTCAACCTTCCGAACCTTTTGCTCATATAATTGATGTATGTTCTATCGACAAGATAGCTTCCGACAGTTAAGAATTTGAGGAGCTTCACGATACTGATCTCGACACCACTAGTGTGTTATTGTTTGATCCTGCTGTTTATTATACATGTGAGAACCCTTCTGTTGACAAGTCCACACCCAAGTCCGAATCCTTTGACTTGTCGAATGAATTAGTCAAGCTATCCATGTCAATCCCTTGCACTAGAAATAAACCTTTTATGGAGTCCGAGTATCATACCTTTCTTCCTGATGAGATTATCATTCGGAATATTGATGAAAGTTTTGAAGACATTTTCGCCGAAGAACTCGCATTCCTAAAAGATATAGATGTTGTGATGAATCAACTTCCACCCAAAAAAGCTGAACCTCCACCTATTCTTCTTATCCCGTACGAGAATACGAATATTCCACTTACTCCTTATCTTTCAAATTCTCTTTTTCATCCACCGTCACTGTTTCATCTTTACCAATCGAGATGTGAACCCGTTCAATTACACCTCATATCTCCTCCCCACTTCTTCACGTCTATCTGTAACATGATCTTCTACCAACCATGGTGTTATATTGATAAAATATTCGAATGATTGGTGTTGACTTTTGGTCTTTGTAAAGTTTTGTGCGGACTCATAATAGTTACCCCCCTCTTATGATTTTAAATACTTAATAATGAAGAAAAAACTGTTTTACTGAAGTTTGGGGCGGGGAGAAAAAAATATTTTGGCTCTAGAAATAAATAAATTTTTTGCACAATTGTGAACCAAAAAAATAAGTTTGGGGGAGGATTTCACTGTCATTTATTTTTTCCCCCTTTTTACTAATCGTTAAGAACTTTTCCTCCCATGTTTACAGGCTTTGAGTTTAAAGGATGACATCAGCGAGGACACTGCTGCAAATAGGTTTGGGGGGAGGATTGTGCTTATTCATGTATCATTTTGCAGTATAAAAGCACTAAATTTTTTTTAATAAAAGTTAGAAGTGAAAAATACATATGAAAGATAGGAAGAGATTTAAGAAAAGCAAGAAAATTAGACGTTTTAAAATGAAGCTAGTAATAGATAGTCATGAGCTGTTGTCCTAAGGGTTAATAAGATGAAGGAAATTACTAATCTGAGGACAAAAATAAGTCTGAAAAATAGTCCCTATTGTTGAGTCCAAACATCTGAACGTTGATACCCTACTAACGCACTTGCACACACCTTGAAACTTGGGATAGTAGAGGATACCTTGAAATGCTTTTGTCTAAAAGCTTTAGTTTGAAGGAAAATATATATATAAAAAAATATAAATGACACAAAAAAATAAATAGTGAAGAAAAATGAACACTGGTTTTGTAATTAGTTAAGGCAACATAAAAAAAGAAATATAGCGATGGTGCCTTATCAACTAGTGCTTTAGACCAACTAGTTTGGGAGCCACTGCTAAGCCTTAAGTATTGGAAGACTGGGATATTGCTAATTACGCCTTAATGAGTGAGCACATTTGGTAATCGGTTGGTTAGTATCTCAAGAAGTATTAACGGTCGCATGAAGAATGTGTGAGCAATTCCATCTAAAAACATCCACTGACTAAAAAGTATTAAGGAAGATGGACAAGAGTATGAGAGCTTGAATTGAATTCTCTAAGTGTAGGGATGTCTTTTACACACACGTAGGGGTATACGATCGATATTTGGAAGAAAGGTAGGGAGGATGATTAAAGACGATGTTTTATTGAGGGATGGTGTGATTTCTGACATTTTTTCAAGACTATTAAGATAGGGCTCATGGCAACTAAAAAGCTAGTATAGTTTGAAACTCTTATTTTCAAGTTCTTTCTTTTATAAGTTCATTATCTTTGTATGTAACTTTCATCTTCTTTCTTTTATTATGGGATTTTGTGGGTGTAATCGGCCGAAAACCCTCAGGAGACAACACTCTTCCTACTAGAGACGCCTAGAGGTTTAAAGGCTTGTTTCACGTGCTAAGTGCAATCGTGTTGCCTAAAAAGTGTGCTAGTTAGGTTTTAATTTTTCTCTTTTAATAAATAGTTTGTTCGGGACGATCAAAGATAAGTTTGGGGGTATGATTAGTCTAGAATATTGCATATTTGTATGAACATTTTCCCTACTATTGTTAAGTGCTAAAAGGTGTTAATTGTAAATAAAGAACATATGTGGGTTTATTTTTAAAAAGATTATTATATGTTTCTATATCTATAATTAATATAATTAGGGAAAATATATGCATATAATATTTAAATGAAATATTAGTAATTAAAATTTGCATATCATATCAAATATTCCTAATCAAAATTCTTAAGATATTATATCATATAAATGGTTGGAATAATATCTCAAAAATATCAAATATTACTAACAATTTGATTTGAGATATTATGCAGGTATTAGCTCAGGTCTGTAATCCAGGTAAGAGATCCAAGTCAAATCGGGATATCGGAACCGAATCTGCCAAATTTTAGAAGCAAATTGAGGAATCTTGCAACGGAAGAGACTCAGAGCAATATTTTCAGAATCTATACATCAAAAGGATTTCCAAATATCAACACAAAAAGCCAGAAAAATCTCGAGACCCAATTCCACTAGGATGCGGCGGAACCGCGGCCATACATGGCATTACGCGGCGGTTCCGCGGTCAAATCAGGGCCGTTGGATATAGGATTTTGGGATCATGATCTTAACTGTATCTACTCACATATGACATTTAGGGTTTCTGGTTTCAGGAACTATATAAAGGACCGAGAGCCGTGCATTCAAAACCATCCAAGGACCACGTAATCATCTATTCATCTACCTCCATAGAAACAGAGATCTAGAGCAACTAGGGTACTTTTAATCTACTTTCTAAGAAGAGAATTGTAATGCAATAGTTGATTAATAAAGGTAGTTTTTTTGTTTTAATTATTTTTCAATTTATTTTCCGCATTTACTTTACGCATTACTTTTCTGCATCTTAATTATGATTTCATTCATCTTCAACCTCTCTTCTAAAGAACTACCAACCATGAACGAGTAATTTCTTACTTGCTAGGGTTTTTAGGATAGGGTAGAATAATGGATAAAAAATCTTTTAACTTCTTTTATACATTTTAATATTTATAAACTTTAGAAAAATAAATGTTAACCTTCTAATCAGACGCGCTATCAATTTATTGATAGTCACGACCACGATTTGAGATTGGTTAAACACTTGTTTTTTTAAGGGCTTGATATGAATAGAGATCAATGGACGGACAAGGGTCGGTAGTGGGGAATCATAATTCCCTCAAAGAACCCTAATCCACATTCATCGCTATCTCTCTAGCTTTAAATTGTTAAAAGATTAAAAGAAGTCATTTTTAAACATTCATCCGTTAACTACTAAGTCTTATGAACCCTACAAATCTTTTTATTATCAATTTTATATCCGTCTCAAAATAGAATAACAACAATCACCCATCTCTTTTATCAACTCTTCTAAAGCAAGAAAATAATTCACGTTTTCCTGCGGACGACCCGTATCCATTGCGGCTAGCTACTAGCGACACCGTTTTGATTGCGGTTATTTACAAAACATTTTTTCGCATGATCAATCATGCGCCTAAAGAAAGTGGACCAGGAGATCTTCCGAACCACTATAAATATCTCGTGTTTGAGTTTGCATTTTCTTTATCTTGTTTTAGTTTGCTTATTACTTTCATAGATAGAATTTCTTGCTTGTGATATTTCTCTATATGCTCATTACTTGCTACTATTGTTCCTGTTTATTGTTCATAGTTTCAAAATTATATGATTGCTTAGCTTCAATATCTACTTGATATATCCCGTGTCTAAATTTTTCTTTTGTGATATTCTATTTGTAAGTGTAGAATTTTTAATTTGGTCATATTAGTCGCATAGTCATATTCACCCCCTCTAGGACTATTTGTGTAAGCTTCCACATTCTTTCAGTATATATGTAAATCGTTTCAAAATAGCTGTATGATATATATATCACGGCATAAGTAGCGGATGTTGATTTATAAAGTAATATATGCAATTTGTTTAAAGTATACGTCACACATTTTGAAAATGATTTAAAGAGGGTTTTCTTTTAAAGGTTTCTTGTGTCAACATAGACACATGGAAAATAGAGAGGTTATAGCTCCTTTGAAAACCTCTTTAATATACATCGATAAATGAAAATAGTATTTCATGTACCGTCTCTAGCACCAGTCCTGTTTGGCTACAATATGCTTAAACCATCTCAATCTGTGCAGGGCATCTATATTGATCCCTCACATATCAAATAAAGTGCATCATAATCAGATCACGCAAATAAAAACACATCACTAATAAAATTATCATAAAATTGTGCCAATCATCGACACGTAAATCTCATGTGTTTCCTTAGGCATTGTCCCTTGGATCTGTCCTCAAATAATTGGAATCCCCGGCCACATCCACAGTGTCCATGATCTCGCACAGGTTAGAATCCTCCGGATATCCACCGTGCCCAATAGTATCACCGGTATCGCATCACCTTGCTAGCTCACCGTCTTTTCATACGGTATCTTGCATCTGGGTACCGAACCGGATCCACCATATATCCCCAATTGGCTATCCCCCACCTTGATATTGGATATTACAATCATAAATACAGAAGTCATGGTGGATGTCCAAATCATCAAATCAATAGAAAGCCACACTTTTGCAAGTACAAGCAAGTTTTAAAATCATATTGTGGTTTCTCGAAATCCATGGAAAATATCAAGTCCATAAGGACAAAATCCATAATCATCTTTGCCGCAATTGGCAACAATCATATACGAATATCCATGGAAATGATATTCGTATATCAATATCAATATCACCAAGTATCATGCATACAAGTATGGATAACCAGAACACGGATAAGCATGGCAATTTCTACTATGTCAAGGCAATACCGATGATTTGTGGTGCAGCATACACATTTGTGATCGAGCAATATAGCAATCATTAGTAGATGTGCAAGTATTTTATGAAGTGTATTCATACGAGAATAGCTCTCGATTTCCTATCGAAAAAATCAATATCATAATCGTCAACAATGCATCATGCATCATCCTTCGGTTGACGATTAAATACACACATATATCAATCAATCACATTCATATAATAATATCGATATAATTAGAACACCATCGAGCATGACAATTCTACAGTGTCACGGAAATACCTATGATGTGTTTGTGTAACATGCGAGTCTGTGATTGTGCCACATGGAAATTGTTGGATATGTATTGCCTAGAGGCTTATATTGTATAGGATGCTAAGGATATGTAAGTACATGACAATCTTGCTTAGCTGTATAGTATAATATTTGAGTTGTCTTTATCTGAACTTATGTATTTGTTTTTCTTGTTGTTTTGTATTGCTTATACATGTTGATAAAGACTCGATAAAGTAGTATACTATATTGGTTTGTCTTTATCTTAACATGTGCATATGTTTTACTCGATATCACATATGGCCGATACATGTTGATAAAGCCCGTAGGATTTTGCTTGACTACCAGCGTTATGATGGTGATCATACTTGTGGGGGCTGGATAGTCCATAAGCACATCCTTAAATGTCCCAAGTCGCAGGAGTATCGAGACCGGGCATCGATATTTCAGAGTAGACATGTGTATACATTTCTAGACCCCGACAAGGGGCAGTGGTTAGTGCCACAGCCATTGGTGTGATCACCTGAGATTGTATACAGGTGCTCACTGGAGGTGAGTACACTGGACGGACTCGTCGAGAACCTCTAGATGGTATTATACCTATCGTCAGATAGCGGTTCTCAAGTGACACGAGTACATGTTAGTCTTTAGACCTGAGATCGTCATTTGTCTCGTGTGAGTTCCCACTATACTTAGATCACTACCCTATCGCGCCTTTACTGAGTCATGCAAACAGGTTTTGGTTAGTGGCTGTCACGCCCCGCTTCCTAGTAGACGGAAATGGTGATGTGGCGGGCCGCAACGTATTTACTAAGAAATAAGTGCGTTAAGCGTAATTAAGCAATATATATATAATGCACAAGAAAGAAAAGAGATATAAAATAATAAACAACAACCTTTATTTACATTCATCTTTACATACAACTGTTTTGAAAAGGAAAGATACAATGATATGAAGTAATGCCTAAACAGTGGCATACAAACTAAAAGTAAGTACAAAGAGAACTAGAAATCCGGCTGGGCAGTAAACTGGTCCAAGTCCTCCTGACTAGGCTCGATCTCCTGAGAGTCCGGTCCTCCTGACGAACATTCCAAAGAAAGAAATAGACATGAATGTCATCAGCGAACTAATGCTCGGTAAGTCCCAAAAGAAAGAATGGAATAGAACAAGTAATGTGAAATGAAACCGGTAAGTTGTACAGGTATATGCTTGTTATTCTAACGCAGTTGTTTGTAGCTTGGTACATTGTGTATACGAGAGGAGTCCATATTACCCCATGGACTATGATAACATGTAGTACAAGGCCCCGTCAAAACCCATGGGATAACGACACGAGAGTTCATTAGGTGTCTTTTAAGTGACCATCTCGTGCCATGTTAATACGTTCCGTACCAATCTACCCCGTTATCCCTGCGTAATGTATTGTATAGAGTTATATTTACAAGTCTTGCCGAAACCATGGATACAAGCTGTTCAAGTAGTCAGGTTCAGGATGTAATCATGTATTCAAGAAGTCGGGTCAAGTTATAACCATGGTTCGGTCAAGTCAAGTCAAGTATTCATGTTTGGTATTGATGTTTGATTTCAAGTATTCAGGTTCAAGTTCAAGTATTCATGTTAGAGTTTGTATTCATGTTTGAATTGGACTCTAATTTGAGTTTGGATTCGGGTTTGAGTTAGACTCAGACTTGAGTCAGACACTTATAACTGATTTAGATCCTGAATTAGATTCGGGAGTCATCGGTAACTGCTGCACATGGACGGCAGGATTTGTGTGTTTTTCCAAGACAATTACCATTGATAACTCCGTTAAGTTTTATACCTTAAATATGCAAGCACTCACTTTCTCCGGCTTTCTGGGGCTCAAGAGAATTGATCTCGCTTAAACCTATATTTACTAAAGTCTTTAAATATTGTTTTATATAACTCGATGGGGTTTTATGAAAAATATTTTTAATAAAATTTCAAAATAAACCTCGAGAATTTATTTATATTATTTAGGGTTTTCATGGATACAAAGTTTAAGAATTTGAGGTATTTTAGTGATAATTACATAGCCTGGAAAGTTCATGATATTTTATTGTAAAACTTGTTTTTTGTTGGTATCTTGATGGTATTTTGGTGAAACTTGTAATTCTTTCATCTTAGAAAATGTAAGTTTTTTATATTTTGAAAATTTATGGATTTTGTAATTTTATATAATTATTAAAAAATTATAAAAATGCGTTTTTTAAAAAACCGTATTTAACACCTTTCGAGACCGACTGCTCCATGAGGAGGTCTGCATCTCGCTCTACTAGCCCAAGGATGTGTGATAATCTGCACCATCCAATAGCGGGTCCCCTGAAGAGGGTTGTAGAGACATATTCGCAAAGGAATTTAAAAATACTGTTTTAAAAGAAAACCGTTTTTAAAGTGAGTAGTATTTTAATGTAATATTTTCTACGAAACAACAATTCATACAAAAGGGGTATCGTGCTATGGAACCAAGTGTGTACGTGAGGGGTAGATCATTACCCCGTGAAGTTTTCCTAAGATATGTTTAAGCGATACTAAAAGAGGTGATATTTAAAGTTCATGGTATTTTAATGAAAAACTTAAGTTAAAGTTATTTTGCATGGAATTCCAGGTTAAAATTTATTCTAAATATTTATAATCAAGATTACAAGTATTGTGTAGAATTTGGATGAGCAATATATAAGAAAAAAGGGAAGTTTTTAGTGTTTAGAAGATAAATATCGGTATTAACTCCACTTACCGATATTCATTTTAAAATAAAATTTTAAAGAAGAGAAAGGAAGATTGGAAGGGACTTACTACTAGATTAGCTCAAAGAAAGGTTGAAGAAGGAGAGTTGAACTTCGTGGCGTCGCGGAATCGCCGGAATTTGCTTCGATCCTCGCCGGAAGTTGATCGCTTGCTAACTCCTCTTTTACTCCACTTGTACTTAAGAAATTTTGAGAGTTTTGGTTAGAATTTTCAGAATGATATTGAGCCAAAGTGTAGGGTGGTATTTATAGTGTACAATTAAGGTTTTGGAATTAAAATGCATTAAAATTTGGTTTAATGGTGAAATGAAGGGTCACTGTTTGATTGCAGGGTAATCAAGCAGTGCAGGGGTGTCAGGGGTAGGGGAAGAGTCAAGTGTGCAAACCCCGAGGCTCTTTGGCTTCGGCTCACCCGTCGGTACCGGCCCAAATGGGGTTTCCGCTGGCTGATTTGATGAGTTGAGTCGCTGGATTTGTGCCACGTGTATAAGTCAGTGTTTAAACCCTTTTGCACATGTTTGATTTTTCTGGCTTTTCAATTTTATGTGTATTGCACATGTAAACTTTTGGGCTTCTAAAAAGTTAAAAAGAAAAATTAGAAAAAAATAATGTGTCTGATAGGGATCGAACACATGTGCAACGTCACAGTGGTGTAAGTGGTTTACCAGTGAGCTACAAGTTGTTTCTTGCTGTTATTTAACCAAAATTACTTATAATTCAATCTCAGGCTGTATAACTCATTTTTGTACATTAAACTGGAAAATTCCGTGCAGTAAATTCAGAGTCGTTACATTTTACCCTCCTTATAAAAATTTTGTCCTCGAAATTTATATTTACACAGGGACTAATTTATAAATAAGTGAGGGTATCTTGCATGCATGTCTTCTTCTTGTTCCCACGTTGATTCTCCTGGCGAATCTTTTCTCTACATCACTCGGACCAAGTTTACTTCCTTGTTCCGCAGTGTCTTCACTTTTCGGTCCAGGATCTCAACGGGTTGTTGCTCACAAGTCAGGCCAGTCTGGACTATGAGCTCTGAGTGATCAAGAATGTGGCTGGGGTCGCTCACATATCTTCGTAGCTGGGATATGTGGAACAAGTTGTGCACTCCTTCCAATGAGAGTGGTAGTGCCAAATGTATGCTACTTCTCCAACACGTTTGAGTATGTCGAACGGTCCTATGTATCTGGGACTATGTTTACACCTCTTGCCAAAACGGATCACTCATCTATTTGGAGAGATCTTTAAGAAAACATGGTCTCCAGGTTGGAACTCCAGATGTTGGTGCTTTGCATCAGCCCAATACTTCTGTCGGTCTTGGGTTATGCGCATTCTTTCCCTGATCGTGCAAACTATGTCCACAGTTGCCATGATCATCTCTGGTCTAAGGAGTTAACGATCTCCGACGTCGTCCCAACTTAGTGGTGAACGACACTTCCATCCGTAGAGTGCTGCAAATGGTGCCATTCCAATGCTCGCCTGATAGCTGTTATTGTATGAAAATTCTACAAGGTGTAGGTGATCTTCCCACGAACCTCCGAAGTCTAACATACATGCTCTTAACATGTCCTCCAGAATCTGAATTGTTCGCTTGGACTGTCTGTCCATTTTTGGATGGTAAGCCGTGCTAAAGTTCAGACTCGTTCCCAGGCTAGCTTGCATACTCTGCCAAAACTGTGATCGGAATCTGGTATCACGATCAGAGACGATGCAAACCGGTACTCCATGTAATCTCACGATCTCCTGCATGAGTTCATGGGTATCAAAAATAGTACATCTTGAGGTTAAATCTTACTTTAGATTCATGCTTACCTCCATGTACTTTTTTGCTAATGTCTTGGTAGATTGGTCAACTCAAAAAGGAATAAAGTGAGCCGACTTGGTGAGTCGATTCATAATAACCCATACCGCGTCGTTACCTTTCTTGCTACACGGAAGGGCGGTCACGAAGTCTATGGTAATGTGTTGCCATTTTCATTCTGGTATTGGTAACGGCTGAAGTAGATCAGCAGTTCTGTAATGTTCAGCCTTTACTTGCTGACACACCAAACACTTGGCTATGCTTCTGGCTACTTCGCGCTTCATTCCATGCCACCTATAGTGTTGTCGTGGATCCTTGTATATTTTTGTACCACCGGGGTGTACAGAATAAGGAGAGCTGTGAGCTTCTTTCATAAACTCTTCTCGAACTGGGCCATGTGGCACATACTATCGACTTTTATATCTCAAGGATCCGTCTTCGTGGATGATGAAGTCAGTTCGGTGTCCACTTTCTACTTGTTCTCGGATCTTTTGTAGCTTGGCATCATTTGCTTGATCTTCTTTGATCTGATTGACAAGAGTGGACTGGACTTGTAAGTTTATCAAATATGAAGCGTTACCTGGCATAACTACTTCGATTGCCAATCCGTGCAATTCCTGTAGTAGCTTCCACTGAGCGGTGAGATTCATTGCTAACGGCTAACGGCTAAGTGCATCAGGAACTACATTCACCTTCCCTGGATGATATTGTGGGTTGATGTCGAAGTCTGCCATGAGTTCTAGCCATCTTCTCTACCTCATGTTTAGTTCCTTCTGAGTAAATACATACTTCAGACTCTTGTGGTCAGTATATATTTCCACTCGTTCTCCCAGAAGATAGTGGCGCCAAATTTTAAGTTCAAGGATAACGGCTGCCAACTCCAGATCATGTATTAGATAGTTGCGCTCATGAACCTTCAGTTGTCTCGATGCGAAAGCCACAACTTTTTCATGCTGATGTAGAACACATCCTAGTTCCTTACCGGACGCATCATAATATTCAACGAATTGTCCAGATTGATCTGGTATTACAAGGATATGAGCTGAAGTTAATCTTGACTTGAGTTCTACAAAAGCGTTTTCACATGCTTCTGACCCCATGAATGCTTCATCTTTACGTATGAGCTTGGTCAGGGGTGCTGCAATCTTCAAAAAATCTTTAATGAATCTTTGGTAGTATCCTGCTAATCCCAAGAAACTTTGTGTATCTTTCATCATTTTTGGTGTCAACCATTCGCTGACAGCTGACACCTTAGCTGGATCTACTGAGATTCCTTCACCTGAAATGATATGTCCGAGAAATCTGACTTGATCTTGTCAAAATTCGCACTTGCTATACTTGGCATAGAGCTGATGTTGTCGCAATGTTTTCTGGACAATCCGAAAATACTCAGCGTGTTCTTTCTGATTCTTTGAATACTCCAGGTTGTCGTCGATGAAAATAAAAACAAACCTGTCTAAGTAGTCTCGGAAAACTTGGTTCATCAGATTCATAAAAATAGCAGGCGCATTGGTCACTCCAAACGGCATCACGAGATATTCGTAATGACCATATCGAGTCCTGAATGCCGTCTTTGGAATGTCGGACTCTTTGACCTTCACCTGATGATAACCCGAACGTAGATCTAGCTTCGAAAATACACAAGACCCACTTAGCTGATCAAAAAGATCATCGATGCGCAGTAGTGGATACTTGTTCGTGATCATCACTTCGTTTAGAGCTTGGTAATCCACACACATCCTGTATAAACCTTCTTTCTTCTTCACGAGCAAAACTGGAGATCCCCAACTTGCAGTACTGGGACGAATCCAACCTTTCTTCACATGGGGGTGGAGCAGGAAGAGTTAAACGAGGTGCAGGAGCCTGAATAGTTGGCCGCTGCGGGACTATGATTGCGGGTCTAGTTGCTGGAGCTGGGTTGAGTCGATATGGACACGCTCCTATGGTGTGAGTAGATGCGCCATAAACTAAACACATGTCGTTTGCACGCTTGCAGTTCTTCTCCAGGTGTCCATTCCTCTTGCAGTAGAAGCAAAAGTCTGGACTGGGCCGGTTAAATGATCCTCCCGGTCTCCTTGGTGCAAAAGTTGGTCTGGAAGAGACTCCTCCTACCATCTGTGTGGCAGGGCATTTCACACCAACAGTCTACGGTCTGCCCTTCTTCTTCACAACTGCCTCATAGCGTCGGGCGGCCTTCAAAGCAAGATTATGGGTTGGGAAATCCCCTATAGCGAGTGTAACTTGGATTTTCGGGTCCAACCCTTGCTGAAATCGTCGTGTTCGGATCTCAGCAGTAGGAATCAGGTGTGTCGCGAACCTGTTACGACCTTATGTTAGTATGTAATAAGTGATATCAGGAATTTCAATTTGAGACAATATCTTACCTACTAAGTATGGTAAACTCAGTATCGTATTCATCCACGGACTTGCTCCACATCGAGCCTTGTTGTAAGTGGATGAACTGCTGCTCCATGTAGAAACGGGCAGCCTCAGGGAAGTATTTCACGTCGAACATATCGCGAAATGTCTTCCATTCAATCGGTTGGGCGAGACGTCTTTCTTCAGCCTTCCACCAGACTCTGGCGTTGTCTGTTAGTTGCAGCTTCGCAACTCTCACCCAAGCAATCTCTGGAACTTGTGCTGCTGCCAGATCATATTCTATCGATTGGGCCCATTCTTCTGCCTCCAGTGGGATCACTTTTCCTGAGAAGTGCTTTGGATGCAATGCCCGGAATTGCTTGACTCCGGATGCCTTGATTTCTGGGCGGTACATGAGGATAGCAGTCTGCTGCTGCTGACCCTCCAAGAGGCTCTTGATTGTCTCAAGCAGTACCTTTTGCTCATTGATGGAAGATATAACGGTAGGTGGTGGTGGTAGAGTAGGCGGTGGAGTGTTGCCATTGACGTTCGTGCTTGTGTTGTTGGGAGAATCCATGATCTTGATAGAAAAAGAAAAGTTAGGATAGATTCAAGGAATTTGAAATGTAAGGAATGCATAATTGCCGATTCTTATAATTCTTGTGATATATTGCTTAAGATTTTATATAGAACTGACCTACATGGACCGCCAACAAAACCTATCACACCCCGCATCCCAGTAGACGGAAACGGTGACGCGGCGGGCCGCAACGTATTTACTAAGAAGTAAATACGTTAAGTGTAATTAAGCAATATATAAAATGCACAAGAATGATAAGAGATATAAAATAATAAACAACAACGTTTATTTACATTCATCTTTACATACAACTGTTTTGAAAAGGAAAGATACAATGATATGAAGCAATGCCTAAACAGTGGCATACAAACTAAAAGTAAGTACAAGGAGAGCTAGAAATCCGGCCGGGCAGTGAATTGGTCCATGTCTTCCTGACTAGGCTTGATCTCCTGAGAGTCCGATCTTCCTGACGAACATTCCAAAGAAAGAAATAGACAGGAATGTCGTCAGCGAACTAGCGCTAGGTATGTCCCAAAAGAAAGAATGGAATAGAACAAGTAATGTGAAATAAAACTGGTAGGTTGCACAGGTATATGCTTGTTATTCTAACGCAGTTATTTGTAGCTTGGTACAGAAGGTATTTGTGTATACAAGAGGAGTCCATCTTACCCCGTGGACTATGGTAACATGTAGTACAAGGTCCCGTCAAAACCCACGGGGCAACGGCACGAGAGTTCATGTAGGTGTCTTTTAAGTGACCATCTCGTGCCACGTTAATACGTTCCGTACCAATCTACCCCGTTATTCCCGAGTAATGTATTATATAGAGTTATATTTACAAGTCTTGTCGAAACCATGGATACAAGCTGTTCAAGTAGTCAGGTTCAGGATGTAATCATGTATTCAAGAAGTCAGGTCAAGTTATAACCATGGTTCGGTCAAGTCAAGTCAAGTATTCATGTTTGGTATTGATATTTGATTTCAAGTATTCAGGTTCAAGTTCAAGTATTCATGTTAGAGTTTGGATTCATGTTTGAATTGGACTCTGATTTGAGTTTGGATTCGGGTTTGAGTTAGACTCAGACTTGAGTCAGACACTTGTAACTGATTTAGATTCTGAATTAGCTTCGGGAGTCATCGGTAACTGCTGCACATGGACGACAGGATTTGTGTCTTTTTCCAAGATAATTATCATTGATAACTCCATTAAGTTTTCTACCTTAAATAGGCAAGCACTCACTTTCTCCGGCTCTCTGTGGCTCAAGAGAATTGATCCCGCTTAAATCTATATTTACTAAAATTCTTAAATATTGTTTTATATAACTCGAGGGGGTTTTATGAAAAATATTTTTAATTAAATTTCAAAATACATCTCGAGAATTTATTTAAATTATTTAGGGTTTTCATGGATATGAATTTTAAGGATTTGAAGTATTTTAGTGATAATTATATGGCTTGGAAAGTTCATGGTATTTTATTGTAAAACTTGTCTTTTATTGGTATCTTGATGGTATTTTGGTGAAACTTGTAATTCTTTCATTTTAAAAAATATAAGTTTATTATATTTTGAAAATATATGGATTTTATAATTTTATATAATTATTAAAAAATTAATTTTATTTAATTAGAAAAATGCGTTTTTCTTAAAAACCGCATTTAACACCTTTCGAGACCGAATGCTCCAGGAGAAGGTCTGCATCCCGTTCTACTAGCCCAAGTATATGCGATAATCAGCACCATCCAATAGCAGGTTCCCTGAAGAGGGTTGTAGAGGCATATTTGCAAAGGAATTTAAAAATACTGTTTTAAAAGAAAACCGTTTTTAAAGTGAGTGGTATTTTAATGTAATATTTTCCACGAAACAACAATTCATACAAAAGGAGTATCATGCTATAGAACCAAGTGTGTACGTGAGGGGTAGGTCATTACCCCGTGAAGTTTTCCTAAGGTATGTTTAAGCGATACTAAAAGAGGCGATATTTAAAGTTCGTGGTATTTTAATGAAAAACCTAAGTTAAAGTTATTTTGCATGGAATTCTTGGTTAAAATTTATTCTAAACATTCATAATTAAGATTAAAAGTATTGTGCAAAACTTGGATGAACAATATGTAAGAAAAGGGGAGTTTTTAGGGTTTAGAAGAAAGATATCGGTATTAACTCCACTTACTGATATTTATTTTAAAATGAAATTTTAAAGAAGAGAAAGGAAGATTGGAAGGGACTTACTACTAGATTAGCTCAAAGAAAATTTGAAGAAGGAGAGTTGAATTTCGTGGCGTCGTGGGATCACCGGAATTTGCTTCGATCCTCGCCGGAAGTTGATCGCTTGCTAACTCCTCTTTTACTCCACTTGTACTTAAGAAATTTTGAGTGTTTTGGCTGAAATTTTGAGAATGATATTGAGCCAAAGTGTGGGATGGTATTTATAGTGTAGAATTAGGGTTTTGGAATTAAAATGCATTAAAATTTGGTTTAATGGTGAAATGAAAGGTCTCTGTTTGATTGCAGAGCAATCAAGTGCAGTGGTGTTAGGGGTAGGGAAAGAGTCAAATGTGCAATGCCGGGGGCTCTTTGGCCTCGGTTGACCCGTCGGTACCGGCCCAAATGGGGTTTCCGCCGGTCGATCTGATGAGTTGAGTCGCTGGATTTGTACCACGTGTACAAGTCAGTGTTTAAACCCTTTTGCACATATTTGATTTTTTTGACTTTTCATTTTTATGTGTATTGCACGTATAAACTTTTGGGCTTCCAAAAAGTTAAAAAGAAAAATCAGAAAAAATATGTCTGGTGGGGATCGAACACAAGGGTTACGTCACAGCAATGCAAGGGCTTTACCAGTGAGCTACAAGTTGTTTCTTGCTGTTATTTAACAAAAATTATTTATAACTCAATCTCTGGCTGTATAACTCATTTCTGTACATTAAATTGTAAAATTTCGTACAGTAAATTCATAGTTGTTACAGGTACAGTCCCGAGCCACATAGAGGCAGTGAGCGATTGTCAGGGATTAATCTCTTCCGGCATTGGGAGTCGATATCGCACTGTGTCCGGTTGGCCAGAACCATAAGAACTTGGCCAAGACAGTTGAGATTTACTGATGGTTAGATCAGTATTTTCTCGTATCGGTCCTGAACCACATCGACACGACTTATTGGGTTATTAGGGGTTTGACGTCTATTACCTCCTAGACCCGATATGCGATACTCTTAGACGAAGAGACCGGACTGTACGCAAATTGTCACGGATAGGCTCAGTAGGGGTTTGGATGAGCTTGCTCATCGGCCTTCTTTTCGAAAGGTACCTGGGTAGCCGTTACGTACAGCTAATGCCGCTGACATGCTTGTCGTTAAATCCACTGCCAGCATACTGTCGAGTCTTTAGAGTCCCACACAGAGAGTTTTCCTAGTTTAGGCGAAACAATATAAAGGCCGCATGTTTATACGTGAAGGGTTCCGATTAAATATGTGTACTAGTTGTGCGAAATTTAATCGGATGGTTTGTGATACTATAGGGCTTAGGATTAAGCCAGATATTAAATCACGTATTGATTTAATTCTAGTATCGTGTTACTGGATTTATTTATCTCTTGGTGTTCGTATTTTTGGTACGAATATGGGTATGTATATACAGTTTGGTATACTTGTATTTATACAAGAATGGCTTCTAGAAAATGGACATCTCATTTAGGTTTTTCTATTTATTGAAAAATATGAAATGAGGTGGCATGCAAGGTGGCATGAAGAATGTAGAGAGGAATTGGCAAATGAATTATATATTCATTTGTCATTACTATTCAAGCATGGTAGCCATTTTTAATTGTGAAATTCTTTTCACAAAATCAAAAATGGTTATCATATTTTTCACACTTCGGTTCTCATTTTCGTGAGCTCATTCTCTCTTCTCTCTAGCTCTCATCTTCTTTTTCAAGCTCAACCCTCTCATGTGTTGAGAATCATATGGTCATAGAGATAGATAAACTCTATTAACAATCTATACATCATCTTTATAATCTAGATTAGCAAACTAGGTTATTAAGTTGCTTCATTAGTGAAGCCTAACTTTGACTACAAACTCTCGGGTGGATCATATAGGATTAAGAAGGCCCTTGATCAGTCGAAAATAATGTATTTTTAACACGGCAATTTCCCTATCATTTGCACTCATTTAGAAGTGTTCGGTATTCATAATTCACATATTAGCAAATCAGTCGTTAAATATCAGATTGCATGTGTTAGACTTTTAAACCGACATTTCTAAGGAAATTGACTGCATTTCATGGCATCGCATCATCCCTGTATTGCGCAACACTTGTTTCGGAGTCTGTGCAGGAAATTCCAGAAACCGAGCAAAAATTGTGAAACAATGCTGATAAAATACGCCAACTCAAAGGCAAGAGATCTGGCAGTGATCAGGGACTCATTTGGAAAATCAACATATCAGAAAATATACATAAAGTCAGCATCAGAAAAGCCCAGAAGTTCCAAGCCCCAAGGCCTGCATTGAGCCGCGGATCCGCGGCCGGAGCCGGCTTGAGCCGCGGATCCGCGGCGGCTCTATGGCTTCAAATGCTCAATTTCCTGCACGTGCCTAATTGTAACGGTCCAAGCTTCTAGAAGACTCCAGAATGACCACGTGGCTTCATCCAGAAGGCTCGGCCTAACAACCTTACCCAAGAATATTCCTCATTCTAGAATATTCCCTCCAACAAACTTCTTCTAGAAGCCTCCTTATAACAACTTTCTTCTAGAAGCCTCCTTATAACAACCTTCATCTAGGGTTATGTAGTTCAATTCTTCATCCCCCATCTACAAGTTGAGTGACACATCTTGTAGCTCCAAATTCTAAATCCAATTCCAAATTCAAGATCCCGAGTACCAAATCAAGCAAGAAGCCCTTCAACCTTTTATGAGCGGAGCCGATATCTAATCGAGCAAGTGATCCAAGCCGATCCGCGACTCAAGGAGCCGAGCGAAGCCAAATCGACGATCGAGTTCTTCCTCTTGTAGTTCTTGAGCGAATGTAATGAAATTGTTGATATAAATAAAAGGTGAAATTCTTTTATCTTGCTTTCTTTAAATTCTTGCATCATGATTCGATCTCAATTTGTAATTGTAGTTCTTGTTGTGATGTTTGAGTAAAACTCCGCTCGTCGAGGAGTCGAGACGATCAATAGAATGATGATGTAACAAATCTTAATACGATTCTTGAGTCCTACGAGCTTTGTAAACCCTAGCAAGTTCAAGAATCGATGACCTAGTTTCGTTGCGATGCTTTCTTGAATGTGATCGCTCGAAATTAGAGATCTACGATCGTTTCTTGAATTTACTAAAGGCTAGAATGTGAATGATATCGACGAAAGAACAAGGGATAAGATGAAACCCTAGTTTCATAAGAAATCCCTAATTCTCGATCGATCATCATCGATCTAGTATCAATTCATCGAAGGATAAGAATACGTAATTGTAAGATTACATCACATCTATAGATCCGATCAATTCCTACGAGCCTCATTTAGATTCTTGATATTTGGTTGGAAAAATTATCAAACTATCAATTCTTGATTCTATCTTTTTCTTGTTATTAGATCTAGATGTTCTAATTCTTGAACTTCAATTACAAATCATGAATTGTTTTCGTTTCTTTTCTTTAAAGTTTCAATTCACCTAATTCAAAAGACGAACGATTACACTTTCCCTGTGGACGATCCGCACTTACTAACACGCTATATTCGACACCGTTATTGATTGCGGTCAAATAATTTTTGGTTGTGATTTCTATATTCAATTTTCTAAAAACCGACACAATCGAAAATCATTCAAATCAAATGGCGCCGTTGCCGGGGATAGTGCGCTAATTGTTCGTATTTTGAAATTTGAGTTGAAAATTTTATTCCATTATAATTTTTAGATCTAAACTCGCACAAACCCTAATACGTGGTTGTGATTTGATTGCGAGGAAATCTGGAATCATTGGAGCTTGGATAAAAATTTTGTGAATATTCCAGAGAGCTAAAGGGAGCAACAGGAGCATTGTGATAAAAATATTTTGCAGAGATCTCTTCACGCAACCGCGATTCCGCGGTCAATACCCCCTTAGTGCGGCAGTTCCGCTGCCCCCTTGCTGAGTCACTGCACCAAATTCTCAGGTAATCTCAATCTTTCTTATCTCCTTCCTAAAATCTGCTCCAATTAACATTTTGCTGCAGGTTTCTTTGCAAATAATTGCAGCGCCGCAAAAGCAAAATAAAAATTTGTGCGTGTTTTGATTTGTGGTTGTTTGCATAATTAATACGGAAAATTAAGGGGCACGACCAAATCCAGATTAGGTGGGGAGTTCATTACCCTTCCTAAGCCCCAAAAATCACAAAACTTGCATCCGCATTGACCCTCATTAACTAAAAAATATCTAGAGATGACTCTAAGGACCGTCGCGCTCACTTAGGACAGAAGAAGGCCGTGGGTAATTCATTGCTTATCCGCGTTTTCTTGTGGTGCCTAGGCAAGTGTGTCGAAGGCTAGTGGTTATTAATTAGGCCCACTACTTACGTAGTGGAGTACCTTCCCACTTACCTGGCACTTACCTGGCCACAGGGGGACAAAGAGGCAGTGGAGGATTCTATCCTGCGACTTGTCTTTTGGCAGTCAGGAGCGGTCTAGAGCCTGACCTAGGTGACCAATAGAATTAGGGTTTTGCCTGTTGCATTTGTTGTGTTGCATCATTTTTTTCAAAAATCCGTATATTTTCAAAACAAACACCGCATTCATCATTTCCTCTAATTATACCAACGCTGCCACTTGTGCTACAACCATTTAGCACAATGTTGGCTGGACACGGGATTCCATTTCCCGTGTTGTCCGCGTTTCTTTTATCGACCCCAGAGTCGGTAATTCTCCGTCTTCTCCCCCACCACCCACCACGACCGCGATGGACCCAAATCCATCAAACTTTAACACCACTCTGCCACCGCCCGCAGGTGCGCAGAATCCTCCACGCATTTCTCTCCAAGAGAGATGCTATCCTACACGTGTTACCCTTCCCACCTGTCTTTCTATACCACCTGCCAACGGGGAAAATTTTGAAATCAACCCCCAATTCATCGAACTGTTACCCAAATTTCACAGTCTTGATTCTGAAAACGCATACATGTTTATTTCCAAATTCGAAAATGTATGTGCTTTAATGGGGAATTCACAACTGTCTGTGGATGCTCTGCGTTTACGTCTTCTCCCATTCACTTTGTGCGATTTAGCCGAGAAGTGGCTTTACATCACACCCGCACATTCTATTTCAACATGGGACGAATTCGTTGCAGCATTCCTTAAGAAATTTTATCCTAATCACAAGACCAGTCGTGTTAGGAGCGAAATCTTCAAATTTACCCAACTTCCCAATGAACCATTCTGGAAATGCTTTGAACGGTTCAAGAATCTTCTTATCCAATGTCCTCATCGCGGAATCTCCAGATGGGATTTGTGTCGAATTATCTATGAGGGTATTGATCTCACTACTAGACAGATGCTTGAAACCATGTGTCAGTGCCAATTCCTATCTAAAGATGATGGTGAAGCTTGGAAATACCTAGAAGATTTAGCTCAAAACACATCACAATGGGAAAGTGTTAGACCACCACCACCTAGGGAAGATGTCAATCGGCTCGATGTTTCCGTCACCATGAAAGCCGAAATGGCCGCAATACAAAGGAAACTCGACGCTATAGAAAACAAAATCTCTTCAGCCTCCCTAAACCAATCCACACTTCCCAAAACCGTGTGTGGCTGCTGTTCAAACCCTTCACATTTGACGGAAGAATGTCCTTTGAATATACCGTTTCAAGGTCACACTAATGCTGCACTTCAGCAAAGACCTGGAAACTATCCCTCTTCTTCCTCATATAATCAAGATTGGAGGAATCACCCGAACTTTGCTTGGAACCAATCACAATCTCAAAACACGGTTCCAATCCTAAACAATTTTCAAAGGGTCCCTCCACCACAACAGCAACCACCACTTCAATTGAGTCAGCACCCCTTCCAACCGCAAAATTTTCAAAATCCTGCCAACACTTTTGCACTACATGAAAACTCTTTGAAATTGGCCGGTACTGATAATATCTCTGCACTGGTGCAAACCTTGGTTACTTTCATGAAACAATCCATCCAAGAGTCGGCAAGTTTTCAATCTTCCATCGATAATATGATAAAGATCATTCTCATTCAAAATGAGAATATCAAATCAATGGAAGCACAAATTGAACGAATAACAGCCGAAATAAGTGCTAGAGAAGAAGGGAATCTTCCATCTCAACCCGTACCTGATCCTAGACCTTCACATTACACTAATGTGGACGCTTTTACAACGTTGAGATCTGGAAGAGTGCTAGACAATCATTCGGGTGAACAAATTGATAATGATGAATTGATCATTAACACCCCGGCTTCCACTTCCACTTCCACCCACACTTCTACTTCTTACCCTATTTCGTCTAACTTACCTTCTTCTTCCGAGCCTATTCTCCGTGTTCCCAAAGGCTCGAACCCTCCACCCACCTCATCTTTTCCACCCCCACAAACTTCTTCACAAATGTTGGACCCAACACTTATTGATAGAGCTCCATTTCCAAATAGGTTGAGGCCCAAGAAACATGATGCCTAAATGGAGAAGATTGTGGACATGTTTAAGGAAGTTAACATCAACATCCCTCTCCTAGATGCTATTCAACAAGTTCCATCCTATGCAAAAACTCTTAAGAACTTGTGCACTAGGAAGAGGAAGACTCAAGTGCCTAAAAAAATCTTCATGTCGAGTACTGTAGACACGGCTTTTCCCCAACAATTACCACGGAAACGTAAGGACCCTGGCTGTCCTACTATTTCCATTTCTATTGGGGAGAAACACATCAACCGTGCTTTACTTGACCTTGGCGCTAGTGTTAACTTGCTTCCTTACTCGGTTTACGAGCAACTAGGTATCGGAGTGTTAAAGCCTTCGAACATAACTCTTCAGATGGCTGACCGATCAATCACCAAACCTAGGGGTGAACTGGAGGATGTGTTAATAAAAATCGGGGAATTTATATTCCCTGTGGACTTTATTGTAATTGATACACAGCCTGTAGCGAACCCACGGAATCAAATTCCGGTGATTTTAGGTCGCCCCTTTTTGGCCACTTCCAACGCTATCATCAACTGTCGTAATGGTTCTATGACCCTATCCTTCGGGAATAGGTCAATTGATCTAAACATTTAGAAGTTGGGAAGTGTACCCTCCGAACCTACTGCTCAGGTCTGTTCTGTCGACTTAATGGATGTCGACAGCAGCGAATTTGATGATCCTCCTGATACCGATCTTGACTCTTTTCATACGTTATTGTTTGACCCAACTATGTATCATACACATACGGACTCTTCCACCGAGATATCCGGGTCAACAACTAACGCTGATTATGAACTGCTCTTGGAGTCTGAAGATCACCCCGCACCTTGTGATGACATTATTCTTCGGGGTATTGATGGAACTTTTGAGGAAATATTCGCTGATGAACTCGCATTTTTGAATGACACGGGTGTTGAGATGAATCATCACCCAATCACTGAAATTGAACCTCCACCCCTTCTTCTGAATTGTAAAATGAATGCGAGTAATCCATCACATTCACTGCATCGTCTCTCCAAAATGAGACGCACACACTTTCTATTCCACCACTTATCCTTTCCCCATTTCTTCTTCCATCAACCAGAGCACTGCATTGATAAAATTTTTGAATGGTTGGTTTTGACATTTGGTCTTTGCAAAGCTTGGCATCGATCAATGATTTTTGACCCCCTCATATGATTTTCAAAGATTAACATTGCTTAAGTTTGGGGGGGTCTGTTTTTCTGGCTCCTAAAAAGAAAATTTTACAAAATTTTGAGCCAAAAATAAGTTTGGGGGAGGTTCTTCACTTAAATATTTTGCCCCCACTAATAAATTCCTCCCAAGCTTACAGGTTTTTCGAGATTTAGCAGAAGGCAATAGTGAGGACACTGTTGAAAACAAGTTTGGGGGAGGTTTGCGCTTATTTTTCGCATCATTTGCATAAGCACAAAACATTTTTTTGAAAACCTATAAAAATTTTAAAAAAATTTCAAAAAATAAAAATATTTTTGTACATAAATAAGATAATAAAAGTTTTAGATAGTGAAAATTTACATCCATGAGATTAGAAAAATTTAAGAAAACCAAGAAAATTAGAAGTTTTCTTATACGAACTAGTAATAAGTAGTTATGAGCCGTTGTCCCAAGGGTTAGTAAGATGAAAGACGTCACTAATCTGAAGATAAAAATAAGTCTGAAAAATAGTTTCTATTCTGGAAGCCAAACATTTTGAACGTTGATACCCTGCTATATCGCACTTACACACGTCTTGAAGCCTGGGATAGTAGAGGATACCTTGAAATGCTCTTGTCTTAAAGCCGATGTATGAAGGAAATAAAAAGAAAAAGTGAATAAAAAAATATATATAAAGTGGTGAGAAAAATGGACACTGGTTTTGTTATCACCGAGGGCAATAAAAAATGTATAGCGAGGGTGCCTTTTCACCTAGTGCCCTAAGGCCAACTGGTCTGGGAGTCACTGCTATGCCTGAGGTGGTGCAGGACGAGGAAAATACACCAAGTAAGCAAGCACAGGAGTAATCGGTCGGTTAGTACCTCAAGAAATATTAACGGTCGCATGAAAGTGTGTGAGCAATCTCATCTAAATATTCATTAATTAAAAAGTACTGAGGCTGATGGGCAAGAGTATGATAGCTTGAATTGAATTCTCCGGGTGTAGGGATGTCTTTACACACACGTAGGGTTATATGATCGATGTTAGGAAGAAAGATAGGAATGAAGAATAAGACGATGTTTTATTGAGAGAGGACGTGATTTCTGACATCTTTTCATGACCATTAAGATAGGGCTCATGACAACCGAAAAGCTAGCTTAGTTGAAAACCCTAATTTTCAAGGCTTTTCTTTTACAATTCTTTTCTTTAAATGTAATATTCATGATCTTTCTTTTATTATCGGATTTTGTGGGTGCAATCCGCTGAAAACCCTCAGGAGACAACACTCCTCCTACTAGGGACACCTAGAGGTTTAAAGGCTTGTTGCACGTGCTCAGTGCAATCGTGTTGCCTACGAAAGTGTGCTAGTTAGTTTTTCTCTTTCTTTATTTTCTCCTTCTCTTTTTAATAAAAAATTCGCTCGAGACGATCGAAAATAAGTTTGGGGGAATTTGATCAGTCGAAAATAATGTATTTTTAACACGGCAATTTCCCTATCATTTGCACTCATTTAGAAGTGTTCGGTATTCATATTTCACATATTAGCAAATCAGTCGTTAAATATCAGATTGCATGTGTTAGACTTTTAAACCGACATTTCTAAGGAAATTGACTGCATTTCATGGCATCGCATCATCCCTGTATTGCGCAACACTTGTTTCGGAGTCTGTGCAGGAAATTCCAGAAACCGAGCAAAAATTGTGAAACAATGCTGATAAAATACGCCAACTCAAAGGCAAGAGATCTGGCAGTGATCAGGGACTCATTTGGAAAATCAACATATCAGAAAATATACATAAAGTCAGCATCAGAAAAGCCCAGAAGTTCCAAGCCCCAAGGCCTGCATTGAGCCGCGGATCCGCGGCCGGAGCCGGCTTGAGCCGCGGATCCGCAGCGGCTCCATGGCTTCAAATGCTCAATTTCCTGCACGTGCCTAATTGTAACGGTCCAAGCTTCCAGAAGACTCCAGAATGACCACGTGGCTTCATCCAGAAGGCTCGGCCTAACAACCTTACCCAAGAATATTCCTCATTCTAGAATATTCCCTCCAACAAACTTCTTCTAGAAGCCTCCTTATAACAACTTTCTTCTAGAAGCCTCCTTATAACAACCTTCATCTAGGGTTATGTAGTTCAATTCTTCATCCCCCATCTACAAGTTGAGTGACACATCTTGTAGCTCCAAATTCTAAATCCAATTCCAAATTCAAGATCCCGAGTACCAAATCAAGCAAGAAGCCCTTCAACCTTTTATGAGCGGAGCCGTTATCTAATCGAGCAAGTGATCCAAGCCGATCCGCGACTCAAGGAGCCGAGCGAAGCCAAATCGACGATCGAGTTCTTCCTCTTGTAGTTCTTGAGCGAATGTAATGAAATTGTTGATATAAATAAAAGGTGAAATTCTTTTATCTTGCTTTCTTTAAATTCTTGCATCATGATTCGATCTCAATTTGTAATTGTAGTTCTTGTTGTGATGTTTGAGTAAAACTCCGCTCGTCGAGGAGTCGAGACGATCAATAGAATGATGATGTAACAAATCTTAATACGATTCTTGAGTCCTACGAGCTTTGTAAACCCTAGCAAGTTCAAGAATCGATGACCTAGTTTCGTTGCGATGCTTTCTTGAATGTGATCGCTCGAAATTAGAGATCTACGATCGTTTCTTGAATTTACTAGAGGCTAGAATGTGAATGATATCGACGAAAGAACAAGGGATAAGATGAAACCCTAGTTTCATAAGAAATCCCTAATTCTCGATCGATCATCATCGATCTAGTATCAATTCATCGAAGGATAAGAATACGTAATTGTAAGATTACATCACATCTATAGATCCGATCAATTCCTACGAGCCTCATTTAGATTCTTGATATTTGGTTGGAAAAATTATCAAACTATCAATTCTTGATTCTATCTTTTTCTTGTTATTAGATCTAGATTTTCTAATTCTTGAACTTCAATTACAAATCATGAATTGTTTTCGTTTCTTTTCTTTAAAGTTTCAATTCACCTAATTCAAAAGACGAACGATTATACTTTCCCTGTGGACGATCCGCACTTACTAACACGCTATATTCGACACCGTTATTGATTGCGGTCAAATAATTTTTGGTTGTGATTTCTATATTCAATTTTCTAAAAACCGACACAATCGAAAATCATTCAAATCAGCCCTCAAGAAATTTTGTTCTAGGACTTCAAGGAGCACAAGAAGGAAGAGTTTTGAAGACCGAAAGACACGAATCTCTTTGGTATAACTTTCTTTCATAGTAGATAAACTCTTCTAATTGCTAGTTTAGGGTTATGGTTTGATCACTTGGGTTTTGTTGGTTGTGCTTGCTCAAAATTTGATTTTTGTGCATTCCACCTCTCTTATTTCATTGTAGAGTGAGTACAACAAACTAACATGGTATCAGAGCCACTCCATAAGCCTTAACTAGCTTATTACGACGTTTAAATTCCGTCGCGCAAAAACTGCCGACAAAAACAATTCCAAAATTTCAAGTTTTAAAATGTTTGCACTCCCCGCGGGCTCATGGTTTGGACCGAGAAGCCGCGGGATGTTACGTGGGAACCCCGGGGATCGTCTTGGGGGACGAAGGTCGGGTCCACCCCTCGAGACCACGACGAGGTGGCCTTGGAGGTGGGGACCCGAGACTTACCCCAAAAACGATAGGCTCGGGTCTGTCCTCCCCTCTTGGCCACCTCGTGGTGTCCTGTCCTCGAGGGAGGTGGGTAACCCCTAGGCCCCCTCGTGCAATAGTTAATTTTGGGTACTTTGCCCCGCGAAGATTCGGGCAAGTTTCGAGTTCATTTCGACTGCTGGATTGGCTTAAAACGAGGGATTTTAGGGACTTTAGTACACTAGATTTTCAATTTTGGAAAATCGGATGTGTTTTCTAATTGTGCGCAGAATTCTAATGTCGTGGCAATCGTTAATTTCTCATGTGATGGGGTTACACGCATCTGGTTATTGCGATATATATTTTTGTGGTGTTTTGGCTGGATTGTCGTGATGGATAACCTCTCGTGCGATACTGGTTGTACAGTTTTATATCATTTGTACATTCATTATTGTATGACGAGCGTCCGACATGTAGACTGTCGTTTCTGCCTTTTTGTATATTCTTTTATTGGGACACAGCCGGGTTGAGGTCGATATCACCGTTGTATATTATTTCATTTCTGTACAAGGATAAATCCACGGAGAAGTGCTCGAATAGCCGAGTTCTAGAGTGCTGTAACGACTCTGAAATCACTGTACAGAAATTTCTTATTATTTTACAGAAAAGGGTATTACAGTCTGTGTATGAGTTAAAAGTTATTTTTGTTAAATAAAAGCAAGAAGCAACTTGTAACTCACTGGTAAAGTCCCTGCACTGCTGTGACATAGCCTGTGCGTTCGATTCCCTCGGACCCAATTATTTTTAAGATTTTTCTTTTTAATTTTTCGGAAGCCCAAGAGTTGCACGTGCAATTCATGGAGAAATGAAAAGTTTCAGAAAAATCAAACAGGCGCAATGAGGTGTACACACCTAACTTGACACGTGACACAAATCTCGAGACAGATCGATCAAATCCGACCGCCCGTTTCTTGGATTTGACCGGCCCCAACGGTCCAAAGTGCTCTAAATCCTCCCGTGCTTTGCACACTTGTCCCTTCGACTCCCCTTAACTCCCCTGCACTGTTTGATTTTCCTGCGATCAAACGAAGACTCTTCAATTCAGCATTTAACACCTTTTTAATTCTTAAATCCTAATTCTACACTATAAATACCATCCCATTCTATAGCTCTCTCCCATTCTAAAATTTTAGTAAAAATTCTCTCAAAACTCTTTAAGTGCCAAGTGGAGCTAAGCCCCTCAAGTGGAGTAGCGAGCCAAACTCGACGACCGGAGCATCTCCGACGAAACCACGACCCTCGAGAGTTTCTATGATCTCTTTTTATCATCTAAAAACCGTTAGTCCCTTCATATCTATTCTTTTCCATCTCAAAACCACTTTTTAAAACAAACCGACAAAAAAGGAGTTATCTCCGATATAGTTTTCTTTTTAATATTTGTAAGGCATGTGATAAGCAAATTAAACAAACTAACATGATACCTTAATCTTAACATAATTTCACATCATTTAGTTTTTAGTTTTAACAAAATTTCATTGGAAACAAATATATAACAAAATTTTCAGTGAAATACCATGAACTTTAGTATCACCCTCTCATCGATAATTAGTTTAAATACCTTCAGAAAAACTTCACGGGGTAACGACCTACCCCACATGCACACTATGTTTCCATAGAACGGTATTCTAGAGCTATAGTTAATTTTAAGAAGAACTTTTTCATTAAAATTCCATATCGTTTTCAAAACGGGTTTCTTCAAATCGGTATTTCGAAATCTTTGGCAATTATGTCTCGACAACCCTTGTTAGGGGATCCGCTAATGGATGGTGCGGTTTATCATACATTCTTGGGATAGTAGGGCGGGATGCAGAACTCCTCACGGAGTATTCGATCTCGAAAGGAATTAAAATACGGTTTTTAAGAAACACGACTTTTCTAAACAAAACTAATTTTTAAAAATTATATAAAAATTATGAATCCATATTTTCAATGAAAACATATTAAGAAACTATATTTTAAAAAATGAAAAAAAATTTAGAATTCTTAACAAAATATCATCAAGTTACCAAAAGAGCTAGTTTTCATAAAAATACCATAAATTTTCAAAAAGATAGGTTTTATCACCAAAACACCACAACAATTAAAAATACATGTTCATGAAAACCCTAAATATTACAAATCACCCTCGAGGTTTATTTTTTAAACTATATTAAAGTATTTTTCATAAAACCCCCTTGAGATATGCAAACAATATTTTAAGGACTCGAGAATCAATATAGATTTAAGCGGTATCATTTCTCTTGAGCCTCTGGCAGCCAAAGAAAGTGAGTGCTAGTTTTTCAGGTTAGACAACTTAACGGAGTTATCAAATACCAATTTTCTTGGAAAAAGACACAAATCCTGCCGTCCAAGTGCAGCAGTTGCCGATTTCTGCCGAACATAAGAATTTTAACAATTTACTCAATTCACAAGAAAATACATGAACGCGAATCCAAACTCGAATCTAAATTTGAACTCAAATTCGAACACAAACTCGAACTCTAACCCAACTCGAATCTAAACTCGAATATGAACTCGAACCCAAACTACTCAAACCAACTTGACTCGAACCAAGATTGCAATTGTCATGACTCATATATTACTCAACTCACTCGACTACATTCTACACCTTTTGAAATCTATGATTTCGATCAAGACAGGTTAATCAATCAATTAAATCAATTAAGTATATTAACCAGTTATATATATTATATTCGAGGTGCTTGGGATAGTTTCTTCTGTGAATCCAACGGAGCTTCAGGAGTCCCTATTAATCTCTTTTTTATTTTACTTGAATATCCGTCGGGTTGACTCATTCACAGCCTAGAGTCCCGATGCTAACATATGAAACGTGTGTTCACCATCGAAAGACAGGGACT
The DNA here is from genome assembly GCA_030015575.1 of Agapanthus africanus. Classification (NCBI taxonomy): domain Eukaryota; kingdom Viridiplantae; phylum Streptophyta; class Magnoliopsida; order Asparagales; family Amaryllidaceae; genus Agapanthus; species Agapanthus africanus. Next base: position 728,469,790 of record CM057342.1, on the reverse strand, counting down.
GGGACGTTGGGACGTCTGGCATGAATTTGGGGAAAGATGCTATTTAGACTTATCCATCCACCTCTTCGAAAATACCAAGTTGATTTATGGCACTATATATCGGAGGTTTTGACAGACGCGACCGTTGTAGCAGACTTCATCAGACTCCACCTCATTTGTGAGGGTTTTTTTTATTGTGGTGACGCTCTTCCATGCAGGTGCAAGCCCCTGCAGTTAATTACACTGTCACATTGCGATAACCACTTTATCCTTCTACAGCAGTTCACTTCGTGTCGTGTGTTATTTTGTTTGTTTTGGTTGCCCGTTGATTGTATATGGAGACTAGTTTATGTCATCGCCCGTAGGGCGCGGATCAGTCCAAATCCGTATATTTTAGATTTGGGTTTGGTTTATTTAAGGACCGTTAATCTGGTTTGAGATTAAGATCGACTTAAATATATGAGCATCTGGGCCCAATTATTTTAGTTTAAAGACATCACGGTCCATTATCGCCGTGTTTGGGGGGATGTCTAGTTTAAGGACATCTTGGTCCATTATTCATCTTGCGCGCACGTATATTTGTTACGTGGTGGAGTGAACGATGTTTGACATGGAATGCGCCCAATTCTGGACGCGATCCGATTTGAGGTGTGCACGTCAATTTGGAAGTGCATCAATATGATGAAAGGATTTATTGGTTTTCGGAACCCGCCACCTCTCTGAAGACGTTGAAGAGTTACAACGACATATATCAGAGGTGTGAAAAGATGTACCCTTGAACCAAATCCCGTATTTTAGGGAAAAAAGGGTTGTGGTGGGCCTAAGAATCGTTAGTCATATTTGAGACTAAGATTATCTTAGGAGATATAGGATGAATATCATTTTGGATATCATCAATGAGAGGTCATTAGTCATGTTTAAGACTAAGATCAGTTGGGAAATCACGAGCATATAGGCTCGGTTGATTTAAAATCAAAGAGGTTTAACCTCAGGAAACTTAGCCAATTTGGGCCGAGATTGGGTTTCTATACTAGCCAGCAGTGCTAAGTATTAAGATATACAGTGCTCACGTATGTTTCATGTGGGGCGCTGGAATAGTGCTGAGCACTAATTTTTTCTAACGCTCACGTGTTTTTCACGTGAGGTGCTACTACAGTGCTAAGCACTAATTTTCTCTGGCGCTTACGTGTGAAATATGTGAGGCGCTTTGATATGGACGTTGCCCAATCAATGCTAAGCACTTATTCATTTTGATTGAATATAGAGTGCTAAGCACTTTGCATGGTACTTACGTGGGAAGCACGTGAGTGCTGAGCATTGATTCCCTTTTTAGACAGAAGTGCTAAGCACTTCGCTAGAGCTCTAGTGCTCACGTGTAAAGCACGTGAGGCGCTCAGCCTCTCTGTTTTTTTGTTTCATGTGTATTTCACGCGACTGCTTTATTTTTGGGGTGCTGGGCTGCTTTATTTGGTGGCTGCCCAATCAACATTAATGAGTTTTCTTTGTTTCTTTTGGACGCTCACGTGGGAAGCACGTGAGGCATTTTAGCTCTTCTTTTGTTTGTTTTAGGCACTCACGTGGGAAACACGTGAGGCACTATAATAGTGCTAAGCACTAATTTTGCTCACGTGTGTTTCACGTGGGACGCCAAGTTCTTCTTTTAGAGATGTTAATCTCTGTTAATGACATTTTAGTCATTGATGATCATCAAGATTTCTGTTTTGAAAATCTTAGATCGTTTTTTTTATATTGGAGAACTAAGTTCTTCTTTTCTTTTTATAAGAACTAAATTCTTTATGTAAGGTTAAACCCTAATTTTGGAGGAATTAAATTCCCAGAACATATGTTATTTTCTTTTTTCTTTCTTTTTAACCTAGTTCTTTTCTGAATCTTTGATTATCAAGAACAAGATCTTCCCGATAAGAATTAAATTCTCAACTTGTGGGAGACTTGCCTTGTGGATCTCTGATCCAGAGGAAGAACTAAGTTCTTTGAGAAGGGTTAAACCTTTATATAGGTAAAAAGAGATATTTTGATCGCTGTGTTTTCTTTATCTAGGGTTTTGAGGAGGAAGATCTTCTTTTTTGAGAATTAAATTCTCTGTTCTTTCGAGAGCTCATTGTATTTTTGCAGAAGCTTATAGGGGGTTCTCTCTATGTGAGACTTGAAGTCTCGGGTCTTTTATATAGTGGAGGCAAGTTTGTTAATTAAAATCTCTTATTGAGAGATTCCAATTGATTTAATTGGTCTCAAAATCTGTTTGGAGAATTTTACCCACCGTTGTATCTTTGACCCAAATGTTTCTACTTTACAGAATATGTTTTCTTGTTTTTAACAAGATTGGGAAATATTTTCCCATATATAGAATTTTATTCTATTAAGCGGTGATATTTTTATCACCATTGGATTTTTAATCCAAGAGTGCTCAGTTTAACAGAGCACAATCTTTCTTTGTTTAGAAAGATATAGGAAATATTTTCCATCTCATTGGATCTTTGATCCACCAACTTTCCGTTCAACAGAAAATATCCTTCCCAATAGAACTTAATTCTATGCTTAATCACCATTAGATCTTTAATCCAACGGTTCCCTGTTTAACAGAGAGGATCTTTCTCTTTTAGAAAAATCCAGGAAAGTATTTCCCAAGAGTAGAATTTAATTCTACGTAAGGAGCCACCCTCATGTATTTAACACGTGAGCCTTACTTAGCTTCTCTCATTTGGCGCCCATATGCCTTGCATATGGACACTCACGTATTTAACACGTGAGGCCAATTTGGCATTTGGCCATTTATTCTTAATGCTCATATGTTTTACATATAAAAAGAGAATTTGATTCTATGCATAGAGTTTAACTCTATTTGAAGCTAATACTTCAAAAGTGTATTCTCACGTGTTTGGCATGTGATCCCAATGTGGGTTTTTTTGTGCTTTCATGCTTTACACATAGGCGCTCACGTGTTTAACACGTGAGGCCTATTTAGCCTTTAGTCATTTAATTGCAGCGTCTATTTGCTCTGCATATAGGCGTTCACGTGTTTAACACGTGAGGCTTGAGCCGTGGGGAATTTTCTCCCCTTCTCTCTCTCTTTTTATGAGGGAACAAATGCCCTCCAGCGTTACTCTCACGTGGCTTGCATATAAGTGCAACGCTGTCTATCTTTACCACCGTTGGATTGTCTAGGGAAATGGGAAGTTGAATCGCTCCTCATCACGTCTTATAAATGGGGACTTTGGCCCTTAAAATGACCACTGATTCTTCATCTTCTTCCTTAACTCTTTTCCTTGAGAATTTAATTCTCCTTTCAGAGCTTAGCCCTCTGCCTGCAGAATCCCTTCTGATCAAAGTTTAACTCTGCAAAAACTCTTTTTGGTAAGGATTATGAGCGGAATTCATCTCTTAGGAAACCCTTTTTTGTTTTGGATTTTAAATCTATTAACAGAGCTTTGCTCTTTTCTTGAACTGATCTCTTAGAGATCTGAAAAAAATCTTTTTTTTAAATAGACTATGGGTCTTGAATTAATGAGAATCATTGGTTCTCCTCTTAGGGTTTTACCCTATCACTGATTTTTGAGGATGTTTGGAATTTAGTTCCATTTTCTTTGTTTCCCACTATGTGGATTTCTGGGATTTAATCCCATTGTTGGAGGAATTTAATTCCATTGTCTTACAGAGCTTAGCTCTGAGAGATTTTAGAACTTTTGGGAATTTTATTCCCTTTCCTGTTCTTGAGCATTTTCTTTCTTAGGGTTTTAATACCCTTTTTACAGATTTGAATCCGTTGTTTATTTTTAACAGAACTCGTTTTTCGAGATTATTGAGGGTTTTTTAAACTCCACTGCTTATTTAATGAGAATCCTTTTGGATTCTCACAATGCTCATTTTGCTTCATCATTGATCAGCCGCCATTTTAATTTCATGGGGCCCACTGGCTTTGTAGTTCATAGTCCCATAAAACAAACTCACACCTTTTGTTAATGGTTTTTTTTGTCCCCTTTCTTTAGGTACAATGACCTCACTTCCCTACTTTCCCTATACCCGATCAGAGGTTGCTTTCCCACAGTCGCCATCAGACGAGGAGGCAATGGCTATGATTAGGGAACATGATAAGAACAAAAAGAGCCTTCTTCTTTGCAGAATTTGGTACGGTCATATTATCAGGGTTGCCGTAGTTTTACATGTGGAGTACCAACAGAACCCATCCGCTCGATTTCATTTATAGAGCGTCTGCATACTGCTTATGCAGTGGAGACGACCAATTGGACTCCCAAGGGCCGGCTTGAGCCATCAACAATAGGGATACCCAATCAACCCTTGATGGCTATCGACATTTTGGGACGCCGAATATATCAAGGTGAATCTCGACCTTGGGGGCAGGTCTATAAGATAGGTGTTACCCCACGGCATCTAGTGGGATACCTTTCTTCGGTCCGATACATTCTCTCCTCTCAACGCTCACGGTTGCAGAAAGTCGAGCTGTATCAAGCGGTGTACACATCGTTGTTCTATTACCATGATCCCCACGTCTGGTGGGTCAAGACTTTTTTAAACCAGCGGAATCTTCCAATGAATACGTTTCTACTAGGGGACCGCGAAGTCTCCATTTCGCTGGAGGAATCCCGAGAAATTTCAGGGCTGCCAATTAGGGGAGAGCACTATGAAGAATTATTACCCCCTGACGAGTATATTTTTGCTACAGTGCCGGCCATGCTTGAAGGCTTGACAACCGAGAGTGCCATTCGGCACAAGCATCCAAGTATAATCAAGGCCTTAGGTATTTTTGAGAGCCTGTTCATGGTATCGGAAGGGCAAGGTGTTACTTTTGACGCTTTCATCGCTTTCTTTCTTCGTAAAGATTCTCTATCCAAGAAAGCTCCGAAATTTGCGAGGTCGAGGATCCCTTCGGATTCGGCTTAGAGAAATTGTCGGGTAAAGAAGAAGATCTGCCGCAATTTTATATTCCAAATTCGTCAAGATCTGCCGCAATTTTATATTCCAAATTCGTCAGCCATGACTTTTGACACAATCGCTGCTCCTGGAATAGACGAAGAAACATTCTTTGTAGGCTTCATCAGTCTCTGGCTCAGCCGGTTCGCCATCCCAATGCACCGCCGTTTTATGAGAGCCTCCGTCTTCTACCCTGCACATCGTATAGCCGAAAGAGCGTGATTGGCTATTGGCGTTGCAGGGTTATCACACATGTATCATGGTTTAAGTACCGCCGCCAACACTTCAAACCCAGGTGCAGACACCGTGAATTTCTCCCTTCACTACTTCACGTCCTGAATCGAGATGCATGTGTTAGGCGTGTTTGTTGAGCACCGACGGCCTGATTTCTATGAGTCATACACCTTCCCGCGAGTCATGAGATTGGATGATGCCTTCGCCCCTGATTCGACTCAGTTAGGGGCTTTGCGCATGTTGCTTAACCCATATTCAAACGAAGGCGGTATGGTTTTCAATGATCGGGTCCTTTCTATTCCAGCGGGGCCTATTCAACAGTTATTTGATTTGTTGAAGAATGGGGCACCGGCTTTAAAACACCAAGAGATCATGCATTTATATTCAAACAGGCCGGGGCACTTAGTGTTCCGACTAAATGACACTGCTCTCTTCATGCGGTATAATCCGCATCGCTTTGCCCAGCAGCTGGGTTACAACCAGGACGTCCCCCTTGAAGCCTTTTTAGTTAAGCCTAGTCCCTCGCTGGAGATTGCCCGTGACATTATTCATCATTTCATGAGGTTAAATACCGGTTCCCTCTTCATGATCCCCGAGCCCGACTACATTCCAAGGCCCGTGGGACCCTTCAAAGGTTGGTATCGTCACCGAGTTAGTTCCATCATCGCAGAGGAGATACGGGTGCTCTTCGAGTGTAAGGCCTCTGCTCCAGCTCAAGCCATCAACACTCCATTGCGGCCACGGTCGGTCGTTCGCCCTCCTATGAAGGATAGCGATTCAGTGCTTATTCCTAAAGCCGCTCGAACAGAATCGGTCCCCCGTACCGCTGGTATGCCGGTTCGCACTGGAACCGGGGCAGAGACTCTTGATAAAGCACCAGCAGTGGCGTCACCAAAGTCAAACTCCAAAGGCAAGATTGGGCAGCGCCGTGCAAAAGTGTCGAAGGGGAGGAAGCATCCTTCTACCAGTGCTAGCTCGGGCCCTAAAAGGAGGAAGAAATCGGCCATCCGTTTACTCGATGCTTTGCTCGAGTCTGAGCCTCTCACTCATGATAAGCCTATATCTGCGCATGAATCGGACGATGGTCTCCTCTTTCCTGGTACATCTGCCAAGGAGGCCGCTCAGTTGGCTGAGGCTTTGAAGCGTTCACAGGATGAAACCGAAAACGTGCTCCTTAAGAAGGGATGCTTTTCCCATGTTGAATTCCATGATGTTGACATGTCTCCTGCTATGTTACCAGTAGTTCCTTTAATGCTGGAAGAAGAACAGGTTCTTAAACAACCAATATCGGCCGCTTCTGAAGACGAGACTGCTCTGAAGACGAGCAGGGATTTATCTTCGATCGAAGCCCGACAAGTGCGACTAACCAGAAAAGTGCAGTAGCTCGAAAAGGCTATACTTCAGGCTCTTTAGCGTATCGGTATATATCTTTTACATCCCTCTCAGTAAATAATTTATATTTCTTTCATATCGCATTCGTTTTTACACATTATTCTTTTGTAAGGCCTTCTACGGCGGGCGCAGTTTTGAGTCCAGATCGCGCCTTAGAGCCTCCGGTGACGGCTTTTATTTCTTCAGCGGAGGTGGCCGGACCGGCCATAAATTCTGTAAATATTTCCAGTGGCGCACCGGAGGGTGTAGAGGAGATTATTGAGGCTTCTATCCCTCCCATAATGGACGAAGTATGGAAGGTAATCTTATATATATATATATATTTAACGACCTTTCCATATGTCTGACCCTTTCTTTCTCCCAAGACCGCGGGAGTTGGCGTCCTCTGTTATAGATCGTTTTCCGGAGGAAACCTTCCTTCGTCTACTTAACATGGCGGCCCCGCACGCGATACCCCCCAGCGCATCATCCTTTCCTTCGGCTAAGGTTGGTATTCCATTGCCTTCCGTATTATATTTTCATAATGATGCTGATATGCTCTTTACTTTAACTACAGTCCTACAGGCTGAGGACGAAGTTGAAGTTCTTGATGGGCCTGGGGATTTCTCAGATCTGCCTTCTGTGGCCATGGGTAAGTGACGCTTTAGCCCTGGTATTTTTTTACTTATTCCCCGTTCGGAAAGGCGACTAACCATACATGTATCTTCACAGCTTTGCCAACCCTGACTCCGCTAGAGTCCCATATTTGCATGCCGCCAGGCCCTTATGCCAGACGTATGTCTAAGAGGACGGCGAAACAGAGCATTCATTCACTGGCAACTCTTATTGAAGATCTTTGTGCTGGCACTTCCGTCATGGCTGAGGAATTTGCTGTTGAAGCTAACACTTCTTTGTCTGTCCTTGCCACCTACCATGATGAGGCGCTGATGCGTACTTAGGTCGAATATTGCCATTAAGTGGAGACTTCTCTACATGGATTCGAATGCGTACGCCTTCCCTCTGATATCCTATTTGTAAAGGCCCGCTTGCGTGAATGGATTAATCGGTGTGCGGCCAATCTCCGGTCTTGCGAGAAAAGGCTCAACCGGAAGTTCTCAGAGAGGGAGTTGTCTTCAAAGGCTTTGGGGGAACTTCAAGCCCAGCTCACAACCAAGATTACTCAGGCCTATGAAATTTGGCGGGTCCTTCAGGAGGCAATTACGGAGGTGGTGGCTCTAGATAAAACCGTCATTTTTACACGCGAAATGGTTGAGACTCATAAGACTGCCGAGAAAGAGCTTGAGTATCGGTTTTCTTTATACCAAAAACAACAAGCACATGCAGGTGCTCAGCTTGTGGCGTTGCTAGAGCTTGAGGCGGAGGTCCAGCGGAAAAATGATGATCTAGCTGGCCTATTGAACCGCCCGCCGTCTTAAAATTTTTGTCGCTGTATATTTTTTCTTCTTTTTTTTGTATCTTGCATTCATTTTGATTTTTGAATAAAAGACATATTTTATTTCATGCTTGCACCTCTCTATCTTTTGATGTCTTGCTTTGGCGTGAAGTAGTTTGTGTACTCGTTTCAGAGTTTGTGGTTTATTTACTCGTTCCGGAGTTTATAGTTTATATACTCGTATCGGAGTTTGTAGTTTATATACGCATTTCGAAGTTTGTAGTTTATTTACTCGTTTCGGAGTTTGTATTTTATTCACTCTTTTCGGAGTATCTTTAGTTTACCTTCCTTAGGTTTACAGGAAAACTTGTCCTAACGTTGTATGTAGATAACCCACATTCTTTACGACAGAAGTCCGTTAGGTTTATGGTACTAGGGTTTTAGTCCATGGTGCCTTTGCGTTGGCTGATGTATTCCTCGATATGCAGTCTTAAAGTCACTATTCGAGTAGCCCCGCGACTGTCGTGTCTCTGATCCTTTCAGGAGTTGGACAAGATGTCTTCAAGTAATCTCCTTAGGTTATATTACTGTTGGAAGAGCAAGCGTTAGGAATTTTCCATGATGCTTTTTACCTGAGGTTAGGCTCAATTTAGAGCCCCGATGAGCCGTAACCGCATCCTTCTGGGGTGGGACGATCTTCAACGATCTTTAAGCTCTATATGAGTTGTCGTCAAGACCTGAAACTAGGAATATGCAGTCACTTGGTTTTTTTTCTTTGGCGATGTCGCGTTAATTCTTTGCTGAAGCAGGGTAGACATCTGTAGGACCTCTGTGCTATTTGTATTGCAATTGAAGCCCAGAGCTAGAATATGCCATTGCTCCAATTTCATTTGATAGTTATATCTGCACCCTGCTGAAATGAGGGGGGACGCCGGGATAGTCTCTTGGTTGTATATGTACCGTCAAGACTTGGAGCTAGGATTTTGCCATGGCTCTATTTTTTTCTTTTGACCCTGGGTCTTTCTTGTTTGATGGTGACATTGCGTTTGCGTCCTGCTGGAATGAGAAGGAACGCTGGAATAGTCTCTAGGTTGTATATGTACCGTCAAGACTTGGTGCTAGGATTTTGCCATGGCTCTACCCTTGAATCTTTGTTGATGTCGTGTCTGCACCCTGTTAGAATGAGAAGCACGTCGAGTCGATCTTTAGGCTGTAGATGTTGCCATCAAGATCTGGATCTCCCTTTGACGGAGCTTGGTGGGAAAATATGGTTCCCTTTCTTTCATTTGTGTCCATGGATTGTATATAGGAGTCGTGGACCTACCTGCGGGGCAGAAAAGTTTCATTTTCATTTTTTTCTGTGATACTCTATCTTTTCAACTTTTATGTCGCGAAAGTCGCGATTGCCTAATCATTTTGGATATTTATCGCAGTGTCCAATCATTTCGGCTGTTTTTGTTTTTACTCGCTTCTTTTTATTGCGAGCTGCCCTATCATTTCGGCCTTTTATTTTTTTATTTTTTAAGGGATTTGAAATATGATACCAATCCTGGCATCAGCATCGCTACCACTGGAATATTGTCAGGAGCGAATCATCATTTGTCTTGAGAGAACTTGGGGTTTGACACCTATTTATGCATTAGCATCGCTATAACTGGAATGTTGCCAGGAGCAAATCATCATTTGTTTTTGTTGGTTTGAACAAAGATAGCTTAGTAAACAGGGTTAGGATCCTATCTATGACTTTTTGACTATATGGGCTATAAGGGTCTCATAAAGGTATTTCTCTTTACAAGTTGTGAGGATCTCGTAGCGTGTTTTCTCCTTAGGAATCGTAAGGATTCCTAAGTGATATTTTCTCTTGTAAGTCGTAGGGATATTCCAAGAGTGCTTTCTCCTTATACGTCGAGAGTACTTACAAGTGTCGTTCACCATATGGGGACATTTCTCGTCGTTGGTGGAACTTGGTGGGAGATATATTTATTTATGCCCGTTGATTGTATACAAAGGTCAATATAGGACTGCCCGTGGGCAACATTAGGGGAATATGAGGCCTTAAGAACATGTTTAGATCCATGTAGCTTAAGACTTTTGAATCTTATTAGCCGTGAGATTCTCATAAGGGGAATTCTCCTTACGAGTCATGAGGATCTCGCAAGTGTAGTTTCTTCTTAGGAATCGTAGGGATTCGAAAGTGTGTTGCTCTTTTGTGAGTCGTAAGGATCTCACGCAGGTTTTTTTTACAAGATTGTGCTTTTCCGGGTTTTCACAAGCTCGCCGGTAGCCCTGCTGTTTTTACTCACGGCGCCCTTTCGGGTTTTCATCCATGCCAATTTCACTTGTGAACATACCTTTTTTTTACGAATGGTGAAACTCTCGAAAGTAGCTTCGTTGCAGGTGACCCATCTGTTTGCCGATGGGATTTGGGGGTGGCTTCATCTCTGGAGTATCTGTGTAACCAGTGGGACTTGAGTTGCAACGTATACCGTTAGGACTTTGATTGCAATATAGATCTCAAGGGTGTATATCACCGTATTTGGGGGCGATGTGCTAGTTTAGGGACATCTCGGTCTGTTGTCGCCATGTTTGAGGCGAAGTTCTAGTTTAGGGACATCTTAGTCCATTATTGCCATGTTTGAGACAGATAATTAGTTTAAGGACTTCTCGGTTCGTTGTCACCGTTTTTGAAGCGACGGAGCTTTTTGGATACTACTCTAAGAGTCCTGACTCAGAAAGATAGCAAGCGGAAACAAGCATCGTCATCTATCATTGACCTAAGTTGTGACTCGTCAAGCGTAGTATTTTTTGATGAATCGGCAATTTATTGGCCGGAAAGGTCTTTCGCCATGCATATCCATGAGCAGGTAGGCTCCACCTTGATAGACTTTGTCTATGATGTACGGGCCTTCGTAGTCCGGCTCAAACTTCCCCCGTTTTGCATGATTGAGGATCATTGGTCTTTTGACGACTAGCACGAGTTTGCCTTGTCGGAATGTTCTCGGCCTGGTCAATCTTTCGTAGGACCGTGTCATCCTTGCCTTATAAGCCTCAGGTTTTGCTGTGCTATAAGGAGAGTTTCGTCGAGGGCATCGAGCTTCTGAAGCCAAAGATGAGCATTTTCTTCATCTGTCAGCTCGTCTCGAACCGCTACTCATAGAGAAGGGAGTTCTACTTCCAGTGGGAGCACTGCTTCCGTGCTGAACACTAATGCGTACGGTGTCGTATTCGTGGCCATCTTGAACGTTGTTCGGTACGCCCAGAGAGCTTCGTGCAGCCTTTCGTGCCAGTCTTTTTTGTTTCTGGACATCGTTTTCTTTATAATCTTTATCAAGGTCTTGTTGAAAGCTTCAGCTAGACCGTTGACTCAAGAATTATAGACTGAAGAGTGTCTCCAATCTATTTTATACTATTGTAAGAAGCGGCTGATTTTATGACTTCTATAAGCTGGCCCATTATCCGAGATAATTCGTCGCGGGGTGTTGAACCGATAGATGGCACGGGTTCTAAAGAAATGGAGGATATTCTCCATCTTCACCTCCCTTAGTGATATTGCTTCTACCTGCTTGGAGAAATAGTCGGTCGTTGCCAGTATGAACCGATGTCCTTTGGACGATACTGATTCAATGGGGCCAATTATATCGGTTCCCTACATTTCGAATGGCCAGCTAGCAACTGTTGGGTGTAGCGAATTTGGATGTTGGTGGATGAAGTTCCCGTGAATTTGGCACGGGTGACACTGCTTCGCATATTCGAGGCAGTCTTGAATCATTGTGGATCAATAGTAACCCATTCTTTTTTATCTTTAGCTTTATCTTTGGCCCGTCTTGATGAGAACCGCAGAGTCTGTCGTGAGTTTCTTGAATGACTCTTTTCACTTCTTCTGGTCCCAGGCATCTTAGCCACAGACAGTCGAACGATCTCTTGTATAGAGTATCATTGACGAAGGCGAAGGACAAAGCTCGTTTCATGAGCTAATGTCTAAACGACACATTTTTGGGCGTTCGTTGGGATTTGAAGTAGTTTATGAAAACTTCCCTCCAGTCCTTGACCTTTTCTTTGTCTTCTATTTGAAGGGTTACTTATTCGGTCGTTTCTTTTCTTTCGGATGGCTCTATTAAGTCTTCCGAAGATATATCTGTTTAAAACATTTTAAAAATAATTAAATAATTAATTAAATAAATAAAATCGTTTAAGTGAATTTTATAATTTTCGGTAAAGTAAAACGTAGTTTTCATAAAACTAAACCGTAATTATTTTTCACTATAAATTTAAAAATACCTATTTTAATTATGTTATTACTAGTAAATGGTGTTTATTTAGCCACTTATAAATTTTTAGTTTAATTAAATATTTTTCTTAAATTAATTATTTTAAATATTAACATAAGCTTTATTTTTACACTAAATTAGTGTAAATTACAAATTTGAATGGGTTTAATTAGAAAAAGTGAACCATTACATATTAGAATCAAGTGTGTTTCATGCAAAATTTATTTTCAAAATTTTACAATGGTTCTAGACCATTCTAGGTCAAATGGAGTGAAGAAAATAAAGAATTTTTAAATAAATTCATGAAAAGACTTAATTGTGTGATATTTTTGTGAAACCTTCTACACTTTTCTTCACCTTTTCTCACTCTCCTATCTTTTCCTCACCTCATGGCCGGCCTCACCACCATGGGCAGCCCCAAAATTTTCCCCCCATCATTTTTGTATTAAAAATCATCAAAAATCATCAAAAATTCAATAAAAAACCCACAAAATCCTAATTAATTCCTACCCTCTATTCTTTGGTCATATTTACATGGATTTTGGAGATGGAAAGCATTCATTTTGGAGGCTTATTTTCATGTTTGGATTTCATGTTGTGGAGGTATAAATCTTCTTCTTTTGATTTATTGTTATTAGATGTTTCATTTAAGCATAATTAGATTTAATAAATAATTTCTATCTACAAGTTTTAAAATTCAAGTTAGGGTTTATAAAATTAAGTTATGGTTTTTATTAATTAATTAGGATTATTATAACTAGTTTAACATTTTTATAAGTGGAAAATCTTTTATGGATGATATATTGTAAATTGTTTATCCAAAATTGTTTAAATTAATCCATTTTGCAAACTAGATTTCTATATATTGTATATATTGGTGAGATAAAATTCCAATTAATATTTGTAACACTAGATTATGGTTTTAATGAGGATATTAACTTGTTAGTGGAATGAAAAACTTAAATTGGTTACTAGTTTCTATTGATAATTGAAAAATACTAATAAAAATGCTATGTTTGCTAACTAGATTTTGGAAATTCTTAAATAAATGAGTTTTAAAATCTAAATTATGATTTCATTATATTATTATCATCATGAATTGTAGTTTAATGCATTAATTCATGCAAAATCCAGTTTATATGTGATATTGTGAAATTTTCCTTAAAAGTATCGAAATCGGGCAAGTTTGCAAACTAGAATTTTCAAACTAATATAAATTAGGGTGTTAAAAATATAGTGATGGTTTATATAGTCTAGTTATGCTAATTAATGAATACTATGACCATAAGTTTCTTTTAAACATCAAGTTTTGAAGTAAAACGGTAAATTGGTGTTTTCAGGTTTTACGGAATCGGACGATTTGATCGATTTTTTGGGTTTCGATGAATTAAATCATGTTTTATATTATAAGTAATGAGTTTTATAACTATGAGTTGTTTGTTGATGCTTATCTCGATCAATCGGCGTTTGTACGCCGATATCGAGCGATATTTGGTTCTTTTGCATGAGCGGGACATAGGTTTTAACCTATGCGCGTTTTGTGCATCGTTTTGATGTTGTCCGTGATTCAGTTTACGATATTATATGTGTTTGCGTATAGGTACCCCTCACGTGGACTGCGGGCGATGAAGAAGAGGATGGCGACACCGTCTTCGGCAGACAAGGACCAGATGAGTAGATGTATATCTACGGGAGGAAGTCGGGTGGATGGCGTTTAGCACCCCCGCAAACATAGAATAGGGGTAGTACTTATTGTCATTAGGAAGCCAGACGTGACCTTAGAATTTCGGTGAGTAGGACCCTAGTAGTGACCTTAGGTTGGACTAGATTGATTTAGAAAGACCTTACCCGAGGATGAATATCTTGGAGGAGATTCGTAGGTTTCAGGTAGATACACATACGCATACACTGAGACTCGACGTGGTGTATACGTGTATGTGTATATATATATATAGGACTTGGTGTAGGTATATATATATATATATATATATATATATATACACACACACACACAATACGTATATGTGATACAAGGATATGATATGATACACGGGGATGAAACAATATAAATGGGCTTGATGCCGTGATTCTTGGCTTTACGGTCGTGTTATGATGTTAGCGGATCATTAGGAAATGAGATAATGAATAGGTATACATAAATAATAAAGGGTGGTGATGATATTGAAGTATATGGGACTCTAAAATAGAACCCGGACCATAACCTGTGCCTGAAATTCTGATATGATATCATATAGGTGTGACTTGATTACGACATCATATAGGTGTGACTTGATTTCGATATCATATATGTGTGACTTGATTACGATATCATATAGGTGTGACTTGATTACGATATGATCTAAGTGTGACTTAATCACAATATGATACATATGACATGATATTTCTGAGGATAAATTAACGATGTATATTTATGCTGACAATGATATATAATTGATGTATGCGATTACAGTATAGCACCTTGTTCTTGACATGTGTTGATGATAATATTATACGAATGATGAGACACGTAGGTGATACTTGACCCATACCCGGATATTGGGATGTCGTACGATGGATTTTACCGTACGAGGCATAGATATGATGATTGATCCACACTCTTGATTCGAGAAAGCCGTACTACGTACGTGACGCTATTGAGGCTGGATCGCCGACTATTAGAGATATGGATTCAGACCTTAGGTAGAATCTTATTTCTTATTGACTAGTTTCTTAGGTTTAGTTCCTTAGGAGGTTGATGGACACTAGTTTAGGCTCGAGTCATATAGTTGTAGTTATACTTGTATATCACAGATGAGTGGTTATTACACATCCGTCTTTACATTCATACCGTAATCATAATGGTGCATGTTCATTCATATGTTTCTATAATCAGAATAAAACTTTGCCTGTTAGGACACCAGCACCATTACCGATGATGCGCATATTCCATGCACACTTATTTGCCGGCTCACACACACATCATCGGTAATTGCTATGGCACGTACACTTTAGATCATATTATCTTTTATTGATAAAATCAGCTAACAGCTAGATCGGTATAATATTATGATTACTCTCTGGTGTTAGTATAGACATGGTATTTATTACTTAGACATTTCATGCATTCACATTTTCATGTTATCATGCAGTATTATGGGGCATATGCCGACACTTATCATATACTTACTCATGATTTTGGGATTTTGGATTTCTATGAGATTTCTGGATTTTTGGGGAAAACCGCAAGAATATATAAAAACTTCTCTCTCTCTCTCTCCTCCTTTCTTTTTAATACATAAGATGCGGTTTTCTCGTGATGTATGTGTCGTCCACCATGAGATTTCATGTTTTCTGTTGGATTTCGAGACCCGATTCGAGGAGTGGATGAACCGTCTCGGGTACATGGTGGGCCCGGTATGGTATCCCGGGGCAAGAAGATCGAGTTGTAGACAATGAGCCTGGCAGGGGAGGACTACCTACCGATGATGTCTGGCGCGGCGGATATCCGGAGGATACCGACCGTTGTCGTGAGATTTGATGATATGGGCCGATCCGGACTGACGGAGCCCGAGATATTGAGACTATGAGACATTGAGATTATGAGGTATTGAGACTTGAGATTTACATGTTTTGTGTCGATGCTTGACACGGATTTCCATGGATTTCATCGTTGATATTTCAGATTTCTATACACATTTTACCATGATAAAAATTAAAGATTTCTTATACAGATATATCTAGATTTCAGGATTGGTCATTTCACATTCATGGTGCATGCATACTCATTCACATGACATAGTTCTATATGAGGCATTGATACGAGCACGGAGAATTTGCACTTACACGTAGCTTATTATCCTGTCTTTACTTGATGACTAGTAGTATATTAGTATATTATTATGACCTAGGACAGCGTCGTGCATTCGATTTTTTTTCGCAGATATCTTCTACTCACGAGTTGGCAACTCACCCCCGTTGTGCCAAATTTTATTACAGGTTCGATGTATAAGTTTTCCTGGCAGCTTGCTGGCACATCTTTTCACTCAGGGTGATTTGCACGGTAGGTTGATTCACTTGTATCTGGACCGCCAATGTACTTTTAATATTTCATTTGTATCTAGAAGGCTCCATCAACCAAACTTCTATTACTTGATAGGTTACTGGATCAGTTGTTTATTTTGACCTTAGAGTCGCACTTGTATTATTATGATATCTGGTGGTTTTGTTTTCTTTTGAGTTTTGAGCCTCGCCCTTTGGTGTTGTATACTATTGTGCATTGATGTGGTTGTTTCCGTCTTTTGGCGTAGAGCTAGCCCCCGTTTGGGGATGTTTTTTATTGTTTGTATATATATTATTCTTGTTTGTACCCGTTTGGGGCCAGTTTTTACAAAGGAGACTCTGCCGAAATTTTTGAGAAAATTGGATGTTGCTTTTAAACTTGTTTTCTACATGTTTTCCTTTACTTCTTCTTCTTTTTATGGTTTAGATTTCTGGGCTTCGGCTTATTTAGGTTACGTTGCGCCTCTAGACGCTTCGTAATCTAAGTGCCGGTCACGTTCCGTACTTTCGGGTCGTGACAAAGTTGGTATCAGAGCGCTAGGTTTAACCTTGTATATGTTTAGGGTGACCCTTGGTTGATGGAGTAGGCGACTTAGGTAGAGTGACGTACCGTGGGTATGATCCGCGGCATACTTACGATATGCTACTCTTCTTAAGTAGCCTTAGGATGTACATTTGTTTGCACCGCATTTCATTCGTTCCTTTGATCTATCTTCGTCGATATCGGAGGGTCGTTTCTATTACCACGGGCGCACGGGCAGAAGGAGCTGCGGCTCGAATGCGATAACCATTAGGGTATCGGTTATTCTTAAGGATTGAAGCATTGTTTAGCGTGCGGGAGAAGGGTACTCACATGCCGTCCAGACGAAGTTAAAGGATTCGAACGATTCTCAGAAACCCATTTTCCCAAGTTTAAAGTATTCGGAAGAACATGCAGGTATTTCGATGGACCCTCTAGAAGAATGAAACCCTAACTCGACATAATGACCACGAGAACGCCTTTGAACCTTAGGGTTTACGGCAGTTCCGCGGTGCCATTAGTGAGGCTTGGGTTTGCCCTTCTACGGCTGGACCATCGATGCTGGGTATGTACCGGATATTTTTAAACTGTACTTGAGTGTTGAGCTCTCGGGGAATTATGGGATTTTGATGGATCGATCGAAAATTTTAATGTAGTCCGGATATCAGGTGAAGGGATCGACTACGTGGGAGACTTTAGATATGAGTATTGCCGTTGGTAGCGCAGTCAGCACACCTATGAAGAGACAAGTTCGAAGCAGTCGACACCAGAGGAAAGGGGGGAAGAGGCGCACATTGACGATAGTGTTTACGATTGTGATTTGGTGATTTGAATTTCATATTTCCGTTGATTGGATCTTTTTTTGGTATTTTGAGGATTTTTGTTCTATGATTGGTATTTCTTATGTGTGCATTCATTATATTCTATTCGTGCTTCATATATCAGTTGTATTGATGTTGTTTTGTACATACCCAGTACACTCGATTTGGTTTAATACATTTTGAGATTTTGATTTGATTTCGTGCATATGGGTTACACATGATTTTGACATATGCTTCGACCTAGTTTTCATGCATTTTCGTACTGTGATTTCGATTTTGATATTCGGTGTATGTTTTCGTGCACCATGTGCACCTGATTGTGATTCTTGCGCACATTCGGTGCACCTGATACGATTTGTGCACACCAGATGCACTAAATCGTGGTTTTGTGCAGATTAGATGCACCTGATATTAGAGTCATGCACTCTCGTTGCACTTGACAGATGTTTTTGGTGCACACCTGTTGCACTCAGTTTTGTTTTTGTGTGAATTCTTGGCATCTGTATTTGGTTTCGATTTCAGTGCGCACCGGACGCACATGATATTTTTATGATGTGATTGGGATTGATTTCAGTTTGATCAGTATGTTTTTATAATCATTACTATTGATTTGGTAACCAGGCGGGACGTGTATGTTAAATAAAAGATATATATATAGCTATTTTTTTAAAAATAAACGTCCGCTACTTATGCTGTGGTACGTGCATCACATGACGATTTTCAAA
Organism: Agapanthus africanus; assembly: GCA_030015575.1. Taxonomy (NCBI): domain Eukaryota; kingdom Viridiplantae; phylum Streptophyta; class Magnoliopsida; order Asparagales; family Amaryllidaceae; genus Agapanthus; species Agapanthus africanus. The sequence continues at coordinate 728,451,473 of CM057342.1, read as the reverse complement.
AGGGGTTCTTGCATGCTTCTTTATCCAGATGTTTGGACGATTTTACTATGATGCGCACAATATATAAGTTGTAGTTTTGATGTATATTATATTGGTTTTCGTATTGGGTTTTGGTATTTTATTTTCGCCATAACTCCGATGATTGTGTTATGCTTGACGGAGTTGATTTTAGTTATGTATTGATGATTTCGGAGCCCCGACGATTTGAGTGTTTTGGCTGAATGTTTTAGTAATTGGGGGGAGGGGGTTTAATTTAAATTCGGGGACCGAATTTCTTAAAGGGGGAAGATTGAAACATTTTAAAAATAATTAAATAATTAATTAAATAAATAAAATCGTTTAAGTGAATTTTATAATTTTCGGTAAAGTAAAACGTAGTTTTCATAAAACTAAACCGTAATTATTTTTCACTATAAATTTAAAAATACCTATTTTAATTATGTTATTACTAGTAAATGTTGTTTATTTAGCCACTTATAAATTTTTAGTTTAATTAAATATTTTTCTTAAATTAATTATTTTAAATATTAACATAAGCTTTATTTTTACACTAAATTAGTGTAAATTACAAATTTGAATGGGTTTAATTAGCAAAAGTGAACCATTACATATTAGAATCAAGTGTGTTTCATGCAAAATTTATTTTCAAAATTTTACAACGGTTCTAGACCATTCTAGGTCAAATGGAGTGAAGAAAATAAAGAATTTTTAAATAAATTCAAGAAAAGACTTAATTGTGTGATATTTTTGTGAAAGCTTTTACACTTTTCTTCACCTTTTCTCACTCTCCTCTCTTTTCCTCACCTCATGGCCGGCCTCACCACCATGGGCAGCCCCAAAATTTTTCCCCCATCATTTTTGTATTAAAAATCATCAAAATTCATCAAAAATTCAATAAAAAACCCACAAAATCCTAATTAATTCCTACCCTCTATTCTTTGCTCATATTTACATGGATTTTGGATATGGAAAGCATTGATTTTGGAGGCTTATTTTTATGTTTGGATTTCATGTTGTGGAGGTATAAATCTTCTTCTTTTGATTTATTGTTATTAGATGTTTCATTTAAGCATAATTAGATTTAATAAATAATTTCTATCTACAAGTTTTAAAATTCAAGTTAGGGTTTATAAAATTAAGTTATGGTTTTTATTAATTAAGTAGGGTTATTATAACTAGTTTAACATTTTTAGAAGTGGAAAATCTTTTATGGATGATATATTGTAAATTGTTTATCCAAAATTGTTTAAATTAATCCATTTTGCAAACTAGATTTCTATATATTGTATATATTGGTGAGATAAAATTCCAATTAATGTTTGTAACTCTAGATTGTGGTTTTAATGAGGATATTAACTTGTTAGTGGAATGAAAAACTTAAATTAGTTACTAGTTTCTATTGATAATTGAAAAATACTAATAAAAATGCTATTTTTTCTAACTAGATTTTGGAAATTCTTAAATAAATGAGTTTTAAAATCTAAATTATGATTTCATTATATTATTATCATCATGAATTGTAGTTTAATGCATTAATTCATGCAAAATCCAGTTTAGATGTGATATTGTGAAATTTTCCTTAAAAGTATCGAAATCGGGCAAGTTTGCAAACTAGAATTTTCAAACTAATATAAATTAGGGTGTTAAAAATATAGTGATGGTTTATATAGTCTAGTTATGCTAATTAATGAATACTATGACCATTAGTTTCTTTTATACATCAAGTTTTGAAGTAAAACGGTAAATTGGTGTTTTCAGGTTTTACGGAATCGGACGATTTGATCGATTTTTAGGGTTTTGATGAATTAAATCATGTTTTATATTATAAGTAATGAGTTTTATAACTATGAGTTGTTTGTTGATGCTTATCTCGATCAATCGGCGTTTGTACGCCGATATCGAGCGATATTTGGTTCTTTTGCATGAGCGGGACATAGGTTTTAACCTATGCGCGTTTCGTGCATCGTTTTGATGTTGTCCGTGATTCAGTTTACGATATTATATGTGTTTGCGTATAGGTACCCCTCACGTGGACTGCGGGCGATGAAGAAGAGGATGGCGACACCGTCTTCGGCAGACAAGGACCAGGTGAGTAGATGTATATCTACGGGAGGAAGTCGGGTGGATGGCGTTTAGCACCCCCGCAAACGTAAAATATGGGTAGTACTTATTGTCATTAGGAAGCCAGATGTGACCTTAGAATTTCGGTGAGTAGGACCCTAGTAGTGACCTTAGGTTGGACTAGATTGATTTAGAAAGACCTTACCCGAGGATGAATATCTTGGAGGAGATTTGTAGGTTTCAGGTAGATACACACACGCACACACTGAGACTCGACGTGGTGTATACGTGTATGTGTGTGTGTGTGTGTGTGTGTGTGTGTGTATATAGGACTAGGTGTAGGTATATATATATACACAATACGTATATGTGATACAAGGATATGATATGATACACGGGGATGAAACAATATAAATGGGCTTGATGCCATGATTCTTGGCTTTACGGTCGTGTTATGATGTTAGCGGATCATTAGGAAATGAGATAATGAATAGGTATACATAAATAATAAAGGGTGGTGATGATATTGAAGTATATGGGACTCTAAAATAGAACCCGGACCATAACCTGTGCCTGAAATTCTGATATGATATCATATAGGTGTGACTTGATTACGACATCATATAGGTGTGACTTGATTTCGATATCATATATGTGTGACTTGATTACGATATCATATAGGTGTGACTTGATTACGATATGATCTAAGTGTGACTTAATCACAATATGATACATATGACATGATATTTCTGAGGATAAATTAACGATGTATATTTATGCTGACAATGATATATGATTGATGTATGTGATTACAGTATAGCACCTTGATCTTGACATGTGTTGATGATGATATTATACGAATGATGAGACACGTAGGTGATACTTGACCCGTATCCCGATATTGGGATGCCGTACGATGGATTTTACCGTACGAGGCATAGATATGATAATTGATCCGCACTCTTGATTCGAGAAAGCCGTACTACGTACGTGACGCTATTGAGGCTGGATCGCCGACTATTAAAGATATGGATTCGAACCTTAGGTGGACTCTTATTTCTTATTGACTAGTTTCTTAGGTTTAGTTCCTTAGGAGGTTAGATGGACACTAGTTTAGGCTCGAGTCATATAGTTGTAGTTATACTTGTATATCACAGATGAGTGGTTATTACACATCCGTCTTTACATTCATACCGTAATCATAATGGTGCATGTTCATTCATATGTTTCTATAATCAGAATAAAACTTTGCCTGTTAGGACACCAGCACCATTACCGATGATGCGCATATTCCACGCACACTTATTTGCCGGCTCACACACATCATCATCGGTAATTGCTATGTCACGTACACTTTAGATCATATTATCTTTTATTGATAAAATCAGCTAACAGCTAGATCGATATAATATTATGATTACTCTATGGTGTTAGTATAGACATGGTATTTATTACTTAGACATTTCATGCATTCGCATTTTCATGTTATCATGCAGTATTATGGGGCATATGCCGACACTTATCATATACTTACTCATGATTTTGGGATTTTGGATTTCTATGAGATTTCTGGATTTTTGGGGAAAACCGCAAGATTATATAAAAACTTCTCTCTCTCTCCTCCTTTCTTTTTAAAACATAAGATGCGGTTTTCTCGTGATGTATGTGTCGTCCACCATGAGATTTCATGTTTTCTGTTGGATTTCGAGACCCGATTCGAGGAGTGGATGAACCGTCTCGGGTACATGGTGGGCCCGGTATGGTACCCCGGGGCAAGAAGATCGAGTTGTAGATGATGAGCCTGGCAGGGGAGGACTACCTACCGATGATGTCTGGCGCGGCGGATATCCGGAGGATACCGACCGTTGTCGTGAGATTTGATAATATGGGCCGATCCGGACTGACGGAGCCCGAGATATTGAGACTATGAGACATTGAGATTATGAGGTATTGAGACTTGAGATTTACATGTTTTGTGTCGATGCTTGACACGGATTTCCATGGATTTCATCGTTGATATTTCAGATTTCTATACACATTTTACCATGATAAAAATTAAAGATTTCTTATACAGATATATCTAGATTTCAGGATTGGTTATTTCACATTCATGGTGCATGCATACTCATTCACATGACATAGTTCTATATGAGGCACTGATACGAGCACGGAGCATTTGCACTTACACGTAGCTTATTATCCTGTCTTTACTTGATGACTAGTAGTATATTAGTATATTATTATGACCTAGGACAGCGTCATGCATTCGATTTTTTTCGCAGATATCTTCTACTCACGAGTTGGCAACTCACCCCCGTTGTGCCAAATTTTATTACAGGTTCGATGTACAGGTTTTCCTGGCAGTTTGCTGGCACATCTTTTCACTCAGGGTGATTTGCACGGTAGGTTGGTTCACTTGTATCTGGACCGCCATTGTACTTTTAATATTTCATTTGTATCTAGAAGGCTCCATCAACCAAACTTGTATTACTTGATAGGTTACTGGATCAGTTGTTTATTTTGACCTTAGAGTCGCGCTTGTATTATTATGATATCTGGTGGTTTTGTTTTCTTTTGAGTTTTGAGCCTCGCCCTTTGGCATTGTATACTATTGTGCATTGATGTGGTTGTTTCCGCCTTTTGGCGTAGAGCTAGCTCCCGTTTGGGGATGCTTTTTATTGTTTGTATATATATTATTCTTGTTTGTACCCGTTTGGGGCCAGTTTTTACAAAGGAGACTCTGCCGAAATTTTTGAGAAAATTGGATGTTGCTTTTAAACTTGTTTTCTTCATATTTTCCTTTACTTCTTCTTCTTTTTATGGTTTAGATTTCTGGGCTTCGGCTTATTTAGGTTACGTTGCGCCTCTAGACGCTTCGTAATCTAAGTGTCGATCACGTTCCGTACTTTCGGGTCGTGACACTGTTGGCGTGAGAACCCTGCGGCTTTGCACAATGATCTTTTCGTCATCGAGGTCTTCATCGGCCAGTTCCTTAGCCAATTTGGCCAATGCGTCTGCCTTGCTGTTTTCTGCACGCAGTATACTCTCCAGGATGTAGGGGGGATTTCTATCAGCAATTGCTGTACTCTTTCGCTATACTTTATCCGCTCTGGCTTACATGTCTGATAGTCGCCATTTACCTGGCTAACGATTAGCTAGAAATCTCCATTTATGAGGAGGTCTTTGATTCCTATATCGATAGCGATCTCTAGACCTGCTATTAAAGCTTCAAATTTTGCCTCGTTATTAGTCCTCGGCTCTGTTAAAGAGAAGGCGTAACGCAATATCTCTCTTTGTGGACTCACGAAGATAAGGCCCACCCCGGCTTTGATTATGGGGGTGTTTCGCTTTCGTTGCTTCATGGAAGATGCTCTAACGAGTAGAGTTCCCATTGGAGATCATTTTATTTTTTCTCTTCTTCGATTGCATCGAACGCATGTTCGTCTGGCAATTCGCAATTTAACGGGGAGTCTGGTATCGGATGTTCCACAAGAAAGTCAGCTATGGCATAACCTTTTACTGCTTTAAGGGGTCGATACGTTACTAAGAACTCCATCAGGATGAGGGCTCATTTGGCAAGCTTTCCTGTTAGTATGGCCCTTGACATTAGATATTTGATAAGATCCACCTTTGATATGAGATGGACCTCATGTGCCAAGGCGTAATGTCTGAGCTTCGTTATTGCGAAGATCAGTGCCAGGCAATGCTTTTCGATGGGGGTGTAGTTATTTTCTGCCCCCAGGTGAACTCGACTCAAATAGTACAGAGCTCTCTCCTTTCTCTGATCGTTCTCTTATGCCCATAGCGCGTCTAGAGAACCCTCAAGGGCCGTTGTGTATAGGATAAAGGGGTTTTCTCTTAACCGGAGCGGTCAATACCGGTGGATTTTGCAGATTTTGCTTGATTTCGTCTAGTGCATTTTGGCACTTTTGATTCCAGACGAACGGGGTCCCCATCTTCATCAAATGACTGTAGGGACGGCATTTTCCGGAGTGGTTGGTTATGAACCGCTGGATATATGCGAGCTTTCCTTGAAGAGATCGCAACTGTTTGAGAGATCTTGGTGTGGGCATTTCTATAATCGCCTAGATCTTTGAGGGATCGATTTCGATACCCCGGTGCTGTATGATGAATCCTAGGAATTTGCCTGAGGAGACTCCAAATTAGCATTTTAGAGGATTCATCTTCAGATTATACTTCCGAAGATATCGAAACACTATTTTTAGATGTTCCCAATGTTCCTCGTGAGATCTGCTCTTCACCACAAGGTCATCGATGTAGCATTTGATGATCTCGTGTATGAGGTCATCGAAGATTTTTATCATGGCCCTTTGGTAGGTAGCGCCAGCGTTCTTTAAACCGAAGGGCATCACCTTATAGGAGAATATGCCCAGCAAAGTCCGGAAGGCGGTATGCTTTTGGTCTTCAGGATGCATTTTTATTTGATTGTATCCTGAAGATCCATCCATGAAGGAGAAGATCTCATGGGTAGACGTGTTATCGATCATCAACTCGGTAACAGGTACTGGGAAATCATCCTTCAGGCAAGCTTTATTGAGGTCCCGAAAGTCCATGCAGATGTGCACTGTCCCATTTTTCTTCATCACTAGAACGATGTTAGCGATTGTTTCCCCCAATCAGAGCAAGGCTCTGTTTGAATTTCAAAAATTCAAATTTTGAAGCAACGCTTCAAATCCCGTGCGCTGCGCGCAACGCGCCACGTGTCAGAAGTTGATACGTCAGCGCAACGCCCAAGGCAGTGCGTCCAATCAGAGCAGGGCTCTTTTAAAAACAAAAAGTAAAAGAAGCAACGTTCAGTTGCGCAAGCGCTGCGCCGCGTGATACGTGTCTGCGCAGTTGCGCAAGCACAACTGCGCAAACACAGTTGCACAAACGCTGCACTGCGCGACACGTGTCGCGCAGTTGCGCAAGCGCTGCACTGCGCGACACGTGTCGCGCGCAACTGCGCGACACGTGTCTGCGCAGTTGCGCGAACACAGCTGCTCAAGCACAGTTGCGCAAACGCTGCACTGCGCGACACGTGTCTGCGCAGCTGCGCAAGCACAGCTGCGCGATACGTGCAGTTGCGCAAGCGCTGCGCTGCGCGACACGTGTCACGCGCTGGGGGAGTTGCGCAAAACAGAATAAATCTTTTCTATTCTTGTTAAAATAAGAAGATTTTCTTCTGTAAAGCAGGGGCCTTTGGATCAAAGATCCAACGGTGGGGAAAATTCCCCAAATCACTCAGAAAAAGATCTCTGTAACAAATTTAACTAATTTATGAGCACTATAAAAAGGACCCCAGACCTCATTTCAAGATCATGAACATCTGGCTAAAAAAAAAAGAGAAGAAAGGAACTCTCAAGAACTCCTGAAGAACATAAAAAAAAGGTAAAAACCTTTTAAAAAAAAGAGAGAGGAAATTCTTTTATGAACAGATCATTGATCTAAGAACAAGATCATTGATCTTCAATAAATAAATAAAGAAATAAAAAATAAAAAAATAAAAATAGTGCCTTGCACTTGCTATGAACCTTTGGTTCTCTGAAACAAGGAAAAACTTGTTTTTCTTTGATCCAAATTTAGATCAAGGGATCAAAAAGTGCTTTGCACTTCTGTTCTTGAATCTACAAAGATTCTTAGTGCTTTGCACAAATGCAATGCATTACTTAAAGGGCCAGGCCCAAGTCAAAAAGACCTAATAGGTCTAAATAAATTGCAAAGCAATAAAAGGGCAGAGCCCCATTTAAATTGATACTCTGTTTTGAGCAGAGCCCAAAATAAATGAACAGCCCTGGCAAAGGTCTAACAGACCAACAAATAAAAGTGTTGAATATTTTCAATTGGACTTAGCCCAATCGTGGCCATAAGTCCTTAAATCAAATTGACTGAGCAAAATTGCTCTCCTAAATCAATCTACATCCGGTTCGAGGGTACATTTCCGAACTCCTTTGACATCCATCGTTGTAATTCCTCAACGACGTCAAAGAGGTGACGGGTCCCAACGACCACACATCAATATGGGCTGCGGGGTTCTTAAACTCGTGGACCGAAACGTCCCTAAACTAATATTGGACCGAAACGTCCCTAAACTAATATCAGACCGAAACGTCCCTAAACTAACAATGGACCGAAATGTCATTAAACTAATAATGGACCACCACGTCCCTAAACTGGCGATGGACCACCACGTCCCCTAAACTGGAACATGGACCACTACGTCCCTAAACTGGAACAATAGAGCCTCCAAATGCTCTTTTGCCGGATCTAAACGGTCCCGTTTAAGTTGATCTTAGCCCCAAACACGGCTAACGTATCCTTAAACATTCAAATGGACTATAAAACTCTAAATCAACTTCGGTTCGAGGGTACATCTCCGAACTCCTCTGACACCTATCGTTGTAATCCTTCAACGACGTCAGAGAGGCGACGAGTCCTGACGACCATATCTATTAAATCGACCATCACGTCAAGTTGATCTTAGTCCAAAACAGGACTAACGTATCCTTGACGAACGTTTAAGTTGATCTTAGCCGCAACGCGACTAACGCATCCTTAAACTAAAAACACCAAACCCAAATCTAAATAAATACGGATTTGGACTAATCCACGTCCTACGGGCGACGGCATTACTCTGTCTCCGTATACAATCCACGGGCAACCACAAACAAAACAAACACACACGACACGAAGTGAAATTCTGGAGAAGGAGAAAGTGGTTACCGCGATGCGGTAGCGTAATTAACTGCAGGAGCTTGCGCCTGCAGGGAAGAGCGTCCCCACAATCAAAAACCCCTCAAGCGAGGGGGAATCTGACAAAGTCTGCTACATCGGCCGCATCCGTCTAAACCTTCGATACACGGTGCCACAAATCAACTTGGCATCTTCAGAGAGGTAGACGGATAAAACCAAATAGTATCTGCCCCGAATCTCAGGCACAGACGTCCTAACGTCTCGGCCACCATTCGGAGGGGAACAGATTCTGGCACGCCCGGTGGGATATCTTCCTCTTTCCACTCCACACTTCGTGTGTCGTCCTCGCGAACCAATCGCGGTTTGTTAAATGGTTGCCTTCGGATTTCAAGTTACTAAGATTTGGTTTTTTGCCTGGCGCAGAACTCAAGATTCAATGGCATCTAACTGCACCAACTGCTCGAAATGCCACTGCAACGGACGCTCCACCTCCCCCGGAGGTGTGGCATATGGACCCCAAGCGGCTTCCTTCCTCGCTCTGCCGGTAGAACAGGTGACCCAGGCCACCACCGGCCTGTTTTTCGGGACCATGATCCCACCTACAAGCTTCTCTACGCCAATACCTGCACCGGAAATGAACAAGAAGTCGGTCTTCGACCGGCTCACTGCTACGACGACCCCTGTCAACGGGTCGCCCACTACCAAACCGACAGCCTCTGTTTTCACCAGGCTAAATCAGAACTCTAAATTGGCTGTCCCAAGGAAGGCAATATCCGCTGCTCCGGAAGTCGTTAAGGCGGCTTCCCCTGTCAAAAAGTCAGTCTTTTCAAGACTGACTATTCCTGCTCCTGCCCCTGCTCAAGGATCCGTCTTCGACAGGTTGAATATCACCCCTCAAAAGACAACCTCAGTCTTTAAGAGGTTAACACCGGTGGCGCCTCATTCAGACAGGGGGCAAAAAGAAACTATCTCAATCTCTGAGCCAATCCCAACGGCTCGCCGTGCTCGACGTCGCCATTGGCAACGAGTGAGGAAGGCAGGGGGCAACTCCCCCTCAGGGCTAACTCCACCTGCTCCAATGGTGGAAGTCAACGCTGCTGTTCCAACTGGGAACAACTTTGAACTGCTGAGGAGGGTGCGTAAGAACTCTCCAACCGCTACCTTGAAAAGATCTCCTCCACCTGCGGAGAGAGTTACGGAAACGAAGCAAGAACAGCCCCCTCAACGGCTATCTTCAAAAATTTATAAAGTTTGGCGGAGGGTTCAAGACTCTGTGATTGACCCAGACCACTTTCGTCGCCAGAAAAAGGCGAAGGTGGAAAAAGACAAGGACTGTCCCATTAAGCAGCAGGGGACAGCAGTTGCTAGGATGCCCACTTCAACGGCTCCTTCAACCTCAACGGCCCACAAAAGAAGAAGGCCAGAGAAAACTCCCGCGTCAGCGGCAAAAGTTAAAAATGGTGAACCTAAACGCCCCAAGTCAGGGGGCATAACAGTTCATACGGTTTACATGGCATCGGGAAAAGAAGACAGCCGTGCATCCACGGGTCATAGACCGCTTACACGGTCAGTGACTAAGGCTCAGGAACAGCAACAGAAGCTCCAGGAGATGATGAACGCTATGGCCGCACTTACAGGGCCAAAAGAAAACCCTGAAACGTCCTCTGATGAACGTCAGGAACAAGAGACTGACGCCGAATTCCTTCGCCGAATATTAGAAAAGAAGGACAAAAAGGCTGCCGAACAAGCAGCCAACATACAGCGTATGGGCCTCCTCTTCCAAGACATGATAGGAATGATGATACAACAAGATCCTCCGGCTGAAGAGCCCCCGATCGTCCTTGGAGATGATAGGGGAGAGACATCAAATCCTCAGCCCGCTCTATCAACGGGTAAAGAGGATACAATCTCTAAAACTGATCTGGACGAGTACATAGCCCGGCAAATACGGGTTCATCATGCGGCTGAGGCAGCCGGCCAGGTCGTAAAAACGGGGCGGCCATATCCAAGATGGTACGACCAAATCAAGTACCCGCCGGGTTACACAATTCCCAAGTTCCATGTCTACAAGAGGACTGGCAATCCTCACCAGCATGTTGCCCAGTTCAGGGCGCTTTGCGGCAATACCGGCGGTGATGACAAGCTTTTGCTTCGCCAGTTTGTTGGAAGTTTGTCAGATACGGCGTTCGAGTGGTACTCTGAGCTCCCGAACGACTCTATTAAAACCTTCGCGGAGATGGAGCTGCTGTTTACCCAACGTTTTGCAAGTGCCAGTGAACGTACCCCGATGACGGCACTGATTAACGCCAGGGTAAAACCCGGTGAGACATGGGTTCAGTACGCTATACGATGGCGGAATTTATGGTCGAAGTGCGAGCAACGCATTGAAGAAGCTCCCGCAGTGGGTATGTTTGTGGGAACCCTCGATCCACAAGCAACCATCTCGCAGTTTATGATGTTCTTCAAGCTGACTACCTTCCAGGCTTTGATTGACAAACTAGCGCAGATGGACCAGATGGGCCATAAACCCCCTCTCCCAAAGCCGGACTCCCGAAATGACAAAGGGAAAGGAAAAGCGATCGTTGTCGCTAATTCCCAACAACAGCCGAACAATGCGAAGCCGGTGGTGCGTCAAAGTAATACGCGTCCGTATGTAGACCTTGAGGAGAGACTAGGGCGTCCTTACTCGTTTCCCCGCGATAAAATGAGGAGGTTATTCGAACTGGCGTTACGCAACAGACTCATAAACCTGCCAGATCCAAAACGTCCGTTGCAACCAAGTGATGTCAACGAGCCCAACTACTGTCCTTATCATCGAGTACTGGGCCATCCGATCGAAGATTGCTGCGTTTTCAAAAATTGGCTTGAAAACCAGTACTGACAGGGCAAATTTGCGTTATCTGACAAATGGAAGGTGAATCCCCCGCAGCCCCACACCTCTAAAGGGACGAATACGCCGGGGGCTGTTAGTTATATGTATGCCCTAGAGGCCATTACTGTACATACGATGTATATTGTAATGGATGCTTGGACATATATAGGGAGGACTTTCTTGCTCGACATGATAGTATGCTATCTGGTTGTACTTTATCTTAACATGTACTCTGATTGTCTCTATATTACATGTTGATAAAGCCCTTAGGATATGTACTCGACTACTGGGACTATGATGAGATCATACTAGTGGGGCCACGGTAGTCGATGAGTACATCCTATAACTGTTCCTAGTCGAGGGTGTATCGAGACAGGGCATCGATACACCAGAGTAGACTAGCGTATACGCATCTTGACCCATATGATGGGCGATGGATGATCCCATATCCATCGGTGTTTGACATCAAGGATGGTGTACGGGTGCTCAGTAGAGACTGGGTACACTGGACGGACTCGCCGAGAACTCCCAGATGGTATTATACCTCACGTCAGATGGCAGTTCTCCGGTGACACTGGTACAGAGTAGTCTGTTGACCCGAGATCGTCATAGAGTCTTGTGTGATTCCCACTGTGCTTTGATTTCCATCATACCACGTCCAAGAGGGCGTGCAAAAAGGTGGCTTTTGGGTACAGTCCCGAATCACATGGAGGCAATGAGCGATAGGAGGGGATTCGTCTCTCCCGGTATAGGGAGTTGATGTTGTGCTGTGTTCGATTGGCTATAACCGGAAATCCCTGGCCAGGGTTGCTGAGATTTACTGGTAAGTGTTATCAGTAGTTTCTCGAACTGTTATAGACCTCATATCGACACGACTTATCAAGCTACTGGGGTCTGACGTTTACCACCCCTAGGCGAGATATGCGACATATCAGACGACGAGACCGGACTGTACGGGAGTGTTACTGTTTGGATTCACAGGAGAATGTACAGGCTTGCTTGTTGATCTTCTGAGCGCTCAATACCTGGGTAGCTGTTACGTTTAGCTGACCGCTTGCAGCTTGTGGGTGTTTGATATGATCATCACCTACTGCCGGCGTATTGACGATTCTTTAGAGTCCTACACAGAGGTTTCTTGGCTCAGGCAAAACGGAGTAAGAGCAGATATGTGATATGTGCGGGACCGAGGGTAATGCGATATGAGATACCGTATTCTATTCTCGCGATATTTGATATCAGCCGGGTCATCGGATCAAGTGTTGATTCGATGAATCGGTACGGATAAATATTAGTCGGTTATATGCGATATAGCCAGATTGTCGGATCAAGTGTTGATTCGATAATTTAATGTATAATAATATATATGATATATTAAATTACATTAACTAATATTAGCTCACTAAAAGATTCTTTTTCTCACTCGGGTAATACATTGATATATATGCGATATATGTTAATTGTATTATTTTATTTTGTTACGATAAATATTATATATGTGATATATAATATTGTAACATGATATGATTACTAATGCAACATGTTTAGTAGAGATTAAACATGGTTAGGGTTTGATTAGGGTTAAACCTTTCTAGATGTTTCTAGAAGGTTTTCTTTTTTGTTTTGGAAAAGATATTTTCAAGTGACTCATTCTTAACCTAACCCAAACCCTAGCCTTGGTTAATTCTCTACAAAGGTTTAGTTAACCATGGTTGCATTATTGATCATTATCTTCTTTGCATTATTCATCACAAAAGGATGCTTATCATATTGTTCATCTTCTTCCTTCTTCTTCTTTGCTTACAAAGCTTTCTTGCTTTGATATTTGTGATGAAAATATGTGAGAAAAAGATAAATAAAGAGAGCAAAAATCCTACTTCATCATCCTCATCTTCCCTTGCCCTTTAGATGAGAGTGTTCACTCAATTTTAGAGAGTGTTAGCTTGTGTTAATGAAACTTCAAGGTAGATCATCTTTGTATCGAATATCGGAAGCAAGACTGCACCTTTCTTTTCGTGAAGCCTCTCGAGAGTCCAGAGCACGATGATCGCAGCGAAGAGACCTCAACACGGAGCATATGAAGTGAAGGACCGGATCTACAAAGGTTGTAATCCCTCTCACTTAGTGTTAAAGTGTTTAGCATGCTTCATTTCGCATAATCTCTAGTTTAAAGATCCGTATTCGGGTTGTTCGGCACGGCTAAAATTTTAATCGGGCATGGTTGATGCCTCGTAGACCCTTGTGCGCATGCATAGTAACCCAACAGTGGTATCAGAGCCAAGCTAGAGCTTTAGGCGAAGTCTAGACGAAGTTTAAAGTCCGATCGAACGCCGAAACCCCGACACGAAACCCTCTCTGTACATTTTTCAAAAATGTGGTTTTTTCTGAATTAAAAATTCTCATAAAATTAAGCAGGAAAAACTAAGAATTACTGTGAAGTACGGACCTCTAACTCGAAAATTTGACCGCGGAACCGCGGCGAAACTATGGGTTTTGCGGCGGTTCCGCGACCAAAATTTGGACTTAGTCCCTGAAATTTCATGTAATTATTTTTAGGCCCTTTCTTGTTAATTTTTTCTGGGAATATTTTAATTCCACTCAAGTGTTGATTTTTCAAGGATTGTATTGGGGAATCGTTGATTCGATCGGATAATTTAACTTTGTTTAGTTTGTCCGGATAATTTTTAGAAACTGTTAAAAAGTTCGAACGGATATCAATAACTCACTTTTTCCCCTGTCGGAAATTTTTTCAAAAGTTGGATTTTTTCTCGTGTTTAAGAATGTTCTAAGTCGTGCAAGTAACGCGGTGGACCCTCTAGAAGACAACAAACCTTAACTCGATTATGTGACCGTCTTGAACTGCCTTTTGAACCATTGGGTTTGGGGCAGTACGGCGTGCCACATGTGAGGCGTTGGCTTGACCCTTCTACGGCTGGACCATTGGTACTGTAGCATGTGATGGATGTTTTTAAACCGATTTCAAGTGTTGAGATAAATTGGGGAAATCTTGGGTGTTTGATTGTTCGATCGGAAAGTTTAACATTTTCTGTTTTATCTGGAATGTGATACAATATTTGGAATCCACAAAAAGTTATGAGATAATTAATTTGAATATTATAAACATAGCAGTTTAGTCTCAAATGATCGGTTGCCACGGAATTTTGATGTGATCAAAAGTCCGTCGCAATCACGTAGCGTACGCGGATACTCGCCGGATAAACTTAATAGACAGCTACACCTCTTAGCCCCGACCAAGTGACTGTAGGAGAACCCCATCGCCGAAAGCATCCGTTCGGGTGCTCGCGGCAGCGGCGTTCCGCCTTAGTGCACTTCGTCGACGGCATCTGGGGGTGCGGCCGTCTACTAAAGTTTGCGACGAGCATTCGATCAGGTTGTCGGGAATCTTGTTGAATTGTCCGACTTGATATTGAAAAGAGTTTTCGATAATGAGACTAAAATGCGGGGTTTATAATTGTTAGGCATGCGATGTCTGAGGAATTCATTTGGTTAGGCATGCGATGTCTAAGGAGGTTGCGGATTCCAACTGTTGTAGTTTTACACTTTCTTTTCTGTGACCGTAAGCGTAGTATGTGGTGTATCGCCGGCTTCGTTGCTATACATCAACGACAATCGGGATACGCATACTTGCTTACGTTGATGATTTGTGATATTATGTGTTGCTGTGATATGTTATATTGGATCGTCGCGTTTTGAATAGCCGGGGGTTTATGTGAGATGAGAGTTTTTTCTTTTTCATTCATGTAAATTTCATTTGCATGTAATATTCATTTGTTGGGGCACTTCCAGGTTGCGGAAGATGTCACCCTTGTATATTATTTACTTTTCCGCATTAGGTAGACCCAAGGCGGGGAGCACAAGTAACCGGGTTCTAGGGTCCAGTGGGAGACCATCTCGAGGAGTCGAGACCGGGTCTCCTAACCCTAGAATTGGCAGTGTTACTTGCCGCTCTCGTAGGGGTCTAGGGATGTGGGTTTGGCTATTCATCGCGACCGTGGAATCCGTGTTTTATACAGGCTCGTATTGAAAACACGGACGTCCTAGTATATCCAATATTTCATATATGTTTCTTCTGCTGCAATGTTCTGTGATGAGATCATATTACTGCCTGAGATGAATGTTTATATTATATATATGAGATATATGTTATATTGCAGATTTCGTTTCAAAAGAGATGCTTGTGAAGCATATTAAAATGAGACTTCATTAAAGAGATTAATGAACTAAAAGAAACCTAAAGATGTTGTAGAAACTTGTTTAAAAAACTGGTAGCTCTAGTTCTTGCTTTGCATAGCGGTGTTCCTTGTAGAACATCCAGCACCTTATTCGATAAGGAAAGGACCGAGATCCCTTCACCGGGAGTGATTCCTTTAGCAATAACTGGCAGATGCTACAAACTCGGTTTGTCTTTTGATTGCTTCTATAGTTCTTGCTTTGCATAGTGGTATTTGTGAAATATCCTGCACCTTATTCGATGAAGAAAGGGTCGACGATCCCTTCACCGGGAGTGACCCCTTTAGCAAAACTAGAAGAGCCTCAAAAACACTCCATTTAAAATCACTCGATTCTACAACGATATCAAGTTCATTACGTAATAGGTTTTCTTCAAAACCTGTCGTAGCCCTCCGTCATTTCAGATAAGTTGTATATAGTATTCGTGCTACATTTGTTGGCTTTCGTCAAGGTGTAGTGTGCGGTAGCTATATGCTGCTTATCTGCTGCATACGATGTGATTGGATTAGGGTAGTCGTGCGGCTTTGTTGGCTTTCGTCAAGGGTCGTGCGGGTGGGTTTAATTCAATCAAGAAATGTACGGGTTGAACTTGACTAGCGGGCTATGGTTTGTTGGCTTTCGTCAATGTCATAGCACGTTAGGGGCAAAATTATCGGGAATTTCAAGTGTTGAAATTTGCAATGAGATTGCATACCTTCTATGAGATAGTTGGATCCCGATACCCGCTGCGAGTAAGAGTTACTCCTGGGAGACTTTTACACATTACAATTAGCCGATCAAGTAGGTGTATAGAAAGGTGTCAACGAAGTTACGCCTCTGGGAAAACGAGGTTTACATTAATTAGGTTCGTGCGAAAGCACGGGGGACCTCCCTCAAAGTACCGACACTGGCCTGGCTGAAAGATTGGCGAACTTGTAGCGTGTAATTAATCCCGGCTAGTCTTTCCTTTTAGGGTTTGAAGGAAGATTTGACTAAAACAGTGGGAGACATCCTGATTAGATATATTAGATAACCAATCTAATCTTGCAAGAGCATACGCTGAGTGTTTTCTTCTCTCTCTCTCCAGGTAGCGACCATATCAAGCCTTAATCAAGATAATAAAACGGATGAATTGACCGAACCCGCTTGTTATACTGAGCTGGGGAACGTTGGTCCCGCTCCAACTTATAATTGTTATAAGACAGAGCAGGAAATTGGGGATTACCAGAATTCCCGTGCCGCCCAAACGAAGAAAGTGCATGTTGATGCATCATCTTCGGGTGTGTTCATTACACAGAACTGTTTCTCAGTATCCTTTACGTCTTGGGTATGTGATACCGGATCAGGATCCCGTATATGTAATCTGTTACATGGGCTACAGATAGGTAGAGAACTGAGAGCGGGTGATAAGTTTCATGAGACAGAAAACGGTGCAAGTGTTGCAGCCAAGTCTGTTGGTCACTATCACCTTGTATTACCATAATACATTGATTCTGAACAAATGTTATTAGATACCGAACCTGATATACAAAATCATATCGGTCTCTTTATTAGTAAAGAAGGATATAATTTTGTATTGTGGGATAATGTTTTGAACATTTCCTATATCAAGAGTTGATCGGTTCAGGCACGTTATCTAAAAGCATTGACGTTCTAAATCAAACCACAGTTCTGAACGTACAGAACACACACAAGAGGAAGAGTTCAGAAATGAACGAATCCTTCTTGAGGCATTGTAGACTAGGTCATATCAATGCGACCCGACTAGCTGAAGTTACATAAAGATGCATATTTAAATTAGTTTGAATTTACATCTTGTGAAACTTGCCGGTCATGTCACAGAGATAAGATGACCACAGCTCCGTTTATTGGAAACAGAGAAAGAGTTAGTGAACTCTTGGGATTGATACATGCTGATGTATGAAAGTCCCCTGTCTACATATGCCATGACCGGTTCTTTGTACTTCATTACATTCTCTGATAATCTCTTAAGATTCAGTCATATGTTCCTGTTGAAACACAAGTCCGAAGCTTTTGAGATATTCACAGAATATAAGTTAGAAGTAGAGAACCAAAATACGGGTAAAAGTATTATGTCCATTGATGTGATCAAGGAGGAGAATACTTGAGCACGGAATTCCTGGACTATTCTAAAGGAGAATGAGATTCTCTCTCAGCATTACTCCTTCGTATACACCACAGCACGTCGGTGTATCGGGGCGGAGCAATAGCACCCTATTTGATATGGTGTGCTCTATGATGAGTACTACTGAGTTTCCTATTTCCTTTTGGGTGTTATGCGCTTGAGAAGCTGCATACCTATTGAATAGGGTTCAAATCAAATCAGTTGCCTACCACTTCATATGTGATATGGAAAGGGAGGAGCCCATATCTTATGTTTGTTAAGATTTGGGGTTGTCCGGCCTATGTCTAAAAGCAAAATCCGGACAAGCTCGAGGCAAGGTCTGTTATTTAGAACTGGAAATGTTTCAGATATACAAACTACAGCAGATGATTTGATAGAACCAAAGGATTCAATAGTTACCAACGAACCTCAGCCTCTCCGCCGATCTAGTAGGGTTCCTCACCCACCTGAGAGATACTTCGGTTCCTCTATGACAGTGGGAGCGAGGATTGCATCATGAGATGATGACCCAACTAGTTTTGAGCTGGCCATCAGGAGTGGGACTCTGTAAGAATGGCTGGATGCTTATCGATCTGAGATGGAATCCTTATACACCAACAAAGTATGGACTTTGGTTGCTTTATCTGAAGGGTTAAAACCCCATCAGGAGCGAGTATATCTTGAGAAGATTACTTGGTGTACATGGAAAAGTTGAGACTTTCAAAGCTATGCTTTAGTCCATCCAGATCCTTCTTGCCACGGCTACATACCATGAATACGATATCTGGCGGTTGGGTGTCATGACAGCTTTTCTAAATGATGTTTTAGAAGAGAGCGTCTATAAGTACACAGCCAGAGGGCTTCGTAGACAGTGGGAGCAGCGGAAACGTGTGCAAGATGCTTGATAGGATAAAGCAGGCATCGCGGAGTTGGAACATCTGTTTTGATGTGGTAGTCAAAGAGTTTGACTTCATCAAAATGGTAGATGAACCTTGTATATACAAAAAGGTAGTAGAGAGTATGGTGGTGATCCTCGTAGAGTACGTGGATGACATACTCTTGATAGGGAAGGAGTTTCCTATGCTACGCTTGGTCAATCTCCGCTTATCACAAGGATTCTCCATATAGGATCAAAGTGATACCTCCTAAATCCTGGGTTTTGGATCTATGAGATAGATCTAATTGGATGTTAGGATACTCACTAGTTGTAGTGAGATGGTATCAATCGATCCTGGGGAGAATCACTGGAAAGGTTCCAGGGTGATAAGAACGACTGAATGTCAGTCGCAGGCATTGTCTATACCCTCAGTGGAGGGACGGTATGTTGGAAGAGTTCCAAGCTAGATACCGTGACATACTAGATGATTAAAGGCAAGATACATTGTTGCCAAGGATGCTACCAAAGAGGCAGTCTGGATATATATAAGTTCATGAGATGAACTTCGTTCCTACCATTGTGTGACAATGGAGTTGTGACTTTAGCCAAGGAACTACCGTCCCATCAGAAATCCAGATATAATTCTTAGGCAGTATCACCTGATCATGGAGATGGTTGATCTCCAGGGAGATCGAGGTTAGGAGAGCAGACACAGAGGACGACAGCGCGGATCCACTCACAAAGGCCTTTTTCCCAGTAAAGACTTTTATGGGATGGTTGAGTATGGGATACTTCAACCGCAGCTAATTGTTGGGTATGTGATACCACAACAGATGGCCCTAGTGCAAGTGGGAGATTGTTAGTTATATGTATGCCCTAGAGGCCATTACTGTACATACGATGTATATTGTAATGGATGCTTGGACATATATAGGGAGGACTTTCTTGCTCGACATGATAGTATGCTATCTGGTTGTACTTTATCTTAACATGTACTCTGATTGTCTCTATATTACATGTTGATAAAGCCCTTAGGATATGTACTCGACTACTGGGACTATGATGAGATCATACTAGTGGGGCCACGGTAGTCGATGAGTACATCCTATAACTGTTCCTAGTCGAGGGTGTATCGAGACAGGGCATCGATACACCAGAGTAGACTAGCGTATACGCATCTTGACCCATATGATGGGCGATGGATGATCCCATATCCATCGGTGTTTGACATCAAGGATGGTGTACGGGTGCTCAGTAGAGACTGGGTACACTGGACGGACTCGCCGAGAACTCTCAGATGGTATTATACCTCACGTCAGATGGCAGTTCTCCGGTGACACTGGTATAGAGTAGTTTGTTGACCCGAGATCGTCATAGAGTCTTGTGTGATTCCCACTGTGCTTTGATTTCCATCATACCACGTCCAAGAGAGCGTGCAAAAAGGTGGCTTTTGGGTACAGTCCCGAATCACATGGAGGCAATGAGCGATAGGAGGGGATTCGTCTCTCCCGGTATAGGGAGTTGATGTTGTGCTGTGTTCGATTGGCTATAACCGGAAATCCCTGGCCAGGGTTGCTGAGATTTACTGGTAAGTGTTATCAGTAGTTTCTCGAACTGTTATAGACCTCATATCGACACGACTTATCAAGCTACTGGGGTCTGACGTTTACCACCCCTAGGCGAGATATGCGACATATCAGACGACGAGACCGGACTGTACGGGAGTGTTACTGTTTGGATTCACAGGAGAATGTACAGGCTTGCTTGTTGATCTTCTGAGCGCTCAATACCTGGGTAGCTGTTACGTTTAGCTGACTGCTTGCAGCTTGTGGGTGTTTGATATGATCATCACCTACTGCCGGCGTATTGACGATTCTTTAGAGTCCTACACAGAGGTTTCTTGGCTCAGGCAAAACGGAGTAGGAGCACATATGTGATATGTGCGGGACCGAGAGTAATGCGATATGAGATACCGTATTCTATTCTCGCGATATTTGATATCAGCCGGGTCATCGGATCAAGTGTTGATTCGATGAATCGGTACGGATAAATATTAGTCGGTTATATGCGATATAGCCAGATTGTCGGATGAAGTGTTGATTCGATAATTTAATGTATAATAATATATATGATATATTAAATTACATTAACTAATATTAGCTCACTAAAAGATTCTTTTTCTCACTCTGGTAATACATTGATATATATGCGATATATATTAATTGTATTATTTTATTTTGTTACGATAAATATTATATATGTGATATATAATATTGTAACATGATATGATTACTAATGCAACATGTTTAGTAGAGATTAAACATGGTTAGGGTTTGATTAGGGTTAAACCTTTCTAGATGTTTCTAGAAGGTTTTCTTTTTTGTTTTGGAAAAGATATTTTCAAGTGACTCATTCTTAACCTAACCCAAACCCTAGCCTTGGTTAATTCTCTACAAAGGTTTAGTTAACCATGGTTGTATTATTGATCATTATCTTCTTTGCATTATTCATCACAAAAGGATGCTTGTCATATTGTTCATCTTCTTCCTTCTTCTTCTTTGCTTACAAAGCTTTCTTGCTTTGATATTTGTGATGAAAATATGTGAGAAAAAGATAATTAACGAGAGCAAAAATCCTACTTCATCATCCCCATCTTCCCTTGCCCTTTAGATGAGAGTGTTCACTCAATTTTAGAGAGTGTTAGCTTGTGTTAATGAAACTTCAAGGTAGATCATCTTTGTATCGAAGATCGGAAGCAAGACTGCACCTTTCTCTTCGTGAAGCCTCTCGAGAGTCCAGAGCACGATGATCGCAACGAAGGGACCTCAACACGGAGCATATGAAGTGAAGGACCGGATCTACAAAGGTTGTAATCCCTCTCACTTAGTGTTAAAGTGTTTAGCATGCTTCATTTCGCATAATCTCTAGTTTAAAGATCCGTATTCGGGTTGTTCGGCACGGCTAAAATTTTAATCGGGCATGGTTGATGCCTCGTAGACCCTTGTGCGCGTGCATAGCAATCCAACAGGGGCAACATGCTCCGTCGTTGAAGAAGCTCCTTGGGAGGTTGTATTATCAGCTAAAACGAAGAGGATGCTAAATGATCTTCAGACATGTCCAGCAATCAAGTGGAAGAACCCATTGGACCCGCAAATTATTGAAGGAATGCTAAAGCCTCGTCCGACTCAAAAGATTGTTGGAAGTGGCCCAAACACTCATAACCAGCCGTCGAAGTCTTCAAAGAAGAATGAGAAGTCGAAGAAGCCCGTGAAGCCTAACGACAAGCGCACGGACTTGCAAAAACAAATTGACGCGCTGGAGGAATACAATCAGAAGGCACGAACCCCCATTACATTCCAAGAGTTCCTCAGCCATGTCTTTCGAGAGGAAGATGAGGGAGGTAGTTCGTCGGATGAATCCGAGGAATATGTGGCAAGCTGCCATATGATTTCCCATTCGTTCATAAACGATGAGGAGACTCCTCGTGCTGAAAAGATGGGGGCAAATCCTGAACTAAAAATTCCGGAGCCGTCGGATGAAATGATTGATGCGTTCCTCAATGAAGCGTTCTTAAAAAGCAAAACTAATCGGGAGCGCGAAGCGGTTATATTCGAAAGGGCCAAACGCCAGCGCCTTGACGAAAGAATTGAGATACGCCCGCTGGGGCAAAGTGCACCTACCGCGAATAAAAGCAAATTCAAGATAAGGAAGAGGTTTGCTAAAGCCGTGTCGATGGGTATAAAGCTACCATCCTCTGAGGAAAGCGTTATTGGAGAAATGGAAAACCACCCCTCCTATTGCTTGTATCATCGGAAGGTGTCGCATCCCACTGAAGAGTGCAAAGCTTTCGATAGATGGTGGCAAGGATATGTTGCTCACCGGCAACAGTTTAAGCGGGAAAAGCGCAAAGCTCGCCGAGAGCAGAGCGGAACGATCAAAGTGCTTAACAAAACTACCGGTGGTTGTTGCATGATTGACGCCGGAGGATCACAAGTGCCCACATTCAGGAGCGATTCTGATGAGGAGCTAGAGCTTGGCCCCCTCTTTAAAGAATCCACTTCGGGAAAAGAAGAAGGATCGAAGGTTTGCGAGAATATCCAGCTACGCAATCGGACGCTATCTGAAAAGAATCTCGGACCTTTAAGTAAGAAAGACAAAGGGAAAGAAAAGGTCTCCGAAGACATCGCCTTGGATGACTGAATTGCGGAAGAGTTAACCGCCAAGAACCCGCCGAAGAGAAATAAGGTAGATTACAACGTCTTGGCGTATCTGAGAAAGCTACCTTCACAACTCAGCGTTCTTGATGCCCTGTTACTATCAAAAGAGGCGAGGGATTCTTTGATTAAGGCGCTACAAGATCCGGACTAGTTCCAAGCCTTCCTGGCCGAAGAAAAGATGAAGGATGAATTGGAAGAGGTGTATACGGCCGACGTTGCTTTTGGCGATGAAGACCTTCTCCTCGGGACGTGCGAACACAATCGTCCCCTTTATGTCTCAGGATACTGCCATGACATAAAGATAGGTAAAATCTTGGTCGATAACGGATCATCTGTTAATCTACTCAATGTGCGGGTGTTAAAGGAAATTTGCATGAGTGTCCAACACCTTGCCCGAGACAAGATCACCATCTCCGGGTTCGACTCCCAATCATGAAAAACTCTTGGATCTGTGATATTGACGTTACGCTTGGGGTTGCTCGTCACAGATATCAAATTCCATGTCATAGATGCCAAAACATGCTACAATGCTCTGCTCGGCCGACCATGGTTACACGAGTACAATATCATCCCTTCTACACAGCATCAGTGTATGAAATATTGTAGGGATGGTCTCGAGTACACTGTGGCAGGAGAATTGAATCCATTTTTCGTGAATGAAGTTCGCAAGTATGAAGATGCCAAGTACTTCTTGCCGAATTTCGAAGACACAGAAAGGTTTCACAAGCCGGAGAACAAAACTAACGCAACCATCCCTGTCTTCGGCAGTGATACCGAGGAGGAAGAGGATATAATTTATTCGGGTCCGCCCCAATACACTAAGCCGGGACCATCCGTTCCTTCATTGATCTTCGGTAGTGATTCGGAGGATGAAGTTCATGCTGTATTCCCTGCTCGGCTTTCAATACGAGCTTCTGCTGATGAAGAGCGAAGTCTGCAAGTAGCCAGGGTGCCGCCTAAACATTATAAAGAACTGGATGCACTCGACACCGACAGCGTAGAAGAATTGCAGACATTTTATATCCCTCCCGGACGAAAAGGCGAGAAGGCAACCCTATTCTACCGCTCTGAAGAAAACAAAGTGGAGAAAGAAATCTGGTACGGAGCAGATCCGACGCTGGACAGGCTTCAACCCATTCGTCTACCCAGATATTATACAGAAGGCTTGAAACGGCTGTTGAAGCGCCAAGGGATACCCTTCAAACAGACCGTTAGGAAGGCCAAATTCTATGACAGGGTTTGGAACGTCCCCGGAACTCAGCATAAGCTACCTAATGGGAGGATGGAGATAATCGGGCTCGGATACATTCGCTCCAGGAAACGAGAGCTGCTCTGCGACTGTCACGTCGTGCATAATTTCGATGAAGAAGTGGATGCTCAATGGGAGGACACTAATCCTGAACCAGTAAAAGTTCCTAATGAAAAAGTGCCCAGTCCATCATTTGAAGAACAAATGGACAGGCTTATAAGGGAAGCTGGTCAAAAAGTCCGAGATGATCACAATCGTGAAATGACAATCTATGAGAAAGCCAAAACGCAACGCCTCCTTCAACAAGCCGTTAAAAACGAAAATGCTGCCCCCTGTCAACCTGTTATAAAAAGGGCTCGACGCGAAGGCAGAAACAAGTCGAAAGGCCAAAAAGGCGCTCAACAACAACAAAGCAGGGCTAAGAAGCCACGCAAAAGGGAGTCGAGCGTTATTGATCTATCCCTCATGAAGAAAATGGGTCGAGCGTACTCGTTTCCTCAGGACAAGACGAAGAAGATACTTGATCTTGCTCTAAAATATCATGCACCTCATTCGACGAGGAAAGAGCCGAGATCCCTTCACCGGGAGTGACCTCTTTAGCGAAACTAGTAAAAGCCTAAAAAATTCTCCATTTTAAATCATTTAATTCTACAACGAGATCAAGTTCAAAGCGTTAAAGGTTTTCTTAAAAACCATCTGCAACCCTCCGTCATTTTAGAAAGTAGAGTACTTAGTATTCGTGCTGCGTATGTTGATTATAGTCAATACGTAGTGTACGGTAGCTAAGTGGTGTCTTCCTATACAGCATATGATGCGATTAATTAGGACAGTCATGTGATTATGTTGATTATAGTCAAAGGTCATATGGGTAGGTCTAATTAATCAAGAAATGACGGGTATAACTTGACTAGTGCTTATGATATGTTGATTATAATCAAGGTCATAAGTGCTAGGGGTAAAAACCATTATCGGGAGTTTCAAGTATTGAAATTTGCAATGAGATTGCATATCTTCTATGAGATAGTTGGATCCTGATACCCACTGCAAGTAATTATTAATCCTGTGAGAGTTTTGCACTTCACAATTAGCCGATCAAATAGGTGTCTAGAAAGGTGTCAACGGGGTTACGCCCCTGGGAAAACGAGGTTTATTTTAATTAGGTCCGTGCGAAAGCACGGGGAACCTCCCTCAAAGTACCGGCACTGGCCTGGCTGAAAGATTGGCGAACTTGTAGGGTGTAATTAATCTCGGCTAGTCTTTCCTTTTAAGGTTTGAAGGAAGATTTGATAAAAACAGTGGGAGTCATCCTGATTAGATAAAATATATAACCAATCTAATCTTGCAAGAGCGCACGTAGAGTGTTTTTCTTCTCTCTCTTTCTCTAGTTAGCGACCATGTCATGCCTTAATCAAGATAATAATATGGATGTATTGACCAAACCCGCTTGTTATACTGAGCTGGGGAACGTTGGTCCCGCTCCAACTTATAATTGTTATAAGACCGAGCAGGAAATAGGGGAATACCAGGAATCCCATACCACCCAAACGAAGAAAGTGCATGTTGATGCATCTTCTTCGGGTGTGTTCATTACAGAGAACTATTTCTCAGTATCCTCTACGTCCTGGGTATTTGATAACGGATCAGGATCCCGCATATGTAATCTGTTACATGGGCTATAGAAAGGTGGAGAACCGGGAATGGGTGATATGTCTCTAAGTATAGAGAACGGCGCAATTGTTGCAGCCAAGGTGTTGGCAGTTATCACCTTGTATTACCAAATGGTAATACATTGATTCTGAACGAATGTTGTTAGATATCGAACCTGATATGCAACATTATATCAGTCTCTTTACTTAGTAAAGAAGGATATAATTTTGTATTATTGGATAATTTTTTGAACATTTTCTATATCAAGAGTTGATCAGTTCAGGCACGTTATCTAAAGACATATACGTTTTAAATCAAACTACAGTTCTTAACGTACAGAACACACACAAGAGGAAGAGTTCAGAAATGGACGAATCCTTCTTGAGGCATTGTAGACTAGGTCATATCATTGGACCCGACTAGTTGAGTTATATTAAGATGCATATTTAAATCAGTTTGAATTTACATCTTGTGAAACTTGCCAGTCATATCACAAAGATAAGATGACCATAGCTCCATTTACTTGAAACAGAGAAAGGGTTATTGAACTCTTGGGACTGATACATGATAATGTATGTGGTCTCCTGTCTACACATGCCAGGACTGGTTCTTTATATTTCATTATATTCATCGATGATCTCAAAGGATTCGGACATGTGTTCCTGTTGAAACACAAGCCTGAACCTTTTGAGAAATTCAATGAATATAAATCCGAAGTGGAGAACCAAAACGGGTATAAGTATTATGTCCTTTGATGTGATCAGGGAAGAGAATACTTGTGCATGGAATTCTTGGACTATTCTAAAGGAGAATGAGATTCTCTCTCAGCATTACTCCTCTATTTACACCACAGCACAATGGTATATCGGGGCGAAGCAATCATACCCTATTAGATATGGTGAGCTCTATGATGAGTACTACTGAGTTACCTGTTTCTTTTTGGGAGTTATGCACTTGAGAAGCTGCATACCTATTGAATTGGCTTCCATTCAAATCAGTGCCTACCACTGCATATGAGAAATGGTATGGGAAAAGCCCATCTCTTAAGCATGTTAAAATTTAGGTTGTCCGGCCTATGTCTAAAAGCAAAATTCGGACAAACTCGAGACAAGGTCAGTTCTGTGGAAGTTTGTTGGATATCCTAAGCGTTCGCAAGGGAATATC
This sequence comes from Agapanthus africanus, assembly GCA_030015575.1. NCBI lineage: Eukaryota > Viridiplantae > Streptophyta > Magnoliopsida > Asparagales > Amaryllidaceae > Agapanthus > Agapanthus africanus. The sequence continues at coordinate 728,424,341 of CM057342.1, read as the reverse complement.
TTCTGCCATACCGAGGAATGAAAGGTGTTTTATTTCTCGGCATGACCACCATTTTGAGGAAAAGGAATTTTTTTAAGGAAGAAATTTGTGGTCATAAGGTAGAACTGGAATTAGTTCCAGCTATACAAACTACAGCTGATGATTTGGTAGAACCGGAGGATTCAATAGTTCCCGACGAAGCTCAGCTTCTTCGCTGATCTGGTAGGGTTCCTCATCCGCTTTAGAGATACTACGGTTTTCTCGATGACAGTGGGAGCGAGGATTGCATTATGAGATAATGACCCAACTAGTTTCGAGCAGGCCATCATCAGTGGAGACTCTGTAAGAATGGCTGGATGAAAAGCGATCTGAGATGGAATCCATATACACCAACAAAGTATGGACTTTGGTTGCTATATCTGAAGGGTTAAAATCCCCATCAAGAGCAAGTATATCATGAGAAGATCACTTGGTGTAGATGGAAAAGTTGAGACTTTCAAAGCTAGACTTGTTGTAAAAGGTTCTCGTCAACGACCATGTGTGGATTATGATGAAACCTTTTCTAGTGGCTATGCTTAAGTCCATCCGGATCCTACTTGACATTGCTGCATACCATGACTACGATATCTGGTGGTTTGGTGTCATTACTACTTTTCTAAATTATAATTTAGAAGAGAGCGTCTATAAGTACACAGCCAGAGGGCTTCGTAGATAGTGGGAGCAATGGAAATGTGTGCAAGTAGTTTTATGCGTTAAAGCAGGCATCGCGGAGTTGGAACATCTGTTTTGATGTGATAGTTAAAGCGTTTAACTTCATCAAAATGGTAGATGAACCTTGTATATACAAAAAGGTAGTAGAGAGTAAGGTAATCTTTCTCGTATTATTTGTGGATGACATACCATTGATAGGAAAGGTGTTTCCTATACTACACCCGGTCAATCTCCTCTTATCACATTGATTCTCCATGTAGGATCTAGGTGATACCTCATAAATCCTGGTTTTTGGATCTATGAGATAGATCTAAGTGGATGTTAGAATTCTCACTAGGTGTAGTGAGATGGTATTAAATGATCCTGGGGAGAATCACTGGACAGCTTTGGAGAACCTTCTTAAGTATTTGAGAAGCACTAAAGAAATGTTCTTGGAGTTTGGTAACGATGAACTCCAGTGGGAGTCTTTTACCAACTCGAGCTTCCAGAGTGATAAAGTCGACTGTCAGACAGTCACAGGCTTTGTCTTTACCCCAGAAGTAGGGCGGTATGTTGGAAAAGTTCCAATCTAGATACTGGGGCAAACTAGACGATAAAGGTTGGATACATCGCTATCAACGATGCTACCAAAGAGGCAGTCTGGGTGTATATATGTTCATGAGATGAACTAGGTTCCTACCATTGTGTGAAAATAGAGATGTGGCTTTGGCCTAGGAACCCCGGTCCCATCAATAACCCATACATATTCTAAGGCAGTATCACCTGATCATGGAGATGGCTGATCTCCAGGGAGATCGAGGTCAGGAGGGTAGACTCAGAGGACAATACGGCGGATCCACTCACGAAGGACTTTTTCCCAAGAGAGGTTGATGGTTGAGTATAGGATACTACAACCACTGCTGATTGTTGGGTATAAGATACTACAACAGATAGCCTTAGTGCAAGTGGGAGATTGTTAGTTGTATATATGCCCTAGAGGCCATTATTATACATGAGATGTATATTATAGTGGAAGCTGGGACATATATAGGGAGGTCTTTCTCGCTCGACATGATAGTATGCTATCTGGTTGCACTTTATCTTAACATGTATACCTACTGTCTCCCTGTTACATGTTGATAAGGCCCATAGGATGTGTACTTGACTTCCAGGATTATGATGCAGATCATACTAGTGGGGACTGGGTAGTCCATAAGTTCATTCTTCAATGTTCCTTGTTGTGGGAATATCGAGACGGGGCATCGATATTCCAGAGTAGACTAGCGTATATCTTCTCGACCCATGTGATGGGTGATGGATGATCCCATACCCATTGGTGTTTGACATCAGAGATGGTATACGGGTGCTCAGTGGAGACTGGGTACACTGAACGGACTCGCTGAGAACTCCTAGATGGTATTATACCTCACGTCAGATAGCAGTTCTCTGGTGACACCGGTACAGGTTAGTCTGTCGACCCGAGATCGTCATAGAGTCTTTTGTGTCTCCCACTGTGCTTTGATTTCCACCCTACCACGGCTCTACTGAGTTGTGTCAACAGGTGGTTTTTGGGTACAGTCCCGAGTCATATGGAGGCAATGAGCGATAGGAAGGGATTTGTCTCTCCCGGTATTGGGGGTTGATTTTGCGCTATGCTCGATTGGCCATAACTGAAATCCCTGGCCAGGATAGATGAGATTTACTGGTAAGTGTTATCAGTAGTTTCTCGACCCGTTATGGACCTTGCATCGGCATGACTTATCAAGCTATTGGGGTCTGACGTTTACCATCCGTAGGCGAGATATACGACATATTAGACGAAGAGACCAGAATGTACGGTAGTGTTACTGATTGGATTCGCAGGAGTATGAGCAGGCTTGCTTGTTGATCTTCTGATCGCTCAATACCCAGGTGGCCGTTACGTTTAGCAGACCACTTACGGCTTGTGGATGTTTGATATGATCATCACCTACTGCCGGTGTATTGACGAGTCTTTAGAGTCCTACACAGAGGTTTTCTGGCTCAAGCAAAACGGGGTAGGAGCACACATGAGATATGTGTGGGACCGAGATTAATACGAGTATGTGATACCGTATTCTATTCTTGCGATTTGTGTCATCGGTCAGTTATATGTGGTATAGCCGGGTTATCGGATCAACTTTTGATTCGATAAAATGATACAGATGATATTAGTCGGTTATATGTGATATAGCCGAATTATTAAATCAAGTGTTGATTTAATAATCTAATGTATAATTATATATTTGATATATTAATTTACATTAACTAGTATTAGCTCATTTAAGATTTTTTTTCCTCACTTGATTGTGCATTAGTATATATGTGATATGTATTAGTGTACATTATTTTGTGTCATGCTAGATTCCACATGCTATATGGGTGTATGAGACTCACACCATGCTTATAATAATGTGAGGGATTTATTTATTTAAAGTAAATCAAAATTAGTTGGAAATTGTCACATGGTTCGAGCTTGTAGAGGTTTGTGGAACCATTGACCAAGTCCACCCTTTTTGTTTTACTTGTAGATATTTATTAGCCTAACCATTATTGTAACTCATGGTTTATTCTCTACATGAGTTAGTGTATGACACTAACTCACCCATGGTTGCTATTCTCACCTCATGAATTCATTCTCACATCTTCATTTCTTCACTTGAGCTTCTTCTTCTTCATGAGAAAAAGCGTACTAGCTTTTTTCCAAGTAAGAAAATATTTTGAGAAAATTAAATCTAAAGTGAGCCCTCTTCCTACTTCATCATCCTCTACTACTTTCCATTTAGTTTAGGGTGTTCTCTTCACAAAGTTCATCATCTAGTGAAGGGGTAGCTTGGGTTTGAGTCTCCTCGACGTAGATCATCTTCGGTCTCGAAGATTTCGAGCAAGGTTGTTCATTTCTCCACGGGAAATCATACTAGAGTTCGGGAGATCTCCAATTGCAGTGAAGGGACTACTACACGGAGCTTTAGAAGTGAAGGACCGGTCTACAAAGATTGTATTCCTTATTCACTTAGTGCAATGGTTGATTACATGCTTTATATTGTCTATTCATTCTAGCTAGATCCTAGGTTAGGGTTCATTAGCACTCTAGAAAATTTGAAATTGGCATGGTAGTTGTTGTGAAAACCCAGTAAGATGCTAAGGAACCCTAACAGGGCCGAGATTGGGTTTCTATACTACCCAGCAGTTCTAAACACTAAGATATACAGTGCTCACGTGTGTTTCACGTGGGGCACTGGAATAATGCTGAGCACTAATCTTTTCTGGCGCTCACGTGTTTTTCATGTGAGGTGCTACTATACTGGTAAGCACTAATTTTCTCTGGTGCTTACGTATGAAACATGTAAGGTCCTCAGATATTGGTGCTGCCCAATCAGTGCTAAGCACTTATTCATTTTGATTGAATATAAAGTACTAAACACTTTGCATGGCACTCACGTAGGAAGCACGTTAGTGCTGAGCATTGATTTCAGGTTTTGTTTGCTCACCCCTCTTTTTTTTAGACAGAAGTGCTAAGCACTTCACTAGAGCTCTGGTGCTCACGTGTATAGCATGTGAGGTGCTCAGCCTCTTTTTTTGTTTCACGTGTATTTCATATGACTGCTTTATTTTTGGGGTGCTGGGTTGCTTTATTTGGTGGCTGCCTAATCAACATAAATGAGTTTTCTTTGTTTCTTTTGAACGCTCACGTGGAAAATATTCCCTAAACAGAGCTCACTGTATTTTTGCAGAAGCTTGTAGGGGGTTCCCTCTATGTGAGACTTGAAGTCTCGGGTCTTTTATATAGTGGAGGCAAGCTTGTTAATTAAAATCTCTTACTGAGAGATTCCAATTGATTTAATTGGTCTAAAAATCTGTTTAGGGAATTTTATCCACCGTTGGATCTTTGATCCAAGTGTTTCTGTTTTACAGAATATGTTTTCTTATTTTTCAAGAGATTGGGGGAATATTTTCCCATATATAGAATTTTATTCTATTAAGTGGTGATATTTTTATCACCATTGGATTTTTAATCCAAGGGTGCTAGGTTTAACAGAGCACAATTTTTCTCTATTTAGAAAGATATAAGATATATTTTCCATCTCATTGGATATTTGATCCACCAACTTTCTGTTCAACAGAAAATATCCTTCTCAATAGAATTTAATTCTAGACTTAATCACTATTGGATTTTTGATCCAACGGTTCCCTGTTTAACAGAGAGGATCTTTCTTTTTTAGAGAAATCCAGGAAAGTATTTCCCAAAAGTAGAATTTAATTCTATGTAAGGAGGCTCCCTCACTGTTGGGGTCAAAAATTACACCCCGGTTGACCAAGTCAAAGTTAAAGTCAACCCCAAGCCAAGTGGGCCCAAGCCCAGATCAAGTGGGCCCAGGCCCAAGTCGAGTTCGAACATGAAGCGACCGGCCTCGCCCCATTACAAAATAAAATCATGTAATAAATAATTTTGATGTAATTTTTTATGTATGAATGTAAGAAAAATGGGCATAAAGCCAAATTTTTGTAAAACCCATGACTCATGTGCAAAAGAAATGAGCACATGAGACATGGGATGGGCAAAATACCATTTTGTAAAGCCCAGGGGGCTATATGTAAATTTGTAAGACTATATAAGACAACATGATAATGAAATAAAAGATAACTTTTCAATCCCCTCAAAATCTAGGGCTTTTGTGCCTCCTTCTCCTTTCTCAAGGTTCTAAACCTTCACCTTTTCAATTAAATCAAGAGTTGTACTCTTCCTTTTCCAAAATTAAATAGTTTTTCACCACAAAACCCAAAAAGGGGAGCTCAGATCTTCCATCAGATCTCAAAAAGGGGAGATTTTTAAATCCCTCCTTTTTCTCTAAGATCCGGTCAACTGAGAGGAAGAAGAAGGAGTCTCACCTCTAAAAATCCCACTTTGGGAAAAATCCAAGGCTAAAGGAGAGAAGAAGGGGGTCCCCTTCAATCTGTTATAAAGATTTCTGGGAGTTTAATTCCATTCAAGATCTGCTGGAGTTTAATTCCATAATTTAATCTCTTTTCAGGAGTTTAACTCCAAGTCCCTTTTCCTGCTGACGCCCATCGCCCGCGTGCCAAGCATGTGGGGTGCTAGCGCCCAGCGCTTAGCGCCAGCGTGCCAAGCACGTCAGGTGCCGGTGCCTAGCGCCTGCGTGCCAAGCATGTGAGGCGCCGGCGCCGATGCGTCCTTTGGACTCTATTCTTTCCTTTTTTTCATACACACACACTCCACAACACTGCCCCCGTTCGAAAAAATTTCTTGCTTGGACATATATATAGAGGACTTTCTTGCTCTAGAGGCCATTATTATACATGTGATGTATATTATAGTGGATGCTTGGACATATATATAGAGGACTTTCTTGCTCGACATGATAATATGCTATCTGGTTACTTTTTATCTTAACATGTTGACTGGTATTCTTTACTGTCTTGCTCTCACATGCTGATAAATCCCTTAGGATATGTACTTGACTGCCAGGATTATGATGAGATCATACTAGTGGGGCCAGGGTGGTCCATAAGTACATCCTTTAATCAGTTCCTAGTCATGGGAATATTGAGACCAGGGCATCGATATTCCAATGTAGACCAGTGTGTACGTTTCTTGTCCCTTAAAGGGCGATGGTTGATCCCACAACCATTGGTGTGTGACATCAAAGATTGTACACAGGTGCTCATTGGAAAATGAGTACACCGAACAGGACTCGCCGAGGACTTCTATGTGGTAGTATACCTATCGTCAGATAGCAGTCCTCTGGTGACACTGGTACAGGTTAGTCTGTAGACCCGAGATCGTCATAGAGTCTTGTGTGGCTCCCATTGTGCTTTGATTTCCTCCCTACCACGGCTCAAAGGAGTCATTCAAATTGGTGGATTTTGGGTACAGTCTCGAGTTACATGGGGGCAATGAGCAATAGGAGGGGTTTCGTCTCTCCTGGTATTGGGGTTGATGTTGCGCTATGCTCGATTGGCTATAACTAGAAGTCCCTGGCCAGGGCTGCTGCTGAGATTTATTTATAAGAGTTATCAGTAGTTTCTCAAACCGTTATAGGCCAGACATCGGCATGACTTATCACGTTACTGGGGTCTGACGTTTACCACCCCAGACATGATATGCGACATATCAGATGAAGAGACCGGACTGTACGATAGTGTTACTGATAGGCTTCATGGAGAGTATGGACGAGCTTGCTTGTTGATCTTCATATCGCTCAATACCCGGGTAGCCGTTACGTCTAGTTAGTACCGCTGACGGCTTGTAGGTGATTGATGTGATCATCACCTACTGCTGGCGTATTGACGAGTCCTTAGAGTCCCACACAGAAGTTTCCTGGTTCGAGCGAAACGAAGTAGGGCACATATATTGATATGTGCGTGGGCCTGATTAAATATGAGTATGAGATACCGTATTATAATCTGGCAATTATCTGATATTGGTCAGGTTATATGTGATATAACCTGATTATCGAATCAAGTGTTGGTTTGATAATGTGATATTCAGATTAATGATATTAGTCGGTTATATGTGATATAACCGGATTATTAGATCAAGTGTTGATTTAATAATATGATATATTATATGTGATATAATTATATCTTAACTAATATTATTAGCTCACTAATTATGTTTCTTAATATATATTAATATATATATATATTGATATATGTATATATATATATATTATATGAAGCATGGCATCTATTTTCTATTTTTTAGAAAATACAAAACAAGAGGTGTAAATTGTGGAGAAATTTGTGGAATGGGCAAGGCATGGGTTTTATTATTTGTATATTACTCTTGACTCACTATTCAAGTATGGTTGCAATTTATTATTGCATTTTATTCCATGCTTGAATAAGTGAGAAAATAGATATTCATTTTTCTCATTCTATGCTTGCACTCTCTCTTGAGTTCATGCCTTACCCATTTCTTGAGCTCTTACTTCCTCTTGCTTTCTACAATTTTCTTCACCTCACTTCCAAGTTCAAACCCTCACATGTGATGTGAATCATTGAACTTGTGAAAACCCTAGTGAGCAAATTAAACCCCTACTTCACCATCACACATTAGATTAGCAATTTGATGTGGAGTGTTGCCTTCACTAATGAGATTAGTGAAGGGTTAGATTGAGCTCGTGGACTTCGGGTGGATCATCTTTGGCGCGAAGATCATGAAGGAGATTCTTTCAACTTGAAGAGGAGCCTAGTGGAGTCGTGTAGACCACAACACGGAGCTATTGAAGAGAAGGACTTAAACTACAAAGGTTGTATGCTCTTTTCTTCTCTTTAGTTCATCACATCATCATAGGCAAACCCTAATAATCTAGTAAAGATCTTATTAGTCTAGCTTAGCACCTAATAAAAATTAAAATTTGGCATGCTTGATACTACTAATGTTAGTTATATGTATGCCCTAGAGGCCATTACTGTACATGTGATATATATTGTAGTGGATGCTTGGACATATATAGGGAGGACTTTCTTACTCGACATGATAGTATGCTATCTGGTTGCACTTTATCTTAACATGTTAACAAATACTGTTTTATGATCACATGTTCATAAAGCCCTTAGGATGATTACTTGACTACCAGGATTATGATGCAGATCATACTAGTGGGGACAGGGTAGTCAATAAGTACATCCTTCAAATATTTCTAGTCGTGGGAGTATCGAGACAGGGCATCGGTACTCCAGAATAGACTAGCGTATGCGCTTCTTGACCCATATGATGGGCGATGGATAATCCTACATCCATTGGTGTTTGACATCAGAGAAGGCATACGGGTGCTCAGTGGAGACTAGGTACACTAGACGGACTCGCCGAGAACTCCTAGATGGTATTATACTTATCGTCGGATAGCAGTTCTCTGGTGACACTGGTACAGGTTAGTCTATAGACCCGAGATCGTCATAGAGTCTTGTGTGATTCCCACTGTGCTTTGATTTCCACCATACCACGGTCAAGAGATCGTGCAAAAAGGTGGTTTTTGGGTACAGTCCTGAGTCACATGGAGGCAATGAGCGATAGGAGGGGTTTCATCTCTCCCAGTATTGGGAGTTGATGTTGCGCTATGCTCGATTAGCCATAACAGGAAATCTCTGGCCAGGGTTGCTGAGATTTACTGGTAAGTGTTATTAGTAGTTTCTCGAACTGTTATGGACCTTGCATCGGCATGACTTATCAGGCTATTGGGGTCTGACACTAAACTACCCCCAGGCTGTGATATGCGACATATCAGACGAAGAGACCGGACTGTACGGTAGTGTTACTGATTGGATTCGCAAGAGCATGAGCAGGCTTACTTGTTGATCTTCTGATCGCTCAATACTCGGATGGCCGTTACGTTTAGCAGACCGCTTACGACTTGTAGGTGTTTGATATGATCATCACCTACTGCCGGCGTATTGACGAGTGTTTAGAGTCCTGCACAGAGGTTTCCTGGTTCAGGCGAAACGGAGTAGGAGCACATATGTGATGTGTGCAGGACCGAGATTAATACGAGTATGTGATATCGTATTCTATTCTCGCGATATATGATATCGGTCGGGTATATGTGATATAGCCGGGTTATCGGATCAAGTGTTGATTCGATAAGTTGATTCATAAGATATTAGTCAGTTATATGTAATATAGCCGGATTATTATATCAAGAGTTGATTTAATAATTTAATGTATAATTATATATTTGATATATTAAATTACATTGACTAATATTAGCTCACTTAAGATTTCTTTTCTCACTTTATGATACATTGATATATATGCGATATATGTTAAATGTATTATTTTCTTTTTGCACAAAATATATATGTGATATATATTGTTGTGACATACTAAGTTATACATGCAACATGTATGTATGAGAATCACACCATGCTAGGGTTAAGTTAGGGTTTTATTTGTTTTAAGTAATTCAAACACTTGGATAATGAGTCATGGTAGAAGCTTGGAGAAGCTTGTGGAAAACATTGACTTAATCCACTTGTTTGTTTAGCTTAAGATATTTTTCAACCCAACCCTTAACTCATAGCTATGGTTAAGTCTCTACAATGGTTAGTGGATGACATACACAAACTATGGTTGCATTTCTAACCTTATGGATTCATTCATCTCTTCATCACTTCTTCTTCATCAAGAGAAAAGGTTTGCTAGCTTTTTCTAAGTGATGATGCCTTGTGAGAAAAATTAATCTAAAGTGAGCCCACTTCCTACTTCATCATCCTCTACTATTGGCCATTTAGTTTAGGGTGTTTTCTTCACTAATCTACACAATTAGTGAAGAGATAGCATGAGCTAGTGTTTTCTCGACATAGATCATCTTCGGTCTCGAAGACTTCGAAGCAAGCTTGTTCGTTTCTTCATGGGAGCCTTTCTAGAGTCCGGGGGTTCGTGATCGCAGTGAAGGGACTACTACACGGAGCTATTGAAGTGAAGGACCGGTCTACAAAGGTTGTATTCCTTGTTCACTTAGATGTAAAGAGTTTACATATCATATTTAACCCTAATTCTCTAGTTAAGATCTTGGTTAGGGTTTATTTAGCACCCTAAAATTTTAAAGTAACATGACTGATGCTTTCCAAAACCTTGCTAAGGTGCTAAGCTAACCCTACAACTAAAACCTCATGATGGTGCTAGGGTCGACTTTCATGGTATCAGAGCCAAGCTAGAACATTAAGGTAACTTGTAGCGACGATAGAAATTCGCCGTTTTTGTCGCGCACCCAGCGGGCTCACGGTTTGAACCGAGAAGCCGCGTGGTGGAGCGTGTGCACCCCGGGGAGACCAGAGGCCGGACCCACACCCCAAGACCACCACAAGGTGGCCTTGGAGGTGGGTGACCCGAGAGCACCCCAACTGGGTGCTCTCGGGTCTGCCTTCCCTTAGGGGCCACCTCGAGGTGGCCCCGGGGGTGGTTACCCCCTCCCCCCGAGGCCCCCCATTCGATAGTTAATTTTGGGATCTTCGCCTCCGCGAAAATTCGGGTGGGTTTCGAGTTCGTTTCGACTCCCGGATTGGTTTAAAACGATCGGTTTTGGAACTTTAGCTCACTGGATTTTTCATGTCTTGGAAAAATTGGTTTAGTTTGATAATTGCATGCAGAATTCCAATGTCGTGGTTAATTTACAAGCTTTGTGATGTGTGATACAATTATTAGAATTCGGATTAATTAGTTTTATGAAAACTAGTTAGTATATTGTAAACCTAGCCGTTTAGTCTCAATTGATCGATTGCCACAAAGTTTTGATTCGGATCAAAACTCCGTCGCAATTGCGTATTGTACACGATCACTAAGTCGGGAATCTTTTTGAATTATCCGACAACCAATTGAAAAGCATTTTCAATTTGAGACTAAAATACAAGTTTTATAACTTAGGCATGAAATTCGGAATATGAGATATTCCGGGTTTAAGATGTCTAAGGATATTACGGATTCTAATTATTGTAGTTTTTCAATTTCTTTTCTGCAACCGTAAGTGTAATATGTGGGGTATCCCGATCTGGTTGCTATATGTCAACGAGTTTTGGGATACGTGTATTTACTTATGTTGATGACATGAGATGTTATGTGTTGCTGGAGATATAATTTATTGGATCGTCGTGAAAGAATAGCTAGCGGTTTTTATGTGAGATGAGGGTTTTTATTTTCATTCATGCAAAATCTGTATGTAATATTCTTTTATTGAGGAATTTCCAGCTTGAGGATGATGTCACCATTGTTGTATATTATTTACTTTTCCGCATTAGAATAGACCCAAGGCGGGGAGCACAGGTAACCGGGTTTTAGAGTCCAGTGGGAGACTATCTTAAGGAGTTGAGACCAGATCTCTTAACTCTAGAATTGGCAGGGTTACTTGCCACTCTCGTAGGGGTCTAGGGATGTGGGTTTGGCTATTCATCATGACCGTGGAATCCGTGCTTTACATTACTCGCTAAATTTAAAACACGGACATCCTAGTATATCCAATATTTCATATGCTACTTCTGCTGCTTGATTCTGTGATGTTGATCATATAACTGCGTGAGAAGAATGTACTATTATATATATGATATATAATAAACGTTGCTTATATTTTGCACCCGCGCTAGTCCAGCCCCCGCTCTGCCGGTAGTTAAGTAAGCTAACAGTGCATGAAGGGGCCCCATGGCGAATGCGGATGGCATAAGCATACGTTCTATTTTCGTTTCATTTTTCTATAATGTTTAGAAAACATTAAATGATGGGACTTCATTAATGAGATTAATGAAAAGAAAAAAACAAAAGATGTTGTAGAATCAAATTTTCAAAAAGGGTAGCTCTAGTTTTTGTTTTGCATAGTGTTATTCCTTGATGAATATCCAGCACCTCATTCGATGAGGAAAGAGCCGAGATCTGTAACAACCCTAAACTTTCTGTATAAATTTCTGTACAATTTTTTCAAAAAATTACAGAAATGGGTATTTTTGCCTGAGCACAAGGTATAAATTTGATTTGCTTTTTAATAGCAAGAAGGAGATTATGGCTCATTGGTAAGACCTTGCACTGCTGAACCAAAGCACCAGAGTTCAAATCCTATCAGCCATATTATTTTCTTTTAATCTTTTTAGAATCCCAAGAGTCTACACGTGCTAAACCCGTAAAACCAAAAGTCACAAATAAAACAAACTGGCCCAGGAGGATAACCAAGAGACGAGGGACATGTGGCCCCCCTGACTCGGCCCGACTCGGGCTGGCGGCGCGGCCGAATCGGCCGGCAGCGCAGGTCCGACCGAGTCGGATCGCCGAGTCTCCTACAGGAAAGTTGTGACTCTTGATCTTCCCTAAACCCCTGTATACTTAAAAACTCTGCATTATTACAGAGAATTTAAAATTCAATTAAAACCCTCTTTAATACAAAATTAAATACATTTTTCTTTTACACCCTTTCATCTACCCTAATCCTAATCTTTTCCTACAAATACCACCCCTAAACACACACCCCTCACTCATAAATTCTGTCCAAACTCTCAAGAAAACTCTCTAGAATTTTTATGTATAAGTGGAGTTAGCGAAGGGCGAAGCTCCAGCGAAATTCAGACGGGACCCTAGGAGCTCCCTGCGACGAAACGACGCACCGGAACCTACTACCAATCCCTCTCCCTCTCCTCTAATCTGAAATTCCATAAGTCCCTCCTCCCTCTTCACTTTGCTATTCTAAAAAACTCGTATCTCTAAAACCCGACTGAAGCGGAGTTAATTCGACTTCCGATTCGGTTCTTCTTAAAAAATCCATCTTTTCTCAAATACAAACATACCAAACCCTCACATCTTGACTATTAAATATTAACAAAATATCATGAACAAGTTTCATAACAAAATATTTCATATTGTAATTTTTATCGTACTTTTTCAGTGAAATACCATGTAGTTTAGTTTTGACATTAAACATCATATTTCTTGCTAAACCTTTAAATAGATCACGAGGTAATGACCTACCTCCTCACAACACTCATATGCAATATAGCACAATACCTTTCGAGAATATAGAATACGGGAATACGAATTTACACTTAAATACCTTTTACTATTAAAACCATTTTCTACAAGATCATGTATTTTTACAAATTTTTGCAAAGCGCCGCTACAACCCATTTTGGGGAACCCGTTTGGGATGGTGCGGATTATCGCACATCCTTGTGCTTAGTAGTGCGAGATGCAGACCTCCGCAAGCAGCATTCGGTCTCGAGAGATTTAAAAATACAAATATCTTAAGAAAATGAGATTTCTAGAAAAATAATAAATTAAATTATTTTTATAAATATATATATATATATATATATATATATATGTATCATCAAAATATCTAATTTTGATATAATATAAATATTCCAACCTTCCTAAATCAAAAGAATCACTTTACATAATGATACCATGAAATTCCATACAAGTTCAATATTGGAAATAAATACCTTATATTATGAAAATTAGGTCTTATTCACTAGAGATGTCACATATATAAACTTTACATCTATGAAAACTCTAAAGACGATAATTAAATAGTTGGGGTGTATTTTGAAAAGTATATAAAATTATTTTTACATAAAACCCTTCAAGTTCTATAAATTACCCTAAGGACCCTAGTAAATATAGGTTTAAGCGGGACCAGTCTCTTGAGCCTCAGGAAGCTGGAGATATGGATACTTGCCTATTTAAGGTAGACAACTTAACAAACGGTGTTATCAACACGGTAATCGTCTTTAAAAAAAACACAAATCCTGCCGCCCATGTGCAGCGGTTACCGATAACATCAAAACCTAATTCAGGACTTCAATTTCTTTTCTAATTACTCAGACTAAGACTGAGTCTCATTATAAATAAGCTGACTTGAACATGATTCAAGTACAAACTACAATTCAATATGAATCTACATATTCAATATGTTCAATCTATCAATCTATACAACTTGACCGAACTGAACCATGGATATACATCCATCTACATGATTATCCAGTACATCCATTTCCATTTATACGATATCATGTTTTCGACAAGTCTTCTATTTACAACACAAGTCATCCATCTATATACAATATATAATTCAAACAATACAACAATACAAACAAGACATCGTGGGGTTTATAAAGGGGTAGACTAGTACAGAATATGTTAAAGGTGGCACGAGGTGGTCACTTAAGACGTAATTACATCCATGCCGTTATTCCATGGTATTATCGACAGAGCCTTGTATTCCATTTTCCTTTAGTCTCTGGCATATAGAGACTCCTCTCGTATACACTGGCCTCTTTTGTACCAAGCTACAAATAACAGCGTTAACAATATAATGCAACTTTAAAAGTTACACACTCTCTCTCTCTCTCTCTTTGTGTGTGTGTGTCTGTTCTACTTCTCCCTTATCTTTGGGACATACCGAGCGATTGTTCGCTGACAACATTCCTTCTCTTTCTTCTTTGGAATGTTGTCAGGTGGATCGGATGCACTAGAGCACGAGACCATTCAGGAGCATTCGGAGCAGGCCCTTGAGCAGTATACCGAAGACCCAGAGCTGTAGCCACTTTTACCTATTTCATTTCAGTACTTTCCATTTCTGTTATGCCATTGTTTAGGCATTGCTTTCATTCAGATATATTTACTTTTCCATGATTTGTACAAAAGAATGTTAATAAATAAAGTTGTTGTTTCATTACATTTGTCTCTTGTGTATATTTCTTTTATATTGCTTAGTTACGCTTAGCGTATTTACTTCTGAGTAAATACGTAGCGGCCTCGTCGTATCTTCTGCCCGTACACTGGGAAGCAGGGCGTGAAAAGATCCCTTCACCGGGAGTGACCTCTTTAGCAAAACTAGCAAATACTATAACCCAATCGGTTTTATCTTTTGATTGCTTCCCTAGTTCTTGTTTTGCATAGTGGTATTCATGAATATCCAGCACCTCATTCGATGAGGAAAGAGCCGAGATCTCTTCACCGGGAGTGACCTTTTTAGCAAAACTAGAAAAAGTCTTAAAAACACTCCTTTTCAAAAACATTAGATTCTACAACGATATCAAGTTCATTACTCTCATGGTTTTCTTAAAAACCTGCGTAGCCCTCCGTTATTTCAGATAAGTACTATTTAGTATTCGTACTACGTTTGTTGACCTTAGCTAAGACGTAGTGTGCGGTAGCTAATTAGTGCTTGTCCGCGGCATGTGATGCGATTAGATTAGGGTAGTTAATTGGTTGATTTTTTAGAGTTGTGTTGTAACCGTAATCAATAACGGTGTCGTGTGTATCTAGACCGAGATGAGTACGGGTCGTCCTCAGGGAAATGTTTAATCTTTTAATCTTACTTTAAACGTGTTGAAAAGGGGGAAGAATAAAGAATGGTGAAGAATGGTTGTAGATTCTAGATCCACGTCAAACACAGATGCAGGATATAGATCTAGATTAACTACGGATGTAGGTTTTATATTAGAAGGGGGCTTGTAGGGTTCGTTATGATTTAGTAGTCATGGATGATTAATTAAAGATTACTCCTTTTATCCTTTAATATATTTAAAACTAGATCGACAGCGATGCATGTAGATTAGGGTTTCTAGAGGGAAAAGGATTCCCACTCTTAGCCCCTATCTTGACATGGATCTCCGTTTATGTCTAGCCTTTACCAAAACAATCGGTAATCTAATCTCTAATCGCGGTCGTGGCTCCCAATGAATTGGTAGCGCGCCCGCTTAGGATGTTAATGATTCTTTTGGTAAAGTTTATAAACTTTATAGAACGTAAAAAGAGTTTAAGAATTTTCATCATCCATTAATCTACCATAATCTTACGAACCCTAACAAGCGGAGAATTACTCGCGCATGTTGGGAAAAGAAAAGATAGAAATCAAGAAGAAAATAAAATGCAATAGAATAAAAATACCTTTATTAATCAATAAGATCAAGTACACTTTGTTCCTTTAGAAAATGATTACAAAACCCTAGTTTGCTTCTCGATCTCTTCTTAAGGAGGTAGATGAACTGTCGATGATCCAGGATTCTTGAGCCGTCGTGGACTTCGTGATCGCGTCGGTTTGATGATTTTTCAAAGAGGCTCCCGGTCCTTATTTATAGTCACAGAACCAGAACCCTAGTTTCCTAATATGGTAACTAGTTATTAGGATCCCAAGCTGAAAATGTTAGTTATATGTATGCCCTAGAGGCCATTACTATACATACGATGTATATTGTAATGGATGCTTGGACATATATAGGGAGGACTTTCTTGCTCGACATGATAGTATGCTATCTGGTTGTACTTTATCTTAACATGTACTCTGATTGTCTCTATGTTACATGTTGATAAAGCCCTTAGGATATGTACTCGACTACTGGGACTATGATGAGATCATACTAGTGGGGCCACGGTAGTCGACGAGTACATCCTATAACTGTTCCTAGTCGAGGGTGTATCGAGACAGGGCATCGATGCACCAGAGTAGACTAGCGTATACGCATCTTGACCCATATGATGGGCGATGGATGATCCCATATCCATCGGTGTTTGACATCAAGGATGGTGTACGGGTGCTCAGTAGAGACTGGGTACACTGGACGGACTCGCCGAGAACTCCCAGATGGTATTATACCTCACGTCAGATGGCAGTTCTCCGGTGACACTGGTACAGAGTAGTCTGTTGACCCGAGATCGTCATAAAGTCTTGTGTGATTCCCACTGTGCTTTGATTTCCATCATACCACGTCTAAGAGGACGTGCAAAAAAGTGGCTTTTGGGTACAGTCCCGAATCACATGGAGGCAATGAGCGATAGGAGGGGATTCGTCTCTCCCGGTATAGGGAGTTGATGTTGCGCTGTGTTCGATTGGCTATAACTAGAAATCCCTGGCCAGGGTTGCTGAGATTTACTGGTAAGTATTATCAGTAGTTTCTCGAATTGTTATAGACCTCATATCGACATGACTTATCAAGCTACTGGGGTCTGACATTTACCACCCCTAGGCGAGATATGCGACATATCAAACGACGAGACCGGACTGTACGGGAGTGTTACTGTTTGGATTCACAGGAGAATGTATAGGCTTGCTTGTTGATCTTCTGAGCGCTCAATACCTGGGTGGCTGTTACGTTTAGCTGACCGCTTGCAGCTTGTGGGTGTTTGATATGATCATCACCTACTGCCGGCGAATTGACGATTCTTTAGAGTCCTACACAGAGGTTTCTTAACTCAGGCAAAACGGAGTAGGGGCACATATGTGATATGTGCAGGACCAAGGATAATGCGATATGAGATACCGTATTCTATTCTCGTGATATTTGATATCAGCTTGGTCATCGGATCAAGTGTTGATTCGATGAATCGGTACGGATAAATATTAGTCGGTTATATGCGATATAGCCGGATTGTCGGATCAAGTGTTGATTCGATAATTTAATGTATAATAATATATATGATATATTAAATTACATTAACTAATATTAGCTCACTAAAAAATTCTTTTTCTCACTCGGGTAATACATTGATATATATGTGATATATGTTAATTGTATTATTTTATTTTGTTACAATAAATATTATATATGTGATATATAATATTGTAACATGATGTGGTTATTAATGAAACATGTTTAGTGGAGATTGAGCATGGTTAGGGTTTGATTAGGGTTAAGTTATTCTAGAAGTTTCTAGAAGCTTTCTTTTTGTTTTGTGCAAAGATATTTTTGCATGATATTTCCTTATCCCAACCACACCCTTTAACCTTGGTTAATTCTCTACAATGGTTACTTGAACCATGGTTGCATTTCTAACCTTATGATTACTTTGCATTATTCATCGCAAAAGGATTATGATTTATTCTTCTTCTTCTTCCTTCTTCTTTTCATGGAAAAAGCTTACTAGTTTTTCTAAGTGATGAAAGTGAGTGAGAATAAGAAAACAAATGAGAGCAAAAATCCTACTTCATCATCCTCATCTACCCTTGCCCTTTAGATGAGAGTGTTCACTTCATTTAGTGAGTGAGAGCTTGTGTTAATGAAACTTCAAGGTAGATCATCTTTGTTATCGAAGATCGGAAGCAAGCTTGCATCTTTCTCTTCGTGGAGCCTCTCGAGAGTCCGGAACACGATGATCGCAGCGAAAGGACCTCAACACGGAGCTTAAGAAGTGAAGGACCGGATCTACAAAGGTTGTAATCTCTCTCACTTAGTGTTAAAGTGTTTAACATGCTTGTTTTCGCACAAACTCTAGTTTAAAGATCCGGCTTTGGGTTGTTCGGCACGGCTAAAATTTGAATCGGGCATGGTTGATGCCTCGTAGACCCTTGTGAGCGTGCCTAGTAACCCTACAGTGGTATCAGAGCCAAACTAGAGCTTTAGGCGAAGTCTGAGCGAAGTTTAAAGTCCGATCGAACCCGGAAACCCCGACGAATACCCTTCTCTGGATATTTTTCAAAACTGTTGATTTTTTCACATTAAAAATACTCAAAAAAATCAGCAGGGTATTTTAGGAATTACTGTGAAACCCGACCCTCTAAATCACCAAAAGCGCCGCGGAACCGCGGCCAAACCAGGGTATTGGCGGCGGTTCCGCGGCAAGAAATTACGATTGATGGATAGGGTTTGCACAGTAATAACCGTTGGTACTTCCTGATTCTTCTGGGAATTTTTAATTTTACTCAAGTGTTGAGTTTTCTGGGTTGTGTTGGGGACTCGTTGATTCGATCGGATAATTTAACTTCGTTTATTTTTTCCGGATAATTTTAGAAACTGTTAAAAAGTTCGAACGGATATCAATAACTCACTCTTTCCGCTGTCGGAATTTTTTTTTAAAGTTAGATTTTTTCTCGAGTTTAAGAACGTTCTAAGTCGTGCAAGTAACGCGGTGGACTCTCTAGAAGACAACAAACCTTAACTCGATTATATGACCGTCTTGAACTGCCTATAAACCTTAGGGTTTGGGGCAGTATGGCGTGCCACATGTCAGGCATTGGCTTGACCCTTCTACGGCTGGACCATTGGTACTGTTGCATGTGATGGATATTTTTTGAACTCTGCTCAAGTGTTGAGCTATTTGGGAAATCTTGGGTGTTTGTTTATTCGATCGGAAAGTTTAACACTGTCTATTTATCTGGAATGTGATACAATATTTGGAATCCACAATTAGTTATGAGATAACTAATTTGAATGTTATAAATCTAGCAGTTCAGTCTCAGATGATCGGTTGCCATGGGATTTTGATGCGATCAAAAGTCTGTCGCAATCACGTAGCGTACGCGGATACTCGCCGGGTAAACTTAATAGAATGCCATGCCCCATAGCCCCGACCAAGTGACTGTAGGAGAACCCCGTCGCCAAAAGCATCCGTTCGGGTGCTCGCGGCAGCGGTGTTCCGCCTTAGTGCACTTCGTCGACGGCATCCGGGGGTGCGGCCGTCTACTAAAGTTTGCGACGAGCATTCGATCAGGTTGTCGGGAATCTTGTTGAATTGCCCGACTTGATATTGAAAAGAGTTTTCGATAATAAGACTAAATTGCGGGGTTTATAATTGTTAGGCATGCGATGTCTAAGGAATTCATTTGGTTAGGCATGTGATGTCTAAGAAGGTTGCGGATTCCAACTGTTGTAGTTTTACACTTTCTTTTCTCTGACCGTAAGCGTAGTATGTGGTGTATCGCCGACTTCGTTGCTATACATCAACGACAATCGGGATACGCATACTTGCTTACGTTGATGATATGTGATATTATGTGTTGCTCTGATATATTATATCGAATCGTCGCGTTTTGAATAGCCGGGGGTTTTATGTGAGATGGGAGTTTTTCTTTTTCATTCATGTAAAATTCATTTGTATGTAATATTCTTTTATTGGGGCACTTCCGGGCTGAGGATGATGTCACCATTGTATATTATTTACTTTTCCGCATTAGGTAGACCCAAGGCGGGGAGCACAAGTAACCAGGTTCTGGGGTCCAGTGGGAGACCATCTCGAGGCGTCGAGACCGGGTCTCCTCACCCTAGAATTGGCAGTGTTACTTGCCGCTCTCGTAGGGGTCTAGGGATGTGGGTTTGGCTATTCATCGCGACCGTGGAATCCATGTTTTATACATGCTCGTATTGAAAACACGGACGTCCTAGTATATCCAATATTTCATATATGTTCTTCTGCTGCAATGTTCTGTGATGAGATCATATTACTGCCTGAGACGAATGTTTATATTATATATATGAGATATATGTTATATTGCAGATTTCGTTTCAAAAGTGATGCTTGTGAAGCATAATAAAATGGGACTTCATTAATGAGATTAATGAAACTAAAAAGAAACCCAAAGATGTTGTAGAAACTTGTTTAAAAACTGGTAGCTCTAGTTCTTGTTTTGCATAGCGGTGTTCCTTGTAGAACATCCAGCACCTTATTCGATAAGGAAAGCGCCGAGATCCCTTCACCGGGAGTAACCTCTTTAGTGAAACTAGCAGATGCTACAAACTCGGTTTGTCTTTTGATTGCTTCTATAGTTCTTGCTTTGCACAGCGGTATATATGATATACCCTGCACCTTATTCGATGAGGAAAGGGCCGACGATCCCTTCACCGGGAGTGACCCCTTTAGCAAAACTAGAAAAAGCCTTAAAAACACTCCATTTAAAATCACTCGATTCTACAACGATATCAAGTTCATTACGCAAAGGGTTTTCTTAAAAACCTGTCGTCGCCCTCCGTCATTTCAGATAAGTAATAGTTAGTATTCGTGCTGCATTTGTTGACCTTGTCAAGGCATAGTGTGCGGTAGCTAATTACTGCTTATCTGTATAAGCATATGATGCGATTGGATTAGGGTAGTCGTGCGACTTTGTTGACCTTGTCAAGGGTCGTGCGGGTGGGTTTAATTCATATCAGGAAATGAAGGGTTGAACTTGACTTGCGGTCTATGGTTTGTTGACCTTGTCAAGGTCATAGATCGCTCGGGGCAAAATATTATCGGGAATTTCAAGTGTTGAAATTTGCAATGAGATTGCATACCTTCTATGAGATAGTTGGATCCCGATACCCGCTGCGAGTAAGAGTTACTCCTGGGAGAGTTTTACACATTACAATTAGCCGATCAAGTAGGTGTCTAGAAAGGTGTCAAAGGGGTTACGCTCCTGGGAAAACGAGATTTACTTTAATTAGGTCCGTGCGAAAGCACGGGGAACCTCCCTCAAAGTACTGGCACTGGCCTGGCTGAAAGATTGGCGAACTTGTAGGGTGTAATTAATCCCGGCTAGTCTTTCCTTTTAGGGTTTGAAGGAAGATTTGACTAAAACAGTGGGAGACATCCTGATTAGATAAATTGATAACCAATCTAATCTTGTAAAAGCGCACGCTGAGTGTTTTCTTCTCTTTCTCCAGGTAGCGACCATGTCACGCCTTAATCAAGATAATAATACGGATATATTGACCGAACCCGCTTGTTATACTGAGCTGGGGAATGTTGGTCCCACTCCAACTTATAATTGTTATAAGACAGAGCAGGAAATAGAGGATTACCAGAATTCCCGTGCCGCCCAAACGAAGAAAGTGCATGCTGATGCATCTTCTTCGGGTGTGTTCATTACAGAGAACTGTTTCTCAGTATCCTTTACGTCCTAGGTATTTGATACCGGATCAGGATCCCACATATGTAATTTGTTACATAGGCTACAGATAGGTAGAGAACTGAGAACGGGTGATAAGTTTCATGAGATAGAAACGGTGCAAGTGTTGCAGTCAAGTTTGTTGGTCACTATCACCCTGTATTACTAGAATACATTGATTCTGAACGAATGTTATTAGATACCGAACCTGATATACAACATCATATCAGTCTCTTTATTAGTAAAGAAAGGATATAATTTTGTATTGTTGGATAATATTTTGAACATTTCCTATATCAAGAGTTGATCGGTTCAGGCACATTATCTAAAAGCATTGACGTTCTAAATCAAATTATAGTTCTTAGTATAGAGAACACACACAAGTGGAAGAGTTCAGAAATGAACGAATCCTTCTTGAGGCATTGTAGACTAGGTCATATCAATGCGACCCGACTAACTGAAGTTACATATAGATGCATATTTAAATTAGTTTGAATTTACATCTTGTGAAACTTGCCGGTCATGTTACAGAGATAAGATGACCACAGCTCCGTTTATTGGAAACAGAGAAAGAGTTAGTGAACTCTTGGGATTAATACATGCTGATGTATGAAGGTCCCCTGTCTACACATGCCAAGACCGGTTCTTTATACTTCATTAGATTCACTGATGATCTCTCAAAATTCAGACATATGTTCCTGTTGAAACACAAGTCCGAAGCTTTTGAGATATTCAATGAATATGAGTTAGAAGTAGAGAACCAAAACGGGTATAAGTATTATGTCCTTTGATGAGATCAAGGAGGAGAATACTTGAGCACGGAATCCCTGGACTATTCTAAAGGAGAATGAGATTCGCTCTCAGCATTAATCCTCCGTATACACCATAGCACAATGGTATATCGGGGCGGAGCAATAGCACCCTATGTGATATGGTGTGCTCTATGATGAGTACTACTGAGTTTCCTATTTCCTTTTGGGAATTATGCACTTGTGAAGCTGCATACCTATTGAATAGGGTTTCAATCAAATCAGTTGCCTACCACTTCATATGTGATATGGAAAGGGAAGAGCCCATATCTTAAGTTTGTTAAGATTTGGGGTTGTCCGGCCTATGTCTAAAAAGCAAAATCCGGACAAGCTCGAGGCAAAGTCAGATTTGTAGAAGTTTGTTGGATATCCCAAGCATATGCAAGGGAATATCTTCTACCTCACAGAGGAACAAAATATGTTTTGTTTCTCAACATGCCACCTTTGTGAAAGGGATTTTCTTGTGAAGAAATTATTGGTCATGAGGTAGAACAGGAAGGAGTTCCAGCTATACAAACTACAGCAGATGATTTGGTAGAACTAAAGGATTCAATAGTTTCCAACGAACCTCAGCCTCTCCACCGATCTAGTAGGGTTCCTCACCCACCTGAGAGATACTTCGGTTTCTCTATGACAGTGGGAGCGAGGATTGCATCATGAGATGATGACCCAACTAGTTTCGAGCTGGCCATTAGGAGTGTGACTCTGTAAGAATGGTTGGATGCTTAGCGATCTGAGATGGAATCCTTATACACCAACAAAGTATGGACTTTGGTTGCTTTATCTGAAGGGTTAAATCCCCATCAGGAGCAAGTATATCTTGAGAAGATTACTTGGTGTACATGGAAAAGTTGAGACTTTCAAAGCTATGCTTAAGTCCATCCAGATCCTACTTGCCACTGCTACGTACCATGACTACGATATCTGGTGGTTGGATGTCATGACTGCTTTTCTAAATGATGTTTTAGAAGAGAGAGTCTATAAGTACACAGCCAAAGGGCTTCGTAGACAGTGGGAGCAGCGGAAACGTGTGCAAGATGTTTTATGTTGATAAAGCAGGCATCGCGGAGTTAGAACGTCTGTTTTGATGTGGTAGTCAAAGAGTTTGACTTCATCAAAATGGTAGATGAACCTTGTATATACAAAAAGATAGTAGGGAGTATGGTGGTGATCCTCGTAGAGTACGTGGATGATATACTCTTGATAGGGAAGGAGTTTCCTATGCTACGCTCGGTCAATCTCCGCTTATCACAAGGATTCTCAATATAAGATCAAAGTGTTGCCTCCTAAATCCTGGGTTTTGAATCTATGAGATAGATCTAATTGGATGTTAGGATACTCACTAGTTGTAGTGAGATGGTATCAATCGATCCTGGGGAGAATCACTGTAAAGGTTTCAGGGTGATAAGGACGACTGAATGTCAGTCGCAGGCATTGTCTTTACCCTCAGTGGAGGGACGGTGTGTTGGAAGAGTTCCAGGGTACATACCGTGACTTACTAGACGATTAAAGGCAAGATACATCGTTACCAATGATGCCTCCAAAGAGGCAGTCTGGATATATTTTAGTTCATAAGATGAACTTCGTTCCTACCATTGTGTGACAATGGAGTTATGGCTTTAGCCAAGGAACTACCGTCCCATCAGAAATCCAGATATAATTCTTAGGCAGTATCACCTGATCATGGAGATGGTTGATCTTCAAGGTGATCGAGGTTAGGAGAGTAGACACAGAGGACAACAGCGCGGTTCCACTCACAAATGCCTTTTTCCCAGTAGAAACTTTTATGGGATGGTTGAGTATGAGATACTTCAACCGCAGCTAATTGTTGGGTATGCGATACCACAATAGATGGCCCTAGTGCAAGTGGGAGATTGTTAGTTATATGTATGCCCTAGAGGCCATTACTGTACATACGATGTATATTGTAATGGATGCTTAGACATATATAGGGAGGACTTTCTTGCTCGACATGATAGTATGCTATCTGGTTGTATTTTATCTTAACATGTACTCTGATTGTCTCTATGTTACATGTTGATAAAGCCCTTAGGATATGTACTCGACTACTGGGACTATGATGAGATCATACTAGTGGGGCCACGGTAGTCGACGAGTACATCCTATAACTGTTCCTAGTCGAGGGTGTATCGAGACAGGGCATCGATGCACCAGAGTAGACTAGCGTATACGCATCTTGACCCATATGATGGGCGATGGATGATCCCATATCCATCGGTGTTTGACATCAAGGATGGTGTACGGGTGCTCAGTAGAGACTGGGTACACTGGACGGACTCGCCGAGAACTCCCAGATGGTATTATACCTCACGTCAGATGGCAGTTCTCCGGTGACACTGGTACAGAGTAGTCTGTTGACCCGAGATCGTCATAGAGTCTTGTGTGATTCCCACTGTGCTTTGATTTCCATCATACCACGTCCAAGAGGGCATGCAAAAAAGTGGCTTTTGGGTACAGTCCCGAATCACATGGAGGCAATGAGCGATAGGAGGGGATTCGTCTCTCCCGGTATAGGGAGTTGATGTTGCGCTGTGTTCGATTGGCTATAACTAGAAATCCCTGGCCAGGGTTGCTGAGATTTACTGGTAAGTATTATCAGTAGTTTCTCGAATTGTTATAGACCTCATATCGACACGACTTATCAAGCTACTGGGGTCTGACGTTTACCACCCCTAGGCGAGATATGCGACATATCAGACGACGAGACCGGACTGTACGGGAGTGTTACTGTTTGGATTCACAGGAGAATGTACAGGCTTGCTTATTGATCTTCTGAGCGCTCAATACCTGGGTGGCTGTTACGTTTAGCTGACCGCTTTCAGCTTGTGGGTGTTTGATATGATCATCACCTACTGCCGGCATATTGATGATTCTTTAGAGTCCTACACAGAGGTTTCTTGACTCATGCAAAACGGAGTAGGGGCATATATGTGATATGTGCAGGACCAAGGATAATGCGATATGAGATACTGTATTCTATTCTCGCGATATTTGATATCAGCCGGGTCATCGGATCAAGTGTTGATTGAATGAATCGGTACGGATAAATATTAGTCGGTTATATGCGATATAGCCGGATTGTCGGATCAAGTGTTGATTCGATAATTTAATGTATAATAATATATATGATATATTAAATTACATTAACTAATATTAGCTCACTAAAAGATTCTTTTTCTCACTCGGGTAATACATTGATATATATGTGATATATGTTAATTGTATTATTTTATTTTGTTACAATAAATATTATATATGTGATATATAATATTGTAACATGATGTGGTTATTAATGCAACATGTTTAGTGGAGATTGAACATGGTTAGGGTTTGATTAGGGTTAAGTTATTCTAGAAGTTTCTAGAAGCTTTCTTTTTGTTTTGTGCAAAGATATTTTTGCATGATATTTCCTTAACCCAACCACATCCTAAAACCTTGGTTAATTCTCTACAATGGTTACTTGAACCATGGTTGCATTTCTAACCTTATGATTACTTTGCATTATTCATCACAAAAGGATTATGATTTATTCTTCTTCTTCTTCCTTCATGGAAAAAGCTTACTAGTTTTTATAAGTGATGAAAGTGAGTGAGAATAAGAAAACAAATGAGAGCAAAAATCCTACTTCATCATCCTCATCTACCCTTGCCTTTTAGATGAGAGTGTTCACTTCATTTAGTGAGTGAGAGCTTGTGTTAATGAAACTTCAAGGTAGATCATCTTTGTTATCGAAGATCGGAAGCAAGCTTGCATCTTTCTCTTCGTGGATCCTCTCGAGAGTCCGGAACACGATGATCGCAGCGAAGGGACCTCAACACGGAGCTTAAGAAGTGAAGGACCGGATCTACAAAGGTTGTAATCCCTCTCACTTAGTGTTAAAGTGTTTAACATGCTTGTTTTCGCACAAACTCTAGTTTAAAGATCCGGCTTTAGGTTGTTCGGCACGGCTAAAATTTGAATCGGGCATGGTTGATGCCTCGTAGACCCTTGTGAGCATGCCTAGCAACCCTACAGAAAATCCCAACCCCTAGATCTTCAGACGTGCGGCGGAACCGCGGCCATTTGGTTGGTTTGGCCGCGGATCCGCGGTGGATTAGGAGGGTCTTGATTTTATATTTCTGTTGGCCTCTTCTAGTGACATATGTAAAATTTTTTGATATCTGGAATCTTGAAATCATCTCGTAGTCTCTGCCAGAATATCTTTCTTCGATTTACTTGAATATTTCGGCAGATTTGATCTCGCCAACTCGAATTTCCTTGATTTCAATCTTGATATAATTTCTGCACAATAACTCAATAAATAATATTAGTAAAATTTGTTTTTATTGAGATATTATCTTAACCATTTGACATGATATTATAGTTTTACGAAATTGGTTAAAGATATTTGATAAGGTAAGCATATTTAAATGGACTAAATATTATATAGATATTATATGCTTACATTTTTCTTCATAATGTTAATTATAATATATAAACACATGAAAATAGTATTTTTACAGATATCCCTCATATGTGTCATATAATAAACACCTTTTATTATATAAAAATAGTAAGGAAATGCCATATCAAATGCACAATATTTTCGACTGAACAAATACCTCCGAACTTAATTTTGATCGTCCCGAGCAAACTAATAATTCAAGAAAAGGAGAAAAAGAAAAAGAAAAACCTAAGTATCACACTTTCGTAGGCAACACGATTGCACTGAGCACGTGTAACAAGCCGTTAAACCTCTAGGTGTCCCTAGTAGGAGGAGTGTTGTCTCCTGAGGGTTTTCAGCGGATTACACCCACAAAATCCTATAATAAAAGAAAGATGATGAAAGTTACATATAAAGATAAGAACTATAAAAGAAAAAATTTGAAAATAAGAGTTTCCAACTACACCAGTTTTTCGGTTGTCCTGAGCCCTTTCTTAATGGTCATGAAAAAATGTTAGAAATCACACCATCCCTCAATAAAACATCGCCTTTAGTCTTCCTCCCTATTTTTCTTCCAAACATTGATCATATACCCCTATGTGTGTGTAAAAGACATCTCTACACTTAGAGAATTCAATTCAAGCTATCATACTCTTGTCCATTTTCTAAAGTACTTTATAGTTGGCGAATATTTTAGATAAAATTGCTCACACATTTTTCATGCGGCCGTTAATATTTCTTGAGGTACTAACCGACCGATTACAAAATGTGTTTGCGTATTTAGGTGTAATTCCTCGTTTCGCAACACCTAAGACTTAGCAGTAGCTCCCAAACTAGTTGGTCTAAGGCACTAGGTGATAAAGCACCCTCGCTATATTTTTTTTATGCTGCCTTAAGTAATTACAAAATCAATGTTCATTTTTTTCTTCACCACTTATATTTTATTTTATTTTCCTTCATACTAAGGCTTTTAGACAAGAGCATTTCAAGGTATCCTCTACTATCCCAAGTTTCAAGATGTGTGTAAGTGCGTATAGTAGGGTATCAACGTTCAAATGTTTGGACTTAAGAATATGGATTATTTTTTAGACTTATTTTTATTCTCGGATTAGTAATTTTCTTCATCTTACTAACTCTTGGGACAATGGCTCAAAACTACTTATTACTAGTTTCGTTTTAGAAAACATCTAATTTTCTTGATTTTCTCAAACTATTCCTATTTTTTATATGTAAATTTTCACTTTCAAACTTTCATTATCATTTTTTTTGCTTATATATAGTATGATGCAAAATAATGCGTGAATAAACACAAACCTCCCCCAAATCTGTTTACAGCAGTGTCCTCACTGATGTCATCTGTTAAGCTTAAAAAAACTGTAGGCTTGGGAGGAAAAGTTAGTAACGGGGGAATAAAATAGTGAAAGTAAAATTCTCTCCCAAACTTATTTTCAACTCACAATTTTATAAAAAAAATTCTTTCAAGAGCCAAAATATCCCCCCCCCCCAAACTTAAGTAAAATAGTATTAAGCAATTAAAATTATTGGGGGGTTAAAGTTATTGGTCAAAGTAAAACCTTACAAAGACCAAAACTCAACACCAACCATTCAAAAATTTTATCGATGTAACGTACTGGTTGGTGGAAAATCAGAGATTTGAAGAAGTGGGGAGATAGGAGGTAGTATGGTTTACGTCTCGGTTGATAGAGGCGAAATAATAATGGTGAACGGAAACGAGAATGTGGATGATTAGGAATGGAAAGAATGGTCGCATTCTCGTATGGGATAATAAGAAATGGTGGTGGTTCAACTTCTTCAGGTGGAGGTTTATTAATCACAAAATCCGTGTCATTTAGGAATGTGAGTTCATCGGCGAAAATATTTTCGAAACTTTCATCGATGGTCCGATTGAACGTTTCAATGTCAATAAGTGTCTCGCCAGAATTCAACACACTTGATTTGTCAAAAATTATGGAGGTAGGAAACTCGAAAAGCTTATCTACCTCATTCTCAAAAGTATCTAAATCAAGTTGTCTTTCTAGAATTATCGAACTCAAAATACCAGATTGTGATTTATCAACACCCGCTAAAATTAAAGATTGATTAGAAGAAGAACCAGAGAAAGTGGGAGATGAAATGAGTAAACAAATTGGTGTGTCGAGCATTGCTGAACCAGATGTGGGAAATGAATGCTGAATTTCGTTCTGCCTTTCGGTTATACATTTATCATTAATTTCAAGACGCGTATTGGGTTCAGGAAGAATAGTTAGAGGCTCGAGATGATGACCACACGGGAGTGAAATGAATTGATGTGTAAGTGGGAAAAACTCATCCAAAATTTCGGGTTCATCATTCAATATATCCCCAACGTCAATATCCCCAATCAAGTGAAGGTTACAAGTCTCAGACACCTCATCAAAAGCAAGGTTTTCAATCAATTGTGGTTCTAGAATGGAGGTGTAGAGATCACAAGGGTTGGGTATGGCTTCACTTGAAATGGACCCTTCACAATCGGGTAAATCAAACACTACAAAGTCACATAACTCATCGGGCATTCTATCTTCGATTGGTGAATCATTTGGTGTACTCGATAGATCTGTGAAACTGGAGTTGTGGATTTCAATTTGGGATGGGAAGGTTTGATTTGGAAGGGTGTACCGCTCTTTCTCACTATCCAAATTCTCAATTTGTCCTATGGCCGTATCATACGTTGGAAAATTTTGAGCTGGATTGAAACTAGTTGCTCGTTCATTTTGTTTTTTGAGAATGGCCATGCACTCTTTCAATTCCTCTCTGGTGCAGCGTGACACTACCACATATTCTTCCACAGTCCGGTCAAGACTAGACATGGGTCGGTAAGGGGTTTCAGCATAAGATTGAAATTCTTGTGGATAAGTAAAACTCCCAAATGACTGATTAGAAGGACTGTCTAGAGAAGGTGTAAAAGTCGGGTAGGATTGATAGGAATTGAATAGTTGTGAAAATTGGGAAGGAGTAGGATCAACATTGTGATAAGAAGAATATTGATATTGGTTGGTTGGTTGGCGATTTTCAACAGACATCATATACGCCACAAACCGAGTATGAAAATTTTCTTTAGAAAGTGGTGGTATTTGTTATCCTAATGGTTTGACTGGATTGAAACTTTGGCCGTTAGCCCTCGCTATATGCTCAGTGATGGATATGCGTTTAGGAGTTCCTTCACTCAGAGTATCAATATAAGAAGATGTAGAATTTGGATGTGGTTGACAGGACCTGGAGTGAGGTGGCCAACCGTTTCTTTCCGTTTGCCCTATCTGATCTCTTAAAGACATGGTAGAGTCGGATGGTATACCGAAGCGATTGCGATAACCAGAAATATCTTGTTCTGGATAGCAAAACTCGGAAAGAGTTATTTTATTTGGGTTGCCCATTATAAAGAGGTGAAAAGAGAAAGGAGGGTGGAAAGATTTAATCTCTAGTTGGATTGTTTTGCTTTTAAAGTGGGACTTGAGGGTTGACTTGACAAATTACAAAATGCACAAGCAAACCCTAAAACTAAGGTCACCTAGGTCAAGCACTAGACCGCTTCTAGACTTCCAAAGGACAAGCCGCAGGATCAATCCTCCACCACCTCTTTATTACTCTTGTAGTCAGGTAAGTGCCAGATAAGTGGGAGGTATCCGCTATACGAATCACCAAAAATAGCGGGCATAATTAAGTAACCATTGTTCCCCTCCGAACGGCGGCCGAGACGCGAAGACGTCTCGCCTGAGATTCGGGGCAGATGCTATTTGGTTTTATCTGTCCACCTCTCCGAAGATACCAAGTTGATTTATGGCACCGTGTATCGGAGGTTTGGACGGATGCGGCCGATGTAGCAAACTTCATCAGATTCCCTCTCGCTTGAGAAGTTTTTTATTGTGGGGACGCTCTTCCCTGCAGGCGCAAGCCCCTGCAGTTAATTACGCTACCGCATCGCGGTAACAACTTTCTCCTTCTCCAGAATTTCACTTCGTGTCGTGGGTGTTTGTTTTGTTTGTGGTTGCCCGTGGATTGTATACGGAGACTAATTTATGTCGTCGTCCGTAGGACGTGGATTAGTCCAAATCCGTATTTTCTTAGATTTGGGTTTGGGGTTTTGGTTTAAGGATGCGTTAGCCATATTTGAGGCTAAGATCAACTTAAACGTTTGTTAAGGATACGTTAGCCTAATTTGAGACTAAGATCAACTTAACAGGATCATTTAGATCCGACAAAAGAGCATTTGGAGGCTCGATTGTTCCAGTTTAGGGACATAGTGGTCCATGTTCCAGTTTAGGGACATGGTGGTCCATCATTCCCATTTGGGGACGAACATTAGTTTAAGGATATTTCGGTCCAACGTTCCCATTTTGGGACGAATATTAGTTTAAGGACGTTTCGGTCCACGAGTTTAAGGACCCCGCAGTCCGTATCGATGTGTGGTTGTCGGGACCCATCACCTCTCTGACGTCGTTGAAGGATTACAACGATAGGTGTCAGAGGAGTTCAGAGATGTACCCTTGAACCGGATGTAAATTGATTTAAGAGAGCAGTCTTGCTCAGTCAATTTAATTTGAGGACTTACGGCCATGATTGGACTAAGTCCAGTTGAGAATATTCAACGTTTTTTATTTCTGGCCTATTAGGCCTATGCTAGGGCTTTTCCCCTGCACTGTATTTTATTCTGGCCTGTTAGGCCTTTTTGATTTAGGCTCCGTCCCTTTATAAATGATGCAGAGCATCTGTTTGGGCTCTGCCCTTCTTTAAAATAATGCTTTGCATTTAATTAGGCCTGTTAAGCCTTTCTTAATTGGGCTTGGCCCTTCTGTAAATAATGCAGTGCATTAATCAAACTGACAGTGGCTATGTGGCCTGTCAGGCGCTTTGCGCCAATTATAGAGCGCAAGCGCATATAGAGATGACACGTGTCATGCTCGGGTGAGCGCAAGCGCAACAGCGCAGTGCGCTGCGCTGTTGCGCTGCTGACAAGTGGCGCGCTCTGGTGAGTTGTGCCAACTTCAGAGAGCAATACTCTATCTTAAAAGCGCACAGCGCAAGTGGCCTTGGAGCTGACACGTGGCGCTCTCTGGTGGCTTGTGCCAACCCAGGAGCGCAACAGTGCAGATTTTGCAAGTGCAGGGCACTGTTCAATAACTTGATCCAATTTTGAATTCAAGAAAAGAATCTTGAAGATTCCAGAACCAATGGTTCATAAAAAAGTGCAAGGCACTGCTATTATTTTTTTTTATTTATTGAAGATCATTGATCTTGTTCTTAGATCAATGATCTATTCAGAAGAAATTCTTCTTTTCTTATAAAGGTTTTTACCTTTTTTCTCTTCTTGAGTTCTTTTCACAATTTTTCAGAGCTCTCTCTATTCTCTGTGTTGTTGTTTTTGATCTTGATGTTCATGATCTTTGAATTGGGGTCTAGGGGCCTTTATATAGTGCCCATTAATTTGTTAAATTTGTTAAAAAGATTATTCTCTGAGTGATTTGAGGAATTTTCCCCACCGTTGGATCTTTGATCCAAGGGCTTCTGTTTTACAGAAGACAATTTTCTTGTTTTAACAAGAACAGAAAGATCTTACTGGAATTTTAATTCTGTTTGGCGCAAACGCCCCAGCACTTGACACGTGTCGCGCAGCGCAACCGCGCTGCCACGTGTCGCGCAGCGCAGAGCGCAACGTAGCTAAAGCGTTGCTTCTTTATTGAAATTTGAATTTTATTTGAAAACAAAGCTTTGCTCTGATTGGGGAAGCAGAAGCGTTGCTTCTTCTCCCGCCTTGGAATTTGAACAGAGCTTTGCTCTGATTGGGGTAAACAAATGCCCCCCACCGTTGCGCTTACGTGGCCCTCCAAACGTGAGCGTAGCGGTGGCAGAATTCCAACCGTCGCGGCAACTCTTGGAAGTTTAAAGGGCTCTTCAATGCCTATAAATAGGACCTTTGGTCCCTTAGATGATTTTCATCTTCAAAATTTTACTTTCAGAACTCAGAGCCCTGCTCTTTATTTTCAAGAACTTCAAGAGTTAAACTCTTAAAACTTTTAGGTGAAAATTTTAATTTAAATTAAATTAAATTAAATTAATTTTCATTGACAGAGCCTTGCTCTCAATAGATCCCTGATTTAAAGGAAACCCATTTAGGGTTTCACTTAGTAGAGCTTTTGCTCTATAGGTCCAAAGGGATCTAAAGAGAACTAAAGAGAACCCTGTTAGGATTCCATCAATAGAGTTCTGCTCTCTGAAAGATTTTTTCTTGTATATTCTTGGTTCACCAATGGAGCTTTGCTCCCTCCAAATTATATAGAAGAACTCTTAAGAGTTCTTCATAGATCCTGGTGGTTAGAGATGACGTTCTATTTTTTTTAATGAATTATACTGTCTTGCTTAGTCAGGCCGTCTGCTAATTTTGTTAGGTTTCCTTTACAGAAGTAATGGACGCCCACATGTACGACCTTGACGAGATCATTTCTTACGGAGACATCCGCCGACTCGGCCGTTCTCAGAATCGAGAATTTACCAAAGCTGAGTGTGCCGAGATCATGAGTCGCTTCGACGCGTACAACGGTCAACTGCTTCCTCGGCGCTCCCCTCTGTTAAAGCTTATTATGGGAGCCATCTGGGGAGCGCTCCCCCTATTCTTTACCGGCGTGCCGCTTAGAGCATTGGACGCCGCCGAGAACAAGGTGCACTCAGTGTACGTAATGAACTTAATCTCGAAGAGACGGCGAGACAATCTCATCGATCTCTTGCACGAAGCCTTTCAACAGTCCGCCATTCTTGCTG
Organism: Agapanthus africanus; assembly: GCA_030015575.1. NCBI lineage: Eukaryota > Viridiplantae > Streptophyta > Magnoliopsida > Asparagales > Amaryllidaceae > Agapanthus > Agapanthus africanus. The sequence continues at coordinate 728,390,535 of CM057342.1, read as the reverse complement.
CTTATCGGAGGGTGGAGGACATCAATGGGGATCCCGACGCCCGTGCTCGCAAAAGGAAGCACACCAGGATGGTTCGCCAAGCTTGGAAAGTCTTGGACAAGGTCACTTTCGAGTTCCTCAATCCCTGTCCAGGATCCGAGGTTTTGCCATTGTAATGGTCCGGACAATGTCTTTGTTTATTTCTTTATGATTGTAAGAACCCTTTGCCATATGAATGGAAAAAAATTTATTTCGGCTTGTCTTATTTCTCGTTCTGAGTCTTTTGCATATGCATGAATGGATGTGTCTCGAACGCTTGATCAAATGCAAATCGGATGTTCTTTCCGTCGCTTTCCTCTTTCTTTTATTGCCAACATGTTACTTTAGTAAACATGTTCGATGGATGATAGAGCGAGCATTCTGTATTGGCTCCTTTAAGAGGTAATGAGGGCTTAGGACGCAGGTTCAGATCTGCTGCCTAAGACTTTTCAACTTTATGAGCCGTAAGGGTCTCATAAAGACTTTTCTCCCTACGGATCGAGAGGATCTCGTAGGTGTATTTTCTCCTTAGGGATCGTGAGGATCCCTAAGTGTGTTTTCTCTTATAAGTCATAAGGATCTCATAAGGGAATTTTCCCTCTCACGAGTCGAGAGGATTCGTAAGCGGTTGTTTCCCTCCTTGTCGAGATTCGACTTTGGAGAGTGAGACCCGTGGATAGTATGCAAGAGACCGTTTTGGACCGACTTGCAGGTTCCTAGTGCTTAGGAAACAGGTTTCTTTTACGCCCACTGCCTAAGGCTTTATCTCACGAGTCGAGCCGCATCGAGAAGTTCTCGCAAAGACATCAATGTCTTCACAAGTCGAGACGAATCGAGCATTTTTCGCAAGAATATCCTAACGTCACAGTTAACCTCTGCTCTTTACGATAGAAGTCCGTTAGGGTCTGTGGTACTTAGGGTTTTGGCCATCGTACCGTCACATAAGCTGATATATTCCTCGATAGGGAATCGTGCTGTTCGAGTAGCCCTGCGACTGCCGTGTCTCTGATCCCTTCGGGGGCTGGACAAGACGTCTTCAAGCAATCCTCCTTGGCAGTTTGACCGTTGGAAAAGCAAGCGTTAGGTATTTTGCCATGCCGCTTTTTACTTGAGGTTAGGCTCATTTTAGAGAGCCCCGATGAGTCATAACCACTCCGCGCTGGTGTGGGATGATCTCCGATAGTCTTTCAGGTTTTATGTGAGTTGCCGTCAAGACCCTAAAGCTAGGAATTTAGCCTTTACTTCGTTTGCTGGCATCGCGTCTGCTGTATCGAGATGAATGTCGCGGTTGTCTCTAGGTTGCTGGTGAACCGTCGAGGTTTGGAACTAGGGATTTTGCTGTGGCTCCGTTAATTTGATTGTCGCGTCTGAACCCTGCTGGAGGAAGAACGCTGGGGTGACAACTCGTCTACTGTATCGAGACGAACGTCGCGGTTGTCTCTAGGTTGCTGGTGAACCGTCGAGATTTGGAACTAAGGATTTTGCCGTGGCTCCATTTGTTTGATGATGTTGCGTCTGCTATGTCGAGACGAACGTCGAAGTGGTGACCATTTCACGCTGGTGTAAGATGATCTCCAGTTGTCTTTCAGGCTTTATATGACTTTCCGTTAAGACCTCGAAGCTAGGAATTTGGCTTTCGCTTCGTTTGCTGGCATTGCGTCTGCTGTATTGAGACGAATGTCGCGATTTTCTCTAGGTTGTTAATGAACCGTCGAGGTTTGGAACTAGGGATTTTGCCGTGGCTCCGCTGTTTGATGATGTTGCGTCTGAATCCTGTTTGAAGAAGAATGCTGAGGTGACATCTCGTATGCTGTATCAAGACGAATGCTGAGGTGGAGCTGGGATTTTGCCGTCACTCCGCTTTACTGACCATGGGGTCTTTTGTTGACGTTGCATCTATATCCTGCTGGACTGCGAAGGAACGCCGTTTTTGACATTGCGTCTGCTGTAACGAGACGAACATCGAAGTGGTGACCATTCCGCACTGGTGTGGGATGATCTCCAGTTGTCTTTCAGGCTTTATATGACTCGCCGTTAAGACCTTGAAGCTAGGAATTTGGCCTTCGCTTCGTTTGCTTCGTTTGTTGACAATGTGTCTGCAATATTACGACAGATGTCGAGATTGTCTCTAGGTTGTCTATGAACCGTCGAGATTTGGCTTCGCTTTCTGATGAAGCCTGTTGGGAAGGTGTGGTTCCCTATTTGTTTGTGCTCTTGGATTGTATGCAGGGATCAATGTGATCTCACCTGTAGGGCAAAAGTTTCATTCATCATTTTTTTTTATTTTATTATTTTATTTCCGCGATGCACTATCATTTCAGCTTTTATATCGCGGAGGTCGCGATTGCCCAATCATTTCGGCTATTTTTCGCGGTGCCCAATCATTTCGGCTTTTTTTTTACTCACTGCTTTTTATTGCGAGCTGCCCAATCATTTCGGTTGTTTTTGTATGCATATATTTTTACTTGTTGATTTCATTGCAAGTTGCCCCATCATTTCGGCTATTTCATATGCATTTTTGGCTCGCTGATTTTTTTTATCGCGGGTGTGGAACTTGGAATCCGATACCAATCTTAGCATCAGCATCGCTACGACTGGAATATTGCCAGGAGCGAATCATAATTTGCCATGACAGGACTTAGAATTTGATACCGGTTTAGGCATCAGCATCGTTACAACTGGGATATTACCAGGAGCGAATCATCATTTGCCTCTATCGATGTCGAACAAAGGTGGCTTAGTGAACAGGGTTAGGATCCTGTCGACTAAGGATTTTGACTTCATGAGCCGTAAGGGTCTCACAAAGGTATTTCTCCCTACAAGTCGTGAGGATCTCGTAGGTGTGTTTTCTCCTTAGGGATCGTGAGGATTCCTAAGTGCATGTCCCTCTGTAAGTCGTAAGGATCTTACAAAAGGGTTTTCTCCTTATAAGTCGAGAGGACTTATAAGGGTTGTTCACCATATGGACATATCCCCAGTCACGGGTGGGGCTTGGTTAGGGAAATGTTTGTTCGCGCCCATGGATTGTATACAAGGGCCAGTGTTGGACCACTTGTAGGGAAAAATCGAAGGTTGTGGGGGTTGCTTAAGCACAGGTTTAGGTATCTGTAACTTAAGACTTTTAAATCTTATATGCCGTGAGGGTCCCATAAGAAAGTTCTCCTTACGAGTCGTGAGGATCTCACAAGTGTAATTTCTCCTTAGGAATCATGAGGATCCCTAAGTGTGTTGCTTCCCTGTGAGTCGTAAGGATCTCACGTGGGTGGTTTCTCCTTACAAGGTCGAGAGGACCTTGTAAGTATCTTTTAACGAGGTTGCGCCCTTTCGGGTTTTCATAAACACTCACCGGTAGCCCTGCTGTTTTTACTCACGGAGCCCTTTCGGGTTTTCATCCGTGCCCATTTCGCTTATGGACATACCGTCCCCCTTTTGTTTATTCTTTTTATTCCTTTTTTTAAACGAGGTCGCGCCCTTTCGGGTTTTCACGAACACTCGTCGGTAGCCCTGCTGTTTTTACTCACGGAGCCCTTTCGGGTTTTCATCCGCGCCCATTTTTCTTATGGACATACCATTTTTATTTTTTTTCTTCTTTTTTTCTCTTTTTTTTTATCTCGTCAGCCTGAGGATGCTGCGGTAGTAGTTTAAAGACGTTTCGGTCATTTGCAAGTTTTAGGACATTGCGGTCCATCATTAGTTTAAGGACGTTTCGGTCCGCCGTCGCCGTATTTGAGGCGAATCTCTAGTTTACTGACTTTTCGATCTACGGGGCTTTCCCTATGAATGAGCATGACGCCCCCGGCATATCCATCTTTCTCAGAGCATGTGGTTGTGGCGGGCTCACCTTCCAGTTTTCGGACAACGCGAACTTGCCCTGTTGGTATTGGTCTTCAACCCAGTTTTTGAAAACGTAGCAGTTTTCGATCGGATGGCCCAATAATTGGTGGTGAGGGCAGTAATTGTTGACATCATTCCGTTGTAGCTGACATTTCGGCTCCGGTAGAGTGATAAGCCCGTCGCGCACCGCTAGTTCGAACAGCCTTCTTGTTTCATCTTGGGGAAATGAATAAGGACGTTTCAATTTCTCATAGAGGGGTTGCCGCTTGTTGTTTTGGCTAACAACCGGTCTAGAGCCACTCGATTGTTGTTGAGTGTTAGCGATGAAGGCCATTTTTCCTTTCCCTTTATCCTTTTTGTTCGCTCCGTTGTTTGCGGGGCCGGGATTTTTTCCAAGTAGCGTGCGATTGCACGGTTGAACGTTCTCGCAACTCCTCAATTCTTTCATTTTTGAAATGGATTCCTTGAGGAGAGGGTTGAGGGCGGCTTCTTCGTCAAGGTCGCTTCCAAAGGTGATAATTTGCGATCCCTTGGAGTTGGCTATATGACAGTCGGCGGCGGCTCTTTTGCGCTCATCTATCGCATTTTTCTGATGTCTATGAGCTACACGCTTTGTCTTGTTGAAGTGTTGCTTTTGAGCGACATACCCTTGCCACCAACACTTAAAGGAGTCGCGGTCTTCGGTAGGATGTATGATCTTCTGATGATATAAGCAGAAGTTAGGATACATCTCTACTCCACCGAGAGTATTTTCTTCAGAGGGTGGTAGCTTCATTCCCACTGATAGGGCTTTAGCGAACCTTTTCTTCGTCTTGAATTTGTTTTTATCCGCAGCGGATGACTTTTGATTTGACGGAAGTGCCTCGACTCTTTGGTCTAGTATTCGGTGTTTGGCTCCTTCCAGTATGGCCATCTCACGCTCTTGATTGGCTTTAACTTTCAGACGAATCTCATTCAGGAAGGCATCGATCAACTCGTCTGACGGCCGCAGAATTTTTGGTTCAGGGTCCGCCCTCGGTTTCTCGATGCAGGGAGCCTCCTCCTCATCCGCCAATGAGTGAGAGATCATATGACAACTCGCTACGTAGTCTTCGGGTTCATCTGATGAGTCTTCTCCATCGTTTTCGTCCTTAACAAAAGAACAAGCTGCCCCGGCGTGTCCGTCTTCTTTGGAGTGTGTGGCTGTGGTGGGTTTACCTTCCACTTTTCAGACAGCGCAAACTTGCCTTGTAGGTACTGATCCTCGATCCATCCCTTAAAGACGAAACAGTTCTCGATCAGGTGACTTACCGTTTGATGGTAAGGGCAGTAATTAGGATTATTGAGATCGCCTGGCTGCAACGGACGTTTCGGACTCGACAGATTGATGAGTCCGTTGCGCGTGGCCAGCTCGAACAATTTTCTCGTTTTATTTTAAGGAAATGAGTAAGGACGTCCCAGTCTCTCCTCGAGGGATGGGCGTGAACGCACGTTGTTTTGGCGAACAACCGGCTTTAAGTTGCTCGGCCGTTGCTGAATATTGGCGACGAGAGTTGCTTTCCCTTTCCCCTTCTCATTCGAGAGTCCGGTTTTGGAGGAGACGGTCCATGGCCCATCTGGTCTATTTGGGCTAATTTGTCGATCAAGGCCTGGAAGGTGGTCGGCCTGAAGAACATCATGAATTGCGAGATGGTCGCTTGCGGATCAAGAGTGCCCACGAACATGCCTACCGCAGGTGCTTCTTCGATGCGTTGTTCGCATTTCAACCATAGGTTCCGCCATCGTGTTGCATATTGGACACACGTTTCGCCTGGTCTTATCCTGGCATTGATCAGTGCTGTTATCGGGGTGTGTTCAGTAGCACTCGCGAATCTTTGTGTAAACAGTAGTTCTATCTCCGCAAACGTTTTAACAGAGTCGTTAGGTAGCTCTGAATACCATTCAAAGGCTGTTTCCGCTAAGCTACCGACGAACTGGCGAAGCAGCAGTTTATCGTCGCCTCCAGTGTTGCCGCATAAGGCTCTGAATTGAACGACATGCTGATGTGGGTTCCCTATTCCTTTATATACGTGGAACTTAGGGATCGTATATCCCGGCGGGTAACTAATTTGGTCATACCTGCTCGGATAGGGTCGTCCGGTCCTAACAATTTGCCCAGCTGCCTCATTCGCCTGATGAGCTCGTATTTGCTGAGCTATATAGTAATCCAGTGCGGCTTTGGAAATGGTTTCCTCCTTGGCTGCTGAAAGAGCTGGCGGAAGATTCGATGTCTCTCCTTTGTCATCTTCAAGGACAATCGGAGGATTTTCAGCAGGAGGATCCTGCTGTAACATCATTCCTACCATATCTTGGAAGAGAAGCGCCATTTGTTTTATGTTAGCCGCTTGTTCTGCGGCTTCTTTGTCCTTCTTTTTAGGGACTCTGCGTAAGAAGTCAGCGTCCGTTTCTTGCTCGTGACGCTGCTCCGACGATGCCTTCGGGCTCTCTTTTGGCCCGGTGAGTGCGACCATAGCAGTCATCATCTCTTGAAGCTTCTGTTGCTGCTCCTGAGCTTTGGTCACGGATCGGGTGAGCGGTCGGTGACCCGTCGAAGCACGGCTTTCCTCCTTTCCGGAAGCCATATAAACAGTGTGCACCACCATGCCCCCAGACCTGAGGTGTTTGTGTTCGGCGCTTTTACGGTTCACCATGTTCATAGGGGCTTTTTGCAGCCTCCTTTTCTTTTGAGTGATTGACGTTGAGGGAGTCGTTGCAGCGGGCCTCCAGCCAGCTGTCACTTTCTGTGGCTCTGAGTAGTCCTTCTCCTGTTGAACCTTCATCTTTTTCTGTCGGCGGAGATAGTCTTGATCGATCACTGACTCTTGGACACGTTGCCAAACATTGTGAATTTCAGAGGATAGCCGTTGAGGGAGCTGCTCCAGCTTCGCCTTTGGGGACTTCTCCATAGGTGAAGGAGTTCTTTTCAGCACGGCAGTTGACGAGTTTCTGCGCACCTTGTTCAGCAATTCAAACCTGTTCCCGGTTGGAACAGCAGCATCGATCCCCACCGTTGGAGCTGGCGGAGTTATCCCAGAGGGGGAGTTACCCCCAGCCTTCCTCACTCGGCGCCAGTGGCGACGTCGAGCGTGTCTTGCGGATGGAGTTGTTTCAGCTATAAGGGTGACTTCGTCGTGCCCCCTCTGGGCAGGGGAAGCAGCTTTGAGGACCTCGCCTGGAGCAGAAACCGGAATGGCCAGCCTTGTAAAAACTGACTTCTTGGAAGGAGGAACCTTTCCAATGATTTCGTCCGCTTGAGCCGGGATGGCTATCCGTTTTGGGATGGCAGCTTCGAGTATCGCGGGCTTGTAGACGTTCCGGCCCAGTCTGTTGAAAACTGAAGTATTGAAGTTGGGCGACCCAGTCTATCTTAAAAGCGCACAGCGCAAGTGGCCTTGGAGCTGACACGTGGCGCTCTCTGGTGGCTTGCGCCAACCCAGGAGCGCAACAGTGCAGATTTTGCAAGTGCAGGGCACTGTTCAATAACTTGATCCAATTTTGAATTCAAGAAAAGAATCTTTAAGATTCCAGAACCAATGGTTCATAAAAAAGTGCAAGGCACTGTTATTATTTTTTTATTTATTGAAGATCATTGATCTTGTTCTTAGATCAATGATCTATTCAGAAGAAATTCTTCTTTTCTTATAAAGGTTTTTACCTTTTTTCTCTTCTTGGGTTCTTTTTACAATTTTTCAGAGCTCTCTCTATTCTCTGTGTTGTTGTTTTTGATCTTGATGTTCATGATCTTTGAATTGGGGTCTAGGGGCCTTTATATAGTGCCCATTAATTTGTTAAATTTGTTAAAAAGATCATTCTCTGAGTGATTTAGGGAATTTTCCCCACTGTTGGATCTTTGATCCAAGGGCTTCTGTTTTACAGAAGACAATCTTCTTGTTTTCATAAGAACAGAAAGATCTTACTGGAATTTTAATTCTGTTTGGCGCAAATGCCCCAGCGCTTGACACGTGTCGCGCAGCGCAGAGCGCAGCGCAACTGCGCTAGCGCAACCGCGCTGTCACGTGTCGCGCAGCGCAGAGCGCAGCGCAACTGCGCTAGCGCAAGTCAGCTGAAACGTTGCTTCTTTATTAAAATTTGAATTTTATTTGAAAACAAAGCTTTGCTCTGATTGGGGAAGCAGAAGCGTTGCTTCTTCTCCCGCCTTGGAATTTAAACAGAGCTTTGCTCTGATTGGGGTAAACAAATGCCCTCCACCGTTGCGCTTACGTGGCCCTCCAAATGTGAGCGTAGCGGTGGAAGAATTCCAACCGTCGCGGCAACTCTTGGAAGTTGAAAGGGCTCTTCAATGCCTATAAATAGGACCTTTGGTCCCTTAGATGATTTTCATCTTCAAAATTTTACTTTCAGAACTCAGAGCCCTGCTCTTTATTTTCAAGAACTTCAAGAGTTAAACTCTTAAAACTTTTAGGTGAAAATTTTAATTTAAATTAAATTAAATTAAATTAATTTTCATTGACAGAGCCTTGCTCTCAATAGATCCCTGATTTAAAGAAAACCCATTTAGGGTTTCACTTAGCAGAGGGAAGGCCTATACAAGTAGAATAATCTTATTCGAGATGATAGTATATTATCTGGTTTGTTTTTATCATTTATGTGTACACATTTTACTTGTTATTACGTGTCGCTAATACATAATGATGAAGACCGTAGGATTCTTGCTTGACTACCAGTATTATGATGGCGATCATATATGTGAGAGCTGGATAGTCCATAAGCACATCCTTAAATGTCCCTAGTCGTGGGAGTATCGAGACTAGGCATCGATATTCCGGAGTAGACTGGGTATATGTTCGAGACCCCGATGAGGAACGGTGGCCGGTCTCACAAGCCATTGGTGTTGTGTCACCTAAGATAGTATACATGTGCTCACTGCAGGTAAGTACACTGGACGAACTCGCCGAAAACTTCTAGATGATATTATATCTATCGTCAGATAGAAGTTTTCTAGTGACATGAGTACAGGTTAGTCTTTTGACCGGAGATCGTCATTTGTTTCGTGTGAGTTCCCACTGTACTTGTATTACTACCTAACCATGGCTCAAAAGAGTCATGCAAACAGCTTATAGTTGGGTACAGTCCCGAGACACATGGAGGCAGTGAGCAATTTTCGGGGATTCATCACTCCTGGTATTAGAAGTCGATGTTACGCTGTGTTCGGTTGGCTATCACCCTAAATCCGTGGCCACAATAGATGAGATTTACTAATATGAGTTCAGTAGTTTCTTTGTTAGTGATGAGCTTGACTCCGACACAACTTATCAAGTTATTAGGGGTTTGACGTTATCCACCACCTAGACCTGGTATGCGATACTCTTAGATGAAGAGACTGGACTGTACAGAGACTGTCATATTCAGGCTCCGTAGGGTATGGACGAACTTGATTGTCGACCTCCCTTTCGGCATATACCTGGGTAGCCGTTACGTACAGCTAGTGTCGTTGACGTACTTATGGTTTTTGGATTTATCCATTAAATCACTGCCAGCGTATTGTCGAGTCTTTAGAGTCCCACACAGAGGGTTTTTCCGGTTCAGACGATATGATGTAGATGATGTATGTTGGTACATATAAGGAGTCCGATTAAATACGTGTGTTGTTAATGATGTATGCCCTAAAGGCCATTATTGTATCATACTGGTTTGTATATTACTTAATGGAAGCTTGGGATATTCACAGTTGTATTGGCAGTCTTGCTCAAAATGGTAGTATGCTACTTGGTTTGTTTCTACTTTAATATGTGAATGTGTTTTTAGCATATCGCTTATACATATTAATAGAGCCCTTAGGATCTTTACTTGATTAGCAGCGTTGTGATGGCAGTCACACTAGTGGGGACTGGGTAGTCTATAAGCACATCCTTATACAGGTCCCTAGTCGTAGGATTATCGAGACGGGGTATCGATACTCCAAAGTAGACTAGTCTATACGCTTCTTAACCCAGCAGGGGAGATGGTCTGTCCCACAGCCATTAGTACGTCGTACTGGAGATAGTATGCAGGTGCTCATTAGGTTATGAGTACACCGGACAGGACTCATCGGGAACTGCTGATGGGTATTATACCTATCGTCGGGTAGCAGTTCCCAGGTGACATAAGTACAGCTTAGTCCGTCGACTTGACACTGCTATTTCGCCTCGAGTGTGTTCCCACTGTAGTTTGATTACTATCCTACCACGGCTCAAAGGAGTCGTGCAAACAGGTAGTAGTTGGGTGCAGTCCTGAAGCACTTGGAGGCAGTGGCGGTAAGATAAGATTCGTCTCTCATGGTATTGGGGGTTGATATCGCGCAGTGTTTGGAGAGCCATTACACAAAGTCCCTGGCCAGGGCAAGTGAGATTTACTGGTAGGTATTCCAGTAGTTTCTTAGGGTGTTCTGGGCTACACTCTGACACGACTTATACCGCTATTAGGGGTCTGACGTTTACCATCCCCCTAGGCCCGATATGCGATATTCTTTGACGAACAGACCGGACTGTACGGAGATTGTCACATGCAGGCTCGGTAGGAGTTCGGATGGATTAGCTCATCGGCCTTCTTATCGACAGATACCTGGGTAGCTGTTACGTGCAGCTAGTACCGCTTACGTTTTGTGGTTAAACCCACTGCCAGCGTACTGTCGAGTCTTTAAAGTCCCACACAGAGGGTTTCCCTGCATCGGACGAAAGATGTAGAGGTCGTATGGTTTTATGACAGGGCTTCGATCACATACGTGCACTTGTATGCGTATGATGTTCAGGCGGACGATACTAATGGGCTTTGGTTTAAGCCGGATCCTAGTGTTGTATTGATGGATTGTTTCGTCTCTTTGTATTCGTGTTCTTCGGAATGCGAATGCGGGTATATATATACGAATGAGGGGCGTTCTCGTAATTGTTCGAGAAAGCTTCTAGAAGAGGGGACACCTATTAGGGTTTATTCTTTTTGGATTAACTTAATAGGTGGAGGAAATGAGGTGGATTGAGCATTGAACCTAGCATGGCTACTTGGTGACTCATGGTCATGAGTCACCACAAGATATTTGTGAGGGTTTCTTGATATTTTGTGGTGATAATTATCTCACAAAATATCTAATAAACCACACAATATCCAAAGAGGGCAGCCAAGCAAGTCTTCAAGAGTTCACAACTCCTTCTCATTTCCTTAAGCCTTTTTCCTTTTCCCTCAAACCCTAGACCTCTCATGAGTTGAGAAAATTAGGGTTACAAGATACAAAACAATCCATCTACTCTCTCTACACAACCTAGGCCATCTAGTCTAGCAAGCTACTTGCCCTAGTTACCTCGGAGTTGGGGTTGGAGCTCGGACTATAGACTCTCGGGTGGATCGTCTTTGACTCGAGGAAGACGACTAGAAAGCCACGATCCGTTACGATCCTGGGAGCCTACGATGACGAGGAGTGCAACAACTAAAAGACCCGAAGGACTTGGTTTTGTGAGGTATAACTTTAATCCAAGTAGTTAATCCTCACACAGTATTTGTTAGCTAGGGTTTAGATATGATCCAGGAGCTCCAGTCCGTGTTGCGATGCTTTAATAATCATTTTTCATAACTTGCGCCTCCCCGCTGTCAAGCGGGGTGCGTGACACGGACTTAAAGTGGTATTAGAGCCTAACTAAACCATAACTAACAGATTAAACGACAAGTAAAACCGCGAAACCGAAATAACCCCAAAACATCGAAACTTAGATCCTAGTTTCTGTTGATTTTTTACGAGGCTCTAAAAATTATTTTAGCAACTGCAGAGTACTCCTTCACTTGTAAAGTGAACATAGAACAAAAAACGAGACATTTTCACCCATACTGGGCCGGCCACATTGCCTCTAAAACCGGTGAGCTCGGTTCTTTTGTGGGTAAATGCTTCGTGCTTTGTTCTGTGGTTTTGTTACTGGGATCTAGGGTTTCAGGAGTTGTTTGTTTTTGCCAATTTTGAATATTCTGTCAATTCTTTACTATGGCAATACGGGGTGTTTCGAAGTCATAGTTTTAACGTCGTTTAATGTTTCAAGTTGTAATATATGTGTTCGTAAACTTCCGCTAATTGCTATATGTCGGTTAGTTGGGGGTTGCACATTTCTGTGATATTTGGTTTGTGTATATGGACTATTGGATCGTCGTGGATGAATAGCCGGGCATGTGAGATGAGGGTTTTTCATTTCATTCATTTGATGTAATTGTAAAGTGATGTAATATTATTTTTGTAGGGCACATCCAGATTGAGGTTGTAACCACCGTTGTATATTAATTCTTTTACTGTTTCTGCTCCTAGGATAGACCCAAGGTGGGGTGCACAAACTACCAGGTACTTTGAAGTGCCGGGTAGCCTACTCACTTTGTTGAGGGAGGTTGCTTCACTTCGGGTATTTGGCGGGTGTTTGCCGCACCCGTAGAGGTCTAGGGTGGGGTTTGGCTATTCATCACGACCGTGGAATCCGACTTTCGTTACAGGCTTAAACGAAACGCGGAATTCCTAGTATATCCAATATGTTCATCTGTGATCTGGAATGCCTATTATTGCGTCTGACGAATGTATATATCTATATACGATATCTAGTAGGCGTTGCTTATGTTTTGCATCCGCACTAGTCCAGCCCCCGCTCTGTTTTTAGTTAAGTAACCTAACGGGTGATGACGGGACCCAATGGCGAATGAGGATGGCATAAGTGTTCGTCATATTTTCGTCTTTTTCTGCAATGGTAGGCTAATTGATAGGATGTATTATATTAATGCAAAGAAAACAAACCAAAGCTGAATCGTCGGAACAATTTCAAAACCTCTCGGTTTTTTCAAAACAGCAGACTTTTAAAGTGCGGAGCTTAAACCACTCCTTTTAAAAGCTATCAGGTTCCTTCGATTATATCAAGTTCACTACGTTCACGGTTTCGCCAAAACCAATCGTAGCCCTCCGTCATTTCATATGAATATTAAATAGTATTCAAGCTATGTTTGTTGACCTTCGTCAAGACATAGTGATTGGTAGCTGTCGGGTGTTTAAATGTAGCATAGATAGATGCGTTGGTTTGGGATAGTCGTATTACCTTATTGACCTTCGTCAAGGGTATATACGGGTGGGTTCAAATTAGTCTAGACAATGATGGGTAGAACTTGACATGTGACTTATGATTTGTTGACCTTCCTCAAGGTCATAAGAGCATGGGGCAAAAATCAACATCGGGAGTTTCTAAAGAAACTGAAACTTGCTAGCGTTGCATACCATTTAGAGTTTGATAATGTTGGTAGGATTCCTTCAGCATTATCACATAATGATATTTGGATCCCGATCCTACTGTGAGCATCCGCTACTCCTCGGGAGATTTTTTCACTTAACGGTCAATGCTATAAACCAAGTAGGTGTCTAGAACGGTGTTAGCGGGGCTATCCCTCCAGGGAAAAGAGGTTATTTAATTAAGGAACTTCGCGAAAGTGTCGTAAAACCTCCCTCGAAGTACCGACACTAGCCTGACCGAACGGTTAAGCAAGAATTGTACGGTGAGATCAATCCTGACTAATTCTTCTTTTATAGTTTGAGGAAGAATTCGAGAGACAGTGGGAGCCATCCTATTTAGATAAATTAAAAACCAATCTGAACTTGCAAGAGCATCATGCTAAAGTGTTTTCTTCTCTCTCTCTTAATTGCAGCGACCCAGTGACCAAGACTAGTTTACATCTAGATAATGAAATGACTGAATCTGACTATAATGACTGGTAAAGGTCTGTCTAGATGTCCATTACCTATGACAAGCTGGGACACCTCTTCACTACTCAAGCCCCTGCCATCTCAGGTCCAGTTTCTACCGTCACAGATGTTAATATCCGTAAGACATCGGAAAAGGATAGTACGAATGCCAAGTTACTCGTGTTAGCTTCAGTAGATGGTGTAAACCGGACGCAACACCAGAAGATGGACTTAGCTTCCATCTTCCTCCATAACAAAGATTTATATGGAGAGCAATCTCATATCGCAAGATATGATACCTCGAAGGAATTACTTCAAGTGAGGTTGGCTATCGGGTCATCTGTAGGGGATAACGTCCTGACAATGACTAGCTATATTGATGAGCTCACGGACCTGAAGACCACGTTGGAGAACGAGTCACATACTGACTTGATTCTATAGTCCCTGCCCTCTACTTACACCCTGAAGGAAACCAGGAAGACACCCGCTCTACTTATTAGGGAATCTTCCTCTTCTGCATCTAAGGAGAAAGTAAAGGGTGAGAAGAAGAAGACCTCCACAAAGCCGATATACAGTGTCAGGGAGGTGGAAGGAAAGGGAAGGGCAAAAGTTTCGGGACTAAAAGTAGGGAAGGATGGACGTTCCTATTGTTACGGGAAAGGACATTGGCAGAGAGATTGCAGGGATTGGAAACCCAGTAGCCAGGATTCGAAGCATGTTGTGGCTTCGGTTTCGGGTGTGTTTGTAATAGAAAACTGTATGTCAATTAACTCTACTTCCTGGGTACTAGATACCGGATCAGGATCTCAAATCTGTAATTCATTACAGGCTTTGAGAAACCGTAGATTTATCAGGGTAGGTGATATGGCTCTCAGAGTTGCGAACGGAATTAGCGTGGACGCTGAATCCGTAGGGAAATATCATCTAGGATTGACAAGTAGGCAGATATTGATTCTACGTAACTGTTTGTATGTACCTAGTCTAGCTTGTAATATCATATCTGTATCCTTACTTTCTAAGGAAGGATATGATTTTACATTTGTAAGCGATACTGTCCACATCCACCTAAATCAAGCTTTGATTGGGTCAGGTACATTAGATAACGGTATATACGTATTAAATCAAGCTCGGGTTTTTAGTGTCTAGAACACACTTAAAAGAAAGTCTCCGGAATTAAATCAGGCTTTCTTATGGCATTGTAGACTGGGTCACATCAATGAAACGTGGTTGACGAAGCTACATAGAGAGGGATATTTGGATCCGTTCGAATATCAGTTTTATGCTACTTGTGAATCTTGTCTCATGGGAAAGATGACAAAGACCCCGTTCACTGGACACGGAGTAAGAGCAAGCGAGCTCTTGGGACTCATACACAGCGATGTATGCGATCTAATGTCTACGCATGCGCGAAGTAGTTATTCCTATTTCATTACTTTTACGGATGATTTCTCCAGGTATGGACATGTCTTCTTAATGAAGCATAAATCCAAGGCCTTTGAGAAATTCTAGGAATACAAGAATGAAGTGGAAAAATAAACAGGCAAAAGTATCGAGACAATGAGATCTGATCAAGGTGGTGAATACTTAAGTGCCGAGTTCCTGAGCTACTTAAAAGAGAATGGAATTCTCTCTCAGCTTACTCCTCCATACATACCACAACACAACGGTGTATCGAAAAGGCGGAATCGAACCCTATTGGATATGTTCGTTCAATGATGAGTAAGGTTGAGTTACCGCGATCCTTTTGGGGTTATGCACTAGAATCAACTGCATATCTTTTGAACAAGGTTCCTACTAAGTCAGTGTCTACCACACCATATCAGATGTGGGGTGGGAAGAAACCCTGTCTTAAGTACCTTAAGACATGAGGATGTCCAGCTTTTGTAAAAAAGCAGCATGCGGATAAGCTCGAGACACGTTTAGTACTGTGTAAGTTTGTGGGATACCCTAAGAACTCCAGGGGGTATCTTTTCTATTACGCAGAGGAACAAAAGATTTTTGTTTCTCAACATCCCCATTTCTTGGAGGCTAAATTTTTAGAAAATCAGAAAAGTGAGAGCGCAATAGAACTGGAAGAAATTTCAAAACCACAAGCTATTACTGAAAGCTTGGTAGAACCAGAGGTTTCAGAAGAACCGGACATCCCAGCGACACTCCGCAGAACTAGCAGGCAGTCTCATCCGCCCGAGAGATACTACGGTTTTCTCATAGACAGGGATCGAGAGGATTGCATCATTGACAATGATGAGCCTACTAGCTTCCAGCAAGCCATTCAGAGCAGCAACTCGGTAAAATGGGTGGATGCAATGCGGACCGAAATGGAGTCCATGTACACCAACAAAGTATGGACTTTGGACATTGCTCCAGAAGTGGTAAAACCCGTAGGCTGCAAATGGATCTTCAGAAAGAAGATTGGTGTAGATGGGCAGGTTGAAACCTATAAGTCTAGACTTGTTGCAAAGGGTTTTCATCAAAGACCTGGTTTGGACTATGATGAAACCTTTTCTCCGGTGGTTATGCTCAAATCCATTCAGATCCTTCTCGCCACTGCTGCCTACCATGATTATGAGATCTGGGAGATGGACGTAAAGACGACTTTTCTAAATGGTAATTCGGAAGAGTGCGTCTATATGGATCAGCCAGAGGGTTTCATTCAGAGTGGGAGCGGCGGTAAAGTGAGCAAGTTGCTTAAGTCCATTTATGGACTAAAGCAGGCATCACGGAGTTGGAACATCTGTTTTGATGAGACAGTCAAAGAATTCGACTTTATCAAAAATTTAGATGAACCATGCATTTATAGTAAGATTGTAGGGAGAACTATGGTATTCCTTATCTTGTACGTGGATAATATTCTCTTGATAGGAAATGACATTCCTACGCTACAGTCAGTCAAAGGATTCTTGTCACAAAGGTTCTCCATGAAGGACCTGGGTGATGCCTCCTACATTCTGAGGATCCAGATCTATCGTGATAGATCTTGACGGATAGTGGGACTTTCACAGTCAAGGTACATCGACACCATACTGAAAAGATTCAGTATGGAAGATTCAAAGCGCGGTAACCTGCCGGCTTGTCACGGAATCACCCTCTCTAAAGAGATGTCTTCCAAGACTGATTTGGAAAGGGCTCGCATGTCATCTCTATCTCTTACTTTTCTTTTTTGATAAGAGAATCGTTATACCCCACGCATCTGCGGTAGGCTCTATAATGTATGCGATGTTGTGTACCAGACCAAATGTAGCATACGCATTGAGCGTTGTAAGCCGGTATCAGTCGAACCTAGGGGAGAAGCATTGGATAGCAGTAAAGAACATTCTCAAGTACCTGAGAAGAACTAAGGAGATGTTCTTGGTGTATGGTGGAAAAGACCTCCAGATCGAGGCCTTTGCTGACTCCAGCTTCCAGAGTGACAAGGATGACTCCAAGTCCATATCGGTTTATGTCTTTACCCTCAATGGAGGGGCGGTCTGTTGGAAGAGCTCCAAACAGGACACCGTTGCTGACTCGACGATGGAAGCGGAGTACATAGCTGCTTGCGATGCCGCAACAGAAGCAGTCTGGATGAAGAAATTCCTCACAGAACTTTAGGTGGTTCCAACTATTGTTGATCCAATACCGCTGTATTGCGACAACAACGGCGCTATAGCTTTAGCAAAGGAACCCAGGTCCCATCAGAAGTCCAGACACATTTTGAGGCGGTACCATCTGATCAGGGAGATCGTAGATCGCCAGGAGATCGAGGTAAGGAGAGTAGATACGGAGAATTACACCGCAGATCCACTCACAAAGGCCATCCCTCAGACACAGTTCGAGCGGCTGATCGAGATGATAGGTCTGCGATACGCCAGTACATGGACCTGTGCAAGTGGGAGATTGTTAGTGATGTATGCCCTAGAGGCCATTATTGTATCATACTAGTTTGTATATTACTTAATGGAAACTTGGGATATTCACAGTTGTATTGACAATCTTGCTCAAAATAGTAGTGTACTACTTGGTTTGTTTTCACTTTAATATGTGAATGTGTTTTTAGCATATCGCTTATACATATTAATAGAGCCCTTAGGATCTTTGCTTGATTACCAGCGTTGTGATGGCAGTCACACTAGTGAGGGCTGGGTAGTCCATAAGCACATCCTTATATAGGTCCCTAGTCGTAGGATTATTGAGACGGGGCATCGATACTCCAGAGTAGACTAGTGTATACGCTTCTCATCCCAGCAGGGGAGATGGTCTGTCCCACAGCCATTAGTACATCGTACTAGAGATAGTATGCTGGTGCTCATTAGGTTATGAGTACACCGGATAGGACTCGTCGGGAACTGCTAATGGGTATTATACCTATCGTCGGGTAGCAGTTCCCAGTTGACATAATTACAGCTTAGTCCGTCGACTTGACACTGCTACTTCGCCTCGAGTGTGTTCCAGCTGTACTTTGATTACTACCCTACCATGGCTCAAAGGAGTTGTGCAAACAGGTAGTAGTTGGATGCAGTCCCGAAGCACTTGGAGGCAGTGGCGGTTAGATAGGATCCGTCTCTCCTGGTATTGGGGGTTGATATCGCGCAGTGTTTGGAAAGCCATTACACAAAGTCCCTGGCCAGGGCAAGTGAGATTTACTGGCAGGTATTCGAGTAGTTTCTCAGGGTGTTCTGAGCTACACTCCAACACGACTTATACCGCTATTAGGGGTCTGACGTTTACCATCCCCCTAGGCCCGATATGCGATACTCTTTGACGAACAGACCGGACTGTACGGAGATTGTCATATGCAGGCTCGGTAGGAGTTTGGATGGGTTTGCTTATCGGCCTTCTTATCGATAGATACCTGGCTAGCTATTACGTGTAGCTAGTACCGCTAACGGTTTGTGGTTAAACCCACTGCCAGCGTACTGTCGAGTCTTTAGAGTCCCACACAGTGGGTTTCCCTGCATCGGGCGAAAGATGTAGAGGTCGTATGGTTTTACGACAAGGCTTCGATCACGTACGTGCACTTGTGTGCGTATGATGTTCGAGCAGACGATACTAGTGGGCTTTGGTTTAAGCCGGATCCTAGTATTGTATTGATGGATTGTTTCGTCTCTTTGTATTCGTGTTCTTCAGAATGCGGATGCGGGTATGTATATACAGATGACGGGCGTTCTCGTAATTGTTCGGGAAAGCTTCTAGAAGAGGGGACACCTATTAGGGTTTATTCTTTTTGGATCAACTTAATAGGTAGAGGAAATGAGGTGGATTGAGCATTGAACCTAGCATGGCTACTTGGTGACTCATAATCATGAGTCACCACAAGATATTTATGAGGGTTTCTTGATATTTTGTGGTGATAATTATCTCACAAAATATCTAATAAACCACACAATATCCAAAGAGGGCAGCCAAGCAAGTCTTCAAGAGTTCACAACTCCTTCTCATTTCCTCAAGCCTTTTTCCTCTTCCCTCAAACCCTAGACCTCTCATGAGTTGAAAAAATTAGGGTTACAAGATACAAAGCAATCCATCTACTCTCTCTACACAACCTAGGCCATCTAGTCTAGCAAGCTACTTTCCCTAGTTACCTCGGAGTTGAGGTTGGAGCTCGGACTATAGACTCTCGGGTGGATCATCTTTGACTCGAGAAAGCCGACGAGAAGCCACGATCCGTTACGATCCTTGGAGCCTACGATGACGAGGAGGAAAGCGACTAAAAGACCTGAAGGACTTGGTTTCGTGAGGTATAATTTTCATCCGAGTAGTTAATCCTCACACAGTATTTGTTAACTAGGGTTTAGACATGATCCGGGAGCTCGAGTCCGTGTTGCGATGCTTTGATAATCATTTTTCATAACTTCCACCTCCCCGCGGTCAAGCAGGGTGCGTGACACGGACTTACACAAGATACACGGGCTTTAATCGGACGGTTGATAATACTAGCGGTTTAGGATTAAACCGAATTCTTAAATCAGGTTTTGATTCAGTAATTTATATATATATATATATATATATATATATATATATATATATGTATGTATGTATCCTAATATTATTGTTCACTATTTATTTTCTCTCTCTTAGCTATTCGTATTTTTATATGGATACGCGTATATGCATTTCGATACGTATACCGGATTGTATTCCATATTTATACAGAATTTGTTTTAGAAGATGGACACTTCATTTGTTGATTTTTCTATTTTTCTTTATAAAGAAAATCAAAAATAAGGTTGAGGATGAGGTGTAAAGAAGTATGGTAGAGAGGTATGGTTTTGATTTTATATTCATAAAATCATTTGATTTTACTATTCTAGTATGGTTGAAAAAATGAGTAGCCATTATTCTTTCTACTTTGATTTTTTTTTCCCATACAAAAAAAGACTTGGCCATTTTTCTTGTCATGGCTACTTCTTCTTCACCTCAACCTTCTTCTTCTTGAGTTTCTCTCTTGAACACTAAATTAGAGAGAAAATCATAGTGGAAAATTCCTACATTCCCACTTTCCATTCATAGCGAGCTTGGAACGTTGGTTGCTTCACTGGGTGAAGCCGGAGCTTGGATCGGTTCTCTCGAGTGGATCATCTTCAGTAAGGGCGATTGCCATTCGAGCTTGATCCCGATGTCCGATGAGAAGCTTGGAGGTGTCTTCCATGATTGGGTGGACACGCGTCGAAGGTTGTATTCCCTAACCATTGCATGCCGGTTTGCTAGTTTTCGTGTTTGGATCGATCACTAGGTTTTAGTTTCTAGGTGCCCTCTCGATAATTTTTGTTTTTCATTTCTGCATCGGTCGCGGCCTCCGCGGCGAGAGCACTAGGAACTTACATTAATATCAGAGCGTCCCAAACACCCTAAACTAGCTTGTTATGATGTTAGAATTCACGGTTTTTCCGGCGTTAAAAACTGTCGAAAAACAGTCCCAAAAAATCGAGTTTAGAGATGTTTGCGCACCCCACGGGCTCATGGTTTGAACTGAGAAGCTGCGAGATGGTGCGTAGGCACCTTGGGGAGACCCTAGGGGTGCCGAAGGGCTGGGCCTACTCCCCAAGACCATCACGAGGTGGTCTTGGGGATGGGGACCCGAGACTACCCCATTGGGTAGTCTTGGGTCTGCCCTACTCCCTGGGCCACCTCGTGGTGGCCTCGGGGGTAGATACCCCTTAGACCCCCCCCCCCCCAATTGATCGTTAATTTCATGCTTTGTCTCCCTGTGAAGGTTTGGGTGTGTTTCGTTTTGATTCGATCTCCTGGATTGACTTAAAACTTGGTTTTGGAAGTTTAGTGCACTTGGTTTTTGATCATTTGGTATATTTAGGATGTGCGCTATTTGTGTGCTGAATTCTAATGTCGTGACTTTGTTTTCATGCGGATATGTATTGTTGAATGCTATCTAATTTCTATATGCTCAATTAGACGGGATTGCACACTTGCTTTAGTTACTTGTTTCTGTGGTTTTATATATATATATATATATATATATATATATATATATATATATATATATATATATATATACATATATATATATATTATATATCTATATCTGTATGTATGTATATCTGTATATATATATATGTATATATATCTGTATATATATATATATGTATATATATCTGTATATATATATATATATATATCTGTATCTGTATATCTGTATATATGTGTGTATATATATATATATATACATATATATACATACATATACATACGTATATACATACATATACATACGTATATATGTATGTATATATCTATATATACGTATATATGTATGTATGTATCTATATGTACATATATATATGTATCTATATGTATGTATCTATATGTATCTATATATATGTATATATATATACATATATGTATATATGTATATATGTATGTATGTATATATATGTATCTCTATATATGTGTATGTGTGTGTGTGTGTATACATATATGGATACATACATATACATACATACACACACACACACACACACACACACAGATATATATATTGTTTTATGGTTTAGTCGGATTGTCGTGTCGGATAGTGTTAGTGATATATGCTCCAGAGGCCATTATTGTATAGTACTGGTTTGTATATTATATTTTGGAAGCTTGGGATATACACAGATATAATAACAGTCTTGCTCAAAATGGTAGTATGCTACTTGGTTTGATTCTACATCAATATGTGTCTATGTTTCTTTAAGTATATCGCTAATAAATATTAGTAGAGCCCTTAGGATCTTTGCTTGACTCCCATTGTTGGGATGACAGTCACATTAGTGGGGGCTGGGTAGTCTATAAGCACGTCCTTATACAGGTCCCTAGTCATAAGATTATCGAGACGGGGCATCGATACTCCAGAGTAGACTAGTGTATACGCTTCTCATCACAGCAGGGGAGATGGCATGTCCCACAGCCATTGGTATGTCGTACCGGAGATAGTATTCAGGTGCTCATTGGGTTATGAGTTACACTGGACGGACTCGTTGGGAACTGCTGGTTGGTATTATACCTATCGTCAGGTAGCAGTTCCCGGATGGCATGAGTACAGATTAGTCCGTTGACTTGACATCACTATTCTTCTCGAGTGTGTTCCCACTGTACTTAGATTACTACCCTACCACGGCTCAAAGAAGTCGTGCAAACAGGTAGTAGTTGGGTGCAGTCCCGAAGCACTTGGAGGCAGTAGCGGTTAGATAAGATTCGTCTCTCCTGGTATTGGGGGTTGATATCGCGCTGTGTTCGGAATGCCATTACACAAAGTCCCTGGCCAGGGCAGACGAGATTTACTGGTAGGTACTCCAGTAGTTTCTCAGGGTGTATTAGGATCTACCACGGCATGACTTATTGCGCTATTAAGGGTCTGACGGTTACCATCCTCCTAGGCCCGATATGCGAGTATCTTAGATCAACAGACCGGACTGTACGGATATTGTCACAGAGAGGCTCAGTAAGAGTTCGGACGAGTTTGCTCATCGGCCTTCTTATCGACAGATACCTGGATAGTCGTTACATGCAGCTAGTACCGTGCCAGCGTGCTGTCGAGTTTTTAGAATCCCACATAGAGGGTTTCCTTGCTTCAGGCGAAATGATGTAGAGGCCGTATGGTTTTACGGCAGGGTTCCGATCATATACGTGTACAGGCTACACAAATGTTGTTCTGAAGGATAATACTATTGGGCTTTGGTTTAAGCCGGATTCTAATATTATATTATTGGATTATTATTATCTCATTGTATTCGTATTTTTCGGAATACGAATACGGGTATGTATATACGGTGAGGGCATTCTTGTAATTTCACAAGACATGTGTTACGCCCCGCTTCCCAGAGTACGCTAAGATAGGCACGTGATAAAGCCAACCATGCTACCTGTGGATAGGAAATATCCTTCTACGGTCACATTACGGCTGCAGAGATATCAAGAACAAAAATAAACTATCTAACACATGTCCATAAGCCAGAATAAATGAGTCAAGAATAAAATAATGCGGAAACAAAAAAGATCCAATACAGGAATAAACTGGAATGTACGTCCCATAATGCGGGCTCACATCAGGAATAAAAATACTGAAAGGAAAAATAAACTAACTACTAACAAGTCCTCACTGCTCAGCCTGCTCACTGGGAGACTCTTGCTCGGCCTGCAGCAAAGGTAAAGAATCTTGGCCATGCAAAACCCAGACGTCAGTGCGCCATAATATCAAGCAATAATATAAACAGGGATAGCAAGACATGCAGGTATGAGTATGAACAGTAAAACAGGTATAACAGTAATATAATGAGGACAGTGAGGGTAATGTGCAGTGAGTAGTCTAGACTGGTCTATTGGGTTAACTACTCTCAAGTTTTTGAAATCAATTTGATGAATCATCGATGTAACTCAATAGTATCCCGTGCATGCCCGGGATCACGGTCAAGATTCTCGGGCTGAATTCGAGACGTGCCGCAAGGCAGTAAAAGGTAGTATGTAACGATGAATGATGTCAGCAGCAGCATCCCGGGGCTGGCCTAGCCCGTAAGACTGATCAGTAAAGGTATCGAACTGTCAAGTTACAAGTCAGGTTTCATCATTGATTTTCCCATACCCCCAGGTTATGTGTTCAAGTCAGGTATTGATAAATCTGGAGCTAATGCCAACACAGGATCAAGCAAGTACAGGTTTGTATAAATAGACAACAGGAAATGTCCTTAGGGACAACATGTCAAGGTTGTTGGCATTAGTAACAAGATCAGGTAACAGGTCAAGCTGTGGTACATCAGATCAAGTCAGGTAGTGAACAAGTATCAATCATGACAAGAAGTGCACAGGTATCAAGTCGTATCAAGTAGTAGTATATCAAGTCATGTCAGGGGGTGCACAAATGTCACATGGGTGCTCATAATCAAACTATAATAACCATGGGTACACAAAAACAAGTATGGGGTACCAATGTAACAATAAAATGGAATAGTATGATGTAGTATGCAAATAGGTATAAATTCAAACACATGGATACACAGTTATCGATTAGGGTTAAGATTATAATTCCAATATTAATCAGGATGCACTTTATTAAACATGGAATAATACTATCACATTATTATGCACAAATATGATCTAAGGATGCAATTATATATATATTAGGCAAGATGGATGCAAACGGGTGTCCGAAAGGTTATAAACTATAAAATGGTACTATGGGATGTACAAATAAGCACTATGTGATGTAAATATGGATATGGGAACAGTATATTGTAATCTAATATGCAACAAGTTATGTTTTCATGTTCTAGATCTAAAATGATATAAACGGAATATCGAAATGTTAAAATGAAATATGGGTTACTAGATTTAAACAACAAGTATAATATGTATTTAAATAAGTATATAATAATTTAAATAACATGTAGCAAGATTAACTTGCCTAGACGGATTAAGAAACGGGGTGTACAGAACGTC
Organism: Agapanthus africanus; assembly: GCA_030015575.1. Lineage (NCBI taxonomy): Eukaryota > Viridiplantae > Streptophyta > Magnoliopsida > Asparagales > Amaryllidaceae > Agapanthus > Agapanthus africanus. The sequence goes on along the minus strand of CM057342.1, from coordinate 728,366,075 downwards.
TCACGTCGGAGAAAAAGTCGCGACGCGCGCACGGTACACGGAACAGATCCAAACAACGCACAGGGTGATCACACAAGTCAAGTTTGTTCGCTGGGTCGTCGGGATTGTCGGCGTCATTACGTCTCCGGCGAACTACAGAGATCAAAATTTTCAGAAAAGAAAAGAAAAGAAAGAAGGAAAGAAAGAGAAGAAAGGAAAGAGGAAGAAGAAGAATGAGAAAAGGGGAAAGCTCACTGTGGTCTGCAGAAAGGGTCGTGAGGGTGTCGACGGCGTCGACGGCGTCGACGAAGCTCCGGCGAGGCAACCTGCAAAGAATAAAGATCCATTTTCTAAAAAAACATAAGAAGGGAAAGAAAAGAAAGGAAGAAGAAGGAAGGGGAAGGAGAGGGAGTGCAAGGGCTCACTGGGTATACGGTGATCTAGGAACGAGGGAGCGACGACGAAGTCGACTCCGGTGATCGTCGCTCGCGGTGAAGTGGTGCACAGGGGGCTCGGGTTCATTCTCGGGTGTGTGTGCAGGGCTCGAGGATGGGGAGAGAAGGTGGAGGTGTCGAGGAGGGTGAGGAGGCGGCGACGAGACGGCGATGGCGATGATGACGGTGGCGCAGGCGAGGGAGGCGGCGGCTAGGGTTTGCAGGTCTCGGGGTTTTTAAAGAAATGAGGAGGGGAGAAGAAGGAATATATGTATAAATATATATAGAGAGAGAGAGAAATATTCGGCGAGAGGAGATCGAGAGGAGAGAGAGAGTGGTGAATAGTGAGGAGAGATAATTTTGTTTTTATTTAGGGAGAGAGAGAAAGGGATAGCAGTGAGAGAGAGGGGGAGAGAGAGAGAAAGGAATAAAGAAAAGAAAGAGAGAGAGGAAAGAAGTGGGGCCGGGGGTCAGAGGAGAGAGGCTGTGTGCGTGTGTTTAGGAGTTAGGATTTTATTTTTATTTTAAATTTAAAAAGATTTAAATTGGTTATCGAAATCTTGTGAACTGTTAAAAATATTAGAATTAAGTTTTAAAATTTAAATAAATTGAATTTTGGCGGGATACAAAAATATTTCAAAACGCACCCGGGTCGGGTCTAAAATTCAGATTTAAAATACGAAAAATATATGCGACTTCCAAATTTTAAAATGAATGCTCAGTTAATGAAAATGCATACCCCCAAGAACGGATACACGTACGTGCGCGTAGCCATCCAAACACGTCCGTTTCACTGAACGGGACGAGAACAAGATGCGCGGATGCTACCATGGGGTTAGGGGTATCATGCAGGCTATGAAATGCAATTTTAATTTATTTTCCGTGACTTAAAATGTTATATGGTAAAATATGCGATGCTAGATGAAATGCCAGTATGTATTAATCATGAGATGCACGTGTCTATGCAACAAGTCAAGGTAATTTATAAATATGAATCAAACAAGTTCAAGCAAGCGGGTCGGGTCGAATGCAATGTAAAATGTAAAATACCATTCGCACCCAAACACGATAAATCAATAAAATACCACAGATAAATAAATACGGGAACTGGAATTGGTATAAATAAACTAGGTTGTTACATTATACCCAACTACAAAAAGAATTTCGTCCTCGAAATTCCAAGAACAAGAAAGGATAAACAATCAACAAACTACAAGAATAGATGTGGAAACTTCAGTCGGATTTCATCTTCTCGTTCCCAAGTTGATTCTCCATGTGAACGATTACCCCAAGAAACAAGTACAAGAGGGATAATTTTGTTCTTAAGAACCTTTTCTCTTCGATCCACAATCGACATCGGTCGCTCCTCAAAAGTCAAATCTTCTCGGATAGTCAGTTCCGAATGATCCAGCACGTGTGTTTCATCTCGAACATACTTACGGAGTTGAGATACGTGAAACACGTCATGAACATTCGCCAAGAATTGCGGTAACGCCAATCGATACGCCACTTCTCCAACACGCTCCAAAATCTCAAAAGGTCCAACGAATCAAGGACTAAGCTTTCCTCGATTTCCGAAACGAATCACCCCTCTAGTCAATGATATCTTCAAGAATACCAAATCACCAACAGCGAACTCTACAGGTCTTCTCGATTTATCTGCCCAACTCATTTGTCGGTCTTGTGCTGCTTTCATATGATTCCGGATAGTGTTAACCTTCTCAACTGTTTGCACGATCAAATCCGGTCCCAACAATCTTCGTTCTCCTACATCGTCCCAATAAACAGGTGAACGACACCTGCGACCATATAAAGATTCGAATGGAGCCATCTGAATAGTCGCCTGGAAACTGTTATTGTACGAAAACTCTACCAAGTGTAGATGATCCTCCCATGATCCCTTGAAGTCTAACATGCAAGCTCTCAACATGTCTTCAAGAGTTTCGATCGTTCTCTCCGACTGGCCATCTGTCTGAGGATGATAAGCTGTGCTAAACTTCAATCGAGTCCCCAAACTTTTCTGTAAGCTTCTCCAAAAGTGCGATAAGAAACGAGTGTCACGGTCGAACACGATGTTCACCGGTGCTTCATGCAATTTTACAATCTCCTGCATGTACCGTTCTGCCAAAGTTTTTGTTGATTGACCAACTCGAAATGGTATGAAATGAGCTGTGGTCAATCGATCAACAATCACCCAAACTGCATTGTTGCCCTTTAGACTCCGCGGTAAAGCCGTCACGAAATCCATGGTTATATGTTCCCACTTCTATTGAGGAATCGGAAGTGGTTGCAATAAACCAGCAACCCTTTGATGTTCAGCCTTAACTTGCTGACACACCAAGCACTTTGCCACAAAGCGGGCAATCTCCCGTTTCATACCTTCCTACCAGAAATGCTGTCGTAGGTCACGGTACATCTTCGTGCCTCCTGGATGTACGGAATGTGCTGAACTGTGCGCCTCTTTCATAACTTCTTCGCGGATATCTCCCTTCGGCACACACAAACGACTACCATATCGCAACGAACCATCTTCATGAATTAACAAGTCCGTTCGAAGTCCAGCTTCAACCTGTTCTCGAAACTTTTGCAATCTAAGGTCCTATAACTGCGCTGCTTTAATATTCTCGATCAACGACGACTGTACTTGCAGCTGCATCAATTATCCCGAAGAATGCGGTAGCATAACCTCCAAATCAAATATTCGAAAATCTTCGATAAGTTCTTTCTGTGCAGTCAACATCTGAATTGCAGGCAACCGACTAAGCGCGTCCAGCACAACATTAACTTTCCCCGGATGGTACTTAAGATCAAGATCGTAGTCAGCCATCAGCTCCAACCATCTACGCTGCCTCATAATAAGCTCTTTCTGCGTGAACACATACTTCAAGCTTTTATGATCGGTGAATACTTCGACCCTTTCGCCCAATAAATAGTGTCTCCAAATCTTCAAAGCGAAAATCACTGTTGCTAGCTCCAAGTCATGAGTTGGGTAATTCTTTTCATGGGTCTTTAACTGTCTCGATGCGTAAACTATAACCCTCCCATGTTACATCAAAACACATCCCAATCCTTTCCCCGATGCGTCGCTGTGAATCACCAATCCTTCGGAACTGTCTGGCACGGTTAAAATAGGAGTGGTTATCAATCTCTGTTTCAACGCCTCAAAAACTGACGCACACTTATCCGTCCATATAAATGGTACTTCTTTGCGCGTAAGCTTGGTCAAAGGCTCAACCAGACGAGCAAAGTTCTCTACGAACCTTCTATAATACCCGGCAATTCCAAGAAAGCTTCTTATCTCTGCAACATTCTTCTGAATCGGCCAATCTCGAACTGCTGCAATTTTTTCGGGATCAACGGCGATTCCATCTCCAGACACGACATGCCCCAAAAACTTCACTTCTTCAAGCCAAAACTCGCACTTGCTCATCTTTGCATACAATCTTTCTTGCTTCAATGTCTGCAGTGCGATCTTCAAGTGTTCTGCATGCTCTTCAATACTCTTTGAGTAGACTAGAATATCATCAATGAACACCACTATAAACTGGTCTAAGAATGGTGAAAAGATTCGGTTCATCAAGTCCATAAATATCGCCGGTGCATTCGTTACTCCGAAGGGCATCACTAAATACTCGTAATGTCCATACCGAGTTCGGAACGCCGTCTTGTAAATATCTTCTGATTTAACTCGGACCTGATGATATCCGGATCGCAAATCCAGCTTCGAGAATACCCTCGCTCCACTAAGCTGCTCAAATAATTCGCCAATGCGAGGGATCGGGTACTTGTTCTTAATAGTCATCCGGTTTAATTCTCGATAATCGATGCACATCCTCTTTATGCCATCTTTCTTCTTGACTAGAAGAACTAGAGCTCCCCAAGGCGAGTTACTGCTGCGAATCCAACCCTTCTCAAGTAATTCAGTAACCTGCTTCTTGACTTCTTCCAACTCTATTGGTGCTATGGGATAGTACGCTTTAGAGACTGGCGCTGCACCAGGAATAAGATCGATCGCAAACTCCACATCTCGTTTTGGTTGTAAACCCGAGATGTCCTCGAACACGTCTATGAAATCTCGAACTATAGCTAGCGCTTCTTCTTTATCAACTTCCATCGACGAAAGAACATTAGTTGTCGGCCTAGCCCTAAACTCGACTGGCCTGACAGAACTGCTTCCTCCAGTAAAGATAAACTCTGGATGTCCGGGAATCTGGAAAATTACTTTCTTTGCCCTACAATCAATGTGAGCGTGGAAAGTACCGAGAAAATCCATTCCCAAGACGACTTCATAGCTGCCTGTATCAATCACCAAGAAATCTGCAAATAGCTCCCGTCCGCAAACAACAACAGAACAATCCTTATATTCTCTACTAAATATGATCTTCCCATTCCCAGTGTGTATGTCCCAGCAACTAGACAGGGTCGTGCAAGCAATCGAGTGTGTAGCAATAAACTTGGATGATATAAAACGATGGGATGCACCAGAATCGAATAACGCTAATGCGGGAAAACCATGAACAAGTAGAATACCTGAAACAACTTCTCCTGAAGCCTTAGCTTCCTCAGCCGTCAGAGTAAATGCTCGAGCTTGATTAGGTCCCTGAGTCAACTGCTTCTGTCCCTGAAATGGTTTCTGCGGTGGCTTCTAAACATCATCCTTCGTGCGAAGCTTTGACGGACAAGCGTTGATAGTATGATTCGCCGATCCATAAACCAAACAGAGTCCCCGCATCCTTCGACAATCTCTTTGCACATGTCCGGGTAAATGGCAGTAGTCACAAATCACGCTCTTTCTTTGATCAACGACAACCGGCTTCTTCATAGGTGTTACGCCACGTCGGTTCACCGAAATACCTCTGCGTACATGCGCTCGGTTCGGTGCAAATGCCGGCTTCCGTACTGTAACTGCTGGCTGCTGCGTACTCTCAGTCTTCATAGATAGGCTCTGCTGCTCTCGGGTCGCTGTAAGTACTTGTGAGAAAGTGGTCAAACCCAGGGAGACAATCTGCCTCTGGATGTCCACATCCAAACTGCGCATGAACTTCCTTGCCTTATCAGCATCGTTGGCAACCAAAGGTCCAGCGAATCTACAGAGCCGCGTCCACTCAGCTGCATGTACATCCACAGGTGCGCCGTTCTTCTTCAAACTGATACCAAAACAAACCCTGTCACGCCCCGCTTCCCAGAGTACGCTAAGATAGGCACGTGACAGAGCCAACCATGCTACCTGTGGATAGGAAATATCCTTCCACAGTCACATTACGGCGTAGAGATATCAAGAACAATAATAAACTATCTAACACATGTCCATAAGCCAGAATAAACGAGTCAAGAATAAAATAATGCGGAAGCAAAAAGATCCAATACAGGAATAAACTAGAATGTACGTCCCATAATGCGGGCTCACATCAAGAATGAAAATACTAAAAGGAAAAATAAACTAACTACTAGCAAGTCCTCACTGCTCGGCCTGCTGACTGAAATACTCCTGCTCGGCCTGCAGCAAAGGTAAAGAATATAGGCCATGCAAAACCCAGACGTCAGTGCATCATAATATCAAGCAATAATATAGACAGGGGGTAGCAAGACATACAGATATGAGCATGAACGGTAAAACAGTACCATAAATAGTGACAGTGAAGGGTAAGGCACAGGTGATGTGCAGTGAGTATCTAAACTAGCCTACTGGGTTATCTACTCTCAAGTCTTTGAAATCAATTTGATGAATCATCGATGTAACTCAATAGGGGAAATCATCACATATAGTCAGCTCCGAATGATCCAGCACGTGTGTTTCATCTCGAACATACTTACGGAGTTGAGATACGTGAAACACGTCATGAACATTCGCCAAAGATTGCGGTAACGCCAATCGATACGCCACTTCTCCAACACGCTCCAAAATCTCAAAAGGTCCAACGAATCGAGGACTAAGCTTTCCTCGACTTCCGAAACGAATCACCCCTCTAGTCGGTGATATCTTCAAGAATACCAAATCACCAACGGCGAATTCTAGAGGCATTCTCGATGTATCTGCCCAACTCTTTTGTCGGTCTTGTGCTGCTTTCATATGATTCCGGATAGTGTTAACCTTCTCAACTGTTTGCACGATCAAATCCGGTCCCAACAATCTTTGTTCTCCAACATCGTCTCAACAAACAGGTGAACGACACTTGCGACCATACAATGCTTCGAATGGAGCTATCTGAATAGTCGCCTGGAAACTGTTATTGTAAGAAAACTCCACCAAGTGTAGATGATCCTCCCATGAACCCTTGAAGTCTAACATGCAAGCTCTCAACATGTCTTCAAGAGTTTGGATCGTTCTCTCTGACTGGCCATCTATCTGAGGATGATAAGCTGTGCTAAACTTCAATCGAGTCCCAAAACTTTCTTGTAAGCTCCTCCAAAAGTGCGATAAGAAACGAGTGTCACGGTCGGATACGATGCTCATCGGTACTCCATGCAATCTTACAATCTCCTGCATGTACCGTTCCGCCAACGTTTCCGTTGACTGACCAACTCAAAATGGTATGAAATGATCTGCCTTGGTCAATCGATCAATAATCACCCAAACTGCATTGTTGCCCTTTGGACTCCGCGGTAAAGCTGTCACGAAATCCATGGTTATATGTTCCCACTTCTATTGAGGAATCGGAAGTGGTTGCAATAAACCAGCTACCCTTTGATGTTCAGCCTTAACTTACAGACACACCGAGCACTTCGCTACAAAGCGGGCAATCTCCCTTTCCATGCCTTCCCACCAGAAATGCTGTAGTAGATCACGGTACATCTTCGTGCCTCCTGGATGTACGGAATATGCCGAACTGTGCACCTCCTTCATAACTTCTTTGCGAATATCTCCTTTTGGCACACACAAATGGCTACCATATCGTAACGAACCATCTTCATGAATTAACAAGTCCGTACGAAGTCCAGCTTCAACTTGTTCTCTAAACTTCTGCAATCTTGGGTCCTGTGATTGTGTTGCTTTAATATTATCGATCAACGAAGACTGTACTTGCAGCTGCATCAACTGTCCCAAAAAATGCGGTAGCACGATCTCCAACTCGAATCTCCGAAAATCTTCGATAAGCTCCTTCTGTGCAGTCAACATCTGAATTGCTGGCAACCGACTAAGTGCATCCGGCACAACATTAACTTTCTCCGGATGGTACTTAAGATCAAGATCGTAGTTAGCCATCAGCTTCAACCATCTGCGCTGCCTCATATTAAGCTCCTTCTGCGTGAACACATACTTCAAACTTTTATGATCGGTGAATACTTCGATCCTTTCGCCTAATAAATAGTGTCTCCACATCTTCAAAGCGAAAATCACTGCTGCTAGCTCCAAGTCATGAGTTGGGTAATTCTTCTCATGGGTCTTTAACTGTCTCGATGCGTAAGCTATAACCTTCCCATGCTGCATCAAAACACATCCCAATCCTTTCCCAGATGTGTCGCTGTGAATCACCAATCCTTCGGAACCGTCTGGCGGTCAAAATAGGAGCGGTTGTCAATCTTTGCTTTAATGCCTCAAAAGCTGACGCACAACTATCCATCCATACGAACAGTACCTCCTTCCGTGTAAGCTTGGTCAAAGGCTCAGCCAATCGAGCAAAATTTTCCACGAATCTTCTATAGTATCCTGCAAGTCCAAGAAAACTTCTGATCTCTGCTACGTTCTTCGGAATCGTCCAATCATGAACTGCTGCAATCATCTCAGGGTCAACAGCGATTCCATCTGCAGCTACGACATGCCCCAAAAACTTCACTTCTTCAAGCCAAAACTCGCACTTGCTCATCTTTACATACAATCTTTCATGCCTCAATGTCTGCAGTGCGATCTTCAAGGGTTCCGCATGCTCTTCAATGCTCCTCTAGTAGACCAGAATATCATCGATGAACACCACTATAAACTGGTCCAAGAACGGTGAAAAGATTCGGTTCATCAAGTCCATAAATATCGCCGGTGCATTCGTGACTCCGAATGGCATCACTAAATACTCGTAATATCCATATCGAGTTCGGAACGCAGTCTTGCAAATATCCTCTGATTTAACTCGGACCTGATGATATCCGGATTGCAAATCCAGCATCGAGAATACCCACGTGCCACTAAGTTGCTCGAACAATTCGCTGATGTGAGGGATCGGGTACTTGTTCTTAATAGTCACCCGGTTTAATTCTCTATAATCGATGCACATTCTCCTTGTGCCATCTTTCTTCTTGACTAGAATAACTGGAGCTCCCCAAGGTGAATTGCTACTGCGAATCCAACCCTTCTCTAGCAATTCGGTAACCTGCTTCTTGACTTCTTCCAACTCCACTGGTGTCATTGGATAGTACGCCTTTGAGATTGGCGCTATACCAGGAAAAAGATCGATCGCGAACTCCACATCTCGTTTTGGAGGTAAACCCGAGATATTCTCAAACACGTCCATGAACTCTCGAACTACAGCTGGTGCTTCCTCCTTATCAACTTCCATGGACGAAAGAACATTGCTTGTCGGCCTAGCCCTAAACTCGACTGGCCCGATAGAACTGCTACCTCCAGCAAAACAAACTCCGGATGTCCGGGAATCTGGAAAATCACTTTCTTTGCCCTACAATCAATGTGAGCGTGGAAAGTGCCGAGAAAAATCCATTCCCACGACAACTTCATAACTGCCGATATAGATCACCAAGAAATCTGCAAAACATGAACTGGTAAGTAATGAAACTGAGAGAACCAAGGTAATAAAACGACCATGGAACAAGGAAATGAATCAAGACCAGGACTCCAAGTTACTTAAATAGAGTACCGCAATGTAACCATGCTGCAGTTCATAGTTACAATCACATAACTCCGTTCAAGTCGCCCAAATCCTAGTATCAGAATCAAAGGAATAAGACGGAAGAAACAATAGGGAACCAAAAGAATTTCAACTCGAGATGCAAAGTTGTTTGCATATCGTCAGGATAGGGGTCAAGAGAAAGATATGATTCAAGAATCATGATAACAATGTGGCAGGACATGTTCCTAATCACGGATTTTCTGATTCGTGTATTGAGTCCAATACCCAACTACAAAAGAATCAAACCCGATTAACCTAAATCCTATGGCTCTGATACCAAACAAACCCTGTCACATCCCGCTTCCCAGAGTACGCTAAGATAGGCACGTGACAGAGCCAACCATGTTACCTGTGGATAGGAAATATCCTTCCACAGTCACATTACGGCTGTAGAGATATCAAGAACAAAAATAAACTATCTAACACATGTCCATAAGCCAGAATAAATGAGTCAAGAATAAAATAATGCGGAAGCAAAAAGATCCAATACAGGAATAAACTGGAATATACGTCCCATAATGCGGGCTCATATCAGGAATGAAAATACTGAAAGGAAAAATAAACTAACTACTAATAAGTCCTCACTGCTCGGCCTGCTCACTGGGAGACTCCTGCTCGGCCTGCAGCAAAAGTAAAGAATCTGGGCCATGCAAAACCCAGACGTCGGTGCGTCATAATATCAAGCAATAATATAAACAGGGGTAGCAAGACATGCAGGTATGAGTATGAACAGTAAAACAGGTATAACAGTAATATAATGAGGACAGTGAGGGTAATGTGCAGTGAGTAGTCTAGACTGGTCTATTGGGTTAACTACTCTCAAGTCTTTGAAATCAATTTGATGAATCATCGATATAACTCAATAGTATCCCGTGCGTGCCCGGGACCACGGTAAAGATTCTCGGGCTGAATCCGAGACGTGCCGCAAGGCAGTAAAAGGTAGTATGTAACGATTAATGATGTCAGCAGCATCATCCCGGGGCTGGCCTAGCCCGTAAGACTGATCAGTAAAGGTATCGAACTGTCGAGTTACAAGTCAGGTTTCATCATTGATTTTCCCATACCCTCAGGTTATGTGTTCAAGTCAGGTATTGATAAATCTGAAGCTAATGCCAACACAGGATCAAGCAGGTACAGGTTTGTCTGAATAGACAACAGGAAATGTCCATAGGGACAACATGTCAAGGTTGTTGGCATTAGTAACAAGATCAGGTAACAGGTCAAGCTGTGGTACATCAGGTCAAGTCAGGTAGTGAACAAGTATCAATCATGACAAGAAGTGCACAGGTATCAAGTCGTATCAAGTAGTAGTGTATCAAGTCATGTCAGGGGGTGCACAAATGTCACTTGGGTGCTCATAATCAAACTATAATAAGCATGGGTACACAAAAACAAGTATGGGGTACCAATGTAACAATAAAATGGAATAGTGTGATGTGGTATGCAAATAGGTATAAATTCAAACACATGGATGCACAGTTATCGATTAGGGTTAAGATCATAATTCCAATATTAATCCGGATGCACTTTATTAAACATGGAATAATACTATCACATTATTATGCACAAATATGATCTAAGGATGCAATTATATATATATATATATATATATATATATATATATATATATTAGGCGAGATGGATGCAAACGGGTGTCCGAAAGGTTATAAACTATAAAATGGTACTATGGGATGTACAAATAAGCACTATGTGATGTAAATATGGATATGGGTACAGTGTATTGTAATCTAATATGCAACAAGATATGTTTTCATATTCTAGATCTAAAATGATATAAACGGAACATCGAAATATTAAAATGAAATATGGGTCACTAGATTTAAACAACAGGTATAATATGTATTTAAATAAGTATATAATAATTTAAATACAATGTAGCAAGATTAACTTGCCTAGACGGATCAAGAAACGGGGTGTACGGAACGTCTCACGTCGGCGAAAAAGTCGCGACGCGCGCACGGTATACGGAATGGATCCAAACAACGCACAGGGTGATCATACAAGTCAAGTTTGTTCACTGGGTCATCGGGATTGTCGGCGTCATTACGTCTCCGGCGAACTACAGAGATCAAAATTTTCAGAAAAGAAAAGAAAAGAAAGAAGGAAGGAAAGAGAAGAAGGGAAAGAGGAAGAAGAAGAATGAGAAAAGGGGAAAGCTCACTGTGGTCTGCAGAGAGGGTCGTGAGGATGTCGACGGCGTCGACGGAGCTCTAGCGAGGCGACCTGCAGAGAACAGAGATCCGTTTTCTAAAAAAGCAGAAGAAGGGAAAGAAAAGAAAGGAAGAAGAAGGAAGGGGAAGGAGAGGGAGTGCAAGGGCTCACTGGGTATACGGTGATCTGGGAATGAGGGAGCGACGACGAGGTCGACTCTGGTGATCGTCGCTCGCGGTGAAGTGGTGCACAGGGGGCTCGAGTTCGTTCTCGGGTGTGTGTGCAGGGCTCAGGGAAGGAGAGAGAAGGTGGAAGTGTCGAGGAGGGTGAGGAGGCAGCGACAAGAAAGTGATGGCGACGATGACGGCGACGCAGGGGAGGGAAGAGGCGGCTAGGGTTTGCAGGTCTTGGGGTTTTTAAAGAAATGGGGAGGGGAGAAGAAGGAATATATGTATAAATATATATAGAGAGAGAGAAATATTCAGCGAGAGGAGAGAGAGAGGAGATCGAGAGGAGAGAGAGAGTGTGGTGAACAGTGAGGAGAGATAATTTTGTTTTTATTTTGGGAGAGAGAGAAAGGGATAGCGGTGAGAGAGAGAGGGAGAGAGAGAAAGGAATAAAGAAAAGAAAGAGAGAGAGGAAAGAAGTGGGGCCGGGGGTCAGAGGAGAGAGGCTGTGTGTGCGTGTGTTTAGGAGTTAGGATTTTATTTTTATTTTAAATTTAAAAAGATTTAAATTAGTTATCGAAATCTTGTGAACTGTTAAAAATATTAGAATTAAATTTTAAAATTTAAATAAATTGAATTTTGGCGGGATACAAAAATATTTCAAAACTCACCCGGGTCGGGTCTAAAATTCAGATTTAAAATACGAAAAATATATGCGACTTCCAAATTTTAAAATGAATGCTCAGTTAATGAAAATGCATACCCCCAAGAACGGATGCACGTACGTGCGTGTAGCCATCCAAACACGTCCGTTTCACTGAACGGGACGAGAACAAGATGCGCGGATGCTACCACGGGGTTAGGGGTATCATGCAGGCTATGAAATACAATTTTAATTTATTTTCCGTGACTTAAAATGTTATATGGTAAAATATGCGATGCTAGATGAAATGCCAGTATGTATTAATCATGAGATGCACGTGTCTATGCAACAAGTCAAGGTAATCTATAAATATGAATCAAACAAGTTCAAGCAAGCGGGTCGGGTCGAATGCAATGTAAAATGTAAAATACCATTCGCACCCAAACACGATAAATCAATAAAATACCACAGATAAATAAATATGGAAACTGGAATTGGTATAAGTGAACTAGGTTGTTACAACATGCTTCTAGAAGGGGACACCTCATTATTTGGATTTATCTATTTTGAGAAATAGATTAATGAGGTAGAAAATGGAGATATTTGTGGCATAGTGAAGCATGGCTCATTTGCATTTGTTTATTGGTTTAGACTCACTATTCAAGCATGGTTGATATTTTCAATTTGAAAATATTGCATGCTTGAGTGAAATGCATGTAGGAGCCATTTTTCACTTGCTTTCTCACTAGCTCATTTGCAATTTCACTTTCTCTCTCCATTTTTCTCTCCTTCTTCCTCAAGACCTAAAACCTTCACATGTGTTGTGACCTATTAGGTCTATTGAGATTAAATACTCCATTAGATACTCTACATCTTCTAAGCTATCTAACTTAGCAAACTAGGTACCTTCGTTACCTCGGTTTAGAGCTTGGAGTTTGAAGTACATACTCTTGGATGGATCATCTTCGACACGAGGAGGCCGGCGTTTCAAGCGCGATCCTATCTTCGAGGAGCTCAAGAAGACGAGGAGGAGAAGAAGACCCGAAGAACTTGTAAACAAGGAGGTATAAACCCTAACATAGTAGTTAGAACCTCCTAGTAGATATAGCTAGTTAAGCTTTCTTGTAAGATCATGGAGTTAAAGTCGGTGTTGCAAAGTATGAAAAAATCGTTTTTTTGTAAATTCCGCCTTCCCACAAGTGCGTGGGTTCTGCGACATCGACTTACAGTGGTATCAGAGACTACTACACCTTAACTAGTTTGTTAGCAAGTGATTAGAACTTCGATCGACGAAAAAATACCCGAAATTAAATTTCCGAGATATGCTTGCTGTCGATTTTTAAAAACTGTTCAAAAAATTATTTCAGCGACCTTAAAAATACTTGCAGGCATTTCTAAGACCTAGAAAAAAAATCTGAGCATCTAACTCATCAACTTTGTGGCGGAACCGCCGCCAAATAGGTCATTTGGCGGAGGAACCGCGGCCAAATAGGTCATTTGGCGGCGGAACCGCCACCGAGTTGTGGCCAAGTTGCTCCCAATTTTTTCTGTGGTTTTGGTTCTTGGATATGATTTTTAGTATATTTGGTTTTTACCCAGATTGTTTGTGTACTAGTTTGTGCATGGGGTAAACAAGGATAAGTATTATCGATCGAAATTCTAAGTTCTTGGCTAATCGGTGTTTCTGTGTTTATATATGTGTTGCTAAACGTCTGCTAATCGCTATATGTTGATTAGTGGGTGTTGCACATATCTGTATTATGATGGTTTGTGTATATAAAGTATTGGATCGTCGTGGATGAATAGCCGGGGGATGTGAGAAAAGTGTTTTCTTTTCTTTCATTCATGTAAATTTGTAAATTTATATAATATTATTTTTGCGGGGCACATCCGAGTTGAGGTTGTAGCCACCGTTGTATTATTTCATTTACTTTTTCTTGCACCTAGGATAGACCCAAGGTGGGGTGCACAAACTACCGAGTTCTTGAAGTGCCGAGTGGCCTACTCATTTTATTGAGGGAGGTTGCTTCACTTCGGGAATTTAGCGGGTAGTTTGCCGCACCCGTAGGGGTCTAGGGTGGGGTTTGGCTATTCATCACGACCGTGGAATCCGTCTTTCGTTCTAGACTAAAACGAAACACGGAATTCCTAGTATATTCAATATATTCATCTGTGATCTGTGATCTGGAATGCCTATTATTGCGTGAGACGAATAGCTATATATATATATATATATATATATATATATATATATATATTATAATAATGTTGCTTATGTTTTACACCCACGCTAGTCCAGCCCCCGCTCTGTCGTTAGTTAAGTAACCTAACGGTGCATGACGGGGCTCCGTGGCGAATGTGAATGGCATAAGCATACGTTCTATTTTCATTTCTTTTCTGCAATGATAGAGTTAAATGATGGGACCGTATTAATATTGATTAATGCAAGGAAAATAAACCAAAGTTTAAATCGTTGGAATAATTTCAAAACCATTCGGTTTTCTTGAAAAACAACTTTCAAATGTGGAGCATAAACCACTCCTTTTAAAAGCTATCATGGTTCCTTCGACTTTATCAAGTTCATTACGTTCACGGTTTCGCCAAAACCATCCGTAGCCCTCCATCATTTCAGATGGGTATTCAGTAGTATTCAAGCTATGTATTTTGACTTTCGCCAAGGCATAGTAATTGGTAGCTGCTAAGTATTCATTTGTAGTATAGATAGATGCGTTGATTTAGGACAGTCGTACAGCTATTTTGGCCTTCGTCAAGGGTTTATACGGATGGGTTCAAATTAACCTGGATAATGACGGGTAGAACTTGACTTGTGTCTTATGATATGTTGGCCTTCGTCAAGGTCATAAGCGCCTAGGGCAAAAATCCACATCGGGAGTTTCAAAGGAAAATGAAACCTGCTAGTGTTGCATACCATTTGGATTGTGATGATTTTGGTAGGATTCCATCAAGGTTGTCACACGATAATATTTGGATCCCGATCCTACTGTGAGTATCCGCTACTCTTTGGGAGATTTTTTTCACTAAACAATTAATACTATAAACCAAGTAGGTACTTAGAATGGTGTTAGCGGGGCTACGCCTCCAGGAAAAAGAGGTTATGTAATTAAGGAACTTCGCGAAAGCGTTGGAAAACCTCCCTCGAAATACCAACACTAGACTGGACAAAAGGTTAAGCAAGAATTGTAGGGTGAGATTAATCCTGACTAATTCTTCTTTGATGATTTGAAGGAGGATTCGAGGAACAGTGGGAGCCATCCTGTCTAGATAAACTAATAACCAATCTAAACTTTCAAGAGTATCATGCTGAGTGTTTCATCTCTCTCCCCTAATTGTTGCGACTAAAATGACCGGACTTAAGTTACTGCTAGATAATACGAAATTGACTGGGCCAAACTATAAATATTGGTTAAGAAATGTCTGGATGGTCATTACCTGTGACAAGCTGGGCTGCTTCCTTAGTACCAAAGCCCCCGCCGTCCCAGGTCCAGATTCCACCATCACGAATGTTGAAATCCGTAAGACATAGGAAATAGACAGTGGAAGAGCCAAGTGCCTCATGTTGACCTCAATGGATAATGAACACCAGAGGCGGTCCGAGAAGATGGACTTAGCTTCCATCTTCCTCCATACCAAAGATTTATATGGAGAGCAATTTTGTATCACAAGATATGAGATCTCGAAGAAATCGTTTCAGGCGAGATTGGCTGTCGGGTTATCTGTAGGGGACCACGTCTTTAGATGATTAGCTATATTGAAGAGCTCGCGGATCTTGGGACCACGTTGGAGAACGAGTTATATACTGACTTGATTCTACAGTCCCACCCTTCTACCTATACTCAGTTTATCTTGAATTTCAACATTCAAGGAAAGGAAGTTTCACTTCCAGAACTCCTCAACATGTTGAGGAGTGCTGAGGGCACCCTACAGAAATTCAGGAAGACACCCGTTCTGCTTATTGGGGAATCTTCCTCTTTTAGATCAAAGGCGAAAGCCAAGGGGAAGAAGAAAAAGGCCTCCACCAAGCTGAAAGGCGGTGTCAGTAAGGTAGAGGAAAAGGGCAGGGCAAAATTTTCGGGGCTGACAGTTGGGAAGGAGGAATGTGTCTATTGTCATGGGAAAAGGGCATTGGAAGAAGGACTGCAGGGCTTTGGAAAGCTAGAAACCAGGATTTGAAGCACATTGTGGCTTCGGCTTCACGTGTGTTTATGATTGAAAACTGTCTGTCAATTAACTCTACTTCCTGGGTACTAGATACCGGATCAGGATCTCATATTTGTAATTCATTGCAAGCTCTGAGAAACCGTAGAGTTATCAAGGCAGGTGATATAACTCTCAGGGTTGCTAACGAAATGAGCATGGATGCTGTATCCATAGGGGATATCACCTAGGATTGACAAGTGGGCAGATTTTGATTTTGCGTAACTGTTTGTGTATACCTAGTTTAGCATGTAATATCATCTCTGTATCTTTACTATCTAAAGAAGGTTATGATTTTACATTTGTAAGCGATGTCGTCCACATCCATCATAATCATGCTTTGATTGGGTTAGGTACACTAGATAACGGTATATACGTATTAAATCAAGCTCAGGTTTTCAGAGTCCAGAACACACTTAAAAGAAAGTCTCCGGAATTAAATCAGGCTTTCTTATGGTATTGTAGACTGGGTCACATCAATGAAACACGGTTGACGAAGTTACATAAAGAGAGATATTTGGATCCGTTTGAATATCAGTCTTATGCAATTTGTCAATCATGTCTCAAAGGAAAGATGACAAAGACTCCGTTCACTAGACACGAAGTAAGAGCCAACGAGCTCTTGGGACTCATACACAGCGACGTGTGTGGTCCAATGTCTACATATGCAAGAAGTGATTTTTCATACTTCATTACTTTTACGGATGATTTCTCAAGGTACGGACATGTATTTTTGATGAAACATAAATCTGAGGCCTTTGAGAAATTCCGAAAATACAAGAATGAAGTGGAAAAACAAACCGGCAAAAGTATCAAGACACTTAGATCTGATCGAGGTGTTGAATACTTAAGTGCCGAGTTCCTAGATTACTTAAAAGAGAATAGAATTCTCTCTCAGCTTACTCCTCCATATACACCTCAACACAATGGTGTATCGAAAAGGCGAAACCGAACCTTATTGGATTTCGTGCGTTCCATGATGAGTAACGCCGAGTTACCGCGATCCTTCTGAGGTTATGCACTAGAATCAGCTGCATATCTTTTGAACAAGATTCCTACTAAGTCATTGTCTACCACACCATATGAAATATAGAGTGGGAAGAAACCCTATCTTAAGTATCTAAAGATATGGGGATGTCCAGCTTTTATAAAAAAGCAGCATGCGGACAAGCTCGAAGCACGCTCAGTACTGTGTAAGTTTGTAGGATACCCAAAGAACTCCAGGGGGTATCTTTTCTATTACGCGGAGGAACAAAAGGTCTTTGTTTCTCGGCATGCCCACTTTTTGGAAACTCAATTTCTTGAAAAAGAAATAAGTGGGAGCGCAATAGAACTGGAAGAAATTCCAGAACCACAAGCTATTACTGAAAGCGTGGTGGAACCAGAAGTTTCGAAGACATCCCCACGCTACTCCGCAGGACTAGTAGGCAGTCTCATCCGCCCGAGAGATACTACGGTTTTCTCATAGACGGGGATAGAGAGGATTGCATCATCGACTATGATGAGCCAATTAGTTTCCAGCAATCCATTAGGTGCAGAGACTCGGTAAAATGGCTGGATGCAATATAGACCGAAATGAAGTCTATGTACACCAACAAAGTATGGACTTTGGACATTGCTCCAGAAGGGGTAAAACCCATAAGCTGCAAATGGATCTTCAGAAAGAAGATTAGTGTAGATGGACATATTGAAACCTATAAGGCTAGACTTGTTGCAAAAGGTTTTCGTCAAAGACCTGGTTTGGACTATGATGAAACCTTTTCTCCAGTGGTTTTGCTCAAATCCATTCGGATCCTTCTTGCCATTGCTGCCTTCCATGATTATGAAATTTGGCAGATGGATGTAAAGATCGCTTTTCTGAATGAAAATTTGGAAGAGTGTGTTTATATGGATCAGCCAGAGGGTTTCGTAGAGAGTGGGAGCATCGGAAGAGTGTACAAGTTGCTTAAATCCATTTATGGATTAAATCAGGCATCGTGGAGTCGGAACATCTGTTTTGATGAGACGGTCAAGAAATTCGACTTTATCAAAAATCTAGATGAACCATGCATTTATAGTAAAATTGTAGCGAGAACTGTGGTATTTCTCGTCTTGTACATGAATGACATTCTCCTGATAGGAAATGACATTCCTATGCTACAATCAGTCAAAGGATTCTTGTCACAAAAGTTCTCCATGAAGGACCTGGGTGATGCCTCCTACATTCTGGGGATCCAGATCTATCGTGATAGATATAAAAGGATATTAGGACTTTCACAGTCAAGGTATATCGACACCATACTGAAAAGATTTAGTATGGAAGATTCAAAGCGCGGTAATCTACCGGCTTGTCACGGAATCACTCTCTCCAAAGAGATGTCTCCCAAGACTGATTTGGAAAGGGATCGCATGACTATTATACCCTACGCTTCTGCGGTAGGCTCTATATTGTATGTGATGTTGTGTACCAGACCAGATATAGCTTACGCACTGAGCGTTATAAGCAGGTGTCAGTCAAACTCAGGGGAGAAGTACTGGACAGCAGTTAAGAACATTCTTAAGTACCTGAGAAGGACTAAGGAGTGTAAGTGGATGTCGCGCACCCCGCGGGTTCGTGGGGAGGCATAATACGTAAAAAAATGATTTTTACGGGTGTCGCAACTGACTCGAACTCCAAGATCGATACTAAACCCTAACTAGCAAACTACTATGAGGTTAACTACTACGATAGAATGTTATACCTCATGAATAGTTTTCCACTGAGGACCCCGGATAATGAGGCCGCTAGTTCGGAGACATCTCAACCCCCGTTCATCCAAGATCCGTATACCTTCTCTGATGTCAAACACCAATGAATGTGGGATCATCCATCGCCCATCATATAGGTCAAAAAGCGTATACGCTAGTCTACTCTGGAACATCGATACCCCGTCTCGATACTCCCACGACTAGGAACATTTGAAGGATGTACTTACCAACTACCTCTGCCCTACTAGTATGATCCGCATCATGATCCTGATAGTCAAGTACTCATCCTAAGAGCTTTATCAACATATAATAGAGAGACAATAAGTGTACATGTTAAGATAAAGAGTAACCAGATAGGATACTATCATGTCGAGCAAGAAAGTCCTCCTTATATATGTCCAAGCATCCACTATAATATACATCACATATATAATAATGGCCTCTAGGGCATACATATAACTAACAACATTTTGGAAGGTTGGGATATACACAGATATAATAACAGTCTTGCTCAAAATGGTACTATACTACTTGGTTTGATTTTACCTCAATATGTGTATATGTTTCTTTTAGCTTATCGCTAATACATATTGGTAGAGCCCTTAGGATTTTTGCTTGACTACCAGCGTTGTGATGGCAGTCACATTAGTGGAGGCTGGGTAGTCTATAAGCACATCCCTATATAGGTCCCTAGCCGTAGGATTATCGAGACGGGGTATCGATACTCCAGAGTAGACTAGTGTATAAGCTTCTCATCCCAGCAGGGGAGATAGCCTGTCCCACAGCCATTGGTATGTCGTACCGGAAATAGTATACAGGTGCTCATTAGGTTATGAGTTGCACTGGACGAACTTGTTGGAAACTGCTGGTTGGTATTATACCTTTCTTCAGGTAGCTGTTCCCGGATGGTATGAGTACAAGTTAGTCCGTTGACTTGACATCACTATTCGTCTCGAGTGTGTTCCCACTGTACTTAGATTACTACCCCACCACGGCTCAAAGGAGTCGTACAAACAGGTAGTAATTAGGTGCAGTCCCGAAGCAATTGGAGGCAGTAGCGGTTAGATAGGATTCATCTCTCCCGGTATTGGGGGTTGATATCGCGCTGTGTTCGAAAAGCGATTACACAAAGTCCTTGGCCAGGGCAAGCGAGATTCACTGGTAGGTACTCCAGTAGTTTCTCAGGGTGTATTAGGCTCTATCTCGGCACGGCTTATTGCGCTATTAGAGGTCTGACGGTTACTAACCCCCTAGGCTCGATAAGCGGGTATCTTAGATGAATAGACCGGACTGTACGGAAATTGTTACAGATAGGCTCAGTAGGAGTTCAGATTAGTTTGCTCATCGTCCTTCTTATCGAAAGATACCTGGGTAGCCGTTACGTGCAGCTAGTACCGCGGACGGACTTGTGGTTAAACCCACTGCCAGCGTACTGTCGAGTCTTTAGAGTCCCACACAGAGGGTTTCCCTGATTCGGGTGAAACGATGTAGAGGTCATATGGTTTTACGGAAGGGTTCCGATCATATACGTGTACAGGCTACACGGATGTTGTTCTGACGGATAATACTAGCGGGTTTTGGTTTAAGCCGGATTCTAGTATTATATTGTTGGATTATTATTATCTCATTGTATTCGTATTTTTCGAAATACGAATATGGGTATGTATATACGGTGAGGGAATTCTTGTAATTTCACAAGACATGCTTCTAGAAGGGGACACCTCATTATTTGGATTTATCTATTTTGAGGAATAGATTAATGAGGTGGAAAATGGAGATATTTGTGTCATGATGAAGCATGACTCATTTGCATTTGTTTATTGGTTTGGACTCACTATTCAAGCATGGTTAATATTTTCAATTTGAAAATATTGCATGCTTGAGTAAGATGAGTGTAGGAGTCATTCTTCACTTGCCTTCTCACTAGCTCATTTGCATTTTCACTTTCTCTTTCCATTTTTCTCTCCTTCTTCCTCAAGACCGAAAACCTTCACATGTGTTGTGATCCATTAGGTCTATTGAGATTAAATACTCCATTAGACACTTTACATCTTATAAACTATCTAGCTTAGCGAACTAGGTACCTTAGTTATCTCGTTTTAGAGGTTGGAGCTTGAAGTACATACTCTCGGGTGGATCGTCTTCGACACGAGGAGGCCGACGTTTCAAGCACAATCCGATCTTCGAGAAGCTCAAGAAGAGAAGGAGAAGAAGAAGACCCGAAGGTCTTGTAAATAAGGAGGTATAAACCCTAACATGGTAGTTAGAACTTCCTAGTAGATATAGCTAGTTAAGGTTTTTGTTAAAATCCTGGAGTTAAAGTCGGTGTTGCAAAGTATGAAAAAATCGTTTTTTGTAAATTCCGCCTCCCCACAAGTGCGTGGAGTGTGCTACATCGACTTACAGATAGCCTGCATTTGGTTGTACAGGTTTGATTTACATTGTTGTATTCATTTGTTCGGGATGAGCTCCAACTTGTTGCCGCCGTTTCCGTATTATGTATATTCTTTTATTGGGGCTCGACCAGGATGCGGTCGATGTCACCATTGTATAAATTACATTTCTGTACTAGGTTAACCCTGGAGAAGTGCTTGAGTAGCCGTGTTCTAAAGTGCAGCAGGTGGCCATCTCATAGAGTTGAGATCGGGTCGCCTCGCTTTAGAATTGGCGGGGTGCTAGCCGCACTTTTAGGGGTTATAGGATTCGACCCGCGGAGGGGTGCACAAGTTACCGGATTCTAGAAAGCGACAGGTGGCCGACTCATGTCATTGAAGGCGTGTTAGCCAGTTTCTAGAATTGGCAGGTGGCTTGCCGCACTCGTAGGGACTAGGATCGACTTTGTACGGGCTATCTACAATACCGGGGAACGTCGCGTCTCATTTGCGGCTCAAATGAAACGCGGGGCTCCTAGTTTATCAGCTATTCCATATTGTTGTTCGCATGCATGTGATGATTATTATCTTCCTGTGATGACTATTATCTGCCTGTGATATTGATATATATATATATATATATATTTAGTAGATATTTCTATATGTTTTGCATCCGCGCTAGCCCTATCCCCGCCCTTCCGTATGTTAAGTAACCTTACGGTGAAGATCCGGGACCTCGTGGTGAATGCGGATGGTATATAAAAGCATGCTATTTTGGTTGTTTCTGGTGTGGCTTAGAAACTAAATTTGATGGGACTGCCTTATATCTTTAATGTAAGGGAAACAAACCTACATGATATTGTTGGAACCAATTTTTAAAACTACTCGGTTTTCTTCAAATCAACTGTCATATTCTTTTGCTTTGTACAGAGGTATTCGGTTAGGAATATCCTGCACCTCATTTAATGAGGAAAGAGCCTTGATCCCTTCATGGGGAGTTCGCTGTTAAGCAAAAGTTTAAGTTATCAGTTCTAAAATGTGGAGCCTAAACTAGTCTGTTTCGAAACCGCTCGAGTTCCTTCAACCATTTTAAGTTCATTACGTTAAAGGTTTTTCGCCAAAACCAGTCGTAGCCCTCCGTCGTTTTAGATGGGTATCGGCTAGTATTCATGCTATGTATTTTGATCTTCGCCAAGGAATAGTGTTTGGTAGCTAGGGGATACTTGTCTATTGCATAGATAGATGCATTAATGTAGGACAGGCGTACAGCGGTTTTGACCTTCATCAAAGGGTTGTACGAATGTGTCTAGATTAATCAGGACAATGACGGGTTGAACTTGACTTGCGACTTATGATGTTTTGATCTTCGTTAAGGTCATAAGTGCTTGGAGGAAAAACCTATCGGGAGTTTCAAATATAAAAGAAACATGCCAAGTTTGCGCATACCTTCTGGAGTGTGGTAATTTTGGTCAGCTTCAGTCAATATTATCACATGATATAGTTGGGTCCCGATTTCCACTGATGAGTAGGTTTTACTCCCCGGGAGATTTTCACTTCACAATTAGCTAACATATTAGGTGTTTAGAAAGTGTTAACGAGGTTACGCCTCTACGGAAACGGGGTTATTTAATTGGGTCTGTTCGAAAGCACGGGGGACCTCTCTCGGAGTACCAACACCGACCTGGCTGAACGGTTAGCAAACATGTAAGGTGAATATGATCCCGACTAGTTCTCCTTTTAGGGTTTGAAGGGCAATTTGAGGAAACAGTAGGAGCCATCCTGATTACATAAAGTTATAACCAATCTAATCTTGATAGAGTGCATGCTGAGTACAGGGTTCTCTAGCATGGCAGCGGGGTTTCGGGTGGCATCGTCCATGCCAATTTCAAAAATTTGTCGTTCTAGCTAACCATAACCTTAGAATCGTTACTAGAAAATCCGACGAAACAATATGTAAACTACTTTACATCTAAGTGAATGAGGAATACAACCTTTGTAGACCGGTCCTTCACTTCTAATGCTCCGTATAGTAGTCCCTTAGCTGCAAGTCATGAACACCCGAACTCTAGAAAGGGTTCTCCTGGAGAAATGAACAAGCTAGCTCGAAGTCTTCGAGGCCAAAGATGATCTACGTCGAGAAGAATCAAGCTCATGCTATCTCTTCACTAATTGTGAAATTAGTGAAGCAAACGCCCTATACTAAATGGCAAGTAGTAGAGGATGATGAAGTAGGAAATGGGTTCACTTTAGATTTATTTTTCTCACAATATTTTCTCACTTTTCCAAAAGCTAGAAAGCTTTTTCTCAAGGATGAAGAAGATGAAGTGAAGAGATGAGAATGAACTCATGAGGTGAGAATAATAACCATGGGTGAGTTAGTGTCATACACTAACCCATGTAGCGATTAAACCATGGCTAACAATAATGGTTAGGTTAATAAATATCTACAAGTAAAACAAAAGGAGTGGACTTAGTCAAAGATGCTACAAACTTCTTCAAGCTTCCAAGCATGTGACTAATTAACACTAATTTTGATTTACTTAAATAAATATAAACCCTCACATTATTATTAGTATGGTGTGAGTCTCATACACCCATGTAGCATGTGGCATCAAGCATGACACAATAAAATGTACACTAATATATATCACATATATACTAATGCACACTTGTGAGAAAAAAAAGTTTAAGTGAGCTAATATTAGTTAATGCAATCTAGTATATCAAATATACAATTATACATTAAATTATTAAATCAACACTTGATTTAATAATCCGGCTATATCATATATAACCGACTAATATCAGATGCAATAACTTATCGAATCAACACTTGATCTGATAACCCAGCTATATCACATATATCCGATCGATGTCACAAATCGCGAGAATAGAATGCGGTATCACATACACACATTAATCTCGGTCCCGCACATATCACATATGTGCTCCAACTTCGTTTCGCATGAACCAGGAAACCTCTGTGTAGGACTCTAAAGACTCGTCAATACGCAGGCAGTAGGTGATGATCATATCAAACACCCACAAGCCACAAGCGGTCTGCTAAACGTAACGGCCACCTGGGTATTGAGCGATCAGAAGATCAACAAGCAAGCCTACTCATACTCCTACGAATCCAATCAGTAACAATACCGTACAGTCCGGTCTCTTCGTCTGATATGTCGCATATCTCGCCTGAGGGTGGTAAACGTCAGACACCAATAGCTTGATAAGTCATGCCGATGTGAGGCTCATAACGGGTTGAGAAACTACTGATAACTCTTACTAGTAAATCTCATAAACAGCCCTAGCCAGGGACTTCCTGTTATAGCCAATCGAGCATAGCGCAACATCAACCCCCAATACCGGGAGAGACAAAATCCTCTCCTATCGCTCATTGCCTCCCATGTGACTCGGGACTGTACCCAAAAACCACCGTTTTGCACGTTCTCTTGAACGTGGTAAGGTGAAAATCAAAGCACGGTGGGAATCACACAAGACTCTATGACGATCTCGGGTCGACAGACTAACCTGTACCAGTGTCACCAGAGAACTGCTATCTAATATGAGGTATAATACCATCTAGGAGTTCTCAGCGAGTCCGTCCAGTGTACCCAATCTCCACTGAGCACCCGTATATCATCTCTGATATCAAACACCAATGGATATGGGATCATCCATTGCCCATCTACATGGGTCGAGAAGATATACGCTAGTCTACTCTGGTATATCGATGCCCCGTCTCGATACACCCACGACTAGAGACATTAAAGGATGTACTTAGCGACTACCTTTGTCTCACTAGTATGATCCGCATCATAATCCAGGCAGTCAAGTACACATCCTAAGGGCTTTATCTGTTAGTTGTATGTATGCCCTAGAGGCCAGTATTGTACAGATGATGTATATTATATTGGATGCTTGGACATATATAGAGATGACTTTCTTGCTCGATATGATAGTATGCTATCTGGTTACTCTTTATCTTAACATGTATACTAGTCTCTTTAAATTGTCTTATAGTTACATGTTGGTAAAGCCCTTAGGATGTGTACTTGACTGCCTGGACTATGATGCAGAACATACTAGTGGGGACATGGTAGTCCATAAGTACATCCTTCAAGGTCCCTAGTCGTGGGTGTATCGAGACGGGGCATCGATATACCAGTGTAGACTAGCGTATACGCTTCTCGACCCATGAGATGGGTGATGGATGATCCCATATCCATTGGTGTTTGACATCAGAGATGGTATACGGGTGCTCAGTGGAGACTGGGTACACTGGACGGACTCGCCGAGAACTCCCAGATGGTATTATACCTCACGTCAGATGGCAGTTCTCAGGTGACACTTGTGCAGGTTAGTCTGTAGACCCGAGATCGTCATAGAGTCTTGTGTGATTCCCACTGTGCTTTGATCTCCACCTTACCACATCCATGAGGGCGTGCAAAACGGTGGTCTTTGGGCACAGTCCCGAGTCACATGGAGGCAATGAGCGATAGGAGGGGTTTCGTCTCTCCCGGTATTGGGGGTTGATGTTGCGCTGTGCTCGATTGGCCGTAACAGGGAAGTCCCTGGCCAGGGCTGATCAGAGATTTGCTGGTAAGTGTTACCAGTAGTTTCTCGACCCGTTATGAGCCTCACATCGGCACGACTTATCGGTTATTGGGGTCTGACGTTTACCACCCCTAGACTTGATATGCGACATATCAGACGAACAGACCGGACTGTACGGTAAGTGTTACTGGTTGGATTCACAGGAGTGTGAGCGGGCTGGCTCGTCGATCTTCTGATCGCTCAATACCCGGATGGCCGTTACGTTTAGCAGACCGCTTGCGGCTTGTGGGTGCTTGATATGATCATCATCTGCTACCGGCGTATTGACGAGTCTTTAGAGTCCTACACAGAGGTTTCCTGGCTCAAGCGAAACGAAATAGGAGCGCATATGAGATATGTGCAGGACCGAGAATAATGCGTGTATGTGATACCGTATTTCATTCTCGCGATGAATGTATCGATTGGTTATATGCGATATAACCTAGATATCGAATCAAGGATTGATTCGATAAGCCGATACATAGGATACTGGTCGGTTATATGCGATATGACCGGATCGTTAAATCAAGTATTGATTTAATGATTTAATGTATAATTATATATTTGATATATTGCTTTGCATTAACTAGTATTGGTTCACTTTAAATGGATTTTCTCACTTGATGTGCAAGTTGTATATGTGATATACTTTTGTGCACATCTTTGTATCATGTTTGATGATGCTTGCTCATTTGGTTAAGTGTAAAGAATTAAACCTAGGTTAAGAAAGTGATTAGGGTTTTAATTATCCATTCTTTTATTTATTGATTTTGGAAAAAGAATGGGATAAGAATACAAAATGGTTGCTTTCATTCTTGAACCTTTGTGAAGCTTCATGAAGCTTTGACCAAAGTGACCAATTTGTCTTCATGCTTAACCCTAACCACTCTTCTAACCTTGGTCAATTCTCTACACCTAACCATGGTTCCTATTATGATAAGTATTCATTTCTTTTTCATTTTTGATTGACTTATCATAATATTTCGTTCTTCTTGATCTTCTTCTTCAAGAAAGAAAGCTTGATGCCATCAATGGCAACTTGAGTTCTAAAGTGAGAAATCCAATTCTAAAGTGAACCCACCTCCTATTTCTTCATCCTCTACCTCTTGCCAAGTTGTTTTGGGTGTTTTCTTCACAAGTTTCACAACTTGGTGAAGTTGGAGCTTGAACTTGTGATGCCTCGACGTAGATCATCTTCGGCACGAAGCCGACGAACTATTCCGCTCATTTCTTCGATGAAGCCGACGCGAGAGTCCGAGATCCGACTAAGACAGCGAGAGGACGTCTACGTGGAGCTAAGGAAGTGGATAACCGGATCTACAAAGGTTATAGCTTCTTATCTTTAGTTAAGTTGTTAACTAGATTCGTATTTCGCCTAAACATCTAGTCAACGATCCGTATTAGGGTTTCTCGGCACCCGTAAAATTTGAAATTGGCATGGTTGATGCCTTGTGAGACCTATATAGTGTGCCTAGGAACCCTACAGTGGTATCAGAGCCTAGCTAGAGCCTTAGGCGAAGTCCAGACGACGTTTGAAGTCCGATCGAACCAAAACCCTAACCCGAAAACGGCTCTCTGTACATTTTTTAAAAACTGGGTTTTTTCCAAATTAAAAATATGCAGAAAACTCAGCAGGGAATTCTAAGAATTACGGCGCAAAATTTATTTCATGATCCCTCAAATGAGCGGCGGAACCGCGGCATAAGCCTAGCTTATGCGGCGGTTCCGCGGCTAAAGTGTGACGTCACCGTCCCTATTTTGCACAGTAATTTCTTTTATTCAGCGCTGAGTTCTCTGGGTATTTTTTTAAATATTATTCAAGAGTTGAGTTTTCTGGGTTGTATTGGGGACTCGGTGTTTCGACCGGATTGTCTAATTTTGTCTGTGTGCCTTTCCGGATAATTTTTGAATATGTTAAAAAGTTCGACCGCATGTAAATACCCAATTTTTCCCCTGTCGGGAAATTTCCAAGAGTTGGATTTTTCCGTGGTTTAACGACGTTCTAAGTAGTGCAAGTAGCGCAATGGACCCTCTAGAAGACAACAAACCTTAACTCGATTATGTGACCGTCTTGAACTGCCCTTTGAACCTTCGGGTTTGGGGCAGTACGGCGTGCCACATGTGAGGCGTTGGCTTGACCCTTCTTCGGGTTTGGGGCACTGAGGCACGAACTGAATGTTTTTAGACCTATTTCATGTGTTGATATGTATCGGGAAAACTTGGGTGTTTGAATGTACGATCGGAAAGTTTAACATTTTCTATTTATCTGGAATGTGATACAATAATTGGAATTCACAAGAAGTTATGAGATAACTGAATGAATGTTATAAATCTAGCAGTTTAGTCTCACTTGATCGGTTGCCACGGAATTTTGATGTGATCAAAAGGCCGTCGCAATCACGTAGCGTACGCGGATACTCGCCGGGTAAACTTAATAGACAGCCTCGCCCCATAGCCCCGACCAAGTGACTGTAGGAGAACCCCGTCGCCGAAAGCATCCGTTCGGGTGCTCGCGGCAGCGGTGTTCCGCCTTGGTGCACTTCGTCGACGGCGTCGGGGGTGCGGCCGCCTACTGAAGTTTGCGACGAGCATTCGATCAGGATGTCGGGAATCTTGTTGAATTGCCCGACTGGATATTGAAAAGTGTTTTCGATTTTGAGACTAAAATGCGGGGTTTATAATTGTTAGGCATGTGATGTCTAAGTAATTCATTTGATTAGGCATGCGATGTCTAAAGAGGTTGCGGATTCCAACTGTTGTAGTTTTACACTTTCTTTTCTGTGACCGTAAGTGTAGTATGTTCATATCGCCGGTTTCGTTGCTATACGTCAACGACAATTGGGGTATGCATACTTACTTACGTTGATGACATGTGATGTTATGTGTTGCTGAATATGTTATATTGGATTGTTGTGTTTGAATAGCCGGGGGTTTTTATGTGAGATGAGTGTTTTTCATTTTTCATTCATGTAAAAACTTGTATATAATATTCTTTTATTTGGGGCACTTCCAGGTTGCGGAAGTTGTCACCTTTTGTATATTATTTACTTTTCCGCATTAGGATAGACCTAAGGAGGGGAGCACAAGTAACCGGGTTCTGGGGTCCAGTGGGAGACCAACTCGAGGAGTCGAGTCCGGGTCTCCTAACCCTAGAATTGGTAGGGTTGCTTGCCGCTCTCATAGGGGTCTAGGGTGTGGGATTGGCTATTCATCACGACCGTGGAATCCGTGTTTTATACTTGCTCGTATTGAAAACACGGACGTCCTAGCATATCCAATGTTTCATATGTTTCTTCTGCTGCGATATCTGTGATGTGATCATGTGATGTTCTGTGATAGATATAGTATATAGTATATATGATATATTATATAGACGTTACTTATGTTTTGCACCCGCACTAGCCCTGCCCTGCTCTGTCGTTAGTTACCTAACCTAACGGTGCACGAGGGGACATCGAGGCGAATGCGGATGGCATAAGTGTACGTCGTATTTATCTGTGATGTTTAGGTATTTAAATGATGGGACTTCATTAATGTGATTAATGAAAGAAAAGAAACCTAAGATGTTGTAGAATCGAATTTTAAACAAAACAGGTAGCTACAGTTCTTGCTTTGCATAGCGGTATATATGATATACCCTGCACCTTATTCGATGAGGAAAGGACCGAGATCCCTTCACCGGGAGTGACTCCTTTAGCAATAACTGGCAGATGCTACAAACTCGGTTTGTTTTTTGATTGCTTTTAAGAGTTTTTGCTTTGCATAGCGATATATATGATATATCCCGCACCTCATTCGACGAGGAAAGGACCGACGATCCCTTCACCGGGAGTGACTCCTTTAGCAAAACTAGAAAAGCCTCAAAATCACTCCATTTCAAAACTTCATTTGATTCTACAACGATATCAAGTTCATTACGCTCATGGTTTTCAGAAAAACCTGCGTAGCCCTCCGTCATTTCAGATAAGTACTACTTAGTATTCATGCTGCGGTAGTTTGGCCTCCGTCAAGGCGTAGTGTATGGTAGCTAACTAGTGCTTATCTGCCAGCATATGATGCGATTGGATTAGGGTATTCGTACGGTGTAGTTTGGCCTCCGTCAAGGGTCGTACGGGTGGGTTTAATTCGATCAAGAAATGACGGGTTGAACTTGACTAGCGCCCTGTGGGTAGTTTGGCCTCCGTCAAGGTCACAGGACGCTAGGGGCAAAAGTATTATCGGGAATTTCAAGTGTTGAAATTTGCAATGAGATTGCATACCTTCTATGAGATAGTTGGATCCCGATACCCACTGCGAGTAAGAGTTACTCCTGGGAGAGTTTTACACATTGCAATTAGCTGATCAAGTAGGTGTCTAGAAAGGTGTCAACGGGGTTACGCCTCTGGGAAAACGAGGTTTACATTAATTAGGTTCGTGCGAAAGCACGGGGGACCTCCCTCAAAGTACCGACACTGGCCTGGCTGAAAGATTGGCGAACTTGTAGTGTGTAATTAATCCCGGCTAGTCTTTCCTTTTAGGGTTTGAAGGAAGATTTGATAAAAACCAGTAGGAGCCATCCTGATTAGATAAGATAATAACCAATCTGATCTTGCACGAGCATACGCTAAAGTGTTTTCTTCTCTCTCTCTCCAGGTAGCGACCATTTCATGCCCTAATGAAGATAATAATATGGATGTATTGACTGAACCCGCATGTTATACTGTGCTGGGGAACGTTGGTTCCGTTCTTTCTTATAAGAGTTATAGGAATGAACAGGATATAGGGGAATACCAGGATTCCCATGCCACCCGAATGAAGAAAGTACATGTTGATGCATTTTCTTCGGGTGTGTTCGTTACAGAGAACTTTTTCTCCATTTGCTCCACGTCCTGGGTATTAGATACCGGGTCAGGATCCCATATATGTAATCAGTTACATGGGCTCAGGAAAGGTAGAGAACTTGGAGAAGGTGATAAAGACATTAGAGTTGGAAATGGTGCAATTGTTGCAGCTAAGACTGTCGGGGAATATCACCTTGTATTACCAACTGGTAATACATTGGTTCTGAACGAATGCTATTACATGCCGAACCTGATATGCAACATTATATCGGTTTCTTTATTAAGTAAAGAGGGATATAATTTTGTATTACAGGATACTGTTATGAACATTTTCCGTAACCAAAAGTTGGTTGGATCAGGCACGTTGTGCAATGGCATTTATGTTCTAAATCAATCAACAGTTCTGAGCATAACAAACACACACAAGAGGAAGAGTTCAGAGCTGAACGAATCCTTCTTATGGCATTGTAGACTGGGTCACATCAATGCGACACGACTAGCTAAGTTGCATAAGGATGGATATTTGAAACCTTTCGAATTTTCATCTTATGACACTTGCCAGTCATGTCTCAAAGGCAAGATGACCAAAGCTCCGTTTACGGGACACGGAGAAAGAGTTACCGAACTCTTGGGACTAATACATAGTGATGTATGTGGTCCCATGTCTACACATGCCAGGGATGGTTCTTCGTACTTCATTACATTCACTGACGATCTCTCAAGATACGGACATGTGTACTTAATAAGACACAAGTCTGAAGTTTTTGAGAAATTTAGAGAATATAAACAAGAAGTCGAAAACCAAACCGGAAAAAGTATTAAAATCCTTCGATCTGATCGAGGAGGTGAATACTTGAGCAATGAATTCCTGGACTTCCTAAAAGAGAATGGGATTCTCTCTCAGCTGACTCCTCCATATACACCACAGCACAACGGTGTATCAGAACGGAGGAACCGCACCCTATTAGATATGGTGCGCTCTATGATGAGCACAGCTGAGTTACCTATTTCCTTCTGGGGGTATGCGCTTGAGACATCCATACATCTATTGAATATGGTCCCCACCAAATCTGTGCCTACCACTCCATATAAGATATGGAAAGGGAAGAGACCATGTCTTAACTATGTTAAGATATGGGGTTTTCCAGCCTATGTCTGATCGCACGCTTTTGGCGTGTCGGATGTTCAAAGTTCTAAAGTTTACCGCGATCAGGACGGTGTCGCTATGCAGCTAGCCGGTTGAGCACGGGTCGATCCACAGGGAGATGGTTGTATGTCCTTTCTTGTTTTAGACGAGTCAATAAAGAATGAGTATATGTTTGTTCAAGTCTAACCTATGTGTATTATTTGCAAGTATAAAGTTGTTAAGAAAAAGATACGAAATTGTAAGCTAAAGAAATCCATACTCAAAACCTTTGAGCCGAGTCTTGACCAATTGAAGCTAGAGCAATCGGCAACAACGTGGATTAGGGGATTTAAGCACGGTATTCGTGGAATCCGGCTTATTTACCCTTGTCCTTCCGTTCTTGTCTCTTGCTTTCGCCTCCGGCCAAACCGAACGCAACCGGTCGCGGTTAGGAATCACCGTTACCTTGTTAGGGTAGGGTGCCTAACGGAGCGCTTGCGTAACGTTTGGGCGGAGTTCAATGGAAAATAACAGGAAAAGGAAATGAGCAAAGAAATGTTAACTTACAATATTGTATTAATTATTAACAACAACAATAATTACAACCATTCACAAAAAGAACAAAAAAGAGAGAACAAAAAGAACAAAGAAAAGAAAAGATTACAAGTAAGGAAGTGCATGGAATTTAAATTGCAAGAAAGTAAAGCAAGATAATAAATAGCAAGTAATAAATAAGCAATAAAAAGAATTAGAAACTAGAACTCAAGACAAGCATGTGATCAATAGCCAACCCTTAAACTTGCAAGCTCAATCAAGAGGTTGCAAGATCAAGGGAAGGGTAGAGAACGCATGTGAAATCAAGCGCTAATTCCATAAGAAAATACGACCCTTGAGATCAATAACTAACCCTTAACCATTCAAGCTCAATGAAGAGGTTGAATGATCAAGAGAAAGCAAGAATCTCAAGGGGAAGTTAAACAAAAGAGAATGATACAAAAGCCCTCATCTTCATTAATCTCCCACTCAAAAAGCTCTCACTACAATTTTCATGGAAAAAGAATAAAGAAGAAGAAGAAGAACTACACAAAAACTACAAAAGAGGAACAAAGAATGAACTTAGAATTTGACCCCTTGGCTTAGCTCAGATCTGGGATATTTATAGGAAGGGAACTGGAAACCTAGGGCAAGAATATGGCCCTACTGGAAGTTACAAGAAAGCCCCCAGAAAACGACAGAGTGAGGCGCCCACATGGCCGCGGTTCCGCGGCCAATACCCCCTATTGGCCGCGGATCCGCGGCCGTATAGGTGAGTTGGGTCCTCGAAATTTATGTGCTTCCCTGGTTCCATTTGTCTTTGTGTTTGCCAACTTTAAACTGCACAAAAGTCTTCCAGAATATCTGCAGATTTCCTTAGTCCAAGATTGCTTTCTTTTCTTTACTTTTGACTTTATCTCCCTCGAGCTCCGCGCACCCATTGATTCTTGTGCAGCCCCTCTCGTACTCTGTGCATGTCCGAGACACGAATGGCCACTGTCATATGTCTTGTCCCTGGAACTGGTACTCGGCACTGGACGGATATGGATGACCGGAACCCGGCTTTTATCTGCTGTGACAGATGTTCTGTATTTGGTGTAACTGTGGAGATTTTGTCTTGATTTGCAATATTTGTACTGGAAACCTGTATTCTGTAAATATGTAACAAACACGGATTACAAGCACCTACCTATAAACACACAAGCATAAGAATGGGCGGTATAAAATGCAATATTCTGGTATGAACAAATACCCCCAAACTTAACTTTTGCTCGTCCCGAGCAAAACCAATTATTCACAAAAATAAAATCCTAACCGCACTTTCGCAGGGAACGCGATTGCACTGAGCATGTGCAACAAGCCGTTAAACCTCTAGGTGTCCCTAGTAGGAGGAGTGTTGTCTCCTGAGGGTTTTCAGCAGATACTACCCACAAAATCCTGTCAAGCTAGTGTCATAAGTTAACGTCGATTCTACTCCTACAGTTTAGTTATTACGTTAGAAACTCTATTATCCTAAGTTAGAAATATCCAACCCTAATGCTTCACACCTCCTATCTATTTAGCCTTAGATCATATACGTTCCAAAAAAGTTTAAAAAGATGTTGGTTCTCCTGAGTTTTCCTTCTAAAGTGAGGCCTCAAATCAAGGATTTTTATCAACTTTACAGAAAACACAAGTCTTATTCTTTATTTCTATCTTTTATTCAAACATCGATTGTATACCCCTACGTATGTGTATATTTGCACCCCTACACTTAAGAATTCAATTCAAGCTATAATACCCTTGCCCTAATACCTAATACTACTTCTTTTCATTTAATGATGGACGGTGTTGCTCACACACCTTTCATGCGACTATTAATGCTTCTTGAGGCACTAACGACCGATTACTGAATGTGTGAACTTTAAAGCGTAAATAGCAGTTTCCAGGTCTTGACTTTATTCTATTTTTTTCTTTTTTCTTTTTCTTTTTCTTTTTCAAGACCGGATATATTTTTCAATATGCTCTTTTTGGTGTTTAGCTTTAAATATCGTTTTTTCTTTCATACTAGGTTTTCAGGCAAGAGTATTTCTAGGTATCCTCTACTATCCCAAGTTTCAAGGTGCGTGTAAGTGCAGTTTGTAGGGTATATACTTTCTAAATTTGAACTCAAGAAAAGAAACTATTTTTCAGACTTATCCTCCAGTAAAGCTTCAATACTTTCCCTTCATCTTGACTTAACTCAAGAACTGAACTCAAGATTACCTATTTCTCAAAAAAAACTGTAAGGACGTATACTTACCAAAGTTAGACAGAATGAGGGTTATTTTTAGGGTTTTCAATCCCTAAGCCTAGAATTTAGTTATTTCTATCATATCAACTAAACTTTCGGAATAAAGATCTAAGTTACCCTATCAGCTAACTTGACAACAAAGTTTTTATATTTTTTTGGAAAATTTTCAATTTTTGTGGGTTTTTAATAAGGTATGCAAATGCAAAATATACAAATGAATGCGAAGGAAGAAAGCTTACCGAGCACACCCCCAAACTTAAACTTGACAGTGCCCTCACTGTCAGGCTACACCAAGAGGGTCAAAATTGTCGGCGCTCCCTAGAAACAAATTATATACAAAAAGGAAAACAAAAAATATATACAAAAAAAAAAGAGTCCCCCCCAAATTTAAGTAAAAAAGTGTTTTCACTGTTAAGCGTTGAAGTTCAGGATTAGGGGGGAAAGAGAACAGTATCAAGCTATACAAGGCCTTACACAGGCCAAAAGTTAGTACCAACCATTCAAAGATCTTATCGTGATAAAGTAGTGGCTGGTGAAAGAAGGCGTAGAGAAAAGAAATGGAGAATACGCAAGACCGTATGGAGATAGAAGTGGTATACGGTCTCGGTATATGAGAGGAAGAAGAATGGCGGAAAGGAAAAAGAAGTGGACTACGAACTTGAGGATGCAAATGGAGTAAATAGATTAGCACGATCTGTGATGACCAATGTGTGAAAAGCGATTGTGCTAATATATTTACCCATCGGGAAATGGGGTCAAATCCCTCAAGATTCGTGAGAAACCATGGGTACGCCGAACTCGGTAAACCAGACATATGAAATGAAAGTGAGACGGTTTCTTGCAAGGTCGGAACGATGGAAAGAATGGAGGGAAGTGATCGAGGAGGGGTATCGGTTAAGGTTTCGGGAGGGTGCACACAGTCAATGAAAGGAACAGGATGAATTAGAAAATCCGACTCATCAATTAAAACTGGTTCATCCTCAAAGCTATCCTCAATATTCTCCTCAAAATTTAGCACATCCATGCACTTCTCTTCAAAATCCAGACGCATATGGGGTTCGGAAAAAACAGTTAATGACTCGGGATGATGAATTGGAGAGAAAAACTCTGCCAGATCTACAGGTTCATCATCCAAAATATTCCTGGCGTCAATATCCTTAATCAAGTGAAAGTCAATTTTCTCCGACATCTCATCAAAAGCATGGATTTCAATCAATTCAGGTTCTAAGATGGAGGTGCAGAGGTCAAAAGGATTGTTTGTGGTTTCACTTGGCAAGGTCCCTTCACAATCTGGCAAATCAAACCCTACAAAGTCGCACAACTCATTAAACATTCTATCTTCAATTGATAATGCAGTTGGGACACTAGATAGACATTCAAAACTGGAGTTGTGGGATTCAATTTGGGACGGGTAGGTTTGATTTGGAAGGGGGTATATCTCACTCTCTCCACTCAAATTCACAGCCTGTCCTGCCGTCTCATTATACATTGAAAAAGTTGGAGCTAGTTGAAAACTAGCTACCGGGTCACTAGGTTGCATGAGGGCGGCCATGGACGCATTCAAATCCATCATCTGTTGGCTTGACGCTACCCTAAAGTCTTCCAACGACTGTTCTAGACTAGACATTGGTTGTGAAGGGGTTTCAGTAAAGGATTCAAAGTTGTTTGGATACTGAAAACTCCCAAATGGCGGTTCTGAAGCAATGTCTACGGAAGGTGCAAAGGTAGGGTAGGATTGGTAGGAATTGAATGGTTGGACAGGGGTAGGATCAACATTTGGATAAGAAGGTGAATGGACTTGTTGATCCCAAGAATTTGAAGTGGTGAAAGGAGTGAAAGATCGGCTACGGGATTGTTCAATACGTTCAGCGATGGACAAAGGACGACTTGCAAAAGGGGTATCAACATAAGCGGGTGCGGGAGGTTGAAAAGGTTGATACAAAGTGGAATGAGGAAGGCAAGTGTTTGTCCTAGACGCGTCTATCCGATCTTTCAAAGAGATTTTGGGCATGGAGGGATCGTTTGACGTTCGGCCAAAGCAAGAACCGTAAGAAGTAATGTCTGGTTGTGGGTACCAAAGTTCGGCAAGAGTTTTACGAGGTGGGGTACCCATGATATGAAGAGAGAAAGAAAGAAAGGCAGAGAAAAGGAGGGGAAAAAGAATGTGATTATTTTTATTTTTTTTAGATAAAAGAATGAAATATACACAAAAAAAAGAATATGGACAAAAACAATCACGACACAAAAATACCACACACCTAATCGTTCTAGGGTTCACCTAGGTCAACTAGACCTGCTCCAGAACTTGATTGTCGAAGTAAAACTGTGTCGAGAAACGGGCTCAAGATACACTGATCACGAGGCCAGGTAAGTGCAGAGATAAGGGGAGGTTTTCCAACGCTTTCGCGAAGTTCCTTAATTAAATAACCCTTTCTCTTTTGGCGGTTTCGCCGTTAACACTTTCCTAGACACCCCGTAAACAATATACCGTTAAGCGAGGTTCTAAACACAGTTAACTTCTCCTAGTGAGCGCGAAGTCCTTAAGGCTTAAAGTCTAGTTTCTTTTAAATTTTTTGCAGGTAAACGTTATGCTCAAGTTCGTGATTTGTGGGCCATGGAAAAGGTGATGAAATCCTTTACCGTATATTGTGGGGTTCGCTTGCCCTTAAGTCAGTATTAATTGATGCAATGCGCAATTCAATAAAAATTCTATAAAGAATCAAAAAAATTGTTTTTTATTTTAAGCGCGGCACTGCAACAAATACGGGTTAGTCAATTTTTAGCGTTTGCTAGCGAACTTGCAAAGAATCCTGCAAAGAATAGTATATTGGATGTGTCGGATTTGAGAAGAAGGTGTTAGAAAAATACGTACCGTTAAGATTTTGGGTAAGGAAACCCCCGTTGAATCAAATCCGGTAAGCTTGAAAAGTTCGCTTGCGCGGGTCAAACTACCCGGATCTTTGGCACTGTACTTTGCAATCACCTTAGCCTTGAATGTACACTTTGCTCCCCACAATCGCAGTTTGCAAATCTGCAAAAATCTGCACTCTTGCCCACAAAAATGATCAAAAAAAACAAAAAGAATTTTTATTTTTTTTTTATAAATATATACAAAAAGAATATTAACCCGAATAACAAGAAAGAAAATACGCTACCGTCTCCCCGGCAACGGCGCCATTTGATCGCACGCTTTTGGCGTGTCGGATGTTCAAAGTTCTAAAGTTTACCGCAATCAGGACGGTGTCGCTATGCAGCTAGCCGGTTGAGCACGGGTCGATCCACAGGGAGATGGTTGTATGTCCTTTCTTGTTTTAGACGAGTCAATAAAGAATGAGTATATGTTTGTTCAAGTCTAACCTATGTGTATTATTTGCAAGTATAAAGTTGTTAAGGAAAAGATACGAAATTGTAAGCTAAAGAAATCCGTACTCAAAACCTTTGAGCCGAGTCTTGACCAATTGAAGCTAGAGCAATCGGCAACAACGTGGATTAGGGGATTTAAGCACGGTATTCGTGGAATCCGGCTTATTTACCCTTGTCCTTCCGTTCTTGTCTCTTGCTTTCGCCTCCGGCCAAACCGAACGCAACCGGTCGCGGTTAGGAATTACCGTTACCTTGTTAGGGTAGGGTGCCTAACGGAGCGCTTGCGTAACGTTTGGGCGGAGTTCAATGGAAAATAACGGGAAAAGGAAATGAGCAAAGAAATGTTAACTTACAATATTGTATTAATTCTTAACAACAACAATAATTACAACCATTCACAAAAAGAACAAAAAAGAGAGAACAAAAAGAACAAAGAAAAGAAAAGATTACAAGTAAGGAAGTGCATGGAATTTAAATTGCAAGAAAGTAAAGCAAGATAATAAAAAGCAAGTAATAAATAAGCAATAAAAAGAATTAGAAACTAGAACTCAAGACAAGCATGTGATCAATAGCCAACCCTTAAACTTGCAAGCTCAATCAAGAGGTTGCAAGATCAAGGGAAGGGTAGAGAACGCATGTGAAATCAAGCGCTAATTCCATAAGAAAATACGACCCTTGAGATCAATAACTAACCCTTAACCATTCAAGCTCAATGAAGAGGTTGAATGATCAAGAGAAAGCAAGAATCTCAAGGGGAAGTTAAACAAAAGAGAATGATACAAAAGCCCTCATCTTCATTAATCTCCCACTCAAAAAGCTCTCACTACAATTTTCATGGAAAAAGAATGAAGAAGAAGAAGAAGAACTACACAAAAACTACAAAAGAGGAACAAAGAATGAACTTAGAATTTGACCCCTTGGCTTAGCTCAGATCTGGGGTATTTATAGGAAGGGAACTGGAAACCTAGGGCAAGAATATGGCCCTACTGGAAGTTACAAGAAAGCCCCCAGAAAACGACAGAGTGAGGCGCCCACATGGCCGCGGTTCCGCGGCCAATACCCCCTATTGGCCGCGGATCCGCGGCCGTATAGGTGAGTTGGGTCCTCGAAATTTATGTGCTTCCCTGGTTCCATTTGTCTTTGTGTTTGCCAACTTTAAACTGCACAAAAGTCTTCCAGAATATCTGCAGATTTCCTTAGTCCAAGATTGCTTTCTTTTCTTTACTTTTGACTTTATCTCCCTCGAGCTCCGTGCACCCATTGATTCTTGTGCAGCCCCTCTCGTGCTCTGTGCATGTCCGAGACACGAATGACCACTGTCTTATGTCTTGTCCCTGGAACTGGTACTCGGCACTGGACGGATATGGATGACCGGAACCCGGCTTTTATCTGCTGTGACAGATGTTCTGTATTTGGTGTAACTGTGGAGATTTTGTCTTGATTTGCAATATTTGTACTGGAAACCTGTATTCTGTAAATATGTAACAAACACGGATTACAAGCACCTACCTATAAACACACGAGCATAAGAATGGGCGGTATAAAATGCAATATTCTGGTATGAACAATGTCAAACAACAAAATCCGGACAAACTCGAGGCACGGTCTGTTCTATGCAAATTTATAAGATATCCCAAGAATTCACAAGGGTATATCTTCTACCACCCTGAGGAACAAAGAGTGTTTGTTTCTCGGCATGCCACCTTTTTAGAAAAGGAATTTCTTGAAAAAGAGATTTATGGTCATGAGGTAGAACTGGAAGAAGTTCCAGCTACAAATGCTACAACAGAAGATCTGGTGGAACCAGAGGATTCCGTAGTTCCCGATGAACCCCAGCCTCTCCGCCGATCTAGTAGGGTTTCTCGCCAACCTGAGAGATACTACGGTTTTCTCATGGATGGTGGGAGCGAGGACTACATCATGGATGATGATGACCCAACTAGCTTCGAGCAGGCCATCACGAGTAGGGACTCAGTGAAATGGCTGGATGCTATGCGGTCCGAGATGGAATCCATGTACACCAACAAAGTATGGACTTTGGAAGTTGCTCCTGAAGGGGTAAAACCCATTGGGAGCAAGTGGATCTTCAAGAAGAAACATGGTGTAGATGGGAAAGTGGAGACTTTCAAGGCTAGACTTGTAGCAAAAGGTTTTCGTCAAAGACCAGGTGTGGACTATGACGAAACCTTTTCTCCAGTGGCTATGCTTAAATCCATCCGGATCATGCTTGACATCGCTGCATATCATGATTACGAAATCTGGCAAATGGATGTTAAGACCGCCTTTCTAAACGGTGATTTAGAAGAGTGCGTGTACATGACTCAGCCAGAGGGCTTCGTAGACAGTGGGAGCAGCGGGAAGGTGTGCAAGCTGCTTAAATCCATTTATGGATTAAAGCAAGCATCGCGGAGTTGGAACATCTGCTTTGACGTCGTTATCAAAGAGTTTGATTTCGTCAAAAACCCAGATGAACCTTGTATTTACAAGAAGGTGGCAGAGAGTAAGGTTGTCTTCCTCGTATTGTACGTAGACGACATACTCTTGATAGGAAATGACATTCCTATGCTGCAATCGGTCAAGCTCTTCTTATCACAAAGATTCTCGATGAAAGATCTTGGTGATGCCTCCTGCATATTGGGGATTAGGATCTATAGAGATAGATCCAAAAGGATATTGGGATTGTCCCAATCCAGGTACATTGACACCATACTAAAGAGGTTTAGTATGGAAGAATCCAAGCGTGGGAACTTGCCCACGATCTCTGGAGTCACTCTCTCCAAAGAAATGTCTCCCAAGACTGATTTGGAGAGAGCTCGCATGCAAGGGATACCCTATGCTTCGGTTGTAGGCTCTATCATGTATGCGATGCTATGTACCAGACCCGATGTAGCATACTCACTAAGTGTAGTGAGCAGGTATCAAGCTGATCCTGGAGAGAATCACTGGACAGCTGTGAAGAGCATTCTCAAGTACTTGCGAAGGACTAAAGAGATGCTCTTGGTGTATGGTAACGGAGAACTCCAAGTGGAGTCCTTTACCGATTCGAGCTTCCAGAGTGATAAGGACGACTCTAAGTCGCAGTCGGGATTTGTCTTTACCCTTTACGGAGGGGCGGTTAGCTGGAAGAGTTCCAAGCAGGAAACCGTGGCAGACTCGACGATGGAGGCTGAATACATCGCTGCCAACGATGCTGCCAAAGAGGCTGTCTGGATCAAGAAGTTCATTACTGAACTTGGAGTGGTTCCATCCATTGAGCATCCAATACCTTTGTATTGCGATAACAATGGAGCGGTGGCTTTGGCCAAGGAACCCAGGTCCCATCAGCGATCCAGGCATATTCTGAGACGGTATCACCTGATCCGGGAGATAGTTGATCGCCGGGAGATCGAGGTCAGGAGGGTTGACACGAAGAACAACACGGCGGATCCACTCACGAAGGCCATACCCCAGATACAGTTTGAGAGACTCTTCGGGATGCTCGGTATGCGATACTACAGCAGCTGGCCCTAGTGCAAGTGGGAGATTATTAGTTGTATGTATGCCCTAGAGGCCAGTATTGTACAGATGATGTATATTATATTGGATGCTTGGACATATATAGAGATGGCTTTCTTGCTCGATATGATAGTATGCTATCTGGTTACTCTTTATCTTAACATGTATACTAGTCTCTTTAAACTGTCTTATAGTTACATTGTGGTAAAGCCCTTAGGATGTGTACTTGACTGCCTGGACTATGATGCAGATCATACTAGTGGGGACATGGTAGTCCATAAGTACATCCTTCAAGGTCCCTAGTCGTGGGTGTATCGAGACGGGGCATCGATATACCAGTGTAGACTAGCGTATACGCTTCTCGACCCATGAGATGGGCGATGGATGATCCCATATCCATTGGTGTTTGACATTAGAGATGGTATACGGGTGCTCAGTGGAGACTGGGTACACTGGACGGACTCGCCGAGAACTCCCAGATGGTATTATACCTCACGTCAGATGGCAGTTCTCAGGTGACACTTGTGCAGGTTAGTCTGTAGACCCGAGATCGTCATAGAGTCTTGTGCGATTCCCACTGTGCTTTGATCTCCACCTTACCACATCCATGAGGGCGTGCAAAACGGTGGTCTTTGGGCACAGTCCCGAGTCACATGGAGGCAATGAGCGATAGGAGGGATTTCGTCTCTCCCGGTATTGGGGGTTGATGTTGCGCTGTGCTCGATTGGCCGTAACAGGGATGTCCCTGGCCAGGGCTGATCAGAGATTTGCTGGTAAGTGTTACCAGTAGTTTCTCGACCCGTTATGAGCCTCACATCGGCACGACTTATCGGTTATTGGGGTCTGACGTTTACCACCCCTAGACTTGATATGCGACATATCAGACGAACAGACCGGACTGTACGGTAAGTGTTACTGGTTGGATTCACAGGAGTGTGAGCGGGCTGGCTCGTCGATCTTCTGATCGCTCAATACCCGGATGGCCGTTACGTTTAGCAGACCGCTTGCGGCTTGTGGGTGCTTGATATGATCATCATCTGCTACCGGCGTATTGACGAGTCTTTAGAGTCCTACACAGAGGTTTCCTGGCTCAAGCGAAACGAAATAGGAGCGCATATGAGATATGTGCAGGACCGAGAATAATGCGTGTATGTGATACCGTATTTCATTCTCGCGATGAATGTATCGATTTGTTATATGCGATATAACCTAGATATCGAATCAAGGATTGATTCGATAAGCCGATACATAGGATACTGGTCGGTTATATGCGATATGACCGGATCGTTAAATCAAGTGTTGATTTAATGATTTAATGTATAATTATATATTTGATATATTGCTTTGCATTAACTAGTATTGGTTCACTTTAAATGGATTTTCTCACTTGATGTGCAAGTTGTATATGTGATATACTTTTGTGCACATCTTTGTATCATGTTTGATGATGCTTGCTCATTTGGTTAAGTGTAAAGAATTAAACCTAGGTTAAGAAAGTGATTAGGGTTTTAATTATCCATTCTTTTATTTATTGATTTTGGAAAAAGAATGGGATAAGAATACAAAATGGTTGCTTTCATTCTTGAACCTTTGTGAAGCTTCATGAAGCTTTGACCAAAGTGACCAATTTGTCTTCATGCTTAACCCTAACCACTCTTCTAACCTTGGTCAATTCTCTACACCTAACCATGGTTCCTATTATGATAAGTATTCATTTCTTTTTCATTTTTGATTGACTTATCATAATATTTCGTTCTTCTTGATCTTCTTCTTCAAGAAAGAAAGCTTGATGCCATCAATGGCAACTTGAGTTCTAAAGTGAGAAATCCAATTCTAAAGTGAACCCACCTCCTATTTCTTCATCATCTACCTCTTGCCAAGTTGTTTTGGGTGTTTTCTTCACAAGTTTCACAACTTGGTGAAGATGGAGCTTGAACTTGTGATGCCTCGACGTAGATCATCTTCGGCACGAAGCCGACGAACTATTCCGCTCATTTCTTCGATGAAGCCGACGCGAGAGTCCGAGATCCGACTAAGACAGCGAGAGGACGTCTACGTGGAGCTAAGGAAGTGGATAACCGGATCTACAAAGGTTGCAGCTTCTTATCTTTAGTTAAGTTGTTAACTAGATTCGTATTTCGCCTAAACATCTAGTCAACGATCCGTATTAGGGTTTCTCGGCACCCGTAAAATTTGAAATTGGCATGGTTGATGCCTTGTGAGACCTATATAGTGTGCCTAGGAACCCTACATTATCAACACGTAACAGAGAGACAATCAGTGTACATGTTAAGATAAAGTGCAACCAGATAGCATACTATCATGTTGAGTAAGAAAGTCTTCCCTATATATGTCCAAACATCCACTACAATATACATCTCATGTACAGTAATGGCCTCTAGGGTATACATATAACTAACAATCTCCTACTTGCACTAGGGCCATCATATAGCAGTGGTTGTAGTATCTTATACTCAACCATCCCATAAAAGTCTCTCTCTGGGAAAAGGGCTTTGTAAATGGATCTGCCGTGTTGTCCTCTGAGTCTACTCTCCT
This sequence comes from Agapanthus africanus, assembly GCA_030015575.1. Classification (NCBI taxonomy): domain Eukaryota; kingdom Viridiplantae; phylum Streptophyta; class Magnoliopsida; order Asparagales; family Amaryllidaceae; genus Agapanthus; species Agapanthus africanus. The sequence continues at coordinate 728,321,767 of CM057342.1, read as the reverse complement.
AATCTCGATCTCCCTGGAGATCAACCATCTCCATGATCTGGTGATACTGTGTCACGACCCGAAAGTACGGAACATGACCGGCACTTAAACTACGAACGTCTCGAGGCGTACGTAATCTAAGTAAACCGAAAACCCAGAAATCCAAACCAAGAAGAGTAGTAGAGAGTAGGAAAAACCAATTTAAATCAAGTAGTTTTAATAGCATAAGCCGAATTATGCGGGTTTCTAAAAACATCAAAAATTTACTGAAAATTTCGGCAGAGTCTCCTTTGTAAATACTGGCTCCCAAACGGGATACAACATGAATAGTATACGAAATCAATGAAAGGCATCCCCAAGCGGGAGCTAGCTCTTCGTCAATCGACGGTCACAACCACACAAGCAATATAATATACAACGCCAACGGCGAGGATCAAAAACTCAAAAGGGAACTCAAAACCACCAGAAATATAACGAGCGACTCTAAGGTCGAAAGAATAAACAACACTGGTCTCTATCTCAATAGATACATGTTTGGTTGATGGAATTTACTAGATACAACTGAATAATATTATACAAGGTAATATGATGGGTACGATACAAGAAAAACCCACCTACTAGCAAGTCACCCGAATGAAACTGAGCCCGCAAAGCCGTAATGAAACCTGTACTGCAAAACCTGCAAGAAACTGGGGCACAACGGGGGTGAGTTGCCAACTCGTGAATAGAAAAACATCTACGCACAGAAATCGCATAAATAACGCAACCTAGGTCAATGATCATAATATATCCTCAAATATAAGTATAACAGGCAGCCTATAACAATGGCTAGGGTAATATCTAACCCGAGTATAATTTCATGTACCCGTGTTAGTGCCTCAGGTAGCAATATATCATATGAATGAGGTATGAATGCATGAAACAGAATACATGTAAATGAAGAACTGTTTTCATAAATTAGTGAGATTTCCTTTGTATTTTTAAACTGAGGTATCATAAATGAAATCAGTATCAACAGTGTCTAGCATCGACACAAAACATAAATCTCACTGTCTCGAAATATCAATGTCTCAATCTCAATATCTAGGGCGCCGTCAGTCCAGACCGGCCCCTACCATCCATCTCAAGACCACGACGGTATCCTCCGGATATCCGACGCGTCGGGTAATATCACCGGTAGGTAGTGCTCCCCAGCCAGGCTCAACGTCAACACCATATTCCTCTTGCCCCGGGGTACCATACCGGGCCCACCATGTACCCGTGACGGTTCCTCCACTCCTCGACACGGATCTCCAAAACCACAGCAAACTCATGGTGGACGACACTTTACATCACTAGAAAACCGCAACATTTTATATTTTAAAAGATCATAAGTTGTAAATTTTGCGGCTTTCCCCGAAATCCAGAAATATCATAAATCTCAAGAAATCATCACAAGTGCATATGTCAATGATAATGAACTAGGCATGAACAACTGAATAACAGTATGCATGAAGTGGTAGGTAATAACTACAATGTCTAATATGACATATAAGGGAAGTACACTAATATCATGTCAACACTACTAGCTAACAATCTAAGTCAAGCAATTATATTCTCTAAAGTGTACGTGACATGGCAATTACCGATGAAGATGTGTGTGAGCCGGCAAGTAGGTGTACGTGGTACATACGCATCATCGGTAATGGTGCTGGTGTCCTAACAGCATGATATCAATAATTGAATATGCAGCAAAATAAATATGCGAGGCAGAGCGAACAACAATAATGTGCGGGAGCTGAATACTAGACACAACGATAACTAATCTGCAATAATCTAATATAAGTCCTACAAATGGTGCCTTTTGAAATAACACGAATCATGGGGTTTTGAAAATAGGGGCTACGGTGTTTTTATGAAAAGATACGTCGTTTTTGAAATATCCGTAGATTCCCTTGAGCTGTCTTTAAAAATGCCCACGATTCGTTAGTTTTTGAAATAGGTAAGAAGTCTAATCTAATCTAACAACTACACTAAACTATACGGCTGAACTAACAAGCTGAACTACAGGTAAGGAAACCGCCTATCATCTGAGTCGATACATATACATACCTGTATATGTATAGTCGGTGATCCCGCCTCAATAATATCATATCCGATACCATATCTATAATCAGGCATCCCAAGTCAAGAGTGCGGATCAATCATCCATATAGCTCGTACGTAAATCCGTCGTACGGCATCCCAATCTGGGTACGGTTCAATATCACATTCATCATACTATTCATCTGGTATCCTCTTTATCAAATATCATGATCGGGGTACTGATCTACGTCTAGTACCATACTGATACCGCCTACGTATGCATGGACGTGTGTGAAACACTACGTCAAAGACCCGCTACAACGTCATGTCGTATCTAAGATATGAACCCTGCTATATCACCGATCTCACGGCCTCAAATCAAATCTCATCGACTCAGCTCAATCCCAAGTATCATCCTCAATCCGTATGTGAACACATAGTCCCATACCCATGTGAACACATAACTATAAAGAATCCCATGAGCACATATCAATAGGAATGTATGCAAGTATGTATGTGTGTATGTGTGTGTGTAACACTACTCTAGGGTTCGCAACACTAAAGTAATCCAACACACCAATATCCATCCTAAGTATCGTTATTAATCCCAAATAACATATAATAATTGTTGGTGTGTATACGCATCCGTATACACCACCACGGACTGCGGGGGTGCCATACGCCATCCACCCGACTTCTCCCCGTAGATATAAATCTACTCACCTGGTCCTCGCTAGCCGGTGCCGACGTCGCCACGCGCTTGCTTGTCGTCTCGAAGTCCACGTGGGGGTACCTACATATCATAACGCACCGTATCGCATTAAAATCCGACTCATGACCAAATCGACACACGAATCTCACATAGGTCAAAACCTATGGTTTGCTTTCACAAATCAACCCAAAAACCCTCGACATCGGCGTACAAACGCCGATTGATCGAGAAAAACACCAAACATACCAAATCATGGTTTTACAATTCACTAAAATATATAAAATACGATGCAATTCATCAAAACCAATAAATTGATTAAATCGATTTATTACAAGAAACCCTAGTAAGCATCAATTAGCCGTTTCACTTTAAAACTCGATGTTTAAACGAAACTAATGGCCACAATATCCACCAATTATCATAACCAAGTTATAGAAACCATATCAATAATTTATTCTCATCAACTTGTATAAATTCCAAAATTCTAGTTTTGCAAAAATATCCAATTTAACACTTTTTAACGCAAAATTTCACAATTTAACAATTTATCTTGGCTTTGCATATTTTAAATGGTTAAACCACTCATGGAAACCTTAATGATATGCTAAAAACCCTAACTAGATTTTAATCCCACATTTTAATAAAATTTCTAAAACCTAGTTAGCAAATTAGCATAATTATCACAATTTGGGCAAATTAAATATAACAATATGCAAATTAGCTACAAGATTTGGTTTTGCATAACTTAAGATGCTAAAATACATCACACTACCATGAACAAATTAACACAACCATAACTTTAATTTAACCCTTCTCTTGAATTTAAACTTGCAATTTAAAACCTAAATTAAACACCTAATTAAGTTGATTTAAAGTATCTAACATAAATTAAGCAAAAGGGTTAGAGTTATACCTTCACAAACCATGAGATCAAATATGGAACTTGACCTCCAAATTGAGATCTTTGCATCAAGATCCATGCTATAAGGGCTAAGGAAAAATGGGTAGGGAATGGATTTGGGATTTGTGAGGTTTTGTGTTGATTTGTGAGGCAATTTTGATGAGTTTTTTGAAGAGAAATGTGATGAGAAAAGAGGAGGGGCTGTTGTGTGCAGGAAATGGGGAGGGTCGGCCACTAGTGGGTGATTGGAGAGAGAGTGAGGTGAGGAAAGTAGCAAGTAAAGAAGTCCAAGTCAACACAAGGTCAAAATCCAACACAATTATCCATTTTCTTTTCTTTTCTTTCATTTCCTTCCCTTTGAAAATTCAAGTGGGAAAAATATGGTGGCTGCTGAATTCAACCATGGGGGGGTAAGTGGGGGTGTGTGGGTGTGGGTACGGGTGTGGGGTGATGAAAAATCATAAATACAATACCCCAAACATCCATTTACGCTAAAAAAAGCCTTTTTTCAATAATTTCTAAACCGTTTTGGCAAATGATTTCGTTCCAAAAACCACATGATAAATTTTTATTTAATGTTTTATGATGCACAAAATTTGTTTCAACTCATTCCAATTTGTAATTTTCCCTAATTAAATGTATTAGTGACGGCTTAAATAATAATAAAATAATATTTTTTTCAGAAAATTTGAAATTTCACCAGCGGCTCAATAAACACCAAATAATAGCAATTACATAGCTAGAATATATATATTTAATTTTTATAATAAGATATTTGTATTTTGACTTTTTACAGAAAACCCCCTCATTTTACCGATTTTCCGAAATTTCACCGAAACGATTTTCAAAATGCTACAATCTTCCCCCCTTAAAGAAATTCGGTCCCCGAATTTAAATTCAAACTCCCCCAAATACTAAAACATCTAAGAAAAACCATCAAGTCGTCGGGGCTCCGAAATTGTAAATACATAAAACAAATCGTAGCGCAGCGCATGCGCTTGAAAAATGAGTATATAACTCAAATCAAAACTCCGTCAAGCATCCCGCAATCATCGGAGTCATGGAGAAGACATCAATGCCAAATCCAAATCAAAACCAATATGATATAACTCGAAACTATACATGTAAATATCGAATCTATATCTGTAAGTATCTGAAGGAAATGCATGCCAAACCTCTTTAAGTCGATGTGCAACGCGTATAACACTGCACGGTGGCGGACGTCTATCATAAGAAAATAACTATATACATATATACCTTTGTTTGAAATGTACGTTCCGCCGTTTTGGAAACAATTTAGAAGAGTCTCCTTATTTTAAACATTTCGTGTCATATCAGACACGTAGGTAAATACTGAGGCTATAGCTCGCTTTTTGGAAATCCCTTCCATAACTATCAATGCATGCAAAATATATTCAGGTACTGTCCTCTGACTAGTCCCGCTCAGTACGAAAACACATAGCAATATCATAAAAACGTACTGCTCTATAAGAAATCAATCCCAAAATATGCACATGAATACTACGTGCGTCTGGTGCGCACGGAAATCAAAATCCATGAATGTGCCATACATGCGCACAGAAACAACATCTAAGTGCATCGGGTGTGTACGAAACATCTGTTGTAGGCAACATGTGTGCCTGACAGCAAAATCAGGTGCATCTGACATGCACGAAAAAAATCTCGATTTAGTGCATCTGGTGCGCACCAAAATCACCCTTCAAAACATGCGCCCAACATGCGCGAAAATCCAAATCAGGTGCATCCATCGTGCACGAAATCATGAAATCCAATATCAAGCGTCGAACATGCGCAAAATCCAATCAGGTGCATAAAGTGCACAAAACAAATATCGAGTATCGCAATCGAAATCGAAGTCCAGTACATCTAAGTGCACAAAAGGCGTATCACTGCACTGCAAGCATATAATAACTATACAGAGTGCAGGAACCAAATCGTGTGCATGCATACGCACAAAACCAACTCAACTGTTTAAAACCGTAAAATCACAAACATGTGAAACTAAAGCACGAAAACGATATCAAGTGCAACACTGTGCAAAGATCGTAAATCCTCAATCATCAAAATCAAATCATACGAATAAATCACCCAAAACATCATAATCAATAATGGCGGAACAGTACTGCTCAAGCGCATCCTCTAAGAATCTCGGCCAACTGTCACGGTCACTAGTGGGACGTCTCGTCGATGATCATGAATTCTGGCCTGCTGGTGTGCGTAACAATGACCACTCCTGGGTCAAGGTCTTCACTGTGAATTACCAATCTTTCGGTCCATCGGCTCATCGGCCTGTCAGGTGTGCTAACGGGGACGATTCCGTTCTGGCACTTCTCTGGTCATCTCTTGGTCAATCATCGCGACCACTCGTAAGACAGCGTATTACTGGCGTCGGCCTCTGGCTCTCTGAATGTATGTGACACATCTGATCCTGGGTGCAAGTATCATTGCAGCAGTGTCCTGGAAGAAATCCTGCTCACGGTCTCTTCCATGTCTCGTCTCTGCCAACTGTCCGGAAGTCATTGTCCTTTCCTATATCTGCATCTTGCTCTGGAACGACTGCATACTCATCGCGACTCCTTCTGGAAGGTATATCCAGTATTCTGCCTCGGCATGCGCATCGCATCTCTGATGTCGGCGGAGGGGAACATCATCACATCTAGATCTGGTACGAACCTCTTACTTCACTTTTCTCTAATGTCGTCTGCTTTGGACTCGTCGCGGCTGCATGGACTGAGCTCCAACGGCTATCCTCGTATCGGGAGTCTCCCAAGAAATGCATCTCACCACCTAGCATCCGAATTAAGTCGAGCCATCCGATCGAGTCGTCAAAACCTCATAATCCCCCAAGAGCTCAACATCTTGGGCACAGTTTAATAGTATCGAGTACATACCACAGCATCGGTGGTCCAGCCGTAGAAGGGCAAACCCAAGCCTCACTAATGGCGCCGTGGAACTGCCGCAAACCCGAAGGTTCAAAGGCTTTCACATGGTCATTAAGTCGAGTTAGGGTTTCATTCTTCTAGAGGGACCATAGAATTGCCTGCATGTCTTTCCGACTACTTTAAACTTGGATAAATAGGTTTCTGACATTCGATCGTCTCTATCGACTCCCAACGTCTCCGCGTGAAGTCGTCTCTAGCTGGAATCAATCTATCTGATGACCTAGCATCGGGGTAAGCGAACGAACCACCTGTCCTAGTCATTCATCATCGGGTGACTAGCGACCTTCTATCATCTATTCGTACAACTCGCTCCGCCATAGTTCCAACATATGGGGCGATATCTCGTCGCTCGCAGCAACAACTGGCTCGCTCGTCTGCACGCTGAACAGTGCCTCAATCATCAGGAGTAAGCAACACACCAACGGTCATCAAAATCTGGCTGGCCTCTGTCAGTGGCTCAATCCTCTAGTGTCGATCAGCACATCCGAGTAACCTCATAAAGGCGATCCGCCAAACGCTCGTGGCGCGGAAACACAGTAAAAAGACACATCTCTGCAATCGTGTGTCGCCGGAATTTCGCCCTGGTCAGTCCTCGTTCGTGATGAGCTTGTGCTGACCGCAACTCTAGCCGTAGCTCTCCCTGCCTGTAACCGTAGCAGCAAAACCAAACTGGTACCGACGAGGCTAGATCAGGAAGGAATATAATACTGAACAAGGAAATGTACATCCTAAGGCTTCATAAGTGGAGTGGCGTGTCGTAAATATGCCGCGGAACATACCAACGGTACGTCACTCTACTTTAGTCACCTATTCCATCAACCAAGGGTCATCCTACGCTCCGAAGGTTAAAACCTAACGCTCTGATACCAACTTTGTCACGACCCGAAAGTACGGAACATGACCGGCACTTAAACTACGAACGTCTCGAGGCGTACGTAATCTAAGTAAACCGAAAACCCAGAAATCCAAACCAAGAAGAGTAGTAGAGAGTAGGAAAAACCAATTTAAATCAAGTAGTTTTAATAGCATAAGCCGAATTATGCGGGTTTCTAAAAACATCAAAAATTTACTGAAAATTTCGGCAGAGTCTCCTTTGTAAATACTGGCTCCCAAACGGGATACAACATGAATAGTATACGAAATCAATAAAAGGCATCCCCAAGCGGGAGCTAGCTCTTCGTCAATCGACGGTCACAACCACACAAGCAATATAATATACAACGCCAACGGCGAGGATCAAAAACTCAAAAGGGAACTCAAAACCACCAGAAATATAACGAGCGACTCTAAGGTCGAAAGAATAAACAACACTGGTCTCTATCTCAATAGATACATGTTTGGTTGATGGAATTTACTAGATACAACTGAATAATATTATACAAGGTAATATGATGGGTACGATACAAGAAAAACCCACCTACTAGCAAGTCACCCGAATGAAACTGAGCCCGCAAAGCCGTAATGAAACCTGTACTGCAAAACCTGCAAGAAACTGGGGCACAACGGGGGTGAGTTGCCAACTCGTGAATAGAAAAACATCTACGCACAGAAATCGCATAAATAACGCAACCTAGGTCAATGATCATAATATATCCTCAAATATAAGTATAACATGCAGCCTATAACAATGGCTAGGGTAATATCTAACCCGAGTATAATTTCATGTACCCGTGTTAGTGCCTCAGGTAGCAATATATCATATGAATGAGGTATGAATGCATGAAACAGAATACATGTAAATGAAGAACTGTTTTCATAAATTAGTGAGATTTCCTTTGTATTTTTAAACTGAGGTATCATAAATGAAATCAGTATCAACAGTGTCTAGCATCGACACAAAACATAAATCTCACTGTCTCGAAATATCAATGTCTCAATCTCAATATCTAGGGCGCCGTCAGTCCAGACCGGCCCCTACCATCCATCTCAAGACCACGACGGTATCCTCCGGATATCCGACGCGTCGGGTAATATCACCGGTAGGTAGTGCTCCCCAGCCAGGCTCAACGTCAACACCATATTCCTCTTGCCCCGGGGTACCATACCGGGCCCACCATGTACCCGTGACGGTTCCTCCACTCCTCGACACGGATCTCCAAAACCACAGCAAACTCATGGTGGACGACACTTTACATCACTAGAAAACCGCAACATTTTATATTTTAAAAGATCATAAGTTGTAAATTTTGCGGCTTTCCCCGAAATCCAGAAATATCATAAATCTCAAGAAATCATCACAAGTGCATATGTCAATGATAATGAACTAGGCATGAACAACTGAATAACAGTATGCATGAAGTGGTAGGTAATAACTACAATGTCTAATATGACATATAAGGGAAGTACACTAATATCATGTCAACACTACTAGCTAACAATCTAAGTCAAGCAATTATATTCTCTAAAGTGTACGTGACATGGCAATTACCGATGAAGATGTGTGTGAGCCGGCAAGTAGGTGTACGTGGTACATACGCATCATCGGTAATGGTGCTGGTGTCCTAACAGCATGATATCAATAATTGAATATGCAGCAAAATAAATATGCGAGGCAGAGCGAACAACAATAATGTGCGGGAGCTGAATACTAGACACAACGATAACTAATCTGCAATAATCTAATATAAGTCCTACAAATGGTGCCTTTTGAAATAACACGAATCATGGGGTTTTGAAAATAGGGGCTACGGTGTTTTTATGAAAAGATACGTCGTTTTTGAAATATCCGTAGATTCCCTTGAGCTGTCTTTAAAAATGCCCACGATTCGTTAGTTTTTGAAATAGGTAAGAAGTCTAATCTAATCTAACAACTACACTAAACTATACGGCTGAACTAACAAGCTGAACTACAGGTAAGGAAACCGCCTATCATCTGAGTCGATACATATACATACCTGTATATGTATAGTCGGTGATCCCGCCTCAATAATATCATATCCGATACCATATCTATAATCAGGCATCCCAAGTCAAGAGTGCGGATCAATCATCCATATAGCTCGTACGTAAATCCGTCGTACGGCATCCCAATCTGGGTACGGTTCAATATCACATTCATCATACTATTCATCTGGTATCCTCTTTATCAAATATCATGATCGGGGTACTGATCTACGTCTAGTACCATACTGATACCGCCTACGTATGCATGGACGTGTGTGAAACACTACGTCAAAGACCCGCTACAACGTCATGTCGTATCTAAGATATGAACCCTGCTATATCACCGATCTCACGGCCTCAAATCAAATCTCATCGACTCAGCTCAATCCCAAGTATCATCCTCAATCCGTATGTGAACACATAGTCCCATACCCATGTGAACACATAACTATAAAGAATCCCATGAGCACATATCAATAGGAATGTATGCAAGTATGTATGTGTGTATGTGTGTGTGTAACACTACTCTAGGGGTCGCAACACTAAAGTAATCTAACACACCAATATCCATCCTAAGCATCGTTATTAATCCCAAATAACATATAATAATTGTTGGTGTGTATACGCATCCGTATACACCACCACGGACTGCGGGGGTGCTATACGCCATCCACCCGACTTCTCCCCGTAGATATAAATCTACTCACCTGGTCCTCGCTAGCCGGTGCCGACGTCGCCACGCGCTTGCTTGTCGTCTCGAAGTCCACGTGGGGGTACCTACATATCATAACGCACCGTATCGCATTAAAATCCGACTCATGACCAAATCGACACACGAATCTCACATAGGTCAAAACCTATGGTTTGCTTTCACAAATCAACCCAAAAACCCTCGACATCGGCGTACAAACGCCGATTGATCGAGAAAAACACCAAACGTACCAAATCATGGTTTTACAATTCACTAAAATATATAAAATACGATGCAATTCATCAAAACCAATAAATTGATTAAATCGATTTATTACAAGAAACCCTAGTAAGCATCAATTAGCCGTTTCACTTTAAAACTCGATGTTTAAACGAAACTAATGGCCACAATATCCACCAATTATCATAACCAAGTTATAGAAACCATATCAATAATTTATTCTCATCAACTTGTATAAATTCCAAAATTCTAGTTTTGCAAAAATATCCAATTTAACACTTTTTAACGCAAAATTTCACAATTTAACAATTTATCTTGGCTTTGCATATTTTAAATGGTTAAACCACTCATGGAAACCTTAATGATATGCTAAAAACCCTAACTAGATTTTAATCCCACATTTTAATAAAATTTCTAAAACCTAGTTAGCAAATTAGCATAATTATCACAATTTGGGCAAATTAAATATAACAATATGCAAATTAGCTACAAGATTTGGTTTTGCATAACTTAAGATGCTAAAATACATCACACTACCATGAACAAATTAACACAACCATAACTTTAATTTAACCCTTCTCTTGAATTTAAACTTGCAATTTAAAACCTAAATTAAACACCTAATTAAGTTGATTTAAAGTATCTAACATAAATTAAGCAAAAGGGTTAGAGTTATACCTTCACAAACCATGAGATCAAATATGGAACTTGACCTCCAAATTGAGATCTTTGCATCAAGATCCATGCTATAAGGGCTAAGGAAAAATGGGTAGGGAATGGATTTGGGATTTGTGAGGTTTTGTGTTGATTTGTGAGGCAATTTTGATGAGTTTTTTGAAGAGAAATGTGATGAGAAAAGAGGAGGGGCTGTTGTGTGCAGGAAATGGGGAGGGTCGGCCACTAGTGGGTGATTGGAGAGAGAGTGAGGTGAGGAAAGTAGCAAGTAAAGAAGTCCAAGTCAACACAAGGTCAAAATCCAACACAATTATCCATTTTCTTTTCTTTTCTTTCATTCCCTTTCCTTTGAAAATTCAAGTGGGAAAAATATGGTGGCTGCTGAATTCAGCCATGGGGAGGGGTAAGTGGGGGTGTGTGGGTGTGGGTACGGGTGTGGGGTGATGAAAAATCATAAATACAATACCCCAAACATCCATTTACGCTAAAAAAAGCCTTTTTTTCAATAATTTCTAAACCGTTTTGGCAAATGATTTCGTTCCAAAAACTACATGATAAATTTTTATTTAATATTTTATGATGCACAAAATTTGTTTCAACTCATTCCAATTTGTAATTTTCCCTAATTAAATGTATTAGTGACGGCTTAAATAATAATAAAATAATATTTTTTTCAGAAAATTTGAAATTTCACCAGCGGCTCAATAAACACCAAATAATAGCAATTACATAGCTAGAATATGTATATTTAATTTTTATAATAAGATATTTGTATTTTGACTTTTTACAGAAAACCCCCTCATTTTACCGATTTTCCGAAATTTCACCGAAACGATTTTCAAAATGCTACATACTGTCTTAGAATATGTTTGGGTCACTGATGGGACGGGGGTTCCTAGGCACAAGCCATAACTCCATTGTCACACAATGGTAGGAACGAAGTTCATCTCATGAACTAATATACACCCAGACTGCCTCTTTGGTAGCATCTTTGGTAGCGATGTATCCAGCCTTTATCGTCTAGTTTGCCACGGTATCTAGCTGGGAACTCTTCCAACATACCGTCCCTCCACTGAGGGTAAAGACAATACTTGTGACTGACATTCAGTCGACCTTACCACCTTGGAAGCTATCCAGTGATTCTCCCCAGGATCGATTGATACCATCTCACTACACCTAGTGAGAATCCTAACATCCACTTAGATCTATCTCATAGATCCAAAACCCAGGATTTAGGATATGTATCACCTTGATCCTTTATGGAGAATCCTTGTGATAAGAGGGGATTGACTGAGTGTAGCATAGGAAACACCTTCCCTATCAAGAGTATGTCATCTACGTACAATACGAGGAAGACCACCTTACTCTCTACTACCCTTTTTGTATATACATGGTTCATTTACCATTTTGATAAAGTCAAACGCTTTGACTACCACATCAAAACAGATGTTCTAACTCCACGATGCCTGCTTTAACTCGTAAAGCAACTTGCACATATTTCCACTGCTCCCACTGTCTACGAAGCCCTCTGGCTGTGTACTTATAGACGCTCTCTTCTAAATCACTATTTAGAAAAGCAGTCATGACACCCAAACACCAGATATCGTAGTCATGGTATGTAGCAATGGCAAGTAGGATCCGGATGGACTTAAACATAGCCACAGGAGAAAAGGTTTCATCATAATCCACACCTGATCGGTAACGAAAACCTTTTACAACAAGTCTAGTTTTGAAAGTCTCAACTTTTTCATCTACACCAAGTAATCTTCTCAAGATATACTTGCTCCTGATGGGGATTTAACCCTTCAGATATAGCAACCAAATTCCATACTTTGTTGGTGCACATAGATTCCATCTCAGATCGCATAGCATCCAGCCATTCTTACAGAGTCCCCACTCTTGATGGCCTGCTCGAAACTAGTTGGGTCATCATCTCATATGCAATCCTCGCTCCCACTGTCATTGAGAAAACCGAAATATCTCTCAGGCAGATGAGGAAACCTACCAGATCGGCGGAGAGGCTGAGGTTCGTCGGGAGCTATTAAATTCTCCGGTTCTACCAAATTATCAGCTGCAGTTTGTATAGCTGGAACTCCTTCCAGTTCTACCTCATGACCACAAATTTCATTCCAAAATAAATTCCTTTTCTAAAAAGGCGATCATGCCGAGAAATAAAACAACTTTTGTTCCTCGGTGTGGTAGAAAATATACCTTGCGAATACTTAGGATATCCAACAAACTTCCACAGAACTGACCTTGTCTCGAGCTTATCCGGATTTTGCTTTTAAATATAGGCCGGACAACCCCAAATCTTAACTTACTTAAGACATGGGTTCTTCCCATACCATATCGCATATGGAGTGGTAGGCACCTGTTCATACCATAATTTTGCATTATTATATTCCCCATTCTTATTCATTTTACAAATAAACAGGTGCTTTTGATCCATATCTGCTACATAGTTGCAGGTTACAGGCTCTCGGAACAAAAACAGTGAAAAAGATGAAAAGATGATACAAAAGTGAGACTACGACCAACAAATGGAAGAATCTTGATCAAGCCTACAGTTTGGAGAATAAACGAAAATCAATAAACAAATACAAAGGCAGCGCAAGGTTCAAGACTTCGACACGAAGTAACGGTAAAAGTCCACTACATTATTCACTGTGGAGATCTGGAAGAGAACTAGAAGACATTCTGAAGAACCAACTAAGAAAAACAGAAGAAAATAGCAACAGACAGAAGACCAGAAAATTGGAGACAACAAGCCTCCTTTTTGGCCGCGGAACCACGGCCAAACATGGCACTTGGCCACGGTTCCGCGGCCGTGCTAAGCCTGTATTGGTGGAAAAACTTGTGGCGGCTGGCGGTGCGTTGACTAGGTTTTTCTTAGGGGGTAAAATTGTAAATACAGACGTGAATCGATTGTAACCCTAAGGTTTCTATGATCTATAAATAGAAGCCCTAAACCTCTCTTTGAGGCACGCCTCTTTTCATTGATAAAAATTCAGAAATCTTTTGTAAAGTTTAGAGAGCATCAATAAAGTAAGTAGGTTCTTTTTATTTGCCCTAATTCTTAATTTGTATTTCTGCCCTAGTTTAAATTTATTCTCTGCCCTACTTTAAATTAGATTAGAACTTTTTATTAATCTGCCGTAGTTTAGATAGTTAATCTCTTAAATTAAAAACTCATAAAAATCATGTCTTTTATCGATCCCCTAATGAGCGAGTAGTTCCTCGCTTGTTAGGGTTAGGAATAGGAGAGGTTTGAGAGATGCAAATCTCCCATCCCTTTCTTGCCCGTTACATATTAATTATTAGGACTCCATGCATACATACACATACCGCTCCCTACGGCACCCTACCCATGAGATAACGGTGATATCGTAGTATAAAAGACCGGTTGTGCATGTTTTCCATGGAGGTTAGGGTAAGGATTAAGAAAGGACGGACAAGGACCTAGAGGAAGAAATATCGTTTCTTCCCGATCGTCCCAATCCCCTTTATTAATAATTACCATAACACCTAAAGAGATCTAATTTAGGGCATTGAAAGCGGTGGGAAATCTTTAATTTTCCAAACTTAACCTAAACCTAACCCTAGCAAGATTCTAAATCCTAGTCTAAATCAACCTTAGTTTTTAGATTTAATCAATCCGACAACAATCGGAATTAACTCGTTAGAACAATTAGAAAATACACAGCATCCCTGTGGAACGACCCGTATTCACCGGCTAGCTACCAAGCGACGCCGTTCTTGATTGCGGTAAAAATATTTTTGATCACAAAACATCGTACAAATCAAATGGCGCCGTTGCTGGGGATGGCGTAGTATTTTCTTTTTGCAATTTCGGGTTAATATAAAATTAAAATATCATAAAAACTAAAAAAAATTTAAAATATATATAAAAATTTTATCATCTTTTTATTGTTTGAAGGGTGTTTTGTATGAATTTTGTAGGATCAACGAACGAGTTCGGATCTGGAAAAATCCAGAGATCAAAACAAAAAACCTGTTAAACCAGAGGGGCAGAAAAAATTTTGGGAACCGAGCCGCAGATCAGACCGCGGAACCGCGGCGGGAGGCACCCTTTGGCGGCGGAAATGCGGTTGTGGGGTCGAGTCAGCACGTGGAAAATTTTCTATGAGCTCCCTTTTCTCCTTCTCTGCAACCCCAATATCTCCTCTGTAAAATTTGCCAGCGGGATTCTTTGCGCTAAAAATCTCTCCCCCTTCCAATAATTGATCTTGTGCAGGATTCTTTGCACCGCGCTAAAAAAAATTGTTTGCAAGTGATTGTTTACTGCTTTGCATATCTAAACTGACTTTAAGGGGCTTGAAACCAATCCAGATTGGGTGGGGATTTCATCACCCTTCCCAGGACCCCAGAAACCACATAAGGCATATTGTATTGACCATCAATTAATTAAAAAAAATTAGACTCAGCCTTAAGGACTTCGCGCTCAATAAGACAGAGGAATAGTTGTAGGCATCGACCGTTGATCCTAACTTGACTTTGTGGTGTCTAGACAAGTGTGTCTAAGGCAAGTGGTTACTTAATTAGGCCCGCTACTTACGTAATGGAGAACCTCCCACTTACCTGGCACTTACCTGGCCACAATTGGCGGAGAAGAGGCGGTTTGAGGTCCTACTTCTTGCCCTTTGGAACAGTTAGGAGCTGTCTAGCTGACCTAGGTGACCCTAGATCTAGGCCTGATTGTGCATTTGTGGTTGGTTGAACGTGTGTCTAAGCCTTTTATCGAAAATCTTTTTGCAAAAAGCACCATATAAAAAAATACACAAAAAGGAAAAAGGGAAAAATTTTTACAAAAACTTGCAACTTGTCGCTAAGAAATCCGTGCACACCACTTACACCCACTTTCTTCTCATTGACGTTTTCTTACCCCCACATTCTGTTTTTCACCTTTTTGACTACACTACCTCTTTAGTGTATGTCCGGTTGGACTAGGGACACTAGTGCCCGATTAGTCCGTGTCTCGTTGGTACCGACCGACGAAGCTTTCGACTCCGAAGTCGAAATTCCTTCCACTTCCTTACCTTCACCTTCACATTCTTCCTCCGAAGGGATATCGGGATATAATCCTAACAACACCTTACCCACGGGACTGATTCCGCCTCCGTTAGGTGCGAATAACCCACAACACCCGTCTATTGAAGCGCCCCAACGAATCGCGCTCCAGGATCTTTTCTACCCGATCCGCACTGCCTTACCTACTTGTCTTTCACTCCCACCGGCAAATGGGGACAATTTTGAGATCAAACCCCACTTCATTAATATGTTGCCAAAATTTCACAGACTGGAATCCGAAGATGCCTATATCTTCATAAACAAATTCCAAAACGTTTGCGCAATGATGAAAACAACCCAATTATCAGATGATGCTATAAGGCTAAGGGTCATTCCTTTCACCTTATGTGACTTAGCCGAGAAGTGGTTATACAGCACAGCATCACACTCAATTAAAAATTAGGAAGAGTTTGTTAAAACTTTTCTTAAAAAATTTTATCCACATCACAAGACCGCGAGAATTTGCAATGAGATTATTCAATTTTCCCAGCTTCCTTCCGAACCCTTTTGGAAGTGTTTTGAAAGATTCAATGCCCTCACCATGGTATCGAAAATTGGCAACTTTGTCAAACTTTATATGAGGGATTGAACCCAGCAACGAAGCAGTTGCTAGAAACTATTTGTCAAGGTCACTTTCTAACCAAATCAAGCGAGGAAGTTTGGCAGTTTCTCAAGGATTTTGCTGAACAAACACTTCAGTGGGAAAGCACCAAGACCACCTCATCTTCTTCTATTGGTCAGTCTAGGGCAGGCATACATCAACTAGATATGTCGATTGCTATGAAGGCCAAGATGGCCGCACTTACGAAAAAGCTAGAAGCAATTGAGACCAAAATCTCATCGCCTTCTCCTGCCCCTGCTTTACCCCCACGAACTATTTGTGCTTGTTGTTCGGATCCATCACATCTTACCGAAGAGTGTCCTTACAATCCACATGTTCAAGGACAAGATCAAGTCAATACTGCATTTCAGCAACGACAAAGAAATGATCCATACTCTTCGACTTATAATCCTGGTTGGAGGAGTCACCCAAATTTTGCTTGGAATCAAAATTAGCAATTCCAAGGAAACAACAACTTTCAAAGGCCTCCTCCTCCACAACAACAAGCACTTCCACAAACTCAATACCAGCAACCTTTCCACCCCCAACCTTACTAAAACCAAATGAACAATTTTGTGCCCAACAACTCTTACCATCAAAACAATTTTGTTCAACCAAATAATGATAAGGTTACCTCCCTAAAAAGAAGTCTAGATGCGTTCCTAAAGCAATCTACACAATCCGCAGCAAGGTTGGAGACTTCCATTCAATCTTTGGTGCAAAACAGTGCCTCACACGATCAAAGCATCAAATCTATTGAGGCACAAATTGCACAACTCAATGCTGCGTTGAGTGAGCGAGAAAAGGGAAAGCTTTCATCTCAACCATTACCAAATCCCGATCACGCACATGTTGCATATGCACAGCAAAATCATAACGTAAATGCTGTGACTACGTTGAGATCTGGGAAAGTGTTGCACAATAACGTGGGCATTAATAATGACACCCCTGCCGGTGGTTCTTCTTCACCTTCTTCTTCTTCTTCTTCATCTTCTTCGTTAGAGCCTATTCTTCATTCTTCACAAAGCTCTACTTCTTCTACTTCGAACGGACCCACTTCTCACATTACGAACACATCTACACGGGAATCCGTTCCAACTCAACAATCTGATCCACAAAAATTGGACTCGACAAATCTTCAAAATGTTCCTTTTCCAAACAGGTTGAGATCCAATAAACCAACTCTATAAATGGAGAAGATTGCAGAGTTGTTCAAACAGGTTAGCATAAATATACCTCTCTTGGATGCAATCTAACAAATTCCTTCTTACGCGAAAATCTTAAAGGACTTATGCACCATGAAGAGGAAGTCATAAGTACCAAAGAAAGTTTTCGTGGCTAGTGCTGTTAGCGATACTCTTGTCCAATCTTTACCCCAAAAACGTAAGGACCCCGGCTGTCCTACTATTTCGATAACAATTGGGGACAAGAACATCAATAGAGCACTATTAGATCTTGGTGCTAGTGTCAATTTGCTACCCTATTCAGTGTGCGAGCAATTAGGCGTTGGAGAGCTTAAACCCACTCATTGTACTCTCCAAATGGCCGACCGATCTATCACCCATCCTAGGGGTGAGTTGGAGGATGTGTTAATTAAAGTAGGGGATTTCATTTTTCCCGTTGACTTTATTGTTATGGATACACAACCTGTAGCTAACCCCCAGAGTCAAATTTCGGTGATACTTGGTCGACCATTCCTTGCGACTTCCAATGCGGTGATCAATTGTCGTAATGGTTCAATGAACCTATCTTTTTGAAATATGACGATTAAACTCAACATCTTTAAGTTGGGGAATCAGCCTTCCGAGCCTAATGCTAGTATACTTGATGTTTGCTCGATCCATGAGATCACGGAGGAGGACTGTGAGCTCGAAAAATTTCTGTTTGATCACAGCAGTGTTGACGCCTCTAGTGCGTTACTTCTAGAATCCGACACAGCTTTCACGCCGGACAACGATTATGAGTGTTTCACCTTTTTGGATGATTTTGAAGACTCACCACCCGAGTTTGATTCTTTTGATTTTTCGGATGAGTTAGTTGAACCATCCGACTCGGTTGCGTACACTCGATTTGAACCGTTGATGGAGTCCTTCGAGTTTGAAACAGTTTCACCTATGTTACCTTCAATTGTTTCACCTCCTAAACTCGAACTAAAGCTTTTGCCATCTCACCTTAAATATGCTTACCTGGGTGAGAATGAGACCCTTCCCGTTATCATATCGGCATCTCTAGCTCTCGAGCAAGAGAAGTCCCTTTTAATGGTCTTACAAAATAACCGGCAAACTTTTGGCAGATCTATGGCGGACATCAAGGGGATTAGTCCCCTCATAGTTGAGCATCATATACACATGATGGATGATGCCAAGCCAGTGAGGGATCCACAAAGACGCCTCAACCCCATAATGAAAGAGGCTGTCAAGAAGGAGATTGTAAAATGTCTTGATAGTGGTATCATTTACCCTATCTCGGATAGCCAGTGGGTTAGCCCCATTCATGTTGTCCCAAAGAAATCGGGCATTACGGTCATAACTAATGAGGCAAATGAGTTAATACCTACTCGCACCCAAACTGGGTGGCGAGTTTGCATCGACTATAGAAAACTCAATGCCACGACAAGGAAAGACCGCTTTCCTTTACCTTTCACTGACCAAATGCTAGAACGATTGGCTAGGCATGAGTTTTACTGCTTTTTGGATGGCTATTCCGGCTATAATCAAGTCCCCATCGCCGAAAAGGATCAAGACAAGACCACATTTACTTGTCCTTTCGGTACTTTCGCCTACCGTCGCATGCCCTTTGGGTTATGCAATGCACCCGCTACATTTCAGCTGTGTATGATGGGGATCTTTTCAGACATGGTTGAAAAGTTTTTGGAGATCTTTATGGATGATTTCTCCATTTTTGGTGACTCCTTCGACGAGTGTTTGCTACACCTTGACGCAGTTCTTACCCACTGTAGGGATAAGAACCTCACTTTAAACTGGGAGAAGTGCCACTTTATGGTATGAGAAGGCATTGTCTTAGGACATATCATCTCGCAAAACGGTATAGAGGTTGATAAAGCTAAGATTGAGGTCATTTCTAATCTCCCTCCTCCTAAATGCGTCAAAGACATCCGAGCCTTCCTTGGCCATGCCGGTTTTTATAGACGGTTCATCAAGGATTTTAGCAAGATTGCTAGACCCTTGACTCTCTTATTGGCCAAGGACACAACATTTGATTTTGACTCAACTTGCATGGAAGCGTTCGAGTCATTGAAACACTCTCTCATTTCTGCACCCATTCTTTCATCTCCAGACTGGACGCATCCTTTTGAAATTATGTGCGATGCATCAGATTTTGCCATTGGTGCTGTCCTTGGACAGCACATTAATAAGATACCGCACGTAATTTATTATGCTAGCCGAATATTAAATGAGGCCCAACTAAACTACACAACAACAGAAAAGGAATTTTTAGCCGTTGTGTTTGCACTTGAAAAATTCCGGCCTTATTTAATCGGCTCTCCAGTGATTGTGTATACAGACCATTCAGCTCTTCGCCACCTTTTTGCGAAGAAGGATGCCAAATCGAGGCTAATACATTGGATCCTCTTGCTACAAGAGTTTGACCTTGTCATAAGGGACAAAAAAGGATGTGAAAATGTAGTGGCCGATCACCTTTCACGACTTCCTTCTTCGCCTACACTTGAAATTCCAATTAAAGATGTTTTCCCCAATGAGCAACTCTTAACCGTGTCTTGCGAACCTTGGTTCGCTGATGTAGTAAACTACTTAGCCACCGACTTGATACCTAAAAATTGGTCGAAACAGGATAAACTCCGATTCTTGTCCTAAGTAAAACATTTTTACTGGGATGAACCGTATCTTTTTAAATACTGTTCCGACCAAATCATTCGTCGGTGTGTACCTGAAAATGAGTTTAAGAGTGTGTTGTCTTTTTGCCACGATCAAGCGTGTGGCGGGCATTTTGGCCTAAAGTAAACAGCCGAGAAAATCTTGCAGTGTGGTTTCTATTGGCCACGACTCTTTAAGAATGCATATGAATCTGCAAGATATGCTCCCGGTGCCAACACTTGGGCCGGATATCGCGGAGAAACGAAATGCCACTCCAACCAATTTTGGTTGTGGATATTTTCGATGTTTGGGGTATAGACTTCATGGGACCATTTCCCAATTCTTTTGGGAATGTGTATATTCTTTTGGCTGTTGACTATGTGTCAAAATGGGTCGAGGCTGTGCCTAGCCAAATGAATGATAACAAGGTTGTCGTTCGATTTCTTAAAGAACATATCTTTTCTCGGTTTAGGCATCCTCGAGCAATTATAAGTGATAATGGATCTCACTTCTGCAATAGGACTTTTGAGTCCTTAATGCGCAAATATTCCATTACACACAAGCTGTCAACGCCAAACCATCTCCAAACATGTGGGCAAGCCGAGGTTTCGAATCGGCAAATTAAGCAAATTTTGGAGAAGACGGTTTCTAAAAACCGTAAGGATTGGTCACACAAACTGCTTGACGCACCATGGGCATTCCGTACTGCATACAAGACCGATCTTGGTATGTCTCCATACCGTCTTGTTTATGGGAAGGCTTGCCACCTCCCAGTTGAGATTGAGCACAAGGCATTTTGGACGATCAAGGAGTTGAATTTATCAATGGGAGATGCGGGCAGCAATCGAAAGCTGCAATTAAACGAACTAGAAGAGCTGCGGGATGAGGCTTATGATAATACTGTCATTGTTAAAAACCGAAATAAGGTGTTCCATGACAAACACCTTATGCGCAAAACGTTTAAACCTGGTCAACAGGTTTTGCTTTATGACACTCAGTTACACTTCCATCCCGGCAAGCTCAAATTTAGGTGGAAAGGGCCGTTTTTAGTACGCACCGTATATCCGCACGGTGCGGTAAATCTTGAAAACCCGGAGGATGGTACTTTGTTTAAAGTGAACGGATATCGACTCAAACCGTTCCTCACAGCGGACCCGTTGGAGGAGCTCCTATTTTTGCAGAAGCCGACTTACACTGACTGATCTTCCTCCATTTTACCCCCAAATTTTTGATCAACTTGCCAAAACCTTATTTCAAACAAGTTTGGGGGTATGTACCATTTGTAAATACATAAATACAAAATAACAAAAAAAATAATATTTGGTTTTTTTTTGTAAAATAAGAAAATAAACAGGGGAATACCGACCATTTTGACCCTCTTGGTGTAGCATGACAGTGAGGACACTATCAAGTTTAAGTTTGGGGGTGTGCTCGGTAAGTTTTCTTCCTTCGCATTCATATGTATATTTTTGCATATGCATACTTATTTCAAAATCCATAAAAATTGAAAATTATAAAAATTGAAACATTCAATTTTGGCCTTAATTGACTTGAGTTTGACAAAAAGGGTTAACTAGCTAGGAACAACTAGATATTAGACTTAGTAAATTAAAAACCCTAAAAATAACCTTTCTTAAAACTTAACGGTAGAAAATATGTCTTTGTAGTTATTTAGAAATAGGCAAATTTCGAGTTGACTTCTTGGGCTAACTTAAAACAAGGGAAAAGTATTGATATCTTTATTAAGTATAAGTTTGAAAAATAATTCCTAAGTTTAAGTCCAAATTCTGAAAATATATACCCTACAAATTGCACAAACACGCACCTTGAAACTTGGAATAGTAGAGGAGACCTTGAAATGCTCTTGTCTAAACTCCTTAGTACGAAGAAAAAATAATACAAGTGTGAATAAAGAAAAAAAATGAACACTGGTTTTTGTAATTACTTAAGGCTGCAAAATAAATAAATAAAATATTTAGCGAGGGTGCTTCATCACCTAGTGCCTTAGACCAGCTGGTTTGGGAGTCACTGCTAAAGCCTTAGGTGTTACAAGACTAGGAATTACGCTTTAATGTGCAAACACATTTTGTAATCGGTTGTTGGTACCTCAAGAAGTATTAACAGTCGCATGAAGAATGTGTGAGCAAATTTCATCTAAAAATTCACCAATTAAGAAGTGCTTTGGACGACTGACAAGAGTATGATAGCTTGATTTGAATTTCCAAGTGTAGGGGTGATTTATACATACACGTAGGGGTATATGATTGGGGTTTAGATAAGAGATGGGAATGAAAAATAGGACTTATATTTTTAGTAGAGATGATAAAAATTCCTAAGTTGAGATGGAAACCTAGAAGAAAAACTCAAAAGATGCTAAAACCTAAGTGAATTTACAGAACATATATAATTTTAAGTTAAATGATAAGGAAGCGTGAAAAATACGGACGGATAATTTCTAAGTCGAAGATAATAGAGTTACTTGTTGGAAAACCTAATTGGAGAATCAAAGTCAATAGACCGAATTGATAGGATTTTGTGGGTAGTATCCGCTGAAAACCCTCAGGGACAACACTCCTCCTACTAGGGACACCTAGAAGTTTAACGGCTTGTTGCACGAGCTCAGTGCAATCGTGTTTCCCTGCGAAAGTGAGGCTAGGTCTTTTTTCGAGAATAAAACTAGGTTTGCTCGAGGACGAGCAAAAGATAAGTTTGGGGGTATTTGTTCATACCATAATTTTGCATTATTATATTCCCCATTCTTATTCATTTTACAAATAAATAGATACTTTTGATCCATGTCTGCTACATAGTTGCAGGTTACAGGTTCTCGGAACAAAAACAGTGAAAAAGATGAAAAGATGATACAAAAGTGAGACTACGACCAACAAATGGAAGAATCTTGATCAAGCTTACAGTTTGGAGAATAAACGAAGATCAATAAACAAGTACAAAGGTAGCGCAAGGTTCAAGACTTCGACAAAAGCAACGGTAAAAGTCCACTACATTATTCACTGTGGAGATCTGGAAGAGAACTAGAAGACATTCTGAAGAACCAACTAAGAAAAACAGAAGAAAATAGCAACAGACAGAAGACCAGAAAATTGGAGACAACAAGCCTCCTTTTTGGCCGCGGAACCGCGACCAAACATGACACTTGACCGCGGTTCCGCGGCTGTGCTAAGCCCGTATTGGTGGAAAAATTTGTGGCGGTTGGCGGTGCGTTGACTAGGTTTTTCTTAGGGGGTAAAATTGTAAATGCAGACGTGAATCGATTGTAATCCTAGGGTTTTTATGATCTATAAATAGAAGCCCTAAACCTCTCTTTGAGGCATGCCTCTTTTCATTGATAAAAATTCAGAAATCTTTTGTAAAGTTTAGAGAGCATCAATAAAGTAAGTAGGTTCTTTTTATTTGCCCTAGTTCTTAATTTTTATTTCTGCCCTAATTTAAATTTATTCTCTGCCCTAGTTTAAATTAGATTAGAACTTTTTATTAATCTGCCGTAGTTTAGATAGTTAATCTCTTAAATTGAAAACTCATAAAACTCATGTCTTTTATCGATCCCCTAATGAGCGAGTAGTTCCTCGCTTGTTAGGGTTAGGAATAGGAGAGATTTGAGAGATGCAAATCTCTCACCTCTTTCTTGCCCATCACATATTAATTATTAGGACTCCATGCATACATACACATACCGTTCCCTACGGCACCCTACCCAAGAGGTAACGGTGATACCGTAGTATAAAAGACCGGTTGTGCATGTTTTCCATGAAGGTTAGGGTAAGGATTAAGAAAGGACGGACAAGGACCTAGAGGAAGAAACATCGTTTCTTCCCGATCGTCCCAATCCCCTTTATTAATAATTAACATAACACCTGAAGAGATCTAATTTAGGGCATTGAAAGCGATGGGAAATCTTTAATTTTCCAAACTTAACCTAAACCTAACCCTAGCAAAATTCTAAATCCTAGTCTAAATCAACCTTAGTTTTTAGATTTAATCAATCCGACAACAATCGGAATTAACTCGTTAGAACAATTAGGAAATACACAACATCCCTGTAGACCGACCCGTATTCACCGGCTAGCTACCAAGCGACGCCGTTCTTGATTGCGGTAAAAATATTTTTGATCACAAAACATCGTACCAATCAGCACCTGATTTGGTTGGAACCCTATTCAGTAGGTATGCAGCTTCTCAAGTGCATAACTCCCAAAAGGAAATGGCTACTCAGTAGTACTCATTATAGAGCGCACCATATCTAATAGGGTATGATTGCTCCGCCCTGATACACCGACGTGCTGTGGTGTATACGGAGGAGTAATGCTGAGAGAGAATCTCATTCTCCTTTAGAATAGTCCAGGAATTCCGTGCTCAAGTATTCTCCTCCCTGATCACATCAAAGGACATAATACTTATACCCATTTTGGTTCTCTACTTCTGACTTATATTCTTTGAATTTCTCAAAATCTTCAGACTTGTGTTTCAACAGGAACATATGTCCGAATCTTGAGAGATCACCAGTGAATATAATGAAGTACAAAGAACCAGCCCTGGCATGTGTAGACAGGGGACCTACATACATCAACATGCATCAGTTCTAAGAGTTTACTAACTCTTTCTCTTATTTCCGGTAAACGGAGTTATGGTCATTTTATCTTTGTGACATGACTGGCAAGTTTCACAAGATGTAAATTCAAACTAATTTAAATATCCATCTTAATGTAACTTAGCTATTCGGGTCGCATTGATATGACCTAGTCTACAATGCCTCAAGAAGGATTCGTTCATTTCTGAACTCTTCCTCTTGTGTGTGTTCTGTACGTTGAGAACTGTAGTTTGATTTAGAACGTCTATGTTTTTAGATAACGTGCCTGAACCGATCAACTCTTCATATAGGAAATGTTCAAAACATTATCCAACAATACAAAATTATATCCTTCTTTAGTAAATAAAGAGACTGATATAATGTTGCATATTAGGTTCGGTATCTAATAACATTCGTTCAGAATCAATGTATTTGGTAATACAGGGTGATAACTGCCAACACGTTGGCTGCAACAATTGCACCATTTCCAACTATTGAAACTTATCACCCATTCCCAATTCTCTACCTCTCTGTAGCCCATGTAACAGATTACATATATGGGATCCTGATCCGGTATCTCATACCCAGGACGTAGAGGATACTGAAAAACAGTTCTCGGTAATGAACATACCTGAAGAAGATGCATCATCATGCACTTTCTTCGTTTGGACGGCATGGGAATCCTGGTATTCCCCTATTTCCTGCTCGGTCTTATAACAATTGTTAGGCATGAGATGTCTAAGAAATTCATTTGGTTGGGTATGAAATCCAAAGTATATGATACATTGGGTTTATGATCGATATCGAAGGAAGATTTGATAAAAACAGTGGGAGCCATCCTGATTAGATAAAATAATAACTAATTTAATCTTGCAAGAGCATACGCTGAGTGTTTTCTTCTCTCTCTCTCCAGGTACGCCTTAATCAAGATAATAATATGGATGTATTGACCGAACCCGCTTGTTATACTGAGCTGGGGAACGTTGGTCCCGCTCCCGCATTTTAGTCTCGATATCGAAAACACTTTTCAATATCTAATCGGGTAATTCAAAAATATTCCCGACATCCTGATCAAATGCTCGTCGGAAACTTTAGGAGATGGCCGCACTCCCCGATACCGTCGACGAAGTGCACTTAGGCGGAACACCACGGCCACGAGCACCCGGGCGGATGCTTTTGGCAACGAGGTTCTCCTACAGTCACTTGGTCGGGGCTATGGGGCGCGGCTATCTAATAAGGTTACCCGGCAAGTATCCGCGTACGCTACGTGATTGCGACGAACTTTTGATCACATCAAAATCCCGTGGCAACCGGTCAAATGAGACTAAATTGCTGGATTTATAAAATTCAAATTAGTGTGGATTCCAAGTATTGTATCCCATCACATGATATCCGGACGACGTTAAACTTTTCGATCAATTCATCAAAGTCCCACAATTTCCCGACAGCTCAACACTTAAGCATAGTTCATAAATACCCAAAACATGCCACAGTACCTATGGACCAGCCGTAGAAGGGCAAACCCAAGCCTCATTAATGGCACCGCGGAACCGTCACAAACCCTAAGGTTCGTAAGCGTTCCATGGTCATTATATCGAGTTAGGGTTTCATTCTTCTAGAGAGTCCACAGAATTACTTGCATGTTTATCTGAATAACTTAAACTTGGAAAAATGGGTTTTTGATATTCGTTCAAACTTTTTAACTTCGCCTAGACAACATGTGAATACCTGAAACAATGTTAAAACTACGAATACGAAACACTCCGAATTGCTTATAGTATAAGATCACATCACATGCAAACTTAGAAAAAACAAACAACACCTGAAACACCAAAACCCAGTGCCTGGAACACAAAAAAAATTTCAGCCCAAAAATCCACAAAGAGGCCGAGGTGGACAGTTTTTCTATACATGTGGCCGGCCAATTTCCGAAGGGTGGGGATAAATTTTCTTGTGTGTTCATGTTGCATCTCATACAATATTCTGCAGTTGTTTAAAAAAATTTTAGAGCCCAAATCGAAAACGACAGAAACTAGGTCTTTTGGTTTCAAGTTTCGGATTCATTTCGGTTTCGTAATCTAACAAAATCCATCTAATTCTCTAGCTTGGCTCTGATACCACTACAGGGTTCTCTAGCACGGTAGCGGGGTTTCGGGTGGTATCGTCCATGCCAATTTCAAAAATTTGTCGTTCTAGCTAACCATAACCTTAGAATCGTTACTAGAAAATCCGACGAAACAATATGTAAATTACTTTACATCTAAGTGAATGAGGAATACAACCTTTGTAGACCGGTCCTTCACTTCTAATGCTCCGTGTAGTAGTCCCTTCGCTGCAAGTCATGAACACCCGAACTCTAGAAAGGGTTCTCCCGGAGAAATGAACAAGCTTGCTCGAAGTCTTCGAGGCCGAAGATGATCTAAGTCGAGGAGACTCAAGCTCATGCTACCTCTTCACTAATTGTGAAATTAGTGAAGTAAACACCCTATACTAAATGGCAAGTAGTAGAGGATGATGAGGTAAGAAATGGGCTCACTTTAGATTTATTTTTCTCATAATATTTTCTCACTTTTCCAAAAGCTAGAAAGCTTTTTCTCAAGGCTGAAGAAGATGAAGTGAAGAGATGAGAATGAACTCATGAGGTGAGAATAACAACCATAGGTGAGTTAGTATCATACACTAACCTATGTAGAGATTAAACCATGGCTAACAATAATGGTTAGGTTAATAAATATCTACAAGTAAAACAAAAGGAGTGGACTTAGTCAAAGATGCTACAAGCTTCTCCAAGCTTCCAAGCATGTGACTAATTAACACTAATTTTGATTTACTTAAATAAATATAAACCCCCACATTATTATTAGTATGGTGTGAGTCTCATACACCCATGTAGCATGTGGCATCAAACATGACATAATAAAATGTACACTAATATATATCATATATATACTAATGCACACTTGTGAGAAAAAGAAAAGTTTAGGTGAGCTAATATTAGTTAATGCAATCTAGTATATCAAATATACAATTATACATTAAATTATTAAATCAACACTTGATTTAATAATCCGGCTATATCACATATAACCGACTAATATCATATGCAACAATTTATCGAATCAACACTTGATCCGATAACCCAGCTATATCACATATATCCGATCGATGTCACAAATCGCGAGAATAAAATGCGGTATCACATACGCGCATTAATCTCGGTCCCGCACATATCACATATGTGCTCTTACTTCGTTTCACATGAACCAGGAAACCTCTGTGTAGGACTCTAAAGACTCGTCAATACGCCGGCAGTAGGTGATGATCATATCAAACACCCACAAGCCGCAAGCGGCCTGCTAAACGTAACGGCCACCCGGGTATCGAGCGATCAGAAGATCAATAAGCAAGCCTGCTCATACTCCTACGAATCCAATCAGTAACACTACCGTACGGTCCGGTCTTTTCGTCTGATATGTCGTATATCTCACCTGGGGGTGGTATACGTCAGAGCCCAATAGCTTGATAAGTCATGCCGATGTGAGGCTCATAACGGGTTGAGAAACTACTTATAACTCTTACTAGTAAATCTCAGAAACAGCCCTGGCCAGGGACTTCCTGTTATAGCCAATCGAGCACAGCGCAACATCAACCCCCAATACCGGGAGAGACAAAATCCCCTCCTATCGCTTATTACCTCCATGTGACTCGGGACTGTACCCAAAAACCACCGTTTTGCACATTCTCTTGAACGTAGTAAGGTGGAAATCAAAGCACAGTGGGAATCACACAAGACTCTATGACGATCTCGGGTCGACAGACTAACCTGTACCAGTGTCACCAGAGAACTGCCATCTGATGTGAGATATAATACCATCTAGGAGTTCTCAGTGAGTCCGTCTAGTGTACCCAGTCTCCAATGAGCACCCGTATATCATCTCTGATGTCAAACACCAATGGATACGAGATCATCCATCGCCCATCTACATGGGTCGAGAAGCTATACGCTAGTCTACTCTGGTATATCGATGCCCCGTCTCGATACACCCACGACTAGGGACATTAAAGGATGTACTTACCGACAATCTTTGTCCCACTAGTATGATCCGCATCATACTCCAGGTAGTCAAGTACACATCCTAAGGGCTTTATCAACACGTAACAGAGAGACAATCAGTGTACATGTTATGATAAAGTGCAACTAGATAGCATACTATCATGTTGATCAAGAAAGTCCTCCCTATATATGTCCAAGCATCCACTACAATATACATCTCATGTACAGTAATGGCCTCTAGGGCATACATATAACTAACACTAAGTGTTTGTTTTCTCTCTCTGGTAACAGCGACCCATGACTTATCTTAAACTAAAACTTATGAACTAAGTTAACCGAACCTTCTTACACACGTTGGTTTTGAATTGTCACGATTCACGAAAAATCGCAAATATCCCTGCTATTCCTACTTTCCCTTCGCTTTTCTCCAGAACACTCTGTATCACTACGATGATCTATATTACTTGGAAATGGCCATCATATAGTTACATACGAACTCGAAGAAATTATTTCAGTCAAGGATGGCAACTGGTTCTAGAGAATTTAGATTGTATTATTCGGTTGTCTCTTCCTTTTATCTTCTCTCAGGTTACGAGAGCTCCTTGTATTAGAAGAGTACACCTATTACGTTTATTAGATATTCTTCTTCCAAATCTTAGGCTAGTGCCGAAAGGTAGGGAAAGAAGAAAACCAATTAGCCTAAGTACGATATACATAAGGTAAGATATAGAGATATATAAAATGATTGAAATGAAGGCAAAAGAAATTGTGACTACTGTCATGAATCTGGATAGTGAAAAAGGCATTATTAGGAATACCCGGCCACCCTCTTGAAACATTTATGTTTCGGAATTTCTGTGTACTTGTAAACGATAATTGTTTTCCCAATTAATTCTGACTCCAGGGTATGCATTTACCGGATTTGAATCTCACATCCGTAAAGCATTACAGATGCTGAGTATGAGTAGAGTATTGGGAAATGAGCGATTTGATTCTCAATATCGGAATGCGTGGCAATTGGTGATATTGGATTAAATTGCCTGGTTTTGCCTAACGACAAATATTTGGTTTTGAATAATCGTTGTTATACACCAATTTATTTTTTTAAATGAAATATTTGTATCTTTATTTTATAAAGTGAGATATAAATTTTAAAAATTGTGTTCCAAATATTTACCTTTATCGGTTGAGAATACGTTAAGATGCATTGAATAACGGTGTAAGACATTCTTGACCAAAATACAGTTATCAACTTACAAGACACAGAATTTAAGTTAGTATACTCTTGGAACTTATACATGGTAATGTATGTTGTCTAGTGTCCTTTTGGACAAGAGCTTGGTACTCTTATTTCATTCAGGTTTACTTATGAGTTATTTGGTTTTAGACACGCATTCGTTGTAATGCAAGGTCCAAAGGTTTTGAAAAGTTTATAGGTATAAAAATAAAGTAGAGAACCATACGTTGAAAGTGTCAGGATACTTCGAAGTGATCGAAAATGTAGATACTTATGATAGGTATTCCGTCGTAGTAATATTGAAAACTTGATTCCCTCTCAAGTTACTTATACGCGGCTTCGCTCCTTGATGAGTAATGTTGTATTGGCCTTTTCCCATTTAGGTGATATACATTGAAAACAACTGCATGATATTTGAATCCGGTTCCATCTAAATTAGTGCTTTTGATTCTACATGGATATAGATTGGTTGCATATCTTGAGATTATTAAGATATGGAGCTATCCGATATCTGTTTACAAGCAGAATCCGGACAAACTCAAGACATGCTTCGGTAATGGCTATTTGTGGATTATCCCAAGCATTTGCTAGGGTTTTGTTTCTACCATTTTCAAGATCAATAGTTACATTGTTCTTGACTCGCCACTTTTTTATAAAAGTAATCTTTTTACAAAAGAAAATAGTGGGAGTAAGGTAGAACTGGAAGTGATTCTAGAATCACAAACGGTTACCGAAAATTTAGTAGAACCTAAGAATTCAATTGGACTTGACAAACCATTAGCCATTGCACAGATTTAGTAGGTGATCTCAGCCACCCAAGAGATACTTCGGTTTTCTCGTAGACGGTGACAGGGAGGTCAACATCATAGTTATGATGACCCTACTAGTTATCTACATGTCATAGAAAGTGGTAACTTCCAGATGACCAGATACTTTATATCCAAATTGGACTTCACGCACTTTAGCAAATATTGGATTTTGGACTTTGCTAGGTGCTCCTGAAGGAGTAAAACCCATTTGGAGCAAGTAGATCTTTCGAGATCTGTGCAGATGGAAATGTATTAACCTAATAAAACTAGACTTATTGTAAATATTCTCATCAAATACCCATCGTGCATTATGATGAAACTTTTACTTCAATATCTACACTAAATTCCATACAGATATGACTTGTCACTGTTGCTATTCATGACTATGATATTTGGCACGCAGATGACTATAAAGTCTTTCCAAATGTAAATTTGGAAGTGCACGTGTATATGACTCCGCCAGAGGATTATCGTAGTCAGTGGGAGCGGCGGAAGGTGTGCAAGTTGCTTATGTCTACTAGTAGACTAAAGCATACATAGCGGAGATGGATTATCTGTTTTGATGTGACAGTCAAGATGATTGACTTTATCAAAACAATAGATGAATCTCGTAAGAAGGGTGTAGGGAGTACTGTCCTGAGATTTGGATGACATACTCCTAATAGGAAGTGATGTTCCTATACTATAATCGGTCAAACTTTGTTTGCCACATAGTGTTTTCTCCACGTTAGATATAGATAATATATTAGGGATTCTGGTGACTAGATCTATGGTTTTAGATTTTGATTTGGAAAATATCCCAATTCGGGTACTTAGACAGCATTCTAAAAGTATTTTAGAATGGACGACTCCTGACGTGGTGGTGTACCCGTAGGTGATGGAGTCACCCTTTCTAAAAAAATGTCTTCTAGACTGATGAGGAGAGAGACTGGAATGAATGGCATATCATTTGCTTAGGTAATTGAGTCAAACATGCAATGTCTCGTACAAAACCAGATATTGCTTATACACTAGATGTAGTAAGCATATACTAATCCAATCCTGAACAAACAAAGGGAAGTAATTATGAACATAAGAGGGTGTTCTTGGTATATGGTAACGACAGCCTCCTCTAGGAGGTGGTTATCATTTCAGGCTTCCAAGATGACCTGGATGACAGAGATGCTGTCAGAGTTTTGAGTTTAGCCTCTTTTGAGAATCGGTATATTGGATAGGGATCCAATAGGGATACTGAGGTAAGTATGGTGCAGGATGCTGGTTATGACTCAATAGAGAATACATCCCAAGAAGTTTGTTGGATAAAATTGTTCATTTATGAACTTGGTCCCATCAAGTATCTAGACAAATTCTTGTAGCTGGGTGTCGCTCAGTTCAGGAGATTGTTCATCTCCGCGAAGTTGAGATATAGAGAGAGAAAGTTGGAATATTGTAGCAGATCCACTCACTGAGGCTATTTATCAAACACGGATATTTCACAGTCACGCTTTGCGAAACCGATTAGTAGAGAAATTGAGTATTCGATAGCACACGAGATGTAGGTATGCGATACTGCAATAATTAGCCTTAAGTGCAAGTGGAAGATTGTTGGATATAGTTCCCTCAAGGCAATTATTATAATTGCAGGCACGCGGTTATGATAATTAAAGAAGGACCTATACAGGTAGAACAATCTTACTCGAGATGATGGTATGCTATCTGGTTTGTCTTTATCATTGATGGGTACATGTTTTACTTGTTATTACATGTCGCTAATATATAATGATGAAGCCCGTAGGATTCTTGCTTGACTACTAGTATTATAATGTCGATCATATACATGAGAGCTCGATAGTCCATAAGCACATTCTTAAATGTCCCTAATTGTGGGAGTATCGAGATTGGGAATCGATATTCCGGAGTAGACTAGTGTATACGTTTCAAGACCCCGACGAGGGGCGCGGCCAGTCTCACAAGCCATTGGTGTTGTGTCACCTAAGATAGTATACAGGTGCTCATTGGAGGTGAATACACTGGACGGACTTGCCGAGAACTTCTAGATAGTATTATATTTATCGTCAGATAGAAGTTCTCTGGTGGTATGAGTGCATGTTAGTCTTTTGACCTGATATCGTCATTTGTCTCGTGTGAGTTCCCACCGTACTTTGATTACTACCCTACCATGGCTCAAAGGAGTCATGCAAATAAGTTTCAGTTGGGTATAGTCCCGAGCCACATAGAGGCAGTGAGTGATTGTCGGGGATTCGTCTTTCCTGGTATTAGGAGTCGGTGCCACGTTGTGTTCGATTGGCTATCACTCTAAATCCGTGGCCACGGTGGATGAGATTTACTGATATGAGTTCAGTAGTTTCTCGGTTGGTGATGAAATTGACTCCGACACGACTTATCGGATTATTAGGGGTCTGACGTTATCCACCCCTTAGACCCGGTATGCAATACTCTTAGACGAAGAGACTGGACTGTACGAAAATTGTCACATTCAGGCTCAGTAGGGTACGGACGGACTTGATTGTCGACCCCCCTTTCGGCATATACCTAGGTAGCCGTTACGTACAACTAGTGCCGCTGACGTGCTTATGGTTTTTGGATTTATCCAGTAAATCATGTATATTGTCGAGTTTTTAGAGTCCAACACATAGGGTTTTCCCGGTTCAGGCGATATGACATAGATGACGTATGTTGGTATATACAAGGGGTCCGATTAAATACATGTACAGGCTATACGGACTTTAATCAGACGATTGATAATACTAGCGGTTTAGGATTAAGCCGGATTATTAAATCAGGTTTTGATTCAATAATTTATATATATATTTAATATATGTATTATAGTATTGTTGTTCACTATTCATTTTCTCTCTCTTGGCTATTCGTATGTTTATATGGATATACGTATATGTATTTCGATACGTACACCGGGTTGTATTCCGTATTTATACGGAATTTGTTCTAGAAGATAAACACTTCATTTGTTGATTTTTCTTTATAAAGAAAATCAAAAATGAGGTGGGGGATGAGGTGTAAAGAAGTATGGTAGAGAGGTATAGCTTTGATTTTCTATTCATAAAATCAATTGGTTTTACTATTCTTGTATGGTTGAAAAAACGAGTAGCCATTATTCTTTCTACTTTGATTTCTTTTTCCTACACAAAAAAAGACTTGGCTATTTGTCTTGTCATGCCTACTTCTTCTTCACCTCATCCTTCTTCTTGAGTTGATCTCTTGAGCACTAGATTAGAGAGAAAATCATAGTGCAAAATTCCTACATCCCTACTCTCCATTCGTAGCGAGCTTAGAGTATCTGTTGCTTCACTAGGTGAAGCCGGAGCTTGAATCGGTTCCCTCGGGTGGATCATCTTTGGTAAGGGCGGTCGCCATTCGAGTTTGTTCCCGACGGCCTACGAGGAGTTTAGAGGGGTCTTCCACGATTAGGTGGACACGTGTCGAAGGTTATATTCCCTAACCATTGCATGCTAGTTTGCTGGTTTTCGTGTTTAGATCAATCACTAGGTTTTAGTTTTTAGTTGCCCTCTCGATAATTTTTGTTTTTCGCTTTTGCATAGGTTGCGGCCTCCGCGGCGAAGGCACTAGGAACTTACAGGTCATATCAATGAGAAAAGACTATCTAAGTTACATAAAAATTGATATTTGAATACGTTCAAATTTTCATCTTATGAAACTTGTCAGTCTTGTCTCAAAAGAAAGATGACTAAAACTCTATTCACGGGACACGGATAAAGAGCTACAGAGCTCTTGGGACTCATACACAGTAATGTATGTGGTCCGATGTCTATACATGCAAGGGGAGGGCTTTCATACTTCATTACATTCACTGATAATCTCTCTAGGTTCGGATATGTATTTCTAATGAAATACAAATCTGAAACTTTTGAGAAGTTCAAAAAATATAAAAGCAAAGTAGAGAACCAGACAGGAAAAAGTATTAAGATCCTTCAATCTGATCGAGAAGGGGAGTACTTGAGTACGGAATTCCATGACTTTCTAAAAGAGAATGGTATTCTCTCTCAACTTACTCCTCCGTATACACCACAGCACAACGGTGTATCAGAGCGGGGGAATCGTACCCTATTGTATATAGTTCGCTCCAAGATGAGTAATGCCAAGTTACCTCTTTCATTCTGGGGATATGCGCTTGAGACATCATCATATCTATTGAATCAAATTCCATCTAAATCCGTGCCTAAAACTCCATATGAAATATGGAATGGTAGAAGTCTGTATCTTAAACGTGTCAAGATATGGGGTTGTCCTGCTTATGTTAAGAAGCAGAACCCATATAAACTCGAGGCACGATCAGTTTTGTATAAGTTTGTGGGATATCCTAAACATTCGAATGGATATCCATTCTACCACGCAGAGGAACACAGGATTATTGTTTCTCGGAACACTGAATTTTTAGAATGGCAGTTTCTTGCAAAAGAAACCAGTGGGAACGCGGTAGAACTGGATGAAGTTCCAAAATCACAAACTACAACTGAAGATTTGGTAGAACCTGAGAATTCAATAGAACCCGACGTACCTCAGCCGCTCCGCAAATCTAGTAGTATTTCTCTTCCTCCCCAAGATACTACGGTTTTCTCATAGACGGGGATCGAGAGGATTGCATCTTGGAAGAAGATGATCCTACTAGTTTCGAGCAGACCATTACCAGTAGGGACTTTGTGATATAAATGGATGTTATGCGATCCGAAATGGAGTCCATATACACCAACAAAGTTTGGACTTTGGATGTTGCTCCTCTTAGAGTAAAACCCGTTGGATGCAAGTAGATCTTCAAAAAGAAGGTTGGTGTAAATGAATAGGTGGAAACCTATAAGGCTAGATTTGTTGTAAAAGGTTTTCGTCAAAAACCCGGAGTGGACTATGTCGAAACCTTTTCTCCAGTGGTTATGCTGAAATCCATTCGGATCCTACTTGTCACTGCTGCCTTCCATGCCTATGATATCTGGCAGATAGACGTAAAAATGAATATTCTAAACGAAAGTTTAGAAGAGTGCATTTATATGAATCTGCCAGAGGGATTCGTAGATAGTGGGAGCAGCAGGAAGGTGTGCATGTTGCTTAAATCCATTTATGAATTAAAGCAGGCATCGCGGAGCTGGAACATCTGTTTTAATGAGACAGTCAAAGAATTTGACTTTATAAAAAATGAGGATGAGCCATGTATCTACAAGAAGATTGTAGAGAGAATTGTCGTATTCCTCATCTTATACGTCAATGACATTCTCTTTATAGGAAATGACATTCCTATGCTGCAATCAGTCAAGCTGTTCTTTTCATAAAAGTTCTCCATGAAGGACTTGAGTGATGCCTCCTATATTCTGGGGATTAAGATCTATAGAGATAAATCCAAGAGTTAGTATGGAAGATTCCAAGCACGGTAATATACCCGCATGGCACGGAATCACCCTCTCCAAAGAGATATCTCCCAAGACTGATGAGGAGAGGGTTCGTATGAGCACTATAACCTACGCTTCGGCGGTAGGATCTATAATATATGCGATACCGTGTACCAGACCAGATGTAGCATACGCGCTTAGCGTGGTGAGCCGGTATCAGTCGAACTCAGATGAGAATCATTGCACTGATGTAAAGAACATTCTCAAGTACCTGAGAAGAACTAAGAAGATGTTCTTGGTTTACGGTAATGGAGACCTCCAGATTGAGTCCTTTATCGACTCAAGCTTCCAAAATGATAAGGATGACAACAAGTCTGTCTCGGTTATGTGTTTACCCTCAACGAAGGGGCGGTTTGTTGGAAGGGCTCCAAACAGAGCACCTCGCAGACTAGATGATGGAGGCTGAATACATTGCTGCCAACGATACCACAAAAGAAGCAGCCTGGATGAAGAAGTTCATTACTGAACTTGAGGTGGTTCCGTCCATTGTTAATCCAATACCTTTGTATTGCAATAATAATGAGGCTATGGCTTTAGCGAAGGAACCACAGTCCCATCAGAAATCCAGACACATCTTGAAGCGGTTCACCTAATCAGGGAGATCGTAGATCGCCGAGAGATCGAGGTCCGGAGAGTAGATACGAAAGACAACATGGCGAATCCATTTACTAAGGCCCTCTCTCAAGCTCAGCTTGAGCGATTTTTTGAGATATTGGATATGCGATATGCCAAGAACTGGCCCTAAAAAAGACGTTAGGTATTCAGTACGCCAATTACAGGCCTTAGTGCAAGTGGAAAATTGTTGGATATGTATGCCCTAGAGGCCTGTATTGTATGGGATGCTAGGGATATGTATGTACAGGATAATCTTGCTTAGTTGTATAGTATACTATTTGAGTCGCCTTTATCTGAATATATGTATTTGTTTTTTTTACTATTTTGTATTGCTTATACATGTTGATAAAGACTCGATAAAGTAGTATACTGTTTTGGTTTGTCTTTATCTTAACATGTGCATATGTTTTACTCGATATCACATATGGCTGATACATGTTGATAAAGCCCGTAGGATTTTGCTTGACTACCAGCGTTATGATGGCGGTCATACTTGTAGGCGCTGGATAGTCCATAAGCACATTCTTAAATGTCCCAAACCTCAGGAGTATCAAGACCGGATATCGATATTTCAGAATAGACTTGTGTATATGTTTCTAGACCCCGACGAGGGGCAGTGGTTGGTCCTACAACCATTGGTGTGATCACCTAAGATTGTATATATGTGCTCACTGGGGGTGAGTATACTGGGCAGACTCGCCGAGAACCTCTAGATGGTATTATACATATCATTAGATAGAAGTTCTCAGGTGATACGAGTACATATTAGTCTTTAGACCTAAGATCATAATTTGTCGCGTATGAGTTCCCACTGTACTTAGATCACTATCCTACCACGCCTCTACCGAGTCGTGCAAACAGGTTTTGGTTGGGTATGGTCCCAAGCAACATGGAGGCAGTGAACGATTGTCAGGAATTCGTCTCTCCCGGTATTAGGAGTCGATATCGCACTGTGTCCGATTGGCCAGAACTATAAGACCTTGGTCAAGGCAGTTGAGATTTACTGATGGTTAGATCAGTAGTTTCTCGGATCTATCCTGAGCCATATCGACACGACTTATCGGGTTATTAGGGGTCTGACGTTTACCACCTCTAGACCCAATATGCAATACTCTTAGACGAAGAAACCAGGCTGTACGGAGATTGTCACGGATAGGTTCAGTAAGGGTTCGGATGAGCTTCCTCGTCGGCCTTCTTTTCGACAGGTATCTGGGTAGCCGTTATGCACAGCTAGTGCTGCTGACATACTTATGGTTAAACTCACTGCCAGCGTACTGTCGAGTCTTTAGAGTCCCACACAGAGAGTTTTCCTGGTTCAGGCGAAACAATGTAGAAGCCGTATGTTTATACGTGCAGGGTTCTGATTAAATACGTGTACTGGTTGTGCGAAATTTAATCGGACGGTTTGTGATACTGGAGGGCTTAGGATTAAGCCAGATCATTAAATTACATATTGATTTAATTCTGGTATTATATTATTGGATCTCTTAGTATTCGTATTTTTGGTACGAATACGAGTATGTATATACGGTTTGGTATTCTTGTATTTATACAAGAATGGTTTCCAGAAGATGGACACCTCATTTAAGTTTTTCTATTTATTGAAAAATATGAAATGAGATGACATGCAAAGTGGTATGAAGAGTGTAGAGAGGAATGGACAAATGAATTATATATTCATTTGTCGTTATTATTCATGTATGGTAGCCATTTTTAATCTTGAAATTATTTTCACAAAAACAAAAATGGTTATCGTATTTTTCACACTTTGGTTCTCATTTTCATGAGCTCATTCTCTCTCCTCTCTAGCTCTTGTCTTCTTTTTCAACCTCAACCCTCTCTTGTGTTGAGAATCATGAGATTTTAGAGATAGATAAACTCCATTAACAATCTCTACATCATCTTTATAATCTAAATTAGCAAACTAGATTATTAAGTTGCTTCATTAGTGAAGTCTAGCTTGGACTACAAACTCTCGGGTGGATCATTTAGGATTAAGAAGGCCCTCAAGCAAGTTTGATCTAGGACCTCAAGGAGCACAAGAAGGAAGAGTTTTGAAGACCGAAGGACACGAATCTCTTTGGTATAATTTTCTTTCATAGTGGATAAACTCCTTCTAGTTGCTAGTTGAGGGTTATGGTTTGATCACTTAGGTTTTGTTGGTTGTGCTTACTTAAAATTTGATTTTTGTGCATTTCGCCTCTCTAATTTCATTGTAGAGTGAGCACAACTAACTAACATAAATCAGTGATAATTGTGCAGTGTTTTATAAAGTGTTCATACAAGTGTGGTATCGTAAACTAAATATACAAAGCGCCTATAAACAAATACTATAAGCGAAGCGTAACTTAACAAAATAAACTAAACGCGAGCATATAACGAGTATAATAAACGTAACCTAAACAAGCGTTATATATACGATTATACAGTTTAAAATAGAACGAAACGTTGTTTGGAAAGGAGGAGACTGTAGTATTTTTAATATAGACATTCATTTGAAATAAGTAGCACATTCTCGGCATTAGTGTTTATAATTGGAAACGAATCGTTGGTTTTACAAATATTATAATTAAGCATCATCATAATATCCCAATCGGGATTAAATATCAAGACTCCACGAGTCAAACAATCATAAGCCGCATCCGACAATCTATCATCATCACATTGAGTATGGAATCTCAATCGTACAATATCAACTAATCATCCAAACAATATTAGTACGAACATCTAGTCGCGTCTGGCTTATATATATATATATATATATATATATATATATATATATATATATATATATATATATATAATCTACTAGTTATGAATTATACTAACTACATAATAGCCTAAGTATACAATATTCTAGTTATTGCGGGGGTGCTATACGCTATCCACCCGATTTCTCTCGTGGATATAAATCTACTCACTGAAGTGTGTATCGCTCCATTCGAAAATCGACAACCGTCTTGCCCTTCCTCACCATCTTGGAAGTCCCCGCAATGATCTCTATAACCAAAGTAATTATAAACATGCAACGAAACTCTATTAAAATCAATACAAATCCAATAAAACGAAATACGACGAAAACAATCAAAACTGTCAAAAATCATGAAGGGCGGACGTCTAGAGCTCTCAGGGGCAGACGTCTGACTAAGGGGTTATTGTCACACAGAGAGCAAAACAGATATCTGAAGAAGAGCTCTTAGACGTTTGAAGAACACATCTTAAGAAATCCAAATCAAAAGCAGACGTTTGGTGACGTGAGAATCAAACGTTTGACGATCAAAAGTCAAATATTTACAAAGCATAAACAGACGTCTAAAGTTTTGGGGGCCAGACGTCTACATAAGGAAAATAATGAAAAATAGTTTAAAGGCAGACGTGAAGGAATCCGATGATACGAATTTTATTAAAACTTGAAAATTCCAAAATCTTAAAAATCCATTCTTTTATACTAAAATACCCTCGACTTCCCCAAAATAGAGTGTAATCACCAAGTTTACCATATTAGATCCATCACTACCAGTGGATCACTTCAAAACAATATTTTGGAAGATCAAATCCAATAAAAATACCATTTTTATACTAAATATATAATTTTTCCATATCCAAACACTAAAACTTGATGAACTTGAATGAAAGAAGGATAATTACCAATTGGAGCGATGAAAAGTGGAGATCCAAGCTTTAAATGAAGCTTCAAAGAGTTTGAGAGATAGAGAATAGCTCCACTTGAAGTCTTGGAGGTTCTAGTTGTAAGACTTAGCTCAAACCGTGGATTTTAGACAAAGAAGAGCTGGGGTTTGGTTTGGGTTTGGATGTTTGGGAGTTATGATATTTTGAGGAGAGATGAGAGGATATTTTGGAGAAGAGAGAAATGAGGGTGGAATATGAGAGGAGGAGAGAGAAGATGGGTGAGGACAAAGGTGTGGGTTAGGGTACGGGCTCTCTCTTTACAAAATACAATTTATATAAAAATCCCATATCATTTCCCAAATACAAAATACGTATCGTTTAAAATTATATCACATTTTCCAATTCCCAAAAATAAATATACATACGGATACCAATCCGAAAAACTCAAATGCATACTCGGTATTATTTCCGTAAAACTCATAATACCCATATTTAAAGTATAAAATAATATTTATAATTTTCAAAATGTTACACACTATGACTGCAGAACAATCGACAATGCCCATCAATTATCATTTTCTATTACACGACTTGATCATATATCTAACCGACGTTATTTCACACGACATTTGAACTGATCAAAATACGAGAAATGAATGAGATGAGAACATATAGAGCAAAATCAATGGCGGACATGGCCCTTATTCGAATTTTTCTTTTATTGTTAAGTAAGATAATGGGTTCAAACAAATCTCCAAACCCGACCCGACCCGACCCGACCCGACCCGTCCATGCCCACTTCTTCTCTTTGTTATCCATTATCTTTTGCGGCGCATACCTGTTCTCAAGGAAGGAAGAAATGGCGAGCGTCGCAGGATCGCCATGGATTAAAATTAGGGTTTTTTCCGACCTTCAAAAATCTCTCATTCGACCAATTTTCGTCTCCAAACCCAATCGACTCAATCTAAGGAGAAATCTCTCGGTTTGCGCTTCGAAATCCGGTTCGAATTCGACTGGGGGTCCGTTGGAGGGTCAAGTTAGGGTTCGCTTCGCCCCTTCGCCTACTGGAAATCTGCATGTAGGAGGAGCGAGGACGGCGCTCTTCAATTACCTGTTCGCAAGGTCAAATCTTTCCTCATTTTGTTTGTTTTAACAATGATTAGTGCTGTCAGGACATTTGGATTAGGGAGTTGAGCTAAAAAGTTGTTCTTTTTACGAGAGACCAGCAGTTTCTAAATGATTTTTGTGATAAAGGAGCCTGCTTTTTGGAAAACGAGTGATATATTGCTATTTGTTTTCTTTTAAACCTTTTTCTGCTATCTTTTTTCTAGGTTTTGTGTTTCCTTATTGTGTATGATTTTATTGGTACAACAATCGAAATGAGTAGCAGTAGGTTGTCAATTAGTTTTCTTGTTATAAAAAAAAATTAAATCAAGAGTATATAGCTCCTTCCTAAATTCATAGAGAAAGACTAGAAAAAGTTTTACCATTGTATCTAAAACAATGTTTATACTTTATAACAACTTAAAGGGGTTCCCTTTCCGTTCTGTTTAATTTTTGGGAGATTTATGCTTTAGAATGTATTTCAGGAAGCGCTTATTACTATTATATTTGTGCTACATCTTTTATTGCTGCCATTCTTGTATTGAAAAGTTTGATATTGTGGCTTAACTTACAAGTACATATTTTCGCAGATCAAAAGGTGGAAAGTTTGTTTTGCGGATTGAAGATACTGACTTAGAGAGATCTACAAGGCAGTCGGAGGAAG
Source organism: Agapanthus africanus (assembly GCA_030015575.1). Taxonomy (NCBI): domain Eukaryota; kingdom Viridiplantae; phylum Streptophyta; class Magnoliopsida; order Asparagales; family Amaryllidaceae; genus Agapanthus; species Agapanthus africanus. The sequence goes on along the minus strand of CM057342.1, from coordinate 728,279,019 downwards.
CAGTGTTGAATGATCTGACTTGGCTTGGTCTTGACTGGGATGAAGGTTATGTTATCACTTCCCTTGATTCTCTAACTGCGTCGGTTTAGTATAAAAAAAATGTAGGATATATAACCGGGTGTCAATAGCTGGTAAGCATACTTCCGTTCAATAACAAGCTTCATCGTCTGCTTGCTTATCCATCCCTAATTGGGAATCTAGCATGTTCTTGATCGCTTGAACGAAATTGTGTTCTCTTCTGTGCAAGTCAAGTGCAAGCGAGCATGTATAACTATATGTCTATATCTACATTAGGGGGCTGAATAGCATTAAGGTTGAAACCTAAAGGTCATTTCTTTGAATTCTGTGACTGGGTTTAATCATGACCATTTCATGATTGGTCAATTGTGTATGTGTTATCTGCCATCCTCAAATGATAACCTGCCATGATCACGCCTTGTTGGCTAAATTAATTCCTTTCACAAATAAATTATTTGTGATTTCGTATCCAAAGCTGATATGCCAGTGATGAACTTGTAATTCTTAACTATATGCTTTTGGTGGTATAACCTACGATTGAGCTCTCATCATTAGCCAATGCCTAACATTTGGGATAACTGCATAACCGAGCTAAGATCTTGAAGTTGAGTCCCCTATAAATGAGATTAGCTTTACAGCTTTAGCAAAATGATCTTTTTAATAAATGTTTTGCAAGCAATGTTAATTGAGTCTCTCTCTCTCTCTCTGTCTGTGTCTCTGTCTGTGTGTGTTGGGCGAACAATGTTTATTGCGTCTCTCTCTGCGTGCATTCATGCGCATGGAATCTCTATTGACATATAAATGATGTTGAATCCGTCAGAAAATTGCAATAAATATTTTATGGATTTTCAGGGCCTGGTATTGGGGGAGAATATGGTCCTTATCGCCAGTCGGAACGAAATTCCCTGTATAAACAATATGCTGAGAAGTTGTTGACCTCTGGTTATGTATACAGGTGCTTTTGTTCTAATGAGGTAATTTTACCAGTATACTTGTTGCTTTGCATTTCTTTGTGCAATGTAGGTGGCCTGTTGGATGCTTGTTTTACTTTTTTGTGTGCAGCATTTTTTTTATATAAAAAAGTTATTACTAGCCGCTTTATTCTGAAAAGTTGCTGGAGTGGCTTGTGACTTTTGTCAAAATATGCTATTACTGGGATGAGTCTTGAGTAGCTTGTCGTGCTCTATGTATCTCATTCCAACTGGCTGGAGACTAAAGTCCAATAAGGCATAAAAAAATGTGAACTCCCCTAACGCTGTCATCATCTTAATTTATATAGGCTACAAGTCTACTTAATAGAAACTGGAACATTGATCGATATAATATATTATCTTGTGCTTCTCGATACCAAATATTTTAGGTCACAATGTTTTGGGCGGATCTTCGTCTTGTGTTAAAACAGTGGCAAGGCTGTTATCCTGTAATCTGTTAGTTTTCCAGTTGCTACCTACTCTGAACTGAAGACGTGTAATAGTTTCTCAGCACTTGCTTCCTGGAACACAATGATGAACTTAGGTTATATAATTCTAACCAGAGAATAGAAAGTGAATCCTTCTCTTTGAAAAGCCATAAAACTAATACATATATTAGAATTCATCTAACATAGAAGTATAGAACAATCATATGCATGCGTGTATTTCAGTGCTGCTTTCAGTGATAAGGCAGTGTGATTACCCAGTCATTAAATTATGGTTAAAAAAAATTGTTGGTAGTTTTTTTTGCTGGGGTTGTGGATTTGGATATATTAATTAAAAATGAGGGTTAATGGGTTGATTTGAAACTTTAAAATCAAACCTAAACCGCATTTAAAAACCAGTTTAAAAGATCAACCCGTCAGTAGAACCCAATTCCCTCAACTCAGGTCGAATTGTGAAGTATCTGAATTATAATATGATTCATGCAGTTATGAAAATTAGGATTTGTGACTCCAACATGCAAACCGGAACTATGTATTTTAGATTCATTAAATGCCAGCTAATATAAAACAACTATCTGCATGTTTGTATTTCAGTGTCGTCTGTAATAACCGATGATACATAAGGCAGCGCGACTATTGAATCATTGAAATGTGTTTACAATTTGTTAATGTTCTTGTCCTTTAAAGTCCAAGAACAGTCATCTGTTTTAATATTCTGCAACTATATTATTGATACCTATTTTGTTACACTTTCTTTTACTGATATACAAATATCTCTGTTTGAGGTGACATATCTTTTATACCACACTCTTTGAAGGAACTAGAACAAATGAAGGAACGGGCAAAACAAATGCAGCTGCCTCCAGTATATGCAGGAAAATGGGCCACTGCATCAGAGGAGGAAGTGCAGGAAGAGCTAGCAAGGGGAACACCTTATACATATCGCTTTCGCGTACCAAAAGAAGGGAACATAAAAATTGATGATCTTATTCGCGGTGAAGTAAGATTTTTGATAAGCTGTTTTATTAAACGAGCATTCCTAATGTAGTGATATGAGACGACTTTACAGTTTTGGTTTGAGTAATTTTTTTGAACTTTGGACATCCACACATTGTCCAATAAACTTTATTTTATCACTATTCGCCAATTCATTTAATAGTCTCATGAAGGTCAGCTGGAACTTGGATACACTTGGAGACTTTGTGATTTTGAGAAGCAATGGTCAACCGGTATACAATTTCTGTGTCACTGTTGATGATGCTACTATGCATATATCACATGTTATTAGGTAAATTTTTTCTATTCTCGCATCTTACTAACTTTCATCCTTGAGGCTAATTTTGCTTCAATCAGTGGATTATAGATTTATAGCCTTATCTTCTCTGTCTTATGCTTGCATGTTAGAGCTGAGGAGCATTTACCAAACACTCTGCGACAAGCACTTATTTACATAGTAAATTTCTTTGTATTTTTTCTGGAATCATGCATATCTTGCTGGTTTAGCTATCGTGTTTTCCTATTTGGTGTGTTGGCAGTATCTCAATTTTTACAATCTATCTTATGCTATCACAGGCACTAGGATTTCCGATGCCTTCTTTTGCTCATGTTTCTCTAATTCTTGCTCCTGATAGAAGTAAGCTATCAAAGCGTCATGGTGCAACTTCGTTAGGCCAGGTAAATTGGCTTACACAAACGACACTTCCGTGGTTATTGCTATGGCTACTGATGTTTTTCAATATTGGGTTTTGGACTGCAAATCTTCACTGCTTTAGAAGTTCTATATTAGTTTCTTATGAGGCTTTATGATTTGCAGTATAGGGAGATGGGATATTTACCTCAGGCAATGGTCAACTACCTAGCACTTTTGGGTTGGGGTGATGGTACAGAGAATGAATTCTTTACCATAGATCAGCTTGGTTAGTTTTCTTCGCTTCTACTGCTGATACTATCTGGAATATAATATCTTTATATGTACATTCAAGAGTATTTCATTTTTATGTAGTTGAGAAGTTTTCAATTGGCCGTGTCAATAAAAGTGGAGCCATCTTTGATTCGACGAAGTTAAGGTAGCTTTTTTGAAGGAAGATAAAGTTTTCTATTCTATATTTGTGATTATTTTTTTGTCGAAAGGCCGTAACCATATCCGTGTATGATTTAAGTTGGTAAAATTTCTATTTTGAGTCTTGGCCTGAATGGAGCCAGAGTCAAGTGTGCGTGTGACATGGATTGTAATTAACAATTCTCATCTGCGTATTGGTTGATCTAGTTAAAGCAAGTCAGTTGGCTACAAGCTCAATATTTCCTTTTATTTTGATTGTACCCTTTTTTAATAAAACAAATGCCTCTTGGCTTGGCATCTCCGACAGTACTGTGTCAAATAATTGTTGGAACATGTTCACATGGTATTTTTGGTTCCAAAAGCCAACCATCTTATCCATTTCTCGTCCAACTTCAGCATGAAAATTCCTTTACTGCTTTATGTATGATTTTACATGGTACTGTTTCAATTGGCAAAATTGGTATGGATGTCTGGATACAATAACATTTTTAATTTGTTTTATGTTGCAATTAGATGGATGAATGGTCAACATTTGAGAGCCCTTCCTTCAGACAATCTGGTCAAGATGTTAGGGGACCGATGGAAAAGCACTGGGATTCTCTTACAATCTGAAGGGGCATTTGTGAAGGTAAAATGGTTGCCTTTTATGTTTAGATGGTTCTGAATCTTTTTTATCCCACTTTTTCCACATACGAAGACTTTGCTGGCCCCCACATGAAATGAAATTTGCATTAGTCAAAGGACATGCCTAAGCAAACTATTTAAGAAAAAGATGAAATTATTAATATTAAAGTTACTATGTGCACGCGCGCGCGTTCATGGTTTTCTTATTTATATTATTTTATCTATATTCATGTATGCATGAGGATCTATGCCATTTGTTTTTGACCCCACTCAATCTGTCAGAATTAAGTGGAGACTAGAGATCAATCTTTTACCTGAAACTAGCTATCTAGTATGTGGCTAGCATATCTAGGATAGAGGTTGTTATGCTATAGTACCATAAAAGGTACGACAGTTAAAATTTAGATGGCTATCAGATTGGAGTTGATGTGGAAATATATTTTGCCAAGTGCTAACTGCCAGTACAAACTGCAACTTTTCAAAATAGAAGGGGGTGCCCTGTTATTTGGGAAATTTCAGTAGGTTTTCCTGCAGTTTAGCCTAAGTAGATTGTTCATATAGAAGAGTGAATTGCGATGTCAACCTGGGGTTTATCAAATGAGATATGTTGTTTACTTGCTTGTTATATTTCTATTTATATCGGACCCACTTATTTGGTGCTTCCTAGATATTAGTATGATATGCAACTGATACCTAATACGCACAATTCTGACTATGGTCAGGAAGCAACTGAGTTATTGAAGGACGCAATTGATTTGGTGCCAGATTGTGATACAGCTTTGGCAAACTTGCTGTCTTATCCCTTGCACTCTACTTTGGCCAGGTATATCAACTCTCTTTATAATAGAAGCACATTATGGCATTTTTCAAGGAGTACCGACCTAACCCTTAGGAAATTCTTTTTAGTTTTATAAAGAGAATGACAGGCCAAAAGAACAGACAACAAGGCATCAAATGTAGCTAATAGAAATTCCAGTGAGTCTGAATTTAATTTTAATTCAAAGAAAAGGTCTTCTTTTATTTTTTTATATTTATTTCATTCCTGGCTAGACTAGTGGAGGTAGTCTTATGGGATTATTGCACCATCAACACCCAGAAAATGTCTTCCTCCCTTCTAACACGTATTGATTCAAGATTTAGGTATCCATATGCTATGCTAGTATCCTATCTAGTGTGTCCACAACCCAAACCTGCACTATGAAACTATCACATCGTGCAGCGTTGGGCCAATGTGTGATGAACTCTCGCAGACTACTCACCTTGCTTTGCATGTTAGTGCGTATAGTCTTGCTCTAGATTCAAACAGAGGTGGACTTCCTTTTGGAGTAAACTTTTCATGATTAAAGGTCGGAGCTGTGTTATTTTGAGGGGAACGTGGAAGCATTTCAGACGACTAGAGCCAATACAAACACTCAAATTCCATTGAGTATGTACTTGTACAGTTGTACTCCCCAAAGAAATGAATTCTATTTCGTGTGTTACGTGTGTATAATTGAAGAAAAAACATCAAAGACCATTCAGGACCATTCAGGAGACCCTCATTGATATTTAATTCCAGTTGACCCAAAAGCTTGGTCTTTCTTGCGAATACTTGGTTAGGCTAGTCAAGCTGCCTCCAAGATGTTACTAACAGCCTGGTTTCATTGCTAGACCAATTACCTAGTTTTTTTAAAGGCTCTAAAATGCCCTAACTTCCTTTCGGACCACGCTTGAATTTCTCCCTCCCACACAAGCCTTCCACTATTTATAGAAGTTTTTTTTGGTGATTTAGGACCTTCAAAACTGTGATATTTTAAAAAAAGACACCAAAAACTTGATATTTTATAAAAAGACACTCAATTCTTCTCCGTTAACTAAAAAATTCCATCTGTTTGTAAAGTCGTACTTTAATAGGTTAGTTAAGCAAACTAAGGTTAAATTAATAGCTTAATTACTACCTCACCCTTAACCCATCTTCTCCATCCTCGTCTCCTCACTATCTCTCCTTATCACTAAATAGACATAAGCAAATGAAATTTTATCTCCTCCTCTTCCGCTTCCCTACCTCCATGACTCTGCATCTCTATGTTTCTTCCATTTTCCCACCTTCCCACATTTTTCTCAAATCCTTCCATATTTCCATTGCTGCTCTCAAATCCAACCTCAAATTTCACCATCACCCTCCATTGCCCCTCTCCTCTTTCAAACCCAAACCCAAATCTCACCCTTCTTCCTCCACCGCTTCTCTCTCAAACCCAAACCCAAATCACATCCCTCATCCTCCACAACTCCTCGCCCAAACCCAAATCTCACCCCTCTTCCTCCACTACTCGTCTCGGCTCTCTCAAACCCAAATCCAAACCCAAATCTCACCATCACTCTCTTCCTCTACTCTCCCCTTCCCACCCCAACCTCTCTACACCACCTCTTCCTTCACCTTGTTCATCATCCTCTTCGATAGCTGCAAGAAACACCAACCGTAAGCATGACTGGCAATTAGGCGAGTAATTTGTCATCTGCTAATTGTAATCAATAATTAATGCCTAATTAATGAAAAACCGGATGTTAATTGATGGAAGTCAACAAAGGGGGCTAATTTAATTTGATTTGAAGAATTGGGTATCTTTTTTAGAAATATCAAGTTTTGGGTGTCTTTTTTGAAAATACCAAAGTTTTGGGGGTCCAAAATAAAAAAACCCTTCACAGAACTACCACAACACAAATGTCACATCATAGGTACCTGTTGCATCTGTATGATTTTAGATGATTAAAGTTCATTATTTTGCATTCAAGTAAGTAGGGATTACATTACAATTAGTTGCAAATGATTATTGATCAGTTCTTAATTATTATCTACAGTTCAGAAGGTAAACCTGTTCTCGAAGATAAGCTTGTTGAAGTTGCTGCAAGTTTGATTTCTTCCTATGACTCTGGAGAGCTTCTTCAAGCATTGGAGGAGGGTCATACTGGTTGGAAAAACTGGGTTAAGAGCTTTGGCAAGTTACTGAAGCGGAAGGTTAGTTTTGTATAACACATTTTTGTGTTCAAAGTCCCATGTTGGTGTGTATTTAAAATGCCAAATAAAAGATATTGCGTCAAAGCGCAGAATTAGACCGACAAAAAGGACACTCAATCTGCTGGAGGCTTGTTAGACCATAAAAATAAATCCCTTAATCCTTACCTCAACTTTGGAGTTTTGGTAGTGGCAGGACTCTTTAGGACATGAACTAACATTGAGTGTCGAAGCTTCTCATGTTGTCTTCTGATAGCTGACACATGCCATGTCTTCTCTGATCAGGGGAAGTCTCTTTTCATGCCGCTTAGGGTATTACTGACAGGAAAGCTCCACGGCCCTGACATGGGAAGCAGCATAATTTTGATCTATGAGGCCAGTACATGTGGAGTGGTCAGTCCACAAGCAAATTTTGTAAAATTAGATGAGAGGTTCAAGATGCTGAAGGAGCTAGATTGGGATGCATTCAACACCGATGAACAAAATCAAGAGCCTGTTGCCACTTTGTCTAATTAAAGCTTTATTTATAAAGAGAAAATTAAGAATTTAGTGTTCTTGGATTACACGGTTGAAGCATCCATGTGTACGTGGAGCATTGATCAATTTTTGTTTAATCTGATAGTAACGTGTGATGTGAATTCTAGTTGGTAATACACATTTGGATTCAACCTTCTCAGTGCATTCGTTGTACAATATGAACTTGAGATTTTTGGTATCTCTGTTGTCATTTTAGTGAATTATCTCATGGCTCTAAATAAACTTCAATTTCATCATCTTATTCCCCCACCCCTCCATCTCCAAAACACAACCACACACTTGGTAGAATTCAACGAGCTTAGCTTCAGTTCCAAAGGATAGTGGGAATTCATGGTTTTGAGATCGACTCTTGTGTTCTCGCCATCCAGTTTGATCGTCTCGCCTTTCTTACTGGTAAAAACCAGAATTTTGGTTGCAGATGACAGAATTTTGACCGGAGGTTTTGCTTTATTCCCAATGTTGTGAAGACTGCTAAAGCCAGGAAGTTCATTTTGGCAAAGTCGGATAACAATTTCTCTGATCATTTTCTTTCTTAAATTTTTCTCACAGAATTGGCAATGATGGTAAATTGGATCCTGCTCTATCGGCTTTAACTGTTCCAAGTAAGTTACCATCCATTTACTCTATTTTCTTTTGCAAACTTATTACATAGTAATCTATTGTAGCATAGCAGATTTTTTTTTTTTTAATTTTAAATATTCATTGTTCAGATATCTGATTTTTTGTGGTTGATCGATTTAGCAATATAGGGACCAATTATGACCTATAGCCATGCATACACTGGAATGTTGTTTCTGTCTGCATGGGACTTGAACCGATAAAAGAGTTGTCTGCATGGGAAAAGTATAGGATGCAAACATTATAAAATGTATAGAATGAGCGCAAATGCTAGCAACTCTGGAGTTTCCTCTTGAAGTTCTTAGAGTATGACGAGGCAACCTGATTTGCATTTAAAGTTTGAAAATACCTCTTCCCTATTATTCAATTTAAAATATGTAATCTTGTCGTCGAGATCTGATTTGGATTTAACGCTGTATATGCAGACTATTAGCTTTGGAGGGTTAACCCTTAAGCGTTCTTTAGGAGTATGCATGTGAAGATCTGAGTTGCATTTGATTGAAATATCTTATTTGTGATCTGTTTTCTCATGCTCCTTTCAGGACCATGAAATTGCAATTGAACGACGAAAGATGTTTGAATGTCGCAGGATGCAGCTGGTTTGTCTTCTGAGGATGCATCCCTAAGCTTTTGCGCATATCGGTAGTTCAATTATGACCTTTAGTTTAAATTATTCAAGATGATGCTTTAGGTTTATGATTATAATTCTAAGTTATACATTTCAACAAAATTCATCCTGTTATTTCATCCATTTTCAATGTCACATAAAAAAAAATCAGTATGTTCACTTTTTCAGGGTTATCAATATAAGAACAAGGACCCTGACCTAGAATTGAAACTCTAAAAACTATAGAGAAAAGCTCATTTAAGTTGTAATTTTCCATTTAAAAGGGAATGGAGAATATAAAAATTGAAAAGAATACTATGCCTATGCCAAATGCATCTCTGTCGAGGCCTCTTTCCGTCAGATTTACTTTCTCAAGCAACATTATCCATCCTTAGAACTTTATCTCCATGAACTTGAAATTTCTAGAGCAGTCTGCCTTTAACCTCAGTCCCTTGTCTATCACTGGGTGGATTGAATGCCACCCAAATCAGTGATATTGTGATTGCTATCAACCCCGACCATATGAACACAATTGTCGGAGTCTTCCCTCTCCTCCCCATCAGCCCCTTGGCAAAAGGGTACAGATGAACCAACACCCAGAAACTGAAGAAAACCCCACCCATGAGCCTACTCCACTGCGGCGCTGTACTATATATTGTCCTCGCAAACCCTACCGCAATAGCAATTAGGTTTACCATCATGATTGTTATAGGAGGCACCATCAGTGATGTCCACTTGACAACATAGAGATCCGCAAAAACATCAGCATTGTCGTCTTCAGATGCCGCCGATTTAGTGGTCAAAGTGAATGAAATCTCGATCCCCGCTATAACTTTTAGGAGGCCTTGAACGACGGCATAGAGATGTGCAGACGTTCCAGAAATAAGCCAGAACTGCTCGTTACGCCACCACTCTTCGAGTCCAACCCCCGACCACTTTATTTCAAGGATTGCAAGGAGAGTGAGGGTGATGGTGATGGTGAGGAGGTAAATAAGGAAAGTTATACTCAAGTTTTGGACGATGAATTGGCCGGAGAACAGGGAGAGAGCTGGGAGAAAGCAGTAGACGAGGAGAAAGATGGAGGTGAAGGGGTAGATGCCGACGTTGAGGTAGGCTATTCTTTGGAGGAGCTTCATCTTACTACTGGCGATGAGGGCATTGTTGCGGGAGAAGAAGATCTCGACGGAGCCGGTGGCCCAGCGGAGGACTTGGTGGAGCCGGTCAGTGAGGTTGATGGGGGCCGATCCACGGAAGGCATCGCGCTTGGTGATGCAGTATATGGAGTGCCAACCACGGTTGTGCATGCGGTAGCCTGTCACCACATCTTCTGTTACTGAGCCATATATCCACCCTACACGGTCACCCCACTCGGTCTTGTCCTCATACCTACATCATTCGATCGACCAAATGTAATGAAAAATTTGGTGTGACGATGACCATGATGCATACAAATGAGAGATAATTAAGGGTACCATGATGATGACCATGATGCATACAAATGAGAGATGGTTATCTTACCAGCAAGAGATGACAGACACTGCTTCCGCAAGTGTGGTAGGATCAATTTGTGGCCGGGGAGCTCTAAGGGCACCAGGAGGGCGGCCATGCTTGACTCCAGGATGGTCAGCAAGTGGCCGACCTTGGAACTCAGCAACGGGTATCGATTCCACAAGTGCAACACAGTTTCCAAAACGCTTTGGCAGAAGGGAGGAGTCGAGCTCACTGTTGAATATTTCCGATTTCAGTGCCGCAATCTCCGAATCAGATTTTGCATCCATCTTTAGATTCTTTGTTTCCAAAGGTGGGTCAAAACCATACAGCGCAAACCTCCTGAATAGACACCCAGTTCCAACATACATTGGTCCCTGCAATTCAAATACAATGACAGTTTTAGGACTTCCCATAATTAAAATTTTCGGTTAGACTAGGTCTTTTGATGAGAATGGGTTGATGATCTCTCCCATGGAGGATAGAATAAGGGGGAATCGGTTGAGATGGTGTAGGCATATGCTTCGGAGACCAAGAAATGCTCCAGTTAGACTTAGAAGCAGTGAAATTTTTTTAGGTAACAGGTCAACGAGGACTAGGGATAGACCTAACTGTACATGCATAGAGGCAGTTAAGAAAGAAATATTAATTGCCAATATAATTGAGGTGACGACCCTTAATAGAGCAAAATGTAAGAGGCGGATTTATATAGCCGACTACAATTAGTTGGGATAAAGGCTTGTTGTTGCTGAAGTTGTATTTTAGATCTTGTGAATGATATACCTGGACACCGTCAAGAGCGCGCATGTTACCATCGAAGAAGACTGTGTTGTGGTTAGCATACCGATCGTTCGGGTCGATACCTTCAAATCTTTGGGGAAACTGGATGAAACAAATGCTCTCGCCACCGCGATCCATCATGAAACACATCCCCTCACGGATCGCTTGTGTGTTGTAGATGTAGTGGTCACAGTCAAGGTTTAGGATGAATGGTCCATTTGACAATACCGCAGATGCTCGAACAAGAGAATTCATTGCACCAGCCTTTTTGTTGTGGTCATATCCTGGCCGTTTCTCTCGTGATACGTACACTAGTATTGGCAACCGAACGTCGACATCTGTGAAGTCTATTGTCGATACCTCATCTTGCATCCCTAGTTGCGGATTGCATGGTGGTTGCTCAAGCATCACCTGGTTTTGATTTAAGAATCAAATTCTAATATGTATGTTTCTTATTTTAGTTTTTGGTTGGATTTGAATTGGTTATTGGGTCTTCAACAGGAGTTTGCAAGATATCTCTGAACCATCCCATTGTCACCATATTTCAGCTGAGGCATGCAATTCAATTTTATTTCTTAATATGGAAAAACGTAAAATGTTAAAAATTTCATATCATTCATTGATTTGACTTCAATTCTTGACTATCTATATTTGATGCTTTCTATTGAATATCAACTGATGCTTTTGTTTCAAATTTTCATAAATATCTGTAGTGTGTGTGTGTGTAAACTTTCTAACTTATGGACCAAATCTTGGAATTTAAACTATATTATATACCATTATCAATATACCTGAAGAATGCTAGCATGGTCTCCTCTTGAATGCTGCGGCCCTGGAACAATCCAAGTTCCCGGCCAATATGTTCCATCAGCCATCCATGTAGCCTTAAATGCCTTGATCGGCTCCAACTCTCCACCACTCTCCTTCATCTTCCTCAAAATTTTCATCTCCTGCCTTGCATTAAACGCATCCGACCTTCTCCTTATCGAATCTGGCAAACCATTAACCCTCACTTTGAACTCATCATACTCTCTCTTTACTTTCCGTCTATCCTTAACAAAATCAGGCCGCATCTTATTTTTTGTTGGATCCCTCTTCAACCCAAAATAGCTCTCGGGGTTCCGAGGCTCAATTCCATGCTTACGACAAAACGGGACCCATGTAGTGGCGAAGCTGGCAGCCTCGGCCATCGCCTCAAACGTGAGAAGAGCTCCCCCATCATCGGATATATAGCACGCAAGCTTCTCAACTGGGTAATCTGCTGCTAGTATTGATAGAATCGTGTTGGCAGTTACAAGGGGCGGTTCTTTTTCAGGGTCTGCAGTTGAAACAAAGACATCAACTCCTGGGAGATCGGAAAGTGATTGTGTTTCGAATTTTTCTCGTAAGACTGAGAGGTTGGTGGACCTGTTTATTGGACATAATTTTGGGACCTGGTCAAGGATCCAAGAAATCGCGAACCAGATTTCGCACACAACTGACATGCCCCAGAGCCATATGGCGTCTTCGTTTGGGTGCTTCACTCTCCATGCGAGGAAGAGTATTAGGGCGATTAGTCGAATGATTATAAGTATCCTGCAAAGATTGGAAAACTCGGCTTCGTTAAATTTTAGTAGAGTCGAGCTATATTTCTCATGCAATGTTTTGGTAGAGTTGAGAGCTATAGACCTGTATGGACTGATGATGGCAGCTGATATGGGGATTGTACGAGTAAGAGGCTTCGGATTTTTCTTGGAGTTTCCGTGAATATCATCCCCTAGTTCTTCATCAATGATCCTATCGACATTAGGCCAAAATGCATTGTTGTAGTCATACAGGCCTTGGGTCTCGAAGAGCCAGCTCTGATCGGAATCTATCGTTTCGCTCCTCTTCATCACTGATATCCGGTTATTTTCTACCCATGCTGCTGTCTTTGTGATTGCTTCAGCAGAAATGTTAGGATCACCGTTGTCAAAGTTGTCTGTCTTGTATGGCTCTCTGCAGCCTGGGCAAGTTCCACCTCCCTTTTGTGCATCCAGATAGCAATTCTCACATATTTTGAATCTGTGAAGTAGGGGTGATTATTGATCACTGGGGTGCTCAAATGTGAATTTCATAGAAATGAACTTAAATTTACAGAACTGTCGGATTTCATAACTCTAGGCCACACAAGGTTTCTTCATCTTTTTCAATAGCCTTCATAATGTTGGAAAATTTTGATAAACCATATGCTTGATTTCAAATATTTTGTAAGAAGAATTTTATTTTTGTCTTGCAATATTAGAGCATAGCCTATGGTAATGATTGAAATGTCTTGAGATAAAAGAAAAAGAAAAAGAAAAATAAGTTGAGATGTCTTAAGATGAAATATAAAAATAAATTGAGATTGTCCCAAGAACCGAAAGGAATATGTGGATACCTACAATATATACAAGGATAAGTAGAATTTTCTTGGAATTTATTCCCCTTATAAATCCCTAATGTTATATTCCCCCTATTAACAGAATCCTAGCTAGTAAAAGAATGTAGAGAGTATCATATGTTATATTTCTAATAAAGAAGCATTTTTCTTATTTGTAATCTCATGCAATATTAGCTAATTTATGAGAGTAAAATGTTGTTTGTTTGTTTTTGAATAAAATAATTTTTTTTATATTAATATTTCATAAGTTCTTCATAATGTTGATTATACTGCTATTTCATAGCTTTAGTAAATATAAGAAGGGAAAACCGAGAAGATTATAAAATTATGAATATATTACATCAAGATACCCTTGACAATTGTGTTATGTTGGATAAATGATTTAAAAGGTGGAGTATTTATCATGTTTTTGCAAGTGCTATGTAGATTGATGACACAGACTTATGATTAGCCAACCCTACGGGGACTCTTCATACCCAGTGAATCATCAATCTGACTACATACCTACACTTGCAGGGGTGAGCATCATAGCCGTGCGCATCTTGCATCACAACCCGGCCGCACTCCGGCTTGGCGCACGCTGAACCTCTGGCCCCACTCCTGCTGATCGTGGCAGGACGGGGAATGCCGCCATAAAGCGCCGACTCTTGCACCACAACTTCCTCCTCATGATCGTCGCCCATCGGTTGGTTATCAGGCGTAGGCGGCATTTGCACGGTGTAGTTCATCGTGTCGAGGTCCTCCCTCGAAAGACTCACATATCGCCCGCTCGACGTCTTCCTTGCGAATTTCACCGTCGCTACCTTCTTCGGTGGGTTTTGCGGCTGCAGCGGGTTCATTGTTTTGCTGTTAGTTGAAGTAGGGTTGCAGGCTGTATATAAGGTGAATATGTATGGTGGTGGTGGGTGGAGGCAATCATGTTGAAGGGTTGGTGTTTTGGGAAAGTGGGCACTTGGTGACCTTCACGTTTCAGAGTTCATGGTCTTCCAGTGCTAAATTTTATTTTATTTTTAATGACAAAAATTTGCAAGTTTTTCATGCAAACCTAGTAAAAACCAGTGCAGATAGATAAAAGGGGAATACATGATGACAATTGGTTCTGATCTATTGATGAAAGGTTATATTTGATCAGTGTGTCAATGTAGAGATTCCAATTATGCTAAAATAACCGACATCGTTTTAGGATCAACTGTCAACTTAATATCACTCCTCTATCACCCCTCCATCATCGATATTTCTCATTTTTGTTTGAGTTAAAAGGAGAAGATGGCATGCTTAAGTGACAACTAATTTGGTCTTAATATTATTTTAAAAAATAAGAGTTTTTAGAAGATAACTTCTTATGCAATAAAAAACATTATCTATTAATCATTATTAAATCTATTTGCTTTGCTGCGTGTATTTTGGTAGTTACTTTTAATGGACTAGCCTTAGCTCGAACGGCAAAGACCGGAAGATCCTGGGTTCGAAACCTTCCACTTACGGTTAGGGGTGTAAACGAGCCGAACTCGAGCCAGCCAAGCTCGGCTCGAGTTCGGCTCGTGGTTCTTTTTGTCGGCCCAAGTCCGGCTCGTTTAGTTAATCGAGCTAGAGATGCTCGGCTCGAGTCCGGCTCGATTAAACATGCCCAGCTCGTGTTCGGTTCATTTGTGGCCCATTAACTAAACGAACCGAGTTCACGAGCTGAGCTCAACTGAGCTCGTTTAGAGCTCGTTTGTGAGCTCGGCTCGTTTTCAGCTCATTTACTCATATTAATAGTATCTTCCAAGAAAAACACATAATTAACAATAATGCTTAAAACTCAGATTTTGAGATATGGAAAAATTAAAAAACATTAACATCTAGGGCATTGAATGGGTCTAAGTGCTGGGTTTTATATTTATCTCAGTACACTTTATATACTGTCATTTAATTGAATTAAGTGGTCTGAGAGTTGTATAGAATCTGCTATATATTACATATTACTGTTTTTTTTTCAAACTGTGTAACCCAGCCGAACCCGAGTTAATACCGAACGAGCCTGGCTGAGTTCGAGTCCAGCTCGTTTAATAAACGAGCCAGGCTTTCTGGCTCATGTCCGGCTCGTTAATAAATGAACCGAATTTGAACGAGCTGATACCGAGCCGAACCTTAATCGAACCCGAGCTGGCTCGTTCAATTACCACCCCTACTTACGGTGCTAAGAGAGAATTTTTGTTGAAATATCTGGAGCAATTTCAATTAACCATAAATAAATTGTACAGCTTTCATTCAAAATCAAACTCACGGCAAAACACAAGATTACATCATGGCTCTAATTTGAAATTTACTCGTCCAAATTATGGAATTCTATTTCCTTACCATTTATTTACCACAACATTGAAAATGAGGACAAGGGCAATTTGCTTGGCTAAATCATTCAAAAAATTATTAATTTTTGGCTAAACTGCATATAACCCCCATTATTTTCCTCTCAAAAGCAGAAAACTTTTTTTAACTTGAAAATCATAGACTTTATCACACAAGTTTAATATATATTTTCCATACCGCCCTTCAACTCTTTCTCCAAATTCATTTTTCTTCTTCTCTAAATTTTCTCTCCTAACTTCTTTACTCCTCATCTCCAATTCAAAACATCACCTACCTTCCTTTTCTCTTGTAAGAATGAAACATGGATTTTAGAGAGAATGGAATTGGAAAAGATGAAGTAGTAGTAGAAGAAGAAAATAAAATAATTAGGTTATTCCATCAAATTTACAAGAACGGTATTTTTGGTACAAAAAATGTCTTATGGTTGAAAATGCTAACCCCTTTTTGAAGAGGATAATGTAGATTTTTTTTTCAGGTTTAGAGATTTTCGGTATATCAGACAAAGTAAGGGGATTTCCTGGATTTTAGCGGTATTATTTTTTCATAAACTATAAATGCTAGATTGCACGAAATATATCTGTGCCCCAATAGCAAGAAACACACCTAACCTTTTAAACCCGCATTTTGCCAACTTAAATTTAATTTATTCACAAAATGTTCTCAATTTAAATATTTAAATAAAAAATAGCTCTTTTTTCCCCTTTCGTATTTCATTTAAATATGGTTTAATTTTAACTTGCTACCATAAATTTTGGGCATTTTCCACGAATGATTACCCTGATCTTTTAAAATGATGGATTGCTGCCATAAACTTTCTTAGCATAAAAAAACTACCATAACGGCGTTAACAGAAAATTAGAAAATGACCATACCATCCTTTTATATAAATCAACAAAAAAAGGAATTAACTTTCTTTTTTCTAGAATCTAATTCATTTTAGTCATTCCTAATTTTCCGTTAATGCCGTTACGGTAGTTTTTATGATAATCTGAAAGTTAATTGTAGCAATCCATCATCTTAAAAGTTCAGGTTAGCATTCATAGAAAATGTCTAAAGCTCTTGGTAGCAAATTGAAATTTAGTCATTAAAAATTTAATTGAAAGTCATTTTGTAAACAACTTCAAGTTTGATGGGGTTATAAAGTTAGGGTATTTCCTGTAATATAGCCAACTATAACGGAAGAAGGGTAATTTTGTCAACAAAACCGCTTCTGAGTTCTAGATCATTCAGCAACCGGTTCGGTTCAAGATTGGCTCAAATGGACGGCCACAAAAGCCCTTCCATCATCGCAGATCGAAAGGAACGGCCAAGATTAATCAACTTCCCCTGCTCTCCTCTTTATATCAACTCTTTCACCAAGAAACCCTAGAGGACGATTTTCTTCTTGGCGAAAAAAAGGTTACTCTTTTATTTAGCCGTAAAATTCCTCAATTTTCTCTTAATTATTCTTTTGATTTATAATCAGTGGATTAATTTAGTAATTATAGATTCAATTGGTCATGGTTTTGATTCGTTTTGTGGCACATTTGGTATTAGTTTAGGCGATAGATCCAATTAAGGTTTTCGAATTTTTCAATTTGTTTTCTTTAAATTCGATTCTATTGCTTTTTTTTTTATAGATATTTTTGTTTGTGGCTACCTTTAGTTTAAGGGGTTTAGATTCTTATGAGCTTGCTAAAGTCAGTAAGTTAATTTTTGATCCAGGAGTTTTGGATGATTAAGTGTGTGTGCGAATCAATTTATATCAGCTATTTTACTGCATAGAATAGCTTAGGTAATTGATTACGGAACTTGTTATAGTTTGCTGTTTGATTATTATTAAGTAGTCTCTGTTTCATAATGTAAACAACAGAAAATGGTTTGGTTTGGTTATTGATGATGAAAATAGAGGGCAATGTTTAAAATAGCTCGCTACGGCTCGCTGTTTTGCGTTATGTAGCGTAGCTTAACCCATTCGTTACTCAGCATTCGTAAATATCTTAAATACAAAGTAGCTTACACTTTTTTTTATCAAATAGCTTACATTTTTTAATAAATAGTTTACACTACGCCACACGTACGCTATTTTTACATAAGATTTTCTATTGAGTTTTTAAATTAATTTGGATTTAGAAACCTAATAGACCTAGTAGATACGTCTAATACTAATGCAAATCATAAATATGAACTCAAGGATTGAAAATTTACAAAATATTATTGTGTTACTTATTGTTATGGCATCTATTAATTTCCCTAAAATGGTTATATGTTCTAAAACTAATTTTATATTTTTATAATAATATAATTTATTATGAATAAGATCATAATAATAATTATTATGAATAAATTAATAAATCATGTAGCTTACGCCATGTGTAACGCTATTTGTGCTTTTCGCTATTCGGAAGTGGAACGCTATGTTGTACGCTATCACTATTTTTAACATTGATAGAGGGTTTCAGATTGATAAGTAATATCTTGTGGTACGTGAGTCGCTATGTTGATATGTCCTGAATTTGAACTGAATCATTTCTGATTTTATGGTTGGTGAAAAGTTAATCTTATTGTTTTCCTATGGAGGAGTTAGACAATAGATTTCAGTATGGATATTAACTTGAATCGTCTCTGAATTTTATTTGTTTTTTTTTTGACGTTTAACTTTTACAATCAATGTTTTAAAAAAGAAAAGTTAGCCGTTATGGATATCTGTTGAACGATAGTGGTTACTGTAGTACTAAGATGACTATGTAGCTTTTTCATCAATATATCTTTGATGAAGAGGATCCTCCTGCTGTTATATTGTCTTTTCAATTTTCGTTGTTGTTAAGAAGTATGATGTCTGTAACTAAGAGAAAAATTTATCTTTGTCGTTACCTCATGGCATACTTGCTTTTTTTTGGCTATTTTATAATCTCGTATTGTGCTTTTCTGTATTTTTTTCCCATAAAAGAAATTGATTAACTTTGCTAATACATTGTTCAGGGTTACTGCTATAAAAGGAAGAGATTCTGAAGCCATTGCAATTACTGGAGACTAATGGCAGAACATTTAGCTTCAATATTCGGCACCGAAAAGGACCGGGTCAACTGTCCCTTCTACTTCAAGATTGGTGCATGCCGCCACGGTGACCGCTGCTCTCGCCTTCACAATAAACCTACCATCTCCCCAACCCTCCTCCTCTCCAACATGTATCAGCGTCCAGACATGATCACCCCCGGCGTCGATGCTCAAGGCCAGCCCATTGATCCTAAAACAATACGAGAACATTTCGAGGATTTTTACGAGGACATATTCGAAGAGCTCAGTAAATTCGGGGAAATCGAGAGTCTTAACATCTGTGATAACCTTGCTGATCACATGGTGGGCAATGTCTATGTCCAGTTTAAAGAAGAGGATCAAGCTGCTGCGGCTCTGCGGGCTCTACAGGGGCGGTTTTACTCTGGACGTCCTATAATTGTGGACTTTTCTCCGGTTACGGACTTTAGAGAAGCCACTTGCAGGCAATTTGAGGAGAATAGTTGCAATCGGGGTGGGTATTGTAATTTCATGCATGTGAAGCAAATTGGGAGGGAATTGAGGAGAAAACTGTATGGGCGGTATAGGAGGTCGACAGGTAGCAGGAGCAGGAGCAGGAGCCCTAGTCCTTACTATAGAAGGAGCCATCGTCATCGTGATCGTGATCATGGGGAGTATTGTGATTATTGGGACAGTGGGCGAAGGAGCAGCGATCGGAAATATGATAGTGATCCGGGGAGACAAAGGCATGGGAGCCCTAGGCGAACGATGAGCCCGGCAAGGGAAGGGAGCGAGGAGAGAAGGGCTAGGATTGAGCAGTGGAACAGGGAAAAAGAGGAAAGGAATGCATGAGTTCAGGTTAATTTTCTCTCTCTTTAGTACATTGGTCTATCCTTAGGATTGAGTAACTCTATCTCTTTTGTTTTCTTCTTATATTGGTTTGTTAAACTGAATTGTGGTCTTAATAGTTTGAACATGATATGATGTCCTTTGTTGTCGATGTTTGCATGGTAATTTGGATCTTTGTGGATTATTAACCATTTGGATTCTTAGTTTATTGAATGCGTCCTTCCTTGTTTTTTGTTGATATTACTTTTATAGCGCTCTCACCGTGCATCGTCTTGTGTCAGGTGCACTCATATATTTTATTGTATTTGTTCTCTATTAAGGTCTTAGGAAAATGAAGCTTTTTATGTTGATTTGCAAATCTTGAAGTTATCACAAGACAGTCATTAGATAAAAATGGCATCTTAGCTATATTGTCCCTGTTGGAATGGAGTAAACCAAAGTCTTATTACTTATATAAGCTCAACCAACTATATGAAATGTTTCTGCTCATGTTCTATATTAATCCATTAAATTGTTGAATAAAAAAACATATATGATTGTTGCTACAATATTTATACAAATAAGTGCTTTATTTGGTATGTAATCGCTTCCTTGTGTTAGATAAGATTTAGGAATATTCAATATTGTACTTTCGTTTTAGACAATTTATTAGTATTGAGTCCTTGTTATTTGTATCTTATTTTTTATGATTTGTTATATCCATATCCATGTCATACTGTACACTGAATTTTTATTATAGCATTTGGTGATATTTTTAGATATCCTACAGTTTTTTCACCTTCTCTCTTTGTTGTGCTAGCTAGGAGGCTTCCTACTGTGAGCCCATCCAAAAGCACACATTGCTTCCTGTGATATCTCTTTCTGTATGTGGTAAGCGGGACATTAGTTAATGTAAAAGATAAAGTTTCATAATTATTTTTCCTTAGGATTTTCTTACCATTTCGTTGTTTCATTTATAGCTGTGCAGAAATATAGGTGTAGAGGGAGCATAAAGAATCAACAGACGGAGCATATGACATGATGACTTTCTTAACGCGGTTTAATTTGTTTTCCTCGTACATCACAAATTAAACAAAACGGAATCGAATTTTATATTTTGACAGGTTCAGGAACTTAGGCCTTGTTTGGCAACATGTCTTTTGAAACCGTGGTTTCGTTTAGGTTAAAACTAAACGGCGGAGATGACTTTCTTAACTCGGTTTAATTTTGTTTTCCTCATACATCACAAATCAAACAAAACTGAATCAAATTTATATTTTGACAGGTTCATGAACTTATGCCTTGTTTGGCGACATGGTTTTTGAAACCCCGGTTTCGTTTTGGTTAAAACTAAAAATGAAACTGCGAAGATGACTTTCTTAACTCGGTTTAATTTTGTTTTCCTCATACATCACAAATCAAACAAAACTGAATCTAATTTTATATTTTGACAGGTTCATGAACTTGGGCCTTGTTTGGCAACATGGTTTTTGAAACCCTGGTTTCGTTTAGGTTCAAACGAAACTGCGGTTTCCATGCATGTAAAATGAGGTTTCATAAAAATGGGGTTTTCAAAAGTTCAACACAGTCTTGAAACCAAGGTTTCGTTTAAAACATAGTCCCCAAAAGGGAGCGGCTTGAAACTTGAGAAACACCGTCTTTTGGAGTTTAAAAAATTGTGATTTCGAGACCTAGAAACTTTTCAAAACCGTGGTTCGGGGAAAACAACTCTATTTTGGTCACCAAACCGGCCTAGGTTACAATTTTTGGAGTTTCTCAAAACCCCTTGAAACCATGTCTTCGGATAACCCAACCTCTTGCCAAATGGTGCCTCAAAAGTATATAACACTAATCAATATGTTTTCTATCAATTTTATGTATAATTATTTATTAATTTCACTACTACATAAAATGGAAAAGTGATGGGGGGAAATTAATTTCAAAATTTTGTATATCTTTTTCGTCTCAGTAATTTACAAAGCATCTTCTTCTACCATATTACCATACATTTGTTATGGAGTATCTTATCGGAAAAAAACATCTCTAACCTTTTATTCTTCTAGCGATGCCATTTAAATCGTACAAGGAGTCTGTTTGTTATATGTAATATGTTTCTTTAAATGAACTTGATTAATTTTCATAGTTCCGGGTATATAGACCGAGGAAGGGAGAATTTCTCCTCCCGCATGTTTGCACATATTTCTTCCTGTGATTTCTCTTTCTGTATGTGGAAAGCTTGACATTAATTAACATAACAGAAGTTTCATCATTATTTTCTATAGGATTTTCTTACCATTTTCTGTTTCATTTATAGCTGTGCAGAAATATAGGTATAGATGGAGCATAAAGAATGAACAGACGGAGCGTATGACAAGATGACCTTCTTAGCTTAGTTGCATCACAATGCAAACAAAAATGGTTTCGTAAAGTTTAGGGTCGGTTACCAACAGCCTTGAAACCAAGGTTCTCTCTTTTTTTAAAATAGAGCGGCTTACAATTTTGTGAAACTCCGATCTTTTTGGAGTTTGATCCCGCTGAACTTTATAGAACTACCGTTTGGGGAAAACTATTTTGGTCGCAAAAGATGCCTTCCTCAAAATTATATAGTACTAATCAATATGTTTTCTATCAAGTTTCTTTCTTTAATATTTGTTAATTTTACTGTTACATAAAATGGAAAAGCGATAGGGGGAAATTAATTTTAAATTTTTGTTTATCTTTTCCGATTCAGTAATTTACAAAGCCTTGTCTTGTACCATATTACTATACTTTTTTTTGACAGGGTATCTTATCCGAAAAACCTCTCCTATGTTTGATTCTTCTAGCATTCCCCTTTAAGGCGTATGGATAGTCTTTTTGTTACATGTGTTATGAACTCGATTAATTTTCATATATTCGAATATAAACAGAGGAAGGGAGAATTATGTAGCTGACGGATTTGCTAAATGTCGAGTAAAAATCTATAATGTGTGCACAAGAAGTGGTAGGTATTTTTTAGGCCTTATTTTTTTTCTCTCTCTTTTTGTTACATGCGATTGTATGAATGAGATGAACTTTATATGTTTGAAACTCTGAGATTTTGCATGTTATAGGATTATCTTGGTTCAGCAGTGATGGATACTTTGATGTTGGTTTTCTGCTGCAATGCGAGAATATGTTTGTAAAGAATATATGAACTGTCTGAAATACTTTATATATGCCTGATTGGTTGGTAAGTCTTTTTGTTGCAATTTTTACAATGATTGTTTAATAAGTATGTATCTTTAGTTTCTTGTGAATGTTTACAATTATAAGCTCTTTTATTCTTGTAGCTGTGTGTTGAACCCATGTGTATTCTTTATTTTTGATATTTATTATTGCTGCTGCTGCTGCGTTCTCATCACATCAAGTGTATATACTGCAATACGATAGCGACCAACCACGGAAAGTGAATTCGATCCTATAGTCGTCTTCTCTGTTCGAAAAATGCGCATAGGACCACAGCGTTCTCATCACAAGTGCATATACTGCAATATGATAGTGACCAACCACTGGAAGCGAATTCTATCCTATAGTCGTCTTCTTTGTTTGAAAAATGCCCATAGGACCACAGAAAGCGAATTCTATCCTATGGACGTCTTCTTTGTTCGAAAAATGCGCATAGAAGAGAACAAAACTAGTTGAATTATGTAGTTCGACCAAACCTGGCCCGCATTAATGGGACGAAAATCTCCATCGGTTTTCACTCAAATGAGAAAAAAATATTAGAACTGATCTTCCTCTCTTATTGTCACATTACAAGGGAGGGAGACCACACTAAAACCCTAAAGAGGTTACATCGCAGTGTATTTTATGAGACGATTGTAACACTACTCATCATCTATGGGTGTGCGTCTACATCCACAGACGGTCCGGCCCAGTAGGGCAGAGTCCAAATCGGACTCATGATCCAATCAGCCGATTTAGGTGCATAGACGGATACGAGGCATAACCCTAACAATTTCGATTACCAAGAACCTAAATACAAGTTACCCATGAGAGCAGGGGGGGAAACATTCCTCAAGGATTAAAAAGAGGTGGATTCAAAAGTTGCATACATGACTAAGAAAACCATAAACTGTAGTAATTTGCACCACTACAAGTTCACATGAGTTGCATTAAAGAGCAGCACATAAGCTGTAGGACTTAAAAATAATCAGATTGATTCAGATGATTTCTTGAACTTTTGGAACCGTAGACATGCTGCCGAAGAACCCGTGAAGTTGGCGTCCGTTATGGGGAAGTTGGGTCGCATCGTAGATAAAACACTCTAAACACGACGTCTTTTGGGGAGTCGGCATCCGTTATGGGGAAGTTGGGTCACGTCATGGAGAGACACGATTCGAAACCTCGCTCCCACTCCTTCACCTCGGAAACCGTCTCTCCAGGCGAAGATCGTCTTTCTCTTTTTCGTGAAAAAGGTATATCCTTTCACTTTCATCACAACTGACTTCACACCAATCCTTCTGGAGGATCGCCCCACCTGTTCCGCAATTGCATCAGCAGCATACCGAGTAAGACGAGTCCGACCTTTCCTTTCCTCCAAGGAACCCGTAGAGGCCCCGGTCTTCCTATTTCCCTGTGCATCTGTCACGGTGACAAAGACCTTCTTATTTAAAAGTGTGACGTGGACATAATCTTTTTTGTTTCTCCGTGACGATTGCTCATCTTCCTTAATGAGATTGTCGATGAGGCTGTTGACTATAACTCGGCCCCTTGGTGGGTTAACGGCTCCTACGAATGGGGGGCTTCTTGCTCCTTCCGCATTTGGGGTCTGTAAGAAATTATGCTATTCTATAAGTAAACATATAGAAGTTAGAATAAACAAATTCAAATATAACAAATCACAAAATTAAAAAAGGAAGGGAAAAAAAAGAACTTAAGCAACTTTTGAGCTAGGAAATAAATTATCTTTTTTTTGCACACCTAACATGCATAAAGATCAAATTGAACATATACAGAAGAAACAAAAGAATTTTTATCTCCAGAGCTTGTCTCTGGAGTCTCTGTGTATATCGGAAAAAAACGATATATATGCAAGTGAATCACTATCTGCTAGAGCTTGTCTCAACATATAATCAGCTAAATTGTCAAGTGAACTCATTCATGCAAGATAATTTTGCCTCCATTTCTAGGACAATAATGCATGATCTTGCTACAAATTATTATGGCGCTGAAATGGAAGTAGCTACATACCATGCCTTCCATCGCTGCTCCACGTGAATTTGTAGTACCCAAGCCAGTCCCATTAACATCATTCCCAAATGGCTGTGAGCTGAAACGAAACATTGTCTTAAAACTAACACCCACGGCAAGATGATAAGAACCTGATAAGTTTACCTGAATGCTCTTAATGCTGACATCCATCTCTGAGATGATAGAGGGGTTCCTTGGGACCCATTCAGATGATGATAAGAAGCCTACAAATGCAAAATTCAGCGACGAGACTTAAGCAGCTAATGAAGTGAGACCATGTGTGTTTTTCCAGCGAAGCAATCACATAAACATAGCCATGCTCTGTGAACAAACAATTTTCCTATGCAGCATGGATTCCTTGAGGTGAAGACTTATCCATATCAGGACTCGTATTGGATAAATCTCCATGTCGGATTCTTTCGAAATTCGTCTAGAATGCAACCATAACTCTTATTGGCACGTTCCAAAACTTATATTATGTATTATTTGATGTAGCAACCATATTCGACTGACTATAACGCCAACTATTTACACACAGAAAATAATAAATATTTGTACTTCTTGTTTAGGTTTGCTGATATAATAATCTTTAATAATATTTACAATATTCTATACAACAAAAACTCAGCGTGTCCTTAATTTTTTGAAAATTATGATTTCTCGAATCCGACTGGTATTGTGTTCCGTATCTGCATCATATACCTATTCTCATGTAATCACATATGAAATAGAAATCCAAAAATTTTCAATTACAGAATTCGAGGGGGCAAAAACAACAGTTGATTATCTCTACTTGACTATTTCGTGCAAATCAAGCTTTTCTATGAATTGCAATTCCTCAATCCATGAATTTCTCATAAAGACTGCACTTATTAAATGACACAAATAACAATTAAAAAACTATAAAAATTCAAAAATAAATTGTTGACAAATATTACAGTAACAAGCAACCATTTGCAGCTTTGTGATTCTCAGCTCCATGACAACACATGAGCAATGGTAATTCTACAGTTTTGTACTCATACACCACAAACCCTCTAAAAAAACAAACTTTGATCTCTACCAAAGTAACCCATTGATCAACCGAGCTCATCCTCACAAAAAGATTCAAACTTTCTTTGAGAAAAACAAAAAAGATACGAAATTGATCAAACCCAGCTAGAACTTAAAGAAAAAAAATTCACAGAACTAGATATAAATCCTTGCAAACAAAGAGTAATAAGAGAATGGAAACACACCTGATTGAAAGAGGAGGAAAGGGCAGAAGAAGCTAGGACTTTGGATCTCGAGAGCCTTGAAACAAGAACTGAGCCGATCCCCATTACTGGATTTTTGAGCCCTAGGGTTTCAGCGAAATTGAAGAGGCCTCTTTGAAGGATGCAAATCATCCCAAGAAGATGACTTGTAGCCGTACAGATCATTTGAACGGTTGAGATGTTTTCTTTCCTTTTTCTGTGGGTCCCTAATCATAACACACACTCTCTAGGGTCCTTTAGTTTTTCTTCCCTGGAAATATATAAAGAGATTATTGGAGGAAAGAGGCCATAGGAGGGGATTTCCTCCTATGGCGTCGAAAAAACACCCCCTCCCTAGTTTTTTCCGACGATCGGCACCCACCAACTTCATTGTCATCATCTAAGATGTGGGTATACCAAATTTCATGTGATTCTACAACTTTTTCACCGTTGATTTAGTGGGTTCAAAATTAACGGTTTACCGACAATAGAACTTTTTACATTGCTAAATCAACGGTGAAAAAGTTGTAGAATCACATGAAATTTAGTGTATCCACATCTTAGATGATGACGATGAAGATGGTGGGTGCCGATCGTCGGAAAAAAATAGGGAGAGGGTATTTTTTCGACGCCATAGGAGGGAATTCCCTCCTATGGCATCTTTTCTCCATTATTCTCATATATAAATCTTTTACGTATTGTCAACCTCCTGTTCCATTTTTACTATCAACTCTATTTGTCACTGACAATTACAAATATTTAAATTAACACCAATTCGGGAAAAAACTATTCTAGAAGGGCTTGCACCATGCAAGACTCTCTAGAGCCATCGGATAGATTCCCTTGCATAAATGGGAAGCCCATCCAAGGGCTTGCATGGTGCAAGCCCTTGGATTTTTCCCCAATTCGGTCCTTGGAAAATTAATATATTACAGATGAAAAATGGAGAAGAAAAGAAAATCTATCTATCTATATGAGAATAATGGAGGAAAAAAGGCCATTGGAAGGAATTTCCTCCCATGGCGTCGAAAAAATACACCCTCCATCTTATTTTCCGACAATTGGAACCTATTATCTTCATCTTTATCATCTAAGATGTGGGTACGCCAAATTTCATGTGATTCTACAACTTTTTCACCGTTGATTTAGCAATGTAAAAAGTTCTATTGCCGGTAAACCGTTAATTTTGAACCCACTAATTCAACGGTGAAAAGGTTGTAGAATCACATGAAATTTGGTGTACCCACATCTTAGATGGTAACGATGAAGATGATGAGTTCCGATCGTCGAAAAACACGATGGAGGGTGTATTTTTTCGACGCTATAGGAGAAAATTTCCTCCTATGACATCTTTCCTTCATTATCCTCTCTCTCTCTCTCTCTATATATATATATATAGAGAGAGAGAGTAACGAAGAAAAGAGTTCCTAGGAAGCTTTTTCGTTAGGTGTCGTCAAATATCTATACACTTCACGATTTTTTTCGACGATCGGCACCCATTATCATTATCTTTATCATATAAGATATGGATATACCAAATTTCATGTGATCCACCACTTTTTCATCGTTGAAATATCAATGTATAAAGTTCTATTATCGGTAAACCGTTAATTTTGCATCAACTAAATCGACAATGAAAAGGTGATGGAATCTCATGAAATTTGGTGTATCCACTTCTTACATGATAAAGACGAAAATGATGGATGCCGATCGTCGAAAGATATTATTAAGGATGTATTTTTTCGAAGGCATAGGAGTAAATTTTCTCCTATCGCACATTTTCTCCATTCTCCCCATATATATAGAGAGAGGAGCGATCCATTGGAAACCGGTCTGCGTTATTTAAAACGGGAACTCTCGATATACGACATATTTTAACGATCCGGGCCGTTTAAATTGATCACCCTACCCTTATATATGTGTGTGCGCGCATGAAAAATCAAAGTATTTGAAGACCTCAAGCCTATGCATCGGATGAAGTTTCTGTTGCATTATCGAAAGACATTTATTTTTGCACCCATCAATGCATAGATTAGAGGTCTTCAAATCATTTGATTTTTCATACACATATTTTTGAGGGTAGGGTGATCAACTTGAACGAATCAGACCGTTAAAATATATCGTGGATTGAGAGTTCCCATTTAAAAAAAAAGCGAACCGGTTTGAAATAGAGCATTCACACACACACACACACACACACACACACACATATATATATATATATATATATATATATATATATATATATGAGTTTTATTATGGATGTACATATAATTGGTGAAATGTGATATATTTATAATGCTATCAAAATTAATTTATTGTGCAGTATAAGCTGCTTTACAAACAATTGTGGTGTGTGTCCTGTCAACTGTCAACTTTCTTAAGCTATCAACTGAGGCTTAGCTCAGTTGGTATCAATTACCTACCCAATATGAGAAGTCGAAAGTTAGAATTCCAAAAAGGTCTTGATTTCCAAAAAAACCTGTTTAAGCTATTTGTCACAAATATTTTAGTTATTGGGGTTCTTTCTAGAAAAAAAGGAAAGGAATATGCAGTTTTGACCAATTACTTTTACATTTGAATGTTGAAAGGATAAAAAGCTAAATTCATGAGTTTGAAAGTATGAGCTGGACCGAGAAAAATTTCTTACTTTTTTGCATTATCATATGGAAAAAAGAGATACATTTTATGATGCTCGGCGTGTTCTAGTTGTATTGGCAAAGATGTTTTTCCAAAAGCAAAAGTCTGTCTTAGAAAGTTGCTTCTTTGCGTTTTGCATAAAATTATGGAAAAAGAAAAAGAAAATATGTCTTTATAGATATATCTCCCGTGTCTCTTGATGTTCTTATTCATCTTAGGTTTTTCTCTTTCCATTCTAAATTCAAGCTCACAAATTCCTTCTTTTTGTATTGAGCCAAAAAGGAAATTAATAAGTTCTTTCATTTTTTGATGAATGCAAATTAATGATGGAATCCCCAAAATTAGTCTGGTTGCAAAAAAAATGGATTCTACTAATTCACCTTCCATTACTGCTTCGCTCTGTCGGATGCGTCGGATCCATTCTTATAAGAAGCTTGCTCTTTACCCGACCATTCATTCAAATATTTTGTGGGCGACGCGCCTGCTAAAGTGCTCAACCTATCGGAACTGTTCTTGATATTTTAAGTCCTGGTCCTCACTAGAAAATGGATGATAAAGTAAAGAAGTAATAACTTGAGAATTCAGGGAGTCCAAAGAACAGACAGCTTTCGAGCTCGACATCCGCTCCTGCTAAAGCCAATTCAAACCTGTGTTCAGTAGTATTTTCTGCCACGGAATCCCTATTCGCATACCCTCTGACTTGCATTTCTGGCTACCACTGAATACACGAGGGCAAAGTTGCACGTAAAGACAAATCATCGGCCCCATATCACGACATCGTTTTGCTCGTTCAGAAATGAATGAAATAACATTTCTTTCTGAACCTGTAAACTATTGACAAAATTCGGATGCTAAGAAGACTAGCTCAGCTCCGCCAAGCCAAAAGGAAAGAACCGTCGATTCGAACATTGCGGCTAGTTCCATACAAGGCGCTCTCATACGCTTCTAGCTCAATAGGATTAGCCAAAGCGAGACAAATGCTGAAAATGGATTTCTTCCTCAAATGAGTACATATAACGACCCTAAATTTCGTGTACTCTTTTGTATTATTCGTCAATAATAAAATGCCTTTCTTTTCAAGAACTAAATCATATTTAAACTCTTGAAAACTTAGTGTGAGACGGCTCACAAAAGTGTGAATCGACTCATGGATCAGTTCCAATGTTCATGCTTCCTTTGTCCCCTTGATCCGGCTTAAATCAACGCTGTGCCGTCTCAACCCTTGCCCGAAACACTGTTTTATTTTCTTTCTGCATGAGACGGCTAAAGCTACTCTTGAATCGGCACATGCATCGTTCGAAGCTGAAATGTTCCAAACACCCAATCGACGAGTTCCTTCATCTCGTGGTCGTTCCTTTCTTCTTTAAAACCGCCAATTAAATTCTGATAACCCTAACCTCTTAAATTCCCCATTAATTTCTTTTAATGACCCTTAAATCTTTTTAATTCTTCAATTTTAAAATTATCTCTCTCTTTCATTTTTTCCATAACTACCAAAACCCAATTCTCCTATGAAAACCTCGAAAAACATCTCTGAAATCCTCCTCGAAGAATTTCCACAACCCAATCAAAGATTTCTATATCTAGACACCGTAGATTCGATCAAGTTCTTCTTCTCTTTCAAACGGTGGTTCAGTTGTTATACTGAATTGCGACGCGAGTAAATCCTCTTCACATCATCTGCTCGATCTCCCTCTCTTCATCTCGTCATCTCTCTTTTCCCTTGTCTTGTCTTCTCTGCAAAACCGTTGTTCTTGTCTCGTAGAAATCCCCAATAAACTATTGTTTTAAATACGTGAATTTAGATTCACCTTTATAGTTAAATTTAATTGTTATTTCTTATGAATCCATGCCCATTGATAATTCTCCATGTTAATTGCAATCCTTATATATGTCGAATTATAGTATATGGTTTATGTTAATTCAATTGTTATTCTCGTTCAAATCTATAATCAAATGTTTCTCATCATAATAACCACAACTCATGCATACCATAGATATTGAAAATACACATAATTGATATTATGGAATGAGTATAAACAAAAGTTGTATTGATACGAAAATATAATTGAACTTAAAACCTGATCATCTGAACAATCAGGTTTTGAGCTGGCTCAAAATAATATGAGCTGTTTCATACAACCCGAGAAGGAAAAAACACCTTTAGACAAGGTGTGAGCCGGCTCAAGTTTGAACTTGAGCCATTTCAAGTCATGGTTGAGCCGACTCAACATAACATTGAGCCGTCTCATGATAACATAGAGAATACATGATATCCCATAGACTGTTTAGCCATCTCAAGATTTGTGTCGAGCCGGCTCAAGAACATTTTGAGCTGTCTCTTGCACCCAGAAAACCAAAACATGATTGTAGATGACTTGTGAGCTGTCTCAAGCAACCTTGAGCCATCTCAAATTGATATCTAAACTGAATCAATATCTGACATGTGATTTAATCTGACATACATCTACATTGCTTATTTTATTACACTATACATGTCTCATCTCATGCTATGTACTCTTTATTGCTGAACCTACATATCTTATGTGAACAAAATCTAGTACATGCTCTCGACTCAGCTCGAACCATGAATATCACTTTACATGAATACTTGGCACTTGATATGAATACAATTTGAAACATGAACTTGTACTCTCTCTTATGTATTCATGGCTTTGAGTTTAGGCTTGCGACATTAATTGTAAATTAAAATACGTAGGGCATTGGGGTAGTTTGAGTGTGAATTCAATGAAATCTCAGGAGTCCTCTAGAACAGGAATCCATGAATACTAACACAATTTACAATCATGATGGCCCATGTTTCCTTACCCTTGAATTATAACCTGTGGGTTTGTGAATACTTCAATGACGATTGAAGTCCTGTTACTAACACTTGATTCGGGCCCGTGATTCCTTACCCCTGGATTACAACCTTAGGTTCGAGAATACTTTTGAGATTAGTTGACATTCACACTTGAACCGTCATTAAGTTAGATGACTCTTGTAGAGACTTTTTAGGACACATTGACATTCACTTCATATTCATCAATACACACTTATTACATGTTTATGTTGACCAACACATGCTATACTGTATAGTCATGCTCATGTATCATTTAGTTGCCATGTACACTACCATATCCGTTCACATGTTCATGATTCCATTCATTTTGTATTACATACCGTCTTTTACCTATTTATATACTTCACACCTTTTTTGGGGACTTACCGAGTGCAGGTTCGCTGACAAACATTCCATCATGTTTTTTCTTTTCTTAGAATGTTTGTCATGTGACTTAGAGACGGAGGATGGAAAATCTTCAGAAGAGGAGTACAATCAACTTGTATCACAAGCGGACTTCTAGTTCCATTCAGCTTTTCATTTTGTCCGCCTTTTAAGGCTTTATCGTATAGGTTTATCTTGTAATCGTTTTAAGACATCTTTTTATCAGTTTGAAACTCCGTGGAACTTTGAATGTAATAAGTAGTGTCGAATTTTTTTCATTATCATGTTTATTCTTGTCATATTTTATATTACTTATAAACGCTTAGCATATTTGTTTCAAGAAAGGATCTTCTCGGAATAAATATGTCGCGGGCTTGTCACGTGACCATTACCGCTCTTTTAGAGAGCAGGGCGTGATAGTACAACCCATGGATTGGCCTCACTGTAGTTGTATGCTATCGGTCATTGAGAAATACTTAGGCTTAGAGGGTCCCTTTTGGGCGGCAAATACCTCTGATCTCTAGGTGCCAAATAAGAATGAGAAGAAGCCCCCAAAAAACAAAAAGGATCAAAAAAAGAAAAATGTAACATGTGTTTATGTAGCTATTAGTCAAAAAGAATCTTCTATGGCTTAGGTAGTGACCACTTTCTAGTAGCGAGGGGCAATGGAATACACTCAACCCGGGTCTTATTCAAAGGACCTAACATTGAAGCCAAAGTCATGGTAGTTTTCTTGCTGAGTTGATTCCGTGTCCATACGAATTCCAAATCAACCTATCGAAGAATTCTTAATAGAGGGTCAGGGCTTTTTTTGACCAATTCTTGTTCAAGTTCGAAAACAATCCGTTCAAGAAAGAAGATCAATTTAGGGTCAACCTTTACTTGGTCGGCTAAACATTCATTTTTGAAATTCATAGACTTTTCTGGTCAAGAGTGGAGGGTTCGGGAGCGCTTCTTCTTCCTACCGGTTCATGTTTCTCTCCTCTCAGCACCGATTCTTTTCAAATTTTTTATTGTAAGGATTGCGTATCTGTGCGCAGCGGAAATCTAAGACCTTTGTTTTAGGATAGATTGAAAAAGACTATCCAACGGATACCAAATCAGATGAAAAGAACACACCAACAAAAGACACAAGATTTACCCAGGTTCGACGCAGCTAACACCTAATCCTGCAAACCGTGACGAAAGCTTCTATTATGAGAAAGAATTGCAAGAGATTACACCGACTTCTCACCCTCCTTTACAAAGAATCACCCTCTTACAAAACCTCTCTCTATCTACTACTGCGCTTGGTCGTCCTCTCCCACTCTAATCAAACCCTAAATTATTAGAGAATTACAGATTCATTAAAACCCTAGATAAAGGATTATATTTATAGGATAAACATATGCATGGAGATAAATCCATATTTAAATTACAGATAAATATGAATTTAAACTAGAGATTAGATTTAAATTCTAACTGATCCCTAACTAATCCGCATTTAAATCAAATTCAACAATCTCCACCTTGATTCAAATCAGCCATAATCTCTTCATTTTCTCAACATTTTAGAACTTCGTTCTTGTCGCCTTGTGCCATAAGGCACTTCAACAATCTATTAAGCGAAACTTGAACTTGCACCTGAACCATATCAGAAACGCGTCTGTTGGATCCTCTAAGATATCAATCTTCGTAAGAGATATTAGCTTCTTCTCGGCCTGCAAGAAGAACATTCTCACCTTCTCTGGAACACCCAAACCCGACAATCTACGCAAATAGATGGCCTCCCTAACCGTCTGCATGACGGCTATCAACCATGCTTCCATTATTGGAATCGCGATACCGGACTGAAGCGTTGATCTCCCTAGTTCTACATCCATGCCCAACGTGTAAACCGTCGTCGACCGCCATCTATCCCTATGACCAGCGTAATCTATACCTGACGATAATATCGTTGAAAACCTGAAGTGCGCCTCTAAATGAGAAGAAATGGACCAAGTCTCCTTAATCCTATATCGAGCTAGAACCTGCTAGATATAATGCTGCAACTGACGCAACTCCCCATGCATGACACAATTCATGCCACGAATCAAACGTGCAGACTTTTCGCCGAACTCCCGATCCTCTTGCTTTGAAGACTCGTCTCTAGCCATTCCTATGCGCTGAACCATCCTCAATCTCCACACCACCGGCTCTACTGGACTCTCTACCTAAATCGAAGGACCGACCACCTGATCTTTTATAACCTGGACCGAAGCCTCGAACACTATCTGGCTCGGTGGCCCTGTTCTTTGCTTTCCATCTTATTGAGTCTGTATTCTCCGAGACATTGCAGACTCAACGACTATCAAATGTTGGCTGATTACTCTATCCTTAGTACTAGGACACCACGACCTATACCCTTTCGTTCCGCATCTAGAACTACGAAGCCCCGAGTAATTCAGCCCCTCCAGTCCATACTTCCTTGGGAATTTTTCTGTCTATCGCCATCAATGGTGAACGATTGATGAGGTACTTGGAAGCAGATAGAGCCTCTGCTCGAAACTCCCTTGAGACTCTAGCTGTAAGCCATAAATACTTGTTCTTCTCAAATACCATTTGGACCATCTGCTCTGCTCCACCAATATACCTAGGATCAAAAGTGGTGTGGTGCACGATCCTCCCGGACTTGCAGAATCCACCATGATTGGAAAGAAGAACCTTCACGCGCTTCCCGAACCAATTATCCATATTAGCCTTCCTGAAAATCTCAAAATTCTCGATCTTTGACCTTAGAAAATAATATAAGAATATACTCTCATCTAACCCCTCTCATCTCTCTCCTCCACTTGTCCATCCAAGCCTCTCTTCTCCACTTGCCAAGCCAAATTGGATGGGTGTGTACCCTAACCCATCAACTCAACATAATAGTTAAAAAAGAGAATGGAAAAAAGAATGTGAAATATATAAAATATGCAAACATATTTACATAGATTTCCATTTGCACAATTATGCAAATAAGTGAGATAAAAAGAAAAAGGTGACATAATACTGGTAAATACATATATCCAATATATGTATTAATATATTAAATCAATACTTGATTTAATATCCGTTTTTCTAAATGATCGGCTAGTATTATCAAATGTCCGATTATCGCCAGTGTATCCAATACACATATTTTAATCGAACCCCGGTATACATCCAATACCGTAACATTTTGGAATATTATAAATATTAATTTATAATTTTAATAAGGATATTATGAGTTTACGAAATAATATAGTGTATGTGTTTTTGATTTCGAATTGATATCCGTAAAAATGTAACTATTTTGGAAAAAATGAGATATATGTGATATCATATAAAATGATAAGTGTTCTATTTTTAAACATGATATGAGATTTTATGTAATATGGTGGTTATGTGTAAAGGTAATTTTTAATTTTAAAAGGGTGTTTATTTATTTGAAGGGTTATGTTATATGTTAGGCTAGATAAATCTTCATGCTCACTATAACAACTCTGTTTTTAATGTACAAAAATTTATTTAAAGTTAAAGTACTAAATGGAGTATTCGCAACCCTGAGTATGCTATAAATATTAATTTGTTTTAGAACAGCAAGAATCACTTATAGCTCATTGGTAAAGCCTTGCACTGCTGTGACGTATCCCCTGTGTTCAAATTCCCTCAGCCACATATTATTTTATTTTTAATGA
The DNA here is from genome assembly GCA_030015575.1 of Agapanthus africanus. NCBI lineage: Eukaryota > Viridiplantae > Streptophyta > Magnoliopsida > Asparagales > Amaryllidaceae > Agapanthus > Agapanthus africanus. The sequence goes on along the minus strand of CM057342.1, from coordinate 728,243,312 downwards.
TTTTTCTTTTAAACTTTTTAGAAGCCCAAAAGTTTACACGTGCAATACACGTAAAAATGAAAAGTCAGATTAAATAAATATGTGCACAGGGTTATATGAACAGACTATGACACGTGGCATAAATCCCACACTCAACCTCAGGAGAATGGCCGGTGAGATCGCCCATTGGGCCGGCGGCGCCGGGCCCCCATCGGGAATGCTCCAAAATTTTTAACATCACACCTCTTGGCCTACCTCACTACCCCAGTATTGTTTGATTTCTCTGTAAATTTACAGAGAGATTAAATTCACCTCTTTAATCCACTTTTAATGCATTTTTAATTCTTTTCTTCAATCCTAAAATCCCTAATTTCTCCTATAAATACAACATCACACCTTATCCTCTTCATTCTGAAATCCATTATAAAAAATTCTCAAATTTTTCCAAGTCAAGAAAGTGTACAAGTGGAGTTAGCCCAAGGTCATCTTCCGGCGACGACTCAGGACAAATCCGGTAACCCCGTGACTCCACGAAGCTCTCAAAACTTTTCCATACATTCCCTCTCTCTTTTCAAACTGTAAGTCCCCTCTCCCCTCCTCTCTTTCTATTCCAAAAAAGACCTCTTTTCAAAACTCGTTGGAAGTGAAGTTATTCCGACTTCCGATTTTAATTTTGTTAAAAACATAACTTTTCTTAATAACTAAACACCTATATTGTTACAACTTATTTAGTAATCATAAACAAACATTTAGAGCAAGTTTCAATTCAAAATACAATACTATGCAACTTTTATTTCACTTTTACGGTTAAATACCACAAACTTTCTATTCGACATCTTTCATCATATTTGCTTATATTACCTTTAGAAAACTCATGAGGTAATAGCCTACCTCATCACAACACTCATCATGACATAGCACAATGGCTTTGGGAACAATATTTTGTGGGATAAATACAATTTTATAATAAAATACCTTAAACTAATAAAAGCGTATTCTTTAAGATTGTTTTAAATTAAATTCCTTGCAATTAAGCCTCTACAACCCATTTTGGGGAACCCGATTTGGATGGTGCAGGTTATCGCATATCCTCGGTACTAGTAGTGCGAGATGCAAACCTTTTCAAGGAGCATCCAATCTCGATGGAATTTTTAATACACTTTTTAAGAATAATGTGGTTTTCTATTTAATAAATAAAATCTATTTTTAATAATTATATATATATATATATATTATTAAAATATCTATTTTAAATATATATAATAAATTCCATATTTTTTAAACAAATAAATCACAAATTTCATGAATATACCATCACAAATCTATACAATTCCAATTTACACTAAAATACCATATACTATTCAATCTAGATTTATACTCATTAGCATACTTCACTTTTTAAAAAATACTTCCATGAAAACCCTAAATACGACTAATAAATACTTGAGGTTTATTTTGAAATTATGTCAACTATTTTTCATAAAACCCCCTCAAGTTTATTAATTTACAATAAGGACCATAGTAAATATAGGTTTAAGCGGGACCAATTCTCTTGAGGCTCAGAGAGACGGAGAAAGTGGGTGCTTGCCTATTTAACGTAGGAAACTAAAACGAGGTTATCAATGGTAATTGGCTTGTAAAAAGTCATAAATCCCGTCGTCCATGTGCAGCAGTTACCGATAACTCCAAAACCTAATTCAGGAATCAAATTCTGTTTAAGTGTCTGACTCAGACGGAGTCTCAGTCTAATCTGAAAACAATCCATACATGAATACAATCCAAATATAACTCCAATACAACATGAATCCATATATACTGGAACTAGAACATGAATACCGGAATACCATCAATATCAACATGACTTGAACTGACCGAACCATGAATATACATTGACTTGATTACATGATTATCCGTTTACATCCTTATCCGTTTACATGAGCAATTGATATCATGGTTTCGAAAAGTCTTACATCTATAAAACAACATAATAAACATTACGGGTTTTTTAATGGGGTAGATTGGTACGGAATGTGTTAAAAGTGGCACGATGATGGTCACTTTAATACACCTAACCTGAATATCCGTTGCTGTTGTTCCGTGGCTTAACGGTTCCTTATGCTCCGTATACCTTAGTCCACGGAATAATTGGACTCCTCTCGTATACACTGGCATATTCTATACAAGTTACAAACAACTGCGTTAGTATGACAAACATACATTATACAGTTATATTCTCACTTATCAGTCTATTCCATTTCTATCTCTTTGGGACTTATCGAGCGATTGTTCGCTGACGACATTCCCTTTCTATTTTTTCTTTGGAATGTTGTCAGAAGGACCCGACTCTCTGGAGATAGAGCCCAACTCAGAAGACTAGGAGCAGTTCATTGAGGACCCTGAGCTCTAGTCACTTGTATATACTTTTACTTTCAGTTCATGCTATTGTTTAGGCATTGCTTTCCACATTGTATTTACTTTTCAGTTGTATTGTAAAGAATATTTAATAAATAAAAAGTTGATGTTCATTTACATCTCATGTCCTTCTTGTATACATTATATTATATTGCTTATTTATTCTTAACGTGTTTACTTTTGAGTAAATACGTCACGGGCCTAGTTACGTCTTCTTCCGTACACCGGGAAGCGGGGCGTGACAACACCCTCACATACACTCACCTCCCTCCACCTCCTCCTTTCTCTACACCAAATCACTACACCTCCTCCTTTATTTTATCACAACTCTTATGATATTTCTTCTACTCTCAAACTGAACTTAACACTTCTCACTCAAACCTCCAATATAATTTTTCAACTCTTCACAAATATCATAAGAAATGTTGATGGTTCCATCATGGAAGTTGAGCAAAATATCAAGCTAAGGTCAACACCAATTCAAGATGATTCAAGCGTACCCTTTATAAGATTTGAATTTCTTTATGCTCATTCCATATAGGTAAATATCATCTTTCTTTTAAGTTTTGAAGTGATAGCGAGTTTTACTTGATGGCTGAAAATCAGTGACGTATTAGGGGTATTGAATTTTTTTGATGACTCTCTAGTGATAACTAGCTAAAGGTTAAAACTAAAAAGTTGTAGATAATTTCCTTATCATTTAGCAAAAAAAATTTGGTTAAGTTTTACTGAAAATGAATTTTATATGAATTTTTAAAGAAAGGGTTTCCAAACTGGAAATTTCATTTCCGGTGGTTGTTTTTCACTCAAATTGTAACAATTTTCTTAATTTTTCTATTAACAATTTGGAGAATCTGAAAATTTTATGTTGTATATAATTTTGTGTAGATATCTCTAAATTTTTTATTTTTCTTATTCTCCTTACAAAATCTAGAGATATCAAATTTTTAGTGAAGATTGTTTTCTAGTTTCTGCAGATTATCCAGAAACATATTTTAACTTTGCATTTTATTTCACGTTCTATATATATAAATTGGAAAAGATATTTTGGGGTATCAAAGTTAACTCCTTTAACAATATGTATAATTTTAGTTTCACTCTAAATATTGTGTTTACGATTTTTGGCGATTTTTCGAAGCGAGCCCAAAAACTGCCATTTTCTAAGCTAACATTTTCAAACAATAAGCATTCGAGCATTATATTTTTCTCGCTACATTTTACCAGTAGGATAATGTTATTGACTGTTTTCCTAATAAAAGAGCAAAGCTCTGTTTAAAAATTAATTAGGCAGCGCCTCACATGCTTCCCACGAGGGCGTCAGCGCCAAGACCAATCTGATAGGAATTAATCCTATGGTGGCGCCTCACGTGTTCTTCACGCGGGCGCCAGCGCCAAGACCAATCTGATAGGTATTAATTCTATGGTGGCGCCTCACATGCTTCTCACGCGGGCGTCAATGTGCAAAGCACATGAATATCCATTATAAGAATTAAAATCTTAAGTAGCGTCCACGTGCACAACACGTGAGCGCCATCGCCCGGGTAGAATTAAATTCTACTTTCTGTTAAATAGAGCCGTTGGATCAAAAATCCAATGGAGTTGATAAATCATCAAAAATACAGAATTAAATTCTGTCGGGAGAAAACATCCCCCAAATTGGATTATAGAATAAAATTCTAGTTTGTGATATATTCCCTCAATCTTTCTAAAACAAGAAAGATTGCCCTATGTAAAACAGAGAACCGGTGGATTAAAAATCCAACGGTGATTAAATAATCACCGTTTTACAGAATAAATTCTGTGTAAGGGAAAATATTTCTCCAATCTTGTTAGAAACAAGAAAATGTGTTCTGTAAAACAGAAACCCTTGGATCAAAGATCCAATGGTGGGTAAAAATACCCAAATCAATTGGGATCTCTTAATGAGAGATTTATTCAGAGTTAATTAACAAACTTGCCTCTACTATATAAAAGATCCAAGTCTTCAAATCTAAAAAGGAAGAAACGCCCCCATAAGATTCTAAAAAAAACCGAAGCAGAAAACTTCAAAAGGGAATAGAGAAGAAGATCTCCCTCCTCAAAAACTCTAGGTAAATAAAAAGAATAGAGATCAAAACATCTCTTTTACAGATCTAAGGGTTTAACCCTTTTAAAAAAAGAACTTAGTTCTTGCTCTGGATCTGAGATCTACAAAACAAGTCTCGCATAAGTTTCGAATTTAATTCTCATCAGGAAGAATTTGTTCTTGAGAATCGAAGATTCAGAAAAAGACTAGGAATTGAATTCCTTGAAACGAAACATATAAGAGAAACCCGGTTCTCATAAAAGAACTTGGTTCTTAAAAACCGAAAGCTTGACCATTAATGGACGCCACAGACGAAAGGAGTGCTTAACACTCTTTAGGCAGTGCCTAGCGCCCAGCGCCTCACGTGTCCCTCACGTGGGCGCCACAAAAAAAATGCTTAGCACTCATCGGGCAGCGCCTCACGTGTCCCTCACGACACAGAAGAAAAGAGTGCTTAGCACTCATTGGGCAGCGCCCAGTACCTAGCGCCTCACGCGCTCTTCACGTGGACGCCATAAAGAGCGCCTAGCACTCCATATAAAGACAAAAAAAGTACAAAGTGTTTTACACTTATTGGGTAATCCCCCATGACTGAAAGCTCCATATGATCATATATGGGCATCAGAACTTATATAAGTGCTCAGCACTTTTTGCATAAAATGGGGACTGATTAAACAGAGCCCAAGAAAGTGCTTAGCACTCCTATTTTTCAATAAAAAAAAGAGGGACCACTGAGTAGATCAAGCCCAAATTGGTTAATGAGGATAGAACCACCTTGATTCAAATCCACTGAGCCCATATACTCATGATTGCCCAAACTGATCTCAGTCTCACATATGACTATTGATCTTTCAATTGATAATATCCAAATGATATTCATCCCATATCTCCTAAGGCAATCTTAGTCTCAAAATATGATTAACGATTCCTAGGGCCTCCACAGCAGCCCTCCTTTTTGTTCAAATACGGGATTTGGTTTAAGGGTACATCTTTCCACACCTATGATATACGTCGTTGTAATTCTTCAACATCTTCAGAGAGGTGGCGGGACCCGACAACCAACAATTCTTCAGTGCATTTTCAAACCGTTCAAACCGACGTGCACACCTTAAATCAGACCGCACCCCATACTGGGTGCATTCCATATCGCCCTTGTTCATTCCGTCACGTAACAAATACACATGCACGCAAGATGAAAATAATTGACCACTACGTCCTTAAACTGGCAGTGGGCCACTACGTCCTTAAACTGGCAAAGGACCGAGAAGTCCCTAAACTAATATTCGCCTCCAAAATGGCGATAATGGACCGAAACGTCCTTAAACTAATATTTGCTTCCAAAACGGCGATAATGGACCGAAATGTCTCTAAACTAATATTCGCCTCCAAAATGACGATAATGGACCGAAACATTCTTAAACTAAAATAATATAGCTCAAATACTCTTTTGTCGGATTTGAAATAAAAATGATCCTGAAACCTCGTTAAGTGGATCTTAGTCTCAAATTGGACTAATGTATCCTTAATAAAAACAAATCGAGCCCCCAAATGCTCACATACATTTAAGTCGATCTTAATCTCAAAATAGATTAACGATCTTTAAATAAAAAAAACCCAAAATCTAAGAAATACGGATTTGGACTAATCCACGCCCTGCAGGCGACAACATAAATTAGTCTCTGTATACAATCTACGGATAACCAAAACAAACAAAAACACACACGACACGAAGTGAACATTTGGAGCAGGAGAAAGTGGTTATCGCGATGCGGTAACGTAATTAACTGCAGGGGCTTACGCCTACAGGTAAGAGTATCTCTACAATCAAAACCCCTTCATAAACGAAAGGGAATCTTACGAAGTCTGTTACAATGGCCGCATCTGTCCAAACCTCCGATATACGGTGCCATACATCAACTTGGTATCTTCAGAGAGGTGAGCGGATAAATCCAAATAGCATCTGCCCCCAAATTCAGGCAGGACGATCCATCCCGGTTTCGTCCCCGTTTTCGGCGGTGAACATTGAGGTGTGTGTTCCTACGTTTGAAGGAGTATTAGCAGAGACGCTGAAGGCGTCGAGACGAGGAAAAACGATTGTGGATTTCGAAAAACTCGATACGTCAGTGGGTAGATTTATATCTATGGGGGAAGTCGGGTGGATGGCGTATAGCACCCCCGCAACCACTTATATAGAATAGTTATGATATAACCAGTATAAACTGATATGTTAGCTAACTTAGTTATATTATATTATGTATGGTTATACCTGGATATATGGTATTGGGGATAGACGTACGTGACGATAGATCCGTATGATATGGATATGATATTGGATTGATATGGTACATGAAAATCATACCGTACTTGTGATGATGAGAATAGTGTGCCGAATACGGCCAAGTATCATTTGGACTCGTGGAGTCATGAGTTATCCCGACTTGGGACGTTACGATTGATTGAGCTATACTCTTTTAAAAAAAAACAATGATTCGTTTTCACCTTTAAATGATAAATGACAAGGATGCGTTGCTATTTTCCAAAACGAATATTTATTTTAACTTAATGCAGCTTCCTTATTTCAAAATAACGTTTCGTTCCATTTTTAATGATAATGGTATAGCTCATAGCAATTAGTTACGTTTAATAATTACCCGATACACTTAGATTTCCTTTATATGTTCGCGATACGCTTACCAATTATATATGCTCTCTTTTATACGAACACATTGATAGAACACTGCACAAATACCAATGAGTATTATATTGCACGAGCACAGGTGCATATATTGCACTACACCTCATTAGTACTGCCATGACACTGTATGACCGCTATACCACGCGATGTCTACATAAATGCCGATACGACGCGTTATGAATTTCCTAGATCCGGGAAATTGGGTTGTATTTATATGCTATGGATATGGGTAGAATTACATTCTGCTTTAAACACTTATACACTTGCACAAATACTAATGATTGCCATGCTGCACGAGCACAAATGCGTATGGTACACTACACATCATTAGTATTACCATGACACAGTAGAACTGTTGTGATTGTTTGCAAGACTGACTATATTTACGTACGATGCCTTTATTACCTGTTGATTAATTGCGAATACCATTACCATGGGTATTTGTATTTTATTGTTATGAGTTTTATGATGTTTTTACCTTCGATAATATATATCAGTGCTATAAGACGCTGATATATATGTGTGTGTGTGTGTGTGTGTGTGTGTGTGTGTGTTGATTGATTATATCATCAAAAACATATATGCAAATTATTCTTTTTCTTTACTTGATATTTCTGGATACATGAGTTGACATCCACCATGAGTTTTGATATTTTCTGATTTGATTTTATTCCGAACCAAGTGGGGGAGCTATATGGTTACAGACATATTACATATCTGGACTGAGTGGGGGAGTATACAGTCAGATATATGGTGGACCCGGTCGAGGCCGAGGGGCAAGAAGGCCGCATTTGAGACGGGGAGCCTAGCGAGGACACTCGATACCGGAGATAGATGTGAGCATGGCAGATATCCAGGGGATACTGACCGGGGTTAGGGATATCGGAGGATGACCGATCTGATGAGACGGTGTCGACGATATTTAGATTTGCATGTCGGTGATGGACACGAGAAACTTGATGATTTTGCGTGTCGGTGATGGACACGAGATATGATGATTTAGAGTGTCGATGCTGGACACCTGTATATTGATGTTTTGCGATCATTCGAGATACACCGTTATAATTTATGCGATATAGTAGCCGAGCATGACTGATCCGGAGGACAGTACCTGAATACTATTTTACCGATTGATACATATAAAAAGGGTTTCTAAACGAGCTATAGTCTCATTATTTTGACGTGTCTAGAATGACACAAGGATCTTTTAAATAGTAAACCTCTTAAAACTCTTTACTAAACAGCGAGACGTATATCCTAAATAAAATACATATTATACTTCATATTATTACGTCTGCTTCTTATGCCGTGACATACGTATCCCGCGGCTATTTTAAAAAGGGGTTTTACACACATATTTCGGCCACCTCATAGGTTTATACCTGGATGCATGTTATTTACACACGAGATGAAATATTTTCGGGTTTACGCAATCGATAGTGATGCATTTATTGTACTTATGCATTATTTATATATTAGTACAGGATATGATAGTACTATATTTTATGACCTAGGTATATCGTTATACATTTCGATTTCTACTTTGTGATATATTTTTATTCATTAAGTTGGTAATTCATCCCCGTTGTGCCCCATTTTCTTGTAGGATATACCGCTCGGATCATCAGTGGCTTGCGGCACACCTTTGTTTTCGGTGATTGCTTTAGTAGGTAGGCTACTGTTGTATCTTACCTACACTTGTATATATATTCTTTTGTATCTAGTCAAAACTCTATCGACCCAGAACTTGTATAATTGTGGACTTAGGAGTGAGACTTAGACTTTATGTGTTTGCAGGCGTCGCACTCCTTGGAGTCAACTTTTTATAATTTTTGGTTTGTTTCGCTTTGTCTTCTTCGCCATTGGGGGGCATATATTATCGGCGTGGTTACTCCGCCGTTCGGGCATGGAAGCTAGCTCCCGTTGGGATGCTTTATATATTATGCTTGTATCAGGTTTTATTTAAAATTTACAAAGGAGGTGCTGCCGATTTTTAAAACGTCATAGATGCTTTTCAAACAAACTTATTTAATAACTCTTTTTAAACTTCACCTCCAATATTTTCATAAAAAAGGTTTAGATTCCGGATTTTTAGCTTACTTGGATCGCGTCGACGTCTTTAGTTTTCACATGATTTAAGTGCCGGTCACGTGTTACTTTCGGGTCATGACAAATACGCATATATACATCATATCGCTAGATCCGGAAAATTCTCTGTGTGAGACTCTAAAAACTCAACAATACATTGGCACTGAGTTACTGGATCCAATCCATAACTCACAAGCACGTCAGTGGCACTAGTTGTACGCAACGGCTACCCAGGTATCTGTCGAAAGGAAGATCGACAAGCAAGCTCGTCCGAACCCCTACTGAGCCTATAAGTGACAGTCATCGTACAATACGGTCTCTTCGTCTGAGAGTGTTGCATACTTGGTTTAGGGGGTAGATAACGTCAGACCTATAATAACACTATAAGTCATGCCGGTGTCAAACTCATCACCTGCCGAGAAACTACTGATTTCCTATCAGTAGATCTCATCCATCCCGGCTAGGGATTTATGGTGATGGCCAACCGAACACAATGCGGTGTCGACTCTCTATACTGAGAGAGATGAATCCCCTCAATCTGTTCACTGCCTTTATGTGGCTCAGGACTGTACCCAACTAAAATCTATTTGCACGACTCGGTAGAGTCATGGTAGGGTAGTAATCTAAGTACAATGGGAACTCATTCAAGACGAATGACAATCTCAGAACAACAGACTACCCTATACTCATGTAACCAGAGAGCTGCTATCCGACGATAGGCATAATACCATTTAGGAGTTCTCAGCGAGCCCGTACAGTGTAACTCATAACCCAATGAGCACCTGCATATAATATTTGGTGTCATACATCAATGGCCATGAAACCGACCATCGCCCCTCTTCGGGGTTAAGAAACGTATACACTAGTCTATTATGGAATATCGATACCTAGTCTTGATACTCCCACGACTAGGGACATTTAAGGATGTGCTTATGGACTACCCAGTTCCCACAAGTATTATTGCCATCATAATACTGGTAGTCAAGTAAGGATCGTATCATTATGTATTAGCGACACGTAATAGCAAGTAAAACGTATACATATGAATGATAAAGAGAAACCAGATAGCATACTATCATCTTGAGCAAGAATGTTCTTCCCGTATAGATCCTCCCTCAATTATCATAATTGCCTGCCTGCATTTAAAATAATTGCCTTGAGAGCACTATATCCAACAGGATCCGTCTCTGTCTTCTTTTTTTGAACACAGTCCCCCCGAAGATCTTTCCTGCCGATCTCTGCACCTCCAAGTGACTGCCTCTTTCGAAACCCCTCCAAACTTGTCTCGTCAATATGGCTCAATCGTGGATGCCACACCCTGACGGAGTCTGAATCACTTGAACTAGTAGAAGCTCAAGTAATATTTCTTACGACTGTCCGTCCCTGAAGAAAATACAAGTTCCTTACTCTCTTCGCCTTTATGACAATAAGAGCACCCATGGAAATCATCATAAAATCTCTATTGATCACGCACTTGCAACCGATCCCACCTAAAACACCAAATAAAATCAAGCTCCTCCTTAGATAAGGCATGTGTCCGACATCTGTCAATGTCCGGCATCTATCAATATCCGAACTCTACCATCATGCATGCGGATACTAACTATACCAATCCTAACAACTCTGTTTATCTTACCGTTCCCCATAAAGACTGAGTTTCTATCAACCGAACGGTACGTAGCAAATCAACTCCGATTCGGAGTCACATGGAACGAATACCCCGAATCCAACATCCATGATCCATGTACGTCTGAAATCACATATACCGATAGAACCGAACAATCACTGCCCTAATCTGAATCCTCCTTTACGACTGCAGTGTTGGAAGACCTATGCTTCTTTTTCTTTTTTAATTTCGGACAATCTATCTTCTAATGTCCTCTTTCTTTGCAATGTCTACACTTGTCATTCACTCAGCTTCTCGACTCCTTGGAACCATCATCTAGATGCTTCACCAAGTAACCTCTAGCGAATATCGAGTCGCTCGAACTTCCCTTGTTGCCGAACACCTTTTCACTCAATGCCTCACTGTGCAAACCTGCCTTGACATCTTCCAAACATAACTTTTCTCGGCCATACTGTTGGATATAAGTGTCCTCAAGTCAATTATTGTAATTGAAGGAGAACCTATACGAGAGAACAATCTTACTCGAGATGATAGTATATTATCTGGTTTGTCTTTATCTTTCATGTGATGCGTTTTATTCACTATCACGCATCGTTTAAATATAAGATAAAGCACTAGGATTTTGTTTGACTACCGGGACGATGATGGAGATCATACTAGTGGGGCCTGGGTAGTTGATAAGCACATCCTTAAATGTCCCTAATCATAGGAGTATCGAGATTGGGTATCAGTACTCCAGTTTAGACTAGTGTATATATTTCCTGACCCGGTTGGAGGGCGATAGCTGATCTTGGAGCTATTGGTGTTTGACATCAAGGATTGTATACATGTGCTCATTGGATGAGTTACACTGGACGGGCTTACCGAGAACTCCTAGTTAGTGATATACCAATGTCAAGTAGCAGTTCTCTAGTGACATGAGTACAGGATGGTCCCTAGGACCTGAGATCGCCATAGTGTCTCATATGTGTTCCCACTCTACTTAGACTTCTACCCTATCACGGCTCAAAGGAGCCGTGCAAACAGGTTTTTGTTAGATATAGTCCTAAAGCACGTGGAGGCGCTGAGCGGTCGAGGGGATCCGTCTCTCCCGGTATAGGGAGTTGATGTCGCGCTGTGCAGGACATGACTACAACTACAAGTCGATGGCCATCGCAGTGGAGATAAACCGATAAGTATTATCAGTTGTATCTCCGGTTAGTTATGAGTCCTCTGTCGCACGACTTATCGAGTTATTGGGGTCTGACAGATTCCAAACCCTAAACCCAATATGCGATGCTTTAAGACGAAGAGACCGGACTGTACGGTAATGTCACTGATAGACTTTGCAAGGTTCAGATGAGCTTGCTCGTTGACTTTTTTCGATTAATACCTGGGTAGCCGTTACGTGCGGCTAGTACCGCTGACATGCTTGTGGGCTATGGATATGATCCTAACCTACCACTAGCGTATTGTCGAATTTTTAAAGTCCCCACACAGAGGTTTCCACGCACAGGCAAAACGATGTAGGGCACGTATAGGGATACGGAGTTCGATTAAACATGTATATTTGATACACGTATTTTAATCAGGTGTTAATTGATATTAGCCGGTATATATCTGATATAATCGGATTATTAAATCAAGTGTTGATTTAATAATTAAATGTATATTTATATATTAACTAATATCATACTCACTTTATTATTTTCTTCTCTTTATTAATATTTATATTTGATATAAATACTATGACGTGTATGATGATACATGTGAGATGGTAATATGAGACTTACATGAAAGGAAAAAATGATATGAGAATGAGTCATGAATTTAAGATGTTTGAAGACTTGATGACTCATTTTTTTTGGTGACTCATTAGTTATGATTCAATCTTGGATTTGTTCTCATCTTTGAACATGATCATCTTCTCACTCTCATCTCCTCCATGGTTTCCTCTCTTGATTTTCTTCAAGCGAGGAATGGAAAAAGAAAAGATAAAAATTAAGTGAGCTAATTACTCTACATCCCCTACTAATCATCCTTAACAAGTTTAATTAGTGGGTTGCTTTATTTTGATGAGATCAATTTGATGCTAAAACTTGTGTTGGAGTTATCTCAAGATGTGTAATAATTCAGAAAATAAAATATTATTTTTGGGAATTTAAATAATTAAAATAATAATTTCTACGAATATTAGTAAGTATGAGAACTAGTTTTAATGAAAGGGTATAATTATATACCGATAATTTGGAAAATTAATAAGAATTATTGATTTGAAGGTATTTATCTGATTTGGGCATATTATGAATTATTATACAATTATTTGTAAATTGGTTATTTACTAAACTCGATTAGTATTTTACAAATTTTGCATTAATCTTGTTATACATGAGACATGCAACAAATCATATTGCAAATGACATGCTACATTTTTAGTTATGAGCCATGGCTTTTCTTTTCCAAATAGTTGTGTTTTAAAAGGGGAAAAAGAGAAAAAAAGAAAAAGGAGAAGAAAAATAAATGAGAGAGGGAGCGTGAGGTGACATGTATCATGGTTGATGTGAGATAGATAGAGAGAGAGAGAGTGAGAAAGCTCTAGAAATTCCCATGGCTTCTTTCTTTGTTCTCATTTGTTCTTCATCATCTTCTTCATCTCATTCTCCTTCTCTTCCTCCACCCTTTACCACCCTCACAACCATCCCAAATCCACACCAAAACCTTATATCCTCTTCACTAAAATTGTGCACAAGCTCACTACAAGCATGGTGGACCAAACAAGTCAAGGTTTTGAGCACTTAGGGCAACTCAAGAAAATTCTTGAGTTGCCAAATGAGGTATTTTCTACACCATTAGTTTAGTAATTAAGTTTCTTTAGCTTCTATTTTAGTTTAGAATTGGTTAAGTGAGGATTAGTGAGCTTTGAAAATTCCAAGATGAGATTTAGGATGGTATTATGAATTGTGATTCTGTATTGAGGTGTAAGTAGTGACTACAACTCCTGTAGTGTTAGTATTGTGAACTAAACCAGAGACTAAAACCCCAAGACATGAACTTAGAATCTCCGATGTCGGATTTTGTGAGAAATTGTGGTGATATTTTGATATCTTCTATAACCCGGGAACCCTAGAAATTTTATAGCGATTACTGTGAGATGTGCATGTGGCCTAGAAGCTATCTCCAATACCCGAGGCCCCAACTCCTTACTATGGCCGCCATTTTTATCCTTCTGGCCGCAAATTGCGGCCAGACCACCTTCCTCGTTCTTGCTTCATGGTTCCCTTATCTTCTAATTAGGCCTCTATTATGTGCAAAATGTCCCAATTTGACTCGAGGCAAAATCTGGAGATGTTTTTCTGAGTTGCTATTTTGGTTTTACGACTTTTCATGATTCGGATTTTGGTATTTGAGTTCTAAATTGATGGTTTGACGCTTGTACATCAGCATTGAGGATTTTTGGTTATTCTTGCGTGCGTAGGCCGTAGGTTCTAACCTATGTGCACTTTGCGTGCCGTTCGGTTTTCTCGTGTTGATTGTTGTTTACGATACCATATGTTTATATATGTAGGCACCCTCATGTGGACTTCGGATAACAAGAAAGAGTGTGGCGTCATCGACTTTGGCAAGCAAGGATCAAGGTGAGTAAATGTATATCTACGGGGGAAGTCGGGTGGATGGCGTATAGCACCCTCGCAAACGTAGAATAGGGTTCTTACCGTATTATTATGAGTTTGGATGCGATATTGGATACTTAGCGAGTAAGATATTTAGTAGACCTTAGATTAGATTAGGTTGATCTAGTAAGACCTACCCAGAGGATGATTACCTTGGAGGCGAATTACAGGTTACATGTGGCCACACATACACGCACACACGCACATATGAGTGTAGGTTTATATATATATATATACATATACACGTGAGATGAGGGTAGTATATGATACTTGGAGTTGAGTCGATATGACCGGGCATGATGCCGTGAGATTCTGATGTGTGATTGAGTCGTGATATAAGATATGATATGATATTGTAGTGGATCGTTGGGTGATATGTTTTCATACATACGATAGTAAGTGAGTTGATGATATTAAATGAACGAGACTTTAGAACTGTACTCTTGATCATGATATTATGCGATGATGATACCATACGAATTATGATGTATATATGATATTTGACCTGTACCCTCGATTTTGGGGATGCCGTACGATAGATTTTACCGTATGAGGTATAGATACGCACTCTTGACTCTAGGATGTCGTGCTATGTATTATACAGTACGTGACTCTATGAGGCTGGATCGCCGACTACTAGGTATATCGACTCGGAATTTAGGTGGATTTCTTACCTTTTCGGCTAGTTTCTTTGTTTAGTCTTTTAGTTGATCAGGTAGATGTTAGACTAGGCTCGAGTCATACCTATTTTCAAAAACTAACGAATCATGAGTATTTTCAAAAGACAATCCGAGGGATGCTACGGATTTTCAAAGGATATATCTTTTCTTAAAAACACCGTAGCCCATATTTATCTAAAAACCACGATTTGTGCTATTTCAAACACTAAAACTGTATGACTAGTATATAAATATGTATATTCTACAATATTACGTTTACTATTAGCTTTTCTGTTATATTTATGTTGTTCTCATTGCATTGCATATTTATTATATGTGTTTCTTTAGCTATTATGAATCCCGTCTGTCAAAACACCAGCACCATTACCGATGATACGTATGTTCTACGTACACTTGTTTACCGGCTCACACACATCATCATCGGTAATTGCCATGTCACGTACACTTTAGAAAACGTTACTTCATTGGTATAACCTGCTAGCTGGTAGTTTCAACATAGTATTAGTATGCTTGCTCTCATATGCTAGTTTAGATATTGCATTCCTTACTTAGATAACCCATGCATTTATATATTCATGTTGTTATGAAATATTGTGGGGGATGTATGCTGATATTCACTGCTTATTGACTCTTGATTTTGGGATTTTCCATGAGATTTCTGGATTTGGGAAAACCGCAAGTGATATTTATAAACTCATGATTTAATTTTCAAAAGGAAAAATGCGATTTCTCGTGATATGATGTGCGTGGCGTCCACCAAGAGTTTTCTCAGTTCTTGAGCAGTATCATTACCCAATTTGAGGAGGTGAATGCACCATCTGCGGGTACATGGTGGGCCAGGTGCGGTACCCCTGGACAAGAAGATAGTATAGAAAGGCGTTGAGCCCGGCAGGGGAGCACTACCAACCGGTGATAGTTGGCGCGGCGGATATCTGGAGAATACCGACTGTAGTCGTGAGATTTGATGATATGGGCCAATCCGGACTGACGGAGCCCGAGACATTGAGACATTGAGACATTGAGATATACATATATTGTGTCGATGCTTGACATGGATTTTCTGTCGATTTCACTGATGATGTTTCAGTTTTATTATAAAAGTTTTACTAAGATAAAAACACAGATTTTCTTACACCAGATATATCCAGATTTCGTGGTTGATTGTTTCATTCATGATGCATTCATACATCAGATATATGACTTGTTGCTACTTAGTGACACTGACACGAGTACTGAGTATTACACTATGCATAGATTATTACCCTGCTACTACTAGATGTCCAGTGTTATATTTGAGTACTTAATTGTATAACCTAAGAGAACGTCATACATGCGATTTCTACTCGGTGATGTCTTCTACTCACGAGTTGACAACTCACCCCCGCTGTGCCGCAGTTTCTTGCAGGTTTAGCCGCACAGGTTCCATGGCGGCTTTGATGGCACACCACTTCCTTCCGGATGATTGCTTTGGTAGGTGGGTTCACTTGCATCGTGACCACCGTTGTACTTTTATTTATTTCAGTTGTATCTAGTAAGCTCCATCAACCAGACTTGTATAATGGATAGATTTAGAAAACCAGTTGTATATTCTTTCGGCCTTAAAGTCACGCTCTTGTATTCTTTATTATTGTTTCTAGTTTTCTTTATGGTGCTTAGTTTTCTCGCTTTCTTTCTGAGTTTTGATCCTCGCCCTTCGGTGTTGTATATTCATTTTATCTTGAGTGGTTGTTCCGCCATTTGGCGAAGAGCTAGCTCCCGATCGGGGATGCCTTATATATCATTGCTTGTATTCGTTTTTGGGTTACAAATTACAAATGAGGTGCTGCCCGAATTTCAAACGAAAAAGGGTTTTCAAGCTAGATACAAATATAGTGTTTCCATATATTACTACTTATGTTATATGAGAATAAACTTGATTTCAGTGTACCTTATTTCAAAACTGCACCTCCACTATTTTCCCCTAAAAAGTTTAGATTTCTGGGCTTTTGTCTTACTTGTATTAGGTGTAGTGCTATAGACTTCACCTGATGCAAGTGCCAGTCACGTGCCATTTCCGGATCGTGACAAAGTTAGTATCCGAGCGCTAGGTTTAACCTTGGTTCGAGTCTAGGTTTGACTATGTGGAGTCTAGGGCGTATATATATATTTGGAACCTAGGCTTGAACTTACAGAACTTAGACTTGACCGAGGGGGTATTAGACCCGAACTTTCGTCGCGTAGGTTGACCTTGGTTGATGGAGTAGGTGACTTAAATAGAGTGGCGTCCCATGTGTATATTCCGCGGCATACTTATGATACGCTACCTCGCTTAAGAAGCCTCAGGAATGTACATTTCTCAGGCACTGTATTTCTATTCATTCCTATGATCAATCCTCATCGATGTTGGATTGTGGTTTCCGTTACCACGGTTACATGAGCAGAGAGAAAGCTGCGGCTAGAGGTGCGGTCAGCACGAGCTCGTCATGAACGAGGACTGACCAGGGTATATTTCGGTGATACGAGCGTTTCGATATATCGTTTTACTATGTTTTCTTGTCGATGCGAGCATTTGAGATCTACACCAGATGACCGGGCCATTGCTAGAGGCCAGCCGGAATGTGAAGACTGTTTATATACCGTCTATTCCAGATGATTGAGGCATTGTCTATCGTGCAGAAAAACAAGACAGCTGATGCTGAATTTGATAAAATATCGCCCCTAAACATTTGGAAACTATTGCAGCATGAGGTTATACTCAGGGATGCAAAAGAAGATCGCTAGCCACCCTTGGATAAGACTAGGACCTTTTGTTCATTCGATGCTTGATGCGAGATTATTAGATTGATTAACTTTAGCTAGAAAAGGACCTCACACAAACGTGCTGGGAGTCGATCAAGAAAGGGCATTATTCGTTGGATACTCCGATGTAAGATCAGTTAGTTGACCGGCTCCGGATAGAAGGACCTCACCCAGATGCGTTGTGAGTCGATCGAAAACGTACGAAGGAAGTATATTCCTTCGATGATTGGACGAGCTCCCGAGAATGTAATTGGCCAGATGCCTTCTACAGGATAATTGAGATGCTGAGTTCGTAGCTTCGGAAAGGAAACTCTAGATTTGAGTGCAGCCGTTTGGAGCGCAGTACACACAGCTACGAAGAGATAATTCCGTATTAGACTATACCGAAGGGAAGCGGAGTAAGAGGTTCGTACGAGATCTTGACGAAATGACGTTCCACTCCGTTGACATCAGGGATGTGATACGTACACAGAGCGATGAATACGGATATATCTTCCAGAAGAAGTCATGATGAGTACGCAATTGTTTCGGAACAGGAAATGGATCTAGTAAAGAGTGCCAAATTTTGGGCAGACCTGCAAAGATGAGATCGGAAAAGAGACCCTGATAGGATCTTTCGGGAATAATACACGATAAGGACTTGGACCCAGGATCGGTCGCATCGCGTACACTCAGTAGGCTAGAGGCTGCCGTCATGGATGGGATACGTTACTAGTGGCCATGAAATTGGTCAGGAAATCTTCAGAGAGGCGCTAGAACGAGACAGTTTCTGTTAGTACCCTGAATCGGCTTATTGAGCCGAGAGGGCGTATAATTGGTAATCTACAGAGAGAGAAAGAAAGGATCTAAGTGCAGAGGACGCCAGACCATGAACATGAGGCAAGAAGATATCTTGCTCTGCTTGCTTTGGATGCACTGACACCTTTTCGACTTTGAAGGGAGGACACATTGACGGCGGTCATTTATAATTTGTGATTTGGTGTTTCGAATTTGACGTTTCCGTTGTTTTGGATTCTGGTATTATGAGGATTTTGTTTTTATGATTGATATTTCCTATGTGCACCACAGTTGCACATGATTCGTATTTCCATGTATTAGTTATGCTTATTTTTGTTTTGTGCACATTCATTGCACTCGATTTTGATTTTATGCCATCCGAGACATTTGATTTGGATTTCATACGTAGACATTTGATTTGGATTTCATACGTATTGGCATACATATAAGTTGACTTATGATTTCGGTATAGTTTTCATGTACTTTTAGTATATTGATTTGGATTTTGTGCACGCAGATGCACATGCTTGTGAGTTTATATACCGCGGTATACTTGATTTTAAATTGGTGTATGTCGTATATCGTTGATTTCGATTTTTATACTCGATTCGTTTTCGTGCACCATCTGTACCTGATTGAGTTTCTTGCGCATACTTAGCACGCTTGATGCGATTTTGTGCACACCAGATTCATTAAAAATCGAGATTTTTCGTACATATCTGATGCATCTGATATTGTTGTCGTGCACCGTTCATACCATAATATTGCATTATTATATTCCCCATTCTTATGCATTTTACAAATAAACAGGTGCTTTTGACCCATGTCTGCTACATAGTACAGATTACAGGTTCTTGGAGCAAAAACAGTGAAAAAAATAAAAGATGATGCAAAAATGGGACTACGACCAACAAATAGAAGGATCTTGATCAAGCCTACACGAAAATCAGTTCACAAACTGGAAGGCATAGCAAGGTTCAAGAGTTCGACACAAAGCGAACGGTTAAAGTCCACTGCATTACTCACTGTGAAGAACTGGAAGAGAACTAAAGACTATTCTGAAGAACCAACTGTAGGAACATGAAGTACAAGTCAACAAGAGCCAGCACAAGGAAACTCAGAAGCCAAGTCCCTCTTTTGGCCGCGGAACCGCGGCCAAACCCTGGCTGCGGCCGCGGTTCCGCAGCTGGGTCATGCACGTAAGGGCTAGAAATTTTACCAAAGAGCGAGGCGGCGCTGACTAGTCTTCCTAGGGGTATTTTTGTAAAAGCACACATACGGCAATTGTAAACCTAGGGTTTTCTATGTCCTATAAATAGAAGCCCAATTCCTTGTATTAGTTCATGCCTCCTTTCATTAATAAAATTCAGAATTCTTTTGGAGAGCATCAATTTGTAAGTTCTTAATTTATTTTCTCGCCCTAGGTAATTTCTTATGTGCCCTAGTTAAATTTAATTTCTTGCCCTAGTTAGATAGTTAGATCTTTTATTTTCTGCCCTAGATAAATGTTCTTCAATTTCCTAATGAGCGAGTAGTCTCCTCGCTTGTTAGGGTTACATTTGGGGAAGGTTTGAGAGATGAAGATCTCTCACCCCTTTCTTGCCCATCACATATAATTACTAGGACTCCATGCATACATGCACACACCGCTCCCTACGGCACCCTATCCCACGAGATAGCGGTGATACCGTAGTATAAAGGCCCGGTTGAGCATATTTTCCATGGAGGTTAGGGTAAGGATTGATAAAGGAAGGACAAGAAGCTAGAGGAAGAAACATCTTTCTGATGGTTTTAATCCCCTTTATTAATAATTACCATAACTCCTAATAAGATCTTAATATGGGTATAGAAAGCGGTGAGATTTATTGACTTTCCAAACTTAACCTGGACCTAACCCTAGCAAGATTTAGATCTAGATTAATTTAGTTTTTAGATTTAATCAATCCGGCTCCCATCGGAATTAACTCGTTAGAGCGATTAGGAAATTCACAACATCCCTGTGGACCGACCCATACTCACCGGCTAGCTGCCAAGCGACGCCGTTCTTGATTGCGGTTATAAGTATTTTTGAGATCAATCATGCACACCCGTTGCACTTGATAGATGTTTTCATACACACTCGTTGCACTTAAATTTTGTTTCTGTACACATGTATGACACCTGTATTCGGTTTCGATTTCCGTGCGCACCAGACGCAAGTTGTATTCTTTGTTTACATTTTTGATGTTGATTTCATTTTGAGCATCATGTTTTTACGACATATACTATATGGTACAGTAACTGAGCATGACTAGTCCGAGGACAGTACCCGAATATATTTTACATGCATCGATAATTACCGAAAGGATTTCCAAAAATGAGCTATAGTCTCAATATTTTCTTACGTGTCCATGATGACACGAAACCTTCCATAGGAAACCCTTCTAAATTATTTTCAAAAAGCAGAACATGTATATTAAACAAAAGATATATATGTATAGCTATTTTCTTTAAAATGGATGTCCGCTACTTATGCCGTGATACACGCATCGCACGACGATTTGAAAAAAAAAAGATTTTGCATGCATTTCCATTTGGATGTTTTCACGATTTCACCATGATGAGTACTATATACATGTTAGAGTGTTGATTTTGAGTTCTACACTCATTTTTCATGCGCATGCATTGCGCCAAGATGTGTTTTAAGTATTTATGATTTCGGAGCTCTGACGACTTGATTGTTTTGCTGAAATGTTTTAGTATTTGAGAGAGGTTTAAATTTAAATTTGGGGACCGGATTTATTTAAAGGGGAAGATTGTAACAATTCAGAAAATAAATATTATTTTTGGGAATTTAAATAATTAAAATAATAATTTCTACGTATATTAGTAAGTATGAGAATTAGTTTTAATGAAAGGGTATAATTATATACCGATAATTTGGAAAATTAATAAGAATTATTGATTTGAAGGTATTTATCTGATTTGGGCATATTATGAATTATTATACAATTATTTGTAAATGGGTTATTTACTAAACTCGATTAGTATTTCACAAATTAAGTATTAATCTTGTTATGCATGAGACATGCAACAAATCATGTTGCAAATGACTTGCTACATTTTTAGTTATGAGCCATGGATTTTCTTTTCCAAATAGTTGTGTTTTAAAAGGGGAAAAAAGAGAAACAAAAGAAAAGGGAGAAGAAAAATAAATGAGAGAGGGAGTGTGAGGTGACATGTATCATGGTTGATGAGAGAGAGAGAATGGGAAAGCTCTAGAAATTCCCATGGCTTCTTTCTTTGTTCTCATTTGTTCTTCATCATCTTCTTCATCTCATTCTCCTCCTCTTCCTCCACCCTCTACCACCCTCACAACCATCCCAAATCCACACCAAAACCTTATATCCTCTTCACTAAAATTGTGCAGAAGCTCACTACAAGCATGGTGGACCAAACAAGTCAAGGTTTTGAGCACTTAGGGTAACTCAAGAAAATTCTTGAATTGCCAAATGAGGTATTTCCTACACCATTAGTTTAGTAATTAAGTTTCTTTAGCTTCTATTTTAGTTTAGAATTGGTTAAGTGAGGATTAGTGAGCTTTGAAAATTCCACGATGAGATTTAGGATGGTATTATGAATTGTGATTGTGTATTGAGGTGTAAGTAGTGACTACAACCCCTGTAGTGTTAGTATTGCGAACTAAACCAGAGACTAAAACCCTAAGACATGAACTTAGAATCTTCGATGTCGGATTTTGTGAGAAATTTTGGTGATATTTTGATATCTGTTATAACCCGGGAACCCTAGAAATTTTATAGCGATTACTGTGAGATGTGCACGTGACCTAGAAGCTATCCCCAAGATCCGAGGCCCCAACTCCTTACTATGGCTGCCATTTTTATCCTTCTGGCCGCAAATTACGGCCAGACCATGAAGTCCCTGCCTCGTTCTTGCTTCATGGTTCCCTTATCTTCTAATTAGACCTCTATTATGTAAAAACTGTCTCAATTTGACTCGAGGCAAAATCTGGAGATGTTTTTCTGAGTTGCTGTTTTGGTTTTGCGACTTTTCACGACTCGGATTTTGATATTTGAGTTCTAAACTGATGGTTTGATGTTTGTACGTCAGCATCGAGGATTTTTGGTTATTCTTGCGTGCGTAGGCCGTAGGTTCTAACCTATGTGCACTTTGCGTGCCGTTCAGTTTTCTCGTGTTGATTGTTGTTTACGATACTATGTGTTTATATATGTAGGCACCCTCACGTAGACTTCGGATAACAAAGAAGAGCGTGGCGTCATCGACTTCGGCAAGCGAGGATCAAGGTGAGTAGATGCATATCTACGAGAGAAGTTGGGTGGATGGCGTATAGTACCCCCGCAAACATAGAATAGGGTTCTTACCGTATTATTATGAGTTTGGATGTGATATTGGATACTTAGCGAGTAGGGTATTTAGAAGACCTTAGGTTAAATTAGGTTGATCTAGGAAGACCCACCCAGAAGATGATTACCTTGGAGGCGAATCACAGGTTACATGTAGTCACGCACACACGCACACACACACACTTGATTTTGTGTGTATGTATGTGTGTGTATATGTATATGTATGAGTGTAGGTTTATATATATATATGTATGTATGTATGTATGTATGTATGTATGTACACATGAGATGAGGATAGTATATGATACTTGGAGTTGAGTCGTTATGACCGGGCATTATGCCGTGTGATTCTGATGCGTGATTGTGTCGTGATATGAGATATGATATGATATTGTAGTGGACCGTTGGGATGCTACGGATTTTGAAAGGACATATCTTTTCTTTAAAACGCCGTAGCCCTTATTTTTCTAAAAACCACGATTCGTGCTATTTCAAACACTAAAACTGTATGACTCATATATAGATATGTATATTCTACAATGTTACGTTTACTATTAGTTTTTCTGTTATATTTATGTTGTTCTCATTGCATTGCATATTTATTATATGTGTTTCTTTAGCTATTATGAATCCCGTCTGTTAGGACACTAGCACCATTACCGATGATGCGTATGTTCCACATACACTTGCTTGCCGGCTCACACATATCATCATCGGTAATTGCCATGTCACGTACACTTTAGAAAATGTTACTTCATTAGTATACCTGTTAGCTGGTAGTTTCAACATAGTATTAGTATGCTTGCTCTCATATGCTAGTTTAGATATTGCATTTCTTACTTCGATAACCCATGCATTTATATATTCATGCTGTTTTAAAATATTGTGGGGCTGTATGCCGATATTCACTGGTTATTAACTCTTGATTTTGGGATTTTGGATTTTCCATGAGAATTCTGGATTTGGGAAAACCGCAAGTGATATTTATAAACTCATGATTTAGTTTTCAAAAGGAAAAATGCGGTTTCTCGTGATATGATGTGTGTGGCATCCACTATCAGTTTTCTCGGTTCTTGAGCAGTATCATTACCCGATTCGAGGAGGGGGATGCACCGTCTGTGGGTACATGGTGGGCCAGTGCGGTACCCCGGGGCAAGAAGATCGTATAGAAAGGTGTTGAGCCCGTCAGAGGAGCACTGCCGACCGATGATAGTTAGCGCGGCGGATATCCGGTGGATACCGACCGCAGTCGTGAGATTTGATGATATGGGCCGATCTGGACTGACGAAGCCCGAGATAATGAGATATTGAGACATTGATTGAGATATTGAGATATTGAGACATTGAGACATTCAGATATTGAGATATACATATATTGTGTCGATGCTTGATACGGATTTTCTGTCGATTTCACTGATGATATTCCAGTTTTATTATACAAGTTTTACTAAGATAAAAACACAGATTTTCTTACACCAGATATATCCAGATTTCATGGTTGATTGTTTCATTCATGATGCATTCATACATCAAATATATGACTTGATGCTGCTTAGTGACACTGACACGAGTACTGAGTATTACACTATGCATAGATTATTACCCTGCCACTACTAGATGTCCAGTGTTATATTTGAGTACTTAATTGCATAACCTAGGAGAATGTTATACATGCGATTTCTACTCTTGCGTGGTTGTTCTGCCATTTGGAGAAGAGCTAGCTCCCGCTTGGGGATGCCTTATATATTATTCCTTGTGTTTGTTTTTGGGTTACAAATTACAAAGGTGGTGCCGCCCGAATTTCAAACGAAAAAGGGTTTTCAAGCTAGATACAAATTTAGTGTTTCCATATATTACAACTTATGTTATATAAGAATAAACTTGATTTCAGTGTACCTTATTTTAAAACTGCACCTCCATTATTTCCCCCTAAAAGGTTTAGATTTCTGGGCTTTTGGCTTACTTGTATTAGGTGTAGTCCTATAGACTTCACCTGATGCAAGTGCCTGTCACGTGCCATTTCCGGAGTGACAAGATGGATCATCTTCAGCGAGGAGATCATCGAGCAAGTTTGTTCCGGGATTCGTGAAGACTAGTCGGAGTCTAAAAAGAGCTGGCTAACACGCTACAAAGGTTATAGTCCGCCAACTCTTATTTTTAGCTTACTATTTTAGTTACAAGTTTAGTATTTTGGTTTGATTCTTAGGTTGGGTTTGCAATTGCTCTCTAGATTTTTAAAATTACCGCTTCCGCCGCGTTTTAAACCCTTCTAGAGGCTTCTAGCAACCCATCACAAACTCCATAGATTTGAAAAACTGGCCGAACTCGGTGGTCAAAGAGCATAATAAAATTATCGCTTGTTCTTTGTTTACCGCCGAAAACAAAGACTAACTGGGATGGATCGTCTTGCCTGAATTTGGGGGTAGATGCTATTTGGGCATATCCATCCACTTTTCCGAAGATACCAAGTTGATTTATGGCACCGTATATCGGAGGTTTGGATAGATGCGACCGATATAGCAGACTTTATCAAATTCCCCCTCGTTTATGAGGGGTTTTTGATTATGGGGATACTCTTCCCTGCAGGCACAAGCCGCTACAGTTAGTTACGTTATCACGTTACGATAACCATTTTCTCCTACTCTGGTAGTTCACTTCGTATCATGTTGTATTTTGTTTATTATGGTTGCCTGTAGATTGTATACGGAGACTATTTTATGTCATCGCCCGTAGGGCGCGGATTAGTCCAAATCCGTATATTTATGAATTTGGGGTTTGAACTTAGGTTGTATGTTCCGTCAGTTCAAAGAATATTTTATTTTATTTAAGGACCGTTAATATGGTTTTATATTAAGATCAACTTAAATATAAAAGCATTTGGGCTCAATTTATTTTAACTAAACATACGTTAGTCTTGTATGAGACTAAGATCAACTTAGAAATATTTTAAGGATCATTAAATTTTATTAAGATGCAACAACAGAGCATTTGGGCTTGGCTGCAAGAAAACCTCAAAGACTTAGCCAATTTGAGCTCGGTCTTGGGCTTTTTCCTTTATTCAGAAGTGCTAAGCACTTAATTGCTGCTCTGCCGCTCACGTGTATATCACTTGATGTAACGACTCTGAAATCCCTGTATAAATATAACTTATTCAAATATATAGAAAGGGTATTTCAGCCCGATTAGGAGTTATAAGTTATTTTTGTTCAATAAAAGCAAGAAACAACTTGTAGCGCACTGGTTAAGCCTCTACATTGTTATGCCATAACCTGTGCGTTCGATTCCTATCAGTCATAATTATTTTTATAATTTTTTAAAAACTTTTCGGAAGCCCAAAAGTTGCACGTGCAATACACGGAGAATTGAAAAGTTTCAGAAAAATCAAACGGGATAAATGAGCAGTTAAAACCAAATAACACACATGGCAAGAATCTCGATACACCTGGCAAAAATCCAACCGCCAGATCCTCGCTACCGGCGGCCAATATGAGCCCAAACCCTTCCATTCTTTGCCCGTGTACCCCTTCAGCACCCCTCTACTCTATTTTCTTATTTGATTTCTCTGCAACTAACCAGAGACTCTTCAATTCCTCATTAATACTATTTTAAATTCTTTTAAATCAATTCTTCAATTCACACACCTTCATTTCATCCGTATAAATACCACACCATTCCTTAGCTCTCCCCTGTTCTGAAAATTTCTCAAAGTTTAAGAAGGTTAAGGCTAATCAAGTGGAGTTAGCGATCAAGTCATTTCCGTTGAAGACCGGAGCCCTTTATCGACGATACCACGATCCGCGAAAGCTTCCTCTCTCTCTTTTCCTCCCATATCAACGCTTTAAAACCGTAAGTCCCTTCCCTTCTCTTTTTTTTCATTTCAAAACAATTTCTAAAACAATATCGACAAAGTGGAGTTAACTCATTATCTTCATTTTAAATAACCTTTTTCACCTTTACTATATTTAATATTTCACTCTAAAACTCTAATATCACCGTAATATATTATTCACATCTTTTATCTTTTCATGTAATTAGAATTTCATGTGAAATAAGCTTATCACAAACTTTTTCATATAAATACCATGAATTTTAAATACAACCCTTTAATTGATAACCAACATAAATCCTTCTAGAAAACCTATCTCATCACATACACTATGGTTTCATAGCATGAAGTTTTTAGATGTATGTTTAATTTAAAGAATACGGTTTACAATAAAATATCATCGCTTTTACAAATAAATGTTTTTAATCGATATTTTTAGATCCTTTGCAATTGTGTCTCTACAATTTTTTTACGGGAACCTATCTATAGATGGTGTGGGTTATCGCACATCCTTGGGATAATAGAGTGAAATACAGAACTCCTCATGGAGAATTCGGTCTTGAAAGGAAATAAAAAATACGGTATAATAAAATACGATTTTTCTTAAACAAATTAAAACTTTGGAAAATTTATATAAAATTATGAATCCGTATTTTCAATAAAATAAATTTTAAAAATTATATTTGAAAATAAAAGATTAAAATTTTGATAAAATTCCACCAATTTTCCAAAAGTAGTTGTTTTCATAAAATTACCATAAACTTTTAAAAGCTAGGTGTCATCATTAAAATACCACTAAAAGTAAAATACATTTTTATAAAAACTCTTAATATTATAAATCACCCTCGAGGCTTATATTTAAACAATAGTAAAGTATTTTTCTTAAAACCCCCTCGAGATATGTAAATACAATGTAAATAACAAGAATAAATCTTTAAGGACAATAGGTTAAAATAGGTTTAAGCAGTATCATTTCTCTTGAGCCCCAGAGAGTCGGAGAAAGTGAGTGATTGCCTACTAAGGTTAGACAACACTGTAATTTAACGGAGTTATCAATGGCAATTGTCTTGGAAAAAGACACAAATACTGCCGTCCATATGCAGCAGTTGTCCGATCACTCCCGAACTTAAGAATTTCAACAGTTAAATCCATTCACAAGAAAATGACTATAGCCTGAATACAAACTCCAACTCGAATCCAAACTCAAAACCAAACGTGAACACTTGATCTTGAACCTGAACACTTGAACATGAATATCCAAACTTGAACTTGAATACTTGATTTGACTTGATTGAACCATGAATATAACTTGACATGAATACCTAAACACATGATTACAACTTAAACATGAACTCGTACTTTTATATTCATGGATTCGACCAAGACCTATAACTTGAACTATACACTACAATATACAGGGATAAAGGGTAGATTGGTACGAAACGTATATCGTGGCATGAGAGGTCACTTTAAAAGACACATACATGAATTTACGTGCCGTTGTCCCGTGGGTTATGACGGGGCCTTGTACTACATGTTACCATAGTCTACGAGGTAAGACGACCCCTCTCGTATACATGAATATCTTCTTTATCAAACTATAAACAACCATGGTAGAATAGCTATCTTATACCTGTAAATGATCATGCTTAGATACTCTTATATACAACCATACCTGTTCACATTTACTTAGTTTCTATTCATTTTATATATCATCCAGTCATCTTCTTTTACTTCTTTTGGGGACTTAACGAGCGCTAGTTCACTGAAAATATTTCTCTTTGGTTCTTTCTTTGGAATGCTTATCAAGAGGACCGGACTCTGAGAAGATAGAGCCGAGCCCAGAGGACTTTGTAACAACCCTAAACTTTCTGTACAAAATTTTTCCAAAATACAGAAAGGAATACCTAAGCCTGAGCACAAGTTATAAATTTGATTGCTTTTGAACAGCAAGAAAACACTTGTAGCTCATTGGTAAAGCCTTGCACTACTGTGACATAGCTCCTGTGATCGAATCCTCTCTGCCACCTATATTTTTAATTGATTTTTCTTTTAATCTTTTAGAAGCCCAAAAGTTTACACGTGCACTACACGTAAAATGAAAAGTCACAAATAAAACAAACATGTGGAAAATGTTGTACACACTAAACATGACACGTGGAAAGCATCCCATCCCCCGACCCCACCAAACGACCGGTGAGATCAGGCTTGGGGACGACGCCGCCGGTCCCCCCCATGGCTAATGCTTCAAATTTTCTACCCTGGCACCTTTTGGCCTACCCCACTTCCCCCATATTGTTTGATTTTTCTGCACATTTACAGAGGGATTAAAATCACATCTTTAATCCATTTTAAATGCATTTTTAATTCTCCAATTCATTACCCTGAACCCTAATTTTTCCTATAAATATCACACTACATTTCACCCCTCCTCATTCAGAAATTTTATACAAAAACTCTCTAAAATTTCTAAGTCCCAAGTTGTACAAGTGGAGTTAGCAAAGGTCGAAATTCCGGCGAAGTTTCGGGAAGAGTCCGGCGACAAAACGACTTCCCGACAATCCCAAACTCTCCCCTACCTCTTCTCTCTAATTACAATCAATAAGTTCCCTTTCTCCTCCTCTTTTACTATTCTAAAATTTCTCCTTTTCAAAACTCGTCAGAAGCGGAGTTATTCCGGTTTCCGATTCTCTTTTCTTTAAAAATCTATTTTTTTAATAACAAACCTACAAATTTTTAATAGATTGTTTAGTAATCATTAACAAACACATTAGAATAAGTTTCATCTCAAAACAATCTTTATGCAACTTTTATCGCATTTTTACGGTTAAATACCATATACTTTACCTTCAACACAATTCAACATAATTCCCTTGTATTACCTTTAGAAAACTCACGAGCTAATGACCTACCTTATGACAACACATATTTTTGACATAGCACGATAACTCCTGGGACATTAATTTATGGGGAAATACGAGTTTACGATTAAATACCATAAACATTCAAAAACCGTTTTCTTTAAAAGTGTGTTACTTAATTCCTTGCAAATACGCCTCTACAACCTATTTTGGGGAACCCCGATCGGGATAGTGCGGGTTATCGTACATCCTCGGGCCTAGTAGAGTGAGATGCAGACCTCCGCAAAGAGCATTCGATCTCGATGGAATTTTTAATGCAATTTTTAAGAAAAATGTGATTTCTATTTAATAAATAAATTTTATATTTTTATAAATATTATATATATAAATACTATCAAAATATCTATTTTAAATATATAATATATTCCATGTTTTCTAATCGAAAGAAAAGAATCGCAAAAGATCATGAAAATACCATCACATTCAATACAAGTCAAATCACAAGAAAATACCATATACTATTCAAAATTAGGTTTATATCCACTAGAATATGTCATTTTATAAAAATTAAAATTATGAAAACCCTAAAGACGATATATAAATACTTGAGGTTTATTTTGAAAACATATCAAAACTATTTTTCATAAAATCCCATCAAGTTATATTAATTTATAATAAGGATCCTATAAATATAGATTTAAGCGGGACCAGTTCTCTTGAGCCTCAAGGAGCTGGAGAATATGGGTGCTTGCCTATCTAAGGTAGAAAACCTAACAACGGTGTTATCAACACGGTAATTGTCTTGGAAAAAGACACAAATCCTGCCGTTCATGTGCAACAGTTACCGATAACTCCAAAACAATCAGGACTTCAATTCTGTTTTAAAAGTTTGACTCGGTTAGAGTCACGGTCAAATATGATTATAATCTATCTTGAATTTGATTCAAGTATAACTGTAATACAACATGAATCCATGAATACCAGAATTCAATCCATATCAACATGGCATGACTAAACCGAACCATGGATATACTTTGATTACATGACTATCCATTAATATCCATTCCGTTTACTGATATCATGGTTTCGGCAAGTCTTTCATTTACTACATGACAATACAATACAATTAGTACAATTAATACAATCAATACAATAAATATTACAGGGTTTATAAAGGGGTAGACTGGTATGGAATATGTTAAAGATGGCACGAGGTGGTCACTAAAAGACGTAATTATATCCATGCCATTGTTTCATGGTATTATCGACGGAGCCTTGTACTACGGGTTACCAAAGTCCACGGTGTAAGTTGGACTCTTCTCATATACACTGGCATATTCTGTATCAAACTACAACAATTACGTTAGTATAACAAATATAGCATTATCTACTTCACCTGTTCTATTCTCCGTTTATTCTTCTCCTTCTTTCCTTGGGACTTACCGAGTGATTGTTCGTTGACGACATTCCTATTTCTCTTCTTATTTGGAATGTTGTCTGGAGGACCCGACTCTGAGGAGTTCGAGACCAGCCAAGAGCACTTGGAGCAGTTCACAGAAGACCCTGAGCATTGACTTTACTTGTACTCATTTTATTTTCAGTTCATGCCATTGTTTAGGAATTGCATTCCAGACTTGTATTTATATTTCTAGTTGTATTTTAAAGGAATGTTGAATAAATAAAAGTTGTTGTTCTTTTACATCTCTTCTTATATACATTTTACTTTATATTGCTTAGTTCCGCTTAGTATATTTACTTCTGAGTAAGTATGTAGCGGACCTCGCCGCTTCCTTCCCCGTACATCGGGAAGCGGGGCGTGACAGGTTTTGTCGGTGGGCCATGCAGGTCAATTTTTCATGAAGTTCTAAGCAATATAACACAATAATCAGCAACTAAAAACATTCTTTACATTTCATATTCCTTGAATCTTACAATTTCATATATTTTGAATCTATCTTAACCCTATTTTTATTTCAAGGTTATGGATTCTCCAAACAATACCAGCACCAATTTCAACAACACACTACCACTTCTACTGCTTACGCCTACCATTGCTGCTCCGATCAATGAGTAGACGGTACTGCTTGAGGCAATCCAAAACTTCTTGGAAGGACAACAGCAGCAGACTGCTATCTTACTAAACCGCCCGGAAGCAGAAGCGCCTGTAGTAAAGCAATTTCGGGCTTTACAGCCAAATCAATTTTCAGGGAAAGAGAGCCCTCTGGAAGCTGAAAAATGTACTCAGAGCATTGAGGACGATCTGGTAGCAGCACAAGTGCCAGAGATCGCTTGGGTACGAGTTGCTAAGCTGCAACTCACCGACAACACCCGAATTTAGTGGAAGGCTGAAGAAAGCCGTTTTGACCAGCCGATCAAATGGAAAACATTTCACGACATGTTCGACGCGAAGTACTTTCCAGAGACTGCCTGATTTGACATAGAACAACAATTCATCCATCTACAACAGGATTCGATATGGACCAAATCAGTGGATGAGTATGATGTTGAGTTTACCATGCTCAGTAGGATATTCAATTTTCTAATATCACATACTACACAGCTAATACAAGACCTTAATAGGTTCGCGGCACACTTGATACTGACTGCTGAGATCAGGTCCAGACGATTTCAGTAAGGGTTAGATCTGGAGATCCAAGCCGCCTTAGCTACAGGGGATTTCCTAACCCACGAACTGGCCCTGAAAGCTACTCGTCGATATGAGACAGTAATGAAGAAGAAGGGTAGACCCCAATCTGCCGGAGTGAAGTGCCCTGCCACTCAGATGGCAGGAGGAGCCACTTCAAGGCCAACTTTTGAACACAGGAGACCGGAAGAAACAAATAACCGGCCAAATCCAGATTTTTGCTTCTACTGCAAAAAAGATGGACACCTGTGGAAGGACTGTAGGTGTGCAAAAGGCTTGTACTTAGTTTGTGGTGTAGGGTTCCTAGACACTCTTGTGAGGGTTCATAAGGCATCAACCATGCCCGAATAAAATTTTAGACGGGCCGAACAACCCAAAGCCGGGATTTTTGCTAGATTATTAGGGTTTAACATGCAAGGAAACATCTTTACTACTAAGTGTGAGGGATTACAACCTTTGTAGTCCGCTCCTTTGCTTCATAAGCTCCGAGTAGAAGTCCCTTCACCGTGATCCACGATCTCCCGGACTCAAGAGAGGCTCCACAACTCGAACGATCCATGCTAGCTTGTAGTGTTCCGTTTCTCCGATGATCTACGTCGAAGTTGCTATAACTCAAGCTCTCTCACTCTAATGAGGTGAACACCCTAATCTAATGGGCTAGATTAGATGAGGATGATGGAGTAGTATTTATACTTTCTTTTTATATCATAATCTCACAAGAAATCATCACAAAAGGAAAATCTAGCAAGCTTTCTCAAAGCTCAAGAGAGAAGAAGATGATGAATAATGAGATAATCCTTTTGTGATGAATAATAGAAATGAATATATGATTAATCATGGAACCATGGTCAAGGATGACTAGGATAATCTTTGTAGAGAATAAACTAGGGTTAGGGTTTGGTTGGGTTAAAACAATGAGTCATAAGAAAATATCTAACATAATATCTTCTTCATGACAAAAGGAAAAGTTCTAGAAGGTGCAAGAAAGAACTAACCCTAATCAAACCCTAACCTTGCTTAATCTCCACTAAACATGTTCCATTATTAATCATATCATGTTACTATAATATATATCACATATATATTATATATTTGTAACAAAAGAAAATAATACAATTAACATATATCGCATATATATCAATGTATTATCCGGTGAGAAAATGAAATAATAAAGTAAGCCAATATTAGATAATATAATATAATATATCATATATATTATTATACATTAAATCATCGAATCAACACTTGATCCGACAATCCGGCTATATCGAATATAACCGACTAATATATCATGTACCGATTCATCGAATCAACACTTGATCCGATGACCCGGTTCATATCTAAATATCGCGAGAATATAATACGGTATCTCATATCGCATTATCCTCGGTCCTGCGCATATCACATATGTGTCTCTACTCCGTTTTGCCTGAGCCAAGAAACCTCTGTGTAGGACTCTAAAGAATCGTCAATACGTAGCAGGTGATGATCATATCAAACACCCACAAGCTGCAAGCGGTCAGCTAAACGTAACAGCCACCCAGGTTTTGAGCGATCAGAAGATCAACAAGCTAGCCTGTACGTTCTCCTGTGAATCCAATCAGTAACACTCCCGTACAGTCCGGTCTCTTCGTCTGATATGTCGCATATCAAGTCTAGGGGTGGTATACGTCAGACCCCAGTAACCGATAAGTCGTGTCGATGTGTGGCTCATAACGGATCGAGAAACTACTGGTAACACTTACCAGTAAATCTCTATATCAGCCCTGACCAGGGACTTCCAGTTATAGCCAATCGAACACAGCACAACATCAACTCCCTATACCGGGAGAGACGAATCCCCTCCTATCGCTCATTGCCTCCATGTGATTCGGGACTGCACCCAAAAGCCACCATTTTGCACGCCCTCTTGGACGTGGTAAGGTGGAAATCAAAGCACAGTGGGAATCACACAAGACTCTATGACGATCTCGGGTCTACAGACTGCCCTGTACCAGTGTCACCGGAGAACTGCCATCTGACGTGTGGTATATCACCATCTGGGAGTTCTCGGCGCGTCCGTCCAGTGTACCCAGTCTCCACTGAGCACCCGTACACCATCTCTGATGTCAAACACCGATGGATATGGGATCATCCTTCGCCCATCATATCGGTCAAGATGCGTATACGCTAGTCTACTCTGGTGTATCGATGCCCTGTCTCGATATACCCTCGACTAGGAACAGTTATAGGATGTACTCATCGAATACTATGTCCCACTAGTATGATCTCATCATAGTCCCAGTAGTCGAGTACAGATCTTAAGGGCTTTATCAACATGTGAGAGAAAAACAGTAAACCAATACAAGTCAACATGTTAAGATAAAGTGAAACCAAATAGCATACTATCATGACGAGCAAGAAAGTCCTCTCTATATATATCCAAGCATCCATTATAATATACATCATATGTACAACAATGGCCTCTAGGGAATATACATAACTAACATGTGGTGCATCCAATCATGGAATTGGAACATGTCCTTATAGACGCAACACAGTTCCAACTCACAACACTTATCCACAGCCGACAGCTATCCAGGCTCCTGCACCTCGTCTTGCTCTTCCAGCTCCACCTCTACGTGGACCTCCTGCACAGCCTAATCGCCAGTTCCATCAGGCACTGAGGAACATGCCTCGAGGGCAGAGAAACATGCCCCAAAGACAGAGGAATGTGCCGCCAGCTAGGAAGAATGTCCCCCGACGTCAGGCTTTCACATTAGCAGCCGTAGAAGCCGAGACTGTAGACCAAAGTAACCCTGGTAATTCCCTCAGATCTTTTCAATCTTACCAAAATTTTTGCATTCTTTCGTTCTTCCAAATATTTTTATGCACTATCAATAGTTCTATCACCAAATTGATTTGAATCTGTTACACTTTCCTTGTACAAATTTCGAGAATGAAATTTTTATAAGGAGGGTAGAATGTAACAACCCTAAACTTTCTGTACAAATTTTTTCCAAAATACAGAAAGGAATATCTAAGCCTGAGCACAACTTATAAATTTGATTTGCTTTTGAACATCAAGAAAACACTTGTAGCTCATTGTAAAGCCTTGCACTGCTGTGACGTAGCCCCTGTGATCGAATCCCCTCAGCGACATATATTTTTAATTGATTTTTCTTTTAATCTTTTAGAATCCCAAAGGTTTACACGTGCACTACATGTAAAATGAAAAGTCACAAATAAAACAAACATGTGGAAAATATTGTACACACTCTACATGACACGTGGCAAGCATCCCAGCCCCCGACCCCACCAAATGACTGGTGAAATCGGGCTTGGGGACGATGCCGTGGGTCCTCCCCATGGAATGCTTCAAATTTTCTACCCTGGCACCTTTTGGCCTACCCCACTTCTCCCATATTGTTTGATTTTTCTGCACATTTACAGAGGGATTAAAATCACATCTTTAATCCATTTTAAATGCATTTTTAATTCTCCAATTCATTACCCTAAACCCTAATTTTCCCTATAAATACCACACTATATTTCACCCCTCTTCATTCAGAAATTCTATACAAAAACTCTCTAAAATTTCCAAGTCCTAAGTTGTACAAGTGGAGTTAGCAAAGGTCAAAATTCCAGCGAAGTTTCGGAAAGAATCCGGTGAAAAAATGACTCCCCGACGATCCCAAACTCTCCCCTACCTCTTCTCTCTAATTACAATCAGTAATTCCCCTCTCCCCTCCTCTTTTGCTATCCTAAAACTTCTCCTTTTCAAAACTCGTCGGAAGCGGAGTTATTCCGGTTTCCGATTCTCTTTTCTTTAAAAATCTAATTTTTTTAATAACAAACCTCAAATTTTAAATAGATTATTTAGTAATCATTAACAAACACATTAGAACAAGCTTCATCTCAAAACAATCTATTATGCAGCTTTTATCGCATTTTATGGTTAAATACCATATACTTTACCTTCAACACAATTCAACATAATTCCCTTGTATTACCTATAGAAAACCCACGAGGTAATGACCTATCTCATCACAACACACATTTTTGACATAGCACGATAACTTTTGACTAGTTTATGGGAAAATATGAGTTTACGATTAAATACCATAAATATTCAAAAACCGTTTTCTTTAAAAGTGTGTTACTTAATTCCTTATAAATACGCCTCTACAACCCATTTTGGGGAACTCCAATCGGGATGGTGCAGGTTATCGTACATCCTCGGGCCTAGTAAAGTGAGATGCAGACCTCCGCAAGGAGCATTCGATCTCGATGGAATTTTTAATGCAATTTTTAAGAAAAATGTGATTTCTACTTAATAAATTAATTCTATATTTTTATAAATACTATATATATAAATATTATCAAAATATCTATTTTAAATATATAATATATTTCTTGTTTTCTAATTAAATGAAAGAATCGCAAAAGATCATCAAAATACCATCACATTCAATACAAGCTAAATTACAAGAAAATACCATTTACTATTCAAAATTATGATTATATCCACTAGAATATGACATTTTATAAAAATTAAAATTATGAAAACCCTAAAGACGATAAATAAATACTTGAGGTTTATTTTGAAAACATATCAAAACTATTTTTCATAAAACCCCCTTAAGTTATATTAATTTACAATAAGGATCCTAGTAAACATAGGTTTAAGCGGGACCAGTTCTCTTGAGCCTCAGGGAGCCGAAGAATATGGGTGCTTGCCTATCTAAGGTAGACAACCTAACAACATTGTTATCAACACAGTAATTGTCTTAGAAAAAGTCATAAATCCTGCCGTCAATGTGCATCAATTACCGATAACTCCAAAACAATTAGGACTTCAATTCTGTTTTAAAAGTCTGACTCAGTTAGAGTCACGGTCAAATATGATTATAATCTATCTTGAATTTGATTCAAGTAT
The DNA here is from genome assembly GCA_030015575.1 of Agapanthus africanus. Classification (NCBI taxonomy): domain Eukaryota; kingdom Viridiplantae; phylum Streptophyta; class Magnoliopsida; order Asparagales; family Amaryllidaceae; genus Agapanthus; species Agapanthus africanus. The sequence goes on along the minus strand of CM057342.1, from coordinate 728,205,948 downwards.
AACTGCAATACAACATGAATTCATGAATACCAGAATTCAATCCATATCAACATGACATGACTAAACCGAACCATGGATATACTCCGATTACATGACTATCCATTTATATCCATTCTGTTTACTGATATCATGGTTTCGGCAAGTCTTCCATTTGCTACAAGACAATACAATACAATCAGTACAATTAATACAATCAATACAATAAACATTACGGGGTTTATAAAGGGGTGAACTGGTACGGAACATGTTAAAGGTGGCACGAGATGGTCACTAAAAGACGTATTTACATCCATGCCATTGTTCCGTGGTATTATCGACGGAGTCTTGTATTACGGGTTACCAAAGTCCACGGTGTAAGTTGGACTCGTCTCGTATACACTGGCATATTCTGTACCAAGCTCCAACAATTACGTTAGTATAACAAATATAACATTATCTACTTCACCTGTTCTATTCTCTGTCTATTCTTCTCCTTCTTTCCTTGTGACTTACTGAGCGATTGTTCGCTGACGACATTCATATTTCTCTTCTTCTTTGGAATGTTTTCAGGAGGACCCGACTCTGAGGAGTTCGAGACCAGCCAGGAGAACTTAGAGCAGTTCACAGAAGACCTTAAGCATTGACTTTACTTGTACTCATTTTATTTTCAGTTCATGCTATTGTTTATGCATTGCATTCCAGACTTGTATTTATATTTCCAGTTGTATTGTAAAAGAATGTTGAATAAATAAAAGTTGTTGTTCTTTTACATCTCTTCTTGTATACATTTTACTTTGTATTGCTTAGTTACGCTTAGCGTATTTACTTCTGAGTAAGTACGTAGTGGACCTCGCCGAGTCCCCTCCCCGTATACCGGGAAGCGGGGCGTGATAGACTTGGACTAGTTTGCCGCTTAGCCCCTGCCTGCACTTACTTTCAGTATGCCATTATTTAGGCATTTGTTTTTATCATTGTATCTTTTTATTCTAGACAGTTGTATATAAAGTTGAATGTAAATAAAGTTGCTGTTTAATGATATTACTCTTGTCATTCTTATATTGCTTAATTACGCTTAACGTATTTCATAGTAAATACGTTGCGGGCTTTCCACGTCACTGTTTCAGTCTACTGGGAAGCGGGGCGTGACACGTTAGGCGCTCAGACATAGGCATTTCGAAATCGATGCTAAGCACTTAGTCATTTTGCCTATATGTATAGTGCTAAGCACTTTGTACATCGCTCACGTGAGAAATACGTGAGGCGCTGGGTTTATATTTTTGGGCGCTCACGTGGGAAGCACGTGAGGCGCTGGGTTTATATTTTTGGGCGCTCACGTGGGAAGCACGTGAGGCGGTGAATTTATGTTTTAGAGATTTAACCTCTGTTAATAGCATTTTGGCCATTGATGACCATCATGATCTCTATTTTTGAAGAGTTGGGATCGGTTTTCTTGGAGAACTGAGTTCTTCCGTTCTTTTTATAAGAGTTAAGTTCTTTATATAGGGTTAAACCCTGTTATTAGAGAAATTAAATTCCTGAAATATGACTCTTTTCTCTCTTTTCCTTTTTATCTAGTTTTTCCCTTGGATTTTGTGTCTGAAGAACATAATCTTCTCGATGAGAATTAAATTCTCAACTTGTGGGAGATTTGTCTTACGGATCTCAGATCTAGAGAAAGAACTAAGTTCTTTTATGAAGGATTAAGCATTTTTTTTTACTTATATTGGGCAAAGGAGATATATTTTTATCTCCTTTTTTTCTTTACCTAGGGTTTGAAAGAGGCAGATGCTTTTCTTTTAGCAAGAATTGAATTCTTGATTTGTAGTTTTTTTATATCACCTTATGGGGTTCCTTCTCCCTTTTGAGACTTGAAGTATTGAGTCCTTTATATAGGATAAGCAAGTTGTTAATCAGTTTGAGAAAATCTCTCATTTGAGAGATACCAATTGAATTTAATTGGTCTCAAAGATTATTCAGGGATTTTATCCATCGTTGGATCTTTGATCCAGTAAATTTCTATTTAACAGAATATATTTTCTTGTTTTTAAAAAGATTAGGAAAATATTCTCCCATATATAGAATTTAATTCTATTAAATGGTGATTTTTAATCACCATTGGATTTTTAATCCAAGGGCTCCCAGTTTAACAGAACGCATCTTTCTTTGTTTAGAAAGAATATTCTCCCACTCCAGAATTTAATTCTATTATTGGATTCTTGAACCAACAGCTCTCTGTTTAACATAGAATATCTTTCTCTTTTAGAAAGATCAGGGAAAATATTCTCCCAAAATAAAATTTAATTCTATATAGAATTCAATTCTATCCGTAGCTAGTGCTTCAGAAAGGTGTTCTCACGTGTTTAACACGTGACCCCAGTATAGGTTTTAACCTGTTTATATTTAGCGTTCAAATGCTTTGCATATGAGCGCTCATGTGTTTAACACGTGAGTCTAGTTTGCCCTTTGGTTATTTATTTTCAGTGCTTATATGCTTTGCATATAAGTTCTCACGTGAGGCCAAACTGTGGGAATTTTTTTCTTCTTTCTTTTCTCCCTTTTTTTATAAGGGAACATTCTTCATCGTTGATCTTCGGCTCTATATTTCGTAAGTCCATCACAATCTGATTGAGCTCGTCCATGTGATCTTTGACGGAAGTCCCTTCCTTCATCCTCAAGGTGTATAATCTCTGCTTAAGGTAGAGACAGTTCGTGAGAGACTTCTTATTGTAGAAAGACTCTGGCCTATTCCAAATAGCTGATGCTGTGAGTTCTTGCATGATCTCGCAATGTACCTTTTCCGATAGGTAAAGGTGCAACAAATTATGCGCCTTATCTTCCATTGCCTCCAACTCTATATCCGTGGTCTCTTTCGGTATCTTATCTCTCACGAAAGCTATCTTGTGAACGCACTGTTGTTTTAAAACTGTGGTCATCTTCAATTTCCATAAACTGAAGTTATTACGACCGTCAAATTTCTTTATCTTGTAGTTCAGAGTCGTCATCTTTCTAAGATCTTCAAATTACCAAGCCTGATACTCTGATACCACTTGTTGTAAGGATTATATATCTATGTGCAGCGGAAATCCAGGACCTTTTTAGGGTAGATTGAAAAAGGGTATCCGACGGATACCAAATAACATGAAAAGAACACACCAACAAAAGACACAAGATTTACCCAGGTTCGGCGCAACTAGCACCTAATCCTGCAAACTGCAATGAAAATTTCCACTATTAGAAAGAATTAGAAGAAATTGCACCGACTTCTCATCCTTCTTTACAAAGAATTACCCTCTTACAAAATCTCTCTCTATCCACGACTGCGCTTAGCCAACTTTTCTCACTTTAATCAAACCCCAGATTATTAGAGAATTATGAATTCATCAAAACCTTAGAGAAAGTCTTATATTTATAAGATAAATATATACTTAGAGATAAATCCATATTTAAATTAGAGATAAATATGAATTTAAACTAGTGACTAGATTTAAATCTAAACTAAAGAGATTAGATTTAAATCCTATGTAATTCCCAACTAACCCGAATTTAAATCAAATTCAATATCTTTCTATCCGAAAAATTCACCAGCGGTCCTAAACCAAAGAAAGAAAAATTGCATTGACTCTCACTCTTCCCTATAAGATAAGATTGGATGATTTATGACATGCCTTGTCCTTGAACAAACCTATTTACTATAAGAAAGCATACCCAGGCGGCCGACCCAATTATATGGAATTTTCTATAAGTCAAGCTTGTCGACTAATTGGTCTGAAGCATTGATTCCCCGTAATGAAACTATTATAAGATCAGCAACCAAACTATCGTAGGATCGGTCTGCCCAACAGTATGGAGTACTGTACCGATCGTATGGAGTACTGAACCGACCGCTCTTTTCCTTATCGGCATATGCCAACCATGTCAGCTTCATTGGAAGAAGCATTAATAGATGAAGAAGCTAGACTGTCAGTCAATTGCGGTATTTTCCTCCTTTATTGTTTCATTTAATCTCGAAAGTTGTTGATTAGACCACAAATGCGTCACTTTATGAAAGAGAAAGTGTTATTACATTATTCGTGCAGGTCGCTACTTATACGACAAAGAATTTCGCTACCTTAGGACAGTTAGAGTTACTGCTCTAAAAAAAGGAAAAAACGAATGAATTGACCATAAATTAGCATACCTTGAATTCGTCTCATCTCAACGGGTACAGTTGGGTTCTTCTTTCAAATGAGCACTTCCACGAGAATATAAGTATATTGTGGTGCCAAACATCTCCGTCGATAAGATTTCTTAAGAGTCATCGGCCTGTTGTCCCCGGCATGTCTTGCTTTTTGAGTAAAATAAGTCATTTCAAATTAAGATAACATTCTTTGCCATCGATATCTTCTTTCACTCTGTCTCCTTTCCTTGACGGTCGAATTGAGACTTCACTCAAGGCATGGCGGGTATCAAGAAAAATCTTGCATTTTTCTTCCTTTCCTCTAGTCCTACTTCCTTAATGTTAGGTGGAAGCATGTCAGGCTCTGGAGTGGGGCCTTTTGTCATGCCCCGCTTCCCAGTGTACGGGTAAGGAGACGTGGCGAGACCGCGACGTATTTACTCAGAAGTAAACATGTTAAGAGTAAATAAGCAATATAAATGTAAAGCACAAGAATGACAAGAGATGTAATAAAACAACAACTTTTATTGATAACCATTCTTTACATATAACTGAAAAGTAAAGTACAATGAAAGAAAGCGATGCCTAAACAATGACATATGAACCGAAAGAAAAGTAAGTATAAGTAGGAACTAGAACTTTGGCTCCTCAGTGAACTGCTCCAAATCGTCCTGGCTGGGCACGATCCTCTGAGAGTCGGGTCCTCCTGACAATATTCTAAAGAAAGAAGAGACAAAAATGTCGTCAGCGAACTAGCGCTCGATAAGTCCCAAAAGATAGAATGTAATAGATATGTAAAGAGAATAGAATAGGTAAAGTATATGTTTTTTTATGCTAACGTAGTTGTTTGTAGTTGGCACAGAATGTATCAGTGTATACGAGAGGAGTACAACTTGCTCAATGGACTAAGGTAACATGTAAGTACAAGGCCCTATCAAAACCCACGGGACAACGTCATAGGATGTTCATGTAAGTGTCTTTTAGTGACCATCATCGTACCACTTTTAACACATTCCGTACCAGTCTATCTCTTTAAACCCCGTAATGTATATTGTATTGTTTTGTAGATATAAGAATTGCCGAAATCATGGTATAAATTATTCATGTAAACGATTCAGGATGTAAATGGATAGTCATGTAGTCAATTCAAGATATATCCATAGTTCGGTCAAGTCAAGTCATGTTGTTTACTTGATAAAATTATGGTATTCATGTTTAGTCTAAGTATATATTAGATTCATGTTGAATTGGAGTTATGTTTGGATTGTATTTAGGTTTAGATTGTATTCAGATTAGACTGAGACTCAGATTGAGTCAGACACTTAAACAGATTTGGATTCCTGAATTAGGTTTTGGAGTTATCGGTAACTGCTACATATGGACGGCAGGATTTGTGTTTTTTTCCAAGACAATTACCATTGATAACCCCGTTTTAGTTTTCTACCTTAAATAGGCAAGCACCCACTTTCTTCGGCTCCCTGAGACTTAAGAGAATTGGTCCCGTTTAAACCTATATTTACTAGGGTCCTTAATGTAATTTAATATAATTTTAGGGGTTTTTATGAAAAATATTCTTATTATACTTTCAAAATAAACCTCAAGTATTTATTTATCGTATTTAGGGTTTTCATGAATGTAAATTTTAAAAAGTGAGGTATTCTAGTGAATAAATATCTAGCTTAAATAGTTCAAGGTATTTTAGTGTAAAGTTAGACTTGTATTGATTCTTGATGGTATTTTCATGAAACTTGTAATTCTTTTATATTCTAGAAAATATGGAATTTTATTATATATTAAAAATAGATGGTTTGATAATACTTATATAATTATTAAAAATTAATTTTTATTATTAAATAGAAATTCTCGTTTTTCTTAAAAATCGTATTAAAATTCCATTGAGATCGTATGTTCCGTGAGGAGGTATGCATCTCGCTCTACTAGTCCCGAAGATATGCGACAATTCGCACCATCCCGACCGGGTTCCCCAAAATGGGTTGTAGAGGCATAATCGCAAGGAATGAATTAACACTATTTAAAGAAATCCGGGTTTTTAATAGTTTAAGGTATTTATTTGAAGAGTCGTATTTTGCCACAAAATGTTGATTTCAAGCGAATCGTGCTATATTAAGATGTGTGTACGTGAGAGGTAGATCATTATCTCGTGAGATATTCTAAAGGTATTCTAAGATAAATACTTAAAAGATGTCATATGTAAAGTTTGTGGTATTTAAACGAAAAACGCAAATTAAAGGTACATAACATGATATTTTAAGATGAAAATTGTTATCAATATTTGTTTCATGATTACTAAGCAAGATATAATGATATGGATGAGTGATTCTTAAGAAAAATTGTGAGTTTAAGAATTTTAGAAACGAATGTCTGGATAACTCCACTTCCGACAAGTTTTGAAAAGAGAATTTTTTAAGGTGAAAGAATAGAATAAGAAGTGGGACTTACTAGCTAGAAATAGAGAGGGGAGGTATAGGAATAATTTGGTAGCTTCGTGAAGTCGCGGGGTCGTCGAAACCATCTCGAATGCTCGCCGGAAAGTGACCTTGGGCTAACTCCACTTGTACTCTTTTTTGATTTAGAAAATTTTGAGAATTTTTGACAAGAGATTTCAGAATGAAGAGGGCTAGGGTATGATGTTTATTGATAGGATGGAATTAGGGTTTAGGGATTGAAGAGAGAATTAAAAAGCATTAAAATTGGATTTAAAGCTCCATTTTTAATTCTCTGTTAATTTTCAGGGAAACAAACAGTATGGGAGTAGTGGGGTAGGCCAAGGGTTTTGGTGTGCAAAGAATAGGGGCTATTACCTATGGAGGGGACCGGCGGTGTCGGCTAAAACCTAGATCTCTCCGGTCGAATTGAAGCGTTGGGTGCTTGGATTGGTGCCAAGTGTCCCTTTCGCAGTTAATAGCATTTTGCACATGTTTAATTTTCTGTCTTTTCATTTCTTACGTGTATTGCACGTATAAACTTTTGGGCTTCCAAAAAGTTTAGAAAAATAAAAATTCAGAAAATAATATGTGGCTGATGGGATTCGAACACAGGGGTTACGTCACAGCGGTGCAAGGCTTTACCAGTAGCTACAAGTGCTTTCTTGCTATTCTTAAACAAATTAAATTTATAACTTGTGCTCAGGTTAGCAAACTCCATTCTGTATATTAACTTTTAAAAATTTTCGTATAGTGAAATTGGAGTCGTTATATTCTACCCTCCTTACAAAAATTTCGTCCTCCAAATTTACATTTACATAAGGACTAATTTACAAATAACAAAGGCTATCTTGCACGCATGTCGTCCTCATGTTCCCACGTTGATTCTCTTGGTAAATCTTTTCTCTACATCACTCGGACCAAGTTTACTTTCTTGTTCCGAAGTGACTTTACCTTTCTGTCCAGGATTTCATCACAAGATCTGTTTGTACAGTGAGCTCGGAGTGGTCAAGGATGTGACTGGGGTTGCTCACATATCTTCGAAGCTGGGATATGTGGAATACGTTGTGCACTCCTTCCAATGATGGTGGAAGTGCCAAATGATATGCCACTTCTCCGACTCGTTTTTGTATATCAAACGGTCCAATATATCTGGGACTGAGCTTAACCGTCTTGCCAAAGCGAATTACTCCACGGTTTGGAGAGATCTTTAAGAACACATGATCTCCCGGTTGGAAATCCAGATGTCGGCGCTTTGCATCAGCCCAGTGTTTCTGTCTGTCTTGGGCTATGCGCATTCTTTCCCTGATCGTGCGAACTACGTCCACAATTGCCACAATCATCTCTGGTCCAAGGAGTTCCCTATCTCCGATGTCGTCCCAACTTAGTGGTGAACAACACTTCCTTCCATATAGAGCTAGAAAGGGTGCCATTCCAATACTCGCTTGGTAGCTACTGTTATATGAAAACTCCACAAGATGTAGGTGATCTTCCCACAATCCTCCAAAGTTTAGCATACAAGCTCTTAGCATATCTTCAAGGATCTGAATCATTCGCTCATACTGTCCATCTGTTTGTGGATGGTAAGCTGTGCTGAATTTCAGACTCGTTCCCAAGATAGCTTGCAGACTCTGCCAAAACTGCGATCGGAATCTGGTGTCACGATTGGAGACAATGCATACCAGTACTCCATGTAATCTCACGATCTCCTGTATGAGTTCATGAGTATCAGAAATAGTACACTATGAAGAGTTAAATCTTACTTGGATTCAAACTTAACTCCATGTACTTCTTTGCTAAAGTCTTGGTAGATTGGCCAACTTAAAATAGGATGACGTGAGCCGACTTTGTGAGTCGATCCACAATAACCCATATCTCATCGTTTCCTTTCGTGCTATGAGGAAGTGCAGTCACGAATTCCATGGTGATGTGTTGCCATTTCCATTCTGGAATAGGTAATGGTTGAAGTAAATCAGCAGTTCTGTGACGTTCAGCCTTCACTTACTGACACACCAAGCATTTGGCTATGCTTCTGGCTACTTCATGCTTCATGCCATGCCATCGGTAATGTTGACGTAGATCTTTGTACATCTTTGTACCACCAGGGTGTACTGAGTACGGAGAGCTGTGATCTTCTTTCATCAACTCTTCCCGAACAGAACCTTGTGGTACACACAACCTGCTTCCATATCTCAAAGATCCTTCTTCGTTGATGATGAAGTCGTTTCGAAGTCCACTTTTTACTTTTTCTTAGATCTTTTGCAACTTGGTATCACTTGCTTGAGCTGTTTTGATCTGATTGACAATAGTAGATTGAACTTATAAGTTCATCAAATACGAAGCGTTACCTAGCATAACCACTTCTATCTCCATCCCGTGTAATTCTTGTTGAAGTTTTCACTGTGCGGTGACATTCATTGATAGAGACTGGCGACTAAGTGTATCAAGAACTACATTCACCTTCCCTGGATGATATTGTAGGTTGATGTCGAAGTCCTCCATGAGTTCTAGCCATCTTCTCTGCCGCATATTCAACTCCTTCTGAGTAAACCCATACTTCAGACTCTTATGGTCAGTGTATATGTCCACTCGTTCTCCAAGAAAATAGTGGCGCCAAATCTTAAGTGCAAAGATAACGGCCACCAACTCAAGATCACGCGTTGGATAATTGCGCACATGAATCTTCAGCTGTATTGATGCATAAGCTATAACTTTTCTATACTGGTGTAGACCGCATCCTAATCCCTTACCGGACGCATCGCAATGTACAACGAATCCTCTAAATTGGTCCGGTATTATGAGAATAGGCGCTGATGTCAATCTTGACTTGAGTTCCACAAAAGCCTGCTAACATGCATCTGACCATACAAATGCTTCATCTTTACATGTGAGCTTGGTCAGGGGTGTTGCAATCTTCGAGAAACCTTCTATGCATTTTCGGTAGTATCCTGCTAATCCCATGAAACTTCGAATGTCCTTCACTGTCTTTGGTGTCAGCCATTCGCTTACTGCTGATACTTTAGCTGGATCCACAGAGATTCCTTTGCCCAAAAAGATATGTCTGAGAAATCCGACTTGATCTAGCCAAAATTCGCACTTGCTCTACTTGGCATAGAGTTGATGCTGTCGCAAAATCTCTAGGACAATTCGTAAATGCTCAGCATGTTCTTTCCGATTCTTCAAATATACCAGGATGTCGTCGATGAAAATGACAACGAACCTGTCTAGGTACTCTCTGAAAACCTGGTTCATTAGATTCATAAATATGGCTGGTGTATTGGTCACTCCAAATGGCATCACGAGAAACTCATAATGAACATAGCGAGTCCTGAATGTCGTCTTCGGAATATCAAACTCTTTGACCTTCACCTGATGATAACCTGAACGAAGATCTAGTTTTAACAGAAGACCCATTTAACTGATCGAACAGATCGTCGATGCACGATAGTGGATACTTGTTCTTTATCGTCACTTCGTTCAGATCTTGGTAGTCTATACACATTCTGTATGAACCTTCCTTCTTTTTCACAGGCAAAACTGGAGATCCCCAACTTGAGGTACTGGGACGAATCCAACCTTTCTGTAGAAGTTCATCCAACTGAGTACGGATCTCCTTCAGTCCTTCTGGACTTAAGCGATACGATACTTTGATCACCGGTTGTGCACCAGGTACTAAGTCAATATTGAATTCAAGAGCTCGATCGGGAAGCAAACCTGAGATGTCTTCAGGAAATACATCTTCGAACTCTCGAACTACATCTTGCTTATCTTCTTCTGCCTGAAGTGTTGCAACCACTGCCTTCTTTGATTTAGATTTATAGGTGCTAGGCTCTAGGGTACGGTCTCCACTTTTGAAATAAAAGACCGAATAATCTGGAATCTCGAACACTACCCTCCTTTGACGACAGTCGATGGTAGCGAAGAATGTTCCTCGCCAGTCCATTCCCAAGATTACATCAAAATTCGGTATGTCCAGCACCTTGAAGTCCGCATAAAATTCTCTGCTGCAGACGACCACTGGACACAGATCGTATCAGAGTTGCTTTTAGAACTCCGTTCCCTGAACTGACATTTCAGCTGGATACGAGCGGTTTAACCGGAATCACATGTGTTCGAACGAACCATTGCGACATAAAGCAATGTGATACTCCAGTATCGAAGAGTGCTAAACCAGGTAGTGAAGCTACTAAGATTGTACCTAAGTTGTGTGGAATATGTTTAAGTATATGAAAAGATATATATTGAGGTACATAAAGATTGAAAAGGGTTTTGAAAGAGTGAGAGTTACTAGTGATGACTTGGGCAGTGGCTTCAGCTTCTTCCACAGTCATTGTGAAAGCCCGACGCCTAGGTACATTCCTCCTTGCTGGAGGCACATTCCTCTGTCCGTTCCTTTGTCCTTGAGGCATATTCCTTTGTGCCTGATGAAACCGACGAGTAGGCTATGCAGGAGGTCCGTGAGGAGGTGGAGCTGGGAGAGCAAGACGAGGTGCAGGTGTCTGATAGCTGGCCGCTGCGGAAAGGTCGATGCTGATCGAGGTACAGGAGCTGGGATGAGACGATATTATCAATCTCCAATGGTATGAGTGGATGCGCCACAAACTAAGCAAAGGCGGTTAGCATGCCTGCAGTCCTTCGCCAGGTGTCCATTCCTCTTGCAGTAGAAGCAAAAGTCTGGACTGGGCTGGTTAAATGGTACTCCCGGTCTCCTGGGTATAAATGGTGTCCTGGAAGAGGTTCCTCTTGCTATCTGGGTAGCAAGGCGCTTCACACCGGCAGATTGAGGTCTGCCCTTCTTCTTCACAACTGCCTCATATCTTCGGGCAGCCTTCAGAGCCAGATCGTGGGTTGGGAAATCCCCTGAAGCTAATGCAGCTTGGATCTCCGAGTCCAACCCTTGCTGAAATTGTCGTGCTCTGATCTCAGCAGTCGGTATGAGATGTGCCGCGAACCTGTTACGGTCTCATGTTAGCAGTGTAGTATGTGATATTAGGAAATTGAATATTTGAAACATATCTTACCTGCTAAGAATGGTGAACTCAGCAATATACCCATCCACAGATTTGCTCCACATAGAGCCTTATTGTAGGTGGATAAATTGCCGCTCCATGTCAAAATGGGCAGTTTCGGGAAAATATTTCGCATTGAACATATCTTGAAATGTCTTCCATTCGATCGGCTGGGCAAGACGACATTTTTCAGCCTTCCACCATACTTTGGCATTGTCACTTAGTTGCAGCATCGCAACTCTTACCCAAGCAATATTGGCACTTGTGCTGCTGCTAAATCGTCCTCAATCGACTGATCCCATTCTTTCACTTCCAGGGGGCTCTCTTTCCTAGAGCATTGTTTAGGGTGCAGTGCCCGGAATTGTTTGACTTCGGGTGCCTCAGTCTCAGGGCGGTGCAATAGAATAGAAGTCTGCTGCTGCTACCCCCCTAAGAGGTTCTTGATTACCTCAAGCAATACCGTCTGCTCATTGATAGGAGCTGCTACGGTAGGTGTAAGTGGTAGAGATGGTGGTAGTGGTGGGGTGTTGCCATTAACGTTCGTGCTCGTATTGTTGGAGGAATATAAACCTTGAAAGAAAAATTGGGTTAGGATAGATTCAAGGAATTTGAAATGTAAAGAATGTTTTTAGCCGGTGATTGTTATAATTCTTGTATTATATTGCTTAGGTTTCCATGTAGAACTGACCTGCATGGGCTACCAACAAAACCTGTCACGCTCCGCTTCCCAATGTATGGGTAAAGAGACGTGGCGAGGCCGTGACGTATTTACTCAGAAGTAAACACGTTAAGCGTAAATAAGCAATACAAATATAAAGCACAAGAATGACAAGAGATGTAATAAAACAACTTTTTATTGATAACCATTCTTTACATACAACTAAAAAGTAAAGTACAATGAAAGAAAGCGATGCCTAAACAATGGCATATGAACTGAAAGAAAAGTAAGTACAAGTAGGAACTAGAACTCTGGCTCCTCAGTGAACTGCTCCAAGTTGTCCTGGATGGGCTCGATCTCCTGAGAGTTGGGTCCTTCTGACAACATTCCAAAGAAAGAAGAGACAAGAATGTTGTCAGTGAACTGGCGCTCGGTAAGTTCCAAAAGGTAGAATGTAATAGATAGGTAAAGAAAATAGAATAGGTAAAGTATGTGTTTGTTATGCTAACGTAGTTGTTTGTAGCTTGGTACAAAATGTATCGGTTTATACGAGAAGAGTCCAACTTGCTCCATGGACTAAGGTAACATGTAAGTACAAGACCCCGTCAAAACCCATGTGACAACGGTACAGGATATTCATGTAGGTGTCTTTTAGTGACCATCATCGTGCCACTTTTAACACATTCCATACCAGTCAATCCCTTTAAAACCCCGTAATGTATATTATATTGTTTTGTAGATATAAGACTTGCCGAAACCATGGTATAAATTGTTCATGTAAACGGTTCAGGATGTAAACGGATAGTCATGTAGTCAAGTCAAGATATATCCATGGTTCAGTCAAGTCAAGTCATGTTGTATACTTGATAAAATTCTGGTATTCATGTTTAGTCCAAATATATATTGGATTTATGTTGAATTGGAGTTATGTTTAGATTGTATTAAGGTTTAGATTGTATTCAGATTAAACTGAGACTCAGATTGAGTCAGACACTTAAACAGATTTGGATTCCTGAATTAAGTTTTGGAGTTGTCGGTAACTGCTGCATATGGACGACAGGATTATGTCTTTTTCCAAGACAATTACCATTGATAACTCTGTTTTAGTTTTTTTTAATCTTAAATAAGCAACCACCCACTTTCTTCGGCTCCCCAAGGCTCAAGAGAATTGGTTTCGTTTAAACCTATATTTAATAGGGTCCTTAATATAATTTAATATAACTTGAGGGTTTTTTTATGAAAAATATTTTTAGTATACTTTCAAAATAAATCTCAAGTATTTATTTGTCATATTTAGGGTTTTCATGGATGTAACTTTTAAAGAGTGAGCTATTCTAGTGAATAAATACCAAGCTTAAATAGTTCAAGATATTTTAGTGTAAAGTTAGACTTGTATTGATTCTTGATGGTATTTTCATGAAACTTGTAATTCTTTTATATTCTAGAAAACATGGAATTTTATTATATATTAAAAATAGATGGTTTGATAATATTTATATAAGTACTAAAAATTAATTTTTATTATTAAATAGAAATTCTCGTTTTTCTTAAAAATTGTATTAAAATTCTATCGAGATCGTATGCTTCATGAAGAGGTCTGCATCTCGCTCTACTAGCCCTAAGGATGTGCAATAATCCATACCATCTTGACCGGGTTCCCCAAAATGGGTTGTAGAGGTATAATCATAAGGAATGAATTAACACAATTTAAAGAAATCTGGGTTTTTAATAGTTTAAGGTATTTATTTGAAAAGTCGTATTTTGCCATAAAATGTTGGTTTCAAGCGAATCGTGCTATGTCAAGATGTGTATATGTGAGAGGTGGGTCATTACCTTGTGAGATATTCTAAAGGTATGCTAAGTTAAATTCTTAAAAGATGTCATATGCAAAGTTTATGGTATTTAAAAGAAAAACGCAAATTAAAGGTACATAACATGATATTTTAAAATGAAAATTGTTCTCAATGTTTGTTTCATGATTACTAAGCAAGATATAATAATATGGATGAGTGATTCTTAAGAAAAATTGTGATTTTAAGGATTTTAGAAACGAATGTCGGGATAACTCCACTTCCGACAAGTTTTGAAAAGATAACTTTTTAAGGTGAAAGAATAGAATAAGAAGTGGGACTTACCAGCTAGAAATATAGAGGGGAGGTATAGGAAGATGTTGGTAGTTTCGTGAAGTTGCGGGGTCGCCGGAACCGTCTCGAATCTTCGCCGAAAAGTGACCTTGGGATAACTCCACTTGTACTCTTCTTTGACTTAGAAAATTTTAAGAATTTTTGACAAGAGATTTCAGAATGAAGAGGGCTAGGGTATGATGTTGTATTTATAGGATGGAATTAGGGTTTAGGAATTGAAGAGAGAATTAAAAAAGCATTAAAATTGGATTTAAAGCTCCATTTTTAATTCTCTGTTAATTTTCAGGGAAAACAAACAGTATGGGAGTAGTGGGGTAGGCCAAGGGTTTTGGTGTGCAGAGAATGTGGCTATTACCTACGGAGGGGACCGGCAGTGCCGGCCAAAACCTAGATCTCGCCGGTCGAGTTGAAGCGTTGGGTGCTTGGATTAGTGCCACGTGTCCCTCTTGCAGTTAATAGCATTTTGCACATGTTTGATTTTCTGTCTTTTTATTTTTTACTTGTATTGCACGTGTAAACTTTTGGACTTCCAAAAAATTTAAAAAAATAAAAATTCAGAAAATAACATGTGGCTAATAAGATTCAAACATAGGGGCTACGTCACAGCAGTGCAAAGCTTTACCAGTAACTTTCAAGTGTTTTCTTGCTGTTCTTAAACAAATTAAATTTATAACTTATACTCAGGTTAACAAATTCCATTCTGTATATTAACTTTTAAAAATTTTCGTACAGTGAAATTGGAGTCGTTACACCCTCCATTGCATCGGGTGACTGAGTATACGATCCTATTCGTGCAGATTTCATCATGGTTTCTGAAAGAGCGTGGATCTAAGGTAGTTTGGGATTTATCAGTATATTTGTATGGTGGGAGTCTTGAGCAAAGGCCTTACCACCGGATCTTTAATCCTATAATGGAAAGGACACCGGAGTTATACTCTGGTCCCTCCTCTGATGATAAAGTCAGGCTCTTTCTTAGAAAGGTAGGTGATTGGTGCATTTTAATACATATTTTATATCCATATTTATCTTTATTATTTCACAATTAATGTTGCGTAATTTTTTTTTATGATATTTACAGGTGACAGGGGCTTAATTGCAAAAGGAGAAGAAAGGATACCATCACGTGCATTTTACTTTTCAAAACAAGTTAGTATGTAGCAGAAACGCAAGGGATATCAAATCATACAGAACAACATTTAAATAAAGTTAAACAATATAAAAAAATCCAAGCCCAATTTAGCATTAAGTCCGACAACATAATTTACTTAAAACGATAATATCTCGAAGACTGTAACTCCGATGGGAATGTTCTTGGAATCGCTGGAAAGCAATCGACGAGAAGAACGAGATTGCAAAATTTGAGGGCTAAACTTCTAAGTTTCTCGGGTTTTATCCATCTTAGCCGGCCCACGAAGCCCAATTTGGCTAAGTTTTGGTCTGCATATTTGTTATTTTGTTTTAATTTTGTTGGTACTCTGTATTCGATTAAAAAGCTATAAAAAGATATTGAATACCTAGGGCTAAAATCATCCTCTCTTGAGGGATTCATCTATCTTTTTCTCTTGTTATTTTGGTGTTTAGGGTTTGGAGAGCAGGATCTAGGGTTGTGAGCAATTCAACTTCTATTTTTATTTATCTATCAATTCTTCTTTTAATTATTGTTTCTCTTTTATTATGCATAGCTAATTCTCAATCTAGGGATTAGATGATTCTTGATTTATGATTGGTGTTTGTTTTTATTGATCTATTCTTTTTCTACGTTCTTAATGATGAATAATTGATGATAAAAATAAGTTCTTTTTGATACAATTCTGTTAAACTATATAGATCGATGAGTGATTGACAACAATGAGATTTATTTAGGGAAAGATTGTGTTGCCGATAAACTAATTAATTTGATGATTGATTGAAAACCATGAAAGTTATTTAGGGAAGGTAAAGTTCGTATTTTTATTATTTATGTTTGGTCTAGTTAATCGAGGGTTAGATTAGATTCTGCTAATAAACCAAGGCAGGCCTTTGATTGACAACCATTGAGTTTACTAAGTAGAAGGGATGATCTAACTAAGTTTCTAATTAATTAGAATTTAAATCTTTAGATTTATTACATACCTCTTTGATTGATTGATATGGTATTGCTATGATCATATGAATTATGCTTTCTATTTGATTGATAGTTTATTGCGATGAATGCATACTTTATACTTTCTTACAATTGATAGGTAATTAATTTAAAAATGGAAAACTAGAAAAGGAAAGATATTATTTAAAACACCATGATTAGATAAGATGATTCTAAATTCTAGGTTTTTCTCTATTTTAAGAATCTATTTTACTTGTTATTTACTTTCTTTTAAATATTGATTTTCATTAGTATAGTTATTTCAAATTAAGTCATCTCTTTTAATTCGCTAAATTTAACTAGGGTTGCTTTCTCCCCTGTGAATCGACACACAAGTGTTACAATTGACAACCGTACACCTGCGGTATAAATTTAAGACTAAGAAAATCACCTTCAATAGGGTTTCTATTTGTGGAGAAAGGGTAGCATACCTTAGCTCTCGTGTTAGAGAGGTTTATATCTGTGTCACATACAGTGGTGATGCAATCAATGAAGATTCGGTTAGTTGTTGTAAGTCGATGTCGCACACTCCACAAGGTTTGTGGAGAGGCGAAATATATAAAAAAACATTTTTACAACAAGCAACATCGACTAAACTTCCAAGATCATTTAAAAACCTTAACTAACAAAACTCACAAAAGTTCTAATCCACTATAATAATGATTTATACCTTTATGATACTATTCCTTCGGATCTTCTTGTCCCTTTCTTGAGCTCCTAGATGGTACGGATCGAACTTGATCGTCGGATTCCTCGTGTCGAAGACGATCCACCCGAGAGTCTATGGTTCAAGCTCTAACCTCAAGAATGAGGTAACTAAAATACCTAGTTTGCTAATCTAGATAGCTTAGGAGATATAGAGATTTAATTAGAATAATTTATCTCAAAATACCCTAGGTTTCATAACACATGTGAGGGTTAGGGTTTGAGGAAGAAGAAGGAGAGCAAAGGAGAGAGAATGTGAAGTCTAAAATGAATGAAGAATAGAAAGTGAAGAATGGCTAAGTCTTTGAAAAATATCAAGCATGCAATATTTTTCATAGAATAACGCAACCATGCTTGAATAGTAATGACAAATGAATAAAGAAAAGAATTAGCCATGCTTTATACCATACTTTGAAAATCTCCTCCCTCCACCTCATTATCTATTTTCCATAAATAGATATTACAAAAAATGAGGTGTCGCTTTCTAGAAGCATTTCTTATGAAATTATAAGAATACCCTCACCGTATATACATAACCGTATTCGTACTGCAAAAAATACAAATACCAAGAGATACAAAATTAATCCAATAATATAATAATAGAATGCGGCTTAATCCTAAGCCCACTAGTATTATCCGTCCGAACAAAATCCATGTAGCTTGTACACGTATATGATTGGAACCCTGCATGTAAAACCATACGGCCTCTACATCATTTCACCTGAACCAGGAAAACCATCTGTATGGGACTATAAAGACTCGACAATATGCTGGTAGTGGGTTTAACCATAAGTCCGTCAGTGGCACTACCTGTCGAAAAAAGGCCGACGAGCAAACTCATCCTAACTCCTACTGAGCCTATATGTGAAAATCTTCGTATAGTCCGGTCTGTTCATCTGAGAGCATCGCATGCCGGTCTAAGGGGTGGAAAACGGCAGACCCCTAATAACCTGACAAGTCGTGTCGATGTGGTTCAAGACCATCTAAGAATCTACTGGTCTAACCACCAGTAATTCTCAATCCGCCCTGACCAGGGACTTATGGTGTTGGCCAACTGAACACAGCGCGATATCGACTCTCTATACCAGGAGAGAAGAATCCCCAACAAAAGCTTACTGCTTCCATGTGGCTCGGAACTGTACCCAACTAAAACCTGTTTGCACGAATCAGTAGAGCCGTGGTAGGGTAGTAATCAAAGCACAGTGAGAACTCACACAAGACAAATGACGATCTCAGGTCGACAGACTATCTGCACTCATGTCACCAGAGAACTGCTATCTGAAGATAGGTATAATACCATCTAGCCAGTCCTCGGCGAGTCCGTCCAGTGTGCGCACTCCTGGTGAGCACCTGTATACAATCTTAGGTGCATCACACCAATGGCTGCGGAACCAACCATCAACCTTCGTCAGGGTTAAGATATGTATACACTAGTCTACTCTGAAGTATCGATGTCCAGTCTCGATACTCGTACGACTAGGGAATATTCCCCCAATATTTAATGTAATAAAAAAGCAAAGCTCTGTTGGAATGAGACAGCGCCTCACGTGCTCTTCACGAGGGCGCCAGCGCTAGAACTAATCTTATATGATTAAATCCTATGGTGGCGCCTCACGTGCTCCTAATGTGGGCACCAATGTGCAAAGCACATGAGTGCTTCCTAAATAAAGGTTAAATTCTTATATGGCGCCGTCCGCGTTCCTCACGCGGGCGCCATTGTGCAAAGCACAAGAATACCTATCTTAAGAATTAAATTCTTAAGTGGCTCCCACGTGTACAACATGTGAGCGCCAGCGTCTAGGTAGAATTAAAATTCTATAATACTCTCTGTTAAACAGAGCCGTTAGATCAAAAATCCAACGGGGATGATAAATTATCAAAATATAGAATTAAATTCTATTAGGAGAAAATATCTCCCATATTTTTCTAAATAAGAAAGATACTCTTGGTTGGATCAATGATCCAATTTTTGGAATATATTCGCTCAATCTTTCTAAACAAAAAAGATTGCTCTCTGTAAAACAGAGAACTCTTGGATTAAAAATCTAATGGTGATTAAAAATCACTATTTTACAGAATAAATTCTGTATATGAAAGAATATTTTCCCGATCTTGTTAAAAACAAGAAAACATATTCTGTAAAACAGATGTTCTTAGATCAAATATCCAACGGTGGGTAAAATTCCCCAAATCAATTTTGAGTCCAATTAAAACAATTGGAATCTCTCAATGAGAGATTTTCTCAAAACCAATTAACAATTTGCCTTCACTATATAAAGGACCCCAGACTTCAAGTCAAAAAAAAAGAACGACTACCAGAGAGAGACAACAGATAGAAAGAACAGAGAATTCAATTCTTAAAGAAGAAGAGCTTTCTTCTCAAAACCCTTGGTAAAGAAAAAGATCAAAATATCTCTATTACCTATAATATCACATTTCAGGGTTTAACCCTTGTAAAAAGAACTTAGTTCTTTCTCTGGCTCCAGAGATCCATAAGACAAGTCTCCAACAAGTTGAGAATTTAATTCTCATTGGGAAAATATTGTTCTTGAGAATCAAAGATTCAGAGAAGAACAAATTTAAAGAGAAAAAAGAGGGAGTCCAGAACACTCCAGGAACCCAGTTCCTTCAAATCGAGAACTTAGTTATTTAAAAACTCAACCTAAAATCCTCAAATATAGTGATTTTAGCGAGCGTTAATGGTCAAAGCACTATTGATAGAGGTTTAACCTCTCTAAAAACATCAACAGAGATTAAATCACTATGTAAAAGGAACTAGTGCCTCACGTGCTTCCTACGTGGGCGCCCCTATTTAACAACGCCTAGCGCCTCACGTGAAACAAATATGGGCGCCATATAAAAAGTGCTTAGCACTTTACATACAACCAAAATGGCTAAGTGCTTAGCACTGTCGGGAAGTGCCCAGCGCCTCACGTAGGCGCCACAAAAATAATAAGAGTGCTTAGCACTCCATAAATAGCCAAAACGGCTAAGTGCTTAGCACTTATTGGGCAGCGCCCAGCGCCTCACGTGGGCGCCACAAAAATAATAGGAGTGCTTAGCACTCTATAAATAGCCAAAATGACTGAGTGCTTAGTACTGATTGGGCAGCACCCAGTACCTCACGTGTTCCTCACATGAGCGCCACCAAAAAAAAGAGAGAGAAAAGAGCTTAACACTCCATAAACAGCCAAAATAGCTGAGTACTCAACGCTCATTGGACGGCACCCATAATTAAATACTTCACATGACACCCATATGAGTGTCAGAGCGTTGTTCACACCATAATATTGCATTATTATATTCCCCATTCTTATTCTTTTTATAAATAAACAGGTGCTTTTGACGCATGTCTGCGACATATTACAGGTTACAGGTTCTTGGATCTAAAATAGCGAAAAGGATAAAAGACGATGCAAAAGTGAAACTGCAACCAACAAACAGAAGGATTTTGATAAAGCCTACACAAAGATCAGTACAAGGCAACGCAAGGTCCAAGATTATAAAGCAAACGGTTAAAGTCCAATATAATTACTCTCTGTGAAGATCTGGAGAATACCTAGAAGACAAATTGAGAAAGGACCTGTAAAAGTAGGAAGTACAAGTCAGCAGGAGCCAGCACACCAAAATTGATGACGCAATCCTCTTGTTTGGCCGCGGAACCGCGGCCAAACCATGCCTCGGGCCGCGGTTTCGCGGCCGGGTTATGCCCGTGTCGGCGCGAAGTTTTATGGCGGTGCGCGTATTGTTGACTAGGTCTTTTATTAGGGGTATTTTTGTAATAGCAGATGTGCGAATCAATTGTAACCTAGGGTTTCCTATCCTCTATAAATAGGAACTCTAAATCATTGTAAAGGCTATGCCTCCTTCATGCCTCTTTCTATGAATAAAATTTAGAAATCTTTTGGAGAGCATCGGTGCCTCTTTTCATTTCATGAATTCAGATCTGACAACCCTGTGTTGATGTTTGGAGAGAGCCATCTGTAAGTAGTTTTATTTAATTGCTCTAGTTTAGATTTTAATTCCTTGCCTTAGATGTTAGCTTTGGGGAAGGCTTTTGAGAGATGAGATCTCTCATACCTTTCTTACCCATCACATATAATCAATAGGACTCCATGCATACACGCACACACCGCTCCCTAAGGCACCCTATCCCTCGAGGTAGTGGTGATACCGTAGTATAAAGGCCCGGTTGCGCGCGTTTTCCATGGAGGTTAAGGTAAGGATCTCTAAAGGAAGGACAAGAACCTAGAGGAAGGAACACCTTCCCGAATGGATCCAATCCCCTTTATTGATAATTACTATAACTCCTCTTAGATCCTAATTTGGGTATAGAAAACGTTGAGATTTATTTACATTTCCAAACCATTCCTAAACCTAACCCTAGCAAGATTTAGATCTAGATAATCTTAGTATAGATAGATTTAGTTTTTAGATTTAATAATCAATCCGAACACCCTTCGGAATTAACTCGTAAGAGCGATTAGGGGATTCACAACATCCCTGTGGACCGACCCGTACTCACCGGCTAGCTACCAAGCGACGCCATTCTTGATTGCGGCAATAGATATTTTTTGAGATCAATCAAATGGCGCCGTTGCTGGGGATGGCGTAAAAATTTCCTTTTTGCAATTTCGGGTTAATCAAAATTAAAAAATCATAAAAATCTGAAAAATCACAAAAAAAATATAAAAATATATCATCTGTTATTTTTGGAAAGGGTACTTTGTTGTTTGAATTTTGCAGGATCTACAATCGAAAGACTGATATGGAAATCTACAGAAATCGAAACAGAAAATAACAGATCAGAACAGAGGGAGATTTGAAGAACAGAACAGCAGAAAAAATTTAGAGCATTGAACCCCCCACCGCGCCGCCTTTCCGCGGCCGCAACCTGGCTTAGACCGCGGAACTGCGGCCTTGTTGACGATTCAGTGCGTGCAAAAATTTCTAGGGACGCGAGCCTTCTCTTTCACTGCGGAAACGCGGTGGGATCCACGTTAAGACCGCGGAAACGCGGCTGCATAGTGTCTTCAGTTCGTGAAAATTGCTCTGTAAGTTTCCCTCTTTCTCCTCTGTAAATCTTGATATATCTTCTGTAAATTTGCCTGCAGGAATTCTTTGCTTTAAAAAGTCTTCCCTTCCAAATAACAAATCTTGTGCAGGATTCTTTGCGCCGCGCATAAAATAAAAAAGATTTGATTGCAAGTGATTTTTCCGTTTTGCATATCTTTAAAACTGACTTTAAGGGGCTTTTGACCAATTCAGATTGGGTGGGGATTTCATCACCCTTCCTAGGACCCCAGAAATCACATAAGGCATTTGCATTGACTATTCTTAATTAAAAAAATACTAGACTCAGTCCTAAGGACTTCGAGCTCAATAGGACAGAGGACTAGTTATAGGCATCGACCGTTTATCCTAACCTGATTTTACGGTGTCTAGGCAAGTGTGTCAAGGCAAGTGGTTACTTAATTAGGACCGCTACTTGTAGCGGGGAGCCTCCCACTTACCTGGCGCTTACCTGGCCGCAATTGACGGTGAAGAGGCGGTTTGAGGTCCTATTTCTAGCCTTTTGGAACAGTTAGGAGCTGTCTAGCTGACTTAGGTGACCCTAGATTTAGGCCTGATTGTGCATTTTTGGTTGATCGAAAGTGCGTCTTAGCTCCTTTCTCGAAAATCTTTTTGCAAACAGTTCTAAATAAAGAGAAAAAGGAAAAAGGAAATTAAAAAAAAAAAAAAAGACTTGCAACTTTTGTCGCTAAGAAATCCTTGCACGACCTACCTTCTTTCTCTTCTCTTTCTTCTATCATGGGTACCCCACATCATAAATCTCTTGCCGAACTTTGGTATCTCGAACCTAATTTTGCCTCGTACGTCAATTGTTTCGGTCGATTTAAGGAAGATCCCTCCGTGCCTAAAATTTCTTTGAAAGATCAAATAGAAGCGTCTAGGAGAAACAGTTCGACTTTGCAACCAACTTTGTGTCAACCATGTCAACCTTTACCACCTTCATACGTTGATACCACTTTTTCGAGTCCAGTTGTAACTCCTAAACCGATATCCATTGCTGAGCACATTGCTCAATCTCGTATCCGATCTTTCACCCCTCTCCACTCATCTAGTTCTAGGGATCCACAAGACTATTCACTTTTTTGACCCTACCCCTGTCCAACCACCAACTTTCTACCAGTCCTACCCGACTTTCCCACCGTCACTAGACACTGTTTCTACACAGCCTTTTAGGAGTTTCACATATCCAAACAATTTCGAATCTTTTACCGAAACCCCCTCACCACCCATGTCTAGTTTGGAACAGTCGTTGGAAGCTTATATTGCCGCAACAAACAAAATGATTAGGAATGTGGAAGCGTCTATGGCCGCCCTTATGCAACCTGCTGAACCGGTAGCTAGTTTTCAACTAGCTTCAAAATTTTCAATGTATGAGGAGGCGGTTGGACAGAGTGAGAATTTGAGAGGAGCGAGTGAATTCTACACGTTCCCAAATCAGACCTACCCATACCCAATTGAGGCCCACAACTCCGATTTTCCATCGATTGCCCTAAATAGTTCACCAGTTAAAAATAAAAACGAGTTGTGTGATTTTGTAGTGCTCGATTTGTCAGATTGTGAAGAACCCCTTTCGAGTGAAACCACACTTAATCCTTTTGATCTTTACACCTCCAATCTAGAACCTGAATTGATATATATCCATGCTTTTGATGAGGTGTCAGAAAAATTTGATTTTCACTTGATTGAGGATATAGACGCCGGGAATATTTTGGATGATGAACCAGTAGATTTGAATGAAATTTTATGTCCAATTCATCATCCCGAGTCATTAGATGTTTCTCCCGAACTTCATATACGTCTTGATTTTGATGATAATGGCATGGATGAGATAAATATTGAGGAAAATTATGAGGATAGTATTGAGGAGAGTATTGAGGATAATATAGAGGTTGAACCATTTTTGTTTGATGTGTCGGATTTTCCAATTCATCCTCTTGAACCTTTAACTGTTATATCACCCTCCCTCCTTTCCATCGTTCCGACCACGCATAAGATCATGCTTGATGACTGTGAGCTTGAAAAATTTCCCTTTGAATTTGACACAGTTCTCACAGCCGATAACACTTACGAGTGTTTCATTTTTTCGGACGATGTTGAAGACTCACCGCCCGAGTTTGAGTCCTTTGAATTTTTAGATGAGTTAGTTGAACCATCAGACTCGGTTGCTTACAGTTGTTTCGAACCATTGATGGAATCTTTCAAGTTCGAGACAGTTTACTACGGTGAGAATGAGACTATCCCTAATTCACTCCCTTTCGTCCTTCCTATCCTTCCGACCGTGCAAGTGACCGTTACGCTTTCATCTCCTATACCAAGTTCGGCGTACCCATGCTTTCTTGCGAATCTTGAGGGATTTGACCCCATTTCTCAACGGGTTGATAGGTTAGCACAATCGCTTTTTACACATCGGTCATCACAAATCGCGCTAATTTATTCACTCGATTTACACCCTCAAGATCGTACTCCACTTCTTTCTCTTTTCCGCCATTCTTCTCCCCTACTGAGACCGTATCCCGTCTCTACCTCCACACGGTCTTGTGTGTTTCTCATTTCTTTTCTTTCCACTCCATTCTTTCACTAACTTGACCATTACCACGATAAGATTTTTGAATGGTTGGTGCTAACCTTTTTCTTATGTAAGGTCAAGCTTAAGTTTGGGGGGAACCTTGTTGTATCTATATTTTTGTTTTTCTTTTAACATAAAAAAAAATGAAAAAGGAAAAAAATTTGTAAATAAATAAACAGGGGAGTGCCGACAATTTTGACGCTCTTGGTGTAGCATGACAGTGAGGACACTGTCAAGTTTAAGTTTGGGGGTATGCTCGGTACGTTTTCTTCCTTCGCATTCATTTGTACATATTTTTGCATTTGCATACTTATTTTAAAACCCATAAAAATTGAAAAATTTCAAAAATTATAAAAATTATTGTATTCAATTTTGGCTAATTGACTTGAGTTTGACAAATATGTTAACTGGCTAGGAACAACTAGATCTTAGACTTAGTAAATTAAAAACCCTAAAAATAACCTTCCTTAAAGTTTAACGGTATAAAGTATATGTCTTTGTAGTTTATTTAGAAATAGGCAAATTTTGGGTTCACTTCTTGGGCTAAGTCAAAACAAAGGAAAAGTATTGATACTTTTATTAGAGTATAAATTTGAAAAATAATTCCTAGCTTAAGTCTAGATTCTGAAAATGTATACCCTACAATTTGCACAATCAAGCACCTTGAAACTTGGAATAGTAGAAGAGACCTTGAAATGCTTTTGTCTAAAGTCCTTAGTACGATGAAAAATAAAAATATACAAGTGTGAAGAAAAAAAATGAATACTGGTTTTTGTGATTACTTATGGCTGCATTAATGAAAAAATATTTAGCGAGGGTGCTTCATCACCTAGTGCCTTAGACCAACTGGTTTGGGAGTCACTGCTAAAAAGCCTTGGGTGTTGCAAGACTAGGAATTACGCTTTATTGTGCAAACACATCTTGTAATCGGTTGTTGGTACCTCAAGAAGTATTAACGGTCGCATGAAGGATGTGTAAGAAAAATTCATTTAAATTCACCTATTAAGAAGTGCTTTGGACAACGGACAAGGGTATGATTGCTTGATTTGAATTTCCAAGTGTAGGGGTGATTTATACACACACGTAGGGATATGTGATTGGAGTTTAGATGAGAGAAAGGAGTGAAGAATAGAACTTGTATCTTTAGTAGAGTTGATAGAAATTCCTAATTGGAGATGGAACCCTAGAATGAAAACTTAAGAAATGCCGAAAGCTAAGTAGGTCTGCAGAACATATATGATCTTAAGTTAAATGATGAGGAAGTGTGAAGAATATGGGTGGATGATTTATGAGTCGAAGATAATAGAATTCCTTGTTAGAAGCCCTAATTGGAGAATTAAAGTCGAAAAGCCAAATTGATAGGATTTTGTGGGTAGTATCCGCTGAAAACCCTCAGGGGACAACACTCCTACTAGGGACACCTAGAGGTTTAACGGCTTGTTGCACATGCTCAGTGCAATCGCGTTTCCCTGCGAAAGTGCGGTTAGGTTTTTTGTAGAGAATAAAATTAAGTTTGCTCGAGGACGAGCAAAAGATAAGTTTGGGGGTATTTGTTCATACCATAATATTGCATTATTATATTCCCCATTCTTATTCTTTTTATAAATAAACAGGTGCTTTTGACGCATGTCTGCTACATATTACAGGTTACAGGTTCTTGGATCTAAAATAGTGAAAAGGATAAAAGACGATGCAAAAGTGGAACTACATCCAACAAACAGAAGGATTTTGATAAAGCCTACACAAAGATCAGTACAAGGCAACACAAGGTCCAAGATTACAAAGCAAACGGTTAAAGTCCAATACAATTACTCACTGTGATGATCTGGAGAATACCTAGAAGACAAATTGAGAAAGGACCTGTAAAAGTAGGAAGTACAAGTCAGCAGGAGCCAGCACACCAAAATTGATGACGCAATCCTCTTGTTTGGCCGTGGAACCGCGGCCAAACCATGCCTCGGGCCGCGGTTCCGCGGCCGGGTTATGCCCGTGTCGGCGCGAAGTTTTATGGCGGTGCGCTTATTGTTGACTAGGTCTTTTATTAGGGGTATTTTTGTAATAGCAGATGTGCGAATCAATTATAACCTAGGGTTTCCTATCCTCTATAAATAGGAACTCTAAATCATTATAAAGGCTATGCCTCCCTCATGCCTCTTTCTATGAATAAAATTTAGAAATCTTTTGGAGAGCATCGGTGCCTCTTTTCATTTCATGAATTCAGATCTGACAACCCTGTGTTGATGTTTGGAGAGAGCCATCTGTAAGTAGTTTTATTTAATTGCTCTAGTTTAGATTTTAATTCCTTTCCTTAGATGTTAGCTTTGGGGAAGGCTTTTGAGAGATGAGATCTCTCATCCCTTTCTTACCCATCACATATAATCAATAGGACTCCATGCATACAAGCACACACCGCGCCTTACGGCACCCTATCCCTCGAGGTAGCGATGATACCGTAGTATAAAGGCCCGGTTGCGCACGTTTTCCATGGAGGTTAGGGTAAGGATCTCTAAAGGAAGGACAAGAACCTAGAAAAAGGAACATCTTCCCGAATGGATCTAATCCCCTTTATTGATAATTACCATAACTCCTCTTAGATCCTAATTTGGGTATAGAAAGCGTTGAGATTTATTTATATTTCCAAACCATTCCTAAACCTAACCCTAGCAAGATTTAGATCTAGATAATCTTAGTATAGATAGATTTAGTTTTTAGATTTAATAATCAATCCGAACACCCTTCGGAATTAACTCGTAAGAGCGATTAGGAGATTCACAATATCTCTGTGGTCCGACCCGTACTCACCGGCTAGCTACCAAGCGACGCCGTTCTTGATTGCGGTAATAGATATTTTTTGAGATCAATCAAGCGTCAAACAAAGTGCTTAGCATTTTTGCATAAAAAAGGGGGACTGAACCAACAGAGTCCAAATAAGTGTTTAACACTTCTGAACAAAAAAGCTGAGCATACTAAGCCCAAATTGGCTAAGTCTATAAAAATTTCTTATAGTTGAGCCCAAAATGCTCTGTTGTTTGGATCTTAAATAAAAATGATTCTTAAAATATTACTAAGTTGATCTTAGTTTCAAATTAGACTAACATATTCTTAGTTAAAAATAAATTGAGCCCAAATGTTCACTCATTTAAGTTGATCTTAATATCAAATCGGATTAACGGTCCTTAAATAAAACAAACCCAAATCTAAAATATACGGATTTGGATTGATCCATGCCCTACGGGCGACGACATAACCAGTCTCCATCTACAATTCACGGGCAACTAAAACAAACAAAAAACACATATGATACGAAGTGAACTGCTGAAGAAGGAGAAAGTGGTTATCGCAATGCGGTAACGTATTAACTGCAGGGGCTTGCACTTGCAGGAAAGAGCGTCCTCATAATTAAAAACCTTTCATAAAATGAATGGGAATCTGATGAAATCTGCTACAACGGCCGCATCTATCCAAACCTCTGATATATGGTGCCATAAATCAACTTGGTATTTTCGGAGAGGTGGATGGATAATCCAAATAGCATCTGCCTCTCAGGCAAGATGATCAATCCCAGTTCGTCTCTGTTTTTGGCGGTGAACAGATTCTGACACACCCGGTGGGACCTTTTCCTCTTTCCACTCCACACTTCATGTATCGTGTTTCGCGAACAAAATCACTGTTCGCTATGGTTGCCCTTGGATTCGAGGTACTAAAATTTGGTGTCTTGCTCCTATGCAGAAAAAATCAATGGCTTCGAACTGCACAACATGCAACAGCAACACTCGCTCCACCCTAGCTGGAGGAGTGAACTACGGGCCCAATACGACCTCTATCTTTTCAATGCCGGTGGGGCAAGTAACACAAGCCATTACTGGACTATTCTTCGGGACCATGTTCCTACCAGCGAGTTTCGATTCCTCAGCACCACAAGAGGAAGCTCCCAAGAGGTTGGTCTTCGATCGATTAGCGACCATAATGGCCCCTCTCAACGGGCCATCCAAATCTGGTGTCTCAGTCTTCAACAGGCTGAGGAAAAGCTCCAACGGGCCCGAAAAAAGGCTCGTAATACCTGAAGGGGCTGCCCCAAAATGGATAGCCCTCCTAACTCCTCCTGTACGTGAAGTCATAAAAGGTGCTTTCCCTACTAGAAATTCGGTCTTTGAAAGATTGGCCAGCCCTTCTCAAACTCTGCCAAGGACGTCGGTCTTCAACAGGTTGACGCTAACAGCAGCTCCTCAGCAAAGCCGGGGGCACAAAGAAGCCGCTTCCAAAACTGAGGCGGTCCCGTCCGCAAGACACGCTCAACGTCGTCACTGGCACCGAGTGAGAAAAGCTGGGGGAAATTCTCCCTCTGGAATTACCCCACCAGCTCTAATAGTGGAAGTTGACGCTGTTGTTCCAACCGGGAACAGTTTTGATCTGCTCAGGAGGGTACGCAAGAACTCTCCAATGGTGGTGCTAAAAAAATCGCCCTCACCTGCAGAGGTCATTGTTTAGGCATAACCGGAGCGCTCCCATCAATGGCTCTCCTCCTAAATTCATAGAGTTTGGCAGAAAGTCCAGGACTCTGTGATCAACAAAGACTACTCTCGTCGACTGAAGAAATCGAAGGCTCGGTAAGAGAAAGACCATCCTTCCATCATATAGCAAGGGGCTTCTTCTACACAGGTGCCTATTACAACGGCTCCTTCAACTTTGAGCTCCCACAAAAGGATAAGGCTGGAGAATATCTTACCGCCTGTGGTAAATTTCAAAGGCGATAGACCCAAACGCCCCAGGTCTTGGGACATAATCATACATACGGTCTACATGACTTCCGGGAAAGATGAAAGCCGTGCTTTCGTAGGTCACCGACCGTAAACTTGGTCGCTGACTAAAGCTCATGAGCAACAACAAAAGCTCCAGAAAATGTTGACCAAAATGGAAGCGCTTACCAGACAGAAAGAAAGCCCGGACACAACAACCGAACAACACTAGGAGCAGGAGACCGATACAGAGTTCCTGCGAAGGATGCTTGAAAGAAAGGACAAGGAAGCTGCTGAGAAGGATGCTAACATAAAGTAGATGGATATCTTGTTCCAAAAGATGGTTGGGATGATGATTCAGCCAGAACCCCCGGCCGAGGATCCGCCGATAATCATCGAGGATGACAGAGGGGAAACATCAAATTCTCTTCCATCCTTCTCGGTGGCCAAGGAGGAAACAATCTCCAAGGTTGCTCTTGATGATTATATTGCTTAACAAATACGAGCTCATCAAGTTAATGAAGCCGCAGGCCAAATCGTCAGAACTGTGCGACCGTATCCAGGATGGTATGACTAAATTAAATACACACCGGGATATACGATCCCCAAGTTCCATATGTACAAGGGGACAGACAACCCACATCAGCACGTCGTGCAGTTCAGAGTTCTGTACGGCAACACTGGAGGCGACGACAAACTGTTGCTTCGCCAGTTCGTTGGCAACCTATCAAAGACGGCCTTTGAATAGTATTCAGAGCTCCTAAATGACTCCGTGAGAATATCCATAGAGATGGAACTGTTGTTCACACAGCGGTTCGCCAGCGCAAGCGAGCGCATCCTGATCACGACATTAATCAATGCCAGGGTAAAGCCAGGAGAAACTTGGGTCTAATATGAGATCCGGTGGAGGAATCTATGGTCAAAGTGAAAACAACGCATCGAAGAATCCCCCGCCGTGGGCATGTTCATTAGGACCCTTGATCCTTAAATGACTGTGTCCCAGTTCATGACGTTCTTCAAACCAACAACCTTCCAGGCTCTGATCGATAAACTGGCCCAAATGGATCAGATGAGCCACGAGCCTTCCTCCTTAAGTAAGGACCCTCGAAACACTAAGGGTAAAGGGAAAGTGGCCTTCGTTTCTAACGCCCAACAACAACCGAGTGGCCCAAAGTCGGTTGCTCACTAAAACAACGTACGTCCACGCCTATCCCTAGAAGAAAGGCCAGGACGCGCTTACTCATTTCCCCACGATAAGACGATGAGACTATTTAAGTTGGCAATGCGTAACAAACTCATCATATTGCCAGACCCACGGCTTCCACCGCAACCCGTCGACATCAACAACCCCAACTACTGCGCCTATCACAGAATGGTGAGCCATCCAATTGAGGATTGCTACGTCTTCAAGAACTAGGTCGAGAGCCAGTATCAACAGGGGAAGTTCGCGCTGTCTGAGAACTGGAAGGTGAACCCATCACAGAAGCACACTCCTAAAAAGGTGGATGCGCTGGGGGAATCATGCTCGCTCGTGGAAGAAACTCCATGGGAAGTCGTTCTTTCAGCAAAAACCAAAAGAATGCTGAAGGATCTACAGGCATGTCCGGCAGTTAGGTGAAAAATCCCACTTGAACCTGAAATCATCGAAGGGATGCTAAACCGCGCCCCGTACCGAAGATTGTTGACAAAGGGCAAAATCCTTAAGTCAAGCCTTCAAAGTCTTTGAAGAAAAAGAAGAAGACCAACAAGCCTGTGCAGCCTGCCAAGTATGACGACAAGAGCATAGACTTACAAAAGTACATTGACGTGCTGGAGGAGTACAATCAGGAGGCATAGAAATCGGTCACGCTCGAAAAGTTCCTCAAGCATATTCTTAAGAACAAAGATAGTGACAACAATGAAGAAAATGACTCATCAGAAGAAACCGAATACCATATAGCAAGTTGCTATATGGTCTCCTATTCGTTGTTAAATGATGAAGAAACTCGCTCAGCGTCAGAAAACAACGCAGAGGAACTGGGGAAGAATCGGAGCTAAAATCCATGGAATTGCCAGAAGACCCGATCGATAGGCTGTTAAACGAAGCCTTTTAAAAAAGCAAACCTGACCGAGAACGCGAAACAACCATATACGAAAGGCTAAGCGTCATCGTCAGGATGAAGAAGCTGCGGAAAGATGGGGTCGTAAAGTACTCCAACCAAACCATGGAATAATTGCGACAAATAAGGGCACGATCAAGGCAGAGAAGAGATTCGCCAAAGCCCTATAAATGGGGACAAAGCTGCCACCTCTCGTTAGAAACACTCCCGGGGTCATATGCCTCGATGGAGAGGATTCACATCTGTAACAACCCTAAACTTTCTGTACAATTTTTTTTTCAAAAATACAGAAAGGGGTACTTGAGCCTGAGCATAAGTTATAAATTTGATTTGCTTTTGAACAGCAAGAAGGAGCTTGTATCTCATTGGTAAGACCTTGCACTGCTGAGAAAAAGCACCAGAGTTCAAATCCCATCAGCCACATATTCTTTTTATTTGAAATTCTTTTAATCTTTTAGAAGCCTAAGAGTCTACATGTGCACTACATATAATAGGATAAGTTATAGAATAAACAAACGTGTCCATGCGGCTAGACCAAGCGTCAAGGACACATGGCATCAAGACGAGCCCCGACTCGCCCGACTCGGGCCGGCGAAACAGTTGACTCGGCTGGCGCCGCCCGTTCAACTTAGTCCAAACCCATATTTTATTCAACTCTGGTGACTCTTGGACTCCTCCATAACCCCTGTATTATTTGTTTTTACTGCACATTTACAGAGCACAATAAAACTCATATTTAATCCATTTTTATTACAAATTTTAATACACCCTTTCACTACCGTAAACCCTAGATTTTTCCTATAAATAACAACCCTCAAATCATCCCTCCTCACTCCCAAATCGCTGCCTAAACTCTCAAGAAAATTCCAAGATCCTTTTGTGTGCAAGTGGAGTTAGCAAAGGACGAACCTCCGACGAACTTCCGACGGCAATCCGAGGAGGTTCCGAGGATGAAACGACGCACTAGCAACTCCCACCTCTTCCTCTTTCTCTCCTTTAGCCAATCATCTAGTAAGTCCCTACTTCTTCTTCTCTTCTCTATTCTAAAAATATTCAAAACTAAAACCCGACGGAAACGGAGTTAGTCCGACTTCCGATTCAGTTTTCTTTAAAAACTACAATTTTTCTTAATCAATATACCTTCATATCATCAAATATTGTTCATTAAACATTAACAAACTTAATAAAACAAGTTTCACATCAAACTAATCATTTTTTGTAACTTTTATTATACTTTTTCAGAAAAATACCATATAGTTTAGTTTTAACATAAACTATCATAAATCCTTGTTATACCTATAGATAGATCACGAGGTAATGACCTACCTCCTCACAACACTCATATCTACCATATCACGATGGAATTTGGGAACATAGATTGGGAAAATATAACTTTACATATAACTACCTTCAGCTATTAAAACTTTTTTCTACAAGAAGTGTATTTTAACAAATCTTTGCAATTGCGCCTCTAAAACCCATTTGGGGAACCCATTCTGGATGGTGCGGATTATCGCACATCCTCGGGCCTAGTAGAGTGAGATGCAGACTTTCGCAAGGAGCATACGATTTCAAAAAATTTAAAATACAATTTTCTTTAGTAAATATGATTTCTATTATAAATAAAACTTATATTTTTAATATATATATATAATTAATATCAAAATATCTATTTTTAACATTTATAATATTCCACATTTCCAAAATTCAAGAAAAACATCTCATTTACAAGAAAATACCATACAAATTCAATATTACAAATAAATACCATATATTATGAAATTAGGTTTTATTCACTAGAAATTTCACATTGATAAAATATACATCCATAAAAACTCTAAAGAAGATAATAAAATACTTGAGGTGTATTTTGAAAATTATACAAAATTATTTTTACATAAAACCCCCTCAAATTATACTAAATTACAATAAGGACCTTAGTAAACATAGGTTTAAGCGGGACCAGTCTCTTGAGCCTCAGGGAGACGGAGATATGGGGTGCATGCTTATTTAAGCTAGACAACTTAATAAACGGTGTTATCAACACGGTAATTGTCTTTGAAAAAGACACAAATTCTGCCGTCCATGTGCAGCAGTTACCGATAGCACCAAAACATAATTCAGGATTCAATTTCTTTTATAATTGTCTGACTCAGACTGAGTCTCAATATAATTAATCTGACTTCAATATAATTCAATGCATCAAACTACAATTTAACATGAATCCATGAATCTATGTATTCAATCTGTTCAATCTATATTGACTGATCCGAACCATGGATATATTCTATTTACATGATCATCCATTATATCCGTTCCATTAATGATATCATGGTTTCGGCAAGTCATCCATCTATATACAATATACAATTCAAACAATATATCAATACAATCAAGACATCGTGGGGTTTATAAGGGGTAGATTGGTATGGAAGGTGTTAGAAGTGGCACGAGACTGTAACCATAATACACCTAACCTGAATTCAATTGCCATTGTACCGTGGCTGAATGGTTCCTTGGGCTCCTTATACCTTAGTCTCCGGGGAAGGTGAGACTCCTCTCGTATACACTGGGCTCTTCTGTACCAAGCTACAAACAACTACGTTAACATAACAAACAATATTATAATAGTTATACTCTCTCTTTGTCTATTCTACTTCTCCCTCCTCTTTGGGACTTACCGAGCGATTTGTTTCCTGACGACATTTTCTTTCTTCTTCTTTGGAATGTCGTCAGGTGGATCGGATCTTCAGGAGATCGAGCCCACCAGCGAGGACTTGGACCAGCTAGCTTTCGATCCAGAGCTTTAGATTCCTTGTACACATTTACATTATGTATTTTTTCTATTTCTGTTATGCCACTGTTTAGGCATTGCTTTCCATTCCATGTATTTGCTTTTCAGATGTATTGTAAAAAGAATGTTAATAAATAAAGTTGCTGTTCATTCACATTTGTCTCTTGTGTTCATTTTCCTTTATATTGCTTAGATACGCTTAGCGTGTTTACTTCAGAGTAAATATGTAGCGGCCTCGTCGCGTCCCCTTCACCGTACACCGAGAAGCGGGGCGTGACAGGTTTTGTTGGCGGCCCATGCATGTCAGAGCTGTATGGAACCCTACCATGCAGTTCAGTTCTGTGTGGACAACCTAAGCAATATAACACAAGAACCAGCAACTGAAAACATTCTTTACAATTCATATTCCTTGAATCTTATCATTTCATATACTTTGAATCGATCCTAAACCAAAATTTTCTTTCAAGGTCTTGGATTCCCAAAACAACACCAGCACGAATTTCAACAACACTCCCCCACCACTACCACTCACACCTGCTATCGCTGTTCCGATCAACGAGCAGAAGGCTCTGCTTGAGGCAATCCGAAGCCTCCTGGAAGGACAGCACCAGCAGACTGCTATTCTCTTGAACCTTTCAGAAGCGGAAGCACCCGGAGTGAAGCAATTTTGGGCACTGCACCCAAGAATTTTTCAGGAAAAAAGAGACCTCTGGAAGCGGAGGAATGGGCTCAAAGCGTTGAAGATGACCTGGCAGCAGTATAAGTGCCAGAGGTCGCTTGGGTACGAGTTGCAAAGCTGCAGCTCACTGACAATGCATGGGTTTGGTGGAAGGCGGAAGAAAGCCGTCTTGGTCAACCTATCGAATGGAAGACTTTCCGTGATATGTTCAATGCAAAGTACTTCCCTGAGACTGCCCGCTTTGATATGGAACAACAGTTCATCTACCTGCAACAAGGTTCAATATGAACCAAATCTGTAGATGAGTATGATGCTGAGTTTACCATGCTCAGTAGGTTTGTGGACCATCTCATACCGACTGATTAGAGCTAGGAGATTTCAGCAAGGGTTGGACTCGGAAATCCAAGCTGCATTAGCTACAGGGGATTTCCCAACCCATGATTTGGCTTTGAAAGCTGCCCGACGATATGAGGCAGTGGTAAAGAGGAAGGGCAGATCTCAATCTGCTGGAGTGAAGCATCCTGCCACTCAGATGGCAGGAGGAGGCTCTTCAAGACCAACTGTTGAACCCAGAAGATCGGAAGAAATCAATAACCAGCCGAGTCCAGATTTTTGCTTCTATTGCAAGAGGAATGGACATTTGGTGAAGGACTGTAGGCGCGTAAAAGTCCTGTACTTAGTTTGTGGCACATCCAATCATGAAATTGGAAACTGTCCTTATAGACGCAACTCAACTCACACACCCACCAACTACCCGCAGTGGCCATCTATCCAGGCTCCTGCACCTCTTCTTGCACTCCCAGCTCCACCACCTGCACAGCCTAATCGCCAATTCCATCAGGCACTGAGGAACATGCCTCGAGGGCAGAGAAACATGCTCCAATGACAGAGGAATGTGGCCCTAGTTAGAAGGAATGTACCACGGCGTCAGGCTTTCATTTTAGCGGCCGAAGAAGCAGAGGCCGTAGACCAAGGTAAACCTGGTAATTTCCTCAACTCTTTTCAAATCTCTCGCATTCTTTCGTTCTCTCACATATTTTTCATACACTACCAATAGTTCTATTACCAAACTTTTCTTGAATCTGTTACACTTTCCTTTTATAAATTTCGTGGACAAAATTTTTATAAGGATGGTAGAATGTAACAATCCTAAACTTTCTGTTTTTTTTTCAAAAATACAGAAAAGGGTACTTGAGCATGAGCACACGTTATAAATTTGATTTGCTTTTGAACAGTAAGAAGTTGCTTGTAGCTCATTGGTAAGAGCTTGCACTGCTGAACCAAAGCACCAGAGTTCAAATTCCATCACCCACATATTCTTTTTATTTAAATTTTATTTAATCTTTTAGAATCCCAAGAGTCTACACGTTCACTACACGTAATAGGGCAAGTTACAGAATAAACAAACGTGTATACGAGACTAGACCAAGCGTCAGGGACACGTGGCATCAAGACGAGCCCCGACTCGCCCGACTTGGGCCGGCGAAATGGTTGACTCGGCCGGCGCCGCCGGTTCAACTCAGTCCAAACCCATGTTTTCTTCAACTCTGGCGACTCTTGGACTCCCCCCATAACCCCTGTATTATTTGTTTGTACTGCACATTTACAGAGCACAATAAAACTCATATTTAATCCATTTTTATTACAAATTTTAATACACCCTTTCACTATCCAAAACCCTAGATTTTTCCTATAAATACCACCCCTCAAATCATCCCTCCTCACTCCTAAATCCCTGCCCAAACTCAAGAAAATTCCAAGATCCTTTTGTGTGCAAGTGGTGTTAGCAAAGGGTGAAGCTCCGACGAACTTCCGACGTCAATCCGAGGAGATTCCGAGGACGAAATGACGCACCGGCAACTCCCACCTCTTCCTCCTTCTCTCCTCTAGACAATCATCCAGTAAGTCCCTACTTCTTCTTCTCTTCTCTATTCTAAAAATATTCAAAACTAAAATCCGACGGAAGCGGAGTTAGTCCGACTTTCGATTCGGTTTTCTTTAAAAACTATAAGTTTTCTTAATTAATATACCTTCATATCATCATATATTGTTCATTAAACATTAACAAACTTAATAAAACAAGTTGCACATCAAACTAATCATTTTTTGTCACTTTTATTATACTTTTTCAGAAAAATACCATATAGTTTAGTTTCGACATAAACCATCATAATTCCTTATTATACCTATAGATAACTCACGAGGTAATGACCTACCTCCTCAAAACACTCATATCTAATATAGCACGATAGAATTTGGGAACATAGATTGGGAAAATACGATTTTACATATAACTACCTTCAGCTATTAAAACCTTTTTCTACAAGGAATGTATTTTAACAAATCTTTGCAATTGCGCCTCGACAACCCATTTGGGGAACCCGTACGAGATGGTGCGGATTATCTCACATCCTAGGGCCTAGTAGAATGAGATGCAGACCTCCGCAAGGAGAATACGATCTCGAAAAATTTAAAATACAATTTTCTTTAGAAAATGTGATTTCTATTATAAATAAAACTTATATTTTTAATAAATAAATATATATGTAATTAATATCAAAATATCTATTTTTAATATTTATAATATTCCACATTTCCAAAATTCAAGAAAAACATCTCATTTACAAGAAAGTACCATACAAATTCAATATTACAAATAAATACCATATATTATGAAATTAGGTTTTATTCACTAGAAATATCACATTGATAAAATATACATCCATGAAAACTCTAAAGACGATAATAAAATAATTGAGGTGTATTTTGAAAATTATACAAAATTATTTTTATATAAAATCCCCTCAAGTTATACTAAATTATAATAAGGACCCTAGTAAACATAGGTTTAAGCGGGACCAGTCTCTTGAGCCTCAGAGAGCCGGAGATATGGGTGCTTGCCTATTTAAGGTAGACAACTTAACAAACGGTGTTATCAATACGGTAATTGTCTTTGAAAAAGACACAAATTCTGCCATCCATGTGCAGCAGTTACCGATAGCACCAAAACATAATGCAGGATTCAATTTCTTTTATAATTGTCTGACTCAGACCGAGTCTCAATATAATCAATCTGACTTGAATATGATTCAAGTATCAAACTACAATTTAACATGAATCCATGAATCTATGTATTCAATCTGTTCAATCTATATTGACTGATCCGAACCATGGATATATTCTATTTACATGATCATCCATTATATCCGTTCCATTAATGATATTATGGTTTCGGCAAGTGATCCATCTATATACAATATACAATTCAAACAATACATCAATACAATCAAGACATCGTATGGTTTATAAGGGGTAGATTGGTACGAAAGGTGTTAGAAGTTGCACGAGACTGTAACCATAATACACCTAACCTGAATTCAATTGCCGTTGTACCGCAGCTGAATAGTTCCTTGTGCTCCTTATACCTCTCCGGGGAAAGTGAGACTCCTCTCATATACACTGGCCTCTTCTGTACCAAACTACAAACAACTACATTAAAATAACAAACAACATTATAATAGTTATACTCTCTCTTTGTCATTCTACTTCTCCCTCCTCTTTGGGACTTACCGAGCGATTTGTTCGCTGACGACATTCTCTTTCTTCTTCTTTGGAATGTCGTCAGGTGGATCGGACCTTCAGGAGATCGAGCCCACCAGCGAGGACTTGGACCAGCTAGCTTTCGACCCAGAGCTTTAGATTCCTTGTACACATTTACATTCTGTATTTTTTCCATTTCTGTTATGTCACTGTTTAGGCATTGCTTTCAATTCCATGTATTTACTTTCCATATGTATTGTATAAAGGATGTTAATAAATAAAGTTGCCTTTCATTTACAGTTGTCTATTGTGTTCATTTTCCTTTATATTGCTTAGATACGCTTAGCGTGTTTATTTCAGAGTAAATACGTAGCGGTCTCGTCGCGTGC
Source organism: Agapanthus africanus (assembly GCA_030015575.1). NCBI lineage: Eukaryota > Viridiplantae > Streptophyta > Magnoliopsida > Asparagales > Amaryllidaceae > Agapanthus > Agapanthus africanus. Next base: position 728,166,855 of record CM057342.1, on the reverse strand, counting down.
CCTTCACCGTACACCGGGAAGCGGGGCATGAAAACATCCAAACTACTGCCTATATCATCAGAAGGTTACCCACCCACCGAAGAATGCAGTACCTTCAAGAAGTGGTGGCAATGATATATTGCTCATCAAAAACACTTCAAGAGGATGAAGCGTGAAGCTCGTCGACGGCAAAAGAGTGTGACAGATGCGTGTGAAAAAATGACTGGCAACTGTCATATGGTTGGTACCAGTTCAGAAGGGGAAAACCACCAAGTTCTTACTTTTGGGAGCAATTCTAAGGATGAAATACCCTTCACCCCTCTCTTCAAAGACTCCACCTCCGAAAAATAAGAGGAGGAAAAGAACTGCGAGAATATTCAGCTGCGTAACCGCACACTGCCTGAAAAGAACCTCGGACCTACAAACAAAGGTTCGAGCAGAAAAGACAAAGGGAAAGAGAAAATATCTGAGGAAATTTCCCTCGATGATGGAGTTGTCAAATAGCTCGCAGCCAGGGACCCGCCTAGGAGAAATAAAGTGGATTACAATGTCCTAGCACCTCTTAAGAAAATACCCTCACAGTTGAGCATATTGGATGCTCTCTTCTGGTTCAAAGAGGCACGAGAATCTCTGATCAAGGCATTACTAGAGCCCAATCAGTTCCAAACTTTTCTCGCAGAAGAGAAGATGAAGGATGAGCTGGCAGAAGTTCACACAGCTGACATTACATTCAGCGATGAAGACCTCCTCCTCAGTACGTGCGAACATAATCGCCCGTTATACGTCACCGGGTACTGCCAAGACATCAAGATAGGAAAAATCCTTGTCGACAACGGATCCTCCTTCAATCTTCTCAACATGAGGGTGCTGAAAGAAATTTGCATGAATGTTCAGCACTTGTCCCGAGACCAAATTACCATCTCCGGGTTCGACTTACAGTCGTCATGGACTCTCGGGTCCATAATACTGACACTACGCTTCAGGTTTCTTGTCATTGACATCAAATTTCATGTTATTGACGCCAATACTTGCTATAATGCTTTGCTCGGCAGGCCCTGGTTACATGAGTACAACGTCATACCTTCTACATAACATCACTGTATGAAGTATTTCAAAGATGGCTTGGAATGCACCGTCACAGGGGAGCTAAATCCATTCTCCATAAACGAGGTCCGGAAATATGAAGACACAAAGTACTTCTTACTAGGCTTCGAAGATACAGAAATGTGTCATAAGCCGAAGGATAAACAGAAGTCCACCGCAACTATCCTGATCTTTGGGAGTGATTCCGAGGAAGATGAAGAAATAGTTTACTCAGGGCAACCCCAGAAAGGAAACAGCAGGCCCGGACCATCTACCCCTATTCTGGTCTTTGGAAGCGACTCTGAGGACGAGACCAACGCAATGTTCTCCATCCGTCCGTCAGTGGACGAAGCAGACCAGAGTTTGCAAATCACAATGGCTCCGCCTCGACATTACAAGAAACTTGATGCGCTCGATACATACAGCGTACAAGAGTTACAGACTTTCTACGTCCCTTCCAGGCGAAGAGGTGAAAAGGCGATCCTCTTCTACCAATCTATGGAGACCAAAGTAGAAAAAGAAGTCTGGCATGGTGCCGATTTTGCACTCGACATGCTTCAACCAATCCGTCTGCTAAGATACTATGCGGAGGGATTGAAAAGGCTGTTAAGATGCCAAGGTGCACCCTTCGAACAAACTGTTCGACAAGTCTAATTCTACAAAATGATTTGGGATATTCCTAAGACTCAGCGAAAGATGCCCAATAGAAAGATGGAGACAACCGGGCTCGGATACGTTCGGTCTAAGAAACGATAGCAGATCCACAGCTGCCGCGTCATAAATAGCTACCGCGAAGGGGAAAATGCTCTTCCGAATGGCCGTGACGTTGAAAAAGAGCGGATCTCTCTCTAAGAACATTAAGTCTATCGCTCGAAGTACAAATAGACAAGATAATAAAAGAAGCTTGTCAAAGGAGCCGAGACGATCACGGCCGCAAAATGGCCATTTATGAAAAGGCTAGGACGCAACGCCTCAATCAGCAATCCATGGAGAAGGAAGACTATAATGCTCTTCATCCCCGGCCCGCTGTATATCCCCGCGAAAGGGGAAATCCTGAAATAAAGGTAAAAATAGGGCAAAGAACGCAAACAATGTTCGAAAACAACAAAGCGGATCTAAGATGCCGTGCAATCGAGAAAAGATCGATTGGATCCCGTCCTTTATAAAGAAGATTGGTCGGGAATACTCTTTCCCCTAAGACAAGACAAGGAAAATATTTAACCTTGTCATGAAGCATCAAATGATGATGCTCCTGAAGTCTCGGCATCCCAAACAAATAGATGAGGTCCATCATCCGGATTGTTGCTCTTATCACCGAGTAATAGGTCATCCACTTGAAGACTGCTTCACCTTCAAAGACTAGGTAGATGGCCAGTGTCAGCAAGGCAGGTTCGCTTTATCCGACAGCTGGAGGGTAACCCCGTCGCAAAAGCATGAGTCAAAGAGGATCTATACTATGAGGATGGGACTGGCTCAACATCAAGAATGGAAGTGAACTCGTACCTGCCATATGATAACACTCTCAAAAGAGGAAGGGCACGAAATTAAGGATGACCTCCACATGTGCTTCGCAAATGAAGACGTGGATGAGGTGATCTCAAAGTTTCCACAAGCGCCAAAAGAGCTGGAAGATGGAATACACACCATGGAGGATAATCTAAGAAAAATTGACTTAGGGACAGAGAATGATTCGAGACCAACGTTCGTCAGTGAACTGCTAGTTGAAAAATAGGTAGCTACGTTAAAGGATATGCTCATGCAGTATAAAGACTGCTTCGCATGGAACTATTCAGAGATGCCAGGCCTGGATCCAAAAGAGGCGGTACACAAACTGGCCATATTGCCGGACATAAAGCCAGTCAAACAGACACTAAGAAGAATGCGGCTTAAACTTGAGATGAGTATCCACGTTGAAGTTAAGAAACTAATCGACTCCGGCTTCATCCAAGAAGTTCAATATCCCGACTGGATCGCTAACATCATTCCAGTGATGAAGAAGAATGGGATGGTGCACATCTGCGTGGACTTTCGGGATCTCAACAAAGCTTGCCCGAAGGATGACTTCCCAGTACCTGTTACTGAGCTGATGATCGATAACACGTCTACCCATGAGGTCTTCTCCTTCATGGATGGATCTTTAGGATACAATCAAATAAAAATGCATCCTGACCAAAAACATACCGCCTTCCGAACCCCGCTGGGCATATTCTGCCATAAGGTGATGCCTTTCGGTTTAAAGAACGCTGGCGCTACCTACCAAAGGGCCATGAAAAAGATCTTCGATGACCTCATCCATAAGATTGTCGAATGCTACATTGATGACCTTGTGGTAAAGAGCAGATCTCACGAAGAGCATTGGGAACATCTAAAAATAGTGTTCCGACGTCTTCGGAAGTATAATCTGAAGATGAATCCTCTAAAATACACGTTTAGAGTCTCTTCGGGAAAATTCCTAGGATTCATCATACGATACCGGGGTATCGAAATCGATCCCTCAGAGATCAAGGCAATTATGAAAATGCCCAAGCCAAGAACTTTCAAACAATTGCGATCTCTTCAAGGAAAGCTCGCATATATCCGGCGGTTTATAGCCAACTTCTCCGAAAAATGCCGTCCCTACAGTCATCTAATAAAGAAGGGGACCCCGTTCGTTTGGAATCAAAAGTGCCAAAATTTACTAGACGAAATCAAGCAATACCTGCAAAATCCGCCGGTATTGACCGCTCCGGTTAAGGGAAAACCCCTTATCCTATATATGACAGCCCTTGAAGGTTCTCTAGGCGCGCTATGGACACAAGAGAAAGATCAGAGAAAGGAGAGAGCTCTGTACTATTTGAGTCGAGTTCTCTTGGGGGCAGAAAATAACTACTCCCCCATCGAAAAGTATTGCCTGGCACTGATCTTCGCGATAATGAAGCTCAGACATTATGCCTTGGCACATGAGGTCCATCTCATATCAAACGTGGATCCTCTCAAATATCTGATGTCAAGGGCCATACTAACAGGAAGGCTTGCCAAATGGGCCCTCCTCTTGATGGAGTTCTCGATAATGTATCGTCCCCTCAAAGCAGTGAAAGGGCAGGCCATTGTCGACTTTCTCGCGGAGCATCCGATACCAGCCGAATCCCCATTAAATTGCGAGTTGCCTGATGAACATGCGTTTGACACAATCGAAGGAGAGAAGGAAGAAAATGATTCCTAATGGGAACTCTAATTCGAAGGAGCATCTTCCATAAAAAGGCGAAAGCAAAACACCCCCATAATCAAAGCCGGGGTGGGTCTTATCTTCGTGACTCCGCAAGGAGAGATATTATGTTACGCCCTTTCCTTAACGGAGCCAAGGACTAACAACGAAGCTGGATATGAAGTTTTGATAGCAGGTCTCGAGATCGCTATCGACATGGGAATCAAAGACCTCCTCATATATGCAGACTCCCAGCTGATCGTTAGCCAAGTAAATGGCGACTATCAGATGTGCAAGCCAAAGCTGATAAAGTATGGCGAAAGAGTGCAACAACTGCTGACACAAATGCCTTCCTACATTTTAAAGAGTATACCGCGTGCAGAAAACAACAAGGCGGACGCGTTGGCCAAATTGGCTAAGGAACTGGCTGATGAAGACCTTGATGACGTAAAGATCATTGTGCAAAGCCGCATGGTTCTCACGCCAATAGATATATCTTCGGAAGATCTGGTAGAGTCATCCGAAAGAAAAGAAACGACCGAACAAGCAGCCCTTCAAATAGAGGATGAAGAAAAGGTCAAGGACTGTAGTGAAGTCTTCATAGACTACTTTAAGTCCCGACGAACGCCCGAAAATGCGTCGTTTAGACATCAGCTCATGAAATGAGCTATGTCCTTCGCCTTCATCAATGATACTCTATATAAGAGATCGTTCAGCTCTCTATGGCTAAGATGCCTGGGGCCAGAGGAAGCAAAGAAAGTCGTTCAAGAAATTCACGGCGGACTCTGCGGTTCTTACCAAGCTGGGCCAAAGATGAAGCTGAAGATCAAAAGAATGGGTTACTATTGGCCCACAATGATTCAGGACTGTCTCGAATATACGAAGCAGTGTCACTCATGCCAAATTCATGGGGACTTCATCCACCAGCATCCAAATCCGCTACACCCAACAGTAGCAAGCTAGCCGTTCGAAATATGGGGAACCGATATAATTGGCCCCATTGAACCGGCATCGTCCAAAGGACATCGGTTCATACTGGCAGCGACCGACTACTTTTCTAAGTAGGCAGAAGCAGTACCACTAAGGGAGGTGAAGACGGAGAAATCCTCTATTTCTTCAGGACACATGTCATCTATCGATTCGACACTTCGCGACGAATTATCTCGGATAATGGGCCATCTTATAGAAGTCATAAAATTAGCCGTTTCGCACAGCAATACAAAATAGATTGGAGATACTCTTCAGTGTATAATCCTCGGGCCAACGGTCTAGCTGAAGCTTTCAACAAGACCTTGACGAAGATTATAAAGAAAACAGTGTCCAGAAACAAAAAAAAGATTGACTCGAAAGGTTGCACGAAGCTCTCTGGGTGTACCGAACAACGTTTAAAATGGCTACGAATACAACACCATACATGTTGGTATTCGGCACGGAAGCAGTGCTTCCCCTGAAAATAGAACTCCCCTCTCTACGAGTAGCGGTTCGGTACGAGCTAACAGGTGAAGAAAATGCTCATCTTCGGCTTGAGGAGCTCGACAAACTCGACGAAACTCGCCTTGTAGCACAGCAAAATCTGGAGGCTTATAAGGAGAGAATGACACGGTCATACGAAAAACTGACCAAGCCGAGAACATTCCGCCAAGGCGAACTCATGCTAGGCATCAAAAGACCCATGATCCCCAATCGTGCAAAACGGGGGAAATTCGAGCTGAAATATGAAGGCCCGTACATTATAGATAAAGTTTACTGAGGTGGAGCCTACCTGTTCATGGATATGCATGGCGAAAGACCCTTCCGACCAATAAACGGCCGATTCCTAAAAAAATACTACGCTTGACGAGTCATGACTTAGGTCTATGATAGATGACGACGCTCGTGTCCGCTCGCTATCTTCCTGAGTCAGAACTCTGAGAATAGTATACAAAAAAGCTCCGTCGCCCTAAAAATGACGACAAAGGACCGAGAAGTCCTTAAACTAATTACCCAGCTCAAATATGGCGATACCGGACCGAGAAGTCCCTAAATTAACAACGGACCGAGATGTCCCTAAACTAAAATCTCGCTTCAAATATGGCGACATTTGACCGAAAAGTCCCTAAACTAAAATTTCGCCTCAAATATGGTGATAATGGACCGGAATGCCCCTAAACTAGCGCATCGCCCTCAAATACGGTGATATGCTCCCTTGAGATCTATATTGCAATTGAAGTCCTAACGGCGAAGGTTGCAACTCATGTCTTACTGGCTACACAGCTACTCCAGTGATGAAGCCACCCCCAAATCCCACCGGCAAATAGATGGGTCACCTGCGACGAAGCTACTTCCGAGAGTTTCGCAAAAAAAAGATAAAAAATGGTATGCCCACAAGCAAAATGGGCACGGATGAAAACTCGAAAGGGCGCCATGAGTAAAAACAACAGGACTACCGGTGAGCTTGTGAAAACCCAAATAGAACGCAAACTTGTAAAATAAAAAATTCATGTGCACTTGCAAGGTCCTATCGACCTTGAGAGGAGAAAATACCTGCGTGAGATCCTTACGACTCACAAAGGAGCAATACACTTAGGAATCCTCATGATTCCTAAGGAGAAATTACACTTATGTGATCCTCATGACTCGTAAGGAGAATTCCCCTTATGAGACCCTCACGGCTCATAAGATTCAAAAGCCTTAAGCTACAGGGATCTGAACCTGTTCTTAAGCCGTCATATCCCCCAAGTTGCCCTGCAGGCGGTCCATATTGACCCTTGTATACAATCCATGGGCATGAACAAATATTCCCTTACCAAGTTCTACCAATGGTGATAAATGTTCCCATATGGTGAACGATACTTGTAAGTCCTCTCGACTTATAAAGAGAAAACACTCTTGGAAGATCCTTACGAATTAGAAGAGGAAATATCACTTAGGAATCCCCACGATTTTTAAAGAGAAAATACACTTACGAGATCTTCTCGACTCGTAGGGAGAAATACCTTTATGAGACGCTTACAGCTCATAAAGTCAAAAGCCTCTGCCGACAGGATCTTAACACTGTTTGCTAAGCCATTTTTGTTCAAATCGACAAAGGCAAATGACGATTCGCTCCTGGAAATATCCCAGTTGTAGCGATACTGATGCCAAGGTTGGTATCAGATTCCAAACTCACAATAAAAACAGCAGCAAGTAGAAAAAAATATGCATATAAAAACAGCCGAAATTTTTGGGCAACTCGCAATAAAAATGCAGTGAGTAAAAATATTTAAAAAATTAGCCGAAATAATTGGGCACCACTGATAAATAGCCGAGATGATTGGGCAATCGCGACTTTCACGATATAAAAGATGAAATGATAGAGCATTGCGGAAAAATAAAAAAATATATAAAAATAAAAATGAAACTTTTCTGCCCTACAGGTGAGTCCACACTGACCCCTATACATAATCCATGGGCACAAATGAAAAGGGAATCATATTTTCCCACCAGGCTCCGTCAAAAGGAAGCCAGGTCTTGATGGAAACATCTAAAGCCTAAAGATCACCCTGACGTTCTCCTCATTCCAGCAGGATGCAGACGCAACGTCAAGACCCAAGGGTCAAATAGAAATGGAGTTACGATAAAATCCTAGCTCCAAGTCTTGACGTGCATATACAACTTAGAGACTATCCCGGCGTTCCTTATCATGCTAACATGGTGCAGACACAACGTCAACAAAAGACCCAAGGGTCGAAACAAAAATGGAGTAATGGAAAAATCCTAACTCCAAGTCTCGACGGCGCATATACAACCTAGAGACTATTGCGGCATTCCCTCTCATTTCCGCAGGATACGGACGTGACTATCAAATAAAATTGGTGCAATGGCATATTCTTAGCTCTAGGCTTCAATTGCAATACATGCAGCATAGAGGTCCTACAGATATCTACGCTACTTCAGCAAAGAAATGGCACAGCATTGTCAAAACAAAAATGAAGCGACGAAATTGTTTACACCGGTTTAAGTTTCGTTTACAGATATGTGTGAAAGAAGGCTCATTCATACACGCGTGTGGAAGGTTAGTGCATGACGCGAGCACATAAGTGGCATTTGCACTTAGCAAAAATCCCTAAGGGTGAAGTGCACATGCAAACATGTTGGTTGCAACAATACGATCAGAGGAAGAACGGGTGTTAGAAATGAAGCACTCGGTGGTCAACGATAAAAGGAAAGTATTTAAATAAACATTTTATGCTACAGGAAATAAATCACCAAACACGGGATCAAAAGCACAAGGGTGTACAAAACTATGAATAAAGTTTTCTAAAGCTCTCTCAGCCTTCTCCACTATATCGAAGCGGCGATCTTCGTGAGGAGTTGCTCCCTATCGGTTAATGCCGTACCCATCGGCGAAGGCAGCCATGATGGTCCGCTGAGCCTGTATCTAGCTTAGCAGCTGAACAGAGCGATCCCTCAGAGCCTTGGTAATCAAAAGTGCCTCATGAAAGCACTCGATCTTGTCCTTCGCTGCGTCGAGCATCGCTGGAATCATCTCCGCTGGATGAGGGGGAATGTCATCGAGCACGGACATGAAGATCATCCGGAGCCAAATGGAGCCGATGGGAAGAGAATATTCTCTACGAGTCAAGAGCTCATGCAGCACCGTATCACATTGGTCATCCGTGAGAGCAGTATTCACCAAGCGTGCAACAAAATGAGAAACAATTTCCTCGATAGGCACCTCCTATGGGTTCCGATTAGCATGCAGACGATTGCAAGCCATGACTCTTATCTATTAATATGATTCTTTGAAAGTGAGAGAGAAGAGGAGCATTGCTTAGATTATAAATGGAGGCATTTAAGTCTCGGCATAGAAAATGTTGTGTATGCTAGAACTATTTTCAAGCTCTAACAAAAGAAGGCGTTGGAAAAGAAATTTTGACCCAGGAAAAGCAGAGAGAGAAGGTGAAAAGAAACCTTCATTAGTGGGGCAACGCCCTACATGTTTCTCACGAGGGCACCAGCGTCAATGTGCAAAGCACAGAAAAGCTTCTGGGTAAGAATTAAATTCTTATACGGCGCCGAACGTGTTCCTTACGCCGGCGCCAATGTGCAAAGCACAGAAGCACTTTCTGAGTAAGAATTAAATTCTTATATGGCACCGCACATGCTCATCACGCGAGAGCCAATGTGTAAAGAACAGGAATACTCATCTTAAGAATTAAATTCTTAAGTGGAGCCTGTTCCCTTATAAAAAAAGGGAAGAGGGAAAATCCCCCACCATTCAGTTCTTACGTGTTAAACACGTGAGCACTTATATACAAAAGCATATAGGTGCTGTAGTTAAAAACAAATGGGCTAAAAGAGCCACACGTGGTAAACACGTGACCGTTTATATGCAAAGTATATAGGCGCTGCAATCAAATAATTGTCAAGACGAACAGGCCTCACGTGTTAAACACGTAAGAGCTTTTATGCACCGAAAATAAAGCATAGTGAAACCCATGCTAGGGGTCAGGCGTTAAACACGCGAGTTCTTCTGCTGCACTCTTTGGCAGGATAGAATTGAATTCTATATGGGAAATCTTTTCTTGATTTTTCTCAAACTAGAAAGATCTTCTCTGTTAAACAGAGGACCCTTGGATCAAAGATCCAACGGTAATTATAAAATCACCCACCGATCATCTGATAGAATAAAAATTCTATCTTAGGAAAAGATATTTCCTAATCCTGTTAAGTAAACAAGAAAACTTCTTTATTAAACAGAGAGCCTTTGGATTAAAAATTCAACGATGAATAAAATTCACGAAGTGATCCGAGAGATCATTTTGGATTGATCAAGATCTCTCAATCAGAGATTTTCCTAACAAATCGATCTCTTCTCTTATCCTATAAATAGAAGAAAAAAGGAAAAAAGAAAAAAAAGGAATTTTCCCAGAAGCTTCTGCAAAAAAAAAGAAATAAAAAGAGTACAATGAGATCTTGAGAGAATAAGAGAATTTAATTCTCAAAGAAGAAGACTTTTCTCATCGAAACAAGAGGTAAATAGAGTTCATATGGTCTCTCCTTTACTTATCTAAAGGTTTAACCCTTCATTTAAGAACATAGTTCTTTCCCCGGTTGAGATTTGCAGAAGCAAATCTCCCCACAAGTTGAGAATTTAATTCTCATCGGGGAGATTTTACTCTGCAGATTCAAAACCTAAAGGAAAAGAATTAAGTTATAAAAAAGAGAAAGAAGAAGAAAAAGAACATATAAGAATTTAATTCCTTCAAAAATTAGGGTTTAACCCTATATATAAAGAACTTAGTTCTTCCATAAAAAAATAGTGATGATGATCCAAGATCTTTAAAACCAGAATCGTTAGTGCTTAGCACTTGTTCCCCTCCGAAAGACGGCCAAGACGACGTGAAGACGTCTTGCCTGAGATTCCGGGCAGATGCTATTTGGTTTTATCTGTCCACCTCTCCGAAGATGCCAAGTTGATTTATGGCACCGTGTATCGGAAGTTTAGACGGATGCAGCCGATGTAGCAGACTTCGTCAGATTCCCCCTCTTTCGAGGGGTTTTTGATTGTGGGGACGCTCTTCCCTGCAGGCGCAAGCCCCTGCAGTTAATTACGCTACCGCATCGTGGTAACAACTTTCTCCTTCTCCAGAATTTCACTTCGTGTCGTGTGTGTTTGTTTTGTTTGTGGTTGCCTGTGGATTGTATACGGAGACTAAGTTATGCCGTCGCCCGTAGGACGTGGATTAGTCCAAATCCGTGTTTACTTAGATTTGGGTTTGGGATTTTGGTTTAAGGATACATTAGCCGTGTTTGAGGCTAAGATCAACTTAAACGTTCGTTAAGGATACGTTAGTCCAATTTGAGACTAAGATCAACTTAACGGGATCGTTTGGATCCGACAAAAGAGCATTTGGGCTCTATTGTTCCAGTTTAGGGACATAGTGGTCCATTGCATATATGGCCGTCGGGACCCGTCACCTCTCTGACGACGTTGAAGGATTACAACGATAGATATCAGAGGAGTTCAGAGATGTACCCTTGAACTAAAGTTGATTGGGGGATCTATAGTCCGATTTGGGACTAAAGTCTGTTTGAAGGTTTAAGGATACGTTAGCCATATTTGAGGATAAGATCAACTTAAACGGGATCGTTTAGATCCGACAAAAGAGCACTTGGGGGCTCTATTGTTCCAGTTTAGGGACATAGTGGTCCATTGCCAGTTTAGGGACATGGTGGTCCAACATTCCCATTTTGGGGATGCGTATTGGTTTAAGGACGCATTAGTCCACGAGTTTAAGGACGCATAAGTCCGTATTGTTGGTTTAAGGACGTATTAGTCCATGAGTTTAAGGACCCCACAGTCCGTATTGTTGGTTTAAGGATGCATTAGTCCATGAGTTTAAGGACGCATTAGTCCGTATTGTTGCTTTAAGGACGCATTAGTCCATGATTTTAAGGACCCCACAGTCCGTATTGATGTGTGGTTGTCGGGACCCGTCACCTCTCTGACGACGTTGAAGGATTACAACGACAAATGTCAGAGGAGTTCGGAGATATACCCTTGAACCGGACGTGATTTGATTTGAGGGAGCAGTCGTGCTCAGTCAATTTAATTTGAGGACTTACGGCCAGAATTGGGCTAAGTCCAGTTGAAAATGTTCAACATTTTATTTATCTTTGGCCTGTTAGGCCTTTACTAGGGCTCTGCCCCTGTTTAATAATGCAGTGCATTTTTTCTAGTCTATTAGGCCTTTATTTGGGCTCTGCCCTTTTTTTTAAAATGATGCACAGCATCTGTTTTGGTCTGACAGACTTTTGTTTGAGCTCTACTCCCTTTTTTAATAATGCATTGCATTTTATTAGGCCTGTTAGGCCCTTTTAATTGGGCTCTGCCCTTCTTTTTACTAATGCACTGTATTAATTAGTCTGACAGAGCACCACGTGGCTTGTCAGGCGCTTTGTGCCAGCGCAAGGCGCAAACTCATGTGGGTGTGACACGTGTCACGCTCTGGTGAGCGCAAGCGCAGCGCACTGCGCCAGCGCGCTGCTGACACGTGGCGCGCTATGATGACTTGCTCCAATTTAAGAGAGCAGTGCTCTGTTTTTAGAAGCGCAAGTCGCAGCTGTTCTGTGATTGACACGTGGCGCTCCCTGGTGGCTTGCGCCAATCCAAGGAGCGCAGCAGTGCAAACTTAAAAGTGCAAGGCACTGTTTAATATTTGGATCAAATTAGATCAAAGGGAACAAATTTTTCTTGTTTTCCACAGAGGTTTTACCTCAAATCTCAAGAACCAGTGGTTCATCAAAAGGCAATGCCTTTATACAGAAGTAAATTACTTCTTTTTATTATTATTATTATTTTTTATTGAAGATCTTTGATCTTGTTCTTAGATCATTTATCTTTTTTAGAGGAAATTCTTCTTTTATTCAAAAGGTTTACCTTTTCTTTCTCTGAGCTCTTCTCAAAATTTTGGAGGAGTTCTGTGTTTTTTCTTTCTCTCTGTGTGTTTTAGACTTGGAGTCTAGGGGCCTTTATATAGTGCCAATTGATTTGTTAAATCAGTTAAAGAGATCTTTCTCTGAGTGATTTAGGGATTTTTCCCCACCGTTGGATATTTGATCCAAGAGCTTCTGTTTTACAGAAGAGAATCTTATTGTTTTAATAAGATTAGAAAGATCTTTTCAGAATTTTTCTGTTTTAAATGCTGGCACAGCTGGCGCAAGCGCACCTGCGCTTGACACGTGTCGCGCAGCGCAGAGCGCAGCGCAACTGCGCTGACACGTGTCGCGCAGCGCAGAGCGCAGATCATCTGAAGCGTTGCTTCCTTTATTTTTTATTTTAAATAGAGCCTTGCTCTGATTGGGTGCGCTGTCTTGGGCGCAGCGCTGGCGTATCTGCTTTTGACATGTGGCGCGTTGTGCGCAGCGCAAGGAATCTGAAGCGTTGCTTCAATTTTTGAATTTTTGAAATTCAAACAGAGCTTTGGGGAAGCAAATGCCCTCCCACCGTTGCGCTCACGTGGCGCACACGTGAGTGCAACGGTGGCAAGATCCCAACCGTCGGATCAACTCAGGAGTTGAAAGGGCGAACAAGCGCCTATAAATAGGACCCTTGGCACTCAACAGATGATTATCATCTTCAAGATTTTTATTTTCAGAATCTCAGAGCCCTGCTCTTTATTTTCAAGAACTCCAAGAGTTAAACTCTTAAAACTTTTAGGTAAATTTTTTTTAAATTTAAATTAAATTAATTTTAATTGACAGAGCCTTGCTCTCATAGATCTTTGATCTAAAGAAAACCCCTTTGGGGTTTCACCAACAGAGCCTTGCTCTCAAGAATCCATAGATCTAAAGAGATCTTGTTTCAGGGTTTTTAACCTATGAACAGAGCTTTGCTCATGGACAAAATGATGAACTCTGAAGAGTTTTCATGGATCTTTAAGATCCCAATTTTTTTAATTTTTTAAGAATTAATTTTCCTTTGATGGATTTTTCCATCATTATCACAGAGTTAGGCTCTTTTAATCTTTTAAGGAATTTTATTCCCTTGAGACCAGAGTTTGACAAGTGTCACTCTGTGACAGAGTTTTGCTCTGAAAGGGGGGATTTTCTCCTTGTCTTTAGGAATTTCTCATTAATGAGAATATTCTTTTTGGGGATCTCCTCATTAATTGACAGTCTCATCCAATGATGGGGCTGTCTTATTAACTGATGCATTGTCATCTAGATTTTGTGGGTCCCCATTTGGTCCCCTATCCACTGCATTGCAGTGTGGTACAAATTTTAAAGTTTCAAGTGTCAGAAATTAAGATTATAGCACTGACGGTTGAATTTTGTTCTCTTTCTTTTTGCAGGCAACATGTCTGCTGATCTGTCTTTCCCGTTTGTTCGCTCAGAGGAAGGATTTCCCGAAACGCCGGTGGACCGAGAGGTGCTCGCTCTCATTAAGGATCATGACCCCGAGCACAAGAACCTTCACCTGTGGGGTAGGTGGTATAATGAAATCATCAAGGGTCGCCGAAGCTTTGGTTCCGCGATGCCGTCTGAGCCCATCTCGTCGATCCCCTATGCGGATGAACCCCCGGTGAAGTATGCCGTGGAGGTCGTGAACTGGAATTCGGAGGACCTTCTCCAGCCTTCGATCGCTTCCATTCCCGTGCAGCTGCCGCCGGCCGTGGACGTTCTGGGGCGACGCATACGTCAGGGTGAGGCACGCCCTTGGGGACAGGCTTATAATATTGGATTGACCCCTCGACAACCGGCCGGATATCTGCAGTGGGCCAGATATATCCTATCAGCGAAAAGGACGCATCTGATGAAGATCGGTCTGTACTCCGCAGTCCACGTCTCACTGTTTAAGTACCATGTTCCTCCGACGTGGTGGGTTAAGGCATTCATAGAGCAATGGAACATCCCCTCCCACACCTTCCTTCTATCGGACAGGGAAGTCTCCATCTCCCTGGAAGAGTTCGCTGAGATCTCGGGTTTGCCGGTGAGGGGGGAGCATTATGAGGAGCTGCTTCCTCTTGACGAGTACGTCTTCGCCACCAAGCCGCTGGTATTTGATTTGACGCCGGAGAATGCTATTCAGCACCAGTTTCCAAGTCTAGTGAGGGTGCTGAATATATATGAGGGTCTCTACTTGGAATCGGGGGTTCGGGGAGTTAGTTTTGCAGACTTTATCGCCCGCTTCCTTCGACCGGAGATTTTATCGCAGCGGAGTGAAAAGTTCGCCAAGCTCGACGACCCTTTCGGCTTCGGCTTAGATCATCGACCAATATCGGAAGACGATCAAAAGGATTTCTATCTCCCTGATGCCGCCATCATGCCCTTGTCAGAAATCGCCGCCCCGGGCATTGATGACGAGACCTTCTTTTTAGGGTTTCTGGGATTGTGGCTGTGCTGCTTCGCGCTCCCTATGCACCCGCGCTACATGAGGCCATCCATTTTCTACCCAGCGCATCGGATGGTGGCTGGCCTACAGTTGTCAATAGGAATCGCCGGGTTGGCTCACCTATATAATGGACTCAGCGTGGCGGCGGACGCTAATGAACCTGGGGTGCAGCCTGCCGATTTCCCGATGCACTACTCACTTCGTGGATGGAAATGCATATGCTCGGGGTATTCGGCATCCATAAGAGCCCTTCGTTTTTTGAGAGGTGCAGACTCCCAAGAGTCATGCGGCTGATCGGTGCCTCGATTGTGAATCCGCCCCCGCGGGAGGCTAGGGGGTTGCTCCTTTGTCCGACCTGGTCGGAGCGAGGATTTCTTTCATGGAAAAAGTCGTGACTATCGGCTCGGAGACCTCCAAGGCAGTGTTGGCGCTGCGTGATGGTTTTAAGGATGGGGCCTCCGTATTGAAATCCCGGGAGATTCTTCACCTCTACTCCATCCAGCCGGGCTTCCTGGTGTTCAGGCAGAACGACATGGCACTCTTCATGAGGTACAACCCCCACCGGTTCGCCCAACAATCAAGCTACAACCAGGGGGTCCCACTGGAGGCGTTTTTAGAAGAGCCCGCGGTCACCATGGAGGGGATACGGAGTGCGATGCATCATTTCATGCGGCTGAACACAGGCTACCATGGAGGGGATACGGAGCGCGATTCATCATTTCATGCGGCTGAACACGGGCTCACACTTCTTTATCAGCGAGCCGAGCTGCGTCCCCCGGGTCCTCCACGCGTACGTGGCTTGGTACGCGCACGCAATGGGCGCAGTCATTCGAGAAGAGAAGCGCATGTTGGTTGACCGCAAGGGTGCGCCTCCCGACAGCGACCGCAAGGCTCCCCTGAAGCCAAGGACCCCTGTCGTTGCTCCGTTGAAAGATACTGGAGCTGGACCACCGCGCGTGTTGAGCCCTCCGTGCGGATTACCTCGTGCTACCGCGGATGTGCCACCAACGCCCCGTGCTCCAGTGGAGACGGTGAATGTGGTCTCGCCGGAGTCCGGCGTGGGCGAGGACATCGGGACCCGCCGTCCTAAGGTGCCTGCAAAGCGCAAGTTGATCTTGGGTGCACCCGGGGCTCGCGTGCAGAAGAGGAAGAAGAAGTCGATCCTCTCTGCTGACGTTAAGTTTGGTCAGGAACCTCATGCTCCCTATAGCGAGGGCTTGGGTGAGTACGGGACCAACAAAGGATTAGTTATGCCGCCAGACGACACTGATCTGGCGGCCGCCATCGCAGCTTCAGAGCGATTGGCGAGGCGCGACGCGTGGCTAGCTAAGCTTGCGCAATCGGGTAATCACTAGTCGTATTTTTTTTATTGCATCGTACTTTTATTATTGTCTTTGACTAATGCTTTTCCCCTCTTTTTAAAACAGGCATTTCTACCGAAGAAGCCATCACTGCCTCCCTCAAAACTTTTCAAGAGGAGGAACGGCTCAGAGCATCCTTAGGCCTTGGTACATTTCGGTTCATTGAATCTTTATTCTCTTTTGTTATGGTCAATCTAACCTTTCCTTTGTCTTATTGCAGGGACCGCGGGATCTATTGCGTAAGCCGATGCGGGGACTCTCCCGGGCCAGCTACTGATGTTCCGGTCTCTTCGGGATTACCGCAAGAGTCTCGACTCAAAAAGCCGATGAGGGATGCCTTGAAGGCTCTGGAGGCAACTCTGAACGAGGACAATGACGTCTTGATGAAGGAAGCTTCGAAGAGGTCCGTCTTGACGGATCGGGAGGAGAGGAAGCAGTTGAGGCGTGAGGCGAAGGAGCACAGAGCTGCTTTGGCCATGGGAGCGGGCCCAAGCACCGTTCCTCGTGCTGCTACTCCTTCGGAAGAGCCCCCGGTCGCCTTGTCTACCGCTCACAGACAGGTGGCGCGGGCAGCTCGGGAGGCCAACGATCAGTCCACCTCAGGTAATGTGTCTTTCAAGATTTTGTTGTAAGAATTGTAAACCTATCGGTTCTTATATATCTTGTCCTGTAGGGCCAAGTCCAACTGAAGGAGCGGCGGAAACCACCGAACCTAAGGGGACAGTGGAGGAGGTACTGGCTGAACCTGAGCCGACGGTGGGCGACGTCGCCGGGGTTGCTGGACCTGAGGTAGTAGCTGATGAAACAGTCACGCCTACTGCGCCCGAGACGGCCACCACTGCCGAGCGTGAGGGAGCGGCCAATAAGACGGCTGCTACCGCTGAGCCCGAGGGAGTAGAGGGTGAGACGGGCGTGATTCCTGAGGACGAGCCGGCCGCTCTTTCTCAAGAGTTTGGCAATGCTCCGATTATTGCTCTCCCCGCCTACGGTCCTCCTCCGTCTCCTGGCCTCGCGAGCACGACGACGGCTCCCATAGAGTCTGGTGATGAGGCCACGTGAGGTGGACTCATGTCGATGGAGGAGGGAGACGCCTCCGTTTCGGCTGGCGACTCATCAGGTAAATTTCTGGTTACCTGTCCTTTTCTTTATTCTGCAGCTTTTCTGACAGTGCTTATCTTGTTTCTAACGCAGGCACGGCCAGCGTTGATGCCCCATTGCTCGAGGGAGCGCCGTCAGCTACTGCCTTGGCGGTGGCCACCTCTGTACCTCCTCTCACACCGTTGCAAATGCTGGAAGGTATGGATTCGTGACCCATCAGTCTTATCTTTATTGCATGATCTATGTACTGATGTTGTATTACTGCATCTTTGCAGGGGTGCTTTTTGATCACCTTTATCAGGTGCTACGTCCACACTTCTCCTTCCCGTTGGAGCTTGCTTCCTCCAATGGCCCTGGTGAGTATGGTTTTCAATTAATACTCTTTCTTTTTTCAGTAATAGAATTATTTCTGACTCTTCCCTGCCCTGATTGTGTAAGTCCACGTTGCGACCCCCGGTTCTTACGGGGAGGCGGAAACGGTATAAAATCAAAATTTTAACGCAAGAGGCAACATGGACTAAGCTAGGTCGGGATCTTTACCTAAACTAAAACTAGCATACTAAGCTAAAGATATTTAGCTACTCGGATGAAGATGGTTATACCTAAACTTGAACTCCTTCTCTTCAAGCTCCGATGGTGGTTCGATGGCTCCTTCTCGTTGTCTCCGTACGCCGAAGATAGATCCACTTGAAAGCTCCAACCTTTAGCTCCTTCTTCGTTCTTTGAAGAAACTAGTTCACTTGGTTTGCTAAACCTAGTGAACTAGAATGAGTAGAGATGATTTAGAATGGGATTTTATCTATGGTTCTTGATTCTCAACTCATGAGACAAGAGAACCATAGATCAAGAGAGGGAGCAAGAGGTTGAGGGTGAGAGCAAGAGGAGAGCTCAAGAACAAGAGAGAGAATGAGCAAGAAAGAATGAGCAACTCTTTTGTCTTTCACCCTCTCATAATCCAAAAATGATCATAACTCATCATATCAAAAAAGTCTTATGTGATGGTTAGAAGCAACCATAACCTTATCATGTCATGCACTCATTTTACTCAAATGAGCAAGCAAGAAAAAGTCTTTGGCATGAAATGATAACCATGGTTATCATGATGGTCAACTAGTCAAGCCTAGTCAACCGGTCAACAAGTCAACAAAAGTCAACAAGTCAACAAAGTCAACAAGTCAACGAAAGTCAACAAGTCAACAACCATATCACCATAATACTTAATTAATATAATAGTTAATCACATATCAAATTCTCATTAGGGTTGAGCAAAAAGTCAAAAAGTCAACGGTCAACTGTCAACAACCCTAATGAGAATCCGCTGCCTCTGCCTCCCTGTCAACTGTGCATACACACCCGCATCCGCGTTCCGAGGAACACGAATGCAAACTGGATAAATCCAATCCCATAAGGTACACTAGGATCTGGCTTAAACCAAAGCCCGCTAGTGTAAACTGTCCGGACACTGTACGTGCACAAGTGCACGGATGTGACCGAACCCTGTCGCAAAACCATGCGACCTGTCGCAATACCATGCGACCTCTACTCTTTTGCCTAAAGGCGAAAAGCTTTCTGTGTGGGACTCTAAAGACTCGACACTACGCTGGCAGTGGGTTTAACCACAGACCGCAAGCGGCACTAGCTGTGCGTAACGGTCCCCAGGTAATGCCGACAAGAAGACCGACGAGGCGAAACCCATCTGAACTCCTACTGAGCCTGAGTGTGACATTCTCCGTACAGTCTGGTCTGTTCGTCTGATACATCGCATGGCGGGCCTAGGGGGCGGTAAACGTCAGTCCCCCAATAGCGGTACAAGTCGTGCCGGAGCGAAGCCCAAAACACCCTGAGATAACACTGGAAACCTACCAGTATATCTCGATTGCCCTGGCCAGGGACTACTCGTGTAATGGCTCTCCTAGACACAGCGCGATGTCAACCCCCAATACCGGGAGAGACGAATCCTATCTAACCGTCACTGCCTCCAAGTGCTTCGGGACTGCACCCAACCACTACCTGTTTGCACAACTCCTTTGAGCCGTGGTAGGGTAGTGATCAAAGTACAGTGGGAACACACTCGAGGCGGAGTGACAGTGTCAAGTCAGCGGACTAAGCTGTACTCATGTCACCTGGGAACTGATAACTGACGATAGGTATAATACCAACTAGTCAGTTCCCGACGAGTCCTGTCCAGTGTACCCGTAACCTAACGAGCACCCGCATACTATCTCAAGTACGACGTACTGACGGCTGTGGGACAGACCGTCTCCCACACTGGGATGAGAAGCGCATGCGCTGGTCTACTCCGGAGTATCGATGCCCTGTCTCGATAGTCCTGCGACCAGGGACCTGAATAAGGATGTGCTTATAGATTACCCAGCCCCCACTAGTGTGACTGCCATCACAACGCTGGTAATCAAGCAAAGATCCTAAGGGCTCCACTAATGCGTATAAGTGATATACTGAAATAAACACAAGTACACATTGAAGTAGAAACAAACCAAGTAGCATACTACTATTTTGAGCAAGATTGTATATACAAGGTGAATATCCCAAGCATCCATTAAGTAATATACAAACTAGTATGATACAGTAATGGCCTCTAGGGCATATACACTAACAATCTCCCACTTGCACTAAGGCCATGTACTGGCGTATCGAAGACCTATCATCTCGATCAGCCGCTCGAACTGAGTCTGGGGCAAGGCCTTGGTGAATGGATCTGCAGTGTTATCTTCTGAAGCGACTCTCCGAACCTCGATCTCCTGGCGATCCACGATCTCCCTGATCAGGTGATACCGCCTTAAGATGTGCCTGGATCTCTGATGGGACCTGGGTTCCTTCGCTAAAGCTATAGCCCCGTTGTTGTCGCAATACAGAGGTATTGGATCAACAATGGACGGAACCACCTGAAGTTCTTTCAAGAACTTCCTCATCCAGACAGCTTCTTTTGCGGCATCAGATGCAGCGATGTATTCCGCTTCCATCGTCGAGTCTGCAACGGTTTCCTGTTTGGAACTCTTCCAACACACCGCCCCTCCATTGAGGGTAAAGACAAAACCCGACATGGACTTGGAATCATCCTTGTCACTCTGGAAGCTGGAGTCAGCAAAGGCCTCGATCTGGAGGTCTTTTCCGCCATACACCAAGAACATCTCCTTAGTCCTTCTCAGGTACTTGAGAATGTTCTTTACCGCTATCCAGTGTTTCTCCCCAGGGTTAGACTGATACCGGCTTACCACACTCAGTGCATAAGCTACATCCGGTCTGGTACACAACATCGCATACATTATAGAGCCTACCGCAGAAGCGTAGGGTATAATAGACATGCGATCCCTCTCTAAATCAGTCTTGGGAGACATCTCTTTAGAGAGGGTGATCCCGTGACAAGCCGGTAGGTTACCGCGCTTGGAATCTTCCATACTGAACCTCTTCAGTATGGTGTCGATGTACCTGGACTGCGAAAGTCCTAATATCCTCTTGGATCTGTCACGGTAGATCCGGATACCCAGAATGTATGAGGCATCACCCAGGTCTTTCATGGAGAACCTGTGTGACAAGAACCCCTTGACAGATTGTAGCATAGGAATGTCATTTCCTATTAAGAGAATGTCATCCACGTATAAAACGAGGAATACTACAGTTCTCGCTACAAATCTACTATAGATGCATGGTTCATCTGGATTTTTGATAAAGCCAAATTCTTTGACCGTCTCATCAAAACAGATGTTCCAACTCCGCGATGCCTGCTTTAGTCCATAGATGGACTTAAGCAACTTGCACACCTTTCCGCTGCTCCCACTCTGAATGAAACCCTCTGGCTGGTCCATATAGACACACTCCTCTAAATTTCCATTTAGAAAAGCTGTCTTTACGTCCATTTGCCAGATCTCATAATCGTGGAAGGCAGCAATGGCAAGAAGGATCCGAATGGATTTCAGCATGGCTACTGGAGAAAAGGTTTCGTCGTAGTCCAAGCCAGGTCGTTGACGAAAACCCTTTGCTACCAGCCTAGCTTTATAGGTCTCAACCTGTCCATCTACACCAATCTTCCTTTTGAAGATCCACTTGCATCCTACGGGTTTTACCCCGTCTGGAGCAATGTCCAACGTCCATACCTTGTTGGTGTACATGGACTCCATTTCGGTCCGCATCGCATCCAGCCATTTCACTGAGTCAATGCTCTGAACGGCCTGCTGGAAGCTAGTAGGCTCATCATAATCTATGATGCAATCCTCTCTATCCCCGTCTATGAGAAAACCGTAGTATCTCTCGGGCGGATGAGTCTGCCTACTACTCCTGCGGAGCGGCGTAGGAATGTCCTGTTCTGTTGAACCCTCTGGTTCCACCAAGCTTTCAGTAACAGTCTGTGGTTCTGGAACTTCTTCCAGTTCTATTGTGCTCCCACTTATCTGGGTTTCCAAAAACTCAGTTTCCAAGAAGTAGGCATGACGAGAAACAAGGACTTTTTGTTCCTCTTCACAGTAGAAAAAATATCCTTTGGAATTCTTTGGATATCCCACAAACTTGCACTGTACTGAGCGTGCCTCGAGCTTGTCCGCATGCTGCTTTTTGACAAAAGCCGGACATCCCCATGTCTTAATGTGCTTAAGATAGGGTCTCTTCCCACACCACATCTCATATGGTGTAGTAGGCACGGTCTTAGTAGGAACTTGGTTCAAAAAGGTATGCTGCTGATTCTAGCGCATATCCCCAGAATGATCGCGGCAACTCAGCGTTACTCATCATGGACCGTACCATATCCAATAGGGTGCGGTTCCGTCTCTCCGATACACCGTTATGTTGCGGGGTGTACGGAGGAGTAAGCTGAGAGAGAATTCCGTTCTCTTTTAAATAGTCCAGGAACTCGGCACTTAAGTATTCTCCACCTCGATCCGATCTTAGAATCTTAATACTTTTGCCGGTCTGTTTCTCTACTTCATTCTTATACTCCTGGAATTTTCCAAAGGCCTCGGACTTATGTTTCATTAAGAAGACATAACCGTACCTTGAGAAGTCATCCGTAAAAGTAATGAAGTAAGAATGTCCGCTTCGGGCATGTGTAGACATTGGACCGCACACGTCACTGTGTACGAGTCCCAAGAGCTCGCTCGCTCTTACTCCATGTCCAGTAAACGGAGTCTTTGTCATCTTTCCCTTGAGACAGGATTGACAAGTGGCATACGACTGATATTCGAACGCATTCAAATACCCTTCTGTATGTAACTTCGTCAACCTTCTCTCATTGATGTGACCCAATCTACAATGCCATAAGAAAGTCTGATTTATTTCTGGAGACTTTCTTTTGTGTGTATTCTGGACATTAAAAATCTGTGGTTGGTTTAACACGTATATACCATTACTCAGAGTATCTGACCCAATCAATACTTGATTAAGGTGAATGTTTACAACATTACTTACAAACGCAAATTCATAACCTTCTTTAGAAACTAAAGATACAGAAATGATATTACAAGTTGCGTTGGGTACAAAAAAGCAATTACGCAAAACCAAAACATGTCCATCTGACATTCCCAGGTGATAGTCCCCCACGGCTTTAGCATCCATGCTAGCTCCGTTTGCAACTCTGAGGGTCATGTCACCTGCTTTCAAAACACTACGGTTTCTCAACGCCTGCAAAGAATTACAGATATGAGATCCTGATCCGGTATCCAATACCCAGGAAGTAGAGTTTATTGAAAGACAGTTTTCAATAACATACACACCTGAAGCTGAAGCTGCAACCTGCTTCAATTCCTGTGTTCTGGCCTTCCAGGCCCTGCAATCATTCTTCCAGTGTCCTTTCTTATGACAATAGAAGCATTCTTCCTTATCCACAAGCTTTCCCGCTAACTTTGTTGCTTTGCCTTTTCCCTTCGTATCCACTTTACCAACACCGCCCCTTGGTTTGGCGGGGGCCTTCTTCTTCTTTCCTTTGGCTTTTGCCTTGGACCTAGAAGAAGATGATCCTCCTACAAACAAAGTGGATGTTTCCCTACCTTTCTGTAGGGTGCCCTCTGCGCTCCTCAGCATGTTGAGGAGCTCTGATAGTTCAACCTCTTTTTCTTGTAGGTTGAAGTTCAGTATAAACTGGGCGTAAGTGGAAGGAAGGGACTGGAGAACTATATCCGTATATAGCTCACTCTCCAATGTGATCCCTAGGTCAGCGAGCTCCTCAATGAAGCCGATCATCTTTAGCACATGCTCGGCTACTGATGATCCGACGGCCATTCTTGTCGAAAATAACTTTTTCGACGCTTCGTATCTTGCGATACGTGATTGCTCTCCATACAGTTCTTTTGTATGGAGCAATATGGACTCCATGTCCATATTCTCATGCCTCCTCTGATGTTCGTTGTCCATCGAGGCAAGCAGGAGGCACTTGGCCTTCGCGCTATCAATCTCCCAAGTCTTGCGGATTTCCTTATCCGCGACACTGGAAGTTGGACCAGGGATAGGGGGAGCTTTGGTGGTAAGAAGATACCCCAGCTTGTCATAAGTGATTGCTATCTTGACATTCCTGAGCCAATCTTTGTAGTTTGGCCCTGTCAGTTTGTTTTTATCTAGGAGTAACTTAAGTCCAGTCATGTTGATTGGTCGCTGCAATTAGGAGAGAGAAGAAGAAACACTCAGCATGATGCTCTTGCAAGTTTAGAGTGGTTTTTAGTTTGTCTAAACAGGATGGCTCCCACTGTTTCTCGAATCCCTCCTCAAACCATAAAGGAAGAATTAGTCAGGATCAATCCCACCGTACAATACTTGCTTAACCGTTCAGCCAGGCCGGTGTCGGTACTTCGAGGGAGGTTTTCCAACGCTTTCGCGAAGTTCCTTAATTAAAGAACCTCTTTTCCTTGGGGGCGTAGCCCCGCTAACACCTTTCTAGGCACCTACTAGGTTTATAGCATTGATCGTTAAGTGAGAAATTTCCCGAGGAGTAGCATATACTCACAGTAGGATCGGGATCCAAATATCATCGCGTGACGAAACTGAAGGAATCCTACCAGAATCATCACACTCCAAATGGTATGCAAATCTAGCAAGTTTCAGTACTTATGAAACTCCCGATGTGGATTTTTGCCCCATGCTCTTATGACCTTGACTTTGGCCAACAAATCATAAGTCACATGTCAAGTTCTGCCCGTCGTTCTCCAGGTTAATTTGAATCCACCCGCACCTACCCTTGACTTTGGCCAACAAGGCAGTACGACTGTTCCAAACCAACGCATCTATCTATGCTGCACATGAATACCCAATAGCTACCAATCACTGTGCCTTGACTTTGGCCAACAAACACAGCTTGAATACTATTGACTATTCATGTGAAACGACGGAGGGCTACGGATGGTTTTGGCAAAACCGTGAACGTAGTGAACTTGATTTGGTCGATGGAACGAGATAGCTTTTAAAAGGAGTGGCTCAAGCTCCGTATTTAAAAGTTGTTTTGAAAAGAACCGAGTGGTTTTTCGAAAGTGTTCCAACGACTTTAACTTGGTTTATTATCTTGCATTAGTTCTTTTAATGCGTGATATTCTTGCATTAGTTCTTTTAATGCGTCCCATCATTTAATCCTACCATTGCAGAAAACAACCAAAATATGACGTACGCTTATGCCATTCGCATTCGCCACGGGGCCCCGTCATTACCCGTTAGGTTACTTAACTAACGACAGAGCGGGGGCTGGGCTAGCGCGTCTGTAAAACATAAGCAACGCCTAAATAATATCATATATAGATATACTGTAATGATAAACATTTCAGATCACAGATAAATACATTGGATATACTAGGAATCTGTAATTTGTACGAGCCTGTAACAAAAACAGATTACACGGTCGCGGTGAATAGCCAAAACCCCACCCAAGACCCCTACGGGTGCGGCAAACTACCCGCCAAGTACCCGAAGCGTAGCAACCTCCCTCATCTCCATGAGTAGGCCACTCGACACTTCGGCATACCCGGTAGTTTGTGCACCCCTCCATGGGTCTATCCTAGGAGCAAAAACAGTAAAAAGAAATTATACAATGACGGCTACAACCCCGACCCGGTTGTGCGGCCATACAAATAATTATTACATCAATTTACAAATTTACATGAATTGCAAGAAAAGAAAACTCTCGTCTCACAACCCCCGGCTATTCACCCGCGACAATCCAACATATTTATATACACATTCCAGCACATTACAGATCATGTATAACCCCGACCAATCGACTTATAGCGATTAGCCGACGTTCAATACATGCAAACATCACAGATATAACCATCAAAGTCAAAGTGCAGTGAAGTTCGGAAAAAAAAATACGGAATTATAGGACCCCAAAAGGAAATTTCTTTTCTGGAAAATCTGGGCACATATAATATATTTCAAAAATCCCAAAACCAACACAGACACACACTGCACGAAAAACGATGCAGAGAAGACGACAAACTGCGGCGCTTCCGCGGCACATGCCTACCTCGTGCGGCGGAAGCGCGGCGGTTTGAACGAATTAGGGCAACGTTTTTCTTGGGTGTTCACACAAAACCCTGAGCCGAATTTACAAGTATAACGTTTTTCATTTTGAGCCAAAAAAATTTCAACAGAAACTCAGTTTTTGTAAAAGTTTGGTTTTTGGATTTTTCCGGTTCCGAACTTCGTTACACTTCACTACCAAGCTAGTTTAAGTTTAGTTAGTCTCTGATACCACTGTAAGTCCACGTTGCGACCCCCGGTTCTTACGGGGAGGCGGAAACGGTATAAAATCAAAATTTTAACGCAAGAGGCAACATGGACTAAGCTAGGTCGGGATCTTTACCTAAACTAAAACTAGCATACTAAGCTAAAGATATTTAGCTACTCGGATGAAGATGGTTATACCTAAACTTGAACTCCTTCTCTTCAAGCTCCGATGGTGGTTCGATGGCTCCTTCTCGTTGTCTCCGTACGCCGAAGATAGATCCACTTGAAAGCTCCAACCTTTAGCTCCTTCTTCGTTCTTTGAAGAAACTAGTTCACTTGGTTTGCTAAACCTAGTGAACTAGAATGAGTAGAGATGATTTAGAATGGGATTTTATCTATGGTTCTTGATTCTCAACTCATGAGACAAGAGAACCATAGATCAAGAGAGGGAGCAAGAGGTTGAGGGTGAGAGCAAGAGGAGAGCTCAAGAACAAGAGAGAGAATGAGCAAGAAAGAATGAGCAACTCTTTTGTCTTTCACCCTCTCATAATCCAAAAATGATCATAACTCATCATATCAAAAAAGTCTTATGTGATGGTTAGAAGCAACCATAACCTTATCATGTCATGCACTCATTTTACTCAAATGAGCAAGCAAGAAAAAGTCTTTGGCATGAAATGATAACCATGGTTATCATGATGGTCAACTAGTCAAGCCTAGTCAACCGGTCAACAAAAGTCAACAAGTCAACAAGTCAACGAAAGTCAACAAGTCAACAACCATATCACCATAATACTTAATTAATATAATAGTTAATCACATATCAAATTCTCATTAGGGTTGAGCAAAAAGTCAAAAAGTCAACGGTCAACTGTCAACAACCCTAATGAGAATCCGCTGCCTCTGCCTCCCTGTCAACTGTGCATACACACCCGCATCCGCGTTCCGAGGAACACGAATGCAAACTGGATAAATCCAATCCCATAAGGTACACTAGGATCTGGCTTAAACCAAAGCCCGCTAGTGTAAACTGTCCGGACACTGTACGTGCACAAGTGCACGGATGTGACCGAACCCTGTCGCAAAACCATGCGACCTGTCGCAATACCATGCGACCTCTACTCTTTTGCCTAAAGGCGAAAAGCTTTCTGTGTGGGACTCTAAAGACACGACACTACGCTGGCAGTGGGTTTAACCACAGACCGCAAGCGGCACTAGCTGTGCGTAACGGTCCCCAGGTAATGCCGACAAGAAGACCGACGAGGCGAAACCCATCTGAACTCCTACTGAGCCTGAGTGTGACATTCTCCGTACAGTCCGGTCTGTTCGTCTGATACATCGCATGGCAGGCCTAGGGGGCGGTAAACGTCAGTCCCCCAATAGCGGTACAAGTCGTGCCGGAGCGAAGCCCAAAACACCCTGAGATAACACTGGAAACCTACCAGTATATCTCGATTGCCCTGTCCAGGGACTACTCGTGTAATGGCTCTCCTAGACACAGCGCGATGTCAACCCCCAATACCGGGAGAGACGAATCCTGTCTAACCGTCACTGCCTCCAAGTGCTTCGGGACTGCACCCAACCACTACCTGTTTGCACAACTCCTTTGAGCCGTGGTAGGGTAGTGATCAAAGTACAGTGGGAACACACTCGAGGCGGAGTGACAGTGTCAAGTCAGCGGACTAAGCTGTACTCATGTCACCTGGGAACTGATAACTGACGATAGGTATAATACCAACTAGTCAGTTCCCGACGAGTCCTGTCCAGTGTACCCGTAACCTAACGAGCACCCGCATACTATCTCAAGTACGACGTACTGACGGCTGTGGGACAGACCGTCTCCCACACTGGGATGAGAAGCGCATGCGCTGGTCTACTCCGGAGTATCGATGCCCTGTCTCGATAGTCCTGCGACCAGGGACCTGAATAAGGATGTGCTTATAGATTACCCAGCCCCCACTAGTGTGACTGCCATCACAACGCTGGTAATCAAGCAAAGATCCTAAGGGCTCCACTAATGCGTATAAGTGATATACTGAAATAAACACAAGTACACATTGAAGTAGAAACAAACCAAGTAGCATACTACTATTTTGAGCAAGATTGTATATACAAGGTGAATATCCCAAGCATCCATTAAGTAATATACAAACTAGTATGATACAGTAATGGCCTCTAGGGCATATACACTAACAGATTGCAGTGTTACCGATCGAAGAAGGAGATAAGGGATCGGTCGCGCCACCGGCCCTCCCGGCTTTGCCGCCTGCCGCAGCTGGTATAGTAAACTCCTAATTGATGACTTCCTTATAATTCTTGAACCGTCATTTGATTGTGGTTTGTTTTTTCAGCTGTCGTTCTGGTTCTGGCCCCCTTCGAGTCTCGCGTCATGATGCCGGCAGGCCCATTCTTGAGACGTCCATCTTCAAAAGGTGCTGCGATGAGTTTGGGAATGCTGAGCCGATACGTCGAAGAGCTTGACGCAGATGTTCCCCCATCTGCCGCAGATTTCGCTGCGGAGGTTAATACGATACTGGCGACGCTTGTAAATTTTCATAATGAAGGCGTCGTCGAGTCTTGGGTTAATCACTGCAGGGAGATCGAGGCCCACCTGCATCAGCTGGAGTCGATGCGTCCTGCCCCTGAGATCTTGGCCGCGAGCACTCAACGGGCGGCATGGATCGAGCAAAGCGCTTATTACTTCCACCATTTGGAACAAGAAGCAGCTTTAAGGCTGAGGGAATGCCAAGAGTCCTCAAGCGATACTGCTCGCCTGTGTGCTGAAGTCGATGCGAACGCTGCCCGGGTGAAGGCTATCTTCGAGGGCCTTCTGCAAAGTATTTCTGATGGGCTAGCACTGAAGCAGAAGCTCGATGCCGTTGAGCGTGACGCCCAAGGTCGCAACGCAGCTCAGCAAGCAGTTGAGGAGCAACTTTCATCCTTCCTGCAGCAGCGGGCTCAAGTGGAAGCAGAACTGGCGGTGGCAACCGATCAGGAGAAGGCATTGAAGGAAGTGCACGAGCAATTGATAGGGCTATTTAAAACGCTTCCTTCTCAGTAGCTGCTTTTTGTATCAATTATACACTTGTAATATTTGAATAAAATGTATCCATTCTTTATTCTTTTATACGATTCGCCTTGTACTTAATTGAATTCATGAATAAAGATCCACACATTTTTTTTGCCATGTCTTGTGTCATCTCTGCGCTTTCTTCCTTTTTTTTATTACCAGTATGCTACCTTAGTAAACATGGTTGACAGATGATAGAACGAGCATCTTGTCTTGGTTTCTTTAAGAGGTAGCGATGGCTTAGGCCGCAGGTTCAGATCTGCTGCCTAAGACTTTTCAACTTTATGAGCCGTGAGGATCTCATAAGAACTTTTCTCCCTACGGATCGAGAGGATCTCGTAGGTGTATGTTCTCCTTAGGAATCGTGAGGATTCCTAAGTGCGTTTTCTCTTGAGAGTCGTATGTATCTCACAAGAGAATTTACTCCCTTACGAGTCGTGAGGACTCGCAAGCGATGGGTGAAGTTGCCCTTATCCGCCTTTCACAGGGTCAGGGGTTTGACTCTCGGTCATTGATGTATTGTCGAGTCATGGAACCGGGAAATTCGCCGCGGCTCCGCTTTACTGGCGTCGTATATTCCTGTAGAAACACTAATTTCTCTGCGGATCGGCGCGAATTGAGATGCTCTTGTCAAGGACACCGATTTCCTTGAATCGAAGAGGTTGCCAAGGACGCTGATTTCCTCGGCGTTGAGACGAGTCAAAGTATTCCTGCAAAGACGCTGATTTCTCTGCGGGTCGACGCGAATCGAGATGCTCTCGTCAAGGACACTGGCTTCCCTGACTCGAGGAGGTTGCCAAGGACACTGATTTCCCTGGGGTTGAAACGAGTCGGGGTATTCCTGCAAAGACACTAATTTCTCTGCGGGTCGACGCGAATCGAGGTGCTCTCGTCAAGGACACTGGTTTTCCTGACTCGAGGATGTTGCCAAGGACACTGATTTCCCTGGGGTTGAGACGAGTCGAGGTATTCCTGCAAAGACATTGATTTCTCTGCGGGTCGACGCGAATCGAGGTGCTCTCGTCAAGGACACTGGTTTCCCTGACTCGATGAGGTTTCCAAGGACACTGATTTCCCTGCGGTTGAGACGAGTCGAGGTATTCCTGCATAGACACTGATTTCTCTGCGGGTCGACGCGAATAGAGGTGCTCTCGTCAAGGACACCGGTTTCCCTGACTCGAGGAGGTTGCCAAGGATACTGATTTCCCTGGGGTTGAGACGAGTCGAGATATGCCTGCAAAGACATTGCTTTCTCTGCGGGTCGACACGAATCGAGGCACTCTCGTCAAGGACACTGGTTTCCCTGACTCGAGGAGGTTGCCAAGGACACTGATTTCCCTGTGGTTGAGACGAGTCGAGGTATTCCTGCAAAGACACTGATTTCTCTGCGGGTCGACACGAATCGAGGTGCTCTCGTCAAGGACACTGGTTTCCCTGAATCGAGGTAATGTGTCTTTCGGGTTTTATATGAGTTACCGTTAAGACCCTGAAGCTAGGAATTTAGCCTTCGCTTCGCTTGCTGTGGTGTGTCCGAATCCTGTTGGAGGAGGGACGCTGTAGTGATATTTCGTCTGTTGTGTAGAGACGAACGTCAAAGTGGTGATCACTCCACGCTGGGGTGAGACGATCCCCGATTGTCTTTTGGGCTTTATATGACTTGCCGTTAAGACCGTGAAGTTAGGAATTTGGCCTTTGCTTCGTTTGCTGGCACTGCGTCTGCTGTATCGAGACGAATGTCACGGTTATCTCTAGGTTGTTGGTGAACCGTCGAGATTTGGCTTCGCTTTCTGGTGGAGCCTATTGGGAAAGTATGGTTCCCACTTTGTTTGTGCCCCTGGATTGTATACAGGGATCGACGTGATCTCTCCTGTAGGGAAAAAGTTTCATTCATTTTTTTTAAATTATTGTTTTATTTCCGCGATGCTCTATCATTTCAGCTTTTATATCGCGAAGGTCGCGATTGCCCAATCATTTCGGCTATTTCTCGCGGTGCCCAATCATTTCGGCTATTTATTTTATTTTTACTCGCTGCTTTTTATTGCAAGTTTCCCAATCATTTCGGCTATTTTGCATGCATGCATTTTTACCTGCTGATTTTGTTGCAAGTAGCCCCATCATTTTGGCTATTTCGCATGCATGTGTGGCTCGCTAGCTTCTCGCCGTAAGCCTGGAATTAGGCACCGATTTCGGCATCAACACCACTACAACTGGGATATTACCAGGAGCGAATCATCATTTACCTCTGTCGATGTTGAACAAAGGTGGCTTAGTAAACAGGGTTAAGATCCTGTTGACTAAGGCTTTTGACTTCATGAGCCGTAAGGGTCTCACAAAGGTATTTCTCCCTACAAGTCGTGAGGATCTTGTAGGTGTATTTTCTCCTTAGGAATCATGAGGATTCCTAAGTGCATGTTTCTCTGTAAGTCGTAAGGATCCTACAAGAGGGTTTTCTCCTTGTAAGTCGAGAGGACTTACAAGGGTTGTTCACCACATATCCCTAGTCACGGGTGGGACTTTGTTAGGGAAATGTTTATTCGCGTCCGTGGATTGTATACAAGGGTCAGTACTGAGCTACTTGTAGGGCAGTATCGGAGGTTGTGGAGGTTGCTTAAGCACAGGTTTAAGTCTTTGTAACTTAAGACTTTCAAATTTTATGAGCTGTGAGGGTCCCATAAGAGAGTTCTCCCTACGAGTCGTGAGGATCTCACAAGTGTATTTTCTCCTTAGGAATCATGAGGATTCCTAAGTGTGTTGCTCCCTTGTGAGTCGTAAGGATCTCACGCAGGTGGTTTCTCCTTACAAGATCGAGAGGACCCTGTAAGTGTCTTTTAACGAGATTGCGCCCTTTCGGGTTTTCACAAACACTCACCGGTAGCCCTGCTGTTTTTACTCACGGAGCCCTTTCGGGTTTTCATCCGTGCCCATTTTGCTTATGGACATACCGTTTATTTATTTTTTTTATCCTTTTTTTTATCCTTTTTTTATTCTTTTTTTTTTCTAACGAGGTTGCGCCCTTTCAGGTTTTCACAAACACTCGCCGGTAGCCCTGCTGTTTTTACTCATGGAGCCCTTTCGGGTTTTCATCCGTGCCCATTTTGCTTATGGACATACCGTTTATTTTTTTTAATGTTTTTTTATATTTTTTTTATATCGGCTTTGTGATGTTTCAATCCATCGTAGTTTATCGACATCTCGGTCAACAGCTAGTTTTAGGACATAGTAGTCCGTCATTAGTTGAAGGACGTTTCGGTCCGTCGTTGAAGAAGGCCGGCTACTACTTATAGAGTTTGGGCTTAGGAAGATAGCGAGCGGACATAGTCATCGTCATCTATCGTTGACCTAGGCCGTGACTCATCAAGCGTAGTATTTCTTTAGGAAGCGACCGTTTATTGGCCTGAAAGGCCTTTCACCGTGCATATCCATGAGTAGATAGGCTCCACCCTGGTAGACCCTGTCTACGATCTACGGGCCTTCATAGTTCGGCTCGAATTTTCCCCGCTTGGCGCGATTGGGGATCATAGGTCTTTTGACCACTAGCACGAGTTCGCCTTGGCGGAATGTCCTCGGCCTGGTCAATCTTTCATATGAGCGCGTCATCTTTGCTTTATAAGCCTCCAGATTTTGTTGCGCTATGAGCCGGGTTTCATCAAGGGCATCAAGCTCCTCAAGCCGAAGGTGAGCATTTTCTTCGTCCGTCAGCTCGTAGTGGACTGCCACTCGTAGAGAGGGTAATTCTATTTCGAGGGGGAGTACTGCTTCTGTACCGAATACCAGCGCGAACGGCGTTGTGTTCGTGGCCGTCTTGAACGTAGTTCGATGCGCCCAGAGATCTTCTTGCAGTCTCTCGCGCCAGTCCTTCTTATTTCGGGACACCGTCTTCTTCACAATCTTCGTCAAGGTCTTATTGAAAGCCTCAGCTAGACCGTTAGCTCGGGGATTATAAACTGAGGAATATCTCCAGTCTATGTTGTGTTGTTGCGCGAAGCGGCTGATCTTGTGGCTTCTGTAGGCTGGCCTGTTATCGGAGATGATCCGTCGCGGAGTTCCAAACCAATAAATGACGTGCATCTTGAAGAAATGAAGGATATCTCCGTCTTCACTTCCCTCAGCGGTACTGCTTCTGCCCATTTGGAGCAGTAGTCAGTCGTCGCCAAGATGAATCGATGTCCCCTGGACGATGCTGGTTCGATGGAGCCGACTATGTCAGTTCCCCACATTTTGAATGGCCAGCTAGCCACTGTTGGATGTAGAGGATTTGGGTGCTGATGGATAAAGTCTCCATGATCTAGCATGAGTGGCATTGCCTCGCATATTCGAGGCAGTCGTGGATCATCGTGGACCAATAGTAGCCCATCCGTTTAATCTTCAACTTCATCTTCGGGCATGCTTGGTGAGAACCGCAGAGTCCGTCGTGAACTTCCTGAACGACTCTTTTCGCCTCATCAGGTCCCAGACATTTCAACCACAGAGAATCAAACGACCTCTTGTACAGAGTATCATTGACAAAGGCGAAAGACAGAGCTCGTTTCATAAGCTGATGTTTCGAGGACGCGTCTTCAGGTGTCTGACGTGATTTTGAAGTAGTCTATAAAAACTTCTCTCCAATCCTCAATCTTTTCCTGGTCTTTTATTTGCATAGCCATTTGCTCAGTCGCTCCCTTTTCTTCGGATGATTCCGGAGATATTTCTGCTGGGGCAAGTACCCAACGGCTTTGTACCACGATTCTTACGTCATCGAGGTTTTTATCAGCCAGTTCTTTAGCGAGCTTAGCTAGTGCATCTTCTTTGCTATTTTCCATACGCGGTATGCTTTCCAGCATGTAGGAGGGGATTTGAGTCAGCAATTGCTGTACTCTCTCGCCATACTTTACCAACTCTGGTTTGCATGTTTGGTAGTCTCCATTGACTTGACTGACGACCAGTTGGGAGTCTCCGTATATGAGGAGGTTTTCGATTCCCATGTCGATGGCGATCTCGAGGCCTGCTATCAAAGCTTCGTATTCAGCTTCATTGTTCGTCCTCGGCTCTGTTAAGGAGAAAGCAAAGCGCATTATCCATCCTTATGGAGTTACAAAGATGAGGCCTACCCCCGATTTGATTATAGGGGTGCTTTGTTTGCGCTTCTTCACGGAAGACGCTCCATCAAAATAGAGTTCCCATCGGGTATCACTACCGTCGATCGCATCAAACGCGTGTTCGTCTGGCAGCTCGCAATTCAGAGGAGAATCGGCAGGTATCGGATGCTCAGCGAGGAAGTCGGCGATGACCTGGCCTTTCACTGCCTTGAGAGGTTGATACGTTATTGAGAACTCCATCAAGAGCAGGGCCCATTTAGCGAGTCGACCTGTCAGTATGGCCTTTGACATCAAATATTTGAGAGGGTCCACCTTCGAAATGAGACGGACTTCATGAGCCAACGCATAGTGCCTGAGCTTTGTTATCGCGAAGATCAACGCCAGGCAGTGTTTTTCGATGGGGGAGTAGTTTCTTTCTGCCCCCAGAAGAACTCGACTTAAGTAATAGAGAGCTCTTTCTTTCCCCTGGTCGTTCTCTTGTGCCCATAATGCGCCTAAGGAACCTTCGAGGGCTGTTGTATAAAGAACGAGAGGCTTTCTCTTGACCGGAGCAGCCAACACTGGCGGATTCTGCAGGTATTGCTTGATTTTGTCCAGCACGCTTTGGCATTTATGATCCTAGATGAACGGAGTTCCCTTCTTCATCAGGTGGCTGTAAGGACGACACTTGCCTGAAAGATTGGCTATAAATCGCCGGATGTACGCGAGCTTCCCTTGGAGAGACCGCAATTGTTTGAGATTCCTTGGCGGAGGCATTTCCATGATCGCCTTGATCTTTGACGGATCTATCTCGATACCTCGGTGTCGGACGATGAATCCTAGGAATTTGCCCGAGGAAACTCCGAATGCGCACTTGAGAGGGTTCATCTACAAGTTGTATTGTCGAAGGCGTTGAAATACGGTCTTCAGATGCTCGAGATGTTCCTCGTACGATTTGCTTTTAACCACGAGGTCGTCGATATAACATTCGACGATTTCATGTATAAGGTCATCGAAGATCTTCGTCATGGCCCTTTGATAGGTGGCACCGGCGTTCTTTAGACCGAAGGGCATCACCTTGTAGCAGAATATTCCCAGAGGGGTCCGGAAAGCGGTGTGCTTCTGGTCTTCGGGATGCATCTTTATCTGATTATACCCTGATGAGCCGTCCATGAAGGAGAAAATCTCACGAGTGGACGTATTGTCTATCATTAGCTCGGTGACTGGCACTGGGAAATCGTCCTTCGGGCAGGCTTTATTGAGATCCCGGAAGTCCACGCATATGCGCACTGTCCCATTTTTCTTCATCACCGGGACGATGTTGGCGATCCAATCAGGATATTGAACCTCTTGGATGAAGCCAGAGTCGATTAACTTCTTGACCTCGGCGTTGATACTCATCTCAAGCTCGAGCCGCATTCTTCTCGGTGCCTGTTTGACTGGCTTGACGTCCGGGGATATCGCCAATTTACCACAGCAATCTCTGGATCTAGTCTTGGCATCTCAGAATAGTTCCATGCGAAGCAATCTCTATGCCGCATAAGTACGTCTTTCAACGCAGCCACCCTTTCTTCAGATAGCAGCTCGCTGACGAATGTCGGTCGCGGGTCGTTCGCCGTCCCCAACTTAATTTTCTTGAGGTTATCTGCAGTGGTTTGTATTCCATCTTCCAGCTCTTTCGGCGCTGGTGGAAATTCTGAGATCACCTCGTCGTTGCTGTTTTCGAAGCACCAGAGAAGATCATCCATATCCTTAGGGTCTTCTTTTGATATTGTTATCATATGACAAGTACGAGCTTGTTTCCAAGACCGAGGTGGATCTGATTCTGCTCTTGTGGCCTTGGGTTCATGCTTCTGTGGCGGCGTTACGCTCCAGCTATCAAATAGAGCGAACTTGCCGAGCTGATACTGATCTTCGACCCAGTTCTTGAAGGTGAAGCAATCTTCAAGAGGATGCCCTATTACTCGGCGATAGGAGCAATAGTTTGGGTGAGAGACTTTGCCTTCTTGCTCGGGGTGTTTGGACTCTGGAAGCGTAATCATTTGGTATTTTATAGCTCGGTCAAGTATCTTCTTCGTCTTGTCATGAGGAAAAGAATATGCTCAACTCATCTTCTTTATAAAGGACAAATCCGGACCGCTCGACTCCCGCTTGCGTGGCTTCTTAGTCCCGCTTTGTTGTTGTCGAGCGCCTTTTTCGCTTTTTGACTTGTTTCTGCCTCTGCGTCGAGCCTTTTTTATAACAGGTTGACAGGGAGCGGCATTTTCATCTTTCGCGGCCTGCTGGAGGAGGCGTTGCATTTTGGCTTTCTCGTAGATGGCCATTTCGCGGTTGTGGTCGTCTCAGACTTTTTGACCAGCTTCCTTTATAAGCTAGTCCATCTGTTCTTTTAATGACGGATTGGGCATTTTTACGTGGGGGACTTTTTCTGGCTCAGGGTTAGCGTCCTCCCATTGAGCATCTCCTTCTTCATTGAAGTCATGTACGACGTAGCAGTCACGGAGTAGCTCTCGTTTCTTGGACTAAATGTATCCAATCCCGATTGTTTCCATCCTCCCACTAGGCAACTTGTGCTGAGTTCCGGGAACGTTCCAGACCCTGTCATAGAACTTAGCTTTTCGAGCGGTCTGTTTGAAGGATATCCCCTGGCGCTTCAACAGCCTTTTCAAGCCTTCTGTATAATATCTAGGTAGACGGATGGGCTGAAGCCTATCAAGCGTAGGATCCGCACCGTACTAGATTTCTTTTTCCACTTTGGTTTCTTCAGAGCGGTAGAATAGAATTGCCTTTTTGCCTTCTTGTCTGGGAGGAACATAGAACGTTCGCAGCTCCTCTACACTGTAGGTACCGAGCGCGTCCAGTTCTTTATGATGTTTAAGTGGAACCATGGCGACTTGCAGACTTTGCTCTTCGTCTATGAAAGTTTGTATTGAAGGTCGAGCAGAGAATATAGCATGGACCTCATCTTCCGAGTCACTGCCAAAGGTCAACATGGGAGCGGACGGTCCTGGCTTGTTGTGTTGGGGTGGACCTGAATAAACTATCTCCTCTTCCTCCTCGGTATCACTCCCGAAGACAGGGATGGTAGCGATAGCTTTGTTCTCCGGCTTGTGACACCTCTCCGTATCTTCAAAATCCGGTAAGAAGTATTTTGCATCTTCATATTTGCGGACTTCGTTCACGGAGAATGGGTTTAGTTCTCCCGTTACGGTATACTCGAGACCATCCTTAAAATATTTCATACACTGATGCTGTGTAGAAGGGATGATGTTGTACTCGTGTAACCATGGTTGGCCGAGCAGAGCATTATAGCATGTCTTGGCGTCTATGATGTGGAATTTAATGTCCGTGACGAGCAGCCCAAAGCGTAACGTCAGTATCACAGACCCGAGAGTTCGTGATGATTGAGAGTCGAACCCGGAGATGGTGATCTTATCCCGCGCAAGGTGCTGGACGCTCATGCAGATTTCTTTCAACACCCGTACATTGAGGAGATTGACGAAGGATCCATTGTCAACCAAGATTTTGCCTATCTTTATATCATGACAGTACCCTGAGACATAGAGAGGACGGTTGTGCTCGCACGTCCCGAGGAGAAGGTCTTCATCACCGAAAGTGATATCGGCTGTGTGTACTTCCTCCAGCTCGTCCTTCATCTTTTCTTCGGCGAGAAAAGCTTAGAATTGATCGGGTTCTTGCAGTGCTTTGATTAATGAATCTCTTGCTTCTTTTGACAGTAAGAGGGCGCCAAGAATGCTGAGCTGCGAGAGTAACTTCCTCAGGTGCGCTAGAACGTTGTAATCCACCTTATTTTTCTCTGGCGGGTCCTTGGCGGTTAATTCTTCCATGACTTGGTCATCTAGGGCGATATCCTCAGAGACCTTTTCTTTCCCATTGTCTTTTTTATTTGAGGGTCCAGGATTCTTTTCAGGTAGCGTACAATTACGCAGCCGGATATTTTCACAGGCCTTCGGCTCTTCCTCTTTTCCCGAGGTGGACTCTTTAAAGAGAGGGCTAAGAGCCATTTCCTCGTCAGAGTCGCTCCCGAATGTGAGAACTTGCGCCTCCTCGGCGTTAACCATGCGACAATCGCCGGTGGTTTTTCTAAGCTCCTCGGTCGTACTTTTCTGTTCCCGACGAGTTTTGCGCTTCTCTCGCTTAAAATGTTGCCGGTGAACAACGTATCCCTGCCACCATTTATTGAAAGTTTTGCACTCTTCGGTGGGGTGCAAAATCTTCCGATGATACAAGCAGTAGGAAGGGTGCATTTCCGCTTTGCCAGCAATGTTTCCTTCAGAGGGTGGTAGCTTCATACCCATTGATATGGCTTTAGCAAACCTTTTCCTTGTCTTGAATTTGCTTTTATCTGCGGTGGATGTACCTTGATCCGGCCGGAGTGTCTCAACTCTTTCGTCTAGTCGCCGGCGCTTGGCCCTTTCAAATATGACCGCTTCGCGTTCCCGATTAGCTTTACTTTTCAAAAGAGCATCGTTGAGGAATGCGTCAATTGTTTCATCCGATGGCCCCAGAAGTTCCGGTTTAGGATCTGCCCCCAGCTTCTCAGTGCAAGGAGTTTCCTCATCGTCTACAAACGAGTGGGAGATCATATGAAAGCTCGCCACGTATTCCTCGGATTCATCTGACGAGCTTTCTCCATCATCTTCCTCCTGAAAGACGTGGCTGAGGAACTCTTGGAGTGTGATGGGAGTCCATGCCTTTTGATTGTACTCCTCCAGCGCGTCGATTTGTTTTTGTAAGTCCGTGCGCTTGTCGCTAGGCTTCACGGGCTTCTTGGATTTCTTCTTCTTCTTCTTTGAAGATTTTGACGGCTGGGTGTGAGCGCTCGGGCCATCACCATCGATCTTCAGAGTTGGGCGCGGCTTGAGCATCCCTTCGATGATCTGGGGTTCTAGCGGGTTCTTCCACCCGATCGCCGGGCACGTCTGGAGATCATTCAGCATCCTTTTGGTTTTAGCCGACAGCACGACTTCCCATAGAGCTTCTTCAACAAGGGAACACGTTGCCCCCGGCGTATTCACCTTTTTAGGGGTATGAGGCTGCGGCGGGTTCACCTTCCATCTTTCGGACAACGCGAACTTGCCTTGTTAG
Organism: Agapanthus africanus; assembly: GCA_030015575.1. Classification (NCBI taxonomy): domain Eukaryota; kingdom Viridiplantae; phylum Streptophyta; class Magnoliopsida; order Asparagales; family Amaryllidaceae; genus Agapanthus; species Agapanthus africanus. The sequence goes on along the minus strand of CM057342.1, from coordinate 728,127,407 downwards.
TATTGGTCTTCAATCCAGTTTTTGAAGATGTAACAATCTTCAATCGGATGACCAAATACTCGGTGATAGGGACAGTAATTAGGATCATTGACGTCGTTTGGCTGCAATGGACTTCTTGAATTTGGCAGATTGATGAGTCGGTTGCGCAATGCCAGCTCGAACAGTCTTCTCGTTTTATCTTGAAGAAACGAATAAGGACGTCCTAGCCTCTCCTCGAGGGGTATGCATGGACGCATATTGTTTTGACGGACAACCAGCTTCAAGTTGCTCGGCTGTTGTTGAGCATTGGCGATGACGATCGCTTTTCCCTTCCCCTTCTCATTTCGAGAATCCGGCTTTGGAGGAGACGGTCTATGGGCCATCTGGTCCATTTGGGCTAATTTGTCGATCAAGGCCTGGAAGGTAGTTGGCTTGAAGAATATCATGAATTGTGAGATGGTCGCTTGCGGATCAAGAGTGCCCACGAACATGCCCACCGCAGGAGCCTCTTCTATGCGTTTTTCGCATTTCGACCATAGGTTCCTCCACCGTATCGCGTATTGGACCCACGTCTCACCCGGCTTCACCCTGGCATTAATCAATGCTGTTATCGGGGTGCGTTTGCTGGCGCTTGTGAATCGTTGTGTAAATAGCAACTCCATCTCCGCAAATGTTTTGACAGAGTCGTTCGGAAGCTCGGAGTACCATTCGAACGCCGTCTCCGACAGGCTGCCGACGAACTGGCGAAGTAGCAATTTATCATTACCGCTGGTGTTACCGCATAAGGCCCTGAACTGGGCAAGATGTTGATGGGGATTGCCTGTCCCCTTATAGACATGGAACTTTGGGATCGTGTAGCCCGGCGGGTACTTGATCTGATCATACCATCTCGGATATGGTCGTCCCGTTTTAATGACCTGACTGGCTGCCTCCGTTGCCTGATGAACTCGTATCTGCCGTGCTATATATTCATCCAGGGCAGATTTCGAAATTGTCTTCTCCTTGGCTGCTGAAAGAGCCGGCGGTGGATTCGACGTTTCTCCCCTGTCATCTTCAAGGACGATCGGAGGATCTTCGGTAGGAGGATCCTGCTGGATCATCATACCCACCATGTCCTGGAACAGAAGGGCCATTCGTTTTATATTGGCTGCTTGTTCCGCAGCCTCTCTGTCTTTCTTTTCAAGCATCCTGCGAAGGAATCCGGCATCGGTTTCTTGCTCCTGTCGCTGATCCGAGGATGCTTCTGGGATTTCTTTTGGCCCGGTGAGTGCGGCCATCGCAGTCATCATTTCTTGGAGCTTCTGCTGCTGCTCCTGATCTTTAGTCACCGATCGCGTAAGCGGTCTATGACCTGTAGATGTACGGCTGTCCTCTTTCCCGGACACCATGTAGACGGTATGGACCACAATGCCCCCGGACTTAGGGCGTTTGGGTTCACTTCCTTTGACATTTGCCACGGGCGTGGGGACTTTCTTCGGCCTTCTTCTCTTGTGGGCCGTCATAGTCGAGGGGGCCGTTGTAGCGGGCACCCAAGTGGTTGTCGCCCTTTGCTGTTTGACAGGACGGTTCTTTTCTTCCTGAACTTTCACCCTCTTCTGCCGGCGAGAGTGATCTCGATCGATCACTGAGTCCTGAACCCGCCGCCAGACCTTGTAAATTTTGGAGGACAGCCGTTGAGGGGGCTGCTCCGGCTTTGTTTCTGTAACATTCTCCGCGGGCGGAGGAGATCTTTTCAGCGTGGCAGTCGGAGAGTTCTTGCGCACCCTCCTTAGCGATTCAAAGCTGTTCCCAGTCGGAACAGCAGCATCTATTTCCACCATTGGAGCTGGTGGAGTTAACCCAGAGGGGGTGTTGCCCCCGGCCTTCCTTACTCGGCGCCAGTGGCGACGTCGAGCATGTCGAGCTGTTGGGGCTGGTTCGGTGATGGGGATGGTTTTGTCTTGCTCCCGGTCCAGATGAGGCGCCGCTGGTGCCAGCCTCTTGAAGACTGATGTCTTTTGAGTAGCAGTGTCCAATCTGTCAATGACAGACTTTCGAGCAGGAACGGGAGCCGGAATAGTTAGCCTTATAAAGACCGACTCTTTAGCAGGAGAAGCCATCTTGACGAATTCAGGAATAGAGATGGCTGTCTTCTTCGGGATGGCCATGTCAGGGGTCATGGGCTTCTTGGCAGGCCCATCAGAGTTCAGGCTCAGTCTGGTGAAGACCGAGGAGTTGGCATTGGACGACCCGTTGAGAGGGGCCGTGGTAGTAATGAGTCGATCAAATACCGACTTCTTTGAAGCTTTCTGAGGCAGCGGGACATTAACATTCATCGGCGGGAGCATGGTCCCGAAGAACAGGCCAGTGGTAGCCTGAGTCACTTGTTCCACCGGCATAGCAAAGATGGAGCCCGCTTGAGGCCCGTAAGCCACACCTCCAGGTGAGGCGGAGCGTCGGTTGCATTTGCATTTGGAGCAGTTCGAGCAGTTGGATGCCATTGCTGTTTGATTTCTGCGCCAAGCAAGAGACCAAATCTTAGTAACTTGAAACCCAAAGGCAACCATTAACAAACCGCGATTCGTTCGCGAAGACGACACACGAAGTGTGGAGTGGAAAGAGGAAAAGGTCCCACCGGGCGTGCCAGAATCTGTTCCCCTCCGAAAGACGGCCAAGACGATGTGAAGACGTCTTTCCTGAGATTCGGGGCAGATACTATTTGGTTTTATCTGTCCACCTCTCCAAAGATACCAAGTTGATTTATAGCATCGTGTATCGGAGGTTTATACGGATGCGGCCGATGTAGCAGACTTCGTCAGATTCCCCCTCTTTCGAGGGGTTTTTGATTGTGGGGACGCTCTTCCCTGCAGGCGCAAGCCCCTGCAGTTAATTACGCTACCGCATCGCGGTAACAACTTTCTCCTTCTCCAGAATTTCACTTCGTGTCGTGTGTGTTTGTTTTGTTTGTGGTTGCCCGTGGATTGTATACGGAGACTAAGTTATGCCGTCGCCCGTAGGATGTGGATTAGTCAAATCCGTGTTTACTTAGATTTGGGTTTGGGATTTTGGTTTAAGGATACGTTAGCCGTGTTTGAGGCTAAGATCAACTTAAACGTCCGTTAAGGATACGTTAGTCCAATTTGAGACTAAGATCAACTTAACGGGATCGTTTGGATTCGACAAAAGAGCATTTGGGCTCTATTGTTCCAGTTTAGGGACATAGTGGTCCATTGCATGTATGGCCGTCGGGACCCGTCACCTCTCTGACAACGTTGAAGGATTACAACTGTAAGGTTAGTGTAGCACCCTATGAAGAGTTTTGAAGCATCACATGACCCAAAGTTTTAATTTTTAAGGTGCTAAACTAACATGCAAGGGGATCGATCCTAGAAATTAGGGTTATAAAACTACAAGCTAGTAAAGATTAGGGTTTGAAGGCTACAACCTTTGTAGCTCCCCTTTTTTGCTTCACTCCTTAGGCTCTTGGGTGTTGGAAGAAGGTCCTCTTGTTGTCCTCTCACGTCCACGACGATCCACCCGGAGTTTCCCGTCCAAGCTAGCAAATTTGGAAAAACCAAGAGAACACTCTAATCAAGTCGGCTAAACTTGATTAGAATGATGTTGTGGCTATGGATCTCACTTCAAAATCCTATTTTTATGAGTATTTTACTCTTTTATAAGAACTAGAGAGCAAAGCATGGAGGTTGATGAAGATGGTGGTCTTTTGTGAAGAAGAGAATGAATTATATCTTGAAAGAGAAAAGAAAAATAACTATATATATTTTTCTTTCTCATAACCAACCATGGTTAGATTTAAAGATATCATTTGATTTAAGTTAAAAGCACAATAAGAAAATGAACCATGGGTTAAAAGTTAGGTGAGCATGGTAGAGTTTAGAAGAGTGTAGAAACTCTTAAATGATTTAACCCATTTTTCATTTCCTTTTGCTTTAATTTAAATCCAATAATAATCCAAAAATAACCATGGTGTAATTCTTATATATCCACCATTCTCATTGTATAAACAACCATGATAAAGTGATGTATGTATGCATGTGTGCATGCACATCCACATGTGCAAGAACAAGAATGAATGCATACATGCATGCATGCATCCTAAATAAATAAAATAGGATTTTGTAGTGAGAAGCTAATGATAAATCAACACTTGATTCACTAATCCGGTCATATCACATACGACCCGACCATTAGCAAGCCGCCCAATTAATATACGGTATCCCATACACGCATTTTAATCGGGTCCAAGCGCATATCTCATACGCGCATCACAACGTTTCGCCTGGACTAGGTAACTCCTATGTGGGACTCTAAGACTCGTCAATACGCCGGAATTGGGTGATGATCACATCAAGCACCCCCAAGCCGCAAGCGGTCAGCTAAACGTAACGGCCACCCGGGTATTGATCGATCAGAAGAAAACAAGCGAACCTGTTACAACTCCCGTCGAGCCATCCGGCAACACTACCGTACAGTCCGGTCTCTTCGTCAGATATGCTGCATATCGAGCCTAGGGATGGTCACGTCGATCCCAATAACTCAATAAGTCGTGCCGGTGAATGGTCTATAACAGATCGAGAAACTACTGATAACACTTATCAGCAAATCTCAGCAGCCCTGGCCAGGGACTTGCTGTTATAACCAGTCGGGCACAGTACAGCATCAACTCCCAATATCGGGAGAGACGAAACCCCTCCTATCGCTCATTGCCTTCGTGTGTCTTGGGACTGTACCCAACGGCCACCTGCTTGCACGACTCAGTAGAGCCGTGGTAGGGTGGTAATCAAAGTACAGTGGGAGAACACACAAGGCTCTATGACGATCTCGGGTCTACAGACTAACCTGTATCAGTGTCACCTGAGAACTACTATCCGACGATAGATATAATTCCATATAGGAGTTCTCGGTGAGTCCGTCCAGTGTACCCAGTCACCACTGAGCACCCGTATATGATCTTGATGTCAAACATCGATGAATGTGGGAACATTCATCGCCCATCGTATGGGTTTAGTATCATATACGCTAGTCTACTCTGGTATATCAATGCCCCGTTTCGATATACCTACGACTAGGGACGTTCCAGGATATGCTTATAGACTACAGATGTCCCACTAGTATGATCTCCATCATAATCAGAGTAGTCAAGCCGATATCCTCAGGGCTTTATCAGCATGTGTGAATGAATAGAAGCATGATCAAATAAACATGTCAGATAAAGAAGTACCAGATAGCATACTATCATGTCGAGCAAGAATGCAAACTGAATATATATACATGTATAGATATATCCACTATCACATAATGGCCTCTAGGGCATACATATATCCAACAATCTCCTACTTGCACTAAGGCCAGTTATTGGCGTATCTCATACCCAACATCTCAAAAAGTCGCTCATGCTGTGGCTGAGGGAGGGCCTTGGTGAGTGGATCCGCGGCGTTGTTCTTTGTGTCTACTCTCTTAATCTCGATCTCGCGGCGATCTACAATCTCCCGGATCAAATGAAAGCGCCTCAGGATATGTCTGGACCGCTGATGGGATCTGGGCTCCTTGGCTAACGCCATCGCCCCATTATTGTCACAATACAAAGGTATTGGATCAATAATGGTTGGAACTACTCCTAGCTCCGAGACGAACTTCTTCATCCAGACGGCTTCCTTGGCGGCATCATTTGCAGCAATGTACTCAGCTTCCATCGTAGAGTCTGCAACGGTATCTTGTTTGGAACTCTTCCAACTTACCGTCCCTCCATTGAGGGTAAATACAAACCCTAAGATAGATTTTGTGTCATCCTTATCGCTCTGGAAGCTCGAATCGGTAAAGGCCTCCATTTGGAGATCCGTATTACCATACACCAAGAACAATTCTTTAGTCCTTCGTAAGTACTTAAGAATGTTCTTCACAGCTGTCCAGTGGTTCTCCCCTGGGTTGGATTGATACCTGCTTACGACACTAAGTGCATAAGCTACATCTGGGCGTGTACATAACATCGCATACATTATAGATCCTACTGTCGAAGCATAAGGTATAATGCTCATGCGAGCTCTCTCTTCATCGGTCTTTGGACAAGAATCCTTGGAGAGAGTGACTCCATGGCAAGCGGGTAAGGCACCCCGGTTGGAGTCTTCCATACATTGTTGGTGTACATAGACTCCATTTCGGATCTCATGGCATCCAGCCACTTCACAGAGTCACCACTCGTGATAGCTTGCTGAAAACTGGTAGGATCATCATCATCCATGATGCAATCTTCTCTGTCACCATCAATGAGGAAACCGTAGTACCTCTCCGGTGGGCGAGAAGTCCTACCAGACCTACGGAGTGGCCGAGGTTCTTCAGTTTCTGTTGCAACAGCCGGTTCAACCAAATCGTCATTTGTAGTTTGTGTCTCCAGAACCTCTTCTAGATCTACTACCTTGCCATCATCTTTATCTGTGAAAAACTCTTTTTCCAGGAATGTGGCATACTGAGAAACAAACACCTTTTGTTCCTCTTTGTGGTAGAACAGATATCCATAAGAATTCTTTGGATATCCCACAAAGTTACACATGACTGACCGTGTCTCGAGTTTGTCCGGATTCTGCTTTTTAACATAGGCCGGGCAACCCCAAATCTTAATTCTTTTAAGAGATGGTCTCTTCCCATTCCATATCTCATATGGCGTGGTAGACACGGCTTTGGTTGGAACCCTGTTTAGCAGAAACGCTGCAGTCTCCAATGCATGTCCCCAAAACGAGACTGGTAACTCAGCGTCACTCATCATGGATCGGACCATATCTAATAGGGTCCTATTCCGTCGTTCTGACACACCGTTGTGCTGTGGTGTGTAAGGAGGAGTGAGCTGAGAGAGAATCCCATTCTCTTTTAGGAAGTTTGCAAATTCTGTACTAAGATACTCACCACCTCGATCTGATCGAAGTATCTTAATACTCAAGCCGGTTTGTTTTTCTACTTCTTGTTTATATTCAATGAATTTCTCGAAAGCGTCGGACTTGTGCTTTAATAAAAATACATGACCGAATCTTGAGAAATCGTCAGTGAATGTATTGAAGTATGAAAAACCGCCTCTAGCCTGTGTAGACATAGGCCCACATACATCACTATGTATGAGGCCCAGGAGCTGAGTAGCTCTTTCTCCGTGTCCGGTAAACGGAGTTTTGGTCATTTTACCCTTGATACAAGACTGGCAAGTCGCATAAGATTTATATTCAAAAGAATTTAAATATCCATCTTTGTGTAACTTGTTTAGTCTTGTTTCGTTAATATGACCAAGTCTACAGTGCCAAAGAAAAGCTTCATTCAATTCTGAAAGTTTTCTTTTATTAGTGTGTTGTACACTGAAAACTGTGTGTTGATTTAGGACATATATTCCGTTATTAAGTGTACTATACCCAACCAACATTTGATTTAGGTGAATGTTCATAACATTGTTCTGCAACACAAAATTATACCCTTCATTGTCCAACAAAGAAACGGATATTATATTACATAGCATACTTGGTACAAAATAACATGGATTCAAAATCAAAATACATCCAGATGGCAACCCCAAGTGATACTCTCCCACTGCGACTGTATGTACATTGGAACCATTTCCAACGTGGAGAGTATGGTCACCTGTCCTCAAAACCTTGCTATTTCTCAGCCCCTGCATAGAATTGCAAATGTGAGAACCTGAACCGGTATCCAATACCCAGGAAGCAGAGTTTATAGAAAAACAGTTTTCAGTCACAAACGCACCTGAAGCAGAAGCATCACCATGCTTCTTCTTGAGACTTAGGTACTCCGTGCAATTGCGCTTCCAATGTCCTGTCTTGTGGCAATGAAAACACTCGCCTTTCCCCGGGTCTCCAGCTGTGGACTTTCCCTTTCCCTTCACCTTTTTGACTCCGCCCTTAGGATTAGTGGGTTTCTTCTTTTTCTTTCCCTTGGCCTTAGCTTTCGGGCGAGAAGAAGAAGACTGTCCAATAGTCATAACGGGAGTCTTTGCTGACTTCATAGTGCTCTCTGCACTCCTTAACATATTAAGGAGTTCAGGGAGTTCCTTCTCCATGCCATGCATGTTAAAGTTCACTATGAACTGAGCAAAGGTAGAGGGGAGGGACTGCAGAATAATATCTATATATTGTTCATTGTCCATTGTCCATCCAAGGTCCTCAAGCTCTTCTATAAGAGCTATCATCTTCAAAACATGGTCTCCTACTGGTGTGCCAGGGGCCATTCGCATCTGAAACAGTTTCTTTGATGCTTCGTATCGTAATACGCGGGATTGCTCCCCATACAACTCCTTTGTATGGAGAAATATACCGTGAATGTCCATGTCCTCGTGTTGCTTTTGATGTGTGTTGTCCATCGATGCAAGCGCGAGGCATTTTGCCACGGCACAGTCAGCGTCCCATGTCTTGCGGACTTCAATGTCCGCAACTGAGGATTTTGGACCTGGGATGGGCGGGGCTGAAGCCGTGAGGACATATGATACTTTATCATAAGTCAAGGCGATCTTCAGATTCCTTAGCCAGTCTTTATAGTTGGTCCCATTCAGTTTGTTTTTATCTAGTAGAAGCTTAAGTCCAGTCATTGGTATCTGCCATTAAGAGAGAGAAAAGAATACACTCAGCGAAAGCTCTTGCATAGATTAGATTGGTTTATTATCTTGTCTAATCGATGTTTCCCACTGCTTTTTATCAAGTTTTCTTTCAAACCTTAAAAAGAAAAACTAGCCAGGATTAATTACAGTCTACAACTTCGCTAACCGTTCAGCCAGGCCAGTGTCGGTACTTTGAGGGAGGTTCCCCGTGCTTTCGCACGGACCTAATTAGAGTAAACCTCGTTTTCCCAGAGGCGGAGCCCCGTTAACACCTTTCTAGACACCTAATGAGTTAGCTAATTGTAAACTGTAAAACTCTCCTAGGAGCAACTATTGCCCACAGTGGGATCGGGATCCAACCATCACATGGAAGGTATGCAATCTCATTGCAAATTTCAACACTTGAAATTCCCGATGTAATTTTTACCCCTAGTACTTATGACCTTAACTATGGTCAACAAATCATAAGTACCAGTCAAGTTCTACCCGTCATTTCTTGATCAATTAGACCCACCCATATGACCCTTAATTATGGTCAACAAAGTCGCATGAATGTCCTAATTAATCTGCATCATATGCATTGTAGGAAGACATCACTTAGCTACCGTACACTACGCCTTAACTAAAGTCAACAAACGTAGCACGAATACTAAGTACTCTACTTCCTAAAATGACGGAGGGTTGCGAATGATTTTTAAGAAAATCTTTAACGCTTTGAACTTGATATCGTTGTAGAATCAAACAGTTTTCAAAAGGAGTGGCTTAAGCTCCGCAGTTTTGAAATGTAGCTTTTTCATAAATAGCCGAGTAGTTTTTAAATCCGATTCTACAACATCTTTTTAGGTTTATTTTCTTTACATTAATCACATTAATGTAATCCCATCATTTAAGTCCTTAAGCCAATCACAGAAAAGAAACGAAAATAACACGTACGCTTATGCCATCCGCATTCGCCGCAATGTTCCGTTATGCACCGTTAGGTTACTTAACTAACGGCATACCGGGACGGGACTAGCGCGGGTGTAAAACATAAGCAACGTCTACTATATATCATATATATAATATGTCATTCGTCTCAGATATCATAGAACACAGGCAGCAGAAACATAGATATAACGTGGGATATCCTAGGACGTCCGTATTTAGTATTTAGCCAGAATAGAAAATACGGATTCCACAGTCGCGATGAATAGCCAAGCCCACACCCTGAACCCCTACGAGAGCGGCAAGTGACCCTACCAATCCTGGAGTTTAGGAGACCCGGTCTCGACTCCTCGAGATGGCCTCCTACTGAACCCCAGAACCCGGTCACCAGTGCTCCCCTCCTTGGGTCCATCCTAATGCGGAAAAGTAAATAATATACAACACTGGTGACACAACCGTAACCTGGAAGTGCCCCAAATAAAAGAATATTACATTACATTTGAATTTACATGAATGAAAATATAAAGCTCTCATCTCACAAAAACCCCCGGCTATTCGATCGCGACAATCCTACACATCATATCTCAGCAACACATAATATCACATATCATCAACGTAAGTAAGTATGCATACCCCAATTGTCGTTGATGTATAGCAACGAAACCGGCGATATCTAACATACTACACTTACGGTCACAGAAAAGAAAGTGTAAAACTACAATATTTGGAATCCAGATTCTCTTTAGACATCATAAATGCGAAATATCACATATTTCGTATTTCATGCCTAAACCATATGAATTCCACATATTGTATCACATTCCAGACAAACAGACAGTATTAAAGTTTTCGAACGAACAATCAAGCACCCAAGATTCATTAAAGCTCAACACTTGAGCAGGGTTCAAAAGATCCGGAGTGTGACACAGTAGTGGCGGTCCAGCCGTAGAAGGGTCAAGCCAACGCCTCACATGTGGCACGCCGTACTGCCCCAAACCCTAGGGTTCAAAGGGCAGTTCGAGACGGTCACATAATCGAGTTAAGGTTTGTTGTCTTCTAGAGGGACCACCGCAAAAAGACTTGCACGTATCTCCAAACTATTTAAACCCCGTGAATATTGAGTAAATGATATTCGTTCAAACACTTCAATACTTTCTAGTTTACCCGGAAAAGAAAACGAAATGAAAATTCCGATCGAAACCACGAGTCCAAAAACATCTCCAGAATTTTTCAACAGCAGATTCAGATTAAACATACTCAAAATATACTATAGCAGGTAAAGAAAAACACTGTGCAAAAATTGGTCAAAGATCCCTTTATATGGCCGCGGATCCGCGGCCTAAGCTTGCTTATGCCGCGGTTCCGAGGCCAAAAGTACTGTTCATGGGCACGAATTTTCCAGTTTGTCTTATATTTACCTGCTCTATTTTTTGAGAATTTTTAATTCTGAAAAAAGTCAGTTTTTAAAAAATTTCCAGAGAGCACCCTTAAAAGTCGTATTTCGGTTCGATCGGAGTTTTAACTCCGTAAAAAGGTCGCCTAATGTTCTAGGTCGGCTCTGATACCAATGTAAGGTTAGTGTAGCACCCTATGAAGAGTTTTGAAGCATCACATGACCCAAAGTTTTAATTTTTAAGGTGCTAAACTAACATGCAAGGGGATCGATCCTAGAAATTAGGGTTATAAAACTACAAGCTAGTAAAGATTAGGGTTTGAAGGCTACAACCTTTGTAGCTCCCCTTTTTTGCTTCACTCCTTAGGCTCTTGGGTGTTGGAAGAAGGTCCTCTTGTTGTCCTCTCACGTCCACGACGATCCACCCGGAGTTTCCCGTCCAAGCTAGCAAATTTGGAAAAACCAAGAGAACACTCTAATCAAGTCGGCTAAACTTGATTAGAATGATGTTGTGGCTATGGATCTCACTTCAAAATCCTATTTTTATGAGTATTTTACTCTCTTATAAGAACTAGAGAGCAAAGCATGGAGGTTGATGAAGATGGTGGTCTTTTGTGAAGAAGAGAATGAATTATATCTTGAAAGAGAAAAGAAAAATAACTATATATATTTTTCTTTCTCATAACCAACCATGGTTAGATTTAAAGATATCATTTGATTTAAGTTAAAAGCATAATAAGAAAATGAACCATGGGTTAAAAGTTAGGTGAGCATGGTAGAGTTTAGAAGAGTGTAGAAACTCTTAAATGATTTAACCCATTTTTCATTTCCTTTTGCTTTAATTTAAATCCAATAATAATCCAAAAATAACCATGGTGTAATTCTTATATATCCACCATTCTCATTGTATAAACAACCATGATAAAGTGATGTATGTATGCATGTGTGCATGCACATCCACATGTGCAAGAACAAGAATGAATGCATACATGCATGCATACATCCTAAATAAATAAAATAGGATTTTGTAGTGAGAAGCTAATGATAAATCAACACTTGATTCACTAATCCGGTCATATCACATACGACCCGACCATTAGCAAGCCGCCCAATTAATATACGGTATCCCATACACGCATTTTAATCGGGTCCAAGCGCATATCTCATACGCACACCACAACGTTTCGCCTGAACTAGGTAACTCCTATGTGGGACTCTAAGACTCGTCAATACGCCGGCAGTGGGTGATGATCACATCAAGCACCCCCAAGCCGCAAGCGGTCAGCTAAACGTAACGGCCACCCGGGTATTGATCGATCAGAAGAAAACAAGCGAACCTGTTACAACTCCCGTCGAGCCATCCGGCAACACTACCGTACAGTCCGGTCTCTTCGTCAGATATGCTGCATATCGAGCCTAGGGATGGTCACGTCGACCCCAATAACTCAATAAGTCGTGCCGGTGAATGGTCTATAACAGATCGAGAAACTACTGATAACACTTATCAGCAAATCTCAGCAGCCCTGGCCAGGGACTTGCTGTTATAACCAGTCGGGCACAGTACAGCATCAACTCCCAATATCGGGAGAGACGAAACCCCTCCTATCGCTCATTGCCTTCGTGTGTCTCGGGACTGTACCCAACGGCCACCTGCTTGCACGACTCAGTAGAGCCGTGGTAGGGTGGTAATCAAAGTACAGTGGGAGAACACACAAGGCTCTATGACGATCTCGGGTCTACAGACTAACCTGTACCAGTGTCACCTGAGAACTGCTATCCGACGATAGATATAATTCCATATAGGAGTTCTCGGTGAGTCCGTCCAGTGTACCCAGTCACCACTGAGCACCCGTATATGATCTTGATGTCAAACATCGATGAATGTGGGAACATTCATCGCCCATCGTATGGGTCTAGTATCATATACGCTAGTCTACTCTGGTATATCAATGCCCCGTCTCGATATACCTACGACTAGGGACGTTCCAGGATATGCTTATAGACTACAGATGTCCTACTAGTATGATCTCCATCATAATCAGAGTAGTCAAGCCGATATCCTCAGGGCTTTATCAGCATGTGTGAATGAATAGAAGCATGATCAAATAAACATGTCAGATAAAGAAGTACCAGATAGCATACTATCATGTCGAGCAAGAATGCAAACTGAATATATATACATGTATAGATACATCCACTATCACATAATGGTCTCTAGGGCATACATATATCCAACAACAACGACAGATATCAGAGGAGTTCAGAGATGTACCCTTGAACCAAAGTTGATTGGGGGATCTATAGGCCGATTTGGGACTAAAGTCTGTTTGAAGGTTTAAAGATACGTTAGCCATATTTGAGGCTAAGATCAACTTAAATGGGATCGTTTAGATCCGACAAAAGAGCACTTAGGGGCTCTATTGTTCCAGTTTAGGGACATAGTGGTCCATTGCCAGTTTAGGGACATGTTGGTCCAACATTCCCATTTTGGGGACGCGTATTGGTTTAAGGACGTATTGGTCCACGAGTTTAAGGACGCATAAGTCCGTATTATTGGTTTAAGGACGCATTAGTCCATGGGTTTAAGGACGCATTAGTCAATGAGTTTAAGGACCCCACAGTCCGTATTGTTGGTTTAAGGACGCATTAGTCCATGAGTTTAAGGACGCATTAGTCCGTATTGTTGGTTTAAGGACGCATTAGTCCATGAGTTTAAGGACCCCACAGTCCGTATTGATGTGTGGTTGTCAGGACCCATCACCTCTCTGACGACGTTGAAGGATTACAACGACAAATGTCAGAGGAGTTCGGAGATGTACCCTTGAACCGGACGTGATTTGATTTGAGAGAGCAGTTATGCTCAATCAATTTAATTTGAGGACTTACGGCCAGAATTGGGTTAAGTCCAGTTGAAAATGTTCAACATTTTATTTATTTTTGGCCTATTAGGCCTTTACTAGGGCTCTGCCCCTGTTTAATAATGCAGTGCATTTTTTTCTAGCCTATTAGGCCTTTATTTGGGCTCTGCCCTTTTTTAAAATGATGCACAGCATCTGTTTTGGTCTGACAGACTTTTGTTTGGGCTCTACTCCCATTTTTAATAATGCATTGCATTTTATTAGGCCTGTTAGGCCCTTTTAATTGGGCTCTGCCCTTCTTTTTACTAATGCACTGCATTAATTAGTCTGACAGAGCGCCACGTGGCTTGTCAGGCGCTTTGCGCCAGCTCAAGGCGCAAACTCATGTGGGTGTGACACGTGTCACGCTCTGGTGAGCGCAAGCACAGTGCGCTTCGCCAGCGCGCTGCTGACACATGGCGCGCTCTGATGACTTGCGCCAATTTAAGAGAGCAGTGCTCTGTTTTTAGAAGCGTAAGGCGCAGTTGTTCTGTGATTGACACGTGGCGCTCCCTGGTGGCTTGTGCCAATCCAAGGAGCGCAACAGTGCAAACTCAAAAGTGCAAGGCACTGTTTAATATTTGGATCAAATTAGATCAAAGGGAACAAATTTTTCTTGTTTTCCAGAGATGTTTTACCTCAAATCTCAAGAACCAGTGGCTCATCAAAAGGTAATGCCTTTATACAGAAGTAAATTATTTCTTTTTATTATTATTATTATTATTTTATTGAAGATCGTTGATCTTGTTCTTAGATCATTGATCTTTTTTAGAAGAAATTCTTCTTTTATTTAAAAGGTTTACCTTTTCTTTCTCTGAGCTCTTCTCAAAATTTTGGAGGAGTTCTGTGTTTTTTCTTTCTCTGTGTGTTTTAGACTTGGAGTCTAGGGGTCTTTATATAGTGCCAATTGATTTGTTAAATCAGTTAAAGAGATCTTTCTCTGAGTGATTTAGGGATTTTTCCCCACCGTTGGATCTTTGATCCAAGGGCTTCTGTTTTACAGAAGTGAATCTTATTGTTTTAATAAGATTAGAAAGATCTTTCCAGAATTTTTCTGTTTTAAATGCTGGCACAGCTGGCACAAGCGCACCTGTGCTTGACACGTGTCGCGCAGCGCAGAGTGCTGTGCAACTGCGCTGACACGTGTCGCGCAGCGCAACTGCGCTAGCACAACTGCGCTGACACGTGTCGTGCAGCGCAGAGTGCAGATCATCTGAAGCATTGCTTCATTTATTTTTTATTTTAAATAGAGCCTTGCTCTGATTGGGTGCGCTGTCTTGGGCGCAGCGCTGGCGTATCTGCTTTTGACACGTGGCGCGTTGCGCAGCGCAAGGAATCTAAAGCGTTGCTTCAATTTTTGAATTTTTGAAATTCAAACAGGGCTTTGCTCTGATTGGGGAAACAACACTATTTTGAAGCCTCACGTGTTTCCCACGCGAGTGTTTCAAACGAATAAAGAGAGCAACTAAAACTGCCTCACGTGTTTCCCACGTGAGTTTTAAAGCACCCCAGTATCAAAAAGAAAAAGGGCAGTCGCGTGTTTTGCACGAGAACCTTAGCCAAGTGCTTAGCACTTCTGTAATAAAAAGAAGGGGAGATAAAACGCAATGGGCAGTGCCAATATTTGGGTGCCTCACACGTGTCACATGAGCACCACAAAACATTAGTGTTTAACACTAATCCAGTGCCCACGTGAAACGCACATGAGCACTGTATTCCTTGGTGCTTAGCACTGTTTGGTATTTATGGAAACCCAATCTCATCCCAAATTTGCTAAATTTCCTGAGATTAAACATCTTTGATTCTAAAATAACCAAGCCCATATTGCTCGTGTTTTCCCAAACTGATCCTAGTCTCAAAAATGACTAGTGGTCTCCCATTGATGATATCCCAAATGGTATTCATCTTATATCTCCTAAGATAATTTTAGTCTCAAACATGACTAACACTCCTTAGGTCTACAACAGCCCCTTCTTTTCCCTCAGATATAGGATTTGGTTTAAGGGTGCATCTCTCCACACCTCTGATATATGTCGTTGTAATTGTTCAACGTCTTTAGAGAGGTGGCGGGTCTCGACAATCAACTACTCTTTGATGCACATCCAAATTGACGTGCACACCTTAAATCAGATCGTACACCAAATTGGGTGTATTCCATATCACCATTGTTCGCTTCGTCATGTAACAGATACACGTGTGCAGAAGATGAATAAAAGACCGAAATGTCCCTAAACTAATATTCGCCTCCAAAATGACAATAATGGACCGAAACGTCCTTAAACTAAAATAATAGAGCCCAAACGCTTTTCTGTTGGATCCTAAATAAAAATGATTCTGAAACCTCGTTAAGTGGATCTTATGTTGGATATAGTGCCCTCTAAGTCAATTATTGGATCACAGGTACGTGATTGCAATGATTGATGGAGGACCTATACCGATATAAAAGTCTTGCTCGAGATGATAGTATGCTAACTGGTTTGACTTTATCATTTTGATAGAGCCCATCGGATTCTTGCGTGACTGCCAGCAGTATGATGGCGATCATATACGTGAGAGCTGGGGTCTATAAGCACATCCTTAAAGTGTCCCTAGTCGTGGGAG
Source organism: Agapanthus africanus (assembly GCA_030015575.1). NCBI lineage: Eukaryota > Viridiplantae > Streptophyta > Magnoliopsida > Asparagales > Amaryllidaceae > Agapanthus > Agapanthus africanus. The sequence goes on along the minus strand of CM057342.1, from coordinate 728,111,029 downwards.
TTTCGAGACAGGGCATCGATACTCCAGTGTAGACTAGTGTATACAGTCGAGACCCCGACGAGGGGCGGTGGCCGGTCTCACAAGCCATTGGTATCAGTTTGTTCACCTAACATGTATACAGGTGCTCATTGAGTTATGAGTATACCGGACATGACTCGCTGGGAACTTGCTAAGTTGGTATTATACATATCGTCAGATAGCAGTTCCCTGGTGACATGTATACAGGTTAGTTCATCGACCTGAGGTCGTCATTTGTCTCGTGTGAGTTCCCACTGTGCTTTGATTTATACCCTACCACGGGTCAAAGGAGTCGTGCAAACAGGTATTTTTTGGGTACAGTCCCGAGCCACATGGAGGCAGTGAGCAGATCTTCGGGGATTCGTCTCTCCCAGTATTGGGGGTGAGATCGCGCTGTGTTTAGGAGAGCCATTACACGAAATCCCTGGCCAAGGTAATCGAGATTTACTGGTAGGTATTCCAGTAGTATCTCAGGGTGTTCTGGGCTTCTCTCTTTGACACGACTTATACAGCTATTGGGGGTCTGACGTTTACCAGCCCCTAGGCCCTATATGCGATACTCATAGATGAATGGACCGGACTGTACGGATATTGTCACTGTCAGGCTCAGTAGGGTTTTTGGATGAGTCCGCTCGTTAGCTTCCCTTCCAATCAATACATAGGCAATCGTTACGTACAGCTTGTACCTCTGACATGCTAGTGGTTATACCCAGTACCAGTGTATTGATGAGTCATTAGAGTCCCCCACAGACAATTTCCCAAGTGCGGGCGAAACGTTGTAGATGCCGTATGGTTTTATGGCAGGGTTCAGAAAATGCACGTGCGTTTACGCACGTGTCATATTTTGGGCAGATAATACTGGTGGGCTTTGGTTTAAGCCGGATCCGAGTATTATACTGTGCAGATATAATATCTTTGTCTCAGTTGCATTTGTATTCGGTCGTAATACAAATGCGGGTATGTTTATACTGTTACGGGGTTATCCTGAAATTCGTTTCGGGATCGCTTTTGGAAGTTGCCATTTTCCAGTTTTCTATCACCCGTCTTTAACATTCGGTTAAAGACGGATTTATCTTTTCTTGGTTGAATCATGGTTCTAGATGGTTCTAGATGGTGACTTGGCTAGTGAGTCATTAGTTCATTAATGAAGCATTAAATGAGTGGTGATGTGTTATGATGACTAGATTATGATTCAATGTTTGCATTAATGATAAATGCAAGGTGTTAGGTGACTCATTTCTTCATTAATGCTTATGATCACCCCCTCCTCTCTCCTACACTCACCCCCCTCTTCTTATATTGGCCGGCCACATTAGTGGAGGCTATGGATTGATTCATTTGGCAAAAAGATTATGATAGTTTAGCTCATGGAAATTTCATATAGCTCAATTTCCATTTACCCGATTCCAATTGGCAACTTCTTTAACCGTTCGTCTATAGCCTTGGACGTAACGAGACAAAGTGTTCTACTCATTCTCTACATCAATCTTGGTCATCTCTTTTAGCAAACTTGATGATCGAGTTGCCTCGGTTCAGAGGCGGGAGCCCGTTTAAAGATCCGACGACGTGGTGCCACCTGGACGAGAAGACTGGAGATTCAGGAGATCGGAGCAGCCGCAACAAAGCGTGGGATGATGGTTGAAGACCGAAGGACTCGGATCGTTCGGTATAACATTTCTACCCACTTTGTAATTTGTTAGTTTAGCTTTAATGGCAGATCTGGGTTATAGTATGCGATAACGCCAGTTGTAAAAGTTTTTGTTCCGCATTTGGCGTCTGTTAGACGGCCGGGGTGCTACCGTAGACTTACAGTGGTATCAGAGCCTCACCATTAAGCTTTACTAACTTGTGCTAACGCGTTTAAAAGATCGATCGAACGGAATTTCCGAAACTACATTTTTCTGTACAAAAAGTTTCTGTCGATTTTCAATCAGGTCTAAAAATTATTTTGAGCACTTCAGAAAACAGAGCAGGCTTTTTGAAGCAAACCGTACAAATTTGGTCACGTGATCCCATATAACAGCCGTGGATCCGTGGTCAAACCTAGGGTTTGACCGCGCATCCGCGGCCGTTTAGTGGGAACAGTGCTTCAAAATTGTACAGGGGCTTCTACACAGTAAATTATGGTTTTTGGTATATTTCTTTTGGGCCCAGATTTTATTACTGTACAGCAGATGTACGTGGGGCCCACTTCGGGAAATTTGGTCGATCAAAATTTAAACGTGTTAGTTTACAGTATTTACATTATATCTCCGACCGGGAATGTCATTTGATCGGTAAACCGCGTTTGATTGCTATAGTTCTTTTAGACGGGTTTGCAAACGTGACATTCGCGTTGATGTTCTGTGTTGTGCTGTGATGTTGCGGATTTGTCGTGGTGGATAGCAGTGTGCAATAGTAGTGCTGTTTGGATTTATTTGTACATTTGATATTGCGGGGCGAGTGTCCGACTTGTGGACTGCCGTCACTGCCTGTTTGTATAATATTCTTTTGGGGCACGACCGGGATGAGGTCAATGTATCCGTTGTATATTTTTCCATTCTGTACTAGGTTTACCCCGCGACGGAGTGCACGGATAGTCGGGTTCTGAAGGGCAACGGGTCCGTATCTCATGGCTTTGAGAGGCAGAGGGGCCTCACTCTAGAATTGGCAGACTATTCGCCGCACTCGTAGGGGGTACAGGTTGACCCAAGGAGGGGAGCTCAAGTTACCGGATTCCGTGAAGTGCCGGGTGTTCCATTCACTATATTGTGGGGACTACCTCGCTTCAGGTTTTAGCGGGTAACTTGCCGCACCCGTAGGGGTCTAGGTTTCATTGCACAGGCTATCCACACGACCAGGGGAACGCCGGGTTTCAGTAGCGGCTCTGTGAAACCCGGGGGTCCCAGATTATCTGTATTGTTCTGTGATGCTTATTACTTTTCTGTAATGTTGCATATTATCACGCCTAGAGCGATTATTGTATATTAGTCTATATACTATTAGATGTTGTATATGTTTTACACCCGTGCTAGTCCAGCCCCCGCTCTGTCGTTAGTTAAGTAACCTAACGGGTGATGACGTGACCCAGTGACGAATGCTGATGGCATATACGTACATTTTATTTTCGTTCTTTTCTGGTGTGATTGATTAATAGGACTGCATTGATTCTTATCGATGCAAGGATAAAACAAACCTATATTTGATGTTGTTGGAACAAATTTTAAAAGGGAGTTATTACAAAGACGTTTCCTTTTGTTTTGCATAGCGGTATTCAGTTAGAATATCCTGCACCTCATTCGACGAGGCAAGGGCCGAGATCCCTTCACCGGGACTGACCCCTTGGGCAGAAGTTTGCGTCAGGATAATAACTTCAATATAGTCGATTACAAGTTGCTTTGCATCGCGGTATTCAGTTAGAATATCTTGCACCTCATTCCACGAGAAAAGAGACGAGATCCCTTCACCGGGAGTGACCTCTTTAGCAAAGGTTTTTCGCCACTATATTTTTATAAAAAAACTATCAGGTTCCTTCAACGAGATCAAGTTCTTTACGTTAAAGGTTTTTCGCCAAAAACCAGCCGTAATCCTCCGTCATTTCTTATGGATGGTCAGTAGTATTCAAGCTATGTTTGTTGGCCTACGTCAAGGCATAGTGTTTGGTAGCTGCTGGGGTATTCATTTGTTGCATAGATGGATGCATTAGTTTAGGACAGACGTACAGCCTTGTTGGCCTACGTCAAGGGCATGTACGATGACCTAAATTAATCAGGACAATGACGGGTAGAACTTGACATGTGGCTTATGATTTGTTGGCCTACGTCAAGGTCATAAGTGCATGGGATAAAAATTATATCGGGAGTTTCAAACATACAGGAAACTTGCCAGACTTGCGCATACCTTCTGGAGTGTGTTAACTTGAATGGCTTCCATCAAGTTATCATGCGATGATAGTTGGATCCCGATTCTCACTGATGAGTTGGTTTACTCTTCGGGTGATCCCGACTAATTCTTCTTTCAGGTTTGGAGGAGAATTTGAGATTACAGTGGGAGGTTTCCTAATTAGATAAAGTGATAACCATTCTGATCTAGGTTAGAGTGCACGCAGAGTGTTTCTTTTCTCTCTCTCTTTGGCTGCGACCTTTGACCGACCCTAGACTATAACTCAGTGACCAAGTTGACCGAACCTTCTTAAAATACTGGCTTTTGGATTGTCTATAGTTGCATAAGTTATTTCCGCTCCTTCTTTTACCCTTTGTATTTCTCAGAACAACCCGTATTACTACGGACATCCACTTCCATTGGATAGATCCATCGTATGGTTATATACAAACTCAGAGGGATTTCTTCGAGGATGGATCCAGGTTCAGGAGAAATAGAATTGGTTTATTCAGTTGTCTTCTATTATTATCACCTTCTCTCAAGTTGCGAGTACTCCTTGGTTTAGGAGAGTACACCTATTACGCTTATTGGATAGTCTTATTCCAAACCATAGGCAGGTGCTGAAAGGTAGGGAATGAAGAAAACTAATTAGCCTAAGTAGGGTGTGCAGAAGGTAATATGTAAAGACAAATAAAGGAATTAGAAAGAGGGCAAAGTAAATTGCGACTACTATCATTCACGACCAAACCGCGTACTTCATCGCCACTCCTACTTCACCTTTAATTTCTCCAGAACAACCCGTATCACTACGAACATCCAATTCCATTTGATAAATCCATCGTATGGTTATATACGATCTCGAAGGATATTTATTCGAGGATGGATTTTGGTTCAGGAGAAATAGGAATAAGGTTTATTCAGTTGTCTTTTAATATCACCTTCTCTCAAGTTGCGAGTACTCCTAGGATTAGGAGGGTACACCTATTATGCTTACTGGATAGTCTTCTTCCAAACCATAGGCAGGTGCCGAACGGTAAGGAAGGAAGAAAACCATTTAGCCTAATAATGGTGTACAGAAGGTAACGACTAAATACAAATAAAAGGAATTGGAAAGATGGCAGGGAAATATACGGTTAAAGTCATGATTTGGATTATTGAAGAGGCATTACTAGGAATACCAGGATACCCCTACGAAACATATTTATGTTTCATATTCACTGTGCATTGTTAATTGAAAACTGATTTCCCAATTAAACCCTTGCTCCAGAGTATGTATTTACCAAGTATGCTTCTCACATCTGTATGGTTTTACAGATGATGAGTGGGAGTAAGTTATTGGGAATTAGGTAATCATCTTCATTATATCGGAATTCGTTGTAATTGGTGATATTTGAGGAAATCGCCTGGGTACAGTTTTCAACCTACGATACACAGGTTTTGAGTTATTCAACTCAGCGGACTTATACAGAGTATTGTATGTTGTCCAATGTCCATCAGGACAAAGGGGTTGGTCCTCGTACTCTGTTCTGTTTACTTGTAACTTCTCTAGCTTTTAGACAAATGTTTCGTAGAAACACAGTGTCTAAGTTTTGAGAAGTTGTGGGTATAGGAATAAAGTAGAGAACCAGGTGTCGCAAGTATCGGGATTCTTCAAAGAAATCGAAGATGTAGATTCTTGTGATTGGTATTCAGTTGATAGTAATGGTTTTGAGAAGCTTGTTTCTCTTTCAGGTTACTCATAATTGGATGGATTCCTAAGTTGAGTAATGCTGATTAGCCTCTCTCCATTAAGTTGATATGCACTGGAGACAGCTGCATGGTTTGAATCTGGTTCCAGTTAAATTAGTGCCTCTATTTCTATATTGTATATAGAATGGTTCATATCTTAACGATGTTAAGATACGGGGAGTTGTCCAGCTTATGCTTAAAACCAGAAACTGGATAACTCAAGGCACGTTTCTGTAATGGCAGTTTGTGTGTTGACCCTGGCTTTGATGAGGGTTGATTTTCTACCATCTGGAAGATCAATAGTGATATTGTTCTTGACTAGCCACAGTTTTAATAAAATGGATTTTTTCATAAAACAGAGGTGGGAGTATGGTAGAACCGGCAAGTGATTCTAGAACCGCAAACGATTACGGAAAATTTAATAGGACCTATATATTCAATCAGGTTTGACATTCCAATAGCCACTCCACAGATATGGTGGGTAAGCTTAGACACCCGAGAGGTACTAAGGTAGCCTCAAGGACGGTGACATGGAGGTTCTTGTTTACCCAGACTTGACACTACTGTTGTTCCTGACTATGAGACCCGGCAGGAGGATAAGTATAGCGTCGTTCTAAACTAGTTTTAGAAGTGTACGTATATATTATTCTGCCAGAGGGTTGTTGTGGTCAGTGGGAGCAGCGGAAGCATAGTGGGTAAGTAGCTTATGTCTATTTATAGACTTGAGCAAATATAGTGGAGATAGATCATCTAATTTTGATGTGACAGTCATGGGTTTGACTTCATTAGAATAGGGGATGGATCTGTTATGAAGGTAGTAGGGTGTGATGTCCTGGTATTTGGATGACATACACAGAGTAGGAAGTAAAATTCCTATACTACGATCGGTTGTACTGTGGTCGTCACACAGTTGTTTCTCCGGAAAGGATATGGATATAATATCTGACATTCTGGTTACTAAATCTATGGTTTTAGATCTAGATTTGGGTAACTTCCCAATATGGGTACTTTGACAGTATTCTAATAGTATTTTAGAATAGTTGACTCCTGGCATGGTGGTGTACCTGCAGGTGATGGAGTCACCCTCTCTAAAGGTGTCTTACAGACTAAAGGGGAGAGGGACGTGCATGATTGGCAGATCACTTTCTTAGGCAATTGAGTCAATCGTGAGATGTCAAGTACCACACCAGATGTCGTTTTTGCACTAGATGCGATAAGTTTATATTGATCCAATCCTGAAAAAACATACGGAAGCAGTTATAGAACATAAGTACATGTTCTACGGATTTGATGACGGCAGCCTCCTTCAGGAGACAGTTATTATTCCAGGCTTCATAGGTGACATGGATGACAGAGTGATTGTCAGAGTTATAGTTTTCCCTTTGACGAGGGACAGTATTATGGACAGGTGGTCCAAGAGGATACTGTGGGAGGCATGGTGCGCGATACTGATTAGGTTCAGTTATCAATACAGTCTACGAAGTTTGGATTTGGAGTTCATTTATCAACTAGGTCCCATCAGACATCCAGACATATTCTAAGTGTAAGTCCACGTTGCGACCCTCGGTTCTTACGGGGAGGCGGAAACGGTATAAAATCAAAATTTTAACGCAAGAGGCAACATGGACTAAGCTAGGTCGGGATCTTTACCTAAACTAAAACTAGCATACTAAGCTAAAGATATTTAGCTACTCGGATGAAGATGGTTATACCTAAACTTGAACTCCTTCTCTTCAAGCTCCGATGGTGGTTCGATGGCTCCTTCTCGTTGTCTCCGTACGCCGAAGATAGATCCACTTGAAAGCTCCAACCTTTAGCTCCTTCTTCGTTCTTTGAAGAAACTAGTTCACTTGGTTTGCTAAACCTAGTGAACTAGAATGAGTAGAGATGATTTAGAATGGGATTTTATCTATGGTTCTTGATTCTCAACTCATGAGACAAGAGAACCATAGATCAAGAGAGGGAGCAAGAGGTTGAGGGTGAGAGCAAGAGGAGAGCTCAAGAACAAGAGAGAGAATGAGCAAGAAAGAATGAGCAACTCTTTTGTCTTTCACCCTCTCATAATCCAAAAATGATCATAACTCATCATATCAAAAAAGTCTTATGTGATGGTTAGAAGCAACCATAACCTTATCATGTCATGCACTCATTTTACTCAAATGAGCAAGCAAGAAAAAGTCTTTGGCATGAAATGATAACCATGGTTATCATGATGGTCAACTAGTCAAGCCTAGTCAACCGGTCAACAAGTCAACAAAAGTCAACAAGTCAACAAAGTCAACAAGTCAACGAAAGTCAACAAGTCAACAACCATATCACCATAATACTTAATTAATATAATAGTTAATCACATATCAAATTCTCATTAGGGTTGAGCAAAAAGTCAAAAAGTCAACGGTCAACTGTCAACAACCCTAATGAGAATCCGCTGCCTCTGCCTCCCTGTCAACTGTGCATACACACCCGCATCCGCGTTCCGAGGAACACGAATGCAAACTGGATAAATCCAATCCCATAAGGTACACTAGGATCTGGCTTAAACCAAAGCCCGCTAGTGTAAACTGTCCGGACACTGTACGTGCACAAGTGCACGGATGTGACCGAACCCTGTCGCAAAACCATGCGACCTGTCGCAATACCATGCGACCTCTACTCTTTTGCCTAAAGGCGAAAAGCTTTCTGTGTGGGACTCTAAAGACTCGACACTACGCTGGCAGTGGGTTTAACCACAGACCGCAAGCGGCACTAGCTGTGCGTAACGGTCCCCAGGTAATGCCGACAAGAAGACCGACGAGGCGAAACCCATCTGAACTCCTACTGAGCCTGAGTGTGACATTCTCCGTACAGTCCGGTCTGTTCGTCTGATACATCGCATGGCGGGCCTAGGGGGCGGTAAACGTCAGTCCCCCAATAGCGGTACAAGTCGTGCCGGAGCGAAGCCCAAAACACCCTGAGATAACACTGGAAACCTACCAGTATATCTCGATGGCCCTGGCCAGGGACTACTCGTGTAATGGCTCTCCTAGACACAGCGCGATGTCAACCCCCAATACCGGGAGAGACGAATCCTGTCTAACCGTCACTGCCTCCAAGTGCTTCGGGACTGCACCCAACCACTACCTGTTTGCACAACTCCTTTGAGCCGTGGTAGGGTAGTGATCAAAGTACAGTGGGAACACACTCGAGGCGGAGTGACAGTGTCAAGTCAGCGGACTAAGCTGTACTCATGTCACCTGGGAACTGATAACTGACGATAGGTATAATACCAACTAGTCAGTTCCCGACGAGTCCTGTCCAGTGTACCCGTAACCTAACGAGCACCCGCATACTATCTCAAGTACGACGTACTGACGGCTGTGGGACAGACCGTCTCCCACACTGGGATGAGAAGCGCATGCGCTGGTCTACTCCGGAGTATCGATGCCCTGTCTCGATAGTCCTGCGACCAGGGACCTGAATAAGGATGTGCTTATAGATTACCCAGCCCCCACTAGTGTGACTGCCATCACAACGCTGGTAATCAAGCAAAGATCCTAAGGGCTCCACTAATGCGTATAAGTGATATACTGAAATAAACACAAGTACACATTGAAGTAGAAACAAACCAAGTAGCATACTACTATTTTGAGCAAGATTGTATATACAAGGTGAATATCCCAAGCATCCATTAAGTAATATACAAACTAGTATGATACAGTAATGGCCTCTAGGGCATATACACTAACAATCTCCCACTTGCACTAAGGCCATGTACTGGCGTATCGAAGACCTATCATCTCGATCAGCCGCTCGAACTGAGTCTGGGGCAAGGCCTTGGTGAATGGATCTGCAGTGTTATCTTCTGAAGCGACTCTCCGAACCTCGATCTCCTGGCGATCCACGATCTCCCTGATCAGGTGATACCGCCTCAAGATGTGCCTGGATCTCTGATGGGACCTGGGTTCCTTCGCTAAAGCTATAGCCCCGTTGTTGTCGCAATACAGAGGTATTGGATCAACAATGGACGGAACCACCTGAAGTTCTTTCAAGAACTTCCTCATCCAGACAGCTTCTTTTGCGGCATCAGATGCAGCGATGTATTCCGCTTCCATCGTCGAGTCTGCAACGGTTTCCTGTTTGGAACTCTTCCAACACACCGCCCCTCCATTGAGGGTAAAGACAAAACCCGACATGGACTTGGAATCATCCTTGTCACTCTGGAAGCTGGAGTCAGCAAAGGCCTCGATCTGGAGGTCTTTTCCGCCATACACCAAGAACATCTCCTTAGTCCTTCTCAGGTACTTGAGAATGTTCTTTACCGCTATCCAGTGTTTCTCCCCAGGGTTAGACTGATACCGGCTTACCACACTCAGTGCATAAGCTACATCCGGTCTGGTACACAACATCGCATACATTATAGAGCCTACCGCAGAAGCGTAGGGTATAATAGACATGCGATCCCTCTCTAAATCAGTCTTGGGAGACATCTCTTTAGAGAGGGTGATCCCGTGACAAGCCGGTAGGTTACCGCGCTTGGAATCTTCCATACTGAACCTCTTCAGTATGGTGTCGATGTACCTGGACTGCGAAAGTCCTAATATCCTCTTGGATCTGTCACGGTAGATCCGGATACCCAGAATGTATGAGGCATCACCCAGGTCTTTCATGGAGAACCTGTGTGACAAGAACCCCTTGACAGATTGTAGCATAGGAATGTCATTTCCTATTAAGAGAATGTCATCCACGTATAAAACGAGGAATACTACAGTTCTCGCTACAAATCTACTATAGATGCATGGTTCATCTGGATTTTTGATAAAGCCAAATTCTTTGACCGTCTCATCAAAACAGATGTTCCAACTCCGCGATGCCTGCTTTAGTCCATAGATGGACTTAAGCAACTTGCACACCTTTCCGCTGCTCTCACTATGAATGAAACCCTCTGGCTGGTCCATATAGACACACTCCTCTAAATTTCCATTTAGAAAAGCTGTCTTTACGTCCATTTGCCAGATCTCATAATCGTGGAAGGCAGCAATGGCAAGAAGGATCCGAATGGATTTCAGCATGGCTACTGGAGAAAAGGTTTCGTCGTAGTCCAAGCCAGGTCGTTGACGAAAACCCTTTGCTACCAGCCTAGCTTTATAGGTCTCAACCTGTCCATCTACACCAATCTTCCTTTTGAAGATCCACTTGCATCCTACGGGTTTTACCCCGTCTGGAGCAATGTCCAACGTCCATACCTTGTTGGTGTACATGGACTCCATTTCGGTCCGCATCGCATCCAGCCATTTCACTGAGTCAATGCTCTGAACGGCCTGCTGGAAGCTAGTAGGCTCATCATAATCTATGATGCAATCCTCTCTATCCCCGTCTATGAGAAAACCGTAGTATCTCTCGGGCGGATGAGTCTGCCTACTACTCCTGCGGAGCGGCGTAGGAATGTCCTGTTCTGTTGAACCCTCTGGTTCCACCAAGCTTTCAGTAACAGTCTGTGGTTCTGGAACTTCTTCCAGTTCTATTGTGCTCCCACTTATCTGGGTTTCCAAAAACTCAGTTTCCAAGAAGTAGGCATGACGAGAAACAAGGACTTTTTGTTCCTCTTCACAGTAGAAAAAATATCCTTTGGAATTCTTTGGATATCCCACAAACTTGCACTGTACTGAGCGTGCCTCGAGCTTGTCCGCATGCTGCTTTTTGACAAAAGCCGGACATCCCTATGTCTTAATGTGCTTAAGATAGGGTCTCTTCCCACACCACATCTCATATGGTGTAGTAGGCACGGTCTTAGTAGGAACTCGGTTCAAAAGGTATGCTGCTGATTCTAGCGCATATCCCCAGAATGATCGCGGCAACTCAGCGTTACTCATCATGGACCGTACCATATCCAATAGGGTGCGGTTCCGTCTCTCCGATACACCGTTATGTTGCGGGGTGTACGGAGGAGTAAGCTGAGAGAGAATTCCGCTCTCTTTTAAATAGTCCAGGAACTCGGCACTTAAGTATTCTCCACCTCGATCCGATCTTAGAATCTTAATACTTTTGCCGGTCTGTTTCTCTACTTCATTCTTATACTCCTGGAATTTTCCAAAGGCCTCGGACTTATGTTTCATTAAGAAGACATAACCGTACCTTGAGAAGTCATCCGTAAAAGTAATGAAGTAAGAATGTCCGCTTCGGGCATGTGTAGACATTGGACCGCACACGTCACTGTGTACGAGTCCCAAGAGCTCGCTCGCTCTTACTCCATGTCCAGTAAACGGAGTCTTTGTCATCTTTCCCTTGAGACAGGATTGACAAGTGGCATACGACTGATATTCGAACGCATTCAAATACCCTTCTGTATGTAACTTCGTCAACCTTCTCTCATTGATGTGACCCAATCTACAATGCCATAAGAAAGTCTGATTTATTTCTGGAGACTTTCTTTTGTGTGTATTCTGGACATTAAAAATCTGTGGTTGGTTTAACACGTATATACCATTACTCAAAGTACCTGACCCAATCAATACTTGATTAAGGTGAACGTTTACAACATTACTTACAAACGCAAATTCATAACCTTCTTTAGAAACTAAAGATACAGAAATGATATTACAAGTTGCGTTGGGTACAAAAAAGCAATTACGCAAAACCAAAACATGTCCATCTGACATTCCCAGGTGATAGTCCCCCACGGCTTTAGCATCCATGCTAGCTCCGTTTGCAACTCTGAGGGTCATGTCACCTGCTTTCAAAACACTACGGTTTCTCAACGCCTGCAAAGAATTACAGATATGAGATCCTGATCCGGTATCCAATACCCAGGAAGTAGAGTTTATTGAAAGACAGTTTTCAATAACATACACACCTGAAGCTGAAGCTGCAACCTGCTTCAATTCCTGTGTTCTGGCCTTCCAGGCCCTGCAATCATTCTTCCAGTGTCCTTTCTTATGACAATAGAAGCATTCTTCCTTATCCACAAGCTTTCCCGCTAACTTTGTTGCTTTGCCTTTTCCCTTCGTATCCACTTTACCAACACCGCCCCTTGGTTTGGCGGGGGCCTTCTTCTTCTTTCCTTTGGCTTTTGCCTTGGACCTAGAAGAAGATGATCCTCCTACAAACAAAGTGGATGTTTCCCTACCTTTCTGTAGGGTGCCCTCTGCGCTCCTCAGCATGTTGAGGAGCTCTGATAGTTCAACCTCTTTTTCTTGTAGGTTGAAGTTCAGTATAAACTGGGCGTAAGTGGAAGGAAGGGACTGGAGAACTATATCCGTATATAGCTCACTCTCCAATGTGATCCCTAGGTCAGCGAGCTCCTCAATGAAGCCGATCATCTTTAGCACATGCTCGGCTACTGATGATCCGACGGCCATTCTTGTCGAAAATAACTTTTTCGACGCTTCGTATCTTGCGATACGTGATTGCTCTCCATACAGTTCTTTTGTATGGAGCAATATGGACTCCATGTCCATATTCTCATGCCTCCTCTGATGTTCGTTGTCCATCGAGGCAAGCAGGAGGCACTTGGCCTTCGCGCTATCAATCTCCCAAGTCTTGCGGATTTCCTTATCCGCGACACTGGAAGTTGGACCAGGGATAGGGGGAGCTTTGGTGGTAAGAAGATACCCCAGCTTGTCATAAGTGATTGCTATCTTGACATTCCTGAGCCAATCTTTGTAGTTTGGCCCTGTCAGTTTGTTTTTATCTAGGAGTAACTTAAGTCCAGTCATGTTGATTGGTCGCTGCAATTAGGAGAGAGAAGAAGAAACACTCAGCATGATGCTCTTGCAAGTTTAGAGTGGTTTTTAGTTTGTCTAAACAGGATGGCTCCCACTGTTTCTCGAATCCCTCCTCAAACCATAAAGGAAGAATTAGTCAGGATCAATCCCACCGTACAATACTTGCTTAACCGTTCAGCCAGGCCGGTGTCGGTACTTCGAGGGAGGTTTTCCAACGCTTTCGCGAAGTTCCTTAATTAAAGAACCTCTTTTCCTTGGGGGCGTAGCCCCGCTAACACCTTTCTAGGCACCTACTAGGTTTATAGCATTGATCGTTAAGTGAGAAATTTCCCGAGGAGTAGCATATACTCACAGTAGGATCGGGATCCAAATATCATCGCGTGACGAAACTGAAGGAATCCTACCAGAATCATCACACTCCAAATGGTATGCAAATCTAGCAAGTTTCAGTACTTATGAAACTCCCGATGTGGATTTTTGCCCCATGCTCTTATGACCTTGACTTTGGCCAACAAATCATAAGTCACATGTCAAGTTCTGCCCGTCGTTCTCCAGGTTAATTTGAATCCACCCGCACCTACCCTTGACTTTGGCCAACAAGGCAGTACGACTGTTCCAAACCAACGCATCTATCTATGCTGCACATGAATACCCAATAGCTACCAATCACTGTGCCTTGACTTTGGCCAACAAACACAGCTTGAATACTATTGACTATTCATGTGAAACGACGGAGGGCTACGGATGGTTTTGGCAAAACCGTGAACGTAGTGAACTTGATTTGGTCGATGGAACGAGATAGCTTTTAAAAGGAGTGGCTCAAGCTCCGTATTTAAAAGTTGTTTTGAAAAGAACCGAGTGGTTTTTCGAAAGTGTTCCAACGACTTTAACTTGGTTTATTATCTTGCATTAGTTCTTTTAATGCGTGATATTCTTGCATTAGTTCTTTTAATGCGTCCCATCATTTAATCCTACCATTGCAGAAAACAACCAAAATATGACGTACGCTTATGCCATTCGCATTCGCCACGGGGCCCCGTCATTACCCGTTAGGTTACTTAACTAACGACAGAGCGGGGGCTGGGCTAGCGCGTCTGTAAAACATAAGCAACGCCTAAATAATATCATATATAGATATACTGTAATGATAAACATTTCAGATCACAGATAAATACATTGGATATACTAGGAATCTGTAATTTGTACGAGCCTGTAACAAAAACAGATTACACGGTCGCGGTGAATAGCCAAAACCCCACCCAAGACCCCTACGGGTGCGGCAAACTACCCGCCAAGTACCCGAAGCGTAGCAACCTCCCTCATCTCCATGTGTAGGCCACTCGACACTTCGGCATACCCGGTAGTTTGTGCACCCCTCCATGGGTCTATCCTAGGAGCAAAAACAGTAAAAAGAAATTATACAATGACGGCTACAACCCCGACCCGGTTGTGCGGCCATACAAATAATTATTACATCAATTTACAAATTTACATGAATTGCAAGAAAAGAAAACTCTCGTCTCACAACCCCCGGCTATTCACCCGCGACAATCCAACATATTTATATACACATTCCAGCACATTACAGATCATGTATAACCCCGACCAATCGACTTATAGCGATTAGCCGACGTTCAATACATGCAAACATCACAGATATAACCATCAAAGTCAAAGTGCAGTGAAGTTCGGAAAAAAAAATACGGAATTATAGGACCCCAAAAGGAAATTTCTTTTCTGGAAAATCTGGGCACATATAATATATTTCAAAAATCCCAAAACCAACACAGACACACACTGCACGAAAAACGATGCAGAGAAGACGACAAACTGCGGCGCTTCCGCGGCACATGCCTACCTCGTGCGACGGAAGCGCGGCGGTTTGAACGAATTAGGGCAACGTTTTTCTTGGGTGTTCACACAAAACCCTGAGCCGAATTTACAAGTATAACGTTTTTCATTTTGAGCCAAAAAAATTTCAACAGAAACTCAGTTTTTGTAAAAGTTTGGTTTTTGGATTTTTCCGGTTCCGAACTTCGTTACACTTCACTACCAAGCTAGTTTAAGTTTAGTTAGTCTCTGATACCACTGTAAGTCCACGTTGCGACCCCCGGTTCTTACGGGGAGGCGGAAACGGTATAAAATCAAAATTTTAACGCAAGAGGCAACATGGACTAAGCTAGGTCGGGATCTTTACCTAAACTAAAACTAGCATACTAAGCTAAAGATATTTAGCTACTCGGATGAAGATGGTTATACCTAAACTTGAACTCCTTCTCTTCAAGCTCCGATGGTGGTTCGATGGATCCTTCTCGTTGTCTCCGTACGCCGAAGATAGATCCACTTGAAAGCTCCAACCTTTAGCTCCTTCTTCGTTCTTTGAAGAAACTAGTTCACTTGGTTTGCTAAACCTAGTGAACTAGAATGAGTAGAGATGATTTAGAATGGGATTTTATCTATGGTTCTTGATTCTCAACTCATGAGACAAGAGAACCATAGATCAAGAGAGGGAGCAAGAGGTTGAGGGTGAGAGCAAGAGGAGAGCTCAAGAACAAGAGAGAGAATGAGCAAGAAAGAATGAGCAACTCTTTTGTCTTTCACCCTCTCATAATCCAAAAATGATCATAACTCATCATATCAAAAAAGTCTTATGTGATGGTTAGAAGCAACCATAACCTTATCATGTCATGCACTCATTTTACTCAAATGAGCAAGCAAGAAAAAGTCTTTGGCATGAAATGATAACCATGGTTATCATGATGGTCAACTAGTCAAGCCTAGTCAACCGGTCAACAAGTCAACAAAAGTCAACAAGTCAACAAAGTCAACAAGTCAACGAAAGTCAACAAGTCAACAACCATATCACCATAATACTTAATTAATATAATAGTTAATCACATATCAAATTCTCATTAGGGTTGAGCAAAAAGTCAAAAAGTCAACGGTCAACTGTCAACAACCCTAATGAGAATCCGCTGCCTCTGCCTCCCTGTCAACTGTGCATACACACCCGCATCCGCGTTCCGAGGAACACGAATGCAAACTGGATAAATCCAATCCCATAAGGTACACTAGGATCTGGCTTAAACCAAAGCCCGCTAGTGTAAACTGTCCGGACACTGTACGTGCACAAGTGCACGGATGTGACCGAACCCTGTCGCAAAACCATGCGACCTGTCGCAATACCATGCGACCTCTACTCTTTTGCCTAAAGGCGAAAAGCTTTCTGTGTGGGACTCTAAAGACTCGACACTACGCTGGCAGTGGGTTTAACCACAGACCGCAAGCGGCACTAGCTGTGCGTAACGGTCCCCAGGTAATGCCGACAAGAAGACCGACGAGGCGAAACCCATCTGAACTCCTACTGAGCCTGAGTGTGACATTCTCCGTACAGTCCGGTCTGTTCGTCTGATACATCGCATGGCGGGCCTAGGGGGCGATAAACGTCAGTCCCCCAATAGCGGTACAAGTCGTGCCGGAGCGAAGCCCAAAACACCCTGAGATAACACTGGAAACCTACCAGTATATCTCGATTGCCCTGGCCAGGGACTACTCGTGTAATGGCTCTCCTAGACACAGCGCGATGTCAACCCCCAATACCGGGAGAGACGAATCCTGTCTAACCGTCACTGCCTCCAAGTGCTTCGGGACTGCACCCAACCACTACCTGTTTGCACAACTCCTTTGAGCCGTGGTAGGGTAGTGATCAAAGTACAGTGGGAACACACTCGAGGCGGAGTGACAGTGTCAAGTCAGCGGACTAAGCTGTACTCATGTCACCTGGGAACTGATAACTGACGATAGGTATAATACCAACTAGTCAGTTCCCGACGAGTCCTGTCCAGTGTACCCGTAACCTAACGAGCACCCGCATACTATCTCAAGTACGACGTACTGACGGCTGTGGGACAGACCGTCTCCCACACTGGGATGAGAAGCGCATGCGCTGGTCTACTCCGGAGTATCGATGCCCTGTCTCGATAGTCCTGCGACCAGGGACCTGAATAAGGATGTGCTTATAGATTACCCAGCCCCCACTAGTGTGACTGCCATCACAACGCTGGTAATCAAGCAAAGATCCTAAGGGCTCCACTAATGCGTATAAGTGATATACTGAAATAAACACAAGTACACATTGAAGTAGAAACAAACCAAGTAGCATACTACTATTTTGAGCAAGATTGTATATACAAGGTGAATATCCCAAGCATCCATTAAGTAATATACAAACTAGTATGATACAGTAATGGCCTCTAGGGCATATACACTAACACTAAGACACCTATTACTCGATTCGGGAGATGGCTTTCTCCGCGAACTTGAGATTAAGAGAGACATAGAAAGAAACATCAGGGCGGATCCACTCACTGAGGCTATGAGTATACGACATCACAATAATAGCCTTAAGTGCAAGTGAGAGATTGTTGGATATAGTGCCCTCTAAGTCAATTATTGGATCATAGGTACGTGTTTGCAATGATTGAAGGAGGACCTATACCGATATAAAAGTCTTGCTCGAGATGATAGTATGCTATATGGTTTAACTTTATCATTTTGATAGAGCCCATAGGATTCTTGCTTGACTGCCAGCAGTATGATGGCGATCATATACGTGAGAGCTGGGGTCTATAAGCACATCCTTAAAGTGTCCCTAGCGTGGGAGTTTCGAGACAGGGCATCGATACTCCAGTGTAGACTAGTGTATACAGTCGAGACCCCGACGAGGGGCGGTGGCCGGTCTCACAAGCCATTGGTGTCAGTTTGTTCACCTAAGATGTATACAGGTGCTCATTGAGTTATGAGTACACCGGACAGGACTCGCTGGGAACTTGCTAAGTTGGTATTATACATATCGTCAGATAGCAGTTCCCTGGTGACATGTGTACATGTTAGTTCATCGACCTGAGGTCATCATTTGTCTCGTGTGAGTTCTTACTGTGCTTTGATTTATACCCTACCACGGGTCAAAGGAGTCGTGCAAACTGGTATTTTTTGGGTACAGTCCCGAGCCACATGGAGGCAGTGAGCAGATCTTCGGGGATTCATCTCTCCCGGTATTGGGGGTGAGATCACGCTGTGTTTAGGAGAGCCATTACATGAAATCCCTGGCCAGGGTAATCGAGATTTACTGGTAGGTATTCCAGTAGTATCTCAGGGTGTTCTGGGCTTCTCTCTTTGACACGACTTATACAACTATTGGGGGTCTGACGTTTACCAGCCCCTAGACCCTATATGCGATACTCATAGACGAATGGACCGGACTGTACGGATATTGTCACTGTCTGGCTCAGTAGTGTTTCTGGATGAGTTCGCTCGTCAGCTTCCCTTCCAATCAATATATAGGCAACCGTTACATACAGCTTGTACCTCTGACGTGCTAGTGGTTATACCCAGTGCCAGTGTATTGATGAGTCATTAGAGTCCCCCACAAACAGTTTCCCAAGTTCGGGCGAAATGTTGTAGATGCTGTATGGTTTTATGGCAGGGTTCGGAAAATGCACGTGCGTTTACGCACGTGTCATATTTCGGGCAGATAATACTGGTGGGCTTTGGTTTAAGCCGGATCTGAGTATTATACTGTGTAGATATAATATCTTTGTCTCAGTTGCATTTGTATTCGGTCGTAATACAAATGCGGGTATGTTTATACTGTTACGGGGTTATCCTGAAATTCGTTTCGGGATCGCTTTTGGAAGTTGCCAGTTTCCAGTTTTCTATCACCCGTCTTTAACATTCGGTTAAAGACGGATTTATCTTTTCTTGGATGAGTCATGGCTCTAGATGGTTCTAGATGGTGACTTGGCTAGTGAGTCATTAGTTCATTAATGAAGCATTAAATGAGTGGTGATGTGTTATGATGACTAGATCATGATTCAATGTTTGCATTAATGATAAATGCAAGGTGTTAGGTGACTCATTTCTTCATTAATGCTTATGATCACCCCTTCCTCTCTCCTACACTCACCCCCCCTCTTCTTATATTGGCCGGCCACATTAGTGGAGGCTATGGATTGATTCATTTGGTAAAAAGATTATGATAGTTTAGTTCATGGAAATTTCATATAGCTCTATTTCCATTTACCCGATTCCAATTGGCAACTTCTTTAACCGTTCGTCCATAGCCTTGGACGTAACGAGACAAAGTGTTCTACTCATTCTCTACATCAATCTTGGTCATCTTTTTTAGCAAACTTGATGATCGAGTTGCCTCGGTTCAGAGGCGGGAGCCCGTTTAAAGATCCGACAACGTGGTGCCACCTGGATGAGAAGACTGGAGATTCAGGAGATCGGAGCAGCCGCAACAAAGCGTGGGATGATGGTTGTAGACCGAAGGACTCGGATCGTTCGGTATAACATTTTTACCCACTTTGTAGTTTGTTAGTTTAACTTTAATGGCAGATCCGGGTTATAGTATGCGATGGCGCCAGTTGTAAAAGTTTTTGTTCCGCATTTGGCGTCTGTTAGAAAGCCGGGGCACTACCGTAGACTTACATCTTTGTCTCAAATTGGACTAATGTGTCCTTAACAAAAACAAATCGAGCCCAAAATGCTCACATACATTTAAGTCGATCTTAATCTCAAAATAGATTAATGGTCCTTAAAAAAATCCAAATCTAAAATATACGGATTTGGACTAATCCATGCCCTACGTGCGCAACATAAAATAGTCTCCGTCTACAATCCACATGAAACCAAAATAAAACAAACATATACACTACACGAAGTGAACCTCCGGAGCAGGAGAAAGTGGTTATCGCGACGCAATAACGTAATTAACTGCAGGGGATTGCGCCTGTAGGGAAGAGTGTCCCCACAATTAAAAACCCCTCGTGAAAATGAGGGAGAATCTGACGAAGTCTGCTACAACGGCCGCATTCGTCCAAACCTCCGGTGCCATAAATCAACTTGGCATCTTCAGAAAGGTGGAAGGATAAATCCAAATAGCATCTACCCTTAGGATTCAGGCTAGACGTCTCGGTCCATCTTCCGGCGGTGAACAAATTCTGGCACGTCCGGTAGGACCTTTTCCTCTTTCCACTCCACACTTTGTGTGTCGTGTTTCACGAAAAAATCACGGTTTGCTATGGTTGCCCTTGGATTTGAGGTACTAAGATTTGGTGTCTTGTTCCTGTAGAGAAGAAGAGAACATCAATGGCTTCCAACTGCTCTTGCAACAGCAACTCCGCTCCGCCCCAAATGGAGGAGTGACTTACGGGCCCAACGCGGCCTCCATTTTTTCAATGCGGCGGGGAAAGTTACACAAGACACTACTAGATTGTTCTTCCGGACCATGCTCCCGCAAATAGGTTTCAGCGCCCCAATGCCGCAAGAGGAAGCTCTCAGGAAGTCGGTCTTCGATCGACTTGCAACCACCATGGCCCCTCTCAACGGGTCGTCCAAATCCGATGCCTCAGTCTTCAACAGGCTGAGTCGAAGCTCAAACGTCTCAATCTTTAACAGGCTGAGCCAGAACAAAAACGGGCTCGCAAAGAAGCTTGTCAGACCTGAAGGGGCTGCCTCAAAACGGATAGCCCTCCTAACTCTTCCTGCAGGTGAAGTCGTCAAAAGTGCTTCCCCTACCAGAAGATCGGTCGTTGGAAGATTGGCCGTTCCTTCGCAAACTCTGTTACGGACGTCAGTTTTCAATAGGCTGGCACCAGCAGTAGCCCCTCAACAAAACCATGGGCATAAAAAAGCTGCTTCCAAAACTGAGGCGGTCCCGTCTACAAGACATGCTCGACGTCGCCACTGGCGCCGAGTGAGAAAATTTGGGGGCAACTCCCCTCTGGATTCACTCTGCTAGCTCCAATGGTGGAAGTTGATGTTGTTGTTCCAACCGGGAAAAGTTTTGATCTGCTTAGGAGGGTGCAAAAGAACTCTCCAACGACGGTGCTAATGAAATCGCCCCTGCCTGTAGAAACCACAGCGCAGGAAAAGCTGGAGTAGCCCCGTCAACGGCTCTCCTCCCAAATTCATAGAGTCTGGTGAAAAGTCCAGGACTCCGTGATTGATCAAAACTACACTCGCCGACTGAAGAAAATGAAGGTTCGGCAGAAGAAAGGCTATCCCTCCATCATACAGCGAGGGGCGTCATCTACACAGGTGCCTATTACAACGGCTCCTTCAACTCCAACCTCCTACAAAAGGACGAGGCTGGAGAAAATTCCACTGCCTGCGGCAAACTCCAAAGGCAATGGACCCAAACGCCCCATGTCTGGGGGCATGATCGTGCATACGGTCTACATGGTTTCCGGGAAAGAGGAAAGCCGTGCTTCCATAGGTCATTGACCGCAAACTCGGTCGCTGACAAAAGCCCAGGAGCAAAAACAAAAGCTCCAAGAAATACTGATCAAAATGTCAGCACTTACTGGACAGAAAGAAAGCCCGGAATCGGCATCTGAACAGTGTCAAGAGCAGGAGACCGATACAGAGTTCCTGCGAAGGGTACTTGAAAGGAAGGATAAGGAGGCCACGGAACAAGCTGCTAGTATAAAGCAGATGGTGCTTCTATTCCAGGACATGGTTGGAATGATGATCCGCCAGAACCTCCAGCCGATAATCCACCGATAATCGTTGAGGACGACAGAGGGAAAACATCAAACCCCCTTCCGGCGCTATCAGTGGCCAAAGAGGAAACAATCTTCAAGGCTGTTCTTGATGATTATTTTTCTCAACAAATACGAGCATATTAAGATAGTGAAGCGGCTAGCCAAATCGTCAAAACTGGGCGACCGTATCCAGGCTGGTATGATCAAATCAAGTACCCGCCGGGATATACGATCCCCAAGTTCCATGTGTACAAAGGGACATGTAACCCACATTAGTACGTCGCTCAGTTCAGAGCTTTGTGTGGCAACACTGGAGACGAAGACAAATTATTACTTTGCCAGTTCATTGGTAGCCTGTCAGAGACGACCTTCGAATGGTATTCGGAGCTCCCAAATGACTCCGTGAGAACATTCACAAAAATGGAACTGCTATTGATACAGTGGTTCGCCAGCACAAGCGAGTGCACCCCGATCACAACATTAATCAATGCTAGGGTAAAGTCAGGAGAAACTCGGGTCCAGTATGCGATCCGGTGGCGGAACCTATGGTCGAAGTGTGAACAGCGCATCGAAGAATCCCCTGCCGTGGGCATGTTCATCAGGACTCTTGATCCTCAAACGACTGTGTCCTAGTTTATGATGTTTTTCAAGCCGACCATCTTCCAGGCTCTTATCGACAAACTGGATCAAATGGACAAGATGGGCCACGGGCCTTCTTCCTAAACAAGGGACCCTCGAAATGCCAAGGGTAAAGGGAAAGGGGCATTCGTTGCCAACACTCAATAGCAACCGAGTGACCCAAAACCGATGGTTCGCCAAAATAATGCACGTCCATGCCTATCCCTCGAAGAAAGGCTAGGGTGCGCTTACTCGTTTCCCCACAATAAGACGAGGAGACTATTTGAGTTGGCTGTGCGTAACAAACTCATCACATTGCCAGACCCACGGCATCCACCACAGCTCGGCGACATCAACAACCCCAACTACTGCTCCTATTATAGAATGGTGAGCCACCAAATTAAGGATTACAATGTCTTCAAGAACTAGGTTGAGGACCGGTACCAATAGGGGAAATTCATGCTTTCTGAGAACTGGAGGGTGAACCAGCCACAGAAGCACATTCCCAAAAAGGTGCATGCACCGGGGGCATCATGCTCGCTCGTGGAAGAAACTCCATGGGAAGTCATTCTTTCAGTTAAAACCAAAAAAATGCTGAAAGATTTCCAGGCATGTCCGACAGTCAGATAGAGAAGCCCACTTGAACCTGAAATCATCGAAGGGATGCTGAAATCGTGTTCCGTACCGAAAACTGTCGACAAAGGGCAAAATCCCCAAGTCGAGCCTTCAAAGTCTTCGAAGAAAAAGAAGAATACCAAGAAGCCTGTGCAACCTGCTTAATATGACGATAAACACACTGACCTACAAAGGTACATTAACGCACTTAAGGAGTACAACTAGAAGGAATGGACACCAGTCACTCTCGAGGAGTTCCTCAAGCATATTCTTGAGAACGAAGAGAGTGACAACAATGAGGAAAATGACTCATCAGAAACTGAAGACTATGTAGCAAGTTGCCACATGGTTTCCCATTCGTCGTTAAATGACGAAGAATCTCCCTCAGTGTCAGAAAACAACGCAGAGGAACTGGGGGCAGGATCGGCGCCAAAATCCCCGGAACTGCCGGGAGAAGACCCGATCGAAAGGCTGTTAAACGAAGCCTTTCGGAAAAGCAAAGCCGACCGAGAATGCGAAACAGCCATATACGAAAAGGCTAAGCGTCAATGTCAGGGTAAAGAAGTTGCATCGAGGATGAGTCATAAAGTAATCCAACCAAACCGAAGCACACCTGCCACAAATAAGAGCATGATCAAGGAAGAGAAGCGGTTTGCCAAAGCTCGTCAGTGGGAATGAAGCTGCCACCTCTGGTAGGAAACACTCCCAGGATCATACGCCTCGACGGAGAGGATTCATATCCAAACTACTGCATATATCATCGGAGGATTACCCACCCCACCGAAGAATGCAGTGCCTTCAAGAAGTGGTGGCAAGGATATGTTGCCCATCAAAAACACTTCAAAAGGATGAAGCGCGAAGCTCATCGACTGCAAAAAGTGCGGCAAGTGCGCGTGAGAAAATGACTGGCAACTGTCATATGGTTGATACCAGTTTGGAAAAGGACAAACCCCAGGTTCTTACCTTCGGGAGCGACTCTGAGGATGAAATGACCCTCAGCCCTTTCTTCAAAGACTCCACCTCCGAAAAAGAAAAGGGCAAGAAAAACTGTGGGAACATGCTGCTGCGTAACCGCACGCTGCGTGAAAAGAACCTTGGACCTACAAATAAAGGTTCGATCCAAAGAGACAAAGGGAAAGAAAAAATCCCTGAGGAAATCACCCTCGATGATGGAGTCGTCAAAGAGCTCGCAGTCAAGAACCCGTCTAAGAAAAACAAGGTGTATTATAATGTCTTAGCACATCTTAGGAAAATGCCCTCACAATTGAGTATATTGGATGCTCTCCTCCTGTCCAAAGAGGCACGAGATTCTCTGATCAAGGCATTACAAGAGCCTGATTAGTTCCAAGCTTTCCTCGCAGAAGAGAAGATGAAGGAAGAGCTGGCAGAGGTTCACACAGCTGATATTACATTCAACAATGAAGATCTCCTCCTAGGAACGTGCGAGCATAATCGCCCGTTATACGTCACCGGGTACTGCCACGACATCAAGATAGGTAAAATCCTTGTCGACAACAGATCCTCCGTCAACCTTCTCAACATGAAAGTGCTGAAGGAGATTTGCATGAACGTTCAGCACTTGGCTCGGGACAAAATTACCATCTTCGTGTTCGACTCACAGTCGTCGCGGACTCTTGGGTCCGTAATTCTGACGTTACGCTTTGGATTGCTCATCACTGACATTAAATTTCATGTCATTGACGCCAAGACTTGCCACAACGCTTTGCTCGGCAGGCTCTGGTTGCATGAGTACAACGTCATTCCTTCTACTCAACATCAATGTATGAAATATTTCAAAGATGGCTCGGAATACACCGTCACGGGAGAGCTAAACCCGTTCTCCATAAACGAGGTTCGGAAATATGAAGACGCAAAGTACTTCTTACCAGACTTCGAAAATATGGAGAGGTGTCATAAGCCGGAGGGTAAACGGAAGTCCGTTGTCACCATCCTGATCTTTAGGAGCGACACCGAGGAAGATGAAGGAATAGTCTACTCAGGACAAACCCAAAACAACAGGCCCGGACCATCGACCCCTATTCTGGTCTTTGGCAGCGACTCTGAGGACGAAGCCAACGCAGTGTTCTCCATCCACCCATCAGTGCAAACCCTCAATGAAGCATATCACAGCCTGCAAATCACAATGGTCCCACCTCGGCATTACAAGGAACTTGATGCGCTCGATACATACAGCGTATAGGAACTACGGACTTTATACGTGCCTCCCAAGAGAAAAGGTGAAAAGGCGATCCTCTTCTACCAATCTATGAAGATCAGATTAAAGAAAGAAGTCTAGCAC
Source organism: Agapanthus africanus (assembly GCA_030015575.1). Classification (NCBI taxonomy): domain Eukaryota; kingdom Viridiplantae; phylum Streptophyta; class Magnoliopsida; order Asparagales; family Amaryllidaceae; genus Agapanthus; species Agapanthus africanus. The sequence continues at coordinate 728,085,641 of CM057342.1, read as the reverse complement.
GGTGCCGATTTGGTACTCGACAGGCTTCAACCAATCCGTCTGCCAAGATACTACATGGAGGGATTGAAAAGGCTGGTAAGATGCTAAGGTGTACCCCTTGAATAAACTGTTCGGCAAGCCTATTTCTACAAAAGTATTTGGGATATCCCTGAGACACAGCGAAAGATGCCCAACGAGAAGATGGAAACAACCGGGCTCGGATACGTTCGGTCCGAGAAACGGGAATAATTCTACAGCTATCGTGTCATAAACAGCTATGGTGAAGAAGAGAACGCTCTTCTAAATAGCCGTGATGTTGAAACAGAGCAAAATCGCGCTCTAAGAATGTCAAATATATCGTTCGAAGAACAAGTTGACAAGCTAATACAAGAAGCTTGTTAAAAGATTCGGGACGACCACAGTCACAAAATAGCTACTTATGAAAAGGTCAGGACGCAACGCCTCAACCAGCAGTCCGCGGAGAAAGAAGACTACAATGCCCTTCATCCTCAGCCAGCTGTACGTTCTCGCCTCAAAGGAAAATCCCGAAATAGAGGGAAAAACAAGGTGAAGAAAGCAAACAACGCTCTAAATTAGCAAAGAGGATCTAAGAAGCCGTACAATCGAGGAAAAGCCAGCTGGAACCCGTCCTTTATGAAGAAGATGGGCCGGGAATACTCTTTCCCTCAAGACAAGACAAGAAAAATATTCAGCCTTGTCATAAAGCATCAAATGATGACGCTCCCGAAGTCTCGGCATCCCAAACAAAAAACGAGGTCCATCACCTAGATTACTGTTCTTACCGTCGAGCAATAGGGCATCCCTTTGAAGACTGCTTCACCTTCAAAGACTAAGTAGAAGACCAGTATCAACAAGACAGGTTCGCTTTATCCGATAGCTGGAGGGTAACCCCACCGCAAAAGCATGAGCCAAAGAGGACCTATACCGTGAGAATAGGACCAGTCCAACATCAAGAATGGAAGCGAACTCGTACTTGCCATGTGATAACACTCTCAATGGAGGAAGGGCATGAGGCTATGGATGACCTTTTCAAGTGCTTCGCAAATGAAGACGAGGATGAGGTGATCTCAGAATTTCCACCGGCACCAAAAGAGCTGGAAGATGGGATACACATTACGGTGGACAACCTAAGGAAAATTGACTTAGGGACAGAAAATGATCCGAGGCCAACGTTCGTCAGTAGGATGCTATCTAGAAAATAGGTAGCCACGTTAAAAGGCGTGCTCATGCAATATAAAGACTGCTTCGCATGGAACTATTCCGAGATGCCGGGATTAGATCCAAAAGTAGTAGTACATAAACTGGCCATATCGCCGGACATAAATCGAGTCAAACAGGCGCCAAGAAAAATGCGGCTCGAACTTGAGATGGGTATAAATGCTGAGTTCAAGAAACTAATCGACTCCGGTTTCATCCATGAAATTCAATATCCTGACTGGATCGCCAACATCGTCCCAGCGATGAAGAAAATTGGGACAGTGCGCATCTGCATGGACTTTCGGGACCTTAATAAAGCTTGCCCGAATGATGAATTCCCAGTACCTATTACAGAGTTGATGATTGATAACATGTCTACCCATGAGGTCTTCTCCTTCATGGATGGATCATCAAGTTACAACCAAATAAAAATGCATCCTGAAGATCAAAAGCATACCGTCTTCCATACTTCGCTGAGCATATTTTGCTAGAAGGTGATGCCCTTCGGTCTGAAGAACGCTGGTGCTACCTACCAGAAGACCATGACAAAGATCTTCGATTACTTCATCCATGAGATTGTCGAATGATACATTGACGACCTGGTAGTGAAAAGTAAGTCTTACGAAGAACATTGGGAACATCTAGACATAGTGTTCCAACGTTTTCGGAAGTACAATCTGAAGATGAATCCTTTGAAATGCGTGTTTAGAGTCTGCTCAGGCAAATTCTTAGGATTCATCATAAGTCGTCGGGGTATCAAAATCGATCCCTCAAAGATCAAGACGATTATGGAAATGCCCACACCAAGGACCCTCAAACAGTTGTGATCCCTCCAAGGAAAACCCGCGTATATCCGGCGGTTCATAGCCAAGCTTTCCGGAAAATGCCGTCCCTACAACCATTTGATGAAGAAAGGGACCCCATTTGTTTGGGATCAAAAGTGCCAAAATGCACTAAACGAAATCAAACAAGACCTGCAGAATCCGCCGGTATTGACCGCTCTGGTTAAGGGAAACCCCTTATTCTATATACATCAGCCCTTGAGGGTTCTCTAGGCGCTCTATGGGCACAAGAGAGCGATCATGGAAACGAGAGAGCCTTGTACTATTTGAGTAGAGTTCTCTTGGAGGCAGAAAGAAACTACTCCCTTATCGAAAAGCATTGCCTGGCATTGATCTTCACGATAACGAAGCTTAGGCATTACGCCTTGGCACATGAGGTCCATCTCATATCAAAGGTGGATCCTCTCAAATATCTGATGTCAAGAGCCATACTAACAGGAAGTCTTGCTAAATGGGCTTTCCTTCTGATAGAGTTCTCGATAACGTATCGGCCTCTCAAAGCAGTGATGTGTAATATTTTGAAATATTTTAGATAATAAATTAATTTAGTTAATTAATTAAAAATGTTAATTTAAAATTTTATTGAAACAAAATGGGACATTTTATAAGTTGTGTGTGAAACTAATTAATTTGAATATTTAGTTTGTAACATTAGTTATTAAGAAGGGTTTTAGTGAAAAATTTAGCTTCATTATGTGGTATGATATAATGCGAGGGGTTTTATGGAAAGTCTAATTAATTATGGAAATTAGATATTTTGTGAGGGTTTATGTCTAAAAAGGTAAGGTCATGGTTAAGGTTAGATGAACCTCACATACACCATAACTCCAATTAAACCTCAAGCCTACACTTCCTCCTTGCATGAAAGTACCACCTCCTTCATGGTGAGACATCGTACTTGCCTCATCACACCACTCTACCTCATGGTGACACCTCCTCTTAAACCTTATCATTCATCTTATCTTTTCAGTTTAGCTCAGTTGTTATATCATGTTTGGAACAAATTGGCTAAAACTAGAAAATAAAGAAAAGCTTAGATCACACCAAACCAAAAGAGAAGAGAAGGGAAACTAAGTGCTAAGGATCACCACCACCACCCTTAAGCTAGGATCTTTTGTACTTGAGCATCTTTGAAGGTGCCTTTCAGTGATCATTCAATAGGTATAAATTTAACCCTGCAGATTTTAATTCAATACTGGTTTAGTATAGAAATGTAATATCGATAAAATGTCGTATTTTGTTGGATTAGTGCTCTGTGTTGAATCTGCTATAGTTTAGTTAATCTTTAGCAAAATTAAATAACACCGTGAACTTGTAAATTGGACCTAGAGTACATAACAGAAACACGGACCCATTCCTCGGAGTTTTGGCCGGCGACATTCAATGAAAATCCGGCGTCGCCGGTTTTGTGTGGGAGTTGGGTGTTGAAAATTTTAGGGTAGCTCTCTGTATATGTGTTAGGGTATCTGGTATTGCTAGTTTATGTTAATTATTCTACATATATAAGCTGGAAGCAAATATTTGTTTTGGGGCAAAATTCTAAATACGATACGGATATATCGTGTCACAATTTTTGTTTTTGCCTATTACGACCAGAAGAGGGTTAGCTCAGATTAATCTAAATTCAGTTAACTTACGATATCCTTGCGTAGCATGTTTAGTATGTGTAGTATCATAAACTAGGATATTTATGACATTTAGCATACTAATATTGAATCTAAAACCAATAGGTGTAACCAATAGAATAACTAGTAACACCATAAGTATCTTGAGACCACTAGAAGACTACACTTAAAACCCTAGCCCCAAACTCCCTACTTAATCCGGCGACATACCCCAAATTTCTGAGCTCGCCGGCCCCCCTTGGGTTTTTGGTGTTGGTTTTTCTTCTGTGGCTTTGTATGGGTAATTTATGATTTATAGTATTGTTTGATTTGTCCCAATATTCATACAGAGAAATCTGGGAATATTTAGTTTGGGTTTTATTAAAGTTTCTGACATTTCGATATGATTTTCCATATTTCTATACTGCAACTGAAATGTTGACGTTCGTACGTTAAGTTCAGGGGCATTTGATCGTCTTTGGGGTAAGTGAGCTGTAGGTTCTAACCTACGGGTGCTTAGTTCGTTGTTTTGGTTTTCAATATAATATTTATATCGATGTGATTTTAAATACAATTATAGGTGCGATCGCGAAGATTTCCGAGACAGAGTTGGAAGACATAGCAGCGCGGATTTCAGTGAGCTCAACGAGTTGGTGGGTAGATTTACATCTATGGGGAAAATCGGATGGATGGCATATAGCACCCCCGCAACCTTATAAATATTAACATGATATTTAGTCAGTTTTAGTGTTTATTCAAAATATTGATATTGGAGTTAATTTGCATCTAGCAGGACATTCATTTACATATAGTTATTTACGGTTTGGGTAAATTGGTACGAAAGACCATGCCGTATTAGAGGTGAATTTGATATAGTAATAATGTGAGGTTTTGTACGAGATATTATGCTGTATTGATGATGATGAGATTAGTATGCCGAATAACGGCCGAGTTACAATTATTAGTTATACTTAGAATTACTTACTTGTTCGCTTTATAGTTAATGATATTATACGTTTCCGTAATACAAACACTTTGATAGAACACTGCACAACTACCAATGAGTACTATGCTGCATAAGCACGTATACATATGTTACACTACACCTCATTGGTACTGCCATGTCACTATAGAACCGTTATGTTATGTAATGCATATGTAGATGTTGATATGAATAGGTTATTATACGGTTAGAACACTTGCACAAATACTAATGATTGCAATGCTGCACGAGCACTGACGCATATGTTACACCACACATCATTAGTAGTGCCATGACACAGTAGAATTGATATCTTTGTACCTGTATGAATTATTTACGCAGTCTTCCTTTATTTTCTGTTGCATATTGCGAATATCAGTACTATAGATGTTATATTCAATTCTTATGGATTTTCAAGATGTTTTACTCCTGATGATATATATCAGTGGTTTGGGACACTGTTATATATGTATATATATAATATATCATCAGAATGATCTATGCAAGTATTCTTATTCTTTACTTGATGTTTCTGGGTATGATGAGTTGACGTCCACCATAGGTTTAGTGTTTTCTGATTTTATTCCGGACCGAGTGGGGGAGCTATACGGTCACGGATTTTTATGCTATCCGGACTGAGTGGGGGAGCTATACAGTCGGATACATGGTGGACCCGGATCGAGACCGAGGGGCAGGATAGCCACAGTTGAGGCGGGGAACCTAGCGAGGATACTCGATACCGGAGATAGAGATGAGCACGGCAGATATCCAGGGGATACTGACCGGGGTTCGATTTGGGCACGGCGGATATCCAGAGGATACCGACCGGGGCCAGGGATATCGGGTGGCGATCATCTGTTGAGATGGTGTCGACGATATCTGCATTTGCGTGTCGGTGATGGACATGAGAGATCTGAGGATTTACGTGTCGGTGATGGACATAAGAGATTTCTGATTTTGGGTGTCGATGCTGGGCATCCATATATATATTGATATGTGGATAGCATGAGATACACAGTTAGATTACAGTTATTATAGCCGATTAGGACTGATCCGAGGGACAGTACCTGCATATCTTTTACGGACATTCGCATACATAAAAAGGGAATTCAAAAATAAGCTGTATTCTCCTTATTTTTGACATGTCTGATATGACACTGAGATCTTTAAATATATAAACCTCAAAAAATTTCTTACTAAAATAGCAGGACATATATCTAAAATAAGATACCATTATATTTCATACTATCACGTCTGCTTTTATGCCGCGACATATCTATTCCGCGGCTATTTTAAAGAAGAGGTTTATATACATATATTTCGGCTACCGTTGGGCTTATACCTAGATACATGTCATTTGCATTGATATGTCTACTTGGGATTGCATGATAGTTAGTGTTGCATTATAATACATATGCATATCATATTATATTCGTACAGATTATGATAGTACTATACTTATGACCTAGCTATCGTCGTGCATTTCAATTTCTACCTTGTGATGTACTTTTATTCACTAAGTTGGCAACTCATCCCCGTTGTGCCACAGTTTCTTGGAGGTGTTACCGCTTGGATTATCAGCGGATTTGGGCACACACTTCTTCCGGTGATTGCTTTAGTAAGTGAGTTACTATTGTATCGTACTCACACTTGGTTATTCATATATTCTTGTATCTAGCCAAAAACTCCATCAACTTAGAAATGATATATTGTGGACTTAAAAGCGAGACTTAGAATTTGTGTGTTGTGATGTCGCACTCATTATGGTCGACTTTTTATATCGTTTGCTTGGTTGCTCCGCCGTTTGGGCGTGGAAGCTAGCTCTCGTTGGGATGCTATTTTATTGTTGTATTTGTATTGGGGTTTATGCAAAATTTACAAAGGAGGTGATGTCGAATTTCAAATTGTCATAGATGCTCTTTAAATATACTTAGTTAAATTTAAATGGTTATTTTAAAATGATTCCATCTGATAATTATTAAAACTTCACCTCCAATGTTTTCAAAAAAAAAAGGTTTAGATTTCGGGTTTCGGCTTACTTGGACCGCATCGACATCTTTAGATATCACGTGATTTAAGTGTCGGTCATATGACACATTTGGGTTGTGACAGAAAGGCCAGGCTATTGCCGACTTTCTCGCCGAGCATCCGATACCAGCCGAATCCCCCTAAATTGCGAGTTGCCGGATGAACATGCGATCGGCACAATCGAAGGAGAAAATGAAGAAAATGATTCCCGATAGGAACTCTACTTTGATGGAGTATCTTCCATGAAGAGGCGAAAGCAAAATACCCCCATAATCAAATCCGGGGTGGGCCTTATCTTCGTGACTCCGTAAGGAGGGATATTGCATTACGCTCTCTCCTTAACGGAGCCGATGACTAATAATGAAGCTGAATATGAAAGTTTGATAGCAGGTCTCGAGATCGCTGTCCACATGGGAATTAAAGTCCTCCTCATATATGGAGACTCCCAGCTGATTGCTAGTCAAGTAAATGGCGACTATCAGACGTGCAAGCTAGAGCTGATAAAGTATGGCAAAAGAGTGCAGCAACTGCTGACGCAAATCCCCTCCTACATCCTGGAGAGCATACCGCGTGCAGAAAATAGCAAGACGGATGCGTTGGCCAAACCGGCTAAGGAATTAGCTGACGAAGACCTCGATGACGTAAAGATCATCGTGCAAAGTCGCAGGATCCTAGCGCCAACGGAGATATCTTCGGAAGACCTAATAAGGCCATCCGAGGGAAAAGAAACGACCCAACAAATAGCCCTTCAAATAGAGGATGAAGAAAAGGTCAAGGATTGGAGAGAAGTCTTCATAGGCTACTTCAAATCTCGATGAACGCCTGAAAATGCGTCATCTCGACATCAGCTCATGAAACGAGCTATGTCCTTCGCCTTCATCAATGATACTCTATTTAAGAGATCGTTCGACTGTCTGTGGCTAAAATGCCTGGGACCAGAAGAAGCGAAGAGAGTCGTCCAAGAAACTTACGATGGACTCTGCGGTTCTCACCAAGCTGGGCTAAAGATGAAGCTGAAGATCAAAAGAATGTGATATTATTACCCTACAATGATTCAGGACTGTCTTGAATATGTGAAGCAGTGTTACTCATGCCAAATTCACTGGGACTTCATATACCAGCATCCGAACCCGCTACACCCAACAGTAGCTAGCTGGCCGTTCGAAATGTGGGGAACCGATATAATTGGCCCCATTGAACCAGCATCATCCAAAAGACATCGGTTCATATTGGCAACGACCGACTCCTTCTCTAAGTGGGCAAAAGCAGTACCACTAAGGGAGGTGAAGACGGAGTGTATCCTCCATTTCTTCAGGACACATGTTATCTACCGGTTCGGCACTCCGCGATGAATTATCTCGGATAATGGGCCGGCCTACAAGAGCGATAAAATCAGCCGCTTAGCACAACAGCATAAAATAGATTGGAGATACTCTTCAGTTTATAATTCTCGTGCCAACGGTCTAGCTGAACCTTTCAAGACTTTGAAGAAGATTATAAAGAAAATGGTGTTCAGGAACAAAAATGACTGTCACAAAAGGCTGCTAGAAGCTTTTTGGGCATACCGCACAACGTTCAAAACAGCTACGAATACAACACCATACATGTTAGTATTCGGCACGGAAGCAGTCCTCCCACTAGAAATAGAGCTCCCTTCTCTATGAGTAGCAGTTCGATACGAGCTGACAGATGAAGAAAATGCTCATTTTAGGTTTGAGGAACTCAACGCTCTCGACGAAACCCGCCTTATAGCACAGCAAAACCTGGAGGCTTATAAGGTAAGGATGACATGATCATATGAAAGACTGATGAGGCCAAGAACATTCCGCCAAGGCAAACTCGTGCTAATCGTCAAAAGACCTATGATCCCCAATTGTGCAAAACGGGGGAAGTTTGAGCCAAACTATGAAGGCCCGTACATCATAGACAAAATCTACCAAGGTGGAGCCTACCTGCTCATAGATATGCATGGAGAAAGACCCTTCCGTCCAATAAACGACTGATTCCTCAAAAACGCCTAACGGGTTACGACCTGGGTCAATGACAAATGACGATGCTTGTGTCTGCTCGCTATCTTCCTGAGTCAGAGCCCTAAAAGTAGTATCCAAAAGATCCGTCGCCTCGAAATAGGCGATGATGGACCGAGACGTCCCTAAACTAATACTCGTTTCTGAATGAAGGACCGAGATGTCTTTAAACTAAAACATTGCCTCAAACACGGCGACAACGGACCGAGAAGTCCTTATACTAAAATTTTGCCTCAAACATGGCGACAACGGACCGAGAAGTCCTTAAACTAATATATGTCTCAAATGTGGCGATAACGGATCGAGATATCCTTAAACTAAATATTCGCCTAAAAAATGGCGACATCGGACCGAGATGTCCTTAAACTAATAATTCATCTCAAAAATGGTGATACCGAACCGAGAAGTCCTTAAACTAATCGTGCGCCACAAATATGGCGGCAATGGACCGAGATGTCCTTAAACTAAAAATTTGCCTCAAACATGGCAATAACGGACCAAGATGTCCCTAAACTAGCACATCGCCTCCAAAACGGTGATATGCTTCCTGGAGATCTATATTGCAATCGAACTCTCAGTGACAGAAGTTGCAACTCAAGTCCCACTGGCTACGCAGCTACTTTAGCGATGAAGCCACCCCCGAATCCCACCAGTAAATAGATGGGTCATCCGCGGTGAAACTACTTTTGAGAGTTCCATCGTTCTAAAAAAAGCAGTATGTCCACAAGCGAAATGGGTATAGATGAAAACCCGAAAGGGCACCGTGAGTAAAACCAGCAGGACTGCCGGCGAGTTTGTGAAAACCCGAAGGGGCGCGAACTCGTAAAAAAAAGCGGTATGCCTACAAGAAAAATAGGCACGGATGAAAACCCGAAAGGACGTTGTGAGTAAAAACAGCAGGACTGTCGGTGAGTTTGTGAAAACCCGAAAGGGCGTGAGCTCGTAAAATAAAAATTCATATGCACTTGCAAAGTCCTCTCGAGCTTGGGAGGAGAAAATACCCACGCGAGATCCTTACGACTCACAGAGGAGCAACACACTTACGAATCCTCATGATTCCTAAGGAGAAATTACACTTGCGAGATCCTCACGACTCATAAGGAGAATTCCCCTTATGAGACCCTCATGGCTCATAAGATTCAAAAGGCGTAAGCTACATGGATCTGAACCTGTTCTTAAGTCGTCACATTCCCCAAAGTTATCCTACAGGCGGTCTATTATTGACCCTTGTATACAATCCACGGGAACAAATAAACATTTCCCCATCAAATTCCACCAATAGCGAGAAATGTCCCCATATGGTGAACGACACTTGTAAGTTCTCTCGACTTATAAGGAGAGACACTCTTGGAAGATCCTTATGATTTACGAGAGAAAATATCACTTGGGAATCCCCACGATTCCTTAGGAGAAAATATAGCTACGAGATCCTCACGACTCGTAGGGAGAAATACTTTTATGAGACCTGTTCCCGCCAAAATTTTGGCTCACAACCTGCTCCTTTATAAAAATATATATATATATATATATAATAAAATAAAAAATAATAATAAAATAAAAGATGAAGGGAAAAACTCCACATGCAAAGAATGTAACAAATGCCTCAAAGCCAAGAGTTAAAACATTGTGAAGCAACGCTTCAGATGCAGTGCCAAGTGCGCTGCGTCCTAAACAGCGCACCACATGCAAAGCACGTGTGCGCTAGTGCTAGGTGCGCTGCGCTCCAAGCAGCGCACCATGTGTCATACACGTGTGCGCTAGCGATAGGTACGCTGCGCTCCAAGCAGCGCACCATGTGTCATACACGTGTGCGTTAGCGCATTGTGCGCTGCCTTTCAAGCAGCGCACCACGTGCAAAGCACGGGTGCACCAGCGTTGGAACCTGAATGCTTCCCAACCATCAGATCAAAAATCTAATAATAATGATAAATCATTAATTAATCAGAATTAAATTCTGTTAAGGAAAGATTCCTCAAAATCTTTCCAAATGACAAGATTTTACTCTGTAAATCAGAGCACCGTTGGATCAATGATCCAATGGTAAATAAAAATTACCAAAGACAATAAATTCTGTTATGGAAATATTTCTCAATTTTGTTAAAAACAAGAAGATTGCCTTCTGTAAAACAGAAGCCCCAGGATCAAAGATCGAACGGTGGGAAATATTACCAAATCAATCAGAGAAATATCTCTTAAACCGATTCAACAAATCATTTGGCCCTATATAAAGGCCCCTAGACTTCAAGTCTGGAATAGAGAAAGAGAGAGAGAAAAAACCCTCTGCAAAAAAGAGCAAGCTCTTAGGAAAAAGAAGATTTTTCTTCATCTTAAAGGTAAAGAACTATGTTCTTGAATAACAGAGATGAATCCATCTCATTAAAAGAAGAACAATCTTCTAAAAAGATCTTAGATCTATAAAAAGACCAAGGTCTTTTGATTTAAAAGAAAAGATCAAAAAAGATCTAATCATAAAAAATAAAAAAGAAGTAAAATACTTCATTCACAGATCTTTTGATCTATAAAGGCAGAGCCTTTTATAAAAACAAAAACTTTTGTTCTTTGATCTCGAGGTAAAGCCTCCTTTGAAGAACATAAATTTGTTCTCTGATCATAAATTTGACCAAGTGCGCTTTGCACCTTTGAACAGCGCCTTGCACTCATGAACTGCGCATTTGCGCTCCTTGGACCAGCGCTCAGCGCCAAAACATGCCACGTGTCAATCATTGATAGAATCTGCGCTTTACGCTCCTGAAACAGAGCTCTGTGCTCATGGGCTGGCGCTCAGCGCCAAGCGCGCCACGTGTCACTAACTGGCGCACCCACAAACTAGCGCAGCGCGCTCATAAATTAAAAGCGCAATGCGCTAACAAACTAGCACTTAGCGCTAAGCACGACACGTGTCCTCCTCGTGTGCGCTATCCAACATAAGCGCAATGCGCTCTTTCCTTGGCGCAAAGCGCCTGACGCGCCACGTGGCGCACTGTCAGAACATAGTTTGTTCTGATAGATGCTATGCATTCAATACAAAACAAAATGTCAGAGCCCAATGCTTAGCATTATTAAAAGGGCCAAGCCCAAATAAAGGCTCAATAGCCAGAACAATAAAATGTTCAACTCATATCAACTGAGACCATATGCTCATAAACCTTTAAACAGACTTTAGTCCCAAATTGGACTATAGATCTCACAACCAATATTGGTTCAAGGGTACATCTCCGAACTCCTCTGATATTTGACGTTGTAATCCTTCAACGTCTTCAGAGAGGTGACGGGTCCCGATAGCCATACATTTCACAGACTATGATGTCCTTAAACTGGACTGTGGGGTCCTTTAGCCCACGGACTATGATGTCCTTAATCTCGACCGTGATGTCTTAAAACTAACACTGGACTGTGGGGTCCTTAAGCCTACGGACTATGATGTCCTTAACCTTGACTGTGAGGTCTTTAAACTCACGGACTATGATGTCCTTAACCTCGACCGTGATGTCTTAAAACTAACATTGGACTGTGGGGTCTTTAAACTCACGGACTATGATGTCCTTAACCTTGACTGTGAGGTCTTTAAACTCACGGACTATGATGTCCTTAACCTCGACCGTGATGTCTTTAAACTAACATTGGACCACCATGTCCTTAAACTGGTAATCGACCGCAATGTCCCTAAACTAAACAATAGAGCCTAAATGCTCTTTTGTTGGATCTAAATGATCCCGTTAAGTAGATCTTAGTCTAAAATTAGACTAACGTGTCCTTAACAAACTGTTAAGTAGATCTTAGTCTAAAATTAGACTAACGTATCCTTAATAAACGTTTAAGTTGATCTTAGTCTCAAATGAGGCTAACGTATCCTTAAACCAAACCCCCAAACCCAAATCTAAGAAGATACGGATTTGGACTAATCCACGTCCTACGGGCGACAACACAAATTAGTTTCCGTATACAATCCACGGGCAACCACAAACAAAACAAACACCCACGACACGAAGTGATCATCTGGAGAAGGAAAAAGTGGTTACTGCGATGCGGTAGCGTAATTAACTGCAGGGGCTTGCGCCTGCAAGGAAGAGCGTCCCCATAATCAAAACCCCCTCAGACGAGGGGGAATCTGACGAAGTCTGCTACATCGGCCGCCTCTGTTTAAACCTTCGATGGTGCCATAAATCAACTTGGCATCTTTGGAGAAGTAGACGGATAGCACCAATTAGCATCTGCCCCGAATTTCAGGCAAGACGTTTATCGCGTCTTCGTGATTCGGAGGGGAACAGATTTTGGCACGCCCGGTGGGACCTTTTCCTCTTTCCACTCCACACTTCGTGTGTCGTGTTTGCGAACGAATCGCGGTTTGATATGGTTGCATATGGATTTGAGATACTTAGATTTGGTGCCTTGCTCCGTGCAGAAGACAGAAGATCAATAGCTTCAAACTGCACTAACTGCAACTGCAACTCTCGCTCCATCCCGTCCGGAGGAGTGACTTACGGGGTACAAGCGGCCTCCATCTTCGCTGTGCTGGTGGAACAGGTGACTCAGGCCACCACTGGTCTATTCTTTGGGACTATGCTCCCACCGATGAGCTTTAATGCCCCAATGTCGTCACAGGAAGCTCCAAAGAAGTCGGTCTTTGATCGGCTTACAAATACCGCGGCCCCTCTCAACGGGTCGCCCAAGTCCAATGCCTCAGTTTTCAGCAAACTGGGCCAAAGCTCAAGTGGACCCGTGAAGAAGCCCGCAATACCAGAAGGCGTTATCCCGAAGCGGATAGCTATTCTTACTCCTGAAGTCACCAAGGCGGCTTCTCCGGCTAAGGGGTCGGTCTTCACAAGACTGTCCATTTCAGCTCCTACTCCGCGTGAAGTAACCAAGGCCATTTCCTCTGCATGAAAATCGGCCTTCTCAAGATCGGCCGTTCTCTCTCAGCGAGCATCGGCCTTTGACAGACTGGCGCCAACAACAGACTCTCATCAGAACAGGGGGCATTGAAAACCTGATCCAACAGTGGAGGTAATCCCGGCCGCACAACATGCTCGACGTCGCCATTGGCATCGAGTGAGGAAAGCTGGGGGCAATTCCCCTTCTGGATTGACTCCGCCAGCTCCAACGGTGGAAGTTGATGTTGCTGTTCCAACCGGGAACAGCTTTGTGCTGCTGAATAAGGTGCGCAGGAACTCTCCTACCACCGTGCTGAAGAGATCTCCTCTACCGGTGGAGACGGTCACTGAAATGAAGCCAACGCAGTCCCCTCAACGGCTGTCTTCCAAAGTTTACAAAGTCTGGCGACGGGTCTAGGAGTCAGTGGTCGATCAAGACTATCCTCGCCGACAAAAGAAGGTGAAGGTTCAACAGGAAGAGAACCGTCATGTCAAGCCGCAAACCAACTACCTGGGTGCCCGCTGCAACGGCCCCTCGACGTCAACTGCTCAAAAGAGAAGGAGGCCAGAGAAAGCCACTGTGACTACGGCAGATCGCAAAGACGCTAAGCCCAAATGCCCCAAGTCTGGGGGCATAACGGTCTATACTGTTTACATGGCTTTCAGAAAAGAGGAAAGCCGTGCTTCGACGGGTCACCGACCGCTCACCCGATCCGTGACCAAAGCCCAGGAGCAACAACAGAAGCTTCAGGAAATGCTGACGCAAATGGCCGCACTCACCGAGCCAAAAGAAAGCCCAGAAGCGTCATCAGGGCAGCGTCATCAGCAAGAAACTGATGCCGAATTCCTTCGGAGAATACTTGAGAAGAAAGACAAAGAGGCCGCAGAGCAAGCGACCAATATAAAGCAAATGGCCATTCTATTCCAAGATATGGTGGGCATGATGATCCAGCCGGATCCCCCAGCCGAAGTTCTTCCGATTATCCTCGAAGATGACCGAGCAGAGACGTCAAATCCTCTGCCGGCTCTGTCAGCAGCCAAGGAGGAAACCATCTCAAAAGCTGTCCTGGATGATTATATAGCTCAGCAAATACAGGCTCATCAAGAAAATGAAGCAACTGGCCAAGTCGTCAGAACCGGGCGACATAATCTAGGTTGGTATGACCAAATAAAGTATCCGTCGGGATACACGATCCCCAAATTCCATGTATATAAGGGGACGGGGAATCCACACCAGCACGTTGCTCAATTTAGGGCTCTGTGCGGCAACACCGGAGGTGACGATAAGCTACTGCTTCGCCAGTTTGTTGGCAGTTTATCGGAGACGGCATTCGAGTGGTATTCCGAACTCCTAAATGACTCTGTCAAGATATTCGCAGAGATGGAGTTGCTATTCACCCAGCGTTTCGCGAGTGCTAGTGAACGCACCCCAATAACGGCGTTGATCAATGCCAGGGTGAAGCCTGGAGAAACATGGGTTCAGTACGCGATACGGTGGCGGAACCTATGGTCGAAATGCGAACAACGCATAGAAGAGGCTCCTGTAGTAAGCATGTTTGTGGGAACCCTCGATCCGCAAGCGACCATATCCCAATTCATGATGTTCTTCAAGCCGACCACCTTCCAGGCTTTGATTGACAAGCTGACCCAAATGGACCAGATGGGCCATAGGCTTTCCTCTTCAAAGACGGAGCCTTGGAATGAAAAGGGCAAAGGGAAAGCAACCTTCGTCGCCAACGCTCAACAACAACCGAGTGTCCTGAGACCGGTTGTTCGCCAAAGCAACAAGCGGCAATCTCTCGATGAGAAGTTGAGACGTCCTTACTCGTTTCCCCGGGATAAAACAAGGAAACTGTTTGAACTGGCAGTGCGTGTTGGATATATATGCCCTAGAGACCTTCATTGTATAGGATGCTAGGGATGTGTATGTACATGACAGTCTTGCTTAATATGATAGTACGCTATTTGGTTTGTCTTTATCTTAACATATGATATATTTTGCATAGTATTCATATATATATATACATGTTGATAAAGCCCATAGGGTGTTTGCCTGACTACCGGCGTTGTGATGGCAGTCATACTTGTGGGAGCTGGATAGTCAATAGGCACATCCTTAGATGTCCCTGGTCGCAGGAGTATCGAGACTGGGCATCGATACTCCGGAGTAGACTAGTGTATACATATCTAGACCGTGAGGAGGGGCGATGGATTAGTCCTGCAGCCATTGGTGAAGTGCACCTAAGATTGTATACAGATGCTCACTGGGTGTAAGTACACCGGACAGGACTCGCCGAGAACTGACTGGATGGTATTTATACCTAACGTCAGATAGCAGTTCTCAGGTGACATGTGTGCAGATAGTCCGTTGACTTAAGGTCGTCATTTGTCTCGTATGAGTTCCCACTGTGCTTTGATTACTACCCTACCACAGTTCAAAGGAGTCGTGCAAACAGGTTTTAGTTGGGCACAGTCCCGAGCCACGTGGAGGCAGTGAGTGACTGTTAGGGATTTGTCTCTCCCGGTATAGGGAGTTGATATCGCATGGTGATCGGTTGGTCATTACCATAAGTTCCTGGCCAGGACTGATTGAGAATTACTGATAGACTGATCAGTAGATTCTCGGATGGTAATTGAGCCATGCCGACACGACTTGTACGGTTATTAGGGGTCTGACGTTTACCACCTCGCTAGACCATACATGCGATACTCTTAGACGAACAGACCGGACTGCGCGGATATTGTCACGGACAGGCTCGGTAGGAGTTCGGATGGGTTTCCTCATCGGCCTTCTTATCGACATCTATCTGGGGACCATTACGTACAGCTAGTGCCGCTTGCGGTCCGTGGTTAAACCCACTGCCAGCATAGTAGTCGAGTCTTTAGAGTCCCACACAGAGATTTCCCAACTCCAGGCGAAATGATATAGAGGTCGTATGGTTTTACGACAAAGGGTTCGGACGAATACGTGTTTAAACGCATGTACGACATTTAGACAGTTTTTACTAGACGGCTTTGGTTTAAGCCAGATTCTAGTATCAGGTTATTGGATTTATACAGTCTAAAGTTTTTCCGTGTTTTCACGGATAGGAGGGGCGTTCTCGTAATTATACGGGAAGCTTCTAGAAGCATGGTGACTTGAGGGTTTAGGTGGCATTATCATTAAATGATATTGTAACTCATTAAGTGTGATTCATCATGTCATTAATGCATTATTAAATGCTTAATGACTCACATAGTGAATCACTCATAATGCATTTATGTAGCATGATGAATAATCTCATTTTATTCATTTATTCTTTTATTCATTATGCTTCATATATCAAGTGAGAAACAATATCATTATCATTATCTTGTTCACCTTCTCTCTCCTCAAGCTCACTCTCTCTTCAAACCCTAATCCTACCACTCATGAGTTGAGATCAAGGATTAGAATAGACTAAACAATCCATAACCTAACTCTATACATCTAAGTTCCGTTGATTAGCAACTAGAGAAACTTAGTTACCTCAAGTTTGGAGGTGAAGCTTGGATTAGGGTTCTCGGGTGGATCATCTATCACTTAGAGGAGGCCGAGGAGGACGAAGAGATCGAAAAGACGAAGGACACGATTCACTAGGTATAATCTCTTTACATAGTAGCTAAGAACTTCTATGGTTGTTGTTAATTATCGTTTAGCAAAGATCTTCGGTTAGTCGATGTATGCTTATAGAACAAGATCGTTTTTCATATTTCCGCCTCCCCGCAACTCGTGGGGTGTTGCACATCGACTTACAGTGGTATCAGAGCCTCACTAAACAATAATTAACTCACTTGCAAAGTCGTATGAATTTCGAACGCAAAACGAACCAGAAAATATATCGTATTCACATAGTTTCTGTCGATTTTAAATTGAGGTCCAAAAATTTTTCAGGGACCTCCAGAATAACCTACAGGGAAACCTAAGAACACTGGAGAAATTTGGGTGCATGAATCGGCCAACACACCGCGGAACCGCGGCCGATCCCACCGATCCGCCTCGGATCCGCGGCCGAGTTGAGCCCGATTCACCCCAAATCTTCCCAGTAACTCTTCTGTGAATATTTTGTCTTTTCTGAAATGTTTAATTTTCGCTCAGGTCTCAGGTTTACAGAGAAGTTTTGGAGCAGAATCTAATGGGTTTGATCGATCGAAATTATACGATGTTTGCTTGTTTGATTATATCTATGAACTGTTTTATGTGTTCGTAAACCTCCCCTAACTGCTAGTATGTCGGTTGGCAGGGGGTTGCACATATCTGTGATGTTTTTAACTGTTTGTGATTATGAACTGTATTGGATTGTTGTGATGATTAGCCGGGGTTTTGTGATGGGTTTTTGTATTAATTCATTCGATGTAAATGTAATAAGTTGTAATATTATTTTGCGGGGCACATCCAGGTTGCGGTTGTAGCCACCGTTGTATTATTTCTTTTTACTGTTTTTGCTCCTAGAATAGACCCAAGGTGGGGTGCACAAACTACTGGGTATTTCGAAGTGTTTAGTAGCCTACTCACGTTGTTGAGGGAGACCGCTTCACTTCGGGTACTTGGCGGGTAGTTTGCCGTACCCGTAGGGGTCTGGGGTAGGGTAATGGCTATTCATCACAACTGTGTAATCCGTCTTTCATTGCAGGCTCAAAAGAAACGCGGATTGCTTGCATATCCAATAAAGTTTATCTGTGATCTGGAATGCCTATTATTGCGTCTGACGAATGTACAATATCTATATATGATAGCTATTTAGACGTCACTTATGTTTTACACCCGCACTAGCCCAGCCCCCGCTCTGCCGTTAGTTAAGTAACCTAACGGGTGATGACGGGACCCCGTGGTGAATGCGGATGGCATAAGAGGATGTTTTATTTTCGTTGTTATCTGTAATGATAGGTTAATGATGGGACGCATTATTTTTAATGCAAAGAAAAATAAAACCTAAACTGAATCGTTGGAACAATTTATAAACCACTTGGTTTTCTTAAAAAAGCAAATTTTAAATACGGAGCTTAATCCACTCCTTTTAATAAAGACTATCATGGTTCCTTCGATCATATCAAGTTCACTATGTTAACGGTTTTTTGCCAAAAACCAGCCGTAACCCTTCGTCGTTTCAAATAGACAGCACATCGTATTCATGCTATGCTTGTTGGCCTACGTCAAGGGCATGTACGATGTACCTAAATTAATCAGGACAACGACGGGTAGAACTTGACTTACGCCTTATGATTTGTTGGCCTACGTCAAGGTCATAAGAGCTTGGGGTAAAAATCATATCGGGAGTTTCTAACATAAAGGAAACTTGCAGATTAAGCATACTTTCTCGAGTGTGGTGACTAGAATGGCTTCCATCTAGTGCATCATGCAATGATAGTTGGATCCCGATCCCACTGATGAGTAGGATTACTCTCGGGAAACTTTTTCACTTAACAATCAATACTATAAACCAAGTAGGTGTCCAGAAAGGTAATAGACGGGCTACGACTCCAGGGAAAAGAGGTTATTTAATTAAGGAACTTCGCGAAAGCGTTAGAAAACCTCCCTCGAAGTACCAACACCGGCCTGGCTGAAAGGTTAAGCAAGTATTGTGACGTGTGATTAAATCCTGACTAGTTCTTCTTTTAGGTTTTGAAGAAGGATTTGAGGGAACAGTGGGAGCCATCCTGTTTAGATAAATTGATAACCAATATAAACTTGCAAGAGCATATGCTGAGTGTTTTCTTTTCTCTCTCTCTGGCAGCTACCATGACAGGACTAAAACTATTACTTGAAAAAAATATACTGACCGGGCAGAACTATAAAGATTGGCTAAGGAACATCAACATTGCACTGACTTATGACAAAGTAGCATATGTTACCACCGCTGTTCCTCCCCTTATCCCAGGACCAGATTCCTCAGTTGTGGACAAGGAAGTTCGCAAAACCTGGGATCTTGACTGTGAGCGAGCTAAGTGTATCATGCTGGCGTCCATGAACAATGAACTATAGAAACAGCACGAGAGTATGGATATTATATCCATCTTTCTCCATTGCAGGGAATTGTATGGGGAGAACTCCCGTATCGCGAGGTACGAGACCTCAAGGAAACTCTTCCATATGAGGTTAGCTCCAGGATCGCCTGTAGGAGAGCACGTCCTCAAAATGATCAGCCTCATTGAGGAACTCGCAAACCTGGGATGCATGCTAGAGAATGATTTGTATATCGACTTGATTTTGCAGTCCCTTCCCCACACCTTCTCTCAGTTCGTGCTAAGCTTCAACATGAACGAAATGGAAGCTGATCTTCCAAAGCTCCTCAACATGTTGAGGGTAGCAGAGACCTCCTTGAAAAAGGAGAAGACCCCCGTTCTGTATGTTGGCCAATCATCCTCTTCTAAATCTAAAGCGAAAGCTAAAGGGAAGAAGAAGATGAAAGCCACCAGACCGAAGGGTGGGGTCAAGAAGGTGCAGGGAAGGAACAAGGCAGGAAGGGTGAAAGTGGATATAAATGAATGCTTTTATTGTCACAAGCAAGGGCACTGGAAGAAGGACTGTATAGCCTTCAAAGCCAAGGACAAGAAGCAAGCTATTGCTTCTGCTTCAGGTGTGTTCGTAATCGAAAATTGTCTTTCAGTAAACTCTACATCATGGGTACTTGATACCGGTTCTGGTTCTCACATCTGTAATTCATTGCAGTATCTGAGAAATAGTAGAGTACTGGGGACAGGTGATATGACTCTCCGGATGGGCAATGGAATGCATGTAGATGCTATTGCAATAGGGGAATATCACCTAGGGTTGACTAGTGGGCACATTTTGGTGTTGTACAGCTGTTTTTGTATTCCCAGTATGTTGTGTAATATTATATCAGTATCTTTGTTATCTAATGAAGGATATAATTTTGCGCTTGAAAGAAATGTCATGAACATTCTCCTAAATCAAGAACTGATTGGGCATGGCACACTGGAAAACGGCATATACATACTTAATCAACCTCGAATTTTCAATATTCAAAACACACTTAAAAGAAAGGCTCCAGATTCAAATCAAGCCTTCCTATGGCATTGTAGACTTGGTCATATAAACGAAACAAGGTTGACTAAGTTACATAAAGATGGATATCTAGATCCGTTTGAATATTCATCATATGCAACTTGTCAATCATGTATCAAAGGAAAAATGAGCAAATCTCCGTTCACCGGAAACGGAGCAAGAGCCACAGAACTCTTGGGACTTGTACACAGTGATGTATGTGGTCTAATGTCTACGCATGCGAGAAGCGGTCACTCCTACTTCATCACTTTTACTGATGACTTCTCTAGGTATGGACATGTGTTCTTAATGAAACATAAATCCAAGGCCTTTGAGAAGTTTAAGGAGTATAAAAATGAAGTAGAGAAACAAACTGGTAAAAGCATCAAGACACTTCGATCTGATCGAGGTGGAGAATACTTAAGTACCAGTTTCCTTGAATGCTTAAAAGAGAATGGAATTCTCTCTCAGCTTACTCCGCCTTATACACCTCAGCATAATGGTGTATCAGAAAGGAGGAATCGCACGCTATTAGATATGGTGCGTTCAATGATGAGTAGTGCTGAGTTGCTACTTTCCTTCTGGGGATTTGCTCTAGAATCAGCAACATACTTATTGAATAGAGTTCCAACTAAGTCTGTGCCTACCACTCCATATGAAATGTGGAGCGGGAAGAGACCATATCTCAAGTATATCAAGATATGGGGGTGTCCGGCATAAGTTAAAAAGCATAGTCCGGACAAGCTCGAGGCACGATCGGTTTTGTGCAAGTTTGTAAGATACCCCAAACATTTAAGGGGGTACATGGTCTACCACACTGAAGAACAAAAGGTGTTTGTCGCTCGCCACATTGTTTTCTTAGAGAGCGAATTTCTTACAGAAGAAATTAGTGGGAGCGCGGTAGAGCTGGAAGAAATTCCAGAACCTTAAACTGCTACCGAGGACTTAGTAGAACCTCAGATTTCAATAGAACATGACGAACCAATGCCACTCCGCAGATCTAGTAGGCTTTCTCATCCTCCTGAAAGATACTATGGTTTTCTTCTAGATGGGGATCGAGAGGATTGCATCATCGATGATGATGAGCCTACTAGTTTTCAGCAGGCTATCACGAGTATTGACTCGGTGAAGTGGCGGGTTGCTATGAGATCCGAAATGGAATCCATGTACACCAATAAAGTATGGACTTTAGAAGTTGCTCCTCCTGAGGTGAAACCAGTTGGATGCAAATGGATCTTCAAAAAGAAGATTGGTGCACTTGGACAAGTGGAAACCTACAAAGCTAGACTCGTTGCAAAAGGTTTTCGTCAAAGACCAGGATTGGACTATGATGAAACCTTTTCACCTGTAGCTATGCTTAAATCCATTCGGATCCTGCTTGCCATTGCTGCCTTCCATGACTATGAAATCTGGCAGATGGACGTAAAAACAGCTTTTCTAAATGGACATTTAGAAGTGAGTGTTTACATGGATCAACCAGAAGGTTTCTTAGACAGTGGGAGCAGCGGAAGAGTGTGCAGGTTTCTTAAATCCATTTATGGATTAAAGCAAGCATCGCGGAGTTGGAACATCTGCTTTGATGAGACAGTCAAAGAATTTGACTTTATCAAAAATGTAGATAAGCCATGTATTTATAGGAAGATTGTAGAAGGAGCAGTAGTCTTCCTCGTTTTGTACATCGACGACATACTACTGATAAGGAATGATGTCCATATGCTACAATCAGTAAAGCTCTTCTTGTTATAGAAATTCTCCATGAAAGACTTGGGTGATGCAACCTACATTTTGGGCATTAAGATCTATCGTGATAGATCTAATAGAATGTTGGGACTTTCACAGTCCAGGTATATTGACACTATACTAAAGAGATTTAGTATGGAAGATTCCAAGCGCGGTAATATGCCCGCTTGTCATGGGATCACCCTCTCAAAAGAGATGTCTCTAAAGACTGATGAACAGAGGGCTCGCATGGGCATTATACCCTACCCTTCGGCAGTAGGATCTATAATGTATGCGATGTTATGTACAAGACCAGATGTAGCTTACGCACTTGGTGTGGTAAGCAGGTATCAATCTGACCCAGGTGAGAAACATTGGATAGCGGTAAAGAACATTCTCAAGTACCTGAGAAGGACTAAGGAGATATTCTTAGTTTACGGTAATGGGGACCTCCAGGTAGAGGCTTTTACCGACTCCGGCTTCCAAAGTGCCAAAGATGATTCTAAATCCATTTCGGGTTTTGTGTTTACCCTCAATGGAGGGGCGGTATGTTGGAGGAGTTCCAAACAGGATACCGTCGCAGACTCAACTATGGAGGCTGAGTATATAACTGCTAGTGAAGCCGCAAAAGAGGCTGTCTGGATGAGGAAGTTCATCTCTGAACTTCAGGTGGTTTCGTCCATTGCCAATCCAATACCTTTGTATTGTGATAACAATAGGGCTGTAGCATTAGCTAAGGAACCGAGGTCCCATCAGAAATCCTAGCATATCTTAAGGCGGTTTCACCTGATCAGGGAGATCGTGGATCGTCGGGAGATCGAGGTACGGAGAGTGGACACAATAGACAACACGGCAGATCCATTCACCAATGCCATCCCTCAAGTCCAGTTCGAGAGGCTGTTTGAGATGTTGGGCATGCGGTACGCCAGCAACTGGATCTAGTGCAGACAGTGGGTACTCATTGCGCCAATTATATGCCTTAGTGCAAGTGGGAGATTGTTGGATATATATGCCCTAGAGGCCTTCATTGTATAGGATGCTAGAGATATGTATGTACATGACAGTCTTGCTTAATATGATAGTACGCTATTTGGTTTGTCTTTATCTTAACATATGATATATTTTGCGTAGTATTCATATATATATACATGTTGATAAAGCCCATAGGGTGTTTGCCTGACTACCGGCGTTGTGATGGCAGTCATACTTGTGGGAGCTGGATAGTCAATAGGCACATCCTTAGATGTCCCTGGTCGCAGGAGTATCGAGACTGGGCATCGATACTCCGGAGTAGACTAGTGTATACATATCTAGACCCTGAGGAGGGGTGATGGATTGGTCCCGCAGCCATTGGTGGAGTGCACCTAAGATTGTATACAGATGCTCACTGGGTGTGAGTACACCGGACAGGACTCGCCGAGAACTGACTGGATGGTATTTATACCTAACGTCAGATAGCAGTTCTCAGGTGACATGTGTGCAGATAGTCCGTTGACTTAAGGTCATCATTTGTCTCTTGTGAGTTCCCACTGTGCTTTGATTACTACCCTACCACGGTTCAAAGGAGTCGTGCAAACAGGTTTTAGTTGGGCACAGTCCCGAGCCACGTGGAGGCAGTAAGTGACTGTTAGGGATTCGTCTCTCCCGGTATAGGGAGTTGATATCGCACGGTGATCGGTTGGTCATTACCATAAGTCCCTGGCGAGGGCTGATTGAGAATTACTGATATACTGATCTGTAGATTCTCGGATGGTAATTGAGCCATGCCGACACGACTTGTACGGTTATTAGGGGTATGGCGTTTACCACCTCCCTAGACCATACATGCGATACTCTTAGAAAAACAGACCGGACTGCATGGATATTGTCACGGACAGGCTCAGTAGGAGTTCGGATGGGTTTCCTCATCGGCCTTCTTATCGACATCTACCTGGGGACCGTTACGTACAGCTAGTGCCGCTTGCGGTCTGTGGTTAAACCCACTGCCAGCGTAGTAGTCGATTCTTTAGAGTCCCACACAGAGATTTCCCAACTCCAGACGAAATGATATAGAGGTCGTATGGTTCTGCGACAAAGGGTTTGGACGAATACGTGTTTAAACGCACGTACGACATTCGGACAGTTTTTACTAGACGGCTTTGGTTTAAGCCAGATTCTAGTATCAGGTTATTGGATTTATACAGTCTAAAGTTTTTTCGTGTTTTCACGGATAGGAGAGGCGTTCTCGTAATTATACGGGAAGCTTCTAGAAGCATGGTGACTTGAGGGTTTAGGTGGCATTATCATTAAATGATATTGTGACTCATTAAGTGTGATTCATCATGTCATTAATGCATTATTAAATGCTTAATGACTCACATAGTGAATCACTCATAATGCATTTATGTAGCATGATGAATAATCTCATTTTATTCATTTATTCTTTTATTCATTATGCTTCATATATCAAGTGGGAAACAATATCATTATCATTATCTTGTTCACCTTCTCTCTCCTCAAGCCCACTCTCTCTTCAAACCCTAATCCTACCACTCATGAGTTGAGATCAAGGATTAGAATAGACTAAACAATCCATAACCTAACTCTATACATCTAAGTTCCGTTGATTAGCAACTAGAGAAACTTAGTTACCTCAAGTTTGGAGGTGAAGCTTGGATTAGGGTTCTCGGGTGGATCATCTATCACTTAGAGGAGGCCGAGGAGGACGAAGAGATCGAAAAGACGAAGGACACGATTCACTAGGTATAATCTCTTTACATAGTAGCTAAGAACTTCTATGGTTGTTGTTAATTATCGTTTAGCAAAGATCTTCGGTTAGTCGATGTATGCTTATAGAACAAGATCGTTTTTCATATTTCCGTCTCCCCGCAACTCGTGGGGTGTTGCACATCGACTTACAGTGCGCAATGGGCTCATCACTCTACCGGAGTCGAGACACCTACCGCAACCGAATGACGTCAACGATCCTAATTACTGCCTTTACCACCGAGTGTTGGGCCATCCGATCGAAAACTGCTATGTCTTTAAAAACTGGGTTGAAGACCAATACCAACAGGGCAAGTTCGCGCTATCCGAAAACTGGAAGGTGAATCCGCCGCAACAGCACACTCCTAAAAGAGTGGACACACCGGGGGCATCATGCTTTTTTATAGAAGAAGCTCCATGGGAGGTTGCTCTTTCAACCAAGACGAAAAGAATGATGAAGGATCTTCACACATGCCCGGCAATTAGGTGGAAAACCCCACTAGAGCCTGAGATCATTGAGGGAAAGCTAAAACCGCACCCGATGCCGAGAATTTATAGCGATGGTCAAAACGCTCAGGCCCAGCCATCAAAATCTTCAAAGAAGAAGAAAAAGCCCGTGAAGCCTGATGAAAAGCGCATGGATCAGCAAAAGCATATTGACGCGCAGGAGAAATATAACCAGAAGGCGCGGACCCCGGTCACACTCCAAGAATTTCTCAATAATATCCTTGAAAGTAAAGATAACGACAATAACGATGGGGATAACTCGTTAGAAGAATCTGAGGACTATGTGGCAAGCTGCCATATGATCTCTCACTCGTTAATAAACAGTGAGGAAGCTCCTTGCACCGAGAAACTTGGGGCAAGTCCTAAGCCAAAACCCTTAGAACCGTCTGATGAGATGATCGACTTGCTACTGAACGAAGCCCGTCAGAAGAGCAAAACCAATCAAGAGCGTGAACTGGCTATATTCGAAAAAGTCAAACGCTGACGACTGGAGGAAAAGGTCGAAACACCCCAACTGGAGCAAAGCATCCCTACCGCCATGAAAAGCAAGCTTAAAAGAAGGAAACGATTCGCTAGGGCCCTGGCAATAGGAATGAAGTTGCCATCTTTCAAAGGAAATCCCCCTGGAAACATATGTCTGGATGGAGCGGACATACATCCTAACTTCTGCCTATGCCATCAGAAGATCACACACCCTACCGAGGAGTGCATAGCCTTTAAAAACTGGTGGCAGGGATATGTTGCCCATTGACGACATGTTCAACGAGTGAAGCGCAAGGCTCGTCGAGAACAGAAAAGCACGACAGATGAGCGCGAAGGAGCTGCCGGCAACTGTCATATAGCCGACACCAAGGGATCGCAAGTTGTCACCTTTGGAAGTGACTCTGACAAAGGAATCACCCTCAGCCCTCTCTTCAAGGAATCCACCTCCGACACAAAACATGCGAAGATTCGCGGCAAAATCTAGCTGCACAATCGTCCGTCGACTTATGACCGAAACGTCGTTAAACTACTACCAACCCACAGCATCCTCAGGCTGACGTGGTAAAAAAACGGTATGTCCATAAGCAAAAAGGGCACGGATGAAAACCTGAAAGGGCTCCGTGAGTAAAAACGGTGGGGCTACCGGCGAGTTTTGTGAAAACCCGAATGGGCGCAACCTCGTTAGAATAAAAAAGAAAGAAGAAGAAAGAATAAAAAAGAGAGAGAGAGAGAGAAAACGGTATGTCCACAAGCAAAAAGGGCACGGATGAAAAACCGAAAGGGCTCCGTGAGTAAAAACAGTAGGGCTACCGGCGAGTTTTGTGAAAACCCGAAAGGGCGCAATCTCATTAAAAGACACTTGCAAGGTCCTCTCGACTTTGTAAGGAGAAACCACCTGCATGAGATCCTTACGACTCACAAGGGAGTAACACACTTAGGAATCCTCATGATTCTTAAGAAGAAATTACACTTGCGAGATCCTCACGACTCGTAAGGAGAATCCTCTTATGGAATCCTCACGGCTCATAAGATTCAAAAGTCTTAAGCTACAGGGATCTGAACCTGTTCTTAAGCAGCCCCCACAACCTCCAATACTGCCCTACAAGTGGCTCAATGTCGACCCTTGTATACAATCCATGGGCATGAATAAACATTTCCCTAATAAGGTCCCATCCGTGACTGGAGATATGCTCATATGGTGAACAAACACTTGTAGGTCCTCTCGACTTGCATGGAGAAAACACTCTTGTAAGATCCTTACAACTTATAAGAGAATACACACTTAGGAATCCTCACGATTCCTGAAGAGAAAAAGCACCTATGAGATCCTCACGACTTGTAGGGAGAAACACCTTTATGAGACCCTTACGGCTCATGAAGTCAAAAGCCTTAGTCGATGGGATCCTAACCCTGTCTGCTAAGCCACCTTTGTTCGACATCGACAGAGGAAAATGATGATTCGCTCCTGGCAATATCCCAGTTGTAGCGATGCTGATGCCTAAATTGGTATCAAATTCCAAGTCCTTTCATGGCAAATGATGATTCGCTCCTGGCAATATTCTAGTCGCAGCGATGCTGAAGCTAAGATTGGTATCAGATTTCAAGTTCCACACTCACGATAAAAAAAATAAGCGAGCCAAAAATGCATATGAAATAGCCGAAATGATGGGGCAACTTGTAACGAAATCAGCAAGTAAAAATGTATGCATACAAAAACAGCCGAAATAATTGGGCAACTCGCAATAAAAAGCAGCAAGTAAATAAAATAAATAGCCGAAATGATTGGGCACCGCAAAAAATAGCCGAAATGATTGGGCAATCGCGACCTTCGCGATATAAAAGCTGAAATGATAGAGCATCGCGGAAAGAAATAAAAAAAATGAAATGAAAATTATGCCCTACAGGTGAGATCACATCGATCCCTGTATACAATCCAGGGGCACAAACAAAAGGGAACCATATCATCCCACCAGGCTCCATCAGATAGAGAGCCAAGTCTCGACAGCCACATCTACAGCCTGGAGACCCATGATAGCGCTCCTCCTCATTCCAGCAGGATTCGGACGCGACATCACCAATCGGAGCCATGGCAAAGTCCCTAGTTCCAAGTCTCGACGGCCACATCTACAGCCTAGAGAACAACAATGGCGTTCATCCTCATTCCAGCAGGATTCAGACGTGAAAATCAATCTCGGAGCCATGACAAAGTCCCTATTTCCAAGTCTCGACGGCCACATCTACAGCTTGGAGACCAACAACGGCGTTCCTTCTCATTCCAGCAGGATTCGGACGCAACGTTAACAAAGCGGAGCCATGGCAAAGTCCTTAGTTCCAAGACTCTATGGTCCACGGACAACCTAGAGTCAACCAATGACCTCCCCGCCAGATCAACGCTCTGTCTCGAAACAAGTTAACCGACCCCAGGGAAATCAGTGTCCTTGGAAACTTCCTCGATTCAGGGAAATCGGCGTCCTTGACGAGAGCACCTCGATTCGCGTCGACCCGCAGAGAAATCAGCGTCTTTGCAGGAATACATCGATTCGTCTCAACCCGAGGAAATCAGTGTCCTTGGCAAAGACCTCGATTCAAGGAAATCAGCGTCCTTGACGAGAGCACTTCGATTCGCGTCGACCCGCAGAGAAATCAGTGTCTTTGCAGGAATACATCGATTCATCTCAACCCGAGGAAATCAGTGTCCTTGGCAAAAACCTCAATTCAAGAAAATCAGCGTCCTTGACGATAGCACCTCGATTCGCGTCGACCCGCAGAGAAATCGGTGACTTTGCAGGAATACCTCGATTCATTTCGACTCAAGGGAAATCAGTGTCCTTGGCAACCTCCTCGATTCAGGGAAATCAGCGTCCTTGACTAGAGCACCTCGATTCGCGTCGACCCGCAGAGAAATCAGTGACTTTGCAGGAATACCTCGATTCGTTTCAACTCTGAGGATGTCAGTGTCCTTGGCAACCTCCTCGATTCAGGGAAATTAGCGTCCTTCACGAGAGCACCTCGATTCGCGTCGACCCGCAGAGAAATCAGCGTCTTTGCAGGAATACATCGATTCATCTCAACCCGAGGAAATCAGTGTCTTTGGCAAAAATCTCGATTCAAGGAAATCAGCGTCCTTGACGAGAGCACCTCGATTCGTGTCGACCCGCAGAGAAATCAGCGTCTTTGCAGGAATACATCGATTCATCTCAACCCGAGGAAATCGGTGTCCTTGGCAAAAACCTCGATTCAAGGAAATTAGCGTCCTTGACGAGAGCACCTCGATTCGCGTCGACCCACAGAGAAATCAGTGACTTTGCAGGAATACCTCGATTCATTTCGACTCCAGGGAAATCAGTGTCCTTGGCAACCTCCTCGATTCAGGGAAATCAGCGTCCTTGACGAGAGCATCTCGATTCGCATCGACCCGCAGAGAAATCAGCGTCTTTGCAGGAATACCTCGATTCGTCTCAACCCTAGGGAAATCAGTGTCCTTGGCAACCTCCTTGATTCAGGGAAATCAGCGTCCTTGATGAGAGCATCTCGATTCGCGTCGACCCGCAGAGAAATCAGCGACTTTGCAGGAATACCTCGATTCGTCTCAACCCCAGGGAAATCAGTGTCCTTGGCAACCTCTTCGATTCGGGGAAATCAGCGTCCTTGACGAGAGCATCTCGATTCACATCGACCCGCAAAGAAATCAGCGTCTTTGCAGGAATACCTCGATTCGTTTCAACTCCGAGGAAATCAATGTCCTTGGCAAAAACCTCGATTGAGGAAAATCAGCGTCCTTGACGAGAGCACCTCGATTCGCGTCGACCCGCAGAGAAATCAGTGTCTTTGCAGGAATACCTCGATTCATTTCAACTGCAGGGAAATCAGTGTCCGTGGCAAATACCTCGATTCAGGAAAATCGGCATCCTTGACGAGAACATCTCGATTCACGTCGACCCGCAGAGAAATCAGCGTCTTTGCAGGAATACCTCGATTCGTTTCGACTCCAGGGAAATTAGTGTCCTTGGCAAATACCTTGATTCAGGGAAATCAGCGTCCTTGACGAGAACATCTCGATTCACGCCGATCCGCAGAGAAATCAATGTCGCTGCAGGAATATACAATGTCAGCAAAGCGGAGCCATGGAAAAGTTCCCAGTTCCATGACTCGGCGGTGCACAGATAAACCAAAGTCAACCCTCGACCTCCCTGTTGAAGCAATGCTTTAACTCGGGAGTAGGTCAACTCATCAATCACTTACGAGTCCTCTCAACTTGTACGGAAGAAAATTTTCTTATGAGATCCTTACGACTCTCAAGAGAAAACACACTTAGGAATCCTCACGATTCCTAAGGAGAAAATACACCAATGAGATCCTCTCGACTCGTAGGGAGAAAATCTTTATGAGACCCTCACGGCTCATAAAGTTGAAAAGTCTTAGGCGGCAAATCTGAACCTGTTTCCTAAGCCATCGCTTCTTATCTCGATTCAGGGAAATCATCGTCCTTGACGAGAACACCTCGATTCATTTTGACCCGCAGGGAAATCAGTGTCTTTGTGAGAATTTCTTAATTCGTCTCGACTTGCAGGGAAATTAGTGTCCCTACGCATAAAGAAAATTCTCTTGTGGGATCC
This sequence comes from Agapanthus africanus, assembly GCA_030015575.1. Taxonomy (NCBI): domain Eukaryota; kingdom Viridiplantae; phylum Streptophyta; class Magnoliopsida; order Asparagales; family Amaryllidaceae; genus Agapanthus; species Agapanthus africanus. The sequence goes on along the minus strand of CM057342.1, from coordinate 728,054,996 downwards.
TTACGGTTCTCAGGAGAAAACGCACTCAGGAGTCCTCACGACTCCTAAGGAGAAAATACACCTACGAGATCCTCTCGACCCGTAGGGAGAAAAGTCTTTATGAGACCCTCACGGCTCATAAAATTGAAAAGTCTTAGGCAACAGATCCCAACCCTGTTTCCTAAGCCATCGTTACCTTATAAAGGGTTCAAGATGAACTGTTATCTACCATCTATGGGCCACACTTGCTAAAGCTACATGCCACTGAAATGGAGAAGTTACTCATGAAGCAAATAAACTACTTCATGCCAGAGTAAGACATAAAGAAACAGAAGGGTGCAGCTCATGGATATCAGGGTTTGGAATTATATCCCTTAAGAGACGAGATTTGAGTCAATGATAAATGACGACGCTTGTGTCCGCTCGTTATCTTCTCATATCAAGATCCTGAAGATTATATACCAACCCAAATCTGATCATACGCTATGAATTACTCTGCACTACTTCATCCACGTACATACTTACGTGGGCAAAGTAGTGGGGGGCATTTGTTCCCGCCAAAATTTTGGCTCACAACCTGCTCCCTTATAAATATATATATATATATATATATATATATATATATATATATATATATATATATAATAAAATAAAAAATAATAATAAAATAAAAAATGAAGGGAAAAACTCCACATGCAAAGAATGTAACAAATGCCTCAAAGCCAAGAGTTAAAATATTGTGAAGCAACGCTTCAGATGCAGCGCCAAGTGCGCTGCGCCCTAAACAGCGCACCACGTGCAAAGTACGTGTACGCTAGCGCTAGGTGCGCTGCGCTCCAAGCAGCGCACCACGTGTCATACACGTGTGCGCTAGCGCATTGTGCGCCGCCTTTTAAGCAGTGCACCACGTGCAAAGCACGGGGGCACCAGCGCTGGAATCTGAAAGCTCCCCAACCGTCAAATCAAAAATCTAATAATAATGATAAATCATTAATTAATCAGAATTAAATTCTGTTAAGGAAAGATTCCTCAAAATCTTTCCAAATGACAAGATTTTACTCTGTAAATCAGAGCACCGTTGGATCAATGATCCAATGGTAAATAAAAATTACCAAAGACAATAAATTCTGTTATGGAAAGATTTTCTCAATCTTGTTAAAAGCAAGAAGATTGCCTTCTGTAAAACAGAAGCCCTAGGATCAAATATCCAACGATGGGAAATATTCCCAAATCAACAGAGAAATATCTCTTATACCGATTCAAAAAATCATTTGGCCCTATATAAAAGCCCCTACACTTCAAGTCTGGAATAGAGAAAGAGAGAGGAAAAAACCCTCTGCAAAAAAGAGCAAGCTCTTAGGAAAAAGAAGATTTTTCTTCATCTTAAAGGTAAAGAACTATGTTCTTGAATAACAGAGATGAATCCATCTCATAAAAAGAAGAACCATCTTCTAAAAAGATCTTAGATCTATAAAAAGACCAAGGTCTTTTGATTTGAAAGAAAAGATCAAAAAAGATCTAATCATAAAAAAATAAGAAAGAAGTAAAATACTTCATTCACAGATCTTTTGATCTATAAAGGCAGAGCCTTTTATAAAAACAAGAACTTTTTCTCTTTGATCTTGAGGCAAAGCCTCCTTTGAAGAACATAAATCTGTTCTCTGATCATAAATTTGATCAAGTGCGCTTTGCGCCTTTGAACAGTGCCTTACACTCATGAACTGCGCCCTTGCGCTCCTTGGACCAGCGCTCAGCGCCAAAACATGCCACGTGTCAATCATAGACACAATCTGCGCTTTGCGCTCCTGAAACAGAGCTCTGCGCTCATGGTCTGGCGCTCAGCGCCAAGCGCGCCACGTGTCACTCACTGGCGCACCCACAAACTAGCGCAGCGCGCTCATAAATTAAAAGCGCAATGCGCTAACAAACTAGCGCTTAGCGCTAAGCGCGACACGTGTCCTCCTCGTGTGCGCTATCCAACAGAAGCGCAATGCGCTCTTTCCTTGGCGCAAAGCGCCTGACGCGCCATGTGGCGCACTGTCAGAACATACTTTGTTCTGATAGATGCTATGCATTCAATACAAAACAAAATGTCGGAGCCCAATACTTAGCATTATTAAAAGGGCCAAGCCCAAATAAAGGCTCAATAGCCAGAACAATAAAATGTTCAACTCATATCAACTGAGACCATATGCTCATAAACCTTTAAACAGACTTTAGTCCCAAATTGGACTATAGATCTCCCAACCAACATTGGTTTAAGGGTACATCTCTGAACTCCTCTGATATTTGACGTTGTAATCGTTCAACGTCTTCAGAGAGGTGACGGGTCGCGGCAGCCATACATTTCACAGACTATGATGTCTTTAAACTGGACTGTGGGGTCCTTAAGCCCACGGACTATGATGTCCTTAACCTCGACCGTGATGTCTTAAAACTAACACTGGACTGTGGGGTCCTTAAGCCCACGGACTATGATGTCCTTAACCTTGACTGCAAGGTCTTTAAACTCACAGACTATGATGTCCTTAACCTCGACCGTGATGTCTTAAAACTAACATTGGACTGTGGGGTCCTTAAATCCACGGACTATGATGTCTTTAACCTTGACTGTGAAATCTTTAAACTCACGGACTATGATGTCCTTAACCTTGACTGTGAGGTCTTTAAACTCATGGACTATGATGTCCTTAACCTCGACCGTGATGTTTTTAAACTAACATTGGATCACCATGTCCTTAAACTAGTAATCGACCGCAATGTCCTTAAAGTAAACAATAGAGCCCAAATGCTCTTTTGTTGGATTTAAATGATCCTGTTAAGTAGATCTTAGTCTAAAATTAGACTAACGTGTCCTTAACAAACTGTTAAGTAGATCTTAGTCTAAAATTAGACTAACGTATCCTTAATAAACGTTTAACTTGATCTTAGTCTCAAATGAGGCTAACGTATCCTTAAACCAAACCCCCAAACTCAAATCTAAGAAGATACGGATTTGGACTAATCCACGTCCTACGGGCGACAACACAAATTAGTCTCCGTATACAATCCACGGGTAACCACAAATAAAACAAACACCCACGACACGAAGTGACCATCTGGAGAAGGAGAAACTGGTTACCGCGATGCGGTAGCGTAATTAACTGCAGGGGCTTGCGCCTGCAGGGAAGAGCGTCCCCACAATCAAAACCCCCTCAGACGAGGGGGAATCTGACGAAGTCTGCTATATCGGCCGCATCCGTTTAAATCGTCAATACATGGTGCCATAAATCAACTTGGCATCTTCGGAGAGGTGGAAGGATAGCACCAATTAGCATCTGCCCCGAATTTCAGGCAAGACGTTTATCGCGTCTCCGTGATTCGGAGGGGAACAAGACCCTTACGGCTCATAAAGTCAAAAATCCTTAGTCGACAGGATCCTAACCCTGTTTGCTAAGCCGTCCTTGTTCAAATCGACAAAGGTAAATGATGATTCGCACCTGGCAATATCCTAGTTGCAGCGATGCTGATACCTAAACAGGTCTCAAACCCCAAGTCCTTTCACGGCAAATGATGATTCGCTCCTGGCAATATTCCAGTCGTAGCGATACTGATGCCAAGGTTGGTATTAGATTCCAAACCTGTAGTAAAAAAAAGTGAGTAAAAAAATGCATAGGAAATAGCCGAAATGATGGGGCAACTAGCAATAAAAATCAGCGAGTAAAAAATATGCATATAAAAAAAGCCGAAATGATTGGGTATCTTGCAATAAAAAGCAGCGAGTAAAAAAAAGCTGAAATGATTGGGCGTCGCGGATAAAAAGCCAAAATGATTGGGCAATCGCGAATTTCACGATATGAAAAGCTGAAAAGATAGAGTATCGCAGAAATAAAAATTATCTAAATCAAATTTCCTCTGCCCTGTAGGTAGGTCCGCACCGACCCCTGTACACAATTCATAAGCACAAATGAAAGAAAGGGAACTATATTTTCCCACCACGCTCCGTCAAAGGGAGAGCCAGGTCTTAATGGCAACATATACTGCCTAGAGGTCAGCTCGGCATTCTTCTCGTTACAATAGACGCAATGTCTACAAAGGCTCCAAATAGCCAAATCAAAAAGGAGTAACGGCAAAATCCCAGCTCCATCTTGACAATCTTCTCATTACAGCAGACGCAATGTCAACAAAGGCTCCAAACGAGCCAAATCAAAATGGAGCAATGGAAAACTCTTAGCTCCAAGTCTTGACGGTTCATATACAACCTAAAGGATACCCCGGCGTTCGTTCTCATTCCATCAAGGTGCAGACGTGACATCAACAAAGCTCCAACGAGCCAAATCAAAATGGAGCAATGACAAATTCCTAGCTCCAAGTCTTGACGGTACATATACAACCTAAAAACTACTTCGGCGTACCTTCTCATTCCATCAGGGTGCAGACATGACGTCAATAAAGCTCCAACGAGCCAAATCAAATTGGAGCAAAGGCATATTCCTAGCTCTGGACTTCGACTGCAATATATACAACATAGAGGTCCTGCAGATGTCTACCCTACTTCGGCAAAGAAACGACATGGCATCGTAAAACAAAAATGAAGTGACGATATATTCCTAGTTTCGGGTCTTGACGGCAACTCATATAAAGCCTAAAAGACTATCGGAGATCACCCCACACCAGCGCGGAGTGGATATGACTCATCGGGGCTCCAAATTGAGCCTAACCTCAAGGAAAAAGTGACATGGAAAATTCCTAACGCTTACTCTTCCGACGGTAATATAGCCTAAGGAGATTACTTGAAGACATCTTATCCAGCCCCCGAAGGGATCAGAGACACAATAGTCGCGGGGTCACTTAAACAATAGCTTAAAGACTGTATATCGAGGAATACATCAACCAACGCGACGGTACCACGGACAAACCCTAGTACCATAAAACCTAACGGACCTCTGTCTTAAAGAAGATGGGTTATCTATATACAACATTAGGACAAATTTGCCTGTAAACCCAAGGGAAGTAAACTGAATAAACTCCGAAATGAGTATATAAACTAGAGACTCCGAAACGAGTGAATAAACTACAGACTCTGAAATGAGTACATAAACTAGAGACTCCGAAACGAGTGAATAAACTAGAAACTCCGAAACGAGCGAATAAACTAGAAACTCCGAAACGAGTGAATAAACTAGAAACTCCGAAACGAGTGAATAAACTACAAACTCCGAAATAAGTACATAAACTAGAAACTCCGAAACGAGTGAATAAATTACAGACTCCGAAATGAGTAAATAAACTAGAGACTTCGAGATAAGTGAATAAACTAAATGGCGCTAAATTAAGACATTAAGAAACAGGAAGGCGCTAAATTAAGACATTAAGAAACAGAAAGGCGCAACTCATAGACCTCGGGGCTCGGAATTACGTTTCTTAAGAATCAAGACCTGAGTTAATGATAGACGACGACGCTTGTGTCCGCTCGCTATCTTCTAAGATAAAGATTCTAAAAAGTTCCCTCAAATACGCTAGCCCGAAACTGGTTGTATGCTACGTATTACTATACACCACTTCACTCACGTGTATACCTCCGTGAGTAAAGTAGTGGGGGGCATTTGTTTACACCGATTTAAGTTTCGTTTACAGATATGTATGAAAGAAAGCTCATTCATACATGCGCGTGGAAGGTTAGTGCATGACGTAAGCACATCGGTGGCATTTGCAATTAGCAGAAATCCCTAAGGGTGAAGGACACATGTAAACATGTAGGTTGCAACAATATGATCAGAGGAAGAACAAGTGTAAGAAATGAAGCACTCAGTGGTCAACGATAAAAGGAAAGTATTTAAATAAACATTTTATGCTACTCGAAATAGATTACCAAACACGGGATCAAAAGTACAAGGGTTTACAAAATTATGAATAAATTTTTCTAAAACCCTCTCAGCCTTCTCCACCATGTCGAAGCGGCGAACTTCGCAAGGAGTTGCTTGCCATCGGTTAGTGCCATGCCCATCGACGAAGGCAGACATGATAGTCCGCTGAGCCCGTATCTGGCTTAGCAGTTGAACAGAGCGATCCCTCAAAGGTTTGGTATTCAAAAGTGCCTCATGAAATCACTCGATCTTGTCCTCCGCTGCGTCGAGCATCGCCGGAGTCATCTCCTCTGGATGAGGGGGAATGTCATCGAGCACAGACATAAAGATCATCCGGAGCCAAATGGAGCCGATGGGGAGAGAAGATCCTCTACGAGTCAAGAGCTCGTGCAACACCGTATCACATTGGTCATCCGTGAGAGAAGGATTCACCAAGTGTGCAACAAAATGAGAAACAATTTCCTCGATAGACACCTCTCATGGCTGCCGATTAGCATACGGATGATTGCAAGCCATGACTCTTCTCTGTTAAAATGATTCTCTAAAAGTGAGAGAGAAGAGGGGCATTGCTTAGATTATAAAGGGAGGCATTTAGGTCTCGGCATAGAAAATGTTGTGCATGGTGGAACTATTTCTAAGCTCTAACAAAAGAAGGCATTGGAAAAGAAAGTTTGACTCAGAAAAAGCAGAGAGAGAAGGTGAAAAGAAACCTTCATTAGTGGGGTAACGCCCTACGTGCTTCTCACGAGTGCGCCGACAACAATGTGCAAAGCACAGAAAAGCTTCTGGGTAAGAATTAAATTCTTATACGACGCCGCACATACTCCTCATGCCGGCGCCAATGTGCAAAGCATAGAAGCACTTTCTGAGTAAAAATTAAATTCTTATATGGCGCCACACATGCTCATCAGGCGGGCGCCAATATGCAAAGCACAGGAATACCCATCTTAAGAATTAAATTCTTAAGTGGTGCCTCTTCCTTGATAAAAAAAAGGGGAAGGGGAAAATCCTCCACTATTCAAGTCTCACGTGTTAAACACGTGAGCAGCTATATGCAAAAGCATATAGGTGCTGCAGTTAAAAACAAATGGGATAAAAAAGCCGCACGGGTTAAACACGTAAGCGCCTATATGCAAAGCATATAGGCGCTGCAATCAAATATTGGCAAGCCGAACAAACCTCACGTGTTAAACACGTGAGGGTTTTTATACGCTGAAAATAAAGCATACTGAAACCCATGCTGGGGGTCATGTGTTAAACACATGAGTTCTTCTGCTGCACTCTTTGGCAGGATAGAATTAAATTCTATGTGGGAAATATTTCCTTGATCTTTCTCAAACTAGAAAGATCTTCTCTGTTAAACAGAGGACCATTAGATCAAAGATCCAACGGTGATTATAAAATCACCTACCGATTATCTGATAGAATAAAAATTCTATCTTAGGAGAAGATATTTCCTAATCCTGTTACGTAAATAAGAAAACTTCTCTGTTAAACAGAGAGCCTTTGGATTAAAAATCCAATGGTGAATAAAACTCACCAAGTGATCCGAGAGATCATTTTGGATTGATCATGATCTCTCAATCAGAGATTTTCCTAACAAATTGATCTCTTCTCTTATCCTATAAATAGAAGAAAAAAAGGAAAAAAAGAAAAAAAAAGGAATTTTCCCCTGAAGCTTCTGCAAAAAAAAAGTGTACAGCGAGATCTTGAGAGAACAAGAGAATTTAATTCTCAAAGAAGAAGACTTTACTCATTGAAACCAGAGGTAAAAAAAACAGAGATATATGGTCTCTCCTTTACCTATCTAAGGGTTTAACCTTTCATTTAAGAACTCAGTCCTTTCACCGGTTGAGATTTGCAGAAGCAAATCTCCCCACAAATTGAGAATTTAATTCTTATCGGAGAGATTTTGCTCTGCAGATTCAAAACCTAAGGGAAAACAATTAAGATATAAAAAAAGAGAGAAGAAGAACAAGAACATATAGGAATTTAATTCCTCCAAAAATTAGGGTTTAACCCTATATATAAAGAACTTAGTTCTTCCATAAAAAAATAGTGATGATGATCCAAGATCTTCAAAATCAGAATTGTTAGTGCTTAGCACTATTTTGAAGCCTCACGTGTTTCCTACGTGAGCGTTTCAAACGAACAAAGAGAGCAACTAAAACTGCCTCACGTGTTTCCCACATGAGTGTTAAAGCACCCCAGTATCAAAAAGAAAAAGGGTAGTCACGTGTTTTGCACGAGAACGTTAGCCAAGTGCATAGCACTTCTGTAAAAAAAAGAAGGGGAGATAAAACCCAATGGGCAGTGCCCATATTTGGGTGCTTCACGCGTGCCATGTGAGCGCCACAAAATTCTAATGTTTAATACCAATCCAGTACCCATATGAAATGCACGTGAGCACTGTATTCCTCAGTGCTTAGCACTGTTTGGTATTTATGGAAACCCAATATCAGCCCAAATTGGCTAAATTCCTTGAGGTTAAACCTCTTTGATTCTAAAATAACCGAGCCCATATTGCTCGTGTTTTCCTAAACTGATCCTAGTCTCAAAAATGGCTAGTGGCCTCCCATTGATGATATCCAAAATGGTATTCAACTTATATCTCCTAAGATAATTTTAGTCCCAAACATGACTAATATTTCTTTGGTCTACAACAGCCCCCCTATTCCCTCAAATATGGGATTTGGTTTAAGGATACATCTCTCCACACCTCTGATATATGTCGTTGTAATTTTTCAACGTCTTAAGAGAGGTGGCGGGTCTCAACAACGAACTACTCTTTGGTGCATTTCCAAATTGACGTGTACACCTCAAATCGGATCGTACCCCAAATTGGATGTATTCCATATCACTATTGTTCGCTTCGTCACGTAACAAATACACATGTGTTCAAGATGGATAAAAGACCGAAATGTTCCTAAACAAATATTCGCCTCCAAAATGGCGATAATGGAACGAAACGTGCTTAAACTAAAATAATAGAGCCCAAACGCTCTTTTGTTGGATCCTAAATAAAAATGACCCTGAAACCTCGTTAAGTGGATTTTAGTCTCAAATTGAACTAATGTATCCTTAACAAAAACAAATCGAGCCCAAAATGCTCACATACATTTAAGTCGATCTTAATCTCAAAATAGATTAACAGTCCTTCAAAAAAACCAAATCTAAAATATACGGATTTGGACTAATCCACGCCTTACGGGTGACTGTTAGTTATGTATATGCCCTAGAGGCCATTGTTGTACACGTGATGTATATTACAATGGATGCTTGGATATATATAGAGAGGACTTTCTTGATCGTCATGATAGTATGCTATTTGGTTTCACTTTATCTTAATATATTGACTTATATTAGTTTACTGTCTTACTCTCACATGTTGATAAAGCCTTTAGGATATGTACTGGGACTATGATGAGATCATACTAGTGGGGTCAGGGCAGTCAATGAGTACATCCTATAACTGTTCCTAGTCGAGGGTGTATCGAGACAGGGCATCGATACACCAGAGTAGACTAGCGTATACGCATCTTGACCCATATGATGGGCGACGGATGATCCCATATCCATCGGTGTTTTGACATCAAGGATGGTGTATGGGTGCTCAATGGAGACTGGGTACACTGGACGAACTCACCGAGAACTCCCAGATGGTATTATACCTCACGTCAGATGGCAGTTCTCCGGTGACACTAGTACATGTTAGTCTGTAGACCCGAGATCGTCATAGAGTCTTTTGTGATTCCCACTATGCTTTGATTTCCACCTTACCACGTCCAAGAGGGCGTGCAAAACGGTGTCTTTTGGGTACAGTCCCGAATCACATGGAGGCAATGAGCGATAGGAGAGGATCCGTCTCTCCCGGTATAGGGAGTTGATATTGTGCTGTGTTCGATTGGCTATAACTGGAAGTCCCTGGCCAGGGTGGATATTGAGTACTACTGGTAAGTGTTATCAGTAGGTTCTCGACCTGTTATGAGCCTCACATCGACATGACTTATCGGTTATTGGGGTCTGACGTATACCACCCCTAGACCAGATATGCGACATATCAGACGAAAAGACCGGACTGTACGGGAGTGTTACTGATTGGATTCACAGGATATACAGTCTTGCTTGTTGATCTTCTGATCGCTCAATACCTGGGTGGCTGTTACGTTTAGCTGACCGCTTGCAGCTTGTGGGTGTTTGATATGATCATCACCTGCTAATGGCGTATTGACGATTCTTTAGAGTCCTGCACAGAGGTTTCTTGACTTAGGCAAAATGGAGTAGGAGCACATATGTGATATGTGCAGGACTGAGGATAATACGATATGAGATACCGTATTATATTCTCGCGATATTTTGATATGAGCCGGTTCATCGGATCAAGTGTTGATTCGATGAATCGGTACATGATATATTAGTCGGTTATATTCGATATAGCTGGATTGTCGGATCAAGTGTTGATTCGATAATTTAATGTATGATTATATATGATATATTGCATTATATTATCTAATATTGGCTCGCTTTATTATTTTATTTTCTCACCGGGTAATACATTGATATATATGCGATATATGTTAATTGTATTATTTTCTGTTGTTACGAAATATATTATATATGTGATATATAATATTGTAACATATTATAATTACTAATGCAACATGATTAGTGGTGATTAAATATGGTTAGGGTTTGATTTGGGTTAGTTCTTTCATGAACCTTCTAGAAGGTTTTCTTTTGTTTCTTGCAAAGATATTATGGTTGATTTTTTTTTAGATATTTGTAAACCCAAACCACACCCTTAACCCTAGTTAACTCTCTACAATGGTTTGCCTTGTCATCTTTGACCATGGTTGCATTTGTAATCATATAATCTTTTTTATTATTCATCACAAAAGGATAATTCATTCATCTTCTTCTTCTTCCTCCTTGCAAAGCTTTCTAGCTTTGAGATTTATGATGAATTAGTGTAAGAATTTGATAATAAAAGAGAGCATAAATCCTACTTCATCATCCTCATCTAATCTAGCCAATTAGATTAGGGTGTTCACCTCATTAGTGAGAAAGAGCTTGAGTTAAAGGAACTTCAAGGTAGATCATCTTTGAAAAGGAAGACTTCAAGCAAGCATGGATCGTTCGGGTTGTGGAGCCTCTCTTGAGTCCGGGAGATCATGGATCGCGGCTAAGGGACTTCTACTCGGAGCTTATGAAGCGAAGGAGCGGACTACAAAGGTTGTAATCTCTCTCTCTTAGTTGTAAAGATGTTTACTTGCATGTGAAACCCTAATTATCTAGCAAAGATCCTAGCTTTGGGTTGTTCGGCACGTCTAAATTTTAAATCGGGTATGGTTGATGCCTTATAGACCCTTGTATGAGTGCCTAGGAACCCTACAGTGGTATCAGAGCCTAGCTAGAGCATTAGGCGATGTGTATACGAAGTTAAAACTCCGATCGAACCCCGAAACATCGAACTTGACCCCCTCTCTAGAATTTTGTAAAAATGTGATTTTTTCTGCATTAAAAATACTCAAAAAAATCAGCAGGGAATTCTCAGAGATACTGTGAAAAACGACACCAAAATTCCACTAAAGCGCCGCGGAACCGCGGCAATACCATGCCTTGCGCGGCGGTTCCGCGGCAGCACAGTAGAATTAGGGTTAGCTTTTTGGCACAGTACATCCGTAGGTACTTGTACATGATTCTGGGTATTTTTAATCTTGCTCAAGTGTTGAGTTCTCTGGGGATATTTTGTAATCGTTGATTCAGTCGGAAAGTTTAATTTCGTTTTGTTTTCCGGATATTTTAGAAACTGTTAAAATGTTCGAACGGATATCATTAACTCACTTTTTCCCTGCACGAAAAACTTTCAAGTGTTGAATTTTTCTTGAGTTTAAATCTTTCGGAAAAACGTGCAAGTAACACGGTGGACCCTCTAGAAGAACACAAAGCTTAACTCAATTATGTGACCGTCTGAACCGCCTCTAAACCTTAGGGTTTGGGGCAGTACGGCGTTGCCACATGTGAGGCGTTGGTTTGACCCTTCTACGGCTGGACCATTGGTACTGTGACATATTCTGGGATTTTTGAACTCCGCTCAAGTGTTGAGCTATTTAGGAAATCTTGGGTATTTGATTATTCGATCGGAAAGTTTAATATTGTCTATTTATCTGAAATGTGATACAATATGTGGAATTCATATAGTTAGGCATGAAATGCGAAATATGTGATATATCGGATTTACGATGTCTAAAGTGATTGTGGATTCCAAATGTTATAGTTTTACACTTTCTTTTTTGTGACCGTAAGCGTAGTATGTGGGGTATCGCCGGCTTCGTTGCTATACATCAACGACAATCGGGATATGCATACTTACTTACGTTGATGATATGAGATATTATGTGTTGCTGTGATATGTTATATTGGATCGTCGTATTCTGAATAGCCGGGGGTTTTATGTGAGATGAGGATTTTTATTTTCATTCATGTAAAATTCATTTATATGTAATATTTTTTTATTGGGGCACTTCCGGGATGAGGATGATGTCGCCTTTGTATATTATTTACTTTTCCGCATTAGGTGGACCCAAGGAGGGGAGCACAAGTAACCGGGTTCTGGGGTCCAGTGGGAGGCCATCTCGAGGAGTCGAGACCGGGTCTCCTAACCCTGGAATTGGCAGTGTTACTTGCCGCTCTCGTAGGGGCCTAGGGATGTGGGTTTGGCTATTCATCGCGACCGTGGAATCCGTGTTTTATACAGCTCGAAATAAAACATGGACGTCCTACTATATCCAATATTTCATATGTTATCTTCTGCTGCAATGTTCTGTGATGAGATCATATTACTGCCTGAGACGAATGCTTATACTATATATATATGTTGATATATAAATATTACTGCTTTCGTTTCTTCTGTGATGCTTAGGAAGCATTAATTGATGGGATTTTTATTAATGAGATTAATAAAAGAAAATAAACCTAAAAGATGTTGTAGAATCAAAACTTTATAAAAAGAGTAGCTACAGTTTTGCTTTGCACAGCGGTATATATGATATACCCTGCACCTTATTCGATGGGAAAAGAGCCGAGATCCCTTCACCGGGAGTGACCTCTTTAGCTAAACTGGCAGATGCTACAAACTTGCGGTTTAGTTTTTGACAGCTTATATAGTTTTTGCTTTGCACGGCGGTATATATGATATACCCAGCACCCTATTCGATGGGGAAAGAGCCGAGATCCCTGCACTGGGAGTGACCTCATTAGCAAAACTAGAAAAGCCTCAAAAAACACTCCTTTTCAAAATCACTTGATTCTACAACGATATCAAGTTCATTACGCTCATGGTTTTCTTAAAAACCTGCGTAGTCCTCCGTCATTTCAGATAAGTACTACTTAGTATTCGTACTGCGGTAGTTTGGCCTCCGTCAAGGCGTAGTGTACGGTAGCTAACTAGTGCTTATCTGCCAGCATACGATGCGATTGGATTAGGGTATTCGTACGGCGTAGTTTGGCCTTCGTCAAGGGTCGTACGGGTGGATTTAATTCAATTTAGAAATGAACGGGTTGAACTTGACTAGCGCCCTATGGGTAGTTTGGCCTCAGTCAAAGTCATGGGATGCTAGGGGTAAAAGTATTATTGGGAATTTCAAGTGTTGAAATTTGCAATGAGATTGCATTCCTCCTATGAGATTGTTGGATCCCGATACCCACTGCGAGTAAAAGTTACTTCTGCGAGAATTTTACACAGGACAATTAGCCGATCAAGTAGGTGTCTAGAAAGGTGTTAACGGGGTTATGCCTATGGGAAAACGAGGTTTATTTTAATTAGGTCCGTGCGAAAGCACGGGGAACCTCCCTTAAGTACCAACACTGATCTGGCTGAAAGATTGACGAATTTGTAGGGTGTAATTAATCCCGGCTAATCTTACCTTTTAGGGTTTGAAGGAAGATTTGATAAAAACAGTGGGAGACATCCTGATTAGATAAGATAATAACCAATCTAATCTTGCAAGAGCATACGCTAAAGTGTTTCCTTCTCTCTCTCTCCAGGTAGCAACCATGTCAGGCCTTAATCAAGAAAATAATATTGATGTATTGACTGAACCCGCTTATTATACTGAGCAGGGGATCGTTGGTCCCGTTTTCTCTTATAAGAGTTATAAGACTGAGCAGGAAACAGGAGAAAATCTGGATTCTCGCACCGCCCAAACGAAGAACAAGTATGTTGATGCATCTTCTTCGGGTGTGTTAGTCCTCCGTAATATCCACATGAGAGATACTACGGTTTTCTCATTGATGGTGGGAGCGAGGATTGCATCATGGAAGATGATAACCCAACTAGTTTTGAGCAGGCCATTACGAGTGGTGACTCTGTGAAATGGTTGGATGCAATGCGATCTGAGATGGAATCCATGTACACCAACAAAGTATGGACTTTGGAAGTTGCTCCTGAAGGGGTAAAACCCATTGGGAGCAAATGGATTTTTAAGAAGAAACTTGGTGTAGATAGAAAAGTTAAGACTTTCAAAGCTAGACTTGTTGCAAAGGGTTTTCATCAACGACCAGGTGTGGATTATGACGAAACCTTTACTCCAGTGGCTATGCTTAAGTCCATCCGGATCTTACTTGCCATTGCTGCATATCATGACTGCGAAATCTGGCAAATGGATGTTAAGACCGCCTTTCTAAATGGTGATTTAGAAGAGTGCGCGTACATGACTCAGCCAGAGGGCTTCATAGATAGTGGGAGCAGCGGAAAGGTGTGCAAACTGCTTAAATCCATCTATGGGTTAAAGCAAGTATCGCGGAGTTGGAACATCTGCTTTGATGTTGTAGTCAAAGAGTTTGACTTCATCAAAAACGTAGATGAACCTTGTATTTATAAGAAAGTTGCAGAGAGCAAGGTTGTCTTCCTCGTATTGTACGTCGATGACATACTCTTGATAGGAAATGATGTTCCTATGCTGTAATCAGTCAAGCTCTTCTTATCACAAAGATTCTCAATGAAAGATCTAGGCGATGCCTCCTGCATATTGGGAATTATGATCTATAGAGATAGATCTAAACGGATACTGGGATTGTCCCAATCCAGGTACATTGACACCATACTAAAGAGGTTTAATATGGAAGAATCCAAGCTGAGAACCTACCCACGATCTCTGAACTCACTCTTTCCAAAGAGATGTCTCCCAAGACTGATTTGGAAAGAGCTCGCATGCAAGGGATACCCTATGCTTCGGCAGTAGCCTCTATCATGTATGCGATGCTATGTACCAGACCCGATGTAGCATACTCACTAAGTGTAGTGAGTAGGTATCAAGAAGATCCAGGAGAGAGTCACTGGATAGCTGTGAAGAACATTCTCAAGTACTTGCGAAGGACTAAAGAGATGTTCTTAGTGTATGGTAACGGAGAACTCCAGGTAGAGTCCTTTACCGATTCAAGCTTCCAAAGTGATAAGGACGACTCTAAGTCACACTCGGGATTTGTTTTTACCCTCAATGGAGGGGCGGTATGTTGGAAGAGTTCCAAATAGGATACCGTTGCAGACTCGACGATGGAGGCTGAATACATCGCTGCCAACGATGCTGCCAAAGAGGCTGTCTGGATAAAGAAGTTCATCACTGAACTTGGTGTGGTTCCGTCCATTGAGCATCCAATACCTTTGTATTGTGATAACAATGGAGCTGTGGCTTTGGCCAAGGAACCTAGGTCCCATCAGAAGTCCAGACATATTCTGAGGCGGTATCACCTGATCAGGGAGATAGTTGATCGCCGGGAGATCGAGATCAGGAGAGTTGATACGAAGGACAACATTGCGGATCCACTCACGAAGGCCATTCCTCAGATACAGTTGAGAAATTATTCAGGATGCTAGGTATGGGATGCTACAACAGCTGGCCTTAGTGCAAGTGGGAGATTGTTAGTTATGTATATGCCCTAGAGGCCATTGTTGTACATGTGATGTATATTATAATGGATGCTTGGATATATATAGAGAGGACTTTCTTGCTCGTCATGATAGTATGCTATTTGGTTTCACTTTATCTTAATATATTGACTTATATTAGTTTACTGTCTTACTCTCACATGTTGATAAAGCCCTTAGGATATGTACTCGACTACTGGGACTATGATGAGATCATACTAGTGGGGCCAGAGTAATCAATGAGTACATCCTATAACTGTTCCTAATCGAGGGTGTATCGAGACAGGGCATCGATACACCAGAGTAGACTAGCGTATACGCATCTTGACCCATATGATGGGCGATGGATGATCTCATATCCATCGGTGTTTTGACATCAAGGATGGTGTACGAGTGCTCAGTGGAGACTGGATACACTGGACGGACTCGCCGAGAAATCCCAGATGGTATTAAACCTCACGTCAGATGGCAGTTCTCCGGTGACACTAGTACAGGTTAGTATGTAGACCCGAGATCGTCATAGAGTCTTGTGTGATTCCCACTGTGTTTTGATTTCCACCTTACCACGTCCAAGAGGGCATGAAAAACGGTGGATTTTGGGTACAGTCCTGAATCACATGGAGGCAATGAGCGATAGGAGGGGATTCGTCTCCCCCGGTATAGGGAGTTGATATTGTGTTGTGTTCGATTGGCTATAACTGGAAGTCCCTGGCCAGGGCGGATATTGAGTACTACTGGTAAGTGTTATCAGTAGGTTCTCGACCTGTTATGAGCCTCACATCGACACGACTTATCGGTTATTGGGGTCTGACGTATACCACCCCTAGACCAGATATGCGACATATCAGACGAAAAGACCGGACTGTACGGGAGTGTTACTGATTGGATTCATAGGATATACAGTCTTGCTTGTTGATCTTCTGATCGCTCAATACCTGGGTGGCTGTTACGTTTAGCTGACCGCTTGCAGCTTGTGGGTGTTTGATATGATCATCACCTGCTACCGGCGTATTGACGATTCTTTAGAGTCCTACACAGAGGTTTCTTGACTCAGGCAAAACGGAGTAGGAGCACATATGTGGTATGTGCAGGACCGAGGATAATATGATATGAGATACTGTTCAGTTGATAAAACTGCACATTTGTATTACATTTTTCTTACCATTTTCATATTAAAAAAGGACTTTAATATAATATATTATACATATGAGGGTTTATGTGTTAAAACACCATTTTCCATGTGTTAATATATTTTAATTAGCATTTGGTAGGAAAATGTATGCAAATAAATATATTGACCAAATCCTAGTAAAACTAAGTCTACTAAATATTATTTGAGATTATTGTGCAGAATTTTCCAAGTTGTTATGCAGAATTTATCAAACAAATCAAGTTGTTGAAGAAAACTTGCCAAATTAAGAAGCAAAACTTGGAGACCAAGTCTGGAAGCAACCGAGAGAAGATTTCTGAATTCTGAAGGTACCAAGGATTGCCAAATGTCACAAGAAAAGATCACCCAAAAGTTGATGAAGAGATCCCCACCTTTGAGCGTGGATCCGCGGCCAAACCCACCCCTGGGCCGCGGATCCGCCGCAAGTTTAGGGAGTTGGAGCAAAAGATTCTTTTGGGTGAATCAAAGCTATATTTTACCAAGTTTTTAACAATAAGATTCTGGCTTTGCACTATAAAAGGGCACCGAGAGCCTCTTGGAAAAGCTATTAAGCCGACGCGATCACGAAGTCCCAGACGGCTCACGCATCCAGGCTGATCATCAACGGTTCATCTACCTCCTTAGAAGAGATCGAGAAGCAAACTAGTATTTGTAATCATTTTCTAAGGGAACAAAGTGTAATTGATTCTGTTGATTAATAAAGGTAGTTCTTTTTCTTATTCTATTTCTTCGTAGTTTAATCATGCATTTTCTCTCCATCTCTTTTTCTCCCAACATGCGCGAGTAATTCTCCGCTTGTTAGGGTTCGTAGGATTAGGGTAGGCTAATGGACGATAAAAATCCCTAACCCTTTTTATGTCCTATAAAGTTTAGGAACTTTATCAAAAGAATCATTAACATCCTAATCGGGCGCGCTAGCAATTCTTTGCTAGTTTCGACCGCGATTAGAGATTAGATTAATGATTGTTTTGGTAAAGGCTAGATATGAACGGAGTTCTGTATCGAGATAAGGGTTAAGAGTGGGATTCCTTTTCCCTCCAGAAACCTTAATCTACACGCATCACCGTCGTTCCAGTTCTAAATCTATTAATGGATAAAAAGGGTAACTTTTAATTAATCGTCCATAACTACTAAATCCTAACGAACCCTACAAGCTCCTTTATTATATTGACTACATCTTTAAAATAATCTAGATCTATATTTTACATTCTTGTTTAACGTAGATCTAGAAAACATTCTATAAAATTCTTTATCCCTCCTCTCTTTCTCAACACATCTAAAGTAAAAGTAAAAAGTTCAACGTTTCCCTGAGGACGACCCGTACTCACCTCGGTCTAGCTACGCGCGACACCGTTCTGATTGCGGTTAAAGTACAAACAAACACTCTTTCGTGTCAATCAAATGGCGCCGTTGCCGGGGATACGTGCGTAATTTTTTATTTTTACTATTTGTGTTGAATTCTTTGACGAGTCATATCATTATTAAAACAAAACTGCAAATTGCATATTTAACGATTTGTGTGTGAATTTTGCGAGGGAATCTGGAGTCACGGACTTGAGGAAACAGGAGATCTAGGGTTTCACATTTCTCTGGTATCTTTCTTAACTCCTTCTCTCTCCTCTCAAATCCAATAAAATCTATCTTCTGCAGGATTCTTTGCAAAATTGCGCCGCTCAAAAAAAAAATCTTTTTGCAAAAGTTTTGTGATTGGTTTTGTTTTGCATATTTAATACGGACTTTAAAGGGCAAAGACCAAATCAAGATTAGGTGGGGATTTGATCACCCTTCCTAAGCCCCACAAATCACAAACCGAGCATATAGATCAACCCTTCATTAATTTAAAAAATATCTAGACCAGACTCTAAGGACTGTCATGCTCCATAAGGACAGAGGAAGGCCGTGGGTAATCTATCGTTTATCCGCATTACTTTTGTAGTGCCTAGGCAAGTGTGAATAAGGCTAATGGTTTTTAATTAGGCCCACGACGTGGTTCCTTCCCACTTACCTGGCACTTACCTGGATACAAGGGTAGCATGGAGACGGTAGAGGATTGATCCTGCGGCTTGTCCTTTGGAAGTCTAGGAGCGGTCTAGAGACTGGACCTAGGTGACCTTAGTTCTTGGGTTGCTTGTGCATCTTAGGGTGATTTGTCTTGAGTCCCACTTTTTCAAAAACAAGCCAATTTTAAAATCACACACACGCTGCCATTTGCACTAAACCCGCTTAGTGCATGCTCGGCTGGACACGGGATCCTAGTGCCCGTCTTGTCCGCGTTCCTGCTATCGACGCCGAAGTCGGTACTTCTTCATCTTCTTTTCCCCCACCACACACCATAATGACCGTGATGGACGGCACTCCATCTAATTATAACACCACGCTGCCACCGCCCGTAGGTGAGCAGAATCCACCGCGCATCTCTCTCCAAGATAGATGCTATCCTATTCGTGGTCCCCTTCCTACTTGTCTATCTCTTCCACCACCTAACGGGGATAATTTTGAAATTAAACCCCACTACATCAACCTGCTGCCCAAATTTCATGGGCTTGAGTCGGAAGACGCGTACGTTTTCATCACCAAATTCGAAAACGTATGCGCAATGATGGGTACTTCACAATTGACTTTAGATGCTATGCGCTTACGTCTTCTCCCATTCACACTGTGCGACTTGGCAGAAAAATGGCTTTATAATACTGCCGCACACTCTATCACTAATTGGGATGAATTCGTCATAGCATTTCTTAAGAAGTTTTACCCAAACCATAAGACTGCCCATATTAGGAGCGAGATCAACCAGTTCACCCAGCTTCCCAATGAACCATTTTGGAAGTGCTTTAAACGTTTCAAAGATCTGCTTGTCCAATGCTCCCATCACGGAATACAAAGATGGGATTTATGTCGGATTATATATGAGGGCATTAATCCAGCGACAAAGCAGATGCTTGAAACAATGTGTCAATGCAATTTCATGTCTAAAGATGACGGTGAAGCATGGAAATATCTGGAAGACCTTGTTGAACACACATTGTAGTGGGAAAGCGTAAGACCACCTTCAACTAAGAGAGGTATTCACCAGCTCGATGTTTCTATCGCAGTAAAAGCCGAAATGGCAGCGATACAAAAGAAACTCGACGCTATTGAAAACAAGTTCTCATCATTCTTCCTAAATCAGGTCACGCTTCCTAAGACCATCTGTGGTTGCTATTCGGATCCTTCACACTTAACGGAAGAATGTCCTATGAATGCATCGTTTCAAGCTAATGCTTCTTTTCAGCAGCGACCTAGAAACGACCTTTATTCTTCCACGTATAATCAAGGATGGAGGAATCATCCTAACTTTGCTTGGAATCAAAACCAACAAAGCAATTATCAAAGACCTCCTCCACAGCAACCACAACCACAGAATCAGCCCCCCTTTCAGTCACAGAATTTCCAAAATCCGGCCAACATTTCTACACCACAAGTGGCCGGTACTGACAACTCACTTGCACAAACTTTGGATATGTTCATGAAACAATCCATGCAAATTTCGGCTGAGATGAGGTCTTCTATTGATACCATAACGAAAAACTCCGCATCCCATGGTGAGAGTATTAAATCATTACAAAACCAAATCGCACAGTTAAACGCCGCAATGAGTGCAAGAGAGAAAGGGAAACTTCCATCTCAACCCATACCTAATCCTGGCCACTCACAAAGTTATAATGTGAGTGTTGTTACCACGTTGAGATCGGGAAAAGTGCTGAATAACCGAGTGGGTGAGCAATTTGATGATAGTGACACATTTGATACTCCAGCTTCTTCTTCTTCTTCCCCTAATTCGTTTAGTCTCCCACCTTCATCCGAGCCTATTCTCCATTTTCCCCAAGGCTCGAACCCTTCGCCCATTTCGCCAAATCTATCTAAGTCGATTCCCACTCCAGTTTTGGGATCGAATCCGTCCCCACAATCCTCTCCAATGTTGGACCAAACCCTTATTGATAAAGCACCTTATCCAAACAGGTTAAGGGGCAACAGACCAAGTCCACAAATGGAGAAGATTGTGGAAATTTTTAAGCAAATTAACATAAACATTCCTCTCCTAGATGCTATTCAACAAGTTCCGTCATATGCGAAAATCCTAAAGGACTTGTGCACTAGGAAGAGAAAAGTTCAAGTACCTAAAAAAGTTTTCCTTGCGAGTAATGTGAGCACAGCTTTTACACAACAACTACCCAAGAAACGAAAGGACCCCGGAAGTCCTACAATTTCAATTTCTATTGGGGGTAAAAATATCAATCGTGCTCTACTCGATTTAGGTGCTAGTGTTAACTTGCTTCCGTATTCTGTTTATGAGCAATTAGGAATCGGAGAGTTAAAACCTGCGCATTGCACTCTTCAGATGGCCGATCGATCTATCACCCAACCAAGGGGTGAGGTAGAGGATGTGTTAATCAAAGTCGGGGAATTCATATTCCCTGTGGACTTTATCGTTATAGATACACAACCTGTAGCAAACCCACGCAATCAAATCCCGGTGATACTCGGTCGACCCTTTTTGGCTACTTCCAACGCAATAATTAATTGTAGAAACGGCTCTATGACCCTATCCTTTGGAAAGAAGTCAATTGAGCTTAACATTTACAAGTTGGGAAGTGAACCCTCTGAACCCTATGCTCATGTGTGTTCTGTCGAATTAATGGATGTCGACAGCAGCGAATTTGATCAACCTTATAATTCTGACTCTTTTCATATGTCGTTATTTGACACGGACTCTTCCACCGAGTTGTCCGGGTCTGCATCTAACACTGATGAGGAACTTTTTATAGAGTCAGACGATCACCCCATTTTTTCTGATGACATTATTCTTCGGGGTATCGACGAAAGCTTTGAAGAAATTTTCGCTGATGAACTCGCATTTTTATAAGACACGGGTGTTGAGATGAATCAACTCCAAGATGAAGAAATTGTACCTCCACCCTCTCTTTTGGACAATCATGATAATGCGAGTAATCCATCATTACTATCACTGTGTCGTCTCTCCAAATTGAGACGCAATCCTTTTCCATTCCACCTCTCGTCACCTCCCCACTTCTTCACGTCAAAAGGTGACATGTTCTTCCACCAACCTTGGTGCTTCATTGATAAAATTTTTGAATGGTTGGTGTTGACCTTCGGTCTTTGCAAAGCTTGGCATTGACCAATAACCTTGACCCCCTCTTGTGATTTAAAAGATTAAAATTATTTAACTCAAGTTTGGGGGAGGGTATATTTTGGCTCTTGAAAGGAAAATGATTTTTACAAATTTGTGAGCCTAAAATAAGTTTGGGGGAGGATTTTCACTTTCATATATTCTTTCCCCCATTAATAATTTCCTCCCAAGTCTATAGGTTTTTGAGCTTAACGGATGACATCAGTGAGGACACTGCTGTAAACAGGTTTGGGGGAGGTTTGTGCTAATTTACACATCAATTTGCATCATACTTTGCATAAGCACAACATTTTTCAAAAATTTTATAAAAATAAAATTTCTTTTATAACAAAAGAGTAGAAAATGAAAAAGTACATCCAAAAGATAGGAATAGTTTAAGAAAACCAAGAAAATTAGAAGTTTTCTTAAACGAACTGGTAATAAGTAGTTATGAGCCGTTGTCCCAAGGGTTAGTAAGATGAAGGAAGTCACTAATCTGAGGATAAAAATAAGTCTGAAAAATAGTTTCTATTCTGGAAGCCAAACATTTGAATGTTGATACCCTACTATATGCACTTACACACATCTTGAAACTCGGGATAGTAGAGGATACCTTGAAATGCTCTTGTCTAAAAGCCAAAGTATGTAGGAAATGAAAAAAAAATGAAGAAAATATAAAAAGGGTGAAAAGAAAAAAATGAACACTGGTTTTGTTATCGCCAAGGCAGTAATAAAAAAATATAGCGAGGGTGCCTCTTCACCTAGTGCCCTAAGGCCAACTGGTCTGGGAGTCACTGCTAAGCCTTAGGTGGTGCAAGACGAGAAAAATATTATCACCTAATCAGCAAGCACATGAGTAATCGGTCGGTTAGTACCTCAAGAAGTATTAACGGTCGCATGAAAATGTGTGAGCAAATCTAAATATTCATCAAATTAAAAAGTACTAAGGTAGATGGACAAGAGTATGATAGCTTGAATTGAATTCTCCGAGTGTAGGGATGTTCTTTACACACACGTGGGGTTATATGATCGATGTTTGGATTAAAGGTAGGAATGAAGAATAAAGACGATGTTTTATTGAGAGATGATGTGATTTTTAACATTTTTTCATGACTATTAAGATAGGGCTCATGACAACTGAAAAGCTAGTATAGTTGGAAACTCTTCTTTTCAAAGTATTTCTTTCATGGTTCTTATCTTTATATGTAAATTTCACCATCTCTCTTTTGTTATTGGATTTTGTGGGTGCAATCCGCTGAAAACCCTTAGGAGACAACACTCCTCCTACTAGGGACACCTAGAGGTTTAACGGCTTGTTGCATGTGCTCAGTGCAATCGTGTCTGCCTACGAAAGTGTGCTTAGTTTTCTCTTTTCTTTTTCTCCTCTTAAATAAACTAGTTTGCTCGGGACGATCAAAGATAAGTTTGGGGGTATTTGTTCAGTTGATAAAACTGCACATTTGTATTACATTTTTCCTACCATTTTCATATTAAAAAAAGACTTTAATATAATATATTATACATATGAGGGTTTATGTGTTAAAACACCATTTTCCATGTGTTAATATATTTTAATTAGCATTTGCTTGGAAAATGTATGCAAATAAATCTATTGACCAAATCCTAGTAGAACTAAGTCTACTAAATATTATTTGAGATTATTGTGCAGAATTTTCCAAGTTGTTATGCAGAATTTATCAAACAAATCAAGTTGTTGAAGAAAACTTGCCAAATTAAGAAGCAAAACTTGGAGACCAAGTCTGGAAGCAACCGAGAGAAGATTTCTGAATTCTGAAGGTACCAAGGATTGCCAAATGTTATAAGGAAATATCACCCAAAAGTTGATGAAGAGATCCCCACCTTTGAGCGCGGATCCGCGGCCAAACCCACCCCTGGGCCGCGGATCCGCCGCAAGTTTAGGGAGTTAGAGCACAAGATTTTTTTGGGTGAATCAAAGCTATATTTTACCAAGTTTTCAACAATAAGATTCTGGCTTTGCACTATAAAAGGGCACCGAGAGTCTCTTGGAAAAGCTATCAAGCCGATGCGATCACGAAGTCCCAGACGGCTCACGCATCCAGGCTGATCATCAACGGTTCATCTACCTCCTTAGAAGAGATCGAGAAGCAAACTAGTATTTGTAATCATTTTCTAAGGGAACAAAGTGTAATTGATTCTGTTGATTAATAAAGGTAGTTCTTTTTCTTATTCTATTTCTTCGTAGTTTAATCATGCATTTTCTCTCCATCTCTTTTTCTCCCAACATGCGCGAGTAATTCTCCGCTTGTTAGGGTTCGTAGGATTAGAGTAGGCTAATGGACGATAAAAATCCCTAAACCCTTTTTAAGTCCTATAAAGTTTAGGAACTTTATCAAAAGAATCATTAACATCCCAATCGGGCGCGCTAGCAATTCTTTGCTAGTTTCGACTGCGATTAGAGATTAGATTAATGATTGTTTTGGTAAAGGCTAGATATGAACGGAGTTCCGTGTCGAGATAAGGGTTAAGAGTGGGATTCCTTTTCCCTCCAGAAACCTTAATCTACACGCATCACCGTTGTTCTAGTTCTAAATCTATTAATGGATAAAAAGGGTAACTTTTAATTAATCGTCCATAAGTACTAAATCCTAACGAACCCTACAAGCCCCCTTATTATATTGACTACATCTTTAAAATAATCTAGTTCTATATTTTACATTCTTGTTTAACGTAGATCTAGAAAACATTCTATAAAATTCTTTATCCCTCCTCTCTTTCTCAACACATCTAAAGTAAAAGTAAAAAGTTCAACGTTT
Source organism: Agapanthus africanus (assembly GCA_030015575.1). NCBI lineage: Eukaryota > Viridiplantae > Streptophyta > Magnoliopsida > Asparagales > Amaryllidaceae > Agapanthus > Agapanthus africanus. The sequence goes on along the minus strand of CM057342.1, from coordinate 728,030,113 downwards.
CCCTGAGGACGACCCGTACTCACCTCGGTCTAGCTACGCGCGACACCGTTCTGATTGCGGTTAAAGTACAAACAAACACTCTTTCGTGTCAATCAGATACCGTATTATATTCTCGCGATATTTTGATATGAGCCGGGTCATCGGATCAAGTGTTGATTCGATGAATCGGTACATGATATATTAATCGGTTATATTCGATATAGCCGGATTGTCAGATCAAGTGTTGATTCGATAATTTAATGTATGATTATATATATGATATATTGCATTACATTATCTAATATTGGCTCGCTTTATTATTTCATTTTCTCACCGGGTAATACATTGATATATATGCGGTATATGTTAATTGTATTATTTTCTTTTGTTACGAAATATATTATATATGTGATATATAATATTGTAACATATTATAATTACTAATGCAACATGATTAGTGGAGATTAAACATGGTTAGGGTTTGATTTGGGTTAGTTCTTTTATGAACCTTCTAGAAGGTTTTCTTTTGTTTCTTGCAAAGATATTATGGTTGATATTTTTGTGAGATATTTGTAAACCCAAACCACACCCTTAACCCTAGTTAACTCTCTACAATGGTTTGCCTTGTCATCTTTGACCATGGTTGCATTTGTAATCATATAATCTTTTTCATTGTTCACAAAAGGATAATTCATTCATCTTCTTCTTCTTCCTCCTTGCAAAGCTTTCTAGATTTGAGATTTGTGATGAATTAGTATGAGAATTTGATAATAAAAGAGAGCATAAATCCTACTTCATCATCCTCATCTAATCTAGCCCATTAGATTAGGGTGTTCATCTCATTAGTGAGAAAGAGCTTGAGTTAAAGGAACTTCAAGGTAGATCATCTTTGAAAAGGAAGACTTCAAGCAAGTATGGATCGTTCGGGTTGTAGAGCCTCCCTTAAGTCCGGGAGATCATGGATCGCGGCGAAGGGACTTCTACTCGGAGCTTATGAAGCGAAGGAGCAGACTATAAAGATTGTAATCCCTCTCTCTTAGTTGTAAAGATATTTACTTGCATGTGAAACCCTAATTATCTAGCAAAGATCCTAGCTTTGGGTTGTTCGGCACGTCTAAATTTTAAATCGGGTATGGTTGATGTCTTATAGACCCTTGTATGAGTGCCTAGGAACCCTGCAGCGACAACATAAAATAGTCTCCGTATACAAACCACGAGCAACCAAAATAAAACAAACATATACACAACACGAAGTGAACCTCAGGAGCAGAAGAAAGTGGTTATCGCGACGCATAACATAATTAACTGCAGAGGCTTGCGCCTGCAGAGAAGAGCTTCCCCACAATCAAAAACCCCTCGAGAAAACGAGGGGGAGTCTGACGAAGTCTGCTACAACGGCCGCATCCATCCAAACCTCCGATATACGGTGCCATAAATCAACTTGGCATCTTCAAAGAGGTGGACGGATAAATCCAAATAGTATCTGCCCCTAAGATTCAGGCCAGGCGTCCCGACGTCCTGGTCCGTCTTCCGGCGGTGAACAGGCATATTCCCAGCTTCGGTTCTCGACGACAACTCATATAAAGTCTAAAAGACTATCGGAGATCATCCAATATCAGAGCGAAGTGTTTATGACTCATCGGGGCTCCAAATTGAGCCTAACCTCAAGTAAAAAGCGTCATGGAAAATTCCTAACGTTTGCTCTTCCGACGGTAATATGACCTAAGAAGATTACTTGAAGACGTCTTGTCCAGCCCTCGAAGGGATCAGAGACACGACAGTCACGTGGCTACTCGAACAACGACTTAAAGACTGTATATCGAGGAATACATCAGCCAACGTGCCCCGCTTCCCGGTGTACGGATAAGGAGACGCGACAAGGCACGCGACGTATTTACTCAGAAGTAAATACGTTAAGCGTAAATAAGCAATATAATATAAATGTACACAAGAATGACATAAGATGTAAATGAATATCAACTTTTTATTTATTAAACATTCTTTTAATACAACTGGAAAGTAAATACAATGCGGAAAGCAATGCCTAAACAATGGCATGAACTGAAAGTACAAATATATACAAATGAACTAAAGCTCGGGATCCTCAATAAACTGCTCCAAATCTTCTAAGCTGGGTTCTATTTATAGAGAGTCGGATCCTCCTGACAACATTCCAAAGAAAGAATAAAAAAGGAATGTCGTCAGCAAACAATCGCTCGGTAAGTCCCAAAAGATAAAGAAATAGAATAGACAGATAAGAGAATATAACTGGTATATGTATGTTTGTTATGTTAACATAGTTGTTTGTAGCTTGGTACAGAATATGCCAGTGTATACGAGAGGAGTCCAACTTACCCCGTGGACTATGGTATATGGACTACAAGGCCCTATCAAAACCCATGGGACAACGGCAACGGATATTCAGGTTAGGTGTATTAAAATGACCGTCTCATGCCACTTTTAACACATTCCGTACCAGTCTACCCCTTTAAAAACCACGTAATATTTGTTGCGTTGTTTTATAGATGTAAGACATGCCGAAACCATGATATCAATTGCTCATGTAAACGGATAGTCATGTAATCAAGTTATTGTATATCCATGGTTCGGTCAGTTCAAGTCATGCTGATATTTGATAGTATTTAGTATATATGGATTCATGTTGTATTGGAGTTATATTTGGATTGTATTCATGTATGGATTGTATTCAGATTAGACTGAGACTCCGTCTGAGTTAGTCACTTAAACAGAATTAGATTCCTGAATTAGGTTTTGGAGTTATCGGTAACTGGTGCACATGGACGACAGGATTTGTGACTTTTTCTAAGCCAATTACTATTGATAACCCCTTTTTAGTTTTCTAAATTAAATAGGCAAGCATCCACTTTCTCCGGCTCCCTGAGGCTCAAGAGAATTAGTCCCGCTTAAATCTATATTTACTAGGGTCCTTATTGTAAATTAATAAACTTGAGGGGGTTTTATGAAAAATAGTTTTGATATAATGTCAAAATAAACCTCAAGTATTTATTAGTCGTATTTAGGGTTTTCATGGATGTAATTTTTAAAAATGAAGTATTCTAATGATTATAAACCTAGATTGAATATTATATGGTATTTTAGTGTAAATTGGAATTGTATGGATTTGTGATGATATATTCATGAAAGTTGTGATTCCATTGTTTAGAAAACATGGAATTTATTATATATATATTTAAAATAGATATTTTGATAATATATATATATAATTATTAAAATAGAATTTATTTATTAAATAGAAAATCACATTATTCTTAAAAATTGTATTAAAAATTCCATCGAGATCGGATGCTCCATGAAGAGGTTTGCATCTCGCTCTACTGGTACCGAGGATTTGCGATAACCCGCACCATCTAAATTAGGGTTTCCCAAAATGGATTGTAGAGGTTTAATCGCAAGGAATGTATATAATACAAGTCTAAAGAATATGGTTTCTAATCGTTTATGGTATTTTAATGTAAAGTCGTATTTGTCCTAAGGATATTATTTTCAAGCAATCGTGCTATGTCAAGATGAGTGTTGTGAGAGGTAGGTCATTATCTCGTGAGATTTCTAAAGGTAATATGAGCAAGTATGATGAAAGAATGTCGTAGGTAATTTTTGTAGTATTTAACTATAAAAGTGTAATAAAAACTGCATAGGATTGTATATTGAATTGAAACTTGCTCTAAATATTTGTTTATGATTACTAAACAAGTTGTAACAATATGGATGTTTGGTTATTACGAAAATTTATGTTTTTAAAAAAATTAGAATCAGAAGTCGGAATAACTCCGCTTTCGATGAATTTTAAGAAGAGAATTCTTTTAATAGGGAAGAGAGGAGAGGAGAGGGGACTTACTGGATGAAATGAAAGAGATAGGGTATAGGAACAATTTGATGGCTTCGTGGAGTCACGGTGTCGCAGGAATTGTCCCGAATCGTCGCCGGAACTTGACCTTGGGCTAATTCCACTTGTACACTTCCTTGACTTGGAAAAATTTGAGAATTTTTTATAATGGATTTCAGAATGAAGAGGGCTAGGTATGGTGTGGTATTTATAGGATAGAATTAGGGTTTAGGGAATTAAAATGAGAATTAAAAATGCATTAAACATTGGATTAAAAGATCATTTTTAATTCTCTGTTTAATTTTAGGAAAAACAAACAGAACTAGGGTAGTGGGGGGAGGCCAAGTGGTTTAGGGTAAAAATTTTGGGAGCAATACCGACGGGAGGCCCAGCACCGCCAGCTCAAACCATGATCTCGTCGGTCATTTGGGGTGGGATGGGATCTGGATTCTTGCCACGTGTCAGGGTCGTTTCATATATCTCAGTGCATATGTTTATTTAATATGACTTTTCATTTTTACGTGTATTGCACGTGTAAACTTTTGGGCTTCCAAAAATTTTAAAAGAAAAATCATTAAAAATAATATGTGGCTGATGGGATTCGAATACAGGGGCTATGTTACAGCAGTGCAAGGCTTTACCAGTGAGCTACAAGTTGTTTCTTACTGTTCTTAAACAACTTAAATACTTATAGCGTACTCAGACTTGCAAATACTCTATTTAATACTTTAACTGTAAGCAAATTTCTTTACATTAAAAATAGATTCATTACATTCTACACTCCATACAAAAATTTCGTCCTCAAAATTTTCAAATATTTAAGGACTAATTAACAAATAAGAAAGGGTATCTTGCACGCATTTTGTCTTCTCTTTCCCACGTTGATTCTCTTGATGAATTGTTTCTCCACATCACCTGAAACAAGTTTACTTCCTTATTCCTAAGTGACTGAAAGGTTATGCTAACGCCCTGGCCATCAACCGAGGCCGATTGCGGAACAAAAAATTTTCTAACGAGGTAAACTTGACGCTAGAATAACCCTAAACCGGATCTACCATAAACCCAACCAGCAAAACTTGAGAAGCTATCTACTATGAAAAGGGTTTATACCAAGAGTCTCAAGTCCTTCGGGTCTTCACTCCTCTCATTTAGCATGCTCCTAGTCGCCTCCATGATCGAGCTTGATCAACGGCTTCCTCACGTCAAAGATGATCCGCCCGAGAGTGTCAACTTTGAGCTCCTACCTTCAAACTAAGGTAACTAAGTTACTTAGTATGCTATTCTATGTAGTCTAGGAGATGTAGAGAGTGATGATGGATTGTTTTGTCTCAAGAAACTTAGGTTTCTCAACACATGAGACTATTAGGGTTTGAGGTAAAAGAAGAGAAGCTTGGAGGAGATGAGAGTGTTGTAGAGAGCAACATAAGAAAATTGAGTGAAGAATGGCTAAGTCTTGTGACTAATAAAGCAAGCATACCAAAGATAATAATAAAAAATTATTTTCACCATAAATATCTAGATATTTTCTATAAAATATCTAGATGCCACCTTACCTCAATAGTAACCCATGACTCACTAAGTGAGTCAACAAGTCGCCATGTTTCACTTAATAAAAGTCAACACCTCATACCTCCACCTAATTAACCATTTAACTAAATGGTTAAAACAAATAATGAGGTTTCTTCTTCTAGAAGCACTCTTGTAACAAATTACATGAATACCCCTCACCGTATATGCATACCCGTATCCGTATTCCAAAAAATACGAATAAAAAAGAGACAAAAATAATCCAATAATATAATACTAGGATTTGACTTAAACCAAAGCCCGCTAGTATTATCCACCCGAATATCAAACGTGCACAAGTACACGTATGTGATCGAAACCTGCCGTAAAACCATACGGGCTCTATATCGTTTCGCCTGATGTAAGGAAACCCTCTGTGTGGGACTCTAAAGACTCCATAGTACGCCGGTAGTGCGTTACTGGATAAATCCATAACCACAAGCACGTTAGCAGCACTAGCTGTACGTAACGGCTACCCGGGTACCTGTCGAAAAGAAAAGCCGACGAGCAAACTCATCTGGATCCCTACTGAGCTTATTCGTGACAATATTCGTACAGTCCAGTCTCTTCGTCTAAGAGTATCGCATACCGGATCTAGGGGTGGTAAGCGTCAGACCCTAATAACCCGATAATTCATGCTGATTCGGCTCAGGACCAATCCGGGAAACTACCGATCAACCTATCAGTAAATCCCAACTGTCTTGGCCAAGGCGTTATGGTCCTGACCAATCGAACACAGTGCGATATCAACTCCCAATACCTGGAGAGACAAATCCCTGACAATCACTCACTGCCTTTATGTGGCTTGGGACTGTACCCAACCAAAACCTGTTTGCACGACTCAGTAGAGCTATGGTAAGGTAGTGATCAAAGTATAGTGGAAACTCATATGAGACAAAAGACGATCTCAAGTCCAAAGACTAACCTGTACACATGTCACAAGAGAACCGCTATCTGATGATAGGTATAATACCATCTAGAGGTTCTCAGCGAGTCCGTCCAGTATACTCACCACCAGTGAGCACCCGTATACAATCTTAGATGATCACACCAATGGTTGTGGGACCAACCACCGCCCCTTTTCAGGGTCTAGAAACATACACGCAAGTCTACTCTGGAGTATCGATGCCCGATCTCGATACTCCTATGACTTGGGACATTTAAGGATGTGCTTATAGACTACCCAGCTCCCACAAGTACGATCTCCATCACAACGCAGGCAGTCAAGCAAGATCATACGGGCTTTATCAACATGTAACCGCAATATGTAATAACGTATATAACACCATGTTAAGATAGAGTCAAACCATAATAGTATACTACTATATCAAGTCTTTATCAATATGTGCAAGCTGGATAAAGCATCAATAAAAACAATTACACATATCCTGATAAAGACAACTGAACTAATATACTATATAACTGAGCAAGATCATCCTGTACATACATATCCCCAGCATCCACATGTATGCATATACAATAATGGCCTCTAGGGCATACATATCCAACAATCTCCCACTTGCACTAAAGGCCAGTTATTGGCGTACCGAATACCCAACGTCTGCTCTAAGTCCAACTGCTGGCGTACCGCATACCCAACATCTTAAAAAGTCGCTCGAACAGCGCTTGAGGGAGGGCCTTTGTAAATGGATCCAATGTGTTCTCTTTTGTATCCACTCTCCGGACCTCGATCTCCTGGCGATCTATGATTTCCCTGATCAGGTGATACTGCTTTAAGATTTATCTGAATTTCTGATGGGACCGTGGTTCCTTTGCTAAATCTATAGCCCCATTGTTATCATAATACAAAGGTATCAGATCATTAATGGACGGAACTACCTGAAGTTCAGTAATGAACTTCTTCATCCAGACCGCTTCTTTTGCGGCATCGCTCGCAGCAATGTACTCGTTGAGTCTACGACGGTATCATGTTTGGAACTCCTCCAACACACCGCCCATCCATTGAGGGTAAACACAAAAACCGAAACAGACTTGCTGTCATCCTTGTCACTTTAAAAGCTTGAATCGGTAAAGGACTCGACCTTGAGGTCTCCATTACTGAAAACCAAGAACATCTCCTTATTCCTTATCAGATACTTGAGAATGTTCTTCACTGCTGTCCAGTAGTTCTCACCTGGGTTTGACTGATACCGACTCACCACGCTTAGCGCGTAAGCTACATCTAGTCTTGTACATAGTATCGCATACATTATAGATTATACCGCCGAAGCGTAGGGTATAGTGCTCATGCGAACCCTCTCCTCACCAGTCTTAGGAGACATCTCCTTGTAGAGGGTGATTTCGTGCAATGCGGGTATGTTACTGCACTTGGAATCTTCCATACTAAATCTCTTTAGTACAGTCTCTATGTACCTGGATTGCGAAAGTCCCAGTAATCTCTTGGATCTATCTCTGTAGATCCTGATCCCCAGAATGTACGAGGCATCACCCAGGTCCTTCATGGAGAACCTTTGTGATAAGAACAGCTTGACCGATTGTAGTATAGGAATATCGTTTCTTATCAAAAGAATGTCGTCAACGTACAATACTAGGAATACAAAAGTTCGTCCTATAATTTTCTTATAAATACATGGCTCATTCTCGTTCTTGATGAAGTCAAATTCCTTGGCTGTTTCATCAAAACAGATGTTCCAGCTGCGCGATGCCTGCTTCAATCCATAAATGGATTTGAGCAACTTGCACACCTTCCCGCTTCTCCTACTGTCTACAAAACCTTCTGGCTGATTCATATAAACGCACTTTTCCAAACTACCATTTAGAAAAGCCATTTTTATGTCCATCTGCCAGATCTCATAGTCATGGAAGGCAGCAATGGCAAGTAGGATTCGAATGGATTTAAGCATAGCCACTGGAGAAAATGTTTCGTTATAGTCCAATCCTGGTCTTTGACGAAAACCTTTTGCAACAAGTCTAGCCTTATAGGTTTCAACATGCCCATCTACACCAATCTTCCTTTTGGAGATCCATTTGCATCCAACGGGTTTTACCCCAGGTGGAGCAACTTCTAAGGTCCACACTTTATTGGCATACATAGACTTTATTTCGGATTGCATAGTATCCGGCCACTTATCAGATTCCCTGCTGATAATGGCCTGCCTGAAATTAGTAGGACCATCTTCTTCCAAGATGCAATCCTCTCGATCCCCGTCTATAAGAAAACCATAGTATCTCTCGGACGGATGAGAAATCCTACTGGATCTGCGGAGTGGCTGAGGTTCATATAGGATTATTGAATCCTGTGATTCTGTCAAATCTTCAGTTGTTGTTTGTGTATCTGGAATCTCTTCCAGTTCCACCATGCTTCCCCTTGTTTCTTTTGCAAGAAACTGCCATTCCAAAAAGGTGGCATTCTGAGAAATAATAATCCTTTATTCCTCAGCATGGTAGAAACGGCATCCTTACAAATTTTTGGAATATCCCACAAATTTACACAACACTGATCGTGCCTCAAGTTTGTCCGGATTGTTCTTCTTCACATAAGCTGGACAACCCCATATCTTAATGAATTTAAGACATGGTCTTTTACCACTCTATATTTCATATGGAGTCTTAGGCAGAGATTTAGACGAAACCTGATTCAATAGATATGCTGCTGTTTCAAGCACAATCCCCTAGAATGAAAGAGGCAATTCTGCATTACTCATCATGGAGCGAACTATGTCCAATAGGGTATTGTTCCTCCGCTTTGATACACCATTGTGCCGTGGTGTATACGGAGGAGTAAGCTGAGAGAGAATACCATTCTCTTTCAAAAAGCCCTGGAATTTCGTGCTCAAGTACTCCCCTCATCTATCAAACCGAAGGATCTTGATACTTTTGCCATTCTGGTTCTCTACTTTCTTTCTGAATTCTTTGAATTTCTCAAAATCTTCAGATTTGTGTTTCATAAGATACACATATCCGAACCTAGAGAGATTGTCAGTGAATAAGATGAAGTACGAGAACCTTCCCCATTCATGTATAGACATTGAACCATATACATCACTGTGTATGAGTCCCAAGAGCTCTCCTGCTCTTTCTTCGTGTCCGGTGAATGGAGATTTGACCATCTTTCCCTTGAGACAAGACTGAAAAGTTTCATAAGATGAAAATTTGAACGTATCCAAATATCCATCCTTATGTAATTTACTCAGTCTTTTCTCTCCAATATGACCAAGTCTACAATGCCACAAGTAGGATTCGTTCGTATCTGAACTCTTCCTCTTCTGTGTGTTTTGTACATTGAAAACCGTGTTTTGATTTAGAACATAGATACCATTACACAGTGTACCTTCTGCAACCAATACCCGATTAAGGTAAATGTTCATGATATTTCTATCAAGAACAAACTTATATCCATCTTTATCAAGAAAAGAAACTGATATAATGTTGCAAACTATGGAAGGTACATAGTAGCAATTGTTCAAAATCATAGTATTGCCTTTTGACAACACTAGGTGATATTCACCGACGGCAGCAGCATCAACTTGTGCTTCGTTCCCTACTCTGAGGGGCATATCACCACGTCTAACTATCCTACTTTTTCTTAGTCCCTGTAATAAATTACAGATATGAGATCCTGATCCGGTATCTAGTACTCAGGAGGTAGGACTGACCAAAAAACGGTTCTCAATAACAAGAACACATGAAGGAGACGCAATAGTATGATTCTTCTACGTTAGGGTCATCAAGGAATTCATACAATCCTCTTTCCCTTGTTCATACTCATGACAGCTGTCATAGTTTAGAGCCGAACCGACGTTCCCCAGCCCCGAATAATGAATTCGGATCGGTCAAGCGATACATTTTATTATCTTGATTAGGACGTGAAATGGTTGCTACCTGGAGAGAAAGAAAAGAAACATTTAGCGTGCGCTCTTGCAAGATTAGATTGGTTATTAGTTTATCTAATCAGGATGGCTCCCACTGTTTCCTCAAATTCTTCTTCAAATCCTAAAGAAGAACTAGTCAGGATTAATCGCACGTCACAATACTTGCTTAACTTTTCGGCCAGGCTAGTGTCGGTACTTCGAGGGAGGTTTTCCAACGTTTTCGCGAAGTTCCTTAATTATATAACCTCTTTTCCCTAGAGGCGTAGCCCCACTAACACCGTTCTAGACATCTACTTGGTTTATAGCATTGATTGTTAAGTGAAATAATCTCTCGAGAGTAATCCTACTCATCAGTGGGATCGGGATCCAACTATCATTGTGTGATGACCTAGATGGAATCCACTCTAGTCACCACACTCCAGAAGGTATGTCAAAAACTGCAAGTTTTCTGTATATTTGAAACTCCCGATGTGGTTTTTGCCCCTAGGACCCAAGTAACCTTGACTAAAGATCAAAATGTCAAAAGGTCATAGTCAAGTTCAACCCTTCATTATCTTGATTGCATTAGACCCACCCGTACGAGCCTTGACTAAAGATCAAAATGATTACACGACTGTCCTAACCAATCGCATTACCATGCAACAGAAAAGTATTACATAGCTACCGAACACTACTACTCGACTAAAGATCGAAATGCATAGCACGAATAATAAGCACTACCAATCCGAAATGACGGAGGGCTACGATTGGGTTTTTTCCGAAAAAACCCTTTAACATATTGAACTTGGTATTGTTGAAGGAACCCGAGTAGTTTTGAAAAGGAGTGGTTTAAGCTCCGCTTTTGAAAAACTTCTGGTTTTTGAAGAAAACCGAGGAATCTATAGTATAGACATTTTCTCAAGTGGTCACTCCTCATGAAAGGATCTCGGCTCTTGCCTCCTGGAATAAGGTGCTCGATATTCACAACCGAATACCACTATATAAAGTGAAAGAATATAACTGTAGTTTTTCGAAATTTGTTCCAACAATATCTTTGTAGGTTTATTTTCTTTCATTAATCAAAATTAATACGGTCCCATCAATTAACCTATCATACCAGAAAAGAAAGAAAATACAATGTACATATATGCTATCCGCATTCGCTACTGGGCCCCGTCATCACCCGTTAGGTTACTTAACTAACGACAGAGCGGGAGCTGGACTAGCGCGGGTGCAAAACATATACAACGTCTACTGGTATATATATATAAATATATATAACATTCGTCCCAGGCATGATATAATCAACATCATATAATCTCAGCAAGCAACACAGAAAGGTGGATAATCTTGGAGCCGCAAATAAAACCTGACGTTCCCGGTCGTGTGGATAGCCTGTGCAATGAAAACCTGTACTCCTACAAGCACGGCAAGTTACCCACCAATCGCAGAAGTGAGGCAACCCCAATCAACAAAATGAATAGGCCACCCAGCACTCCAATGGATCCAGTAACTTGAGCGCCCCTCCGTGGGTCATCCCATACCCCCTACTAGTGCGGCGAATAGCCCGCCAATTCTAGAATGAAGCCCCCTCCATCTCAATGCCATGAGATGTGGGCTTGTTGCCTTCTAGAAATCGGTTATTCGTGCACTCCACCGCGGGGTAATCCCAGTACAGAAAATGAAAAAAAATATGTACAATGGCAACAATGACCTCAACCCGGTCATGCCCCAAGCAAATAATATACAACCCGGCAAAGACGGCAGTCCACATGTCGGACGCTCGCCCCGCAATAACAAATATACAAATGAATCTCAACTGTACCACTAATATTGCACCACAATCTATCCAACCACTACCACAGCACAAACACATAACATCAACGTGAATGTCATGTTCGCAAACCCTTCTAAAAGAATATATAGCAGTTAGACGAGTTATACCGATCGAATGACATTCACGGTCGCAGATAATAATGTATGTACTGTAACAATTAAACGGTGTTAAAAATTAACGACTTCGAAATGCCCCGTAAAGCCCCAAACTCAAAGATAACAGAATATCCAACTTGGGCAAAAACAAACAATGCCTGAAGCCTAAAATCCAAGAGACAAGAACACAGACCAAAACCCAACTCAATTCCTCCCCAGAAAACCGGTAGGGCCGGTTATTTTGATGTTTGGTCGGCCACAAGTAGGTGGAATCATCTCGTTTTTGGTATGTGTTCATCTCACAATGAAAGGAGCACTCTGCAATTGTTCAGAAAAATTTTAGAGCCCCTGAAAATTTCGACAGAAACTTAGATTTTCGTTTCGTGTTTCGGAGTTATTTCGGTTTCGTTACTTTAATATTGTTTAAAGCTGCTAGTATAGGGTTTATGGACTGGCTCTGATACCATGAAAGGTTATGCTAATGCCCTGGCCATCAACTGAGGCTGATTGCGGAACAAAATTTTTTCTAACGAGGTAAACTTGGCGCTAGAATAACCCTAAACCGGATCTACCATAAACCCAACCAGCAAAACTTGAGAAGCTATCTACTATAAAAATGATTTATACCAAGAGTCTCAAGTCCTTCGAGTCTTCACTTCTCTCCTTTAGCATGTTCCTAGTGACCTCCATGATCGAGCTTGATCAACGGATTCCTCACGTCAAAGATGATCCGTCCGAGAGTGTCAACTTCGAGCTTCTACCTTCAAACTAAGGTAACTAGGTTACTTAGTATGTTATTCTAAGTAGTCTAGGGGATGTAGAGAGTGATGATGGATTGTTTTGTCTCAAGAACCTTAGGTTTCTCAACACATGAGACTATTAGGATTTGAGGTAAAAGAAGAGAAGCTTGGAGGAGATTAGAGTGTTGTAGAGAGCAACCTAAGAAAATTAAGTGAAGAATAGCTAAGTCTTGTGACTAATAAAGCAAGAATACCAAAGATAATAATAAAAAATTATCTTCACCACAAAATATAGTTATTTTCTACAAAATATCTAGGTGCCACTTTGCCTCAATAGTAACCCATGACTCACTAAGTGAGTCAACAAGTCGCCATACTTCACTTAATAAAAGTCAATACCTCATACCTCCACCTCATTAACCATTTAACTAAATGGTTAAAACAGATAATGAGGTTTCTTCTTCTAGAAGCACTCTTGTAAAAAATTACAAGAATATCCCTCACCGTATATACATACACGTATCCGTATTTCAAAAAGTACGAATACAAAAGAGACGAAAATAATCCAACAATATAATACTAGCATCTGGCCTAAAACAAAGCCCTCTAGTATTATCCACCCGAATATCACACGTGCACAAGTACACGTATGTGATCGAACCCTGCCGTAAAACCATACGGTCTCTACATCGTTTCGCTGGAAGTAGGGAAACCCTTTATGTGGGACTCTAAAGACTCCACAGTACTCCGACAGTGCGTTACTGGATAAATCCATAACCACAAGAACGTTAGCGGCACTAGCTGTACGTAATGGCTACCCGGGTACCTGTCGAAAAGGAAAGCCGACGAGCAAACTCATCCGGATCCCTATTGTGCCTATCCGTGATAATATCTGTACAGTCCGATATCTTCTTCTAAAAGTATCGCATACCGGATCTAGGGGTGGTAAGCGTCAGACCCTAATAACCTGATAATTCGTGCTGATTCGGCTCAGGACCAATCCGGGAAACTACTGATCAACCTATCAGTAAATCCTAACTGCCTTGGCCATGGTCTTATGGTCCTGACCAATCAAATACAGTGCGATATCAACTCCCAATACCTGGAGAGACGAATCCCTAACAATCACTCATTGCCTCCATATGGCTCGGGACTGTATCCAACCAAAACCTATTTGCAAGACTCAGTAAAGCCGTGGTAGGGTAGTGATCAAAGCACAGTGGGAACTCACACGAGACAAATGACGATCTCAGGTGCAAAGACTAACTTGTACACATGTCACAAGAGAACCGCTATCTGACAATAGGTATAATATCATCTAGAGGTTCTCAGTGAATCCGTCCAGTGTACTCACACCCAGTGAGCACCCGTATACAATCTTAGGTGATTACACCAATAGTTGTGGGACCAACCACCACCCCTCATCGAGGTCTAGAAATGTACACGCAAGTATACTCTGGAGTATCGATGCCCGATCTCGATACTCCTGCGACTTGGGACATTTAAGGATGTGCTTATAGACTATCCAGCTCCCACATGTACGATCGTCATCACAACGTAGGTAGTCAAGCAAGATCCTACGGGCTTTATCAACATGTAACCGCAATATGTAATAACATGTATAACATATGCCATGTTAAGATAAAGTCAAACCATAATAGTATACTACTATATTAAGTCTTTATCAATATATGCAAGCTGGATAAAGCATCAATAAAAACAAATACACATATCGTGATAAAGACAACTGAACTAATATACTATATAACTGAGCAAGATCGTCATGTACATACATATCCCTAGCATCCACATGTATACATATACAATAATGGCCTCTAGAGCATACATAGCCAACAGTGACCTCACCTTTCTATCCAGGATTTCAACGGGCTGTTGCTCAAAAGATATATCCATTTGTACAGTGAACTCGGAGTGATCAAGAATGTGACTGGGGTTACTCTCATACCTTCAGAGTTGGGATATGTGGAACACATTGTGCACTCCTTCCAATGAGGGTGGAAGTGCCAAGCGATATGCCACTTCTCTGACTCGTTCGAGTATGTTGAACGGTCCAATGTACCTCGAACTTAGCTTACCCCTCTTTCCAAAGCGAATCACTCCACGGTTTGGAGAGATTTTTAGAAAAACATGATCTCCCGGTTGGAACTCCAAGTGTCGGCGCTTTGCATCAGCCCAGAGTTTCTTTCGATCTTGGGCTATGCGCATTCGTTTCCTGATAATGGGAACTACAATTACATTCGCCACTATCATCTCAGGTCCAAGGAGTTCCTGTTGGAAATAGTGCCCTCAGAGTCAATTATTGGATCACAGGCACGTGATTGCAATGATTGAGGGAGGACCTATGCCGGTAGGACAGTCTTACTCAAGATGATAGTATGCTATCTGGTTTATCTTTATCATCGTGTACTGCTTTAGGTAACCTTTCAAGTCACTATTGCGCGTTGATAGAGCCATTAGGATTCTTGCTTGACGGCCAGCAGTATGATGGCGATCATATACGTGGGAGCTGGGGTCTATAAGCACATCCTTAAAAGGTCCCTAGTCATGGGAGTTTTCGAGACAGGGCATCGATACTCTAGAGTAGACTAGTGTATACAGTCGAGACCCCGACGAGGGGCGGTGGCCGGTCTCACAAGCGACTGGTGTCAGTTGGTTCACCTAAGATATATACAGGTGCTCATTGGGTTATGAGTACACCAGACAGGACTCGCCGGGAATATACTAGTTGGTCTTATACCTGACGTCAGATAGCAGTTCCCTGGTGACATGTGTACAGGTTAGTTCATCGACCTGAGATCGTCATTTGTCTCGTATGAGTTCCCACTGTACTTTGATTACTACCCTACCACGGCTCAAAGGAGTCGTGCAAACAGATTTTAGTTGGGTACAGTCCCGAGCCACATGGAGGCAGTGAGCGGATCTGGAGGGGTTCGTCTCTCCCGGTATTGGGGGTGAGGTCGCGCTGTGTCTAAGAGAGCCATTACATGAAGTCCTTGGCCAAGGCAGGAGATTTACTGGTAGGTATTCCAGTAATATCTCAGGGTGTTCTGGACTACACTCCGACACGACTTGTACCGCTTTTAAGGGTCTGACTTTTACCAACCCCCTAGGCCCGCTATGCGATGCTCATAGACGAACGGACCGGACTGTACGGATATTGTCACTGACAGGCTCAGTAGGGTGTCAGGATGAGTTCGCTCATCGACCTTCCTTTTGGTCAATACCTGGTAGCCCGTTACGTATGGCTAATAACTCTGACGTGCTAGTAGTTAAATCCACAGCCAAAGTATTGACGAGTCTTTAGAGTCCCCCACAGACAGTTTCGGGCGAAACGTTGTAGAGGCCGTATGGATATATGGCAGGGTTCGATCATATACGCGCGGTATTTCACGGATTATGATCGAACGGATAATACTAGCAGGGTTTGGTTTAAGCCGGATCCTAGTATTGTACAGTGTAGATTTTTGTCTCATTGCATTTGTATTCGGTCGGAATACAAATGCGGGTATGTATATACGGTCACGGGGTTTTCCTGTAATTTATTACGGGATCAGTTTTTTGAAGTTGCCAGTTTGCATTCCGTTTCGGCCAATTTTCCTTTGTTCCTTCATGGCCGGATTTTTATGATGGATGGGCTAATTTGCAAATGTGCAAATTAGCAATTTGGAAGGTGTTATTTGTAAATGGGGGCTTCATGATACTTCTAGCATTTTTGATTCCATTTTTTCTCATCATGGCTAGCATTAAATGAGATGGGATTTGATATGGTTTTGTTGTGACATAATTTCCTAATTATCAACACCTTTTCTTATGCTCACCATTTGGTTCTCCTCTTGTGCTCACCCCATTTTGATATATTTTCCCTCCTCCATTTTTTGGTGAGGCCGGCCACAGAGAGAGGGAGGGGATGAGAGAAAATTATTTTGGTGTGGCAAAAATCATTCATCTCATTTTTCTTACTTGCTACTAAATTCTAGTTCATCTCCATATCTCCTTCTTCCATCCAAATGGCAACTTCACATAACCCCATGAGACAAACCATTTTACACTTAGCCTACAGCATTCTTAGACACGTCGGCTTACCAACTTCGTGTCCGAGTTGCCTCGGTCCAGAGGTGGGAGCCCGTAAAAATACCCGGCAGTGTGGTGCCTTTTCCGACGAGAAGATGAAGATCGGAGATTCCGCGAGGAGATCGGGATGGACGCCGAAGACCGAAGGACACGGATTGCTCGGTATAGCATTCTACCCATTCTCTAGTTAGCTAGCATTAGGTTAATGGTCCGATCCGGGATTATAGTAAGCGGTAGCGCCGGTTTTCAAGTAAAGAAAATTTTTGTTTCCACATTTTGGCCTCGGACAGACGACCGGGGCGCTGCCGTGCACTAACATTGGTATCAGAGCCACGCCATTAACTTACTCTAGCTTGCTCTAACATGTTTACAAGTTCGATCGAACGGATTTTCCAAAAACCCCATTTTCAAGTCCAGGTTTCTGTCGAATTTTTTCTGTGCTCAAAAAATTATTTGGTACATTGCGAAAATACGTGCAGGGTTTTATAAGAATTCTGTGAAAATTTGGTCGGCTGAAATTACTGTAGCGCGGCGGATCAGCGTCCAAAACCACGTTTTGGCCGCGGATCCGCCGCCTCACTGTGGCCAAACTGCAGCAAATTTCTATTGTGGGTTTCTGACATGGAAATAGGGTTTCTGGTATATTCTTTTTAGGCCCAGAATTATTTTAAGTTCTACAGTTGTACTTGAGCCCACTTCGGGAAATTTGGTCGATCGAAAATTTCAAACATGTTAGTTCACAGTATTTACATTATATCTGCGACCGTGAATGTCATTTGATCGGTAAATCCTGTCTAACTGCTATAACCCTTTTAGACGGATTTGCGAATGTGACATTCACGTTGATGTTCTGTGTTTTGCTGTGATGTTGCGGATTGTCGTGGTGGATAGCCTGGATGCAATGGTAGTACGATTTGGTATTATTATGTACATTTGATATTGCGGGACGAGCGTCCGACATGTGGACTGCCGTCACTGCCTGTTTGTATATTATTCTTTTGGGGCACGACCGGGATGAGGTCGATGTATTCGTTATGTATATTTTACTTTCTGTACTAGGATTACCCCGTGGAGGGGTGCACAGGTAGCCGGGTTCTAGAGGGAAACGGGCCCGCATCTCATGGCATTGAGACGGAGGGGGATTTACTCTAGAATTGGCGGGCTATTCGCTGCACTCGTAGGGGGTACAGGTTGACCCAAGGAGGGGTGCCCAAGTTACCAGATTCCGTGAAGTGCTGGGTGGTGCATTCACGTTGCTGAAGGGGGCTGCCTCGCTTCAGGTTTTGGCGGGTAACTTGCCGCGCCCGTAGGGGTCTAGGATTTCATTGCACAGGCTATCCACACGACCAGGGGAACGTCGGGTTTCAGTAGCGGCTCTATGAAACCCGGGGATCCTAGATATCTGTATTGTTTTGTGATACTTATTACATTTCTGTGATGTTGCATTTTATCACGCCTTGAGCGAATATTATATATTGATATATATACTAGTAGATGTTGTATATGTTTTGCATCCGCGCTAGTCCAGTCCCCGCTCTGTCGTTAGTTAAGTAACCTAACGGGTGATGACATGACCCAGTGGAGAATGCGGATGGCATATACGTACATCATTATTTTCGTTCTTTATTGGTGTGATCAACTGATGGGACTGCGTTGATTCGGATCAATGCAAGCTAAACAAACCTATTCTGATGTTGTTGGACCATTTTTCAAAAAAAGCTGTTATTGCCAGGTGTCACGACCCGCAAGGTACGGAACGCGACCGGCACTTAGATTACGAAACGTCTTAAGGCGTCCGTAAAATAAGCAAGCCGAAGCCCAGAATACAAAACCCAATTAAGATCTTTAGAGTGAAGGAAAACCAAATTATTTAAGCATTTACTTTATTACCAAATCAAATTGCCTTTTTAAAATAACTTTCCTTTTTTCCAAAATTCCAGCAGAATCTCACAAGTAAAATCAGCCTCAAGGGTGCAAGCAGATATATATAGGAATAACAGTGCATAAGAAATAGCATGTCGACTCAAGTGAGTTCGACCCAGATATATCACAAGTAAATCCCCAAATCTCACAATCTCACCTCTAGGTCAATATACATTAATCCAAATAAAACAGGTACAACTGAAATGATAGTAGCAGTAGATGGAGTGTTCTAGATACAACAAATATATAAGGTGGTACAAACTAATAATAACCCACCTATGAGCAAAAGCCTCGAGTCCAGGCAAAAAGTGCAAAAGAAGCAAAAGTATCCGTCGCTACCGTGCTGACGGAGTGGACCTGCAGAAAAGCTGTGGCACAACGGGGGTGAGTTGCCAGCTCGTGAGTAATAAATAACATCTACTAAGGCTATCGTATGCATGCACATAAGTGTCCTGGCATCCCTAAAGCAGGTATAGCTACATGTTCTAGCAGGTATGTATACATCAACATTATGCAAGCAAGTACATATATATGTCGCATGGATGTAATACGGGTATGTATGTCACATGATAGTACCATCAAGTATGTATGAGAATTATTCTTTCCTTTGTTTTGAAACTTTCCCTTTTTAAACATCAGCATAATATCAAAGAAATCAGTAAAATCCGTGTCCAGCAACGACACCTCAAAACTGTCTAAATCCCATATATCCATGTCCAGTATCTCTGGCCTCAGCCATCCGGCTGATCCACATCAAAATCTATGTCTCAAACCAGCGGCCACGGTCGGTATCCTCTGGATATCCGCCGTGCCAAATGAAGTCACCGATAGGTAATCTGTCCCCAGCCAGGCTCAACGCCATCTCCTGCGATCTTCTTGTCCCGGGATACCGTACCGGGCCCACCATGCATCCGTGACGGTTCCTCCACTCCTCGACACGGATCTCGAAAACCACAGCAAACTCATGGTGGACGACACTTTACATCATTAGAAAACCGCAACTTTTATATTTTTAAACAGTTATCAGTTGAAATCTTGCGGTTTTCCCCGAAATCCAGAAATATCATAAATCTCATGAAATCATCATAAATGCATATGTCGATGATTATGAATGCTTATGGTATCAATTTGCAATGTATGATTTCTACTAGGCATGAGCAGATGATATGATAATACATATGCATGAGTATGGTAATTCTTATGGTTTCATTTTTAAATACTTATTGCAATATCATATTTCTAGGCGATCAACATGTTTCAGATTAAGGTTATCTAATGTCGTGACATGGCAATTACCAGGGTGTGTGTGTCCACATGAATAGTGCTCATGCAACATATAAAACCTGGTAATGGTGCATGTGTCCTATAATGAATCTGTGTACATGGAACATCATATAGATACTAACTACAGCAGTTATCATGCAAGTATTTTTCATAATGTTATAGTAATATCAAGCTTACTAATTACGAGTTTATTAAATCTAACGGGCGACTCGCGCCATCCAAACGATTGTCCCCCGTAGATGTTAAGTCTACTCACCCGTTATCCCGTGCTAAGTGTGTCCGACCACCTGCTTGCCTTTCTCTGCTGTGCTCGAAGTCCCTGTCGGCGAACCTAGAATTCACAAGAGTCACCATATAAGGAAAAATCCTGTCAAACGCGATATACCGATAAAAGGAAACACGTGCGTGAAACTAAACGCGTGTGCACACGACACGACGCGACGCGCACGAACCCACCAGAACCCAAGCTGACACGCTGTGTCGCGCAGCGCGCCACAGAACCACGCGTATCACGCGCGTGTCGCACAAGACTTAAAACATCGGAAACACACAACTAGCTCCAGATTTTTCCTCTGGACCCAAAATGAAAAGTTACAGATACCAAAACACTAACCTACCCAGAAGTACCCTACCCCCAAAATACCCACACCCCACTCCCTACTCTGGCCGCAAATTGCGGCCAGAATGAATAAACCGGCGGCCTCGTCGGGGAGTTGGGTCCCCGTGCTCTCTGTGTGTGTGTCTACTAGTCTCACCATGCTACAGTCTTTCCAGTTTTATTCTGAAGGGTTCGGGTCAACAGCAGATCCTATAGAGGTTAAAAAGTCACAAAAACTGCCAAAATACGCCAAGTCGGGTAAATCGGGTGTTTATATGGAGTCTGGGGAATTTCTCTGATTGGCTGGCCTCACTAGCACCTAAGAGGGTTATTCTAACCAACACAACTATCATTATGCCCAAAATCCTCTTAAAACACCCAAAATCACTATTAAGCATGATATGGACACCAATTAAGCTAGATTACCATAATTTTAGCGATTTAAGGCTACCCATCTAATTTTAGCATCACCACTAGGCTTAAACAGATTAGTTAACACCAAGAAGGGTTCATTAAACTACAAGTACTCTAAAGTATCTAAATCTAACATCACTGCACAATTCCAGCATGAAAAACTCTATTAAAACTCTAAACTAACCAAGCAAACATGTAACCTACACAATACGGAAAAAGTTTAGGAGTTATACCCCCTAGGACCCTTGCAACCAAGGAGAAGGAGAAGAAGAAGAGGGTAGGTGCATCAAAACGTGGCTGGAACGATCTGAACTTCACCAGAGCTGATGCTGAAGTGCTGCTGTTGATGTTGCCGTTTGCTTTTGCTGTTGCTGGTGTAGGCTGATGTGGTGTGGTATGGTATGGAGTGGGCTGATATGGTGCTGCCTTGGCTGATGCTGCAACAAGCTTGGAGGAGTTTGGCTGAAGCTGGAAGTTTGGGGTGGTGTTGCTGAAAATAAAGCTGAGCTGCGTTGTTTTGTGGTGTTGAATTGTGGCTGAAATGATGAAAAATGGGGCTGAAGGCTGATGTGCTGCTGTTTTTTTTTTTTTTGGTGGCTGATTTGAGGCAAATCTTGGGCTGATCTGATGCAAATTTTTGGCTGATGTGTAGTGTGAGTGAGTGAGATTTGAGGGTAGGCTGCTTGTAATGATAGTGGGTGCTGAAGGGGCTGTTTTGGGGGCTGGAACAGCTGCTGTTGCAGCAGTTTAAGTGCTGGAATGTGAAGGGGAGGGCTGAGAATGGCTGAAGTTCATCACTAGCTGCTGTAGCAGCACAATGTGATGGCTTGGGGGCTGAATTGATGCAATTTCTGGGCTGGACTGATGTGTGAGTGAGAGAGGGATTGAGTGTGAGAGGAATTGCTAAGTTTGAAGTGAAAGAGGGCGACAAATCCTTAAACCATCATGACCCATCACACCCCCCCCCCTCTCTCTCTAAGTCAACCTTAAACCCTCCAAAACCCCATGGTCAAAGCCAACCATCTCAACCAAAGCTAATTAGCTCTAAACAACACTATTAACTTAACTAAGGACCAAACCCTCCAAGGTTAACTTAAACATGACTAACCCACAACTCAAATATGTGGCAAACCCTAATCTTAACCCTGGCTAACGTGCACAAGTGTGTGTGGTTGAGATAAAATTCCACAAAAATAACCATAAATCCAGATAAATTACTAGAATCCCGTTTTGGTAAACTTTTCACCAAAAACCCCAAATTAACACTTAATTACTGCTAGCCCTAAAACTCAAGTGTTACACCAGGACGTTCTCTTTTGTTTTGCACAGTGGTATTCGGTTATGAATATCCAGCACCTCAGTCGACGAGGCAAGGGCCGAGATCCCTTCACCGGGAGTGACCCCTTGGACAGAAATTTGCGTCAGGGTAATAACTTCACAATAGCCGATTACTTTTGCTTTGCATCGTGGTATTCAGTTGGAATATCCTGCACCTCATTCTACGGGGAAAGAGCCGAGATCCCTTCACCGGGAATGACCTCTTTAGCAAAGGTTTTCGTCACTATATTTTTATAAAAAGCTATGCAGTTCCTTCAACGATATCAAGTTCATTATGCTAATGGTTTTTCGCCAAAAACTAGCCGTAGCCCTCCGTCATTTCCTACAGGTATTATTTAGTATTCGTGATGTGTTTGTTGACCTAGTCAAGACGTAGTGTTCGGTAGCTAAATGGTACTTGTTTGTTGCATAAGTGGGATTGGTTAGCACAGTCATGCGGCCTTGTTGACCTAGTCAAGGGCACGTACGGTTAGGTTTAATGCAATCCAGAATAATGACGGGTTGAACTTGACTAGCGGTTTATGGTTTGTTGACCTAGTCAAGGTCATAAGCCGCTTGGGGTAAAAATCACATCGGGAGTTTCTAAAGAAACTGAGACTTGCAAGATATGCGCATACCTTCTGGAGTATGATAACGTGAGTGGATTCCATCACATTATCATGCGATGATAGTTGGATCCCGATTCCCACTGATGAGTTGGTTTACTCCTCGGGTGATCCCGACTGATTCTTCTTTCAGGTTTGGAGGAGAATTTGAGGTTACAGTGGGAGGTTTCCTGATTAGATAAAGTGATAAACATTCTGATCTAGGTTAGAGTGCACGCTGAGTGTTTCTTTTCTCTCTCTCTCTTTGGCAGCGACTATGGCCCGACCCTTGACTATGACTCAGTGACCAAGTTGACCGAACCTTCTTAAACACTGGCTTTTAGATTGTCTGAGTTGCAAACCTCTTTGCCACTCCTACTTTTACCCTTTTCTCCAGAACACCCCGTATTACTACGAACGTCCACTTCCATTGGATAAAACCATCGTATGGTTATATACGAACTCGAAGGAATTTGTTCCAGATTTGAGGATGGTTTCCGGTTCTGGAGAAAACGAATAGGACTATTCAGTTGTCTTTTCCTTTTACCTTCTCTCAGGTTGCGAGTGCTCCTTGGATTAGGGGATAGTACACCTATTATGCTAATTGGATAGTCTTCTTCGAAACCTTAGGCAGGTGCCGAACGGTGTGGAATGAGGAAAACCAATTAGCCTAACAATGGTGTACAGAAGGTATTAAGTAAAGACAAATAAAGGGATTAGAAGGAGGGTAAAGTAAATTGCGACTGCTATTCACGACCAAACCAAGTATTTCATTACCACTCCCACTTCACCTTTGTATTTCTCCAGGACACTCCGTATCACTACGAAGATCCACAGTTATTTGGATACTCCGTCGTATGGTTATATACGAACTCGAAAGGAACTTGTTCCAGTTCGGGGATGGATTCTGGTTCAGGAGAAATAGGAATAAGGTTTTATTCAGTTGTCTTTTATCTTTACCTTCTCTCGCATTGCGAGTGCTCCTAGGATTAGGACAGTACACCCATTATGTTTATTGGATAGTCTTCTTCCAAACCATAGGCTGGTGCCGAACGGTAGGGAAGGAAGAAAACCATTTGACCTAAAGGGGTGTACAGAAGGTAATGACTAAAGACATATAAAGGGATTTGGAGAGATGGCAAAGAAATATACGGTTACAGTTGTGAATCTGATAATGGAAGAGGCATTACTAGGAATACCCGGATACCCCTACGAAACATTTATATGTTTCAGTTTCACTGTGTACTGTTAAAAGAAAACCGATTTCCCAATTAGTCCTTGCTCCAGGGTATGTATTTACAGGTTTGATTCTCACATCTGTATGGTTTTACAGATGATGAGTGGGAGCAAGTTATTGGGAATTAGGTGATTATCCTCATTATATCGGAATTCATTGTAATTGGTGATATTTGAGGAAACCACCTGGGTTGTTTGCCGGATGGAAAATATTTGGTTTTGAATATCCGTTGTAATGCACCAATTTCAAATTGATATATCTGTACGTCTATTTTTATAGAGTGAGATATAAATTTTTGAAATTATGTCGATGACATTTACCTATATCAGTTGATGGTTAGGTAAGGAGCATTAAACAGCGGTGTAATTCTTCTTAACCATAAGTACAGTTTTCAACCTACGACACACAGGGAATGAGTTATTAGACTCAGGGGACTCATACAGAGTATTGTATGTTGTCCAGTGTCCATGAGGACATAGAGGTTGGTACTCGTACTATATTCTGTTTACATGTGACTTCTCTGGTTCTTAAACATGTGTTTCGTAGAAACACAAGGTCCAAGTTTTGAGAAGTTATAGATATAAGAATAAAGTAGAGAACCAGGTGTTGCAAGTATCAGGATTCTTCAAGGTGATCGAAGATGTAGATACTTGTGTGTGGTATTCGGTTGATAGTAATGATTTGAAGGGAACTTGCTTCTCTTTCAGGTTACTCATAATTGGAAACACTCCTAAGTTGAGTAATGCTGATCGGCCTCTCTCCATTTAGTTGACATGCACTGGAGACAGCTGCATGATTTGAATCTGGTTCAATTGAATCAGTGCCTCTGTTTCTGTATTGGATATAGAACAGTTCATATCTTGACATTGTTAAGGTACGGGGAGTTGTCCGGCTTATGCTTAAAACCAGACTATGGATAACTCAAGGCACGTTTCTGTAATGGCTGTTTGTGGGTTGACCCGGGCTATGACGAGGGTTAACTATTCTACCATCTGGAAGATCAATAGTGATATTGTTATTGACTCACCACAGTTTTAATAAAAATTGATTTTTTCAGAAAACAGTAGTGGGAGTATGGTAGAACTGAAAGTGATTCCAGAACCGCAAACGATTACTGAAAATTTGATAAGAACCTAAAGATTCAATCTGGTTTGACATTCCATTGGCCACTCCGCAGATATGGTGGGTAAGCTCAGGCACTCGAGAGGTACTTCGGTATGCTCAAAGACGGTGACAGGAAGGTTCTTGTTTACCCAGACTTGCCATTGCTGTTGTTCCAGACTATGAGACCCAGCAGGAGGATGAGTATAGCGTCATTCTGAACTAGTTTTAGAAGTGCACGTGTATATGATTCTGCCAGAGGGTTGTCGTAGTCAGTGGGAGCAGCGGAAGCATTGGTGGACAAGTGGCTTGTGTCTATTTATAGACTAAAGCAGATATAGCGGAGATAGATCATCTATTTCTGATGCGACAGTCATAGATTTGACTTCATCAGAATAGGGGATGGATCTGTTAAGAAGGTAGTAGGGTGTGATGTCCTGGTATTTGGATGACATACACAGAGTAGGAAGTGATGTTCCTATACTACGATCGGTTATACTTTGGTCGTCACACAGTGGTTTCTCCACATAGGAGTTGGATATTATATCAGACATTCTGGTTACTGGATCTATGGTTTTAGATCTAGATTTGGGTAGTTTCCCAATCAGAGTACTTAGACAGCATTCTAAAGGTGCTTTAGAATGGGCGACTCCTGGCATGGTGGTGTACCTGCAGGTGATGGAGTCACCCTCTCTAAAGGTGTCTTACAGACTAAAGGGGAGAGGGATGTGCATGATTAGCAGATCACTTGCTTAGGCAATTGAGTCAATCATGAGATGTCAAGTACCACACCAGATGTTGTTTTTGCATTAGATGCAACATGTTAATATTGATCCAATCCTGGAGAAACATTCAGAAGCAGTTTTAGAACATAAGTGGATGTTCTAGGGATATGATAACGGCAGCCTCATTCAGGAGACAGTTATCATTCCAGGCTTCCAAGATGACCTGGATGACAGAGTGACTGTCAGAGTTATAGTTTTCCCTCTGACGAGGGGCAGTATTTTGGACAGGTGGTCCAAGCGGATACTGAGGGTGGCATGGCGCAGGATACTGATTAAGTTCAGTTGTCAATACAATCTAAGAAGTTTGAATTTGGAGTTCATTTTTGAACTAGGTCCCATCAGATATCCAGACATATTCTAAGACAGGTATTGCTCATTTCGGGAGATGGCTTTCTCCGCGAACTTGAGATAAAGAGAGACATAGAAAGAAACATCAAAGCGGATCCACTCACTAAGGCTATTCCTCGAACGCAATAGTTTCGCAAACGGGTTTTGTGAGACTGATTAGTAGAGGAGTTGGGTGTTCGGTATCACACAGGCTGTGAGTATGCGATGTTCAGACCATAATATTGCATTATTATATTCCCCATTCTTATTCTTTTTATAAATAAACAGGTGCTTTTGACGCATGTCTGCTACATGTTACGGGTTACAGGTTCTTGGAGCGAAAACAGTGAAAAAGACAAAAGACGACACCAAAGAAGGACTTTTGACCAACAAATAGGAGAATCTTAGTCAAGCCTAGACGAAGAACAGTTCACAATCAACAAGGCAACGCAAGGTCCAAAATGTTAAGGCAAACGGTTAAAAGATCACTACAAGTTTTCACTGAAGATCTGGAACTAATGTAGAAGCCCAATTAATAAAAGAACCAAAGAACCAGAAGCCCAAAGAAACCCAGAACATAGCCCAAAAGTTTCAGCACCCAATCTTGCCAAAGGGCCGCGGAACCGCGGCCCAAGCCTGCCATTGCCGCGGTTCCGCGGCCGTCTGGTGCCCGTACTCGAAGAAATTTTTACCAAAATACTTTGGCGGCTCTGAAAAGATTTCCTAAGGGCTATTTTTGTAATTTAAGACATGCGAAACAAATGTAACCTTAGAGTTTCCTATTCTTTATAAATAGGAACTCTAATCATTGTAATTTCTTATGCCTCCTTTTAATAATAAATTCCAGAATTCTTTATGGAGAGCATCGGTGTTTTCTTTTCCATTCAGAAATTCAGATCTGACAAACCTGCATGGATGATTGGAGGGATGCATCTGTAAGTAGATTTAATTTCTCGCCCTACTTTAGATTTTAATTCTTTGCCCTAGATAGATTTAATTTCATGCCCTAGGAACTTGTTTAGGGTTTAGCTTTGGGGAAGGATTTTGAGAGATGAGATCTCTCATCCCTTTCTTACCCACCAAATATTTACAATAGGACTCCATGCATACACGCACACACCGCGCGCTACGGCATCCTACCCCTCGAGGTAACGATGACACCGTAGTGTAAAGGTCCGGTTGCGCGCGTTTTCCATGGAGGTTAGGGTAAGGATCTCTAAAGGAAGGACAAGAACCTAGAGGAAGGAACACCTTCCCGAATGGATCTAATCCTCTTTATTGATAATTACCATAACTCTTCTTAGATCCTAAATTGGGTATAGAAAGCGTTGAGATTTACTTGCATTTTCAAACCATCCCTAAACCTAACCCTAGCAAGACTAGATCTAGATAATCGTAGTACAGAATAATTAGGTTTTTAGATTTAATAATCAATCCGAACATCCTTCGGAATTAACTCGTTAGCGCGATTAGGAGATTCACAACATCCCTGTGGACCGACCCGTACTCACCGGCTAGCTTCATGCGACGCCATTCTTGATTGCGGTTTAGAAATAGTTTTTAACATACGAATCAAATGGCGCCGTTGCCGGGGATGGCGTAGAAATTTCCTTTTTGCAATTTCGGGTTAATCAAAATTAAAAAAATCTGAAAAATCTGAAAAAATCAAAAAAATATAAAACTATATCATCTGTTATTTTTGGAAGGGTATTTTTGTGTGAATTTTGCAGGATCTACGAACAAATTCAGATCTGGAAATCTACAGAGATTAAAACAGCAAATATCAAATCCGAATAAACAGAAGATCATAACAACTGAGGAACAGAAGAAATTTGGAGGACCGAGTCTACAAGTCAACCGCGGAGATTTGGTGACAAAAAAAAACTTCTGAACGGTCATTTCGGCCGTGGAACCGCCGCCTGAACCGCCTTTTGGCCGCGGAACCGCCGCAGCCTGGTCGATTCAGAGCTTGAAAAAAAAGCAGAAGCGCTAAAAAAAAAAACAGTTCCGCCACTGCAAATTTCTGTGAGTTCTCTCTCTCCTCCTCTGCAAATCTTGATATATCTTCTGTAAATTTGCCTGCAGGATTTCTTTGCGCTCAAAAATCTTTTCCCTTCCAAATAACAATCTTGTGCAGGATTCTTTGCGCCGCGCAATAAAATAAAAATTGATTGCAAGTGATTTTTTTTCTGTTTTGCATATTTTTAACCGGACTTTAAGGGGCTTTTTGACCAATTCAGATTTGGTGGGGATTTCATCACCCTTCCCAGGACCCCAGAAATCACATAAGGCATATGCATTGACCATTTTTAATTAAAAAAATACTAGACTCAGCCCTAAGGACTTCGAGCTCAATAGGACAGAGGACTAGTTATAGGCATCGGCCGTTAATCCTAACCTGACTTTGCGGTGACTAGGCAAGTGTGTCAAGGCTAGTGGTTTTTAATTAGGCCCACTACTGTGGTTCCTTCCCACTTACCTGGCACTTACCTGGCCGCAATTGGCGGTGAAGAGGCGGTTTGAGGTCCTATCTCCAGCCCTTTGGAACGGTTAGGAGCTGTCTAGCTGACCTAGGTGACCCTAGATCTAGGCCTGATTGTGCATTTTTGGTTGATCGAAAGTGTGTCTTAGCCTTTTATCAAAAAAAAATTTTGCAAATTGTTCCAAATAAAAAAAAAAGGGAAAATCTTTTACAAATAACTTGCAAATTTTTGCCGCAAATAAATCTGTGCACCACCACCACCCGACTTTCTTTCTATCACCCTTTCTTCTTCTAACATGGGTACCCCACATAATAAATCACTTGCCGAACTTTGGTATCCCGAACCTAATCTTGCGTCGTACGTCAATTTGTTCGGTCAATTTAAAGACGATCCTTCCTTGCCTAAAATATCTTTGAAAGATCGAATAGAAGCGTCTAGGAGAAACAGTTTGACTTTTCAACCCACTTTGTGTCAACCAAGTCCACCTTTACCACCTACATATGTTGATACCACTTCTTCAAGTCCTTCTGTCACTCCTAAGCCGATGTCCATTGCTGAGCATATTGCTCAATCTTGCAGCCGATCTTTCACCCCTCTCCACTCATCTAGTTCTAGGGATCCGCACGACTATTCACCTTTTTATCCACATGTTGACCCTACCCCTGCCCAACCATCCACTTCCTACAAGTCATACCTGACCTTCCCGCCTTCACTAGACACTGTTTCTACACAGCCTGTTGGGAGTTTTGCATATCCACACCATTTTGAATCTTTTACCGAAACCCCCTCGCTACCTAAGTCTAGTTTGGAAGAGTCGTTGGAAGCTTATATTGCTGCAACAAATAAAATGACTAGGAATGTGGAAGCGTCCGTGGCCGCCCTTATGCAACCTAGTGAACCGGTAGCTAGTTTCCCGCTAGCTCCAAATTTTTCATTGTATAAGGAGGCGGTTGGACAGAGTGAGAATGGGAGAGGATTTCCAAATCAAATCTACCTATACCCAATTGAATCCAACAACTCCAACTTTCAAACATGTGTCCAAAATGATGAGTTGTGCGATTTTGTAGTGTTTGATTTGCCGAATTGTGAGGAACCCCTTTCGAGTGAAACCGCACCTAATCCGTTTGACCTTTACACCTCCCATCTAGAACCTAAATCGATAGATATCCATGCTTTTGATGAGGTGTCTAAGAAAATTGATTTTCACTTGATTGAGAATATAGACGCCGAGAATATTTCGGATGATGAACCTGTCAATTTGATTGAAATTTTATGTTCATATCATCATCCCGAGTCATTAGATGTTTCTCCCGAACTTCATATGCGTCTTGATGTTGATGATACTGGCATGGATGAGTTGAATTTTGAGGAGAATTATAAGGATGGTATTGAGGAGAGTTTTGAGGATCATATCGAGGTTGAACCATTTTTATTTGATGTGTCTGATTTTCCAATTCATCCTCCTGAACCTTTGACTGTTATATCACCCTCCCTCCTTCCCATCATTCCGACCTCGCTTGAAGACTGTAAGCTTGAAACCTTTTCCTTTGAATCTGACACAATTCTCACAGACGATAACACCTACGAGTGTTTCACTTTTTCGGACGATATTGATGACTCATCGCCCGAGTTTGAGTCCTTTACATTTTCAGATGAGCCATCGGACTCGGTTGATTATAGTAGTTTCGAACCATTAATGGAATCTTTCAAGTTCGAAACAGTTTACTACGGTGAGAAAGATAATATCCCTAATTCACCCCCTTTCGTCTTTCCCATTGTTCCGACTGAACAAGAGACCGTTACGCCTTCATCTCCTATACCAAGTTCGGCGTACTCATGTTTTCTTGCGAATCTTGAAGGATTTGACCCCATTTCTCGACGGGTTGATAGATTAGCGCAATCGCTTATAACATATCGGTTATCGCATATTGCGCTAATTTATTCACTCGATTTACACCCTCAAGATCGCGCGACCCTTCTTTCTCCTTTCCGTCCTTCTTCTCCCCCACCGAGACCATATTCTACCATTCTTCTTTCCACAAGGTCTCGTGTGTTTCTCATTTTCTTGCACCAACTGTACCATTACCATGATAAGATTTTTGAATGGTTGGTGCTAACCTTTGGCTTGTGTAAGGCCAAGCTTAAGTTTGGGGGGAACCTTATTGTATATATGTATATATATATATTTTTTTGTTTTCTTTTTCTATAATAAAATAAAAAAAAATTCAAAACATAAAAAAATATTAAAAAATTGTAAATAAATAAACAGGGGAGTGCCGAAATTTTTGACCCTCTTGCTTTAGCATGACAGTGAGGACACTGTCAAGTTCAAGTTTGGGGGTATACTCGGTACGTCTTTTTCCTTCGCATTCATTTGTACATATTTTTGCATTTGCATACTTATTTGAAAACCCATAAAAATTGAAAATTTCAAAAAATTATAAAAATTATTGTATTCAATTTTGGTCTAATTGACTTGAGTTTGACAAATAGGTTAACTGGCTAGGAACAACTAGATCTTAGACTTAGTAAATTAAAAACCCTAAAAATAACCTTTCTTAAAGTTTAATGGTAGAGAGTATATGTCTTTGTAGTTTATTTAGAAATAGGCAAATTTTGGGTTCACTTCTTGGGCTAAGTCAAAATAAGAGAGGAGTATTGATGTTCTTATTAGTGTATAAGTTTGAAAAATAGTTCCTAGCTTAAGTCTAGATTCTGAAAACGTATACCCTACAATTTTCACAATCACGCACCTTGAAACTTAGAATAGTAGAAGAGACCTTGAAATGCTCTTGTCTAAAGTCCTTAGTATAATGAAAATAAAAGAAAAAAAAGTGTGAATAAAGAAGAAAAAAATGAACACTGGTTGTGTGATTACTTAAGGCTGCAAAAAATAGAAAAATATTTAGCGAGGGTGCTTCATCACCTAGTGCCTTAGACCAACTAGTTTGGGAGTCACTGCTAAAGCCTTGGGTGTTACAAGACTAGGATTTACGCTTTAAAGTGCAAACACATCTTGTAATCGGTTGTTGGTACCTCAAGAAGTATTAACGGTCGCATGAAGGATGTATAAGCAAGATTCATTTAAATTCACCAACTAATAAGTACTTTGGACAACGGACAAGGACATGATTGCTTGATTTGAATTTCCAAGTGTAGGGGTGATTTATACACACACGTAGGGGTATGTGATTGGAGTTTAGATGAAGGAAAGGGATGAAAAATAGAACTTGTATCTTTAGTAGAGTTGATAGAAATTCCTAAGTGGAGATGGAACCCTAGAAGGAAAACTTAAGAGATGCCGAAAGCTAAGTAGGTCTGCAGAACATATATAATCTTAAGTTAAATGATAAGGAAGTGTGAAGAATGTGGGTGGATAATTTACAAGTATAAGATAATAGAATTTCTTGTTGGAAAACTTAATTGGAGAACAAAAGTCAATGGCCCGAATTGATAGGATTTTGTGGGTGTAATCCGCTGAAAACCCTCAGAAGACAACACTCCTCCTACTAGGGACACCTAGAGGTTTAACGGCTTGTTGCACGTGCTCAGTGCAATCGCGTTTCCCTGCGAAAGTGCGGTTAGGATTTTTGTGAATAAAAATAAGTTTGCTCGAGGACGAGCAAAAGATAAGTTTGGGGGTATTTGTTCAGACCATAATATTGCATTATTATATTCCCCATTCTTATTCTTTTTATAAATAAACAGGTGCTTTTGACGCATGTCTGCTACATGTTACAGGTTAGAGGTTCTTGGAGCGAAAACAGTGAAAAAGACAAAAGACGACACCAAAGAAGGACTTTTGACCAACAAATAGGAGGATCTTAGTCAAGCCTAGACGAAGAACAGTTCACAATCAACAAGGCAACGCAAGATCCAAAATGTTAAGGCAAACGGTTAAAAGATCACTACAAGTTTTCACTGAAGATCTGGAACTAATGTAGAAGCCCAATTGATAAAAGAACCAAAGAACCAGAAGCCCCAAGAAACCAAGAACATAGCCCAAAAGTTTCAGCACCCAATCTTGTCAAAGGGCCGCGGAACCGCGGCCCAAGCCTGCCATTGCCGCGGTTCCGCAGCCGTCTGGTGCCCGTACTCGAAGAAATTTTTACCAAAATACTTTGGCGGCTCTGAAAAGATTTCCTAAGGGCTATTTTTGTAATTTAAGACATGCGAAACAAATGTAACCTTAGAGTTTCCTATTCTTTATAAATAGGAACTCTAATCATTGTAATTTCTTATGCCTCCTTTTAATAATAAATTCCAGAATTCTTTATGGAGAGCATCGGTGTTTTCTTTTCCATTCAGAAATTCAGATCTGACAAACCTGCATGGATGATTGGAGGGATGTATCTGTAAGTAGATTTAATTTCTCGCCCTAGTTTAGATTTTAATTCTTTGCCCTAGATAGATTTAATTTCATGCCCTAGGAACTTGTTTAGGGTTTAGCTTTGGGGAAGGATTTTGAGAGATGAGATCTCTCATCTCTTTCTTACCCACCAAATATTTACAATAGGACTCCATGCATACACGCACACACCGCGCGCTACGGCATCCTACCCCTCGAGGTAACGATGACACCGTAGTGTAAAGGCCCGGTTGCGCGCGTTTTCTATGGAGGTTAGGGTAAGGATCTCTAAAGGAAGGACAAGAACCTAGAGGAAGGAACATCTTCCCGAATGGATCTAATCCCCTTTATTGATAATTACCATAACTCCTCTTAGATCCTAAATTGGGTATAGAAAGCGTTGAGATTTACTTGCATTTCCAAACCATCCCTAAACCTAACCCTAGCAAGACTAGATCTAGATAATCGTAGTATAGAATAATTAGGTTTTTAGATTTAATAATCAATCCGAACATCCTTCGGAATTAACTCGTTAGCGCGATTAAGAGATTCACAACATCCCTGTGGACCGACCCGTACTCACCGGCTAGCTTCATGCGACGCCGTTCTTGATTGTGGTTTAGAAATAGTTTTTGACATACGAATCATGCGACATCGCAATAATTAGCCTTGAGTGCAAGTGGGAGATTGTTGGAGATAGTACTCTCAGAGTCAATTATTGGATCACAGGCACGTGATTGCAATGATTAAGGGAGGACCTATGCCGGTAGGACAGTCTTACTCAAGATGATAGTATGCTATCTGGTTTATCTTTATCATCGTGTACTGCTTTAGGTGACCTTACAAGTCACTATTGCGCGTTGATAGAGCCCTTAGGATTCTTTCATGACGGCCAGCAGTATGATGGCGATCATATACGTGGGAGCTGGGGTCTATAAGCACATCCTTAAAAGGTCCCTAGTCATGGGAGTTTTCGAGACAGGGCATCGATACTCCAGAGTAGACTAGTGTATACAGTCGAGACCCCGACGAGGGGCGGTGGCCTGTCCACAAGCCACTGGTATCAGTTGGTTCACCTAAGATGTATACAGGTGCTCATTGGGTTATGAGTACACCGGACAAGACTCGCCGGGAACATGCTAGTTGATCTTATACCTGACGTCAGATAGCAGTTCCCTGGTGACATGTGTACAGGTTAGTTCATCGACCTGAGATCGTCATTTGTCTCGTGTGAGTTCCCACTGTACTTTGATTACTACCCTACCACGGCTCAAAGGAGTCGTGCAAACAGGTTTTAGTTGGGTACAGTCCCGAGCCACATGGAGGCAGTGAGCGGATCTGCAGGGGTTCGTCTCTCCCGGTATTGGGGGTGAGGTCGCGCTATGTCTAAGAGAGCCATTACACGAAGTCCTTGGCCAAGGCAGGAGATTTACTGGTAGGTATTCCAGTAATATCTCAGGGTGTTCTGGACTACACTCCGACACGACTTATACCGCTTTTGGGGGTCTGACTTTTACCAACCCCTTAGGCCCGCCATGCGATGCTCATAGACGAACGGACCAGACTGTACGGATATTGTCATTGACAGGCTCAGTAGGGTGTCAGGATGAGTTCGCTCATCGACCTCCCTTTTGGTCAATACCTGGTAGCCCGTTACGTATGGTTAATACCTCTGACGTGCTAGTAGTTAAATCCACAGCCAAAGTATTGACGAGTCTTTAGAGTCCCCCACAGACAGTTTCTCAAGTTTCGGGCGAAATGCTGTAGAGGCTGTATGGATATATGGCAGGGTTCGATTATATACGTGCGGTATTGCACGGATCATGATCGGACGGATAATACTAGCGTGCTTTGGTTTAAGCCGGATCCTAGTATTGTACAGTGTAGATTTTTGTCTCATTGCATTTGTATTCGGTCGGAATACAAATGCGGGTATGTATATACGGTCGCGGGGTTTTCCTGTAATTTATTACGGGATCAGTTTTTTGAAATTGCCAGTTTGCATTCCGTTTCGGCCAGTTTTCCTTTGTTCCTTCATGGCCGGATTTTTATGATGGAGGGGCTAATTTGCAAATGTGCAAATTAGCAATTTGGAAGGTGTTATTTGTAAATGGAGGCTTCATGATACTTCTAGCATTTTTGATTCCATTTTTTCTCATCATGGCTAGCATTAAATGAGATGGGATTTGATATGGTTTTGTTGTGACATAATTTCCTAATTATCAACACCTTTTCTTATGCTCACCATTTGGTTCTCCTCTTGTGCTCACCCCCTTTTGATATATTTTCCCTCCTCCATTTTTTGGTGAGGCCGGCCACAGAAAGAGGGAGAGGATGAGAGAAAATTATTTTGGTGTGGCAAAAATCATTCATCTCATTTTTCTTACTTGCTACAAAATTCTAGTTCATCTCCATATCTCCTTCTTCCATCCAAATGGCAACTTCACATAACCCCATGAGACAAACCATTCTACACTTAGCCTACAGCATTCTTGGACACGTCGGCTTGCCAACTTCGTGTCCGAGTTGCCTCGGTCCAGAGGTGGGAGCCCGTAAAAATACCCGGCAGTGTGGTGCCCTTTCCGACGAGAAGATGAAGATCGGAGATTCCGTGACGAGATCGGGATGGAGGCCGAAGACCGAAGGACACGGATCGCTCGGTATAGCATTCTACCCATTCTCTAGTTAGCTAGTATTAGGTTAATGGTCCGATCTGGGATTATAGTACGCGGTAGCGCCGGTTTTCAAGTAAAGAAAAGTTTTCGTTTTCGTATTTTGGTCTCGGACAGACGGCCGGAGCGCTGCCGTGCACTAACAGTTCCCTATCTCCGATGTCGTCCTAACTTAATAGTGAATGACACTTCCTTCCATAGAGCGCTGCAAACAGTGTCATTTCAATACTTGCTTGGTAGCTGTTGTTGTATGAAAACTCCACAAGATGTAGGTGATCTTCCCACGATCCTACGAAGTCTAGCATACAAGCTCTTAACATATCTTCAAGAATCTGAATTGTTCGCTCAGACTGACCATCTGTTTGTGGATGATAAGCTGTGCTAAAATTCAGACTCGTTCCCAAGCTAGCTTGCAGACTCTGCCAAAACTGCGATCGAAATCTGGTGTCACGATCGGAGACAATGCAAACCGGTACTCCATGTAATCTCACGATCTCCTGCATGAGTTCATGGGTATCAGAGATAGTACACATTGAAGAGTTAAATCTTACTTAAATTCAAACTTACCTCTATGTACTTCTTTGCAAGTGTCTCGGTAGATTGGCCAACTCGAAAGGGAATCAAATAGGCCGACTTTGTGAGTCGATCCATAATGACTCATACCACATCGTTACCTTTTGTGCTGCGAGGAAGAGCAGTCACAAAATCCATGGTAATGTGTTGCCACTTCCATTCTGGGATAGGTAACGGTTGAAGTAAACCAGCAGTTCTGTGGTGTTCAGCTTTTACTTGCTGACATACGAAGCATTTGGCTACGCTTCTGTCTACTTCACGCTTCATTCTATGCCACCAGTAATGTTGCCGCAGATCTTTGTATATCTTTGTACCACCAGGGTATACTGAGTATGGGGAGTTGTGAGCTTCTTTCATCAACTCTTCCCGAACAGGACCTTGTGGTACACACAATCTGCTTCCGTATCTCAAAGATCCGTCTTCGTGGATGATGAAGTCTGTTCTAAGTCCACTTTCTACTTGTTCTCTGATCTTTTGCAACTTGGCATCACTTGCTTGAGCTGCTTTGATCTGATTGAAAATTGTAGACTGAACTTGTAAGTTCATCAAACTTGAAGCGTTACCTGGCATGATCACTTCTATCTCCATCTGATGCAAATCTTGTTGTAGCATCCATTGTGCGGTGAGATTCATTGATAGTGGTTAGCGAATAAGTGCATTAGGAACTACATTCACCTTCCCTGGATGATATTATAGGTTGATGTCGAAGTCCGCCATAAGTTCTAACCATTTTCTCTGCCGCATATTCAACTCTTTTTATGTAAACACATACTTCAAACTTTTGTGGTCTATGTAGATATCTACCCGTTCTCTAAGAAGATAATGGCGCCAAATCTTGAGTGTAAAAATAACAACTTCCAACTCCAGATCATGCGTCGGATAGTTGCGCTCATTAACTTTCAGCTGTCTTGATGCATAAGCTATAACTTTATCGTGCTGGTGTCGAGCACATCCTAATCCTTTACCGGATGCATCGCAATGCACTACGAAACCTCCAGATTGGTCCGGTATTACGAGAATAGGCGTTGTTGTCAATCTTGACTTGAGTTTAACGAAAACTTGTTCGCATGCTTCTGACCACACGAATTCTTCATCTTTACGTGTGAGCTTGGTAAGGGGTGTTGCAATCTTCGAAAATCCTTCAATAAATCTTCGATGGTATCTCGCTAATCCCAAAAACCTTCGAATGTCCTTCACTGTATTTAGTATCGGCCATTCGCTTACTGCGGATACTTTAGCTGGATCCACCGAGATTCTTTCATCTGAAATGATATGTCCGAGAAATCTGACTTTTTCTAGCGTACTTGATGTACTTGGCATAGAGTTGATGCTGTCGCAAAGTCTCCAGGATAATTCGTAAATGCTCGGCATGCTCTTTCCGATTCTTAGAATACACCAGGATGACGTCGATGAATATAACAATGAACCGGTCTAGGTACTCTCGAAAAACTTGATTCGTCAGTTTCATGAATATGGCTGGTGCATTGG
Source organism: Agapanthus africanus (assembly GCA_030015575.1). Taxonomy (NCBI): domain Eukaryota; kingdom Viridiplantae; phylum Streptophyta; class Magnoliopsida; order Asparagales; family Amaryllidaceae; genus Agapanthus; species Agapanthus africanus. Next base: position 727,991,973 of record CM057342.1, on the reverse strand, counting down.
TCACTCCAAATGGCATCATGAGAAACTCATAATGTCCATAGCGAGTCCTGAATGCCGTTTTCGGAATATCAAACTCTTTGACTTTCACCTGATGGTAAGCCGAACGAAGATCTAACTTTGAGAAAACGCAAGACCCACTTAGTTGATCGAACAGATCGTCGATTCGCGATATTGGATACTTGTTCTTTATTGTGACTTCGTTTAAAGCTCTATAATCAATGCACATTCTGTATGAACCTTCCTTTTTCTTCACAAGCAAAATTGAAGATCCCCAGCTTGAAGTACTGGGACGAATCCATCCTTTCTGCAGAAGTTCGTCCAGTTGAGTACGGACCTCCTTTAAACCTTCAGAACTTAATCGGTATGGTGATTTGATCACCGGTTGTGCACCAGGCACTAAGTCAATTCCAAATTCAAGAGCTCGATCAAGAGACAAACCTGATATGTCTTTAGGAAATACATCATCGAATTCTCGAAGTACCTCTGGCTTGTCTTCTCCCATCTTTAGAGTTGCAATCACTGCCTTCTTTGGTTTTGCTTTGTATGTGCTAGGATCCAGGGTATGGTCTCCACTTTTGAAATAAAAGACCGGGTGCTCTGGAATCTCAAACACTACCCTCCTTTGACGACAGTTGATGGTAGCATAGAAAGTTCCTAGCCAATCCATACCCAAAACTATATCGAAGTTTGGTATGGCCAGCACTTTAAAGTCAGCATAAAATTCTCTGCTGCAGACGACCACTGGACACAGGTTGTATCCCATTGTTTCCTTTAGAACGTCGTTCCCTGAACTGAAATTCCAGCTGGATACGAGCGGTTTGACTGGAATCGCATGAGTTCGAACGAACCGTTGCGACATAAAGTAATGAGATGCTCCAGTATCGAAGAGGGCTAGTGTAGGTAGTGAGGCTACTAAGATTGTACCTAAGTTGTGTGGAATATGTTTAGATATAGGATAAGATATTTGATATGTATAAGGATTGGAAGAAATCTTGAAAGAAAAGAGTTACCAGTGATGACTTGGCCAGTGGTTTCAGCTTCTTCCACAGTCATTGTGAAAACCTGTCGCTTAGGTACGTTCCTCCTTGCGGGAGGAAAATTCCTCTGTCCCTGAGGTAGGTTTCTTTGAGCTGATGGAACTAACGAGGAGAAGGTGCAGTAAGTCCATGAGGGGGTGGAGCTGGGAGAGCAAGACGTGGTGTAAGTGCCTGAATAACTGGCCGCTGCGGATAGGTGATTGCTGGTCTGGGTGCAGTATTCTGATTGAGTCTGTGAGGACAAGACCCAATATCATGTGTGGATGAGCCACAGACTAAGCATAGGCGATTAGCACGCCTGCAATCCTTTGCCAGATGTCCATTTCTTCTGCAGTAGAAACAAAAGTCTGGACTAGGCCGGTTGAATGGTACTCCCTGTCTCCTGTGTATAAACGGTGGCCTGGAAGAGGCTCCTCCTGCTATTTGAGTAGCAGGGCGCTTCATACCGGCAGATTGAGGTCTGCCCTTCTTCTTCACTATTGCCTTATATCGAAGGGCAGCCTTCAAAGCTAAGTCATGGGTTGGGAAATCCCCTGTAGCTAGAGTAGCTTGGATTTCCTGGTCCAACCCTTGCTGAAATCTTCTGGCCCTGATCTCAGCAGTCGGTATGAGATGTGCTGCGAACCTGTTACGGTTTTGTGTTAGCTGTGTTGTATGTGATAATAGAAATTCAAATATTTAAGACATATCTTACCTGCTCAATATGGTGAATTCAGTGTCATACTCATCCACAGATTTGGTCCATATCGAACCTTGTTGCAAGTGGATGAATTGCTGCTCCATGTCGAATCGGGCAGTCTCGGGGAAATATTTCACGTCGAACATCTCATGAAAAATCCTCTATTCGATCAATTGTATAAGACGGCTTTCTTTCGCCTTCCACCATACTCGGACGTTATCGGTAAGTTGCAACTTCGCAACGTTTACCCAAGCAATGTCTGGCACTTGTGCTGCTGCCAGATCGTCTTCGATCAACTAAGCCCATTCTTCAGCTTCCAAGGGGCTCTCTTTCCCAGAAAATTGCTTCGGATGCAGTGCTCGGAATTGCTTCACTCCAGGTGCTTCCGCTTCTGGACGGTTCATGAGTATAGCAGTTTACTGCTGCTATCCCTCCAAGAGGCTCTTTATTGCCTCGAGTTGTACCGTCTGCTCATTAATCGGAGCTACAACGGCAGGCGTAAGTGGAAGAGGAGGTGGTGTGGTGTTGCCATTTGCGTTCGTGCTTGTATTGTTCGGGGAATCCATAACCTTGAAAGAAAAAAAGGGTTGGGATAGTTTCAAGGAATATGAATTATAAAGAATGTTTAGTTGCTGAGTCTTGTGATATATTGCTTAGGTTTCCATGCAAAACTGACCTGCATGGGCCACCAACAAAACCTGTCACGCTCTGCTTCCCGGTGTACGGATAAGGAGACGCGACAAGGCACGTGACGTATTTACTCCGAAGTAAACACGTTAAGCATAAATAAGCAATATAATATAAATGTACACAAGAATGACATGAGATGTAAATGAACAGTAACTTTGTATTTATTAAACATTCTTTACAATACAACTGGAAAGTAAATACAATGCAGAAAGCAATGCCTAAACAATGGCATGAACTGAAAGTAAAAGTATATACAAGTGAACTAAAACTCGGGGTCCTCAATAAACTGTTCCAAATCTTCTGAGCTGGGCTCTATCTCTAGAGAGTCGGATCCTCCTGACAACATTCTAAAAAAAGAATAGAAAAGGAATGTCGTCAGCGAACAATTAGAATAGACAGATAAGAGAATATAACCGGTATATGTATATTTGTTATGTTAACGTAGTTGTTTGTAACTTGGTACAGAATGTGCCAGTGTATACGAGAGGAGTCCAACTTACCCTATAGACTATGGTATATGGAGTACAAGGCCCCGTCAAAACCCACGAGACAACGGCAATGGATATTCAGGTTAGGTGTATTAAAGTGACCATCTCGTGCCACTTTTAACACATTCTGTATCAGTCTACCCCTTTAAAAATCCCATAATGTTTGCTGTGTTGTTTTATAGATGCAAGACTTGCCGAAACCATGATATCAATTGCTCATGTAAACGAATAAGGATGTAAACGGATAGTCATGTAATCAAGTCAATGTATATCCATGGTTCAATCAGTTCATGTTGATATTTGATAGTATTCAGTATATGTGAATTCATGTTGTATTAGAGTTATATTTGGATTGTATTCATGTATGGATTGTTTTCAGATTAGACTGAGACTCTGTCTGAGTCAGACACTTAAACAGAATTGGATTCCTGAATTAGGTTTTGGAGTTATCGGTAACTGCTGCACATAGACGGCAGGATTTGTGACTTTTTCCAAACCAATTACCATTGATAACCCAATTTTAGTTTTCTACCTTAAATAGGCAAGCACCCACTTTCTCTGGCTCCCTGAGGCTCAAGAGAATTGGTCCCGCTTAAACCTATATTTACTAAGGTCCTTATTGTAAATTAATAAACTTGAGGGGGTTTTATGAAAATAGTTTTGATATAATTTCAAAATAAATCTCAAGTATTTATTAATCGTATTTAGGGTTTTCATGGATGTAATTTTTAAAAGTGAAGTATTCTAATGATTATAAACCTAGATTGAATAGTATATGGTATTTTAGTGTAAATTGGAATTGTATGGATTTATGATGGTATATTCATGAAATTTGTGATTCCTTTGTTCAGAAAATATGGAATTTATTATATATATTTAAAATAATATTTTGATAATATAGATATATATATAATTATTAAAATAGAATTTATTTATTAAATAGAAAATCACATTATTCTTAAAAATTGTATTAAAAATTCCATCGAGATCGAATGCTCCGTGAGGAGGCCTGCATCTCGCTCTACTAGTACTGAGGATGTGCGATAACCCGCACCATCTAAATCGGGTTCCCCAAAATGGGTTGTAGAGGCTTAATCGCAGGGAATGCATATAATACAAGTTTAAAGAATACGGTTTTTAATAGTTTATGGTATTTTAATGGAAAGTCATATTTGTCCCAAGGATATTGTTTTCAAGCAATCGTGCTTTGTCAAGATGAGTGTTGTAAGAGATAGGTCATTACATCATGAGATTTCTAAAGGTAATATAAGCAAGTATGATGAAAGAATGTCGTAGGTAAACTTTATGGTATTTAACTGTGAAAGTGTAATAAAAGCTGCATAGCATTGTATATTGAATTGAAAGTTGCTCTAAATGTTTGTTTATTACTAAAAAAGTTGTAACAATATGGATGTTTGGTTATTAAAAAAAGTTTTGTTTTAACCAAAATTAGAATCGGAGTCGGAATAACTCCGCTTTTGATGAGTTTTGAGAAGTGAATTCTTTTAATAGGGAAGAGAGGAGAGGAGAGGGGACTTACTGAATGAAATTAAAAAGATGAGGTATAGGAAAAATTTGATGGCTTCGTGGAGTCACGGTGTCGCCGGAATTGTCCCGAATCGTCGCCGGAACTTGACCTTGGGCTAACTTCATTTGTACACTTTCTTGATTTGGAAAAATTTTAGAATTTTTTATAATGGATTTCAGAATGAAGAGGGCTAGGTATGGTGTGGTATTTATAGGTTAGAACTAGGGTTTAGGGAATTAAAATGAGAATTAAAAATACATTAAACATTGGATTAAAAGATCATTTTTAATTCTCTGTTTAATTTCAGGAAAAACAAACATAACTAGGGTAGTGGGGGGAGGCCAAGTGGTTTAGGGTAAAAAATTTGGGAGCAATACCGACGGGGGGCCCGACGGCGCCGGCTCAAACCATGATCCCGTCGGTCGTTTAGGGTAGGATAGGCTCTGGATTCTTCCCACGTGTCAGGGTCGTTTCATATATCTCAGTGCACATGTTTATTTAATTTGACTTTTCATTTTTACGTGTATTGCACATGTAAACTTTTGGGCTTCCAAAAAGTTTAAAAGAAAAATCATTAAAAATAATATATGGCTGATGGGATTCGAACACAGGGGCTATGTCATAGCAGTGCGAGACTTTACTAGTAAGCTACAAGTTGTTTCTTGCTGTTTTTAAACAAATTAAATACTTATAGCATACTCAGTTTTGCAAATACTCCATTTAGTACTTAACTTTAAGCAAATTTCCGTACATTAAAAACAGAGTCGTTACACAACGCGGCAGTACCACGGACTAAAACCCTAGTACCACAAAGTTAACGGACCTTTGTAATAAAGAATGGGGTTATCTACATACAATGTTAGGACAATTTTGCCTGTAAACCCAAGAAAGGTAAACTAAAAACACTCCGAAATGAGTACATAAACTAGAGACTCCGAAATGGGTGGATAAATTACAAACTCTGAAATGAGTACATAAACTAGAAACTCTGAAATGAGTGAATAAAGTACAAATAAACTGTAAACTCCGAAATGAGTACGTAAACTAGAAACTCCGAAACGAATGAATAAACTGAAAACTCCGAAATGAGTAAATAAACTAATGGGCGCTAGATTAAGACATCAGACACAGAGGAGCACGTGCATAAAAAAGTGAATTCTTTATTCATAAGTCAAAATGTTTAAAAGATATAGTTTACATTTATATAAAGAAAAAATGGAAATACAATTCTAGCCGTTAAGAAGGCGGGGCTTTCAGTAAATTGGCAACCCGCTCATTCTTTTCCCGCAACTCCTCCTCATGCACCACTATTGCAGCCAGCCTTGCTTCGACTTCAGCCCGTTGTTGCAAACATGATGAAAGCTTCTCAGCAATTTCATGCTTAGAAACCTCGCAATCTCGTATGCCCCACTCGGTAAAGTCGAGCTTCTGCCTCAGGGCCAGTCCATTAGAAACACATTGCTAGAGATTTTCAAAAATAACTTGCAGCTACGCGGCATTCGCTTCGACTTGGGCGTGCAATTGGCTAGATTTGCCAGAAGCTGTCTCATGCTCCTTTCGCTTCAGGGCCAACTTTCGCTCGAAGTATTGAATGGAATCAGCACTTTGCTCGATCTATGCGATCAGTTGAGCCTTCGAGGTTAATGCTTCAGGGGTGAGACGTTTGTGCTCAATCTCATGCAAACACGCTTCGATCCGCTTACAATAGTCAACCCAAATACCGACAAAATTTTCATTATGGAAATTCACAAGCGTCACCAGTATAGGGTTGACTTCGTCAGCAAAATCAACATAGGTGAGGGCTTCAACGTTAAGATCTTCGATGAAATCACTTAACATCAGCCTGCTATTCGCCACACCCCTGAAAGATTGACGCTTAGCAAAGGGCCCTGCGGGCATGGAAATGAGAGATTCAAAAGGAGCCAAAGCCGGTGTAGCTGCTGCAGAATAAAGCACGCATAAAGTAGTGTCAGATTTCAACCTGAAAAATAAGGAAGAATGGTGATGAATGAGATCTACCATACCAGTGGTAAAAAATGGCAAGTTAGAAAGCGCAGGAGGCTCGGCTATTCCTTCGTTCTCTCCCTCGATCCGTAATACTGCCATCAATATGAGAAAAGCTTAGCAATAGAAAGTTTGCTCGTGAAAAGATGAAAAACCAGATAAAGAATATACTAACCAGCGCCTGAAGGGGGAACGAAGTCCGATTGGAAGGCGAAGTGTGAGCTTAACATTTGGTGTAAGCGGTCAAAAAGCACTCCTGCAGGGTTGCAACAATATATGATAAAGAAACTAATCCAAGAAAATAATATCTACACTGAAACAAAGAGATGAGAAAACTTTACCTTCGTCATTAAACCCGAGAGAACTCGGGGGGACACAAAAGAGAGGGGTGGAACGGTGCAATTTATGGCAACGGCTGACAGTGATTCTTCAATCAGCACGGCACTGAGGTCTACCATGCCTGTATTCAAGAAATATCAGCAGAGATGCCTAGCAAGAGTGAGAAATCAAAAGTAATAGCCCGAGAAATACTTGATGGGGGCAGAAACCGTAATAGGGTCTGGAGCGTCACCAGCTATGATGGCTTCCTCGATTTCCACCCTCATTGAGAAGGTAGATTCGGCATCTGCACCTTCGTCCCCTGAATCGATAAGGGCCATCGTCATGCTCGCACCACCCGCCGATATCAGGGATCCACAAAGGGAAGAAGCGGCAGTCGGAACAGTCCCAGATTCAAGAGGAAGGCCTGACACTCCAAGCACTTCAAGCGCCAGCAGTTCACCTGCCACATCACCACCTAATCTTGGCTCTGTTAAAAAAAGATGAGGGTGTTATAATTCAAAAAAAAGGTTGTTTCCAGAGGACCGTGCGCTGTTTTACCTTGAAGTGACCGCTCGGCCTCTTCGCGAGCCGCACGCGCAACCCGCCTATGAGCGGTGGATAGAGCAAAAGGAACGTCCTCCTTGGGAATGCCAGAGGGTTGAGCATCACTCGAACCCACGCATGCGGCCAGGTTAGCCTGACGCTCCCTTGTTGCAAGCTTTTTGCGCTTCTTCTCGACTTTGGCTGTACGAATGGATCTCTTCAGGACCTCCAACAGAGGAGCATTTTTGTCCAAATCAGGCTTGGCCTCCGGATCTACTACCACATCCATCATCGGCTAATTCAGCGACGCCTCCCGTGGCGGCCCTGAGAGGACCTCAACTGTAGTCGGTGGCTCTAAAGGCTCCTCCGCACCATCACCCGAGGCTGGCATTGTACTGGGAACAACACGAGCTGTGGTGGTTCCTGTAAAAGAAAGAAGAAGGGGGGTCAAGTGGTGAATAAAATAAATTAAATATGTAAAGCCGTCGCGAAACGAATCATACCGAGGCCTATAGAAGCGTGGAGCCTCTCCTCTTCCTCAAATGTCTTGAGGGACGCTAAGAGAGCCTCTTCAGTGGAAATTCCTGTTAGGAGAAGAGCGTTAATAGAGCATGATAAATTCGTACAAAAAAATATATACACAGAAGGGTGTAAATAGAATATACTGGATGCCGCCAGAGAAGCTAGCGCTGCTTGCTCCCGGGCCAATCTTTCAGAAGCTTCGATGGCAGCTTGAAGATCAGTAGCGACGGGAGCTTCGAACAGACCATTGTTGGTGCCGTATTCGGACAAGACTTTGCTGTAAGGAGCATGAGGCTCCTGACTGAATACAACGTCAGCTGAGAATACGGATTTCTTCTTCTTCTGCGAGCTGGCACCAACACCCGATGATAAGAGTTTTCGCTTAACGGGCTTCTTCGAATGGTGGGTCCCGATCTCCAAACCAATGCCCGACTCCGGAGATTCCACGGCTACCACGGTCGCAGGAGCGTCCAATCGAGGCATATCCGGAAAGGCTCGCGGAACTACGACCGCACTGCTCTCTTTCTAGGAAGTACGTACAACTACCTGTCACCTCAGCGGAACCGCGGGATTGCTGGCTGGAATAGAATCCTTGTGGTCAAGAAGCATCCGCCTTTCCTCCTTAATGACGGTCCCCGTCATATGCTGATACCAGGCAACGTAGGCATTCGAGGCCTTTGGAATATGACTCAGCTTGCTGATCAGGAAATGGGACCCCGTATTTAGATGCATGAAATGGTGCGCCGCATTGTGATTTATCTCAAAAATATCTAGTAACCACAATCAAGAACGGCGTCGCTTGTAGCTAGCCGGTGAGTACGGGTCGGTCCACAGGGATTTTGTGAATTTCCTATTTGCTCAAAAGAGTTAATTCCGATGGGAGCCGGATTGATTATTAAATCTAAAAAACTGAATTAATCTATATCTAAATCTTGCTAGGGTTAGGTCTAGGTTAAGTTTGGAAAGTCAATAAATCTCACCGCTTTCTATACCCATATGAAGATCTAATTAGGTGTTATGGTAATTATTAATAAAAGGGATTAGAATCATCGGGAAGATGTTTTCTTCCTCTAGTTTCTTGTCCTTCCTTTATCAATCCTTGCCCTAACCTCCATGGAAAACATCACAACCGGGCCTTTATACTCGGTGAACTGTTGTTCGTTGTTCCTCATCATGTAGGCGCGATCAAGATTTCACCATTTATCATTCGTAGTCTCACTTTTTCATTGTCTTTTAATTGTTTTCACTGTTTTAGATCCAAGAGCCTGTAACCTGTAACACGTAGCAGACATGCGTCAAAAGCACCTGTTTATTTATAAAACGAATAAGAATGGGGAATATAATAATGCAATATTATGGTGTGGACAAATACCCCCAAACTTATCTTTTGCTCGTCCTCGAGCAAACTTATTTTTATTCTCGACAAAATCCTAACCTCACTTTCGCAGGGAATCGCGATTGCACTGAGCGCGTGCAACAAGCCGTTAAACCTCTAGGTGTCCCTAGTAGGAGTAGTGTTGTCTCCTGAGGGTTTTCAGCGGATACTACCTACAAAATCCTATCAATTTGGCCCATTGACTTTTATTCTCCAATTAGGTTTTCTAACAAGGAATTCTATTATCTTCGACTCATAAATTATCCACCCATATTCTTCACACTTTCTTATCATTTAACTTAAGATTATATATGTTCTATAGACTTACTTAGCTTTCGGTATTTCTTAAGTTTTCCTTCTAGGGTTCCATCTCCACTTAGGAATTTTTATCAACTTTACTAAAGATACAAGTTCTATTCTTCACTCCTTTCACTCATCTAAACTCCAATCACATACCCCTACGTGTGTGTATATATCACCCCTACACTCGGAAATTCAAATCAAGCAATCATTCTCTTGTCCGTTGTCCAAAGCACTTCTTAATTGGTGAATTTTTATGAATTTTGCTTACACATCCTTCATGCGACCGTTAATACTTCTTGAGGTACCAACGACCGATTACAAAATGCGTTTGCACTTTAAAGCGTAATTCCTAGGCTTGCAACACCCAAGGCTTTAGCAGTGACTCTCAAACCAGTTGGTCTAAGGCACTAGGTGATGAAGCACCCTCGCTAAATATTTTTCTATTTTTGCAGCCTTAAGTAATCACAAAAACCAGTGTTCATTTTTTTTTTATTCTTTATTCACACTTGTATTTTTTTATTTCATTTTCTTCATACTAAGGATTTCAGACAAAAGCATTTCAAGGTCTCCTCTACTATTCCAAGTTTCAAGGTGAGTGATTGTGCAAATTGTAAGGTATACATTTTCAGAATCTAGACTTAAACTAGGAATTATTTTTCAAACTTATACTCTAATAAAAGTATCAATATTTTTCCTTCGTTTCGACTTAGCCCAAAAAGTGAACTCAAAATTTGCCTATTTCTAAATAAACTACAAAGACATATACTTTCTACCGTTAAACTTTAAAGAAGGTTATCTTTAGGGGTTTTAATTTACTAAGTCTAAGATCTAGTTGTTCCTATCCAGTTAACCTATTTGTCAAACTTAAGTCAAATATGGCCAAAATTGAATACAATAATTTTTGTAAATTTTGAAAATTTTCAATTTTTTATGGGTTTTTAAAATAAGTATCCAAATGCAAAAATATACACATGAATGCGAAGGAAGAAGACTTACCGAGCATACCCCCAAACTTAAACTTGACAGTGTCCTCACTGTCATGCTACACCAAGAGGGTCAAAATGTCGGCACTCCCCTGTTTATTTAAAAAAAAATTATTTTTTTATAGAAAAAGAAAACAAAAAATATATATACATATATACAACAAGGATCCCCCCAAACTTAAACTTGGCCTTACACAAGCCAAAGGTTAGCACCAACCATTCAAAAATCTTATCGTGGTAATGGTAGAGTTGGTGAAAGAATGGAGTGGAAAGAAAAGAAATGAGAAGCACTCGAGACCGTGTGGGAAGAAGAGTGGAATATGGTCTCGGCGGAGGAGAAGAATGGCGAAAAGGAGAAAAAAGTGGAGTACGATCTTGAGGGTGTAAATCGAGTGAATAAATTAGCGCAATTTGTGATGACCGATGTGTTAAAAGCGATTGTGCTAATCTATCAACCCGTCGAGAAATGGGGTCAAATCCCTCAAGATTCGCAAGAAAACATGGGTACGTCGAACTTGGTATAGAAGATGAAAGCGTAACGGTCACTTGCACGGTCGGAACAATGGAAGGTAGGGAAGGGAGTGAATTCGGGGTAGTCTCATTCTCACCGTAGTAAACAGTCTCGAATTTGAAAGATTCCATCAATGGTTCGAAACGACTGTAAGCAACCGAGTCTGATGGTTCAACTAACTCATCTGAAAATGTAAAGGACTTAAACTCGGGCGGTGAGTCATCAACATCGTCCAAAAAAGTAAAACACTCGTAAGTGTTATCGGCTGTGAGAACTGTGTCAGATTCAAAGGAAAATTTTTCAAGCTCACGGTCTTCAAGCGTGATATTAGGCGTGGTCGGAACAATGGAAAGGAGGGAGGATGATATAACAGTTAAAGGTTCAGGAGGATGAATTGGAAAACCTGACACATCAAACAGAAATGGTTCAACCTCAATATTATCCTCAATACTCTCCTCGATACTATCCTCATAATTCTCCTCAATATTTATCTCATCCATGCCATTATCATCAAAATCAAGACGCATGTGAGGTTCGGGAGAAACAATTAATGACTCGGGGTGATGAATTGGACATAAAATTTCAATCAAATCGACAGGTTCATCATCCGAAATATTCCTGGCGTCTATATCCTCAATCAAGTGAAAATCAATATTTTCTGACACCTCATCAAAAGTATGGATATTTATCAATTTAAGTTCTAGTTTGGAGGTGTAAAGATCGAAAGGATTAGGTGTGGTTTCACTCGAAAGGGATTCTTCACAATCTGGCAAATCAAGCACTACAAAGTCACACAACTCGTTTTTATTTTCAACTGGTGAATCATTTGGGACAATCGATGGAAAACCGGAGTTATGGGCTTCAATTGGGTATGGGTAGGTCTGATTTGGGAATGTATAGAACTCATTCGCTCCTCTCAAATTCTCACTCTGTCCAACCGCCTCCTCACACATTGAAAAATTTGAAGCTAGTTGGAAACTAGCGACCGGTTCACTAGGTTGTATAAGGGCGGCTACGGACGCATCCACATTCCTCACCATTTTGTTTGTTGCTGCAATATAAGCCTCCAACGACTGTTCCAAACTAGACATGGGTTGTGGAGGAGTTTTGGTAAAAGATTCAAAATTGGTTGGATGTTGGAAACTCCCAAATGGCTGTGTAGAGGCAATATCTAGTGAAGGTGGGAAAGTCGGGTAGGACCGGTAGGAATTGGATGGTTGGATTGGAGTAGGATCAACAGTTGGATAAAAAGGTGAATGGACTTGTTGACTCCTAGAACTAGATGAGTGGAGAGGGGTGAAAGATCGGCTACGAGATTGAGCAATATGCTCAGCAATGGACATCGGTTTAGGAGTTACAGCAGGACTTGAAAAAGTGGTATCAACATACGAAGGTGGTGAAGGTTGACATGGTTGACACAAAGTGGGTTGTAAAGTCGAACGGTTTCTCCTAGACGCTTCTATTTGATTTTTCAAAGAAATTTTGGGCACGGAGGGATCTTCCTTAAATCGACCGAAACAATTGACGTACGAGGCAAAATTAGGTTCGGGATACCAAAGTTCGGCAAGAGATTTATGATGTGGGGTACCCATGGTAGAAGAAGGAGAAGAGAAAGAAGATTGGAGTGCACGGATTTCTTAGCGACAAAAGTTGCAAGTCTTTTGATAAAAAAAATTTCCTCTTATTTTTTTTATTTTATTTGTTTTGCAAAAAATTTCGATAAAGGGCTTAGACACAAATGCAATCAACCAGAAATACATAATCAGGCCTAGATCTAGGGTCACCTAGGTCAGCTCGACAGCTCCTAACTGTTTCAAAAGGCTAGAAATAGGATCTCAAACCGCCTCTTCACCGCCAATTGCGGCCAGGTAAGTGCCAGGTGAGTGGAAGGCTCCCCGCTACAAGTAGCGGTCCTAATTAAGTAACCACTTGCCTTAGACACACTTGCCTAGACACCGCAAAGTCAGGTTAGAATTAACGGCCGATGCCTATAAGTAGTCCTCTGTCCTATTGAGCTCGAAGTCCTTAGGGCTGAGTCTAGTATTTTTTAATTAAAGATTGGTCAATGCAAATGCTTTATGTGATTTCTGGGATCCTGAGAAGGGTGATGAAATCCCCACCCAATCTAAATTGGTCAAAAGCCCCTTAAAATCCGATTAAAGATATGCAAAATAGTAAATAACTTGCAATCAAATCTTTTTATTTTATGCGCGGCGCAAAGAATCCTGCACAAGATTTGTTATTTGGAAGGGAAGATTTTTTTAAGCGCAAAGAATCCTGCAGACGATTTGACAAAAGATATATGGGGATTGGTAGAAGAGGGAAAAGGAGAGCAAACAGTGCAAAATTCGCGCGCTGACGTGGCAGATGGACCGCGGAACCTCGGCGGGAGAGCGCTTACGCGGCGGATTAGCGGCGGTACGGAGGTTTCAGGTCTCCAAAAAAATTGAGCTGTTCTGCTTTTCCAACCTCTTTCTGTTCTGATGTATCTTTTTCTATTTCGAACTCTAGATTTTTCCAGATCCGTCGATCCTGCAGAGATTCAAAAAAATACCCTTCCAAAAATAACAGATGATATATTTTTATATTTTTGTGATTTTCCAGATTTTTATGATTTTTTTTAATTAAGATTAACCCGAAATTGCAAAAAGGAAATAACACGCCATTCCCCGGCAACGGCGCCATTTGATTTATCTCAAAAATATGTAGTAACCACAATCAAGAACGGCGTCGCTTGTAGCTAGTCGGTGAGTACGGGTCGGTCCACAGGGATTTTGTGAATTTCCTATTCGCTCAAACGAGTTAATTACGATGGGAGCCGGATTGATTATTAAATCTAAAAAACTGAATTAATCTATATCTAAATCTTGCTAGGGTTAGGTCTAGGTTAAGTTTGGAAAGTCAATAAATCTCATCGCTTTCTATAACCATATGAAGATCTAATTAGGTGTTATGGTAATTATTAATAAAAGGGATTAGAATCATCGGGAAGATGTTTTCTTCCTCTAGTTTCTTGTCCTTCCTTTATCAATCCTTACCCTAATCTCCATGGAAAACATCACAACCGGGCCTTTATACTCGGTGAACTGTTGTTCGTTGTTCCTTATCATGTAGGCGCGATCAAGATTTCACCATTTATCATTAGTAGTCTCACTTTTTCATTGTCTTTTCATTGTTTTCACTGTTTTAGATTTAAGAGCCTGTAACCTGTAACACGTAGCAGACATGCGTCAAAAGCACCTATTTATTTATAAAACGAATAAGAATGGGGAATATAATAATGCAATATTATGGTGTGAACACATTGCGAACACCCTCCTCAGTAGTAACTGGATCAACAATGAACGCCTCGAGGGGAACACCTTAGTTGTAGTCTGATTGCTAGGAAAAACGGTGCGGGTTATATCTCTCAAACAAAACCAAGGTGTTCTGTCTGAATTCCAGAAAACCCGACTTGATAGAATAAAAATGGACAATCTCTCAAGCCCTCAATATAGAAGCTCCGTCTTTGAAAACATCGTGTAGCGACAGGATCACTTTGGAAGATTTTTTGTCATACTATCCTCAACCATGCGTGGGCGAAGAAGCAATCGCCGAGCCTCCCGCTGTGTTGGGTCTGGAGAAGAAGCATCGACCAAGTGCATGACCCGAGGAAAATTGTATCCTTCATAAAATCCGGGTCATTTATGCACACCAAAAGCACCCAGCACGTACATCTCGATCCACGAAGTGAAGTAATGCAGTGGGAGATTAACGGGCTTCACACCTGGCTGGGTGGTGTCAGCCACCACACTCAGGCGATGATATTAGTGAGCCAGTCTTGCAATCCCAACGGCAATGTGCATCCCTGCCACAATACGGTAAGCCGGATAAAAGACAGATGGTCTCATATAATGGGGGTGCATTGAAAGCGCAAACCAGCTCAGCCACAAGCAGATGAACCCCAGGAAGAACGTATCATCATCAATGTCTGGAGTGGCGACCTCTGCGAAAAGGACGATTGGGATATCCGGAATACGAAATTGCTTTAAATCCGCCTCCGCGGTTGGTAGTTTGTCCAAGCCAAATCTGAACGGATCATCGAGCTTGGTGAACTTCGCGGCTTTCTTCGATAAAGCATCCGGACGAAGGAAACGAACAACGAAGTCTATGAAGCTAACTTCGTGCCCTCCAGACTCCAAGAATAAGCTTTCGTATATGTTCAACATTTTGATCAAGCTCGAAAATTAGTGTCGAATGTCATTCTCTGGGATAAGACCCATAACCATTGATTCGGTAGTGAAGACATACTCGTCAGGAGGAAGTATCTCCTCATAATTCTCTCCTTTGAGGGTAACCCAGATATCTCCGCGAATTCCTCCAACGATATTGAGACCTCTCGATCCGATAAGAGAAATATGTGGGTCGGGATATTCCATTGCTCCATAAGAGATTTGATCCACCACACATAAGGAGTATGGTAATAAAAGAGGGACGCATAGATGTCTGGATATAGCCCGGTCTTTAGTAATAGTGACTTCTTGGCCGACGGAATGTAATAGGCCTACTGCAGATAGGCAGCCAGATGATGGGGAGTCATTCCTATCAGATAAACCTGCCCCTAAGGAAGCCCTAGAATGTCTAGGGCCATCGGTAGCTGCACTGGTATCGATACCATGGAACGTTGGAGACGACCTTCCGAGGTCTAGTTGACCTCTTCTACTGCATAAGCGACTTGCGGAAGGTCGACATAGTGAATCGACGGGATCGGTTTTAACGGTGCTATGCAAGTAAAACTACACCGATCCCGGATAATGTGACTGTACCACGACCCCCACAGATGAAGAGATTTCTGCTTTGGGTCATAATCTCGAATGAGCGCAAAGACTTCCCGATCTATAGGCGCATCGGCGAAAGCACTCTCCGAGCGATCGTAGGGGAAGGAGGAATCGGGAGCCATGGTACCTATAAAAAAGGGGGTTAATTATCGAAACAATGTTAAAGACTTTAGCATTTTCAGTACACCCAAATTTGTACTAAATTCTGGCATGTTAAAGTCACCACAGTTCAAAGAGAAAGGGACAATGGGCCCTACAAAATCAAGGTAATGCCCCCTATCAATGATGAAGCGGGCACTCATTGTAAGAATTCAAAAGAATTCTTATTTAATGAAAAATCTCATTGAACTGTGGAGTTAAACTCCTAATATTCTCGAAAAACGAGTTCTACGGCAAATTCAAATCTGCAAAAAGAACCCTAATAAGAAAATAAGAAAAGAGAATAAAATTTCCAAAAGAAATTTCAAAAGAAATTTTCTCAGAAATCCCCACGGGAAATGGAATTAAATTCCAAACAACCTTTAAAGATCAAAGACACTAACAGGGTAAAAAAACCCTAATATCTCTAAGACCCGTGGTCTACCTAAATAAAAGTTTTTTTTAAGATCTCTAAGAGATCGTTCCAAGAGAAGAGCAAAGCTCTGTTAATGGAAAGAGATTCTTTTAAGAGTTTCTTCAAGAGTTAAATCGTTGTCATAATTCTTGCCAATTTTTGATAGAGTTTAACTCTGAGAAAGTTCTAGAAACAGATATCTAAGTTCTGAGGAGAGAATTAAATTCTCAAGGAAAAAGAAGACTCAAGAAGATGATGGAACGGTAGTCATCTCAAGGGCCAAAATCCCTATTTATAAGATATGAAGGGACGATTCAACTCCCCAGGAGATCGAAGGGTAGAAAAGGTGACACTGTTGCACTCACGTGTGAGCCACATGAGCACAACGGTGGGAGGCATTTGTTCCCCCAATATTTAACCTAATAAAATAGCAAAGCTCTGTTGGAATGAGGCAGCGCCTCACGTTCTCTCCACGAGAGTGCTAGCGCCAGAACCAATCTTATAGGATTAAATCCTATGGTGGTGCCTCATGTACTTCTCACGTGGGCGCCAATGTGTAAAGCACAGGAGTGCTTCTTCAATAAAGGTTAAATTCTTAAAAAGCGCTGCACGTGCTCCTCACGCGGGCGCCAGTGTGCAAAGCACAGGAATACCTATCTTAAGAATTAAATTCTTAAGTGGCCCCCACGTGCATAATATGTGAGCGCCAGCCTTCAGGTAGAATTAAAATTCTACAATACTCTCTATTAAACAGAGCCGTTGGATCAAAAATCCAACGGGGATGATAAATCGTCAAAATATAGAATCAAATTCTATTAAGAGAAAATATCTCACATATCTTTCTAAATAAGAAAGATACTCTCGGTTGGATCAATGATCCAATTTTGGAATATATTCCCTCAATCTTTCTAAAAAAAAGATCGCTTTCTGTAAAACAGAGAACTCTAAGATTAAAAATCCAATAGTGATTAAAAATCACTATTTTACAGAATAAATTCTGTATATGGGAGAAAATTTCCCCAATCTTTTTAAAAACAAGAACATATTCTGTAAAACAGAAGTTCTTGGATCAAAGATCCATCGGTGGGTAAAATTCTCTAAATCAATTTTGAGTCCAATTAAATCAATTGGAATCTCTCAATGAGAGATTTTCTCAAAACCAATTAACAATTTGTCTCCACTATATAAAGGACCCCAGACTTCAAGTCAAAAAAAAAAGAACGACCACCAAAGAGAGACCATAAATAGAAAGAACAAAGAATTCAATTCTCAAAGAAGAAGAGCTTTCTTCTCAAAACCTTAGGTAAAGAAAAGAGATCAAAATATCTCTATTACCTATAATATCACATTTAAAGGTTTAACCCTTATAAAAAGAACTTAGTTCTTTCTCTGGATCCGAAATCCACAAGACAAGCCTCCCACAAATTGAGAATTTAATTCTCATCAGGAAGATCTTGTTCTTGAGAATCAAAAATTCAGGAAAGAACAAATTAAAGAGAAAAAAGAGAGAGTTCAGAATACTCCAGGAACTCGGTTCCTTCAAATCAAGAACTTAGTTCTTTAAAAACTCAACCTAAAATTCTCAAATATAATGATTTTAGCAAGCGTTAATAGTCAAAGCACCATTGATAGAGATTTAACCTCTCTGAACATATCAACAGAGATTAAATCTCCATGTAAAAGGAACTAGCACCTCACGTGCTTCCCACGTGTGCACCCCTCTTTAACAGCACCCAACGTCTCATGTGAAACACACGTGGGCGCCATATAAAAAGTTCTTAGCACTTCACATATAGCCAAAACGGCTAAGTGCTTAGCACTGATTGGGCAGCGCCCAACGCCTCACGCTCTCCTTACATGGGTGCCACAAAAATAATAAGAGTACTTAGCACTTCATAAATAGCCAAGACGGCTAAGTGCTTAGCACTGATTGGCCAGCGCCTAGCGCCTGACGTGCTTCTCACGTGGGCACCACAAAAATAATAAGAGCATTTAGCACTCTATAAATAGCCAAAATGGTTGAGTGCTTAGCACTGATTGGACAGCACCCAGAGCCTTACGTGTTCCTCACGTGGACACCTAAAAAAAAGAGAAAAAAGTGCTTAACACTCCATAAACAGCCAAAATGGCTGAGTGATCAGCGCTCATTGGGCGGCGCCCATAATTAAATGCTTTACATGACACCTATGTGAGTGTTACAGCGTCAAACAAAGTGTTTAGCACTTTTGCATAAAAAAAATAGGGACTGAACCAACAGAGTCCAAATAAGTGCTTAGCACTTATGAACAAAAAAAACTGAGCATACTAAGCCCAAATTGGGTAAGTCTATAAAACTTTCTTATCGCTGAGCCCAAAATGCTATGCTATTTGGATCTTAAATAAAAATGATTCTTAAAATATTGCTAAGTTGATCTTAGTCACAAATTAGACTAACGTATCCTTAGTTAAAAATAAATTGAGCCAAAATGCTCACATATTTAAGTTGATCTTAATCTCAAACCGGATTAACGGTTCTTAAATAAACCAAACCCAAATCTAAAATATATGGATTTGGACTGATCCGCGCCCTACGGGCAACGACATAAACTAGTCTCCGTATACAATCCACGGGCAACCAAAACAAACAAAAAATACATACGATACGAATTGAACTGCTGGAGAAGGAGAAAGTGGTTATTGCAATGCGGTAATGTAATTAACTTATGGGGCTTGCGCCTGCAGGGAAGAGCGTCCCTACAATCAAAAACCCCTCATAAAATGAGGGGGAATCTGATGAAGTCTACTACAACGGCCGCATCTATCCAAACCTTCGATATATGGTGACATAAATCAACTTGGTATCTTTGGAGTGGTGAATGGATAAATCCAAACAGCATCTACCCCTAAACTCAGACAAGACGATCTATCACAGTCCGTCTCTGTTTTCGGCGGTGAACAAGGACATTTAAGGATGTTCTTGTCGACTACCCAACTCCCACAAGTATGATTGTCATCACAACGCTGGTAGTCAAGTAAGGATCTTACGGGCTTTATCAATGTGTATAAGAGATATGCAATGACAAGAAAAACATATAACACGTTAAAATAAAGGTAAACCAAATAGCATACTATCATATTGAGAAAGATTGTCATGTACATACATATCCATAGTATCCTATACAATGAAGGCCTCTAGGGCATACATATCCAACAGTTATCTAGGTTTTTGTGCTGACATGGGCTGCCTTCTTTGTTCAAGGATCTCTTGATGGGCCTCATAGGCCAAGTAACGCGGGCTTGGACTCGTGTTCGACCTCATGGGCTGAGTGGAGTTGGGCCGGACCCGTCGCTGGTTTTTCTATGTAATATCAGTTTGGTTTCTCATAATGAGAGTGTTGTTAACCAGTGCAGACAGATACGTCTCTTGGCCCATGCACAAGCCATTCTTCAGTAGTATGGCCTCCGCGGACACAAGGAAGGAAGAAACACCACCGAGAAGGTGAGGGAAACTAACTGAGGGACTTGAAACCCAACACGAGTAAGAAAATTACCGGCGCAGATTCATCCGTCAAGGGAATTTAATGATTTATTGTTAAAGATGTGTTTGCTATTTTGGCTTTGATGCTATTTTTCTTTAGGATTAATAGCACAAAACATTCCTATAGTTTTACCCTTTGTAGCACTTAAACCAACTTACTGAAGTTTTTGGTAGAAACATCTTTCAGGGATTGAAAGCCTAATAAATATTTTAAAATACTCTAATTTAATTCTAAATAAAAAACAATCATTTTAATTTGTTTTAAAACTTATCTTTGTTGTTTGTAGTTGAATCTGAGCATTTTATAGTGTTTCGATCGATGAGCAAAGAGAAGTGTTTATGCCAATAAAATTACTTGAGGGCATATAAGTGCCACACACGGTATACTACATAATGTTTTGTGCAATTAACTCTTACAACAACCCATTGCATTCATGAATGAAAATGGATTTGGAGGATTTAATTTAGTTTTTCTTTAATTTTGGTTTTCAAATTTTTTTTTGGGTTATATATTCATTTTGAACTTATGAGGTCCACTTTCTATGTTTCCATCATTGTGCATCTGGATTCGGATGGTGATGATACTCATAAGTGGGAATTTCTCAATTCATGATACGTAGCGAATGATGTGTCACCCGCGATAGCTCACCAGACTCCTGGGGAGCTACCGAGGTAAAATCAGTGTGGAGCACTGATTACCTTTCTCGGTTCGTCTCCGAGCTTAAACTCCACCTCTTGCCCAAGAGCGACCCAGCCGTCAAACTGGCACCACCTACCTGTGCTCGTCTCTGAGCTGTTACAGAGCTGAGATTCCTCGGCCTCCAAGTTCATCTCCGATCTCACGTTAAGCTAAGCCTCCCCAGCTCTCCTGGACAAATGAGAACGCGAGGCCTTAGCGCTTGATTGAATGATTCTTTGTGTGTCGTGTTTTGAAAATGTATAAAGATCACAATTAAAGAAATTTGTACAGCAATCAATTAACGGTGTCGATGTAGCGCGTTAATGAATACGGATTGTCCACTGAGATGTGTGTTTTGATCACTATTGTTTTAGATGAGTCGAAATGAAAAGATAAAAGAAAAATTGCAAGAAAATTGATTCAAGAATTTTGAAATTTAGTTTCAAGAATAGTAAAGACCTAAATCTAAAGATCAAGAATCAATAAAGTTTTAGAAGATGTCCAAATCTAATGAACTATCAAGATTTATAATGAAGCTCGTAGGAATCGATCCAATCGATAGTGATAATGAATACTTGTGATTACGTATTCTTATCCATTGATGATTTGTTGCTAGATCGACGACGATCAACGAGGTTTAGGGATCTCTTGAAGAAACTAGGGTTTCTCCATCATCATCCCTTGTCCTTTCGTTGATTATCATTCAAAAGCTAGCCTCTAGGAAATTCAATCACTGATCGTTGATCTCTAATTAAGAGCGAAAATATTCAATAAACCATCTCGCTCAAAACTAGTTTGTCGATGATTCAATTTCCTAAAATTTACAAAACTCATAAGACTTAAGAATCGTTCAAGAATTTAATCATCATCATCTATTAATTTTCTCGATTCCTCCATGAGCGGAGTTTTCACTCAAATATCACAACAAAAAAATCAATCATGAATTGAGAACTCATCATAATGCTCAAATGTAAAGAAAAGCAAGATAAAGAAATTTCACCTTTTATTATTCAACAATTTCGTTGCAATTCGCTCAAGACTACAAGAATTGAGGAGAGAACTTGATCGTCGAATTAGCTTCGCATCGTCTTCGTGAGTCGCGGATCGTCTTGGATCACTTGCTCGGATGAAGATCGGCGTCACTCCAAAAAGGCTCGATGGCTTCTTGCTTGAATCGGCACTCGATAGATCTTGATTTCGATCAAATTGTGTCACTCAATTTGATTTAGATTTTGATTTGGATCTATAATTTTTCCCTCCAATTTCAACAACTTTTCCCTCCAAAATGAACAACCCCCAAACCCTAGATCTAGATCTCATTTTATAGCCACCTCATTTGAATCTTCCCTCCAAAACTAGGTTGTTAGAGAGAGGCTTCTAGAAGAAGTTTGTTGGAGGGAATATTCTAGAATAAGGTTGTTACAAGGAGGCTTCTAGAAGAAGGTTGTTATAAGGAGGCTTTTAGAAGAAGGTTGTTGCAAGGAATATTCTAGAGTGAGTTTGTTATGTAGAGCCTTCTAGAAGAAGCCACATGGTCTTTGAGAGTCTTCTGGAAGCTTGGGTTGTTAGATGAAGCCACGTGGAGAAATGTGAAGCGCTGACGTGTCAAGTACGCCGCGGATCCGCGGCGGATAGGCCAACTCGGCCACGGATCTGTGGCCTTTTAGTGGGCTTGGTGCATGGAATCTTCAGGATACTCTGTTGTTGGCTTTTTGGCACTTTTCTGATGTCTGGAATATTTTTATACTTTCTTGTTCACTGCCAGATCACAAGTCTTGGACTTGGTGTATTTTTATCAGCACTTTAATGATTCCAGCTCTTTATCTGGAGAATTTCCTGCACCCAATCTCGAGACAAGTGTTGCGATATACAAAGATCATGCGTGCAATAATAAACACTCAATTTCCCTCAAAATGCCTGTTATAATATATAACACATATTATTTGGTATTTTATAGACAAATTGCTAATATGTGCTATATTCATACCGAACACCTTTAGATGATTGCAAATAGTAGGGAAATTGATGTGTTAAAAATGCAATATTTTCGACTGATCAGCGCTTCCGCAACGGCTCCGTATATCTCACCAGAGCGAGATATCCGGTGCCCCGCGTCCTGCGTCCCACGCTGGCGTATCCCCTATTAACGAGCATATCCTGCTATTAATGGTGGGTCCCATCACTCACGCAGGCGTAACGTCAAGGGCATAACCGAAGGCGAAGATCTCGCACGATCATATCCCGTCATTAATGGTGGATCCCGTCACCCTATAAAACCCCTCTCTCAGACAACTCAGGTAAGGCAATTTGAATCCAATAAGTCGCTACTCTGCCCATTTTCCTCGGGTAACTTGATCGTCAGAGGGTATTATGGTGGTCACCCATCCCGGGACTTCTTTGCAGGTAGCTCGGCTTCCACCTCAATACCAACCTATTGAGATCCACACGCTCAAGGAGACAACCTTCAAGCCTAATCTCAGCCGTTCAACCGCGCTCGCTACAGATCGATAGAGGACAGCATCTGAAGGAGATCCGACCTTCAGCAGTTGGCACCGTCTGTAGGAAGGTCGGTCACCGACTTGAAGCCCTCGAGAAGAAAATCAAGGGCATACACCGGATGGCCAGGCGTCTTGTGGAGGGGCCCGATACTTCGCCAATTCGCTGACAAACCCCTTTACGGAGGAACTGCTGGTCGAGCACGTCTCGTCCAGAAACTAACCGCCCAAGGTGGCCCTCTTCGACGGGAAATCCGAACCAAAGGACCATCTGGACGCATTTACGATGGGCATGGGCTTCCAGGATAACTCCGACGCTGCCTAATGCCGAGCATTTCCCGCCACCCTTATCCGAGCTGGATGAGACTAGTTCCGAGGAATCATGCCACGCTCCATCTCTACCTTTGATGAGCTGGCTACCCAGTTCCTCAGTCACTTCTTCGGAAATAGACGACAAAAGCGGACTGTCGATTACCTCTTCACCATAAAGAGCAGGAAAAAGGAATCCTTTAAGGGATACGTCACTTGCTTCTATAATGCTCTCCTCAAGGTCCCCGAGCACCGGGATGAAACTATCATCACCGCACTAAGGTCGGGTCTTAGGCACAAAGAGTGGCTCCGCTCTTTTGCATTAGCGCAGCCTAAGACCATGGCCGAGGTAAAAGCTTAGACCGAACGAGAGATCCAACTCGAATCGGAGGTGAACGCCAACCTGTCCTGGGGTGACCAAGCCGACCATAAAAAGAGGGGCAGAGAAGCGAAGAAGAGGGTCGACCGACCAAAGCCATACTCCCCGAAGTTCCAGAAGTACACTCCTCTTAACATCTCCCAGACCGAGCTGTTGGAGGAGGCGAAGGGCGAGAGATTCTTCAAGCTCCCGCCGGTCACCCCTAGAGCAGCTAAGCGCATCCGGGGCCCATACTGCGCCTTGCATAGGTCGCAGGGTCATCCGACCGAAAACTGCAAACAACTCCGTGACTTCATCGAGGAGTTGGTCCGTTCTAGCCACCTGGCGAAGTACCTGCAGGACAAGCGACAAGCGGATCGGGAACGAGAGAACCAACCTCCTTCCGGGGAATTAACGATCAGGAAAATCATGGTCGTTGCCTCGGGAAAAGCCCGGAGAGCCGGCGAAAATCACAACCTCCTACCCGTCGAGGGTACAGGCGAACCCCCCAGAAGAAGTGCAGGACCACTGAGCCCATCGTCTTCATCGACGAAGACCTCCACGGTATATCCTTGCCTCACAACGACCTTCTCATGATAACGGCACAGGTCCACCGTTACGAGGTACAGAGGATATTGGTCGATTCCGGGAGCTCGGCAGACATCCTCTTTTATGACTTCTTCCAGCGTATGGGCCTAGGGCCATCCGACCTGCGGCCCACCTCCTACATCCTCTCGGGGTTTACCAACCACTCCATCCCGGCTGAGGGAGTGGTCACCCTCCTCCTCAACTTTAGAGAAGTAGGTCATACGTGGACCATGCCGGTGGAGTTCATTGTCGCTAGGGTCACTTCATCCTACAGCATCCTTCTGGGCCGTCCGACATTGAAAGCCCTCCGGGAACAAATCTCAACCTATCACATTGCGATCAAATTTCTATTAGACCAATGGGGGATAGGCCGGGCCTACGGGAACCAGCAGATCGCCAAGATCTGCTTCATCTCGACGTCCTCCGCCAGAGAGCAGAGCGACGACTTCGAAGATACAGACGATTTCTAGGGGTCCTTAGACACGCGCGACGACCAGAAAGAAATCTAAGGAGCCCTGGTAGAAGCGCTGACAGAAGTCCCCTCATCGAGGGGGTCGATGGACGAATCCTCCAGATCAGATCCCTCCTGAAGGGAGACTGTCATGAGGACTTGATCCGTTTTCTTCAAGGAAACTTGGACGTGTTCGCCTGGGCACCATCTGACATGCCCGGGATCGACCCTAAAGTAATCTCGCACAAGCTTGGGGTTGGCCCGAAGGCCTGACCCATCCAAAAAAAGAAGCGAAGTTTCGCGTCGATCAAGCAAAAGGGGATTAAGGACGAGGTTGATAGATTTCTCGCAGTCAACTTCATCAGAAATATAGACTACTCGAATTGGCTAGCGAATGTGGTCATGGTCAAAAAGACGAATGGGAAATGGCGCATGTGTGTCAACTTCACTGATCTGAACAAGGCCTGCCCGAAAGACAACTATTCCCTCCCTCGGATAGACCATCTAGTGGACAGCTCGGCCGGTCATGAATTACTAAGCTTCATAGACGCTTTCTCCGGCTACAATCAGATCCGGATGAACGAGGCAGATGAAGAACTTACCACGTTCACCACGGACCGGGAGATATGCTGCTACAAAGTGATGCCCTTCGATCTCAAGAATGCTAGGGCTACATATCAGCTCCTAGTTAACAAATTGTTCAAACCGCAGATCGGTAGGAACATGGAGTTCTTCGTCGACGACATGATCGTAAAGTCAACCTCACCGGACGAGCACACCAAAGATCTTGGCGAGACATTCGATGTCCTCCGCAAGTATATAATGAAGCTAAATCTGGCTAAGTGCGCGTTCGGGGTCACCAGTGGGAAATTCCTCGGGTTCATGGTAACCCACAGAAGAATCAAAGCAAATCCAGAAAAGATCAGCGCCATTCTCAACATGGCCATACCAAAGAGCAATGTCAAGATCATGCGGCTCACAGGGAAACCTTCCTCAAAGTACCAACACTGGCCTGGCCGAAAGATTGACGAACTTGTAATGTGTAATTAATCCCGGCTAGTCTTACCTTTCAGGGTTTGAAGGGAGATTTGAGCAAAGCAGTGGGAGCCATCCTGATTAGATAAGATAATAACCAATCTAATCTTGCAAGAGCATATGCTAAAATGTTTTCTTCTCTCTCTCTCCAGGTAGCGACCATGTCAGCCCTTAATCAAGATAATAATATGGTTGTATTGACTGAACCCGCTTGTTATACTGAGCAAGGGAACGTTGGTTCCGTTTTTTCTTATAACTGTTATAAGACTGAACAGGAAATAGGGGAATGTCCGGAATCCAACGCCACCCAAACGAAGAATAAGCATGTTGATGCATCTTCTTCGGGTGTGTTTGTTATCGAGAACTGTTTCTCAGTTCACTCTATGTCCTGGGTATTGGATATCGGATGAGGATCCCACATATATAATATGTTGCATGGGCTAAAGAGAGGTAGAGAACTGGGAATGGGTGATCATTCCGTAAAACTAGGGAATGGTGCAAATGTTGCAGCCAAAGCAGTTGGCGAATATCACTTTGTATTACCAAGTGGTAATACATTGATTCTGAATGAATGCTATTACATACCGAACATGATATGCAACATTATATCAGTTTCTTTATTAAGTAAAGAAGCATATAATTTTGTACTACAGGATAATATTATGAACATCTTCCTGAATCAAAAGTTGATTGGATCAGACTCGTTAAATAATGGCATATACGTTCTAAATCAAACTACAATTCTTAATGTACTAAACACACATAAGAGGAAGAGTTCAGAAATGAACGAATCCTTCTTATGGCATTGTAGACTAGGTCATATCAATGCGACACGACTAGCTAAGTTACATAAGGATGGATATTTGAATCCGTTCGAATTTTCATCTTATGATACTTGCCAGTCATGTCTCAAAGGCAAGATGACCAAAACTCCATTTAGTGGACATGGAGAAAGAGTTACAGAACTCTTGGGACTGATACATAGTGATATATGTGGTCCCATGTCTACACATGCTAGAAATGGTTCCTCGTACTTTATTACATTCACTGACGATCTCTTAACATACGGACATCTGTTCCTATTGAAACACAAGTCTGAAGCTTTTAAGAAATTCAAAGAATATAAGAATGAAGTAGAGAACCAAACGGGTAAAAGTATTAAGATCCTTCGATCTGATCGAGGAGGAGAATACTTGAGCAATGAGTTCTTGGACTATCTAAAAGAGAATGGGATTCTCTCTCAGCTTACTCCTCCTTATACACCACAACACAACGGTGTTTCAGAGCGGAGGAATCGCACCCTATTAGATATGGTGCGCTCTATGATGAGCACTGCTGAGTTGCCTATTTCCTTTTGGGGTTGTGCGCTTGAGACAGCAGCATACCTATTGAATTAAGTTCTATCTAAATCTGTACCTATCACACCATATGAGATATGGAGTGGAAAGAGACCATATCTTAAACGAGTTAAGATATAGGGTTGTCCGGCCTATGTCAAATGGCAAAATCCGGACAAACTCGAGGCACGATCAGTTCTCTGCAAGTTTGTGGGATATCCAAAGAATTCATATGGATATTTTTTCTACTACAGTGAGGAACAAAAGCTGTTTGTTGCTCAACATGCCACCTTTTCAGAGAAGGAATTTCTTGCAAAGGAAATTAGTGGCGAAGAGGTAGAGCTGGAAGAAGTTTCAGCAGCAGAAACAGTAACTGAAGATTTAGTGGAACCAGAGGATTCGATAGTTCCCGACGAACCCCAGCTGCTCCGTCGATCTAGTAGGGTTCTTCATCTACCAGAGAGATACTACGGTTTTCTCACTGATGGTAGGAGCGAGGATTGCATCATGGAAGATGATGACCCGACTAGCTTCGAGCAGGCCATCACGAGTGGTGACTCTGTGAAATGGCTGGATGCAATGCGATCTGAGATGGAATCCATGTACACCAACAAAGTATGGACTCTGGAAGTTGCTCCTGAAGGGGTAAAACCCATTGGGAGCAAATGGATCTTTAAGAAGAAACTTGTTGTAGATGGAAAAGTTGAGACTTTCAAAGCTAGACTTGTTGCAAAGGGTTTTCGTCAACGACCAGGTGTGGATTATGACGAAACCTTTTCTCCAGTGGCTATGATTAAGTCCATCAGGATCCTACTTGCCATTGCTGCATACCATGACTATGAAATCTGGCAAATGGATGTTAAGGCCGCCTTTCTAAATGGTGATTTAGAGGAGTGTGTGTACATGACTCAGCCAGAGGGCTTCGTAGACAGTGGGAGCAGCGGAAAGGTATGCAAGCCGCTTAAATCCATCTACGGGTTAAAGCAGGTATCGCAGAGTTGGAACATCTGTTTTGATGTTGTAGTCAAAGAGTTTGACTTCATCAAGAACGTAGATGAACCTTGTATTTACAAGAAGGTTGCAGAGAGTAAGATTGTCTTCCTCGTATTGTACGTAGATGACATACTCTTGATAGGAAATGATGTTCATATGCTGCACTTGGTCAAGTTCTTCTTATCACATAGATTCTCAATGAAAGATCTAGATGATACCATCTGCATTTTGGGGATTAAGATCTATAGAGATAGATCTAAGAGGATACTGGGATTGTCCCAATCCAGGTACATTGACACCATACTAAAGAGATTTAGTATGGAAGAATCCAAGCGTGGGAATTTACCCACGATCTCTGGACTCACTCTCTCCAAAGAGATGTCTCCCAAGACTGATTTGGAGAGAGCTCGCATGCAAGAGATACCCTATACTTCGGCAGTAGGCTCTATCATGTACGCTATGCTATGTACAAGACCCGATGTAACATACTCACTAAGTGTAGTGAGTAGGTATCAAGCAAATCCTGGAGAGAGTCACTGGACAGCTGTGAAGAACATTCTCAAGTACTTAAGAAGGACTAAAGAGATGTTCTTGTTGTGTGGTAACGGAGAACTCCAGGTGGAGTCCTTTACCGATTCGAGCTTCCAAAGTGATAAGGACGACTCTAAGTCGCACTCGGGATTTTTCTTTACCCTAAATGGAGGAGCGGTTTGTTGGAAGAGTTCCAAATAGGAAACTGTGGTAGACTCGACGATGGAGGCTGAATACATCGCTGCCAACGATGCTACCAAAGAGGCTGTCTGGATGAAGAAGTTCATAACTGAACTTGCAGTGGTTCCGTCCATTGAGCATCCAATACCTTTGTATTGTGATAACAATGGAGCTGTGGCTTTGGCTAAGGAACCCAGGTCCCATCAGAGATCCAGGTATATTCTGAGGCGGTATCACCTGATCCGGGAGATAGTTGATCGCCGAGAGATCGAGGTCAGGAGAGTTGACACGAAAGACAACACTGTGGATCCACTCACAAAGGCCATACCCCAGATACAATATGAGGGACACTCCGGGATGTTGGGTATGAGATACTACAACAGCTGGCCTTAGTGCAAGTGGGAGATTGTTAGTTATATATATGCCCTAGAGGCCATTATTGTTAGTATATATGCCCTAGGGGCCATTATTGTATCATACTAAGTTGTATATTACTTAATGGAAGCTTGGGATATTCACAGTTATATATACAGTCTTGCTAAAAATGGTAGTATGCTACTTGGTTTGTGTCTACTTTAATATGTGCATATGTTTCTTATAACGTATCACTTATACATATTAGTAGAGCCCATAGGATCTTTGCTTGATTACCAGCGTTGTGATGGCAGTCACACTAGTGGGGGCTGGGTAGTCTATAAGCAACATCCTATACTTGTCCCTAGTCGTAGGATTATCGAGACAGGGCATCGATACTCCGGAGTAGACTAGTGTGTACGTTTCTCATCCCAGTTGGGGAGATGGTCTGTCCCACAGCCATCAGTACGTCATACTGGAGATAGTATACAGGTGCTCGTTGTGTTATGGGTACACCGGACAGGACTCGCAGGAGAACTGACTGGATGGTATTATACCTAACGTCAGATAGCAGTTCTCAGGTGACATGTGTGCAGGTAGTCTGTTGACTTAAGGTCGTCATTTGTCTCGTGTGAGTTCCCACTGTGCTTTGATTACTACCCTATCACGGCTCAAAGGAGTCGTGCAAACAGGTTTTAGTTGGGTACAGTCCCGAGCCACATGGAGGCAGTGAGCAACTATTAGGGATTCGTCTCTCCCGGTATAGGGAGTTGATATCGCACTATGATCGGTTGGTCATTACCATAAGTCCTTAGCCAGGGCTGATGGAGAATTACTGGTGGACTGATCAGTAGATTCTCGAATGGTCTTGAGCCATACCGGCACGACTTGTACGGTTATTAGGGGTCTGACGTTCTCTACCTCCCTAGACCATATATGCGATACTCTTAGACGAACAGACCGGACTGCGCAGATATTGTCACGGACAGGCTCAGTAGGAGTTCGGATAGGTTTCCTCATCGGCTTTCTTATCGACATCTACCTTGGGACCGTTACGTACAGCTAGTGCCGCTTGCGGTCTGTGGTTAAACCCACTGCCAGCGTAGTGTCGAGTCTTTAGAGTCCCACACAGAGAGTTTCCCTGCTCCAGGCGAAACGATATAGAGGTCGTATAGTTTTACGACAAGGGTTCGAACGCATACGCATTTAAACGCACGTACGACGTTCGGACAGTTTTTACTAGCCGGCTTTGGTTTAAGCCAGATTCTAGTATCGGGTTATTGGATTTATACAGTCTAAAGTTTTTCCGTGTTTTCACGGATTGGAGGGGCGTTCTCGTAATTTTCCGAGAAGCTTCTAGAAGCATGGTGACTTGGGGGTAAAGGTGGCATAAGCATTTATTGCTTAATGACTCATTTGTGTGATTCATCCATGGAGTTAAATGATGCATTTATTAGCTAATGACTCATGAGATGAATCACACAAGGTGAATGAATCAACCATGATGATTAATCATTTGAATTATTTATTTGATAAATTATTATGGTTGATATATTCAAATGAGTTCATTTTTCAATATCATTCTTATGCTTACCTTCTCTCTCCTCAAGCTCACTCTCTCTTGAAACCCTAATCCTCCCCTCTCA
The DNA here is from genome assembly GCA_030015575.1 of Agapanthus africanus. Classification (NCBI taxonomy): domain Eukaryota; kingdom Viridiplantae; phylum Streptophyta; class Magnoliopsida; order Asparagales; family Amaryllidaceae; genus Agapanthus; species Agapanthus africanus. The sequence continues at coordinate 727,961,146 of CM057342.1, read as the reverse complement.
TGTGTTGAGATCAAGGATTAGATAGACTAATTAATCCATAACCTCACTCTATATCACCTAGGTCACTTTGATTAGCAACTAAAGAAACCTAGTTATCTCAAGTTAGAGATCAAGCTTGGAGTAGGAGCTCTCGGGTGGATCGTCTTTGACTCGAGGAGGCCGTTGAGGTGCCGATGTTCCAAGGAGCTTACGAGGAGTGGAGGACACCGATGAAGACCCGAAAGACAAGTAACGTGAGGTATAACTTCAAATCCGAGTAGTTAAACCTCTCGTAGTTAGTTAGTAACGGTTTAGATACGATTCATGCTCTCAAGTCCGTGTTACGAAGCTTTGATAATCGTTTTTCATATATTCCGCCTCCCCGCAAGTTTGTGGGGTGCATGACATGGACTTACAATTATTGTACATATGATGTATATTATAGTGGATTCTTGGATATATATATAGAGAGGACTTTCTTGCTCGATATGATAGTATGTTATCTGGTTTCACTTTGTCTTAACATGTTGATTTGTATTGGGTTACTGTCTTGCTCTCACATGTTGATAAAACCCTTAGGATATGTACTTGACTACTAGGACTATGATGCGGATCATACTAGTGGGGCCAGGGTAGTCTACGAGTACATCCTATAATTGTTCCTAGTCGAGGGCGTATCGAGACTGGGCATCGATACTCCAGAGTAGACTAGCGTATACGCATCTTGACCCATATGATGGGCGATGGATGATCCCATATCCATTGGTGTTTGACATCAAAGATGGTGTACATGTGCTCAGTGTAGACTAGGTACACTGAACGGACTCGTCGAGGACTCCTAGATGGTATTATACCTATCGTCAGGTAGCAGTTCTCTGGTGACACTGGTACAGGTTAGTCTGTAGACCCGAGATCGTCATAGAGTCTTGTGTGATTCCCACTGTGCTTTGATTTCCACCTTACCACGATCATGAGAACGTGCAAAACGGTGGCTTTTGGGTACAGTCCCGAATCACATGGAGGTAATGAGCGATAGGAGGGGTTTCGTCTCTCTCGGTATTGGGGGTTGATATTGCGTTGTGTTCGATTGGCTATAACTGGAAGTCCCTGGTCAGGGCTGATATGGAGATCTGCTGGTAAGTGTTATCAGTAGTTTCTCGACCCGTTATGAGCCTCACATCAACACGGCATATCAGTTACTGAGGTCTGACGTTTACCACCCCTAGACTGGATATGTGACATATCAGATGAAGAGACTGGACTGTACGGTAGTGTTACTGATTGGATTCACACGAGTGTGTGCAGACTTGCTTATTGATCTTATGATCGCTCAATACCCGGGTGGTTGTTACATTTATCTGACGGCTTGCACCTTTTGGGTGTTTGATATGATCATCACCTACTGCCGGCGTATTGACGAGTGTTTAGAGTCCTACACAGAGGTTTCCAGGCTCAGGCAAAACGGAGTAGGAGTACATATGTGATATGTGCGGGAACGAGATTAATACGATATGTGATACCGTATTCTTGCGATATTTGATATCGGCCGGGTATATGTGATATAGCCGGGTTATCGGATCAAGTGTTGATTCGATAAAATGATACATGTTATATTGGTCGGTTATATCTAATATAGCCGAATTATTAAATCAAGTATTGATTTAATAATTTAATGTATAATTATATATGTGATATATTACATTACATTAACTAATATAAGCTCACTTAAATGATTGTTTTTCTCACTTGATGATACATTGATATATATGCAATATATGTTAATTGTATTATTTTCTTTTGTTACACTAAATATTATATATGTGATATATAATATTGTAACATACTTGGTTACAAATGCAACTAGGGTTTATGAGAGTTAAACCATGTTAGGGTTTACATTTTTATTTTGGATAATTCTATTTTGTGGATTTATGCTAAGATATTTTGCTTAGTTGACTAAAGTCTACCCTTTAGATACTTTCTAGATATTTGTTAAACTAACCTCTTAACCCTAACCCATGGTTTATTCTCTACAAGGGTTAAGCATGCCATGCTTAACCCATGATTGCTTTTCTAACCAAAAACAATAATTCATTTTATCACTTGCATCTTCTTCTTCCTCCACACAAAAAGTTTTCTAGCTTTTTCATAAGTGATAAATGTTTGTGAGAAAAAGTAATATAAAAAGAGCAAAATTCCTACTTCATCATCCCCATCTATTCTAGCCACTTAGATTAGGGTGTTTGCTTCACTAATACCTCACTAGTGAAGTGATAGCTTAGGTTTGTGTTTCCTCAAGGTAGATCGTCTTGGATTTCGAAGACTTCAAGTAAGATGTATCATTCACCTCATGGAGCCTCTCGAGAGTCCAGGAAGTTGATGATCGCAGTGAAGGGACCTCAACTCAGAGCTTATGAAGCGAAGGAACGGACTACAAAGGTTGTAATCCCTCTCACTTAGAAGTAAAGTAGTTTACTTGTTGTTTATAACCCTAATTCTCCAGTAAAGATCCTTACCTAGGTTGTTTGGCACTTGAATTTTTTAAATACGGCATGTTTGATGTCTTGAAGAACCTTGTTCTAGTACCTAAGAACCCTACATCTTCTTTTCGAGCCGATGTAATATCTTATTATTATTATTATTATTATTATTATTAAGTCTCCTAAATTAGATGCGACTTCTTTGATATATTTTCTTCTTTCTCGGTTCCAAGATACCTAGATTCGTTTTGGGGAAAATATGTAAAAATTGCTAAGGGAAAAAAGAAAAAGTTGACAAAACACATCAGAAAAGAAGAATTTTATTCACTAAGAGGTATTATAGGCTCCTTAGTCTTACAAAAAAATTACAATAGATGGGGCTGTGGGATTAAGGAAGCACTGTTGGTGGTACTCCAAAGATATCTCCGCCAGCCGAGCCCTAATCTCTTCGGCCAACTCCCTCTGACGGTGCCCGTGGACCCAAGATGCCACGGAAGCACCGGAGGCTGCGCCCGCCGGACAGGAGTTAGTTATCAACCTCCTCTGGAAACACTCCAGAATGAGAGCCACTGATCGATCTCGCCTGTACTTCGGGATCAGGCCGAGATGATGGAGCGTGTACAGCTTATCAAGCGCCTCGTCCCTCAGCTGCGAGGACAGGGCATTGTTCAGACCCGGGGACATCCTTCAAATCGCATACATAAGCAGTTGAAGGAGGGGTGATCGCCGGGGAAGTAGGCGACCGAAGTTGCCCTCCATGCGCTCTATCACCAATAGATACGTCCGCTCGGAGCACTCAGGGTCGTAAAGGTACACGTCGTCATGGGAAATGATCTCCTTGATGGTGTAAACGAACCCGGCCATTTTCAAAAACACAAGGCTAGAAAAAAACTAACATGCCTTCGCTATTTATAGCCTCAACAAGAATCTCCAATGACCCAGATTTACATGCGCAGCGACGCGGATCGCGGGAAATATTCAATTCCCCAAAATGGAACCGCCACGTGTCAACCACACCGATCTTCATGAGACCCTAAGCGGTCGCTCTTCCTGATTTTACGGGTCATGAACGATCGAACAACGCCTCATGAAGTTTCTGTTTTAAATGAGCTTCTGCCACGCATCATCTGCGACGGTCACTCTTCCTGATTTTGCGGGTCATGGAAGATCGAACGACGCTTCACGAAGCAGAAGCGAAGTCTAAAAAGCCCTCATCATGAGGCCACCGAGCAGCTCCCCTAACCGGTCAATCCCTAGCGGGTAGTTCCCTACCAACCAACGCTAAGGATCGAAGCTCTCATCTTAAGGCCACCGAGCAGCTTCCCTGCCCAGTCAATCCCCAGCGGGTAGTTCCCTACCAACCAATGCTAAGGATCGAAGCCCTCAGCTCGAGGCCACCGAGCAGCTTCCCTGCCCGGTCCATCCCTAGCGGGTAGTTCCCTACCAACTAACACTAAAGATCGAAGCCCTCATCTCGAAGCCATCGAGCAGCTTGCCTATCCGGTCAATCCCTGGCAGGTAGATTCCTAACCATCTACGCCAAGGATTAAAAGCCCTCATCTCGAGGCCACCGAGTAGCTTCCCTGCTCGGTCAATCCCTAGCGGATAGTTCCCTACCAACCAACGCTAAGGATCGAAGCCCTCATCTCGAGTCCACCAAGCAGCTTCCCTGCCCGGTCAATCCCTGGCGGGTAAATTCCTACCCATCTATACCAAGGATCAAAATCCTTCACATTGAGACCACCGAGCAGCTACCCTGCTCGGTCCATCCCTGACGGGTAGATTCCTATCCATCTACGCCAAGGACCAAAAGCCCACACAATGAGGCCACCAGGCAGCTACCCTGCTTGGTCCATCCCTGGCGGGTAGATTCCTACCCATCAATGCTAAGAATTGAAGCCCTCATCTCGAGGCCACCGAGGAGCTTCCCTGCCCGGTCAATCCCTAGCAGGCAATTCCCTACCAACCAACGCTGAGAATCGAAGCCCTCAGCTCGATGCCACCGAGCAGCTTCCTTGCCCGTTCAATCCCTAGCGGGTAGTTCCCTACCAACCAACACTAAGGATTGAAGCCCTCATCTCGAGGCCACAGAGTAACTTCCCTGCCCGGTCAATCCCTAGCGGGTAGTCCCCTAACAACCAACATTAAGGATCGAAGCCCTCATCTCGAGGCCACCGAGCAGCTTCCCTGCTCGGTCCATCCCTGACAGGTAGATTCATACCCACCTACGCCAAGGATTAAAAGCCCTCACGCTGAGGCCGCCAAGCAGCTACCCTGCTCGGTCCATCCCTGGTGGGTAGATTCTTATCCATCTACACCGAGGATTGAAGCCCTCATCACGAGGACACCGAGCAGCTTCCCTGCCCGGTCCATCCCTGGTGGGTAGATTCTTACGCATCTACGCCAAGGATCAAAGCCCTCGTCCCGAGGCGACCGAGCAACTTCCCGGGCTGGTCTATCCCTGGCAGGTAGATTCTTACCCATATACGCACGGATCAAAGCCCTCATCTAGAAGTCACCAAGCAGCTTACCTGCCCGGTCAAAAAGTCCTCCTGAAGAGACCTCTGTGCAGATTCCTGCTCGGCTAATCTAAAGGGGTAGATTCCTACCCTACGAAGATACAGGTCGGGGAATCACATCAAAGAGGAATCAGTTGTCACCGACCTATTCTAACTTGGCTATTCTCAACTCATGCTAAGAGACATAGTCGTCAACCCGAACCTGAAGAATGCACTGATAACGACCTCCTAACAGTTGGGTATTTTTCGATTCCTCCTAAATGAACGATCGCCACCTCGGCTCCGGAGAGCGGGAGGGCTCCGACCTTCCTACACTTGGCGACTAATAGACTAACACCCGACGCGCGATCATCATCTAAAGGCCGGTCATCGATCCACTACCTAACACTTGATTCGAGGAAAAGACTGACAAGCTGAAGTACTCACGCAGAAAATAAAGTCATGCAGAGGAAAATAAACAGCTTTATTCAGGCTCCAGAAATTTTTACAAGGTACTCTGGGCTCCTTAGCCTTACTAAAGGTGCCTGGAGGCTTACAAAATTTGAAAAAATGAAAAAGAAAAACAAAAAACGCACAAGGAGACAAGGCTTATGCTGTGGGCTCCGCCCAGGTCTCGCCTTGCTTGGCACCGTCCTCAAGGGTCGGGGCTTCTACCTCCACGACCACCTCTCCCCCGATGGCCTCCCGACACCAGCCACTTGCGGCGTATCCACCGAGAGTGGGACTTTGGAATGAAGCTCACCGTCAGCAAACTCCGGCATCAATGCCTTGACGGCATTAAGAACCTCGTGCTAAATGATGGCCGAGGCTTTGGCGATGTCGGCGTAGAACTGGTCTGACGCTTTATACTTCTCCACCGGCTTCGAGGCTCGAAGCTCGGCAATCTTCACCGCCTCAAGCGTCACCTCGGCCTCCCTCTTGCTGGCATCCCTCGACTTCTTCATTGTGGCATAGCACTTGCCCATCTCCTCCAACTTAGCCTGAACGGCTTGGTTGGACGCACTCAGAAGTCGTTGGGACTCCTGGCACTTGGAGACCATTAATGCCTCGGCGGCCAACTGGGTTTCGATGGTGGTTGTCTTCTCCTTCTCCTGCTGCAACTCAAGGTGCAGATCCTCCTCCCGCGAAGATGATTCCCTCGCCTTCCTTATGGCCGGGGCAATCTCCTCGGATTCTATATTTACGATGAGGGCACAATGTTGGAGAACCTGAGGAAAGCAGCAGAAGCTATTAGAAACATTCAAATTAAGAAAGAGCACTTAAAGGAAATAGGTACCGACCTGAACCGCCTCCTGAGCGATGGCGGCCACTTGGGCCTTCAGGGTCCACCGGGGAATTTTACCCCAGGCCAATTTCTCCATGTCGGAGAGCAAGCAGTCGGCAACCGAAAGTCCTGAGGGGACCATAAAGTAGACTTCCCCTTCCTGCATGGGAATCCTCTCAGGAATCTCAGTGGACAACGGGTGGGAGATCGTCTTTTTCCTCTTAAGGGGAACCTCGACACCCTCCTCCTCCCCTCTCTCCGGGGGCGCCGGGTCTCGCGCATGCTTCTGGCTGCCCCTGAGGAAGTCATCGGGGGCTAGGGGCGAGGTGGAAGGCCTTGCCGGTGAAGATGGTCTCATGGCCGAGCTTGGGCCGGCTCGCGACAAGCTCACGCCCCCGGCCTTCTCCTGAGACGTAGCGGCTATGGCTGCTATGACCTTGGATCGGTCCATTTGTCCTGTGAAAGGAGAAAAAAAAAAGAGTTAGTGATGATAGAAGGGAAAAAGAAATCATTCAAGTCTAAAAATATCGTCCAAAGACCTAACTCACCCATGAAGTGCGCAGGGCTGAGCCCGGCCCAACTAAGAATCTGCTCAGAAAGCAGGACGTCGGCCCACTGAATCGGCTCCCACATGGATACCGCTCTCGCCTCAGGTGAGGATGACTGCTTTGCCCTTGAGCAGTAGACCATGTGCCACTGTGTAGACACGGGCCAATCCTCGTCCTCGGGTGGCCCGATGAATACAAACTTCTCCTTCCAGTCGTGGATGGAAGAAGGAACAACTACCACGCCCGACACAGTCACCCCGCCCTTACGTTTTTTAAAGGAAAAATATACCCAGCTTGGCTCATTCTTGCTAGTGCCGGGGTGATTTTTATAGTAGAGAAAAGAAGTAAGAAGGGTCAAGCTGAAGGGGATGTTCTCAAGTTTCAACCGGACCAGAAACCCGAGGAGGATTCTCCACGAGTTCGGCGCTAGCTGGCCCAGGGAGAGATGAAAGAAACGAAGTACCTCACATATCTGAGTTGGAAAAAGCAGGCGCATTCCCACACGGAACGATTTCAAATACAGGGCAATCTCCTTCCCCTGCACCTGGTCCGCCCGTTCTCCCCCTTTAGCCAAACGGAGCGAATAGTTAGAGGGGATATGGAAATGAGTCTGAATCTCGACAAGCTCGTCTAGATCCCTCAAGACAGATGGAGCATCGCAGACATTACCGATGCGCACCTTAGGGATCTTGTCGCCGCTGGGCGGATAGCGACGCGGGTAGCCTTGACTCTATGAGGTGAGCCCGACATAGAGAAAGCAACAAAAGAACCCTCTTGGCTGTCAGCTGCCAAAGAGGCGAAACACTCTCTAGACTCAACTCTAACTATTTCTACAGACTTCTCGGAAGAAGACATCCAACCTGATTCAAATGAATGAGTTCTCCGAGGAAAGAGCGCAAAGGATCCGATTTAAAGGATGGAGCGCCGAGCAATCTTTGGCAACGAAGGGAAATTACGAAGGAAGTGTTGGCCCTATGGGGTCCCCTCCTATTTATACCCTCCAGAGAAAGCATCCAATGGCCCAGATCAATTCCCACCAAAACGAAGCTTCGCGTCTGCCAGCCATCAAGTATCCATGTGTTGAACGACTATTGGGGACGTCCTTTCGATCGCAGGAGACAGTGACAGCTGTCGCATTCGCCAACCCGCTGCAGACATGTGTCCTGTGACCCAACAGACGAACGAGCGAATCGGCGCCCCTCTTTAATGCGCGATCATTTCACTGATCCGCTGATGTCATCAGAGATACGCGCGAAGATCCAAGTGCTCGGGAACTCACCACATAGGATCAAAAATCTGAACTACGCAACTGCCCTACACCACGTCGCCCCGGAAAATCCACGCCAAGGATTCTCGGCAACAGGCTGGGCCGAGAAGAACCAAATAGGCCACTCTCGACCCGACCCATAAATAGGTCGGAACGAGAGTAGGGGCTAGTGATGATGCTCATAAGTGGGAATTCCTCATATCAAGACACGTGGCGAATGACGTGTCACCCGCAATAGCTCACCAGACTTCTGGGGGGCTACCGAGGTAAAATCGGTGTGGAACACTGTTCAGTCAAAAATATTATGCATTTGATATGACATTTTCCTTACTATTTTTATATAATAAAAAGGGTTTTATTATAAATATGACACATATGAGGGTTTATCTGTAAAAATACTATTTTCATGTGTTTATATATTATAATTAATATTATGAAGGAAAAATGTATGCATATAATATCTATGTAATATTTAGTCCATTTAAATATACATACCATATCGAATATATTTGACCAATTCTCTTAAAACTATAATATCATGTCAAATGGTTAAGATAATATCTCAATAAAAACAAATTCTACTAACATTATTTATTGAGATATTATGCAGAAATTATATCAGGACTGAAATCAAGGAAATCCGAGTTGGCGAGATCAAATCTGCCGAAATATTCAAGTGAATCGAAGAAGTCAATTCTGGCAGTAATTTAGAGAAGATTTCCAAAATCCAGATATTCAAAAGATCACCAAGAATTAACAAGATGAATCCCCAGAAAAATGAATCCCTAACTCCCATGATCCGCCGTGCAACCGCCGCCGAGGCCTACCTAACGCGGCGGATGTGCGGCCCTATAGAGGAGTTGGGATATGGGATTTTCAGGTTGGGATCCTAACAACTAGTTACCATATTAGGAAACTAAAGTTCTGGCTCTGTGACTATAAATAAGGACCGAAAGCCTCTTGGAAAAATCATCAAACCGACGAGATCACGAAGTCCACGACGGCTCAAGAATCCAGGTTGATCATCGACGGTTCATCTACCTCCTTAAGAAGAGATCGAGAAGCAAACTAGGGTTTTTTAATCATTTTCTAAAGGAATAAAGTGTACTTGATCTTGTTGATTAATAAAGGTAGTTTTATTCTATTGCATTTTATTTTATTCATGATTTTTATCTTTTCTTTTCCCAACATGCGCGAGTAATTCTCCGCTTGTTAGGGTTCGTAGGGTTAGGGTAGATTAATGGATGATGAAGATCCTTAAACTCTTTTTACGTCCTATAAAGTTTATAAACTTTATCAAAAAAATAGTTAACATCCTAATCGGGCGCACTATCAATTCATTGATATTCATGACCACGATTAAAGATTAAATTAACAATTGTTCTGGTAAAGGCTAGACATAAACGGAGATCCATGTCAAGGTAGGGGTTAAGAGTGGGAACCCTTTTTTCCTCCAGAAACCCTAATCTACATGCATCATTGTTGATCTAGTTTTAAATCTATTAAAGGATAAGAGGAGTAATCTTTAATTAACCATCCATGACTACTAAATCTTAACGAACCCTACAAGCCCCCTTCTAATATAAAACCTACATCCGTAGTTAATCTAGATCTATATTCTACTTCCGTGTTTAAGTAGATCTCGAAACTATTTCCACTATTCAATTATTCTTCCTCTTTTCCTAATCAACACGCATTCAACGTTTCCCTGAGGACGACCCGTACTCATCTCGGTCTAGCTACACGCGACACCGTTATTGATTGTGGTTATTTTACAAACACTTCTTTAAATACAAGATCAATCAAATGGCGCCGTTGCCGGGGATACATGCGTAAATTTTTTATTCTTACTATTTATGTTGAATTCTTATTCGATCTATATCATAAAAATAAACAAAACTGCAAATTGTATATTTAACGATTATTGTGTGAATTTTGCAAGGGGATCTGGAGTCACAGACTTGAGAAAACAGATTCAGAAGCATTCATCAAGATCCAGAGGAGAAAGAGAGGCCACATAGCAAAAATCTTCATCAGATCTTCCTAGTCGGCGACGGAACCGCGGCACAAAGAGCATATTGGCGGCGGAACCGCGGTGCATTAGGGGATTTAGGGTTTCCAAATTCTCTGGTATCTTTTCTATATCTTTCTCTCTCCTCTGAAATCCAATAAAATATCGTTTTTGTAGGATTCTTTGCAAAATATCGCCGCTCAAAAATCTTTTTGCAAGTTTTGTTTTGCGGTTTGTTTTTGCATATTTTAATACGGACATTAAGGGGCAAAGACCAAATTCAGATTAGGTGGGGATTTCATCACCCTTCCTAGGCCCCACAAATCACAAAACGAGCATCCGCATCAACCCTATATTAATTTAAAAATATCTAGACAAGACTCTAAGAACCGTCGCGCTCAAATAGGACAGAGTAAGGTCGTGGGTAATTTATCACTTATCGCATTACTTTTGTGATGTCTAGGCAAGTGTGTCTAAGGCAGGTGGTTATTTAATTAGGCCTGCTATTTTCGGTGATTCGTATAGCGGATACCTCCCACTTACTGGCACTTACCTGGCCACAAGAGTAGTAAAGAGGTGGTAGAGAATTGATCATGCGGCTTGTCCTTTGGAAGTCTAGGAGCGGTCTAGAGACTTGACCTAGGTAATCTTAGTTTTAGGGGGGTTTGTGTATTTTTGTGTGATTTGTCTTGAGTCCCACTTTTTCAAAAAATAAACCAATTTTAAATCACATACACACTGCCACTTGCGCTAAAACCGTTTAGTGCATGCTCGGCTGGACACGGATTCTAGTGCCCGTCTTATCCGCATTTCGGCTATCGACTCCGAAGTCGGTACTTCTACATTTCTTTTTCCCCACCACCCACCACATCGACCAAGATGGACGGTACTCCATCAGATTATAACACCATCCTGCCACTGCCCGTAGGTGCATAGAATCCACCGCGCATTTCTCTCCAAGAGAGATACTATCCTATACGCGGTCCACTTCCTACCTTTCTATCCATTCCACCAGCCAACGGGGATAATTTTGAAATTAAACCCCACTATATCAACCTGTTGCCCAAATTTCACGGGTTTGAGTCTGAAGACGCATACGTTTTTTATCACCAAATTCGAAAACGTATGCGCAATGATGGGTACTTCACAACTGTCCGTGGATGCTATGCGGTTACGTCTTCTCCCGTTCACTTTGTGTGACTTAGCAGAAAAATGGCTTTATAACACTGCCGCACACTCCATTACCAATTGGGATGAATTCGTAATAGCATTCCTTAAGAAATTTTACCCAAATGATAAGACCGCCCATGTTAGGAGCGAGATCAACCAGTTTACCCAGCTTCCCAATGAACCATTTTGGAAGTGCTTTGAATGGTTCAAGGATCTGCTTGTCCAATATCCTCATCATGGAATACATTGATGGGATCTGTGCCGAATTATATATGAGGGCATTAATCTAGCGACAAAGCAGATGCTTGAAACCATGTGTCAATGCAATTTCATGTCCAAAGACGATGGTGAAGCCAGGAAATATCTGGAAGATCTCGCTGAAAACACTTTGCAGTGGGAAAGCGTTAGACCACCTTCATCTAGAGGGGTATTCATCAGCTCGATGTTTCTATTGTAGTAAAAGCTGAAATGGCAACGATGCAAAAGAAACTTGATGCTATTAAAAACAAATTCTCATCTGTCTCCCTAAACCAGGTAACGCTCCCCAAGACCGTGTGTGGTTGCTGTTCCGATCCATCACATTTGACGGAAGAATGTCCTATGAATGCACCATTTCAAGGTCACGAGCAAACTAATACTGCTTTTCAGCAGCGACCTAGAAATGATCCTTATTCTTCCATATACAATCAGGGGTGGAGGAATCATCCTAACTTTTCTTGGAACCAAAATCAAAACCAGTTCCAAAGCAATTATCAAAGACCTCCTCCACAGCAACAGTAACTACCACCACAGAGTCAGCACCCCTTTCAGTCGCAACCTTTTCAAAACCCGGCCAATAATTCTTTCCAAACGGCCGGGACTGAAAACTCATCTGCACCTGAACGAAGCGTGGATATGTTTATTAAACATTCCATGCCGTCAACGGATGAAATCAAGTCTTCTATCCGAACTTTAACACAGACCACCAACTCCCACGGTGAAAGTATTAAATTGATAGAAGCACAACTTGCACAAATAAATGCCGCGATGAGTGCGAGAGAAAAAGGGAAACTTCCATCTCAACCCTTACCGAATCCTGGCCACTCACAAAGTCATAATACGAGTGTCGTTACCACGTTGAGATCAGGAAGAGTGTTGAACAATCAAATGGGTGAACAGATTGATGATGAGGAATCAATTGAAACCCCGGCTTCTACTTCTTGCCCTAATTCATCTAGTCTCACACCTTCTTCCGAGCCTATTCTCTGTTTTCCCCAAGGCTTGAACACTCCGCCCACTTCCTCGAATCTACCTAAAACCATCCCCACTCCAATTCTGGGATCGATTCCATCCCTACAAGCTTCTCCATAAATGTTGGACCCAAGACTTATTGATAAAGCTCTTTTCCAAACAGATTGAGAGCCAACAAACCTAACGCACAAATGGCGAAAGTTGTGGAAATGTTTAAGTAAGTTAATATAAATATCCCTCTCCTAGATTCTATTCAACAAGTTCCGTCTTATGCGAAAATCCTTAAGGACTTGTGCACTAGGAAAAGAAAAACTCAAGTGCCGAAAAAGGTATTCATGACAAGTAACGTGAGCACAGCTTTTACTTAACAATTGCCTAAGAAATGTAAGGACCCCGGTTGTCCTACAATATTTATAACTATTGGGGATAAAAGCATCAATCGTGCTCTACTTGATCTCGGCACTAGTGTTAATTTGCTTCCATATTCCATCTATGAGCAGCTAGGTATAGGAGAGTTGAAACCTGCCCACTGCATTCTCCAGATGGCAGATCGATCTATCGCCCAACCTAGAGGTGAGCTTGAGGATGTGTTAATCAAAGTTGGGGAATTCATATTCTCTGTGGACTTTATTGTTTTGGATACACAACATGTGGCGAACCCACGTAATCAAATCCCAGTGATACTCGGTCGACATTTCCTAGCAACTTCCAATGCTGTCATTAATTGTCGTAACGGTTCTATGAACTTATCCTTCGGGAAGATGACAATTGAGCTTAATATTTACAAGCTAGGAAGTCAACCATCTGAACCTTCTGCTCATTTAATCGATATTTGTTCCATCAACGAGATAGCTTCCGACAGCTGCGAAATGGAAGTACTTGACTATGATGATCTCGACAACACTAGTGCGACATTGTTTGATCTAGAAAATTCTTATAGTAAGGATATCTTCGATGAGTCCATCCCCGAGTTTGAATCCATTGACTCGTCACAAAAGTTAGTAGCACTTTCCGAGTCGATATCTTACGCAAGTTATGAACCTCTTAGGAAGTCCGAGTATCATTCCCTTACCCTACCTTCTATTGTCTCTCCGCCAATACTAGATCTCAAACCGCTACCTTCTCATCTTAAATATGCATATTTAGGTGAGAATGAGTCTTTGCCCGTGATCATATCTGCATCTCTAGCTTTAGAGCAAGATAACGCACTTTTGGCAGTATTGAGATCAAATCGGCAAGCATTTGGTTGGACAATGGCGGACATACAAGGGATTAGTCCCTTAATTGTTGAACATCATATACATTTAATGGATGAAGCCAAAACAATCCGAGACCCACAAAGACGGTTAAACCCCGTCATGATGGAGGCGGTAAAGAAAGAAATCGTTAAGTGCCTTGATAGTGGTATAATTTATCTGATATCTGATAGCCAATAGGTAAGTCATATTCATGTAGTCCCTAAAAAGTCTGGAATCACGGTCATAACCAATGAGTCTAATGAGTTAATCTAAACACGCACTCAAACTGGGTGGCATGTATGTATTGATTATAGGAAACTCAATGCCGCAACGAGAAAAGATCACTTCCCTCTACCTTTCATTGACCAGATGTTAGAACAATTAGCTGGACATGAATACTATTGTTTCTTGGACGGATACTTTGGCTATAACCAGGTCCCCATCGCCGAAAAGAATCAAGATAAAACAAAATTTACTTGTCCTTTCGGTACATTTGCTTATAGACGCATGCCCTTTGGGTTATGCAACGCTCCCGCTACATTTCAGCGGTGTATGATGGGGATATTCTCAGACATGGTTGAGAATTTTCTGGAATTTTTATGGACGATTTCTCCATATTTGGGGACTATTTTAAGGATTGCCTTCATCATCTTGACGCGGTTCTTACCCGCTGTAAGGATAAGAACTTAACTTTGAATTGGGAAAAATGTATTTTATGGTCCAAGAAGGTATTGTCCTTGGACGTATCATTTCACGAAAAGGCATTGAGGTTTACAAAGCTAAAATTGACGTCATCCATAACCTTCCTCCTCCCAAATGCGTCAAAGATATACGATCTTTCTTTGGTCATGCAGGATTTTATAGGAGATTCATTAAAGACTTTAGCAAAATTGCTAGACCCTTAACTCTTCTCTTGGCCAAGAATATAACATTTCACTTCGATTCGGATTATGAGGCTGCTTTTGAATCGCTTAAAAGATCTCTCACTACAGCCCCCGTTCTATCATCTCCTGATTGGAATCACCCGTTCGAGCTTATGTGTGACGTATCAGATTTTGCTATTGGTGCAGTCTTAGGACAGCACATTGATAAGATGCCAAATGTAATTTACTATGCAAGTGGGACCTTGAACGATGCCCAAATTAATTACACAACTACTGAGAAAGAACTCTTGGCAGTTGTATTTGCATTAGAAAAGTTCAGGCCCTACTTGATTGGCTCGCCAATAGTGGTTTACACTGATCATTCCACCCTACAACACCCTTTATCTAAGAAGGATGCTAAGGCCGAGCTAATATGTTGGATACTGTTGTTAAAAGAATTTGATCTTGTCATCCGAGACAAGAGTGGATGTGAAAACGTAGTAGCCGGCCATCTTTCACGCATCTCTTCTTCACCAGCGTTGACAGTGCCGATAAATGACTCCTTTCCTGACGAACTGTTCTTGAACGTATCCTGCGAACCTTGGTTCGTGGATATTGTGAATTATCTAGCAACGAGACTTATTCCTAGCAATTGGTCGAAACAAGAAAAATTTCGATTTCTATTCCAATTGAAACACTTTTATTGGGATGAACCTTATTTGTTTAAGTATCGTTCCGATCAAATCATTCGCAGATATGTCCCTAACGATGAATTCAAGAGTGTATTGTCATTTTGTCATGATCAGGCATGCGGCGGTCACTTTGGTCCTCGAAAAACGGCGGAGAAAGTTTTGCAATGTGGCTTTTATTGGCCAACAACATTTAAAAATGCATATGATCATTGCAAAACTTGTCCGCGGTGTCAACACTTGGGTCAGATTTCACGTAGAAATGAGATACCGCTCCAACCTATCTTGATTGTGGAGATATTTGACGTTTGGAGTATTGATTTTATGGGCCCTTTTCCCAATTATTTTGGGAATTTATATATCTTGTTAGCGATTGATTACGTCTCAAAATTGGTGGAAGCAATACCGTGTCGCACTAATGACATTAAAGTTGTCATTAAGTTTCTTAAAGAAAATATATTTTCGCGATTCGGACACCCTCGCGCTATAATTAGTGACAACGAAACGTATTTCTGTAATCGGTCTTTTGAGAATTTGATGCAGAAATATGCAATCAACCACAAACTTTTTACTCCCTATCATCCCCAAACAAGCGGGCAAGCTGAGATCTCAAATAGGCAAATCAAACAAATTTTGGAGAAGACGGTTTCTAAAAACCGTAAAGATTGGTCAGCCAAACTGATGGATGCTCTTTGGGCATTTCGCACCGCTTATAAGACCGATCTTGGTATGTCTCCATATTGCCTTGTGTTTGGGAAGGCATGCCACCTTCCTGTCGATATCAAACATAAAGCAATGTGGGCTATCAAAGAACTAAACTTCGATTTTGATCAAATTAGCAGCTATCGGAAGCTGCAATTGAATGAGCTAAGTGAACTCCGTGATGAAGATTACGATAATGCAGTGATAGTAAAGAACCGGACTAAAGTGTTCCACGATGAAAACCTTTTTAGAAAAACTTTCACACTGGGAAAAGTCCTTCTTTATGATTCCCGTCTCCATCTTCATCCGGGTAAGCTTAAATCTCGTTGGAAATGACCTTTTGTGATGCGGTATATACACCCGTACAGGGCAGTAGAAGTCGAAAATATTCAAAACGGTTCAATTTTTAAAGTAAATAGGTATAGATTGAAATCATATTTTTCTGCTGACCAAGCGGAGGAGCTCCTGTTTTTACAAGAGCCGCTTTATCATAACAAAATTTCCTCCGCCTCACCTCCATGTTTCGGTAAGATTGTTTCATTTTAAGAATGGAGGTGAGTGAAAAAGTACTTAACTAAATATCTGTGCGTGCCAAAGTACAAGTTTGGGGGTAGTTTTCATTTGACTATTATTTTACCCCTCTTAATTTCTCTTCCAAAGTCTACAGGTCTATGCATTCAAGGATGACATCAGTGAGGACACTGCAGAAAACATGTTTGGGGGGGTTTGCATTCACTATCTTTTGGCACTTTGCACTATACGATTTTTTTTAATAAAAGAGGAAAGTGAAAAATTACATATGAAAAATAGGAAAAGTTTAAGAAAAACAAGAAATTTAGATGTTTTCTTAAAAGAAACTAGTAATAAGTAGTTATGAGCCGTTGTCCCAAGGGTTAGTAAGATAAAGGAAATTACTAATCTGAGGATAAAATTAAGTCTGAAAAATAGTCCTTATTCTTACCGCCAAACATTTGAACGTTGATACCCTACTATACGCACTTACGCACATCTTTAAACTTGGGATAGTAGAGGATACCTTGAAATGCTCCTGTCTAAAAGCCTTAGTTTGTGTTTGTGTGTGTGTGTATATATATATATATATATATATATATATATATAAGTGGTGAAAAAAGAATTGAACCCTGGTTTTGTAATTGCTTAAGGCAGCATAAAAAAAAATATAGCTAGGATGCTTTATCACCTAGTGCCTTAAACCAACTGGTTTGGGAGCCACTGCTAAGCCTTAGGTATTTCGAAACGAGGAATTACGTCTAAATGCGCAAGTACATTTTGTAATCGGTCGGTTAGTACCGCAATGAAGAATGTGTGAGCAATTTTATCGAAAAATACTCACCAACTATAAAGTACTTTGGAAGATAGACAAGAGTATGATAGCTTGAATTGAATTCTCTAAGTGTAGGGATGTCTCTTACACACACGTAGGGGTATATGATCAATGTTGGGATGAAAGACAGGAAGGAAATCTAAATGCGATGTTTTATTGAGCGATGATGTGATTTTTAACATTTTTTTCATGACCATTAAGATAAGGCTCATGACAACCAAAAAACTGGTGTAGTTGGAAACTCTTATTTTCAAGTTCTTTCTTTTATAGTTCTTATCTTTATATGTAACTTTCACCATCTTCATTTTATTATAGGATTTTGTGGGTGTAATCCGCTGAAAACCCTCAGGTGACAACACTCCACCTACTAGGGACACCTAGAGGTTTAACGGCTTGTTGCATGTGCTCAGTGCAATCATGTTGCCTACGAAAGTGTGCTACTTAGTTTTTTTTTCTTTTTCTCTTTCTCTTGAATAACTAGTTTGCTCGGGACGATCAAATTTAAGTTTGGGGGTATTTGTTCAGTCAAAAATATTATGCATTTAATATGACATTTTCCTTACTATTTTTATATAATAAAAAGGGTTTTATTATAAATATGACACATATGAGGGTTTATCTGTAAAAATACTATTTTTATGTGTTATATATTATAATTAACATTATGAAAGAAAAATGTATGCATAATTAATCTATGTAATATTTAGTCCATTTAAATATGCATACCATATTGAATATTTTTGACCAATTCTCTTAAAAGTATAATATCATGTCAAATGGTTAAGATAATATCTCAATAAAAACAAATTCTACAAACATTATTTATTGAGATATTGTGCAGAAATTATACCAGGACTGAAATCAAGGAAATCCGAGTTGACGAGATCAAATCTGCCGAAATATTCAAGAGATTCGAAGAAGTCAATTCTGGCAGTAACTTAGAGAAGATTTCCAAAATCCAGATATTCAAAAAATCAGCAAATATTAACAAGATGAATCTCCAGAAAAATGAATCCCTAACTCCCATGATCCGCCGCGCAACCGCCGCTGAATCCTACCTAATGCGGTGGATCCGCGACCCTATAGAGGAGTTGGGATATGGGATTTTCAGGTTGGGATCCTAACAACTAGTTACCATATTAGGAAACTAGGGTTCTGACTCTGTGACAATAAATAAGGACCGAGAGCCTCTTGGAAAAATCATCAAACCGACGAGATCACGAAGTCCACGACGGCTCAAGAATCCAGGTTGATCATCGACGGTTCATCTACCTCCTTAGGAAGAGATCGAGGAGCAAACTAGGGTTTTGTAATCATTTTCTAAAGGAACAAAATGTACTTGATCTTTTTGATTAATAAAGCTAGTTTTATTCTATTGCATTTTATTTTCTTCATGATTTCTATCTTTTCTTTTCCCAACATGCGCGAGTAATTCTCCGCTTGTTAGGGTTCGTAGGATTAAGGTAGATTAATGGACGATGAAAATCCTTAAACTCTTTTTACGTCGTATAAAGTTTATAAACTTTATCAAAAGAATAGTTAATATCCTAATCGGGCGCGTTATCAATTCATTGATATTCAGGACCACGATTAGATATTAGATTAACAATTGTTCTGGTAAAGACTAGACATGAACGGAGATCCATGTCAAGGTAGGGGTTAAGAGTGGGAACCCTTTTTTCCTCCAGAAACCCTAATCTACATGCATCATTTTCGATCTAGTTTTAAATCTATTAAAGAATAAGAGGAGTAATTTTTAATTAATCATCCATGACTACTAAATCTTAACGAACCCTACAAGCCCCTTCTAATATGAAACCTACATCCGTAGTTAATCTAGATCTATATTCTACTTCCGTTTTTAACGTAGATCTCGAAATTATTTCCAATATTCATCATTCTTCCTCTTTTCCTAATCAACACGCCTAAAATAAGATTAAAAGATTCAACGTTTACCTGAGGACGACCCGTACTCATCTCGGTCTAACTATATGCGACACCGTTATTGATTGCGGTTATTCTACAAATACTTCTATAAATACAAGATCAATCAAGCACTGATTTGAAAGTCGACCCTAGCACCACCATAAGATTTTAGTAGCATCAAGCATGCCAAATTTTAATTTTTATTAGGTGCTAAGTTAGATTATACAAGATCTTTGCTAGAATATTAGGGTTATGGTTTGATATCTACTTCACTATGAGAAGTGAAAGAAGGTTATACCTTTATAGATCGAGTCCTTCTCTTCTCTAACTCCGGGTTGTGGTCCACACGACTCCACTAGGCTCCTCTTCAAAATGAAAGAACCTCCTTCGTGAATTTCGCGCCAAAGACTATCTATCCGAAGTTCACTAGTTCAAGCTAACCCTTCACTAATCTCATTAGTGAAGGATACACTCCACATCAAATTGCTAATTTAATGTGAGATAGTGAAGTAGGGGTTTATTTTGCTCACTAGGGTTTTCACAAGTTCAATGATTCATATCATATGTGAGGGTTTGAACTTGGAAATGAGGTGAAGAAAATTGTAGAAAGCAAGAGAGAGTAAGGGCTCATGGAAATGGCTAAGGTATCAACTCAAGAGAGTATGCAAGCATAGAATACGCAATTGGAAATGGCTAAGGCATCAACTCAAGAAATGGCTAAGGCATCATCTCATATTCCGAATTTCATGCCTAACTTATAAAACTTGCATTTTAGTCTCAAATTGAAAACACTTTTCAATTGTTTGTCGGATAATTCAGCAAGATTCCCGACTTAGTGATAGCATACAATACGCAATTGCGACGGAGTTTTGATCCGAATCAAAACTTCGTGACAATCGATCAATCGAGACTAAATGACTAGGTTTACAATATACTAACTAGTTTTCATAAAACTAATTAATCCGGATTCTAATAATTGTATCACACATCGCAAAACTTATAAAGTAACCACGACATTAGAATTCCACACGCAATTAGCAAACTAAACCAATTTTTCCAAGACATGAAAAATCCAGTGAGCTAAAGTTCCGAAACTGATCGTTTTAAACCAATCCGGGAGTCGAAACGAACTCGAAATCCGCCTGAATCTTCGCGGAGGCGAAGATCCCAAAATTAACTATCGAATGGGGGGCCTCGGGAGGATACCCACCCCGGAGGCAATCTCGAAGTGGCTCCTAGGGGAAGGCAGACCCGAGAGCACCTAGTTGGGGTGTTCTCGGGTCACCCACCCCCAAGGCCACCTTGTGGTGGTCTTGGGGTGTGGGTCCGGCCTCTGGTCCCCTCAGGGGTGTTCCCGGGATGCACACACTCCATCCCGCGGCTTCTCGGTTCAAACCGTGAGCCTGCGGGATGTGCAAACAACTCAAAACATCAAGGAGACAAAATGCTACCAATTTTCTGCTAGCGAATATCTATTTTCCAGGCTGTTGAGACAAAATGCTACCGATTTTCTGCTAGCGGATATATACAGAAATCCAGGACCTCTTCAATTTGAAGGGCCCGGAGCTAATGCTAAGGCTATTACATTGTCGGTAGAAGATCAAGATTACATGGGCAGAATCAAACTTCTGCAAGAATATATTGATAAGGTCCTTTTTCGCCGCTCTATGATGTGACCCATCATGTAGCTAATCTTGTTTGCATGATGTACATATTGTGTTTTACATAGTAGAATTCATCCATAGCGTTCATTATGCATAAAACAGAGGGTGTTAATTAAAATATGGTGCATTTCTGGATAATTACCATAGACTCCATAAATTGCAAATAATTACCATGAACTTGGTCATACGCAGATATATACCACAAACTGTTAGCTTTCAATTTAAGATCATTTGAACAATTGCAAGTGAGATGCGATATATGGTATTATATCCAGACAAGCTGAGAGTTTGTGGTGTTTGTTGGCAAGTTCATGGTATTTAGTCTTCAATGGTTATCTTGTGGCTTGTTCGCAAAAAAGGAACATGTCTGAAATTTTGTTTTGTGCGCTGATATTTACTGATGACTTTTATCCCTTCCCAAAGTTGGATCTTTATCCTGTATTTTTACTCTCTAAACTAGAGTTTTTACGTTTTAATCACTAAAATTATATGTTTATACTTATTTGGGTGTGCACTCTAACTTGACTCATCAATTGTGCATTATTGATTTGGTGTATAGGTTTTCTTTTTCAGACTTGGCATGCGATTTTTTAAATGAATTTTTGCTTCAGATTGTTCGACTATCATTTTTCGTATTTATGTTTTCCGTGACATGCATCAACAAATATTCTAATATATTTAACTTTCGATATTTCCTTCGCACAGGTAAAGAGTATCGTGAAGCCATGATGCTCTCAAGAGGTTCTGAAGGCAGTCTTAAACGCCATGGCTTCGGTTACCAACGTGCTCACCATCATCTCGTCTCCTTCGTTTAGTGGGCAAGCACACCTCTGAATCTCTCATTTAAAATCCAACATTTTCGATTACTTCGAAGGCCTTTTCAATTCTACGAGTGTTTTCCACTTGCCGATCATGAGTGTTTTCCATTTATAAACTCTCATTTATCCATTTTTAAAAAAAATTATGGCGAGTTCTGACTTCTGAGTACAAGCCTATTGGTTGTAATTTTTTTGTAATGGAATTAATATGATATTAAACATTTTGATTTATGATATAATAAAGGTTGAATGAATAAAGCCATTGCTAGAATGTTAAGATATAATAAAGGTTGGATAAATAAAGCAATTGCTAAAATGTAAGAAATTTGTTGCCAAAGAAAGAATTTGTTGACCTTACCTAATTGCATCAGTTTCTAGGGTAAATTGTCGGAAAGCCCCCCGCCTGCTCGGGAGTTGTCTAAAACCCTTGATATTTTCGAAATTGTTGGGAATGACCTACTGTACAATATCTTTGTGAAAAAACCCTTTGGCTGCATTTCATTTAGGTCTTTATTCTCTCTAACTGCTAAAATATTATATGCAATTGCTTAGATATTGCAGACAACTATTATAAACGGGGTTTTAATTGGATCCAGAGTTTTTTTAACAAGGGTAAAAGGCCCAGGGTTTTTTAACAAGTTTGAAGCGGGACTGGGGCTTTTGACAATTTACCCTAATTTCTAAGGTAGAGATTTGGATGAGTATTCTATTGGTGGAACTAAGACCTTTCAGTTGTGCCTTATTGTTTTCATTTTGGTTTTTGCTCTTTCTATCCAAGACATAGACATACATATTATCGTTAGGGTAGATAATGAGAAATGTTTGTTGCCTCTCGGATAGATAGACGATATACTTCATTCAGATAGAAAAATTAGAGCCTAATTTCGATGCATTGGATATATGAGTTTCTTGTTGAGTCATACAATGACAAATGCTTGCTAGTTGCTAGTGGCTTCTTGCAGTATATTTACTGCTAATGTGGATTAGTATCTGAAATATTACTGCTTAATTTTTGCAATGGAGAAAAGCCCTAGAAGATAAATATGGAAAAAATGAGAAAATATCACTTAATCTGTGTAAAATTTTCTATATTTATTCAGTATCTACATGGAAGATGACGAGAAAAATTAAGCATAACCTCGGTCCAACTAGGGATGAAACCAGGTTGGCTTGGATGGATTTTATCATTAGTTTCTTATCCGACCAGAAAGTTCATCTCTAAATCCGAATCCCGTTCTAACCCGACGAGCTTACAATATTATAAACCCAAACCCTCATGTATGGGCTCAAATGTGTTTTGGGCGGTCGTGGGTTTCAATGGTCAGCCTGGGTTTTCTCCGGTTTACAAAGTTTTACCTATTAATTACATATAATCTATATATAAACATATTTAATGAAGAAGACAAGAAAATGTTTATAATATTATGCAATTTACAACATCTCTTAGACGCTTTAAAAAAAATTTGGAAGGCAAATACCAAGTTTACTAAATATTGAAATTGATGAGTTTTACAGTATCTATCAATTGAACCAGATTTAGGTATAAATTGTGTTTAAATGTGGGTTTAACTGAACAGTTTTTGATCTAAATCCCAAACCCAACCCGAATTTTAATGAATGTTAAACCTGAAAGTTTGTCTTAGCACAACCACTGGATTTAGACAAGTATCAAATATGCAATTTTAAAAATCTAGAGTGCTAAGATATACTAACCTAGAATCTAACTAGAGAATTAGGATTTTCTAGGCATGTAAACAAGTTTTACACTAAGTGAATAGTGAATACAACCTTTGTAGACCGGTCTTTCACTTCTATCGCTCCAAGTATTGGTTCCTAGAACTCTTCTTAGGCTCCACTTGGTGAAAGAAACGAGCCTGCTACGTCGTTTTCGAGGCCGAAAATAATTCACCTTGAAGTTTCTCTAACTGAAGCTATCTCTTCACTAATCAAAGAATTAGTGAAGCAAACAACCTAATCTAATGGGCTAGATGAGAGTAGGTTTGATGAAGTAGGAATTTTGCTCACTTTAGAAATTTATTTCTTTTTTTAATTTTTCAACTCAAGAAAATCTAAAGAGGAAGAAAATGAACTTAGGCGAAGAAAATATCTCAAGTGATGATTGAGAGAGTTAACCATGGGCTAAAAATAATGGTTGGATGATAAAATATCTAGAGTAAAACAAAATAAGTGGGATGAGTCATGATTTCTACATGCTTCTACAAGCATCTAAGCCGTACTCATTTCCAACTCATTTCTAATTTTCCTCTTAATAAATAACCATCATAATTATCTTTATCCTTGGTGTGAGTCTCATACACCCATGTTCTATGTATCATCCACCATGACGCAATAGTATTTTACACACACACACACACACAATTATATATAGCAAGAGAAGAAAATCATTAGTGAGCAAAATATTAGTTAATATATCATATATAAATATATATTAAATTATTAAATCAACACTTGATTCAATAATCCGGTTATATCATATATAACCAACTAATATCATTTATATGTATATCAAATTATTAAATCAACACTTAATTCAATAACCCGGTCATATCACATATAACCGACAAATATTCAATACTACATTAAATCAACACTTGATTCAATAATCCGGTCATATCATATATAACCGGCCAGTATATATATATATATATATATATATATATATATATATATACACATACATATAATATATTATTGAATCAACACTTGATTCAACAATCTGGTTATATCACATATAACCTAACCGATATCAAATATCGCGAGATTAGAATACGGTATCACATACTCGTATTTAATCAAGCTTCCACACATATCACCGTATGTGCCCTACTTCGTTTCGCTTGAGTTAGGAAACCTCTGTGTGGGACTCTAAAGACTCGTCAATACGCCAGCAGTGGGTAATGATCATATCAGATACCTACAAGCCGTCAGCGGTACTAGCTGAACGTAACGGCTACCCAGGTATTAAGCGAATAGAAGATCAACAAGCAAGCTTGTCCAAACTCCCGCAAAGCGTATAAGCAACACTTCCCGTACAATCTGGTCTCTTCGTCTAATATATCGCATATTGAGTCTAGGGGTGGAATCGTCAGACCTCAGTAACTTGATAAGTCATGCCGATGTATGGCCTATAACCGTTCGAGAAACTATTGATAACACTTACTAGTAAATCTCATCAACCATGGCCAGAGACTTACTGTTATATCCAATCGAGCATAGCGCAACATCAACTCCCTATACCGGGAGAGACGAAACCCCTCCTATCGCTCACTACCTCCATGTGACTCGGGACTGTATCTAAAATCCACCTGTTTGCACGACTCTTTTGAGCCGTGGTAGGGAGAAAATCAAAGTACAGTGGGAACCATACAAGATACTATGACGATCTCGGGTCTATAGACTAATTTGTACAAGTGTCACCAGAGAACTGCTATCTGACAATAGGTATAGTACCAATTAGGAGTTCTCGGCGAGTCCTGTTCGGTGTACCCATTCTCTAATGAGCATATGTGTACACTCTTTGATGTCAAACACCAATGGTTGTGGGATCAACCACCGCCCATACAGGGTCAAGAAACGTACACACTAGTCTACTCTGGAATATCAATGCCCTGTCTCGATATCCCCTCGACTAGGAACTGCTAAAGAATATGCTTGTGGACTACACAAGCCCCACTAGTATGATCTGCATCATAGTCCTGGTAGTCGAGCTAACATTCTAAGGGCTTTATCAACATGTATCAGAGAGACAGTATAATAATACTAGTGTACATATTAAGATAAAAAGCAACCAGATAGCATACTATCATGTCGAGCAAGAAAGTCCTCTATATATATGTCCAAGCATCCACTATATCATACAATAATGGCCTCTAGGGCATACATATTCCTAACAATCTCCCACTTGCACTAAGACCAGTTGTTGTAGTATCTCATACCCAAAATCCCAAAATCCCAAAAAGTCTCTCAAATTGCGTCTAGGGGAGGGCCTTCATGAATGGATTCGTTGTGTTGTCCTTTGTGTCAACTCTCCTGACCTCGATCTCCCGGCGATCAACTATCTCCCGGATCAGGTGATACCGTCTAAGAATATGTCTGGATCGCTGATGGGACCTGGGTTCTTTGGCCAAAACCACAGCTCCATTGTTATCACAATACAAAGGTATTGGATGCTCAATGGATGGAACTACACCAAGTTCAACAATGAACTTCTTCATCCAGATAGTTTCTTTGGCAGCATTGTTGGCAGTAATGTATTCAGCCTCCATCGTCGAGTCTGCCACGGTATCTTGCTTGGAACTCTTCCAACATACCGCTCCTCCATTGAGGGTGAAGACAAAACTCGAGACCAACTTGCTGTCGTCCTTATCACTCTAAAAGCTCGAATCGGTAAAGGACTCCACTTGGAGTTCACCGTTGCCATACACCAAGAACATTTGTTTAGTCCTTCTCAAGTACTTAAGAATGTTCTTCATAGTTGTCCAGTGTTTCTCCCCAAGATCTGATTGATACCTACTTATCACACTAAGTGTGTAAGCTATATCCGGTCTGGTGCATAACATCGCATACATGATAGACGCTACTGTAGAAGCATAGGGTATCTCTTGCATACGAGCCCTCTCCAAATCAGTCTTGGGAGACATCTCTTTGGAGAGAGTGATTTCTGAGCAAGAGGGTAAATTATCACGCTTAGAATCTTCCATACTGAACCTTTTTAGTATGTTGTCAATGTACCTTGATTGTGAAAATTTCAACATCCGTTTAGATCTATCTCTATAGATCTTTATCCTCAGGATGTAGGAGGCATCACCCAGATCTTTTTTGGAGAACTTTTGTGATGAAAAGAGCTTGACCAAGTGTAGCATAGGAACATCATTTCCTATCAAGAGTATGTCATCCACATAAAATACGAGGAAGACAACCTTACTCTCTACTACCTTCTTGTATATATAAGATTCATCTACGTTTTTGATGAAGTCAAACTCTTCGACTCTTTGACTGCCACATCAAAACAGATGTTCCAGCTCCGTGATGCCTGTTTTAATCCGTAGATTGATTTAAGTAGCTTGCACACCTTTCCGCTGCTCCCACTGTCTATGAATCCCTCTGGCTGTATCATGTACACGCTCTCTTCTAAATCACCATTTAGAAAAGCGGTCTTGACGTCCATCTGCCAGATTTCATAGCCATGGTATGTAGCAATGGCAAGTAGGATCCTGATGGACTTAAGTATAGCTACTGGAGAAAAGGTTTCATCATAATTGACACGTGGTCGTTGATGAAAACCTTTTGCTACAAGTCTAGCTTTGAAGGTCTCAAAATTTCCATTTACACCAAGTTTCTTCTTAAAGATCCATTTTGCTCCCAATAGGTTTTACCCCTTCAGGAGCAACTTCCAAAGTCCATACTTTGTTGGTGTACATAGATTCCATCTCAGATCGCATAACATCCATCCATTTCACAGAGTCCCCACATGTGATGGCCTGCTCGAAACTAGTTGGGTCATCATCTTCCATGATGCAATTCTCGCTCCCACCGTCTATGAGAAAACCGTAGTATCTCTCAGATGGATGAGAAACCCTACTAGATCTGCGGAGTGGCTGAGGTTCGTCGGGGACTATTGAATCCTCCGGCTCTACCAAATCATCAGTTGTAGTTTGTGTAGCTGGAACTTCTTCCAGTTCTACCACATTACCACTAATTTCTTTCACAAGAAATTCCTTTTCTAAAAAGGTGGCATATTGAGAAACAAACACCTTTTGTTCCTCAGTGTGGTAGAAGATATATCCATATGAATTTTTTGGATATCCCACAAACTTGCACAAAACATACCTTGCCTCGAGCTTATCAGGATTTTGCCTTTTAACATAGCCTGGACAACCTCATATCTTAACTCGTTTAAGAGACGGCCTCTTCCCATTCCATATCTTATATAGAGTGGTAGGCACGGATTTGGTCGGAACCCTATTCAATAGGTATGCAGCTGTCTTAAGTGCATAACCCCAAAAGGAAATAGATAACTCAACAATTCTCATCATAGAGCGCACCATATCTAATAGAGTGTGATTCCTCCGCTCCGATACTCCATTGTGCTGTGGTGTATACGGAGGAGTAAGCTGAGAGGGAATTCCATTCTCTTTTAAATAGTTACGGAATTCCGTGCTCAAGTATTCTCCCCGCCGATCAGATCGAAGGATTTTAATATTTTTACCTGTCTGGTTCTCAACTTCGTACTTGTATTCCTTGAATTTCTTGAAAACTTCAGATTTGTGTTTCAACAAGAACACATGTCCGAATCTTGAGAGATCATCGGTGAATGTAATAAAGTACGAGGAACCATTCCTGGCATGCGTAGATATAGGACCGCATACATCACTATGTATCAGTCCCAGGAGTTCAGTAGCTCATTTTCCATATCCAGTAAACGAAGTTTTAGTCATTTTGCCTTTGAGACATGACTCGTAAGTTTCATAAGATGTAAATTCGAACGGATTCAAATATCCATCTTTATGTAATCTAGATAGTCTTGTCACATTGATATGACTAAATCTACAATACCACAAGAAAGATTAGCTCATTTCTTAACCTTTTCTCTTATGTGTGTTCTGTATGCTTAGAACTGTGTTTTGATTCAGAACGTATATACCGTTACACAACGTACCAAACCCAATCAACACTTGATTTAGGAAAATGTTCATAACATTTTTCTCTAGTGCAAAGTTCTATTCTTTTTTATCTAATAAAGAAACGGATATTATGTTGCACATTATTGACAGTATGTAATAACAGTCGTTCAAAATCAATATATTACCATTTGGCAATACAAGGTGATATTCGCCGACAACTTCGGCAGCAACAATTTCTCCGTTCCGTACTCTGAGAGACATATCACCCTTTCCCGGTTCTCTACTTCTTCGTAACCCTTGTAACATATTACAAATGTGGGATTCTGATCCGGTATCCAATATCCAGGATGTAGAGCATACTGAGAAACAGTTCTCGGTAACGAACACACCCGAAGAAGATGCATCATTATGCTCTTTCTTCATTCGGGTTGCGAGGTGATCCTGATTTTCCCCTATTCCTTACTCAGACTTATGATAATCATAAGAAAAAGCAGAACCAACGTTTTTCAGCTCAGTATAATAAACGGGTTCGGTCAATACATCCATATTATTATCTTAATTAAGGCGTGTCATGATCGCTACCTAAAGAGAGAGAGAGAGAAGAAAATACTTTAGCGTGCGCTCTTGCAAGATTAGATTGGTTATTATCTTATCTAATCAGGATGACTCCTACTGTTTTTATCAAATCTTCCTTCAAACCCTAAAAGGTAAGATTAACCGAGATTAATTACACCCTACAAGTTCGCCAATCGGTCAGCCAGGAAGGTATTGGTACTCCGAGGGAGTATCCCCATGCTTTCGCATGGAACTAATTAAATAATCTCGTTTCTGCAGGGGCATAACCCCGTTAACATCTTTCTTAGACACCTATTGGATTAGCTAATTGTAAAGTGCAAAACTCTTCCAGAAATAACTTTTACTCGCAGTGGATATCGGGATCCAACTATCTCATAGAAGGTATGCAATCTCATTGCAAATTTCAACGCTTGAAATTCCCAATATCTGTTTTTACCCTTAGCGACTTATGACCTTAACTATGGTCAACAAATCATAAGTGCTAGTCAAGTTCTACCAGTCATTTCGTGATTGAATTAAAACCACCCGCACGACCCTTAACTATGGTCAACAAAACCGTACAACTACCTTAATCCAATCGCATCATATGCGGCAGATAAGCACTAATCAGCTACCGCACACTACGCCTTGACGGAGGCCAACAAATGCATCATGAATACTGAATAGTCCTTATCTGAAATGACGGGAGGCTACGACTGGTTTTGAAGAAAACCTTTAACGTAATGAACTTGATATAGTTGTAGAATCGAGCGATTTGAAAAAGCAGTGGTTTAAGCTCCGCTTTTAAAATCGAGTAGTTTTCAAAACAAACCGAGTGGGTTGTAGCATTTGCTAGCTTTTCTAAAGAGGTCACTCTCGGTGAAGGGATCTAGGCTCTTTCCTCATCGAATGAGGTGCTGGATATTCATAATGGAATATTGCTATGCAAAGCAATAACTAGAGCTACCTTTTTGAAAAATTTGATTCTACAATATGTTCAGGTTTCTTTCTTTTCATTAATCTTATTAATGACGTCCCATCATTTATATTTCCTTAACATCACAGAAGAAACGAAAATAGAATGTACGCTTACACCATCCGCATTCGCCACGGGGCCCCGTCATGCCCCGTTAGGTTACTTAATTAACGGTAGAGCGATGGAAGGACTAGCGCGGGTGCAAAGCATAAGTAACGTTTATTATATATATCATATATAAATATAGCTTCGTCTCACGCAGTTATATGACCACATCACAGAACACAGGCAGCAAGAACAAACATATGAAATAAAGTATACTAGGAGGTCCGTGATTTAAATTAAGCCAGTAATGAAAAACACAGATTCCACAGCCGTGATGAATAGCCAAACCCACATCCCTAGACCCCTGCGAGAGCGATAAGCAACTCTGCCAATTCTAGAGTTAGGAGACCCGGTCTCGACTCCTCGAGATGGTCTCCCACTGGACTCTAGAACCCGGTCACTTGCGCTCCCCGCCTTGGGTCTATCATAATACGGAAAAATAAATAATATACATCAATGGTGACAGCATCCTCAACCCAGAAGTGTCGCAATAAAAGAATATTACATACAATTTATTACATGAATGAAAATATAAAAACTCTCATTTCACGTAAAAAAACCGGCTATTCATTCATGACGATCCAATATAACATATCACAAGCAACACATAATATCACATGTCATCAACGTAAGTAAATATGCATATTCCTGATATCGTTGACGTATAGCAACGAGATCGGGGATACACCATATATTACACTTACGGTCGCAGAAAAGAAATGAAAAATACAATAATTAGAATCACATCATAAACCCGGAATATCTCATATCTCGGATTTCATGCCTAACCGAATAAATCTTGCATTTAAGTATCAAATTGAAAACACTTTTCAATAATCAGTCCGGTAATTCAACAAGATTCCCGATAAAATGATCGAAGGCTCGTTGGGAACTTTAGTGTGGACGGATAGATGTGCGTCAGCTTTTGAGACATTGAAACAGAAATTGATAACCGCCCCTATTCTGACGGTGCCAAACAATTCCGGAGGATTGGTGATTCACAGCGACGCGTCTGGGAAAGGATTGGGATGTGTTTTGATGCAGCATGGGAAGGTTGTAGCGTACGCATCAAGACAATTGAAGACCCATGAGAAGAATTACCCAACTCATGACTTGGAGCTTGCGGCTGTGATTTTCGCTTTGAAGATTTGGAGACACTACCTTTTAGGCGAAAGGGTCGAAGTTTTCACGGATCATAAGAGCTTGAAGTATGTGTTCACACAGAAGGAGCTTAATATGAGGCAACGTAGATGGTTGGAGCTGATGGCTGACTACGATCTTGATCTTAAGTACCATCCGGAGAAGGTTAATGTCGTACCGGATGCGCTCAGTCGGTTACTAGCAATTCAGATGTTGACTACGCGGAAAGAACTCGTTGAAGAATTCCGAAGATTTGATTTGGAAGTTGTGCTACCGCATTCTTCGGGACAGTTGATGCAGCTGCAAGTACATTCATCGTTGATCGAGAACATTAAAGCCACGCAATCGCAGGACCCTAGACTGCAAAAGTTTCGAGAACAAGTTGAAGCCGGACTGCGAACAGATTTACTGATACATGAAGATGGTTCGTTGAGATGTGGTAGCCGTTTGTGTGTACCAAAGGGAGATACTCGTGAGGAACTTATGAAGGAGGCACACAGTTCAGCTTATTCTGTACATCCAGGAGGCACGAACATGTACCGAGACTTACGACAGCATTTCTGGTGGGAAGGTATGAAACGGGAGATTGCTCTCTTTGTGGCAAAGTGCTTCGTGTGTCAGCAAGTTAAGGCTGAACATCAAAGGGTTGCTGGTTTGTTGCAACCACTTCCGATTCCTCAATGGAAGTGGGAATATATAACCATGGATTTCTTGACAGCTCTACCGCGAAGTCTAAAAGGCAACAATGCAGTATGGGTGATTGTTGATCGTTTGACCAAGATAGCTCATTTTATTCCTTTTCGGGTTGGTCAATCAACAGAAACTTTGGCAGAACGGTACATGCAGGAGATTGTAAGATTGCATGGAGTACCGGTGAGCATCGTGTCCGATCGGGACACCCGGTTCTTATCACACTTCTGGAGGAGTTTGCAGGAAAGTTTGGGGACTCGATTGAAGTTTAGCACAGCTTATCATCCTCAAACTGATGGTTAGTCGGAAAGAACGATCCAAACTCTTGAAGATATGTTGAGAGCATGCATGTTGGACTTCAAGGGTTCTTGGGAGGATCATCTACATTTGGTAGAGTTTTCTTACAACAACAGTTTTCAGGCAACTATCCAGATGGCTCCATTTGAAGCTTTGTATGGTCGTAAATGCCGTTCACCTGTTTGTTGGGACGATATCGGTGAACGAAGATTGTTGGGACCAGATTTGGTTGTGCAGACAGTTGAGAAAGTTAACACTATCAGGACTCATATGAAGGCAGCACAAGACAGACAGAAGAGTTGGGCAGATACGTCGAGAAGACCACTAGAGTTCGCTGTGGGTGATGATTGTTAGGATACGAGCGTGTTCAAGTTCTAGTTTAAATACCGCAATCAAGACGGTTTCGCACGTAGCTAGCCGGTTGAGTACGGGTCGTCCGCAGGGAGATGGGAATCTTTTTCTATGTGTTTTTCGACGAGTTAAGTCCGGTTGTTCAGATTTTGTTTGTAGTTATCTAAGTGTTGAGTTGATATTTAAAGAGAGCTTGTTAGGGTTAGGATTAGGTTAGTTTGAGTTAGGAGTCTCCACATCTTTCGTTGCCCCACTTAATATCGGTGTTACGGTAATCGGCAACAACGGGGATTAGCACGACTAGGAAGGAACTTGCGAGTATAAGCTAGGCTTTCCAACGCATAGTCCTTCCTTTTGGTGCTTGTCCGTCCGTTCTTGGCTCTTATCCATAACCTCCGGTTAATTCAACCACAACCGGTCTCACTACGGAATCACCGCTATCATGTAGGATAGGGTGCCGTAAGGAGCGGATTGTGGTTGGGTTAACGGGAGTTGATTTAAGTTGTTGGGCAAGGAAAGAGTGAGAGAGATTTCCTTCTCTCAAACTTCCCTTATCCTACCCTAACAAGTATAGAACTACTCACACTTCATAATACGGAAAAATAAAACAACACAAAAGAGGAAGATAGAAAGAAAGAGATTAGAAGAATACGACTAACTGTTTGCGACCTCACCTTGGCGAGGATCAAGCGTAAGTATCATTGTCGTATGAAAGGATAAAGAAAAAGAGAGAAGAAACAAACAACAAGGAAATAACAACAACTACTTAACAATTAAAATTACAACAATTATAACAAGTAAAGAAAGAGACAAGCATGATAATAAAAATGGTCTTCTTTATTCATCACTCTTCACTCAAAAGCTCACTTACAAGTTTAATGGAGAAGAGGTGAGAAGAGGAAGAAGAACATGTACTAAAACCTAGCAAAGAAAAATACAAGATTATGGACCCTTTCCTTCACAAACTTCTGGGGTATTTATAGGCTGAAAGATGAGAAACTAGGGCAACAATACGGGCCCTCATGAAAAGACCAAAGAGCCCCTGAAAACCCTAACCGTTTGGCGCCAAGATGGCCGCGGAAGAGCGGCCAAAACCCCCATTTGGCCGCGCTTCCGCGGCCGTTTAGAGGAGTTGGGCCCATATCTTTTTGGTGCTGGCCTGGTTTGGTGTGTACTGCATTCTGGTATATGTATTTTCTCATAATTTCTTCACGAATTTTCCAGAATTTCTGTTGAGGGAAAGGTGGACTTTTTGTCAAGATTTTGTCATGATTGCCTCGAGCTCCGCGTAGATCTCTTGGATCTTGTGCCACCATTGAGCCTTGTGCATAGATTTGACATTTTGTCTTCCTACTGGTATCTGGTAACAAACGGATGAGGGACGGAGACCGTGTTTTATCTGTGGTCGGCAAGAACCCGGATTTTTTCGTCTTTTCCATGAATTTCTCCGTTTGAGAACCGGGAACCTGTATCCTGCAATTGACTAGCAAACACGGCTCAAGAGTATCTACCGACATGCAATGTGATAAAAATTGGGCGGTATGAAAATGCAAAAATCTGATATGAACAAATACCCCCAAACTTATCATTTGCTCGTCCCGAGCAAAGTCCATTTATTCACAAAAATTTCCTAACCTCACTTTCGCAGGGAACGCGATTGCACTGAGCATGTGCAACAAGCCGTTAAACCTCTAGGTGTCCCTAGTAGGAGGAGTGTTGTCTCCTGAGGGTTTTCAGCGGATACTACCCACAAAATCCGGTCAAGTTGGTTTGTAAAAAATGACTAAGTTTCAAACCCTAAAGTTTTGTTTTAGAAAATAACAATTCTATAATCCTTAGTCTAGACTATCGAACCTTTATTTTTCACACCTCACATCTTATTTAACTACAGATTTTATATGTCTTTACGTGCAGTGCGGATAGTGTCGTTAAGTTCCAGAAGGATCGATTAGAGTCATCATGTCGCACAATAAAGCCCAGATAACAATTTTAAAAGGATCACATAAGTTTTATAATGAGTTAAGCATTTTTCAAGTTTCGTTTTGCAGTAAGGTTTCAACTTTAGAATTTCTATCTTCCTTAACAGGAAACTAAGTCGTATTTTTCACTCCACCTTTTTCTTGTTTTCATTTCATACACACCTCTGTGAACGTGCAATAGTCTTTATCAAAGAGTAAAACCTTCATATCTCCGTTAAAAAATTTTTAAAAGCCTGTCTTTTATCAAGATTATTCTCACACAAAGAACCGTTAGGAATTTTAACTCGGAGAGAACACTTGCTTGATTTTGTTTTAAACTGGACTTTCTAGGCTTCTTAGCGAGCTTTGAGCCAATGCACCCAAACCAGTTGGTTTTAGGGCATTAGGTGTAGAAACACCCCAGCGGACTTAATTACTCAAGTTACCTAGGTCCAAAAACAAAAGACAGTTTGGCGTGAAAATCAGATGATTTAATACGAACGGAGATATAACCGGTAGTTCAAATATTTTTTTGGATAAAAGACGTGTCTAGTGGGTTTGGTGTGTAATCATTCCAATCAAGTTTTAGATGGGTTATTTTTCAGACTTAGCTCCTATTACGGCATCAATAACATTCCTTCATATTCGCTTTACTTCATAAACTATTCTTGACATTACTTATTTCAGAACAAACCTATTTGATTCTCAGAAAATCATTTATCTGTTTAAAAGTTTGAACATGAAAGACTTGTCATCTAATTCCCAAAACTCACGACACGTGTAGTGTGATGTAAAGACGTATATCAGCTATAGTTAACTTCAAAGGAGAGTTATCTTTCAGGTTTTCAAAATCCAAACATAAGATCTAGTTATTCCTATTTTATCAAACAAAAACCGTCGAATGTTGAATCAGAGTTCTTCCACAAGCTAACTTGACAAAAAGGTTTTTATATTTTTGGAAAATTTTCAAATTTTTATGGATTTTATGGATTTTAATATGCAGATGCAAAATATACATATGAATGCGAAGGTAAGAAATGCGTACCGAGCGTACCCCCAAACTTAAACTGGACAGTGTCCTCACTGTCATTGCATGAAGAGAGTAGTTTGAAGGTTCAAAATTGTTGGTTAGCGATACACAAGTTTTATTTGTTTTTGTTTTGAAAGAAAAGAAAAAGAATATACACAAATATAAACAAAATGGTTTGTACATACCCCCAAACTTATTTGGAACAGTGTCCACTGTTCTTGGCTGGATAACCGAAGTTTGGAGGTAGGCAGAGGAAGATCAAGCAAGGTAAACCGGCTCCTGTAAGAACAGGAGCTCCTCTGTTGGTTCGGCGCTAAGGTACGGTTTGCATCGGTGTCCGTTCACTTTGAAGAGTGAACCGTCCTTTGGATTTTCCAAATCCACAGCGCCCTGCGGATACACAGCCCGCACAAAATACGGCCCTTTCCAGCGAGATCGGAGCTTTCCAGGATGGAAGTGAAGTCGGGTGTCGTAAAGAAGTACCTGCTGACTAGGTACGAAGGTTTTGCGCACAAGGTGTTTATCATGAAACACCTTCGTTCGATTCTTAACGACAACCGCGTTGTCGTAAGCCTCATCCCTAAGCTCGTTCAGTTCGTTCAGCTGCAGCTTCCGATGGCTGCCCGCGTTCTCCAGAGACAGATTCAGCTCTTTTATCGCCCAAAACGCGCGATGCTCGATTTCGACAGGAAGGTGGCAGGCTTTTCCGTACACAAGCCGATAGGGAGACATGCCAAGGTCGGTCTTATAAGCGGTTCTAAATGCCCAAAGGGCATCAGTGAGTTTCAAAGACCAATCCTTACGGTTCTTGGAAACCGTTTTCTCCAGTATCTGCTTGATTTGCCGATTTGAAACTTCGGCCTGCCCGCAGGTTTGGGGGTGGTAGGGCGTAGAAAGCTTATGATTAATGGAGTATTTCCGCATCAAGGCCTCGAAAGTCCTATTGCAGAAATGACTTCCATTGTCGCTAATGATCGCTCGGGGGTGCCCAAACCGTGAGAAAATGTTTTCTTTAAGGAACCTAACGACAACCTTGTTGTCGTTAGTTCGGCTGGGCACAGCCTCGACCCATTTAGAGACGTAATCAACAGCTAGAAGAATGTACAAGTTCCCAAAAGAGCTGGGAAACGGCCCCATGAAGTCTATCCCCCAAACATCGAAAATCTCCACAACCAAGATCGGTTGGAGCGGCATCTCATTCCTCCGGGATATCCGGCCCATGTGTTGGCACCGGGAGCAAGTTTTGCAATAGTCGTGAGCGTCTTTGAAAAGTTGTGGCCAGTAGAAACCACATTGCAAGATCTTCTCAGCTGTCTTTCTGGGCCCAAAATGCCCGCCACATGCTTGGTCGTGGCAAAATGACAGCACACTCTTGAATTCCTCATCAGGGACACACCGACGAATAATCTGGTCGGGACAGTACTTGAACAAGTAGGGTTCGTCCCAGTAAAAATGTTTTACTTGGGATAAGAAGCGAAGTCTGTCCTGACTCGACCATTCGGTCGGTAGCAATCCCGTGGCCAAATAGTTCACAATATCTGCGAACCAGGGTTCGCAAGATACTGTCAAGAGTTGTTCATCCGGGAAAACGTCGTTTATCGGAATTGGAAGCGAAGGCGAAGAAGGAAGTCGCGAGAGATGGTCGGCAACCACGTTTTCACATCCCCGTTTGTCCTTAATGACAAGGTCAAACTCTTGAAGCAAGAGGATCCAACGGATTAGCCGAGATTTGGCATCTTTCTTCGCAAAAAGATGGCGCAGAGCTGAGTGGTCAGTGTAGACAATGACTGGAGAGCCGATGAGGTAGGGCCTGAACTTTTCTAAAGCAAATACAACAGCTAAGAATTCCTTCTCAGTTGTTGTATAGTTAAGTTGGGCGTCGTTCAGGGTCCGGCTCGCGTAATAGATCACGTGCGGCATCTTGTTGATGTGCTGTCCAAGGACAGCACCGATGGCAAAGTCGGATGCATCGCACATAATCTCGAATGGGTGCGTCCAGTCAGGGGAAGAGAGAACGGGAGCAGAAGTGAGTGAGTGTTTCAATGATTCAAAAGCAGCCGCACAGCCCGAGTTGAAATCGAAAGGCGTGTCCTTGGCCAGCAAAAGCGTCAAGGGTCTAGCAATCTTGCTAAAGTCCTTGATAAACCGTCTATAAAAACCGGCATGGCCAAGGAAGGCTCGGATATCTCTGACGCATCGGGAAGGAGGCAGATTGGAAATGACCTCAATCTTTGCTTTGTCAACCTCTATGCCATTTTGCGAGATGATATGTCCTAAGACAATACCTTCGCGCACCATGAAGTGGCATTTCTCCCAGTTCAAAGTGAGATTCTTGTCCTTACATCTGGTAAGGACAACGTCGAGATGCAGCAGACACTCGTCAAAGGAGTCGCCGAAGATGGAGAAGTCGTCCATGAAGATCTCCAGAAATTTCTCCACCATGTCTGAGAAAATTCCCATCATACACCGCTGGAAGGTAGCGGGCGCATTGCATAACCCAAAGGGCATGCGACGATATGCAAACGTGCCGAAAGGACAAGTGAAAGTGGTCTTGTCCTGGTCTTTTTCGGCGATGGGAATTTGATTATAGCCAGAGTAGCCATCAAGAAAACAATAGTACTCATGTCCGGCCAATCGTTCCAGCATCTGGTCAATGAAAGGTAGCGGAAAGTGGTCTTTCCGCGTTGCGGCGTTGAGTTTTCTGTAATCAATGCAAACTCGCCACCCAGTTTGGGTGCGAGTAGGGATTAACTCATTCGCCTCGTTGGTTATGACCGTGATGCCCGACTTCTTGGGGACAACGTGAATGGGGCTAACCCACTGGATATCGGAGATAGGGTAAATGATACCACTATCTAGACATTTGACGATCTCCTTCTTCACAGCCTCCTTCATGACTGGATTAAGACGTCTTTGTGGATCCCGGGCTGGTTTGGCATCATCCATTAGATGAATGTGATGCTCAACGATCAGGGGACTAATCCCCTTGATGTCCGCCATGGACCAGCCAAAAGCTTGCCTGTTGCCGTGCAAGACCGTGAGAAGGGCTTTCTCTTGCTCGGGAGCTAGAGAAGCCGAGATGATGACAGGAAGGGTCTCGTTCTCACCTAAGTAAGCATACTTAAGGTGAGACGGCAACGGCTTGAGTTCGAGCGTTGGAGGTGAAATGATGGAAGGCAAGACTGGTGCAAAGGTCTCGAACTCAAAGGACTCCAGCAAAGGTTCAAAGCGAGTGTAGGCAACCGAGTTGGATGGTTCAGGTAACTCATCCGGAAAGTCGAAAGATTCAAACTCGGGTTGTGCGCGGCTAAGATCGTTCGTGAACGTGAAACACTCGTAGTCGTTATCGGGCGCAGAAACAGCAGCAGGTTCGAAGAGAAACGCACTAGTGGCGTCAAGATTGTCGTGTTCAAACAGAAACTCCTCGAATTCACACTCTTCTGGTGTGATCTCCTGGATCGAGCAAACATCCAGTATATGAGCATTAGGTTCGGCGGGCTGATTCCCCAACCTAAAAATGTTGAGTTCAATTGTCATATTTCCAAAAGAGAGGTTCATTGAACCATTGCGACAATTGATCACAGCATTTGAGGTTGCGAGAAATGGGCGACCGAGTATCACCGGAATTTGATTCCGGGGGTTAGCTACAGGCTGTGTATCTAAGACAATGAAGTCGACGGGGAATATGAAGTCCCCGACTTTGATTAACACATCCTCTAGCTCACCCCTAGGATGGGTGATCGATCGGTCGGCCATCTGGAGAGTGCAGTGTGTGGGTTTCAGCTCTCCGACGCCTAATTGCTCGTATACTGAATACGGAAGCAAGTTAACACTGGCACCAAGATCTAATAGTGCGCGGTTGATGTTCTTATCCCCAATAGTAATTGAAATCGTAGGACAGCCAGGGTCCTTCCGTTTTTGTGGTAAAGATTGGGTAAGGGCATCACTCACAGCACTTGCCAAGAAAACCTTCTTGGGTACCTGAGACTTCCTCTTTTTCGTGCACAAGTCCTTTAAGATTTTCGCGTAAGAAGGGACTTGTTGGACAGCATCTAAAAGAGGAATGTTAATGTTAACTTGCTTGAATAACTCCAAAATCTTCTCCATTTGTGGATTTTGTTTGTTAGACCTCAACCGGTTTGGAAATGGAACATTTTGAAAATTGGTTGAGTCTAATGCTGGAGGAGGAGATTTTGGAGTTGGAACGGATCCCAGAATAGGTGTTTTCGTGGAGTGAGAAGCGGGTCCGTTTAGAGAAGAAGAGGAAGGAGAGCCTTGTGAAGAACGGAGAATAGGCTCGGAAAACGAAGAAGAAGAAGCAGGAGAAGAAGAAGAAGAAGAAGCGGCCGGGGTGTCATCGTTGATTTGCTTGCCAATGTTGTTTTGCAGCACCCT
This sequence comes from Agapanthus africanus, assembly GCA_030015575.1. Classification (NCBI taxonomy): domain Eukaryota; kingdom Viridiplantae; phylum Streptophyta; class Magnoliopsida; order Asparagales; family Amaryllidaceae; genus Agapanthus; species Agapanthus africanus. Next base: position 727,921,292 of record CM057342.1, on the reverse strand, counting down.
CCCTGATCTCAGTGTGGTCACGGCACTCACATTATGGTTTTGTTGTTCAAGAGCAACATGTGCATTATGTGGGTGGCCGGGATTTGGAAGTGGCTGGGACGGGAGCTTCCCCTTCTCTCGCTCGCTCAAGGCCGTGTTCAGCTGCACAATCTGGGCCTCGATGGTCTTGATGCTCTGCCCGTGTGCGGCGGTGTGTTGCACTAAAGATTGGATCGAAGACTGGATGTTGGCGGTGGATTGAGTCGATTGTTTAACAAACGCATCCAGACTTCGCTCGAGCGAGGAAACCTTATCGTTGTTCGACGGAACAAAGTTGTTTGGTGGAAAGGAATTGTTCGGTGCAAAGTTGTTCGTCTGGTTTTGGTAAGGCTGGGGTTGGAAGGGCTGCTGATACTGAGTTTGTTGTTGCGCTTGTTGTTGCGGTGGAGGGGCCCTTTGGAAATTGTTGCCCTGGAATTGATTCTGATTCTGATTCCAGGCGAAATTGGGGTGGTTCCTCAAACCGGGATTGTAGGTGGAAGAGTATGGATCATTCCTTGGTCTTTGCTGGAATGCATTAACCTGATCCTGTCCTTGCGAGGGTGGATTGTAAGGACACTCTTCAGTTAAGTGGGACGGATCGGAACAACAAGCGCAGATGGTACGAAGGGGGAGAACAGGGGCAGGAGTAGGAGAAGAAAATTTGCTCTCTATTGCTTCAAGCTTTTTTGTGATTGCAGCCATTTCAGCTCTCATCGCAATAGAGACATCAAGCTGGTGAATTCCTACCCTAGACTGACCGGTAGAAGTGGAGGTAGAAGAAGAAGAAGGAGTCGGTCTGGTGCTCTCCCACTGTAGCGTTTGCTCCGCAAGATCGTCAAAGAACTGCCACGCTTCCTCGTCAGATTTGGATAGGAAGTGGCCCTGACAGATGGTTTCCAGCAACTGCTTCGTTGCTGGGTTCAGTCCCTCGTATAAGGTTTGGCAGAGTTGCCATTTCTCTATACCGTGGTGAGGACACTGAACAAGAAGGTCTTTGTATCGGTCAAAGCACTTCCAAAAGGGTTCAGAAGGAAGCTGGGAGAATTGGTTGATCTCATTTCGAATTCTTGCGGTCTTATGATTTGGGTAGAATTTTTTCAGAAACGCTTTAACAAACTCGTCCCAGCTGGTGATTGAGTGGGAAGCGGTGCTAAACAGCCATTTTTCTGCGAGATCGCATAAAGTGAACGGAATGACCCGTAGACGTATAGCATCGTCCGACAGCTGGGTTGTTTTCATCATGGCACAGACGTTTTGAAATTTGTTAATGAAGATATAGGCATCTTCAGATTCAAGCCCATGAAAACGTGGAAGCATGTTGATGAAATGGGGCTTAATTTCAAAGTTGTCCCCATTGGCCGGAGGAAGAGAAAGGCAGGTTGGAAGTGCAGAACGGGTAGGGTAGAAACGATCTTGGAGCGCAATTCGCTGCGGCGCTACAACAGGCGGAGGTGGTGGGAGATTGGTCTCCATAGGAGGTGGAGCCAATCCAGGGGTGGTCAACGAGATGTTTGGAATAAATCCCGACATCGCGGAAGAAGAGGTTGGTGAAGGTGAAGGTGAAGGTGAAGATGTATGAACAGAATTCCGGTCAACGTCGGAGTTGGCCGGCAAAGGAAGGGGAGAAAGAGGAGTGGACGGAGTATCGACTTCGAAGTCGATCGCGTAGTCGGTCGCGACTAACGTAACGCGGACTAGACGGGCGCTAGTGTCCCGAGTCCAAGCGGACATACACTAAACGAGTTTAGTATAGTCAAAGCGAAGAAGGTGAGGGTAAGAAAACGTCAATGAAGAAAGGCGATGGGTGTTGGGTGAAAATGGATTTGGCGACAAAAGGGCAAGTTTTTATAAAAGTTTTTGATTTTTTTCTTTTTTTTTTTTTTAGAAAAAGATTTACAGAAGTATGTACGGAAATACGGCTTAAGCAATCACAAACAAGATATGCACAATCACACCTAGATCTAGGGTAACCTAGGTCTACTAGACCTGCTCCTGAACTTGATTGTCGAAGTTAAACAGTGTCGAGAAACAAGCTTAAAAATACACTGATCACGAGGCCAGGTAAGTGCAGAGATAAGGGGAGGTTGTCCAACGCTTTCGCGAAGTTCCTTAATTAAATAACCCTTTCTCTTTCGGCGGTTGCGCCTTTAACACTTTCCTAGACACCCCGTAAACAATATACGGTTAAGCAAGGTTCTAAACAAGGTTTATCTTCTCCTAATGAGCGCGAAGTCCTTAGGGCTGAAGTCTAGTATTTTTTAATTTACAATGGACAATGCATATGCTTTAGTGATTTTTGGGGTCCTGGGAAGGGTGATGAAATCCCCACCCAATCTGGATTGGTTTCAAGCCCCTTAAGTCCGTATTAAAGAATGCAAAACAGTAACAATATCAACAGCAAACAAATTTTATTTGCGGCGCAAAGAATCCTGCACAAAAACAGTTTATTGGAAAGGGGGAGAAGAATTTGCGCAAAGAAGCCTGCAGAAAACACAATTCAGTGGAGCTCAGAGGAGTGGAGAGAGGCAGAGAGACTCACCAGAGAAAAATGGGGCCCTGAAGCCAAAGGATGGCCGCGGAAGCGCGGCCAAATGCATGTAATTGCCGCGCTTACGCGGCAGTCCTGAGGCTTTGGTGCTCTGGAAAAATTTGGTGTTCTCTGTTGGGTGTCCTCTGCTTGTCTGGATGTACTGAATCTTGATTTGCTCACTGTATTTGCTCCAGATTTGTACAGTAAACCGGATGCTTCGTTTTGTCCGTCGCGGTGTAGCCGCGAAAATGTGGGTCTATCTTCCCACGTCTTTGGCACTGTACTTAAACTCCGTATTTCCAACGTCTTTGGCGTCGATCTTGAGCTTCGTATTTCCTGCACACTTGCATAAAAACTAATCAAAAATAACAAGATGGTTTCTTTTACAAAGTATATATATTTTTTTTTTGGTTTTTTGGTTGTTTTTATATTCACAAATTAACCCGAAATTTCACTTAGAAATAGACTACCGTCTCCCCGGCAACGGCGCCATTTGATTGTTAGGATACGAGCGTGTTCAAGTTCTAGTTTAAATACCGCAATCAAGACGGTTTCGCACGTAGCTAGCCGGTTGAGTACGGGTCGTCCGCAGGGAGATGGGAATCTTTTTCTATGTGTTTTTCGACGAGTTAAGTCCGGTTGTTCAGATTTTGTTTGTAGTTATCTAAGTGTTGAGTTGATATTTAAAGAGAGCTTGTTAGGGTTAGGATTAGGTTAGTTTGAGTTAGGAGTCTCCACATCTTTCGTTGCCCCACTTAATATCGGTGTTACGGTAATCGGCAACAACGGGGATTAGCACGACTAGGAAGGAACTTGCGAGTATAAGCTAGGCTTTCCAACGCATAGTCCTTCCTTTTGGTGCTTGTCCGTCCGTTCTTGGCTCTTATCCATAACCTCCGGTTAATTCAACCACAACCGGTCTCACTACGGAATCACCGCTATCATGTAGGATAGGGTGCCGTAAGGAGCGGATTGTGGTTGGGTTAACGGGAGTTGATTTAAGTTTTGGGCAAGGAAAGAGTGAGAGAGATTTCCTTCTCTCAAACTTCCCTTATCCTACCCTAACAAGTATAGAACTACTCACACTTCATAATACGGAAAAATAAAACAACACAAAAGAGGAAGATAGAAAGAAAGAGATTAGAAGAATACGACTAACTGTTTGCGACCTCACCTTGGCGAGGATCAAGCGTAAGTATCATTGTCGTATGAAAGGATAAAGAAAAAGAGAGAAGAAACAAACAACAAGGAAATAACAACAACTACTTAACAATTAAAATTACAACAATTATAATAAGTAAAGAAAGAGACAAGCATGATAATAAAAATGGTCTTCTTTATTCATCACTCTTCACTCAAAAGCTCACTTACAAGTTTAATGGAGAAGAGGTGAGAAGAGGAAGAAGAACATGTACTAAAACCTAGCAAAGAAAAATACAAGATTATGGACCCTTTCCTTCACAAACTTCTGGGGTATTTATAGGCTGAAAGATGAGAAACTAGGGCAACAATACGGGCCCTCATGAAAAGACCAAAGAGCCCCTGAAAACCTTAACCGTTTGGCGCCAAGATGGCCGCGGAAGAGCGGCCAAAACCCCCATTTGGCCGCGCTTCCGCGGCCGTTTAGAGGAGTTGGGCCCATATCTTTTTGGTGCTGGCCTGGTTTGGTGTGTACTGCATTCTGGTATATGTATTTTCTCATAATTTCTTCACGAATTTTCCAGAATTTCTGTTGAGGGAAAGGTGGACTTTTTGTCAAGATTTTGTCATGATTGCCTCGAGCTCCGCGTAGATCTCTTGGATCTTGTGCCACCATTGAGCCTTGTGCATAGATTTGACATTTTGTCTTCCTACTGGTATCTGGTAACAAACGGATGAGGGACGGAGACCGTGTTTTATCTGTGGTCGGCAAGAACCCGGATTTTTTCGTCTTTTCCATGAATTTCTCCGTTTGAGAACCGGGAACCTGTATCCTGCAATTGACTAGCAAACACGGCTCAAGAGTATCTACCGACATGCAATGTGATAAAAATTGGGCGGTATGAAAATGCAAAAATCTGATATGAACAGGTGATTTGGTATTCTTGAAGATATCACCAACTAGATGAGTGATTCGTTTTGGAAGCCGAGGAAAGCTCAGTCCTCGATTCGTTGGACCCTTTGAGATCTTGGAGCGTGTTGGTGAGGTAGCGTATCGTTTGGCGTTACCGCAGTCCTTGGCGAATGTGCACAATGTGTTTCACGTATCTCAACTCCGTAAGTATATTCGGGATGAAACGAATGTATTGGATCATTCGGAGCTGACGGTACGAGAAGATTTGACTTTTGAGGAGCGACCGGTTGAAATTGTGGATCGAAGGGAAAATGTTCTTAAGAACAAGGTTATCTCTCTTGTACTTGTTTCTTGGGGTAATCGCTCGCATGGAGAGTCCACTTGGGAACGAGAAGATGAAATCCGGCAGAAGTTTCCTCATCTTTTCTTGTAGTTTGTTTGTTTTCGTCTATCCTTGCATTCTTGGAATTTCGAGGACGAAATTCTCTTTGCAGTTGGGTATAATGTAACAACCGAGTCCAATTCTACAAAATTCAGTTATCATATGTTGATATGTGGTGTTTATTTCATTTATCTTAATTGACTGTTGCTAGTTATAAATTTTACCCCGACAAATCAATTCTGCATATAACAATTTAAGTCATCTAAAATTTAATTAAAAATACTTGTCATGGCCTGCTCGACACCCCTAACCCTGTGGTAGCGTCCTTGCACCGTGTTCTCGTCCCGTTCAGTGAAACGGACGTGTTTGGACGGCTACGCGCACGTACGTGCGTCCGTTCTTGGGGGTATGCTTTTTAATTGAAAAATACTTCATTTTAAATTTTGGAACCCGTCAATAATTTTCTTATTTCAAATTCAAATTTTTGGACCCGACCTGGGCGCAATTCTGAAATAATTTGTATTCCGCCAAATCCCATTTTCTAATATTTCTTTAAAACCAACGAAATTCAAATTCATATCTAACAGAAAATATTTTCTCTTTTTTTTTAAATCCCTTTTAAAATCTTTCCCAACCTATCACATTTTTTTCCCTAACCATTTTACCCCGCCAGCCAATCACAATCCCTCACTTTTACCCGGGCCCCACCAACTCTCATCTCTCTTTTCCATTCTTCAGCCGAATATAATTCTTGGGATTTTACAGAAATCTTTAATAAAATTTTCTTAACCAACTCCTATCTTGGTTAGCCAATCAAAACCTTTATTTCTTATTCCCTGGGCCCCATGTCCTCCCCTATCACTTTCTCTTTCTCTTTCTTTCTCTACCCAAGCGCTTTCTCTCTCTCCCTTCACTTTCTCTCTCCTCTCGCTCTCTCATTCCTCTCGCGAACACTGTTCGCTTCTCGGATCTCGTCACCGCTTGGGGGATCGGGTCACCTCCCTCTTCAGATTCTTCTTCTTCTCTTCTTATATATATTTTTCCCCGAGCCGAGAACCCATGCAAGCACGATTAACCCTAGCTCCTCAATCCCCAATCCACCGACGCCAACCCTCACCGACACCACCCTCATCCTCCTCGTCTTCACCTTCTTCCATTCTCTCCTTCTCCCGAGTCTCTCTCCTTCCACTGTGCACACCCGACGAGAACTCGTGAACCCAGTGCCACCCTCCTTCGCCGTCGACCATCCCCGTCATCATCACTACAGCCTCCCTCTCCTCCGTTCTCCCTCCGGCAACCCAAATCCTGCAACCTAGAACACCAGCAACTTCTACCGAGCCCAAAACCCTAGACAACCCTAGATCTTCAGAGGCCTTCGCCGGCATTTCTCACCGCTGTCGATCTTACCGGCACTGCCTGCACACCCCTCTGCAACCCCGTAAGCAACCCTTTCCTTCTTCTCCTTCCTCTTCGTCTTCTTTCTCTTCCTCTTTCTCTTCTTCTCATTTTAACTTTTTCTCTGTGAAATTTCTGGGTTCCCGCCGGAGCTCCGTCGACGCAACCGACAATCTCGACCCCTCTACAGATCATCGTGAGCACCATCTTCTCAATCCTCCTTCCCTTATTTCTTCTTAAATTTCTTTCTCTTTTCTTGTATGCATTCTTGTATCGTGGATGTTCACTGTTTTGGTGTTTGGCCGGAATCCGACCGTGCCGGCTATGCTTCCCGACGATCCAGCGAGGAACCCTGACCCGTGTGGCTCCACTGTTCGTTGTTTGGGTTCATTCCGTGAACCGTGCGCACGTCGCGAGATTTCCCCGCCGATGCGTAACGTTCCGTTTTCCGTTTCGCGACCCGTCGAGGCAAGTGGAACTTGCTACATGCTATTTAAAACTATTCATATGCTAAATTAATTATTTCCTGTTAAATCCCTAATTAGAATTGATAGAAATGGATTTCAAATTAACCGTATAAAGTTCTGTTATACGTTTTATGATTCCGAACGTGAAACTTAATATTGCATCTGATTATTCACATTTAACCATCACCTGTACATGATAGATGACATTGTTTATTGTCATGATCCCCTTTATCCAGTTTAGCCTATCAGACATCCATGTGCAACTTAAACCGGTCTAATTATAACTGCATCTATTAAACAGATTATACAGGTCGTCGCATCCAGATTTATTAACATGTTTTTCTGCATTCACATCTATCATACTGTATTCATATAATGCTGACACTGTCTGTTAAACACCACTGATAACTGTACAGCTAGTTAAGTGAATCTGCTTATTGCTTAATTCATTTCTTAGATTATGTTGTTGATAACCATGCTTAATTACTTATAACCATGATCATGCTAGCTAATTATGAGCACACCCATGATAACGTTTACACCTTGACATGACTTACTACTTACATATTGATTGACCCGACATGGTATCGTATACTGCTTGACTTGACCTGATGTACAATGACTTGACCTGATGTACAATGACTTGACCTGATGTACTATGACTTGACCCGTTACCTGATCTTGTGTCTAATGCCAACAAACCTGACATGTAGTCCTCACGGACCGTTCCTGTTGTCTATCCAGACAAACCTGCTTACCTGATCCTGTGTTGGCATTAGTTCTCGAGTACTGAATACCTGACTTGACTTACATATACAACTTGGGGGTATGGGGAAATCAATGATGAAACCTGACTTGTAACTCGACAGTTCGATACCTGTTCCGATCAGTTTTAGAAGCTAGGCCAGCCTTGGAATGATGCTGCTGACATCATTCATCTGTACATATTTCCTGTTTTAGTGCCTAGCGGCATGTCTCGGATTCAGCCCGAGAATCTGGACCGTGGTCCCGGGTATGCACGGGATACTATTGAGTTACATCGATGATTCATCAATTTGATTTCAAAGACTTTAGAACAGAAAGCCTGATAGAACAGTTTAGTTTACCCACTGCACACTACCCTGCACTGCCCTGATTTATATTACTGTTACCCTTACTTTTATTTCATGTGTATATTCGCATTGTCTGTTACTCTGTTCATATTTTATTACTTGATGACATGACGCGCTGACGTCTGGGTTTTGCATGGCCCAGATTTCGTACCTTTGCTGCAGTCCGAGCAGGAGTACTTCAGCCAGCAGGCTGAGCTGTGAGTTGTCAGCAGTAGTTAGTTCTCTTCTTTCCTACATTTTTATTCCTGATGTGAGCCCGTATTATGGGACATACATTCCAGTTATTTTGTATTGGATCTTTTGCTTCCGCACTTTTATTATTCTTGACTCATGTTATCTTGGCTTATGGACATGTTTCAGATAGTTTTATTTTGTTCTTGATATCTCTACAGCTGTAATGTGACTGTGGATGGATACTTCCTACCCACAGGTAGCATGGTTGGCTATGTCGCGTGCCCAATTTAGCGTACTCTGGGAAGCGGGGCGTGACAGGCTGCTAGCCTCCTTGACCCCCAGCCTGCTATCCGGGTAGCGGGACGCCCGTAAAAACTCTGCGGGGCCCCCGATATATCCAAAACCCCTTCAAAACACAGCACTGCATATTGAGTTCGCATGACCAGTTTAACCCGTCAATCGGAGGTTCTCTCGCTCCAAAGGCGAGGGGTAATTAACGGCAGCTTAGTCCGCGGCTACCGGAGATTCGGATCCCCACAATCAATAAACCCCAGCCTATCCTAGGTGGGGGGATTCCGTAATGCGCCTGACAAGCGCGCGCGTATTCCCATCTCAATGGGGTGACAAAAAAATACCCTACAGATTCTGGCACGCGGTGGGACCAATCTCTCCTCCCATATTTCGGGTTAAATGTTCATGCGAGCTCAATCAATGTACATATCGATTGTCTATACTGAAATCATGTTTCTATTTGCAGGGGTTAACAATTTTCAGTTGCCATCTTCAAACGCAAGTCGGTATTTGAACGACTTTCCTCGACCCCAGCTGGAGGTAAGGCCATCAACACCGACAAAATAATAAGGCATTTCGGGCAAGTTCCAGCGGTGCCCCTGACAACTGCTCAATCGGGTATCTTCTCTAAGCTCCCCGTCAACTGACTACCACGTCGTTAAACTAGGAATGATAGACCTCTAAGTTTTTAAACTGGGAACCGTTGACCACCACGTCATTAAACTGGGAACAACTGACCACCATGTCATTAAACTGGGAATAATCGACCTCTAAGTCGTTAAACTGGGAATGTAAAAAAATGTTTAAATAAAAAAAATGTTTAAATAAAAAGGAAAAAAAAGCCGAAATGATAGGGAAACTCGCAATAAATCAGCGAGTAAAATAAAGATGAAAAATAAAACCGAAATGATAGGGCAACCGTGAATAAATAGCCGAAATGATAGGGCAATCACGACCTTCGCGATAAGAAAAACTGAAATGATAGAGAAATCACGGTAAAACAAAAAAAATGAAAAAAAACAAAAAAACAAAAAAAACCGCGAATGATGAGTCGCTCATGGTACCATATTCCAGTGCAGCGATGCAGACGCCAACCAAAATCCAATTTCCCAAAATTCTTCCAGTCCTACGGCCAATCCCCAAATTGACTACCGTATACAATCCACGGGCTCAAATAATTCTCATCATACCCGTGCCCTACCGTAATCACCAGTTACGCGGCTGGTCTCCGCCCTTGGAATTATAGTCCATTGGGAAAGACCTACTCATGTGTCCTCACGATGCCTGAGGAGAACAAACCTTCGTGGGATCCTTACGACTCACAAAGGAAAAATACACTTGGGAGTCCTCACGACTCCTAAGGAAAAAATACACCTACGGGATCCTTACGACCCGTAGGGAGAAAATGCTTTATGAGACCCTTACGGCTCATAAAATTGAAAAGCCTTAGGTGATAAGGATCTAAACCTGTCTCCTGAGCCATCACTCCCAAATCCTGCCGGGGCAAATGATGAGTTGCTCCTGGCATTATTCCGGTGCAGCAATGCAGATGCCGATAAAAAAAACAACTCCCAAATCCTCCCGGGGCAAATGATGAGTTGCTCCTGGCATTATTCCAGTGCAGCAATGCAGATGCTGGCAGAAAACCAATCCCCAAATCCTCTCATAGCAAATGATGATTCGCTCCTGGTACCATATTCCAATGTAGCGATGCTGATGTCAACCCAAATCAAATCAAACTAACAACCTATGCGGCGGAATCATGCTCTGTCCAAGAATTTACCCCGTTTCGAAATCATGCTTTGCCTCGGGATATCTACCTTCCCTGCCTTAGTTATGCTCCGTCTCGGAATCAAATCAACCAACCAGCTCTGCGTCGGAGTCATACTTTGTCTCAGAGTGTACCCCGTGTCGAAATCAAGCTTCGCCTCGGTGTATCTGCCTTCCATGTCCGAATTATGCTTCGTTTCGGAATCAACCAACGACCTCCTCGTCGGAATTATGCTCCGCCTCGGAATCAAGTCAACCAGCAAGCTCTGCGTCAGAATCATGTTTCGTCTCAGAATATGCGCCCCGTGTCGAAATCATGTTTCGCCTCGATGTACCTGCCTTCCCTGTCGAAATTATGCTTCATCTCGGAATCAAGTCAACCAGCAAGCTCTGCGTCGGAATCATGCTTCGTCTCAGAATGTGCACCCCGTGTCGAAATCATGTTTCACCTCTGTGTACCTGCCTTCCCTGTCGAAATTATGCTTCGTCTCGGAATCAAGTCGGCCAACAAGCTCTGCGCCGGAATCATGCTCCGTCTCAGAATGTATCCCGTGTCGAAATCATGCTTCGCCTCGGAGTATTTGCATTCCCTGTCGGAATTATGCTTCGCCTGGGAATCAACCTCTGAATCGAAATTATGCTTCGGTCAGAATGTCTGCCGCTCATCGGAATTCTGCTTCGACCCCCTTGGAATCATGCTCCGCTCTTCGGAATGATGCTCCGATCCCCGGAGTCATGCTCCGCTCTTCGGAATGATGCTCCGATCTCTGGAGTCATGCTCTGCTCTTCGGAATGATGCTCCGATACCTGGAATCATGCTCCGCTCGTCGTAATTATGCTTCGACCCCTTGGAATAATGCTCCGCTCTTCGAAATGATGCTCCAAACCGTGGAATGATGCTCTAATCTTCGGAATGATGCTCCGATAGCTGGAATCATGCTCCTCTCTTCGGAATGATGCTCCGATCCTTGGAATCATGCTCCGCTCTTCGGAATGATGCTCCGATCCTTGGAATCATGCTCCGCTCTTCGGAATGATACTCCGATCCTTGGAATCATGCTCCGCCTCTTCAGAATGATGCTCCGACCTCTGGAATCATGCTCCGCCCTTCGGAATGATGCTCCGATCCCTGGAATCATGCTCCGCTCTTCGGAATGATGCTCCGATCCCTGGAATCATGCTCCGCTCTTCGGAATGATGCTCCGATCCCTAGAATCATGCTCTGCTCTTCGGAATGATGCTCCGATCCTTGGAATCATGCTCCGCTCTTCGGAATGATGCTCTGATCCCTGAAATCATGCTCCGCTCGTCGGAATTATGCTTCGACCCCCTTGGAATAATGCTCCGCTCTTCGGAATGATGCTCCGAACCCTGGAATGATGCTCCGCTCTTCGGAATAATGCTCCGATCCCTGGAATCATGCTCCGCTCTTCGGAATGATGCTCCGATCCCTGGAATCATGCTCTGCTCTTCGGAATGATGCTCCGATCCTTGGAATCATGCTCCGCTCTTCGGAATGATGCTCCTGTTAGTGTATATGCCCTAGGGGCCATTATTGTATCATACTAGTTTGTATATTACTTAATGGAAGCTTGGGATATTCACATGTATATAACAGTCTTGCTAAACATGGTAGTATGCTACTTGGTTTCTTCTATCTTAATATGTGAGTATACGTATTGATAGAGCTCTTAGGATCTTGCTTGACTACCGGTGTTGTGATGGCAGTCACACTAGTGGGGGCTGGGTAGTCTACAAGCACATCCTTATTCGGGTCCCTAGTCGTAGGATTATCGAGACAGGGCATCGATACTCCGGAGTAGACTAGTGTGTACGCTTCTCATCCCAGTTGGGGAGATGGTCTGTCCCACAGCCGTCAGTACGTCGTACTGGAGATAGTATGCAGGTGCTCGTTGGGTTACGGGTACACCGGACAGGACTCACAGGGAACTGTTGGTTGGTTTTATACCAGTCGTCAGTGAACAGTTCCCAGGTGACATGAGTACAGCATAGTCCGCAGACTTGACACTGCTACTTCGCCTCGAGTGTGTCCCACTGTTCTTAGATTACTACCCTACCACGGCTCAAAGGAGTCGTGCAAACAGGTAGCAGTTGGGTGCAGTCCCGAGCACTTGGAGGCAGTGGCGGTTAGACAGGATTCGTCTCTCCCAGTATTGGGGGTTGATATCGCGCTGTGTCAGAGAGCCATTACGCAAAGTCCCTGGCCAGGACAAGCGAGATTTGCTGGTAGGTTCCAGTAGTTTCTCAGGGTGTAATAGGCTTCGCTCCGACACGACTTATACCGCTATTAGGGGACTGACGCTTGCCGTCCCCCTAGGCCCGATATGCGATAGTCTTAGACGAACGGACCGGACTGTACGGAGATTGTCACATCAGACTCAGTAGGATTTCGGATGGGTTTCCTCATCGGCCTTCTTATCGACATCTACCTGGGGACCGTTACGTACAGCTAGTGCCGCTTGCGGTCTGTGGTTAAACCCACTGCCAGCGTAGTAGTCGAGTCTCTAGAGTCCCACACAGAGAGTTTCCCTACTCCAGGCGAAACGATATAGAGGTCGTATGGTTTTACGACAAGGGTTCGGACGCATACGTGTGTTTACGCACGTACGACTTTCGGACAGTTTTTACCAGTCGGCTTTGGTTTAAGCCAGTTACTGGTATCCGGTTATTGGATTTATACAGTCTAAAGTTTTTCCGTATTTTTGCGGAAAAGAGGGGCGTTCTCGTAATTGCACGAGAAGCTTCTAGACGGTGGTGACTAAGGAGGTTTAGGTGGCATATACAATGAATGTGATTAGTGAGTCATATGGATGATTCATCCATGTCATTAATGCTTCATAATTGCTTAATGACTCATGGAGATGAATCACCACTAGATATTTATCAAGCATGGTTGTAAATCATTTTCTTTTCTTTTCTTGATAAAAAGAAATGCTTGATATATATTATGATAACTCATTATTCTCACTTGATTATTATGTTCATCTTCTCTCTCCTCAAGCTCTCCCTCTTCAAACCCTAATCCTCCCCTCTCATGTGTTGAGTACAAGGATTAGTTAGACTAATTAAACCATAACCCTCACTCTATATCACCTAGCTTCTTTGATTAGCACTTAAAGAAAATTAGTTGCCTCAAGTTTAGAGGCTAAGCTTGGAGTAAAACTCTCGGGTGGATCGTCTACTACTTCGAGAAGGCCGAGGAGGAGGTGGAGTTCGTAAAGACGAAGGACACGGTTCTTTAGAATAATCCCTTTACATAGTAGTTGTTAACTTCTATGTTTGATGTTAGTTATCGTTTAGCTTCGATTCATGCGGTTAGTCGATGTTTAAGCAAAGAACAAGATCGTTTTTCATATTTCCGCCTCCCCGCAAGTCGTGGGGTGTTGTACATCGACTTACAGTGGTATCAGAGCCTCGCTAAACAATAAATAACTTACTTGCAAATTTGTTTGAATTTCGAACGGAAAAAACGAAACCGGAAAAGCCCGAAATCATGGTTTTCTGTCGAATTTTAAATGAAGTCCAAAAATTTTTCATAGAGGTTCAAAAAGCTTAAAAAGACAGTATAAGAACACCCAAGAAATTTGGGCCCCTGAATCGCCTAACGAGCCGCGGAACCGCGGCGGATCTCACCGATCCGCCGCGCTTCCGCCGCCGAGTTGGCGATTCAGGAACCCAATTTTCCTGTGTTGCTTCTCTGTGATATTTGGTATTTTCTGGAAGTTTTTATTTTGCTCAGGTTTCAGATTTACAGAGAAGTATTGGAGCAAAATTAAAAGTGTTTAATCGATCGAAATTATACAGTATTTGCTTGTTGGTTTATATCTGTGTTTGTATAATGTGTTTGTAAACCTCCCCTAACTGCTAGTATGTCGGTTGGCAGGGGGTTGCACATTTCTGTAATGGTTTTTACTGTTTGTGGATATGAACTGTGTTGGACTGTTGTGATGTTTAGCCGGGGTTATGTGATGGGTTATTATTTAATTCATTTGATGTAAATGTAATTTGTTGTAATATTATTTTGCGGGGCACATCCAGGTTGCGGTTGTAGCCACCGTTGTATTATTTCATTTTACTGTTTTTGCTCCTAGGACAGACCCAAGGTGGGGTGCACAAACTGCCGGGCGGGTAGTTTGCCGTACCCGTTGGGGTCTTGGGTGGGGTAATGGCTATTCATCACAACTGTGTAATCCGTCTTTTGTTGCAGGCTCAAAACAAACACGGATTACTTGCAAATCCAATAAAGTTCATCTGTGATCTGGAATGCCTATTATTGCGTCTGACGAATGTACAATATCTATATATGATAGCAATTTAGACGTCACTTATGCTTTACACCCGCGCTAGCCCAGCCCCCGCTCTGTCGTTAGTTAAGTAACCTAACGGGTGATGACGGGACCCCGTGGCGAATGCGGATGGCATAAGAGGACGTTGTATTTTCGTTGTTTTCTGCAATGATAGGTTAATGATGGGACGCATTATTTATAATGCAAAGAAAATAAACCAAAAGTTAATCGTTGGAACAATTTAAAAGAAACCACTCGGTTAATTTTAAAAACAGATATTTTTAAATGCGGAGCTTTAACCACTCCTTTTAAAAGCTATCAGGTTCCTTCGGTTATATCAAGTTCACTACGTTCACGGTTTCGCCAAAACCATTCGTAGCCCTCCGTCATTTCATTTGGGTATTCAGTAGTATTCAAGCTATGCATTTTGGCCAAAGTCAAGGCATAGTGTTTGGTAGCTGCTGGGTTTTCATTTGTTGCATAAGATAGATGAGTTAGTTTGGGACAGTCGTATTATCATTTGACCAAAGTCAGGGGTATATACGGATGGGTTCAAATTGACAAGATAATGACGGGTAGAACTTGATATGTGACTTATGACATTTTGACCAAAGCCAAGGTCATAAGAGCATGGGGCAAAAACTTATATCGGGAATTTCTAAAGAAACTGAAATTTGCAAAGTGATGCATACCATTTGGAGTTTGATGAATGTTGGTAGCATTCCTTCAACATTATCATACGATGATATTTGGATCCCGATCCTACTGTAAGTATATGCTACTTATCAGGAGATTCGTCACTTAACGATCAATGCTATAAACCAAGTAGGTGTCCAGAAAGGTGTCAGCGGGGTTACGCCCCCAGAGAAAAGAGGTTATTTAATTAAGGAACTTTGCGAAAGCGTTGGAAAACCTCCCTCGAAGTATCGACACTAGCCTGGCTGAACGGTTAAGCAAAAATTGTACAGTGAGAATAGTCCTGGCTAATTCTTCTTTTATGGTTTGAGGAAGGATTCGAGAAACAGTGGGAGCCATCCAGTTTAGATAAACTAAAAACCACTCTAAACTTGCAAGAGCATCATGCTAAAGAGTTTTCTTCTCTCTCTCCTAATTGCAGCGACCCTGAAAATGACTGGACTTAAGTTACTTTTAGAGAAAAATATACTGACAGGGCCAAACTATAAAGATTGGCTGCGGAATGTCAAAATGGGTTTGACCTATGACAAATTGGGGTACGTCCTCACCGCTACGGCACCTGCTGTCCCTGGTCCCAAATCCAGCAATGCGGATAAAGAAATCCGCAAAACCTGGGATTAAGATTGCGCGAAAGCCAAGTGCATCGTGCTTGCCTCAATGAACAATGAACATCAGAGGAGGCACGAGGATATGAACCTTGATGGCATATTTCTCCATACAAAGGAACTTTATGGAGAGCAATCTCGTATAGCAAGATACGAGACCTCTAAGAACTTGTTTCGAGCGAGGTTGGCTGTCGGGTCATCGGTAGGAGAACATGTCCTAAAGATGATCGGCTATATTGAAGAGCTCGCAGACCTTGGGACGACTTTGGATAATGAGCTCCATACAGACCTTATTCTCCAGTCCCTTCCTCACACCTACGCCCAGTTTATCCTGAACTTCAACATTCAAAGAAAAGAAGTTGAACTTCCGGAACTCCTGAACATGTTAAGGAGTGCAGAGGGCACCTTGCAGAAGACAAGGGAAACACCCGCTATGTTTGTTAGCGGTGTATCTTCTTCCGGGTCCAAGGCTAGGGCCAAAGGAAGGAAGAAGAAGGCCGCCACCAAACCTAGAGGAGGTGTTAGTAAGGTGGGAGGGAAGGGAAAGAAAAAGTTTGCGGTACCGGTAGTTGGCCAAGATGAGTGCTTCCATTGTCACAGGAAAGGGCAATGGAAGAAGGATTGCAAGGCGTGGAACGCCAAGAACCAGGAACCGAAGCAAGCTGTGGCTTCGACTTCAAGTGTGTTTGTAATTGAGAATTGTCTGTCGATCAACTCTACTTCCTGGGTATTGGATACCGGATCAGGATCTCATATTTGCAATTCATTGCAGGCACTGAGAAACCGTAGAGTGCTGAAGAAAGGTGATATGACCCTAAAGGTTGCTAACGGAGCTAGCGTGGGAGCTGCGTCCGTCGGGGATTATCACCTAGGATTGACGAGTGGACACATTTTGGTTTTACATAACTGTTTTTTTGTACCAAGCTTAACGTGTAATATCATATCAGTTTCCTTGTTATCAAATAAAGGTTATGATTTCACGTTTGTAAGAGATGTTGTTAACATCCACCTTAATCATAGTTTGATTGGGTCCGGTACACTAAATAACGGTATATATGTTTTAAACCAACTCCAAATTTTCAATGTCCAGAACACACTTAAAAGAAAGTCTCCAGATTTAAATAAAGCTTTCTTATGGCATTGTAGACTGGGTCACATCAATGAGAGAAGGTTGACTAAGTTGCATAGAGAAGGATATTTGGACTCGTTCGAATATCAAACTTATGACACTTGTCAATCTTGTCTCAAAGGAAAGATGACAAAGACTCCATTTACTGGACATGGAGTAAGAGCGAGCGAGCTCTTAGGACTCATACACAGCGATGTATGTGGTCCAATGTCTACACATGCAAGAGGTGGTTTTTCCTATTTCATTACTTTCACGGATGATTACTCAAGATACGGATTCATTTATCTGATGAAACATAAATCCGAGGCTTTTGAGAAATTCCGAGAGTATAAGAATGAAGTAGAAAACCAAACCGGCAAAAGTATCAAGACACTTAGATCTGATCAAGGTGGTGAATACTTGAGTGCCGAGTTCCTAGGTTACCTAAAAGAGAAAGGAATTCTCTCTCAGCTTACTCCTCCATACACTCCACAGCATAACGGTGTATCGGAGAGACGGAATCGAACCCTATTGGATATGGTACGATCCATGATGAGTAATGCTGAGTTACCGCGATCTTTCTGGGGTTATGCGCTAGAATCAGCGGCATATCTTTTGAACAGGGCTCCTACCAAGACTGTGCCTACCACTCCATATCAGATGTGGACTGGGAAGAAACCCCATCTTCAGCATATGAAGATTTAGGGATGTCCAGCTTTTATTAAAAAGCAGCATGTGGACAAGCTCGAGGCACGATCAGTAAAATGTATGTTTGTGGGATATCCAAAGAACTCCAAGGGATATTATTTCTATTACGCAGAGGAACAAAAGGTTTTTGTTTTTCGTAATGCCCATTTTCTATAACATCAATTTTTAGAAAAGGAAATAAGTGGGAGCGAAATAGAACTGGAAGAAATTCCAGAACCACAAGCTGCTACTGAAAGTTTGGTAGAACCGGAAGTTCAAGAAGAACAGGACATTCCCGCACCCCTCCGCAGGAGTAGTAGGCCGTCTCATCCGCCTGAGAGATACTACAGTCTTCTCATAGATGGGGATAGAGAGGATTGCATCATAGATGATGATGAACCTACTGACTTCCAGCAGGCCATCCAGAGCGGCGACTCGGTACGATGGCTAGATGCAATGCGGACCGAAATGGAGTCCATGTACACCAACAAAGTATGGACTTTGGACTTTGCTCCAGATGGGGTAAAACCCATAGGATGCAAATGGATCTTCAAGAAAAAGATTGGTGTAGATGGACAGGTGGAAACCTATAAGGCTAGACTTATTGCAAAGGGTTTTCGTCAAAGACCTGGTTTGGACTATGACGAAACTTTTTCTCCAGTGGCTATGCTCAAATCCATTCGGGTCCTTCTTGCTATTGCTGCCTTCCATGATTATGAAATCTGGCAGATGGACGTAAAGACGGCTTTTCTAAATGGAAATTTAGAAGAGTGCGTCTATATGGATCAGCCAGAGGGTTTCAATCAGAGTGGGAGCAGCGGGAAAGTATGCAAGCTGCTTAAGTCCATTTATGGACTAAAGCAGGCATCGCGGAGTTGGAACATCTGTTTTGATGAGACAGTCAATGAATATGACTTTATCAAAAATCCAGATGAACCGTGCATATATAGTAAAGTTGTAGCCAGAAGTGTCGTATTCCTCGTCTTGTACGTGGATGACATTCTATTGATAGGAAATGACATTCCTATGCTACAATCTGTCAAAGGATTCTTGTCACACAGGTTCTCCATGAAAGACCTGGGTGATGCCTCTTACATTCTGGGGATCCGGATCTATCGTGATAGATCCAAGAGGATGTTGGGACTTTCGCAGTCCAGGTATATCGACACTGTACTGAAAAGATTCAGTATGGAAGATTCTAAGCGCGGTAATCTACCGGCTTGTCACGGAATCACCCTCTCCAAAGAGATGTCTCCCAAGACTGATTTGGAAAGGGAACGCATGTCTGTTATACCCTACGCTTCTGCGGTAGGCTCTATAATGTATGCGATGTTGTGCACCAGACCAGATGTAGCTTACGCACTGAGCGTGGTAAGCCGGTATCAGTCAGACCCAGGGGAGAAGCACTGGATAGCAGTAAAGAACATTCTCAAGTACCTGAGAAGGACTAAGGAGATGTTCTTGGTTTACGGCGGAAAAGACCTCAGGTTGGAGGCCTTTGCTGATTCCGGCTTCCAGAGTGATAAGGACGATTCCAAGTCCATGTCGGGTTATGTCTTGACCCTCAATGGAGGGGCGGTGTGCTGGAAGAGCTCCAAGCAGGACACCGTTGCTGACTCGACGATGGAAGCGGAGTATATAGCTGCTTGCGATGCCGCAAAAGAAGCAGTCTGGATGAAGAAGTTCCTAACGGAACTTCAGGTGGTTCCTACCATAGTTGATCCAATACCTCTGTATTGCGACAACAACGGAGCTATAGCTTTAGCAAAGGAACCAAGGTCCCATCAGAAGTCCAGACATATCTTAAGGCGGTATCACCTGATCAGGGAGATCATTGATCGTCAGGAGATCGAGATTCGGAGAGTTGCTTCTGAAGAGAACATTGCTGATCCATTCACAAAGGCCCTACCTCAGATTCAGTTCGAGAGGCTACTTGAGATCATCGGTCTTCGATATGCCAATACATGGCCCTAGTGCAAGTGGGAGATTGTTAGTGTATATGCCCTAGGGGCCATTATTGTATCACACTAGTTTGTATATTACTTAATGGAAGCTTGGGATATTCACATGTATATAACAGTCTTGCTAAACATGGTAGTATGCTACTTGGTTTCTTCTATCTTAATATGTGAGTATACGTATTGATAGAGCTCTTAGGATCTTGCTTGACTACCGGCGTTGTGATGGCAGTCACACTAGTGGGGGCTGGGTAGTCTACAAGCACATCCTTATTCGGGTCCCTAGTCGTAGGATTATCGAGACAGGGCATCGATACTCCGGAGTAGACTAGTGTGTACGCTTCTCATCCCAGTTGGGGAGATGGTCTGTCCCACAGCCGTCAGTACGTCGTACTGGAGATAGTATGCAGGTGCTCGTTGGGTTACGGGTACACCGGACAGGACTCACAGGGAACTGTTTGTTGGTTTTATACCAGTCGTCAGTGAACAGTTCCCAGGTGACATGAGTACAGCATAGTCCGCAGACTTGACACTGCTACTTCGCCTCGAGTGTGTCCCACTGTTCTTAGATTACTACCCTACCACGGCTCAAAGAAGTCGTGCAAACAGGTAGCAGTTGGGTGCAGTCCCGAGCACTTGGAGGCAGTGGCGGTTAGACAAGATTCGTCTCTCCCGGTATTGGGGGTTGATATCGCGCTGTGTCAGAGAGCCATTACGCAAAGTCCCTGGCCAGGGCAAGCGAGATTTGCTGGTAGGTTCCAGTAGTTTCTCAGGGTGTAATGGGCTTCGCTCCGACATGACTTATACCGCTATTAGGGGACTGACGCTTGCCGCCCCCTAGGCCCGATATGCGATAGTCTTAGATGAACGGACCGGACTGTATGGAGATTGTCACATCAGACTCAGTAGGAGTTCGGATGGGTTTCCTCATCGGCCTTCTTATCGACATCTACCTGGGGACCGTTACGTACAGCTAGTGCTGCTTGCGGTCTGTGGTTAAACCCACTGCCAGCGTAGTAGTCGAGTCTCTAGAGTCCCACACAGAGAGTTTCCCTACTCCAGGCGAAACGATATAGAGGTCGTATGGTTTTACGACAAGGGTTCGGACGCATACGTGTGTTTACGCACGTACGACTTTCGGACAGTTTTTACCAGTCGGTTTTGGTTTAAGCCAGTTACTGGTATCCGGTTATTGGATTTATACAGTCTAAAGTTTTTCCGTATTTTTGCGGAAAGGAGGGGCGTTCTCGTAATTGCGTGAGAAGCTTCTAGAAGGTGGTGACTAAGGAGGTTTAGGTGGCATATACAATGAATGTGATTAGTGAGTCATATGGATGATTCATCCATGTCATTAATGCTTCATAATTGCTTAATGACTCATGGAGATGAATCACCACTAGATATTTATCAAGCATGGTTGTAAATCATTTTCTTTTCTTTTCTTGATAAAAAGAAATGCTTGATATATATTATGATAACTCATTATTCTCACTTGATTATTATGTTCATCTTCTCTCTCCTCAAGCTCTCCCTCTTCAAACCCTAATCCTCCCCTCTCATGTGTTGAGTACAAGGATTAGTTAGACTAATTAAACCATAACCCTCACTCTATATCACCTAGCTTCTTTGATTAGCACTTAAAGAAAGTTAGTTGCCTCAAGTTTAGAGGCTAAGCTTGGAGTAAAGCTCTCGGGTGGATCGTCTACTACTTCGAGAAGGCCGAGGAGGAGGTGGAGTTCGTAAAGACGAAGGACACGGTTCTTTAGGTATAATCCCTTTACATAGTAGTTGTTAACTTCTATGTTTGATGTTAGTTATCGTTTAGCTTCGATTCATGCGGTTAGTCGATGTTTAAGCAAAGAACAAGATCGTTTTTCATATTTCCGCCTCCCCGCAAGTCGTGGGGTGTTGTACATCGACTTACAGCTCCAATCCTTGGAATCATGCTCCGCTCTTTGGAATCATGCTCCGCTCTTCGGAATGATACTCCAATCCTTGGAATCATGCTCCGCTCTTCGGAATGATACTCCGATCCCCGGAATTATGCTCCGACTCTTCGTAATGATACTCCGACTCTGGAATTATGCTCCGCAAATCAGAATGATACTCCGATCCCCGGGAATCATGCTCTCCGAGGGATGCTCCGCCCCCGGAATGATGTTCTACCTCGAAGTCCAGCTTCAAGATCCATCAATTCCATGCACACAACTCAAATGTGCAGTGTGCATTTTGATGGGGGGCACTTTGTTGGGGTCAAAATTAGCACCCCGGTTGACCGAGTCAAAGTCAAGGTCAACTCTAAGCCAAGTGGGCCCATGCCCAGGTCGAGTCCGAACATGAAGCGGCCGACCCCCCATGCCAAAATGAAATCATGTAATAAATAGTTTTATGTAATTTTTTATGCATGAATGTAAGCAAAATGGGTATAAAGCCAAATTTTTGTAAGCCCATGGCTTATGTGCAAAAAAAAAATAGCATATGAGCCATGGGATGGGCAAAATGCTATTTTGTGAAGCCCAAGGGGCTACATGTAAATATGTAAGCCTATATAAGGCAACATGATGATGAATAAAAGAGAGACTTTTCATTCCCCCCCAAAAAAAATTAGGGCATGTGCCTCTTTCTCCTTCCTCAAGGTTCTAAAACCTTTTTCTTTCTCTTGAATTAAATCAAGAGTTTTACTCTTTCTTTTCCAAAACTAAATAGTTTTTCACCAAAAAACCCACAAAGGGGAATTTGGATCTTTCATAGATCTCAAAAAGATGAGATTTTTAAGTCTCACCCCCCTTCTCCAAGATCCGGCCAAACGACAGAAAGAAGAAGGAGACCCATCTCCAGAAACCCCACTTTGGGGAAGATCCAGGGTTCAAGGGGAGAAGCCCCTTCATCAGCTTCAAAATAGCATAGGAGTTTAACTCCTCATATACACACACACAAAAAAAATAATAATAAATAAATAAATAAAATAATAAGTGTTCCTTTCTGGGAGTACAACTCCCATTGCAGGGACCAAGCCCCTTTTGCCTCCCGAGCGCCCGCGTGCCTGGCACGTGAGGCGCTAGCGCCCTTGCGCTCAGAGCGCTAGCGCCCGAGCGCCCCCATGCCTGGCACGTGGGGCGCTAGCGCTCAAAGCGCCGGCATGCAAAGGTTCGAATCCTTTTACGAATCTGTGACTTGGTTCAAACTTTCAAGCTCAGAGCGCTAGCGCTCGAGCGTCCACGTGCCTGACACATGGGGCGCTAGCGCTCTTAAGCTCAGAGCGCTAGCGCCCGAGCGCCCACGTGCCTGGCACGTGGGGCGCTAGCGCTCAAAGCGTTGTCGCTCTTGCGCGCGCGCCCAAAGCGCTAGCGCCCGAGCGTCCATGTGCCTGGCACGTGGTGCGCTAGCACCCAAAACGCTGGCGCCCCCCGCGCTCAAAGCGCTAGCACCCAAAACGCTGGCGCTTTTTCCCACGCATCATTTGGATGCCCTTTTCCCCCATTTTTACACACACTCCACACTAAAAACACTGTCCCCCGTTAGAAAAATTTCTAACGGGGCGCTGTCTCGCATCCCGCAAGGGGGCTGCTAGCCTCCTTGACCCCCGCCCGCTATCCGGGTAGCGGAACGCCCGTAAAAACTCTGCGAGGCCCCCGATATATCCAAAACCCCTTCAAAACACAGCACTGCTCATTGAGTTCGCATGACCAGTTTAACCCGTCAATCGGAGGTTCCCTCGCTCCAAAGGCGAGCGGTAATTAACGGCAGCTTAGTCCGCGGATGCCGGAGATTCGGATCTTCACAATCAATAAACCCCAGCCTACCCTAGGCATGGGGAATCTGTAATGCGCCTGACAAGCGTACGCGTATTCCCATCTCATTGGGGTGACAAAAAACACCCTACACTAGTTTTCACAAAACTAATTAATGTGGATTACAAATATTGTATCACATATAATAAAAATCTAGACGATGTTAAACTTTTCGATTGATATATCACATACCCACAAATCACAGAGACATCAACAACTTAAGTCTCAATAAAAACATCCAGAAAGTGCCAAATATCAATATGGAGTAGCACAAGAAACACAACTCCCTAACTCACCAAAAGTGCGGAAGAACCGCGGCTAAACCCTAGGTTATGCCGCGGTTCCGCGGCCAATTGGTCGATTTGGGCCCTCGTATTTCTTGGGGCTCCATTAAATACCCTGCAAGAATTTCTGCATATTTTTTATCTCGAAAATTTCAACTTTTGAAAAAATGGGCAGAAACATATAATTTTCCGGGTTTCGAAGTTCGATCGAACACTTTAACGTCGTTTAGACCAAACCTAATATTCTAGCTTAGCTCTGATACCATGAAAGTTTGTCTTAGCACTACCACTAGGTTTAGACAAGTATCAAGTATGCAATTTTAAAAATCTAGAGTGCTAAGCTACACTAACCTAGAATCTAACTAGAAAATTAGGGTTTTCTAGACATGTAAACAAGTTTTACACTAAGTGAATAGAGAATACAATTTTTGTAGACTGGTCCTTCACTTCTATCGCTCCAAATAGTAGTCCCTAGAACTCTTCTTAGGCTCCACTTGGTGAAAGGAACGAGCTTGGTACGTCGTCTTCGAGGCCGAAGACGATCCACCTTGAAGTTTCTCTAACTCAAGCTATCTCTTCACTAATTAAAGAATTAGTGAAGCAAACAACCTAATCTAATGGGCTAGATGAGAGTAGGTTTGATGAAGTAGGAATTTTGCTCACTTTAGAAATTTATTTCTCTTTTTTATTTTCCAACTCAAGAAAATCTAGAGAGGAAGAAGATGAACTTGGGTGAAGAAAATATCTCAAGTAATGAATGAGAGAGTTAACTATGGGCTAAAGATAATGGTTGGATGATAAAATATCTAGAGTAAAACAAAATAACTGGGATGAGTCATGATTTCTACATGCTTCTACAAGCATCTAAGCCATGCTCATTTCCAACTCATTTCTAATTTTCCTCTTAATAAATAATCACTCTAATTATATTTATCCTTTGTGTGAGTATCATACACCCATATTCTGTGTATCATCCACCATGACAATAGTATTTTATACACACACACGCATAATTATATATAGCAAGAGAAGAAAATTATTAGTGAGCAAAACATTAGTTAATATATAAATATATCATATATAAATATATATTAAATTATTAAATCAACACTTGATTCAATAATCCAGTTATATCATATATAACCGACTAATATCATTTATATGTATATCAAATTATCAAATCAACACTTGATTCAATAACCCGGTCATATCACATATAACCGACAAATATTCAATACTACATTAAATCAACACTTGATTCAATAATCCGGTCATATCATATATAACTGGCCGGTATCAAATATATATATATATATACATATAACATATCATTGAATTAACACTTGATTCAACAATCTGGTTATATCACATATTACCTAACCGATATCAAATATCGCGAGATTAGAATACGGTATCACATACTCGTATTTAATCAAGCTCCCGCGTATATCACCATATGTGCCATACTTCGTTTCTCTTGAGCTAGGAAATCTCTGTGTGGGACTCTAAAGACTCGTCAATACGCCAGCAGTAGGTAATGATCATATCAGATACCCACAAGCCGTCAGCGGTACTAGCTGGACGTAACGGCTACCCATGTATTAAGCGAATAGAAGATCAAAAAGAAAGCTTGTCCAAACTCCCGCAAAACCTATAAGCAACACTTACCGTACAGTCCGGTCTCTTCGTATGATATGTCGCATATCGAGTTTAGGGGTGGAATCGTCAGACCCCAGTAACTTGATAATTCATGCCGATGTGTGGCCTATAACCGTTCGAGAAACTACTGATAACACTTACCAGTAGATCTCATCAGCCATGTCCAGGGAATTGTTGTTATAGCCAATCGATTATAGCGCAATATCAACTCCCTATACCGGGAGAGACGAAACCCCTCCTATCGCTCACTTCCTCCATGTGATTCGGGACTGTACCCAAAATCCACCTGTTTGCATAACTCCTTTGAGCCATGGTAGGGAGGAAATCAAAGCACAGTGGGAACCACACAAGACACTATCACGATCTTGGGTGTATAGACTAACCTGTACAAATGTCACCAGAGAACTGATATCTGACGATAGATATAGTACCAATTAGGAGTTCTCGGCGAGTCCTGTTCAGTGTACCCATCTCTAATGAGCACATGTGTACAATATTTGATGTCAAACATCAATGGTTGTGGGATCAACTATCGCCCCATATAGGGTCAAGAAACATACACCTTAGTCTACTCTGGAATATCGATACCCTGTCTCGATATCCTCTCGACTAGAAACTGTTAAAAGATGTGCTTGTGGACTACACAAGCCCCACTAGTATGATCTGCATCATAGTCCTGGTAGTCGAGCTAATATCCTAAGGGCTTTATCAAAATGTATCAGAGAGACAGTATAATTGTCACGACCCGAAAGTACGGAACATGACCGGCACTTAAACTACGAACGTCTCGAGGCGTACGTAATCTAAGTAAACCGAAAACCCAGAAATCCAAACCAAGAAAAGATGTAGAGTGCAGGAAAAACCAACTTAAAACAAGTAGTTTCAATAGCATAAGCCGAATTATGCGGTTTTTAAAAACGTCAAAAATTTCCTGAAAATTTCGGCAGAGTCTCCTTTGTAAATACCGGCCCCAAACAGGATACAACATGAATAGTATACAAAATAAAAAAAAAAAGGCATCCCCAAGCGGGAGCTAGCTCTTCGTCAATCGACGGCCATAACCACACAAGCAATATAATATACAACGCCAACGGCGAGGATCAAAACTCAAAAGGAAACTCAAAACCACAAGAAAACCACAGAAAAATAACGCGCGACTCTAAGGTCGAAGGAATAACATCACTGGTCTCTATCTCAAAGTAAATACATGTTTGGTTGATGGAACTTCTAGATACAACTGAATAATAATATACAATGTATAATGATGGGTACGATACAAATAAACCCACCTACTAGTAAGTCACCCGAACGAAACTGTACCCGCAAAGCCGTAAAGAAACCTGTACGGCGAAACCTGCAAGAAACTGGGGCACAACGGGGGTGAGTTGCCAACTCGTGAATAGAAAAACATCTACGAATAGAAATCGCATGTATGACGCAATCCTAGGTCATACGATCAATATATATAATTCTCAAATAAAACCAGCAGTCTATAACAATGACTAGGGTAAATATCTAATCCAGGTGTAATTCCATGTGCCCGTGCCAGTGCCTCAGGTAGCAATGTATCATATGAATGAGGTATGAATGCATGAAAACAGAATATATGTAAATGAAGAAACTGTTTTCATAAATTAGTGAGATTTCCTTTGTATTTTTAAAATGAGGTATCATAAATGAAATCAGCATCAACAGTGTCTAGCATCGACACAAAACATAAATCTCAATGTCTCAAAGCCTCAGGCTCCGGCTATCCGGACCGGCCTGTATCATCAAATCTCAGTACCTCAATATCTCGAAATCTCAATGTCTCAATCTCAATATCTAGGGCGCCGTTAGTCCAAACCGGCCCCTACCATCCATCTCAAGACCACGACGGTATCCTCCGGATATCCGACGCGTCGGATAAAATCACCGGTAGGTAGTCTCCCCCTGCCAGGCTCATCGTCATCACCACGAGCTTCTTGCCCCGGGGTACCTTACCGGGTCCACCATGTACCCAAAACGGTTCATCCAACTCCTCGAATCGGGTTTCGAAATCCATCAGCAAACTCATGGTGGACGACTCATACATCATGGGAAAACCGCACTTTTTATTTTAAAAGAGAGAAAAGGTTTATTTATGTTTTTGCGGTTTTCCTCCAAATCCAAGAAATCTCATGAAATCCGAATCCAAGTCATCAATAGCATGTAAACAGTGAATATAGGCATGAGAATCCATGAATGCGACACAACAGTGAATAATAACATGCATGAAGTAGTAGACAATAACTACAATGTCTAACTAGCATATAAGGCAAGTACACTAATATCATGTCTAAACTATTAGCTAACAAGCTATGTCAAATGAAATAGTATTTTCTAAAGTGTTCGTGACATGGCAATTACCGATGAAGATGTGTGTGAGCCGGCAAGTAAGTGTACGTGGTACATACGCGTCATCGGTAATGGTGCTGGTGTCCTAACAGCATGATATTAATAATAGGAGTATGAAACATAATATAAGCATGTGATGCGAAGCGAACCACAATAATGAGCGGGAGCTGAATACTAGACGCAACTATAACTAATCTGCATTAATCTAATATAAGTCTTACAAATGGTGCCTTTTGAAATAACATGAATCATGGGGTTTTGAAAATAGGGGCTACGGTGTTTTTATGAAAAGATACGTCTTTTGAAATATCCGTAGGATCCCTTGGGCTGTCTTTTAAAATACCCACGATTCGTTAGTTTTTGAAATAGGTAAGAATCGAATCTAATCTAACAACTAAACTAAACTAAAGGGCTAAGCTAACAAGCTGGACTACAGGTAAGGAAACCGCCTGACATCTGAGTCGATACATATACATACATGTATATATATTAGTCGGTGATCCCGCCTCAATAATATCATATCCGATACCATATCTATAATCAGACATCCCAAGTCAAGAGTGCGGATCAATCATCAAAATATAGCTCGTACGTAAATCCGTCGTACGGCATCCCCAAATCTGGGTACGGGTTAATATCACATTCATCATATTATTCATTTGGTATCCTCTTTATCAAATATCATGATCGGGGTACTGATCTACGTCTAGTACAATACTGATACCGCCTAATGTATGCATGCACGTGTGTGAAACACTACGTCAAGGACCCGCTACAACGTCATGTCGTATCTCAAATACGAACCATGCTATATCACCGATCTCACGGCCTCAAATCAAATCTCATCGACTCATCATAAATCTCAAGTATTATCATCATTATCCATGCATGCGTATATGAATGTACATATGCATAGTCCCATACCCACGCATATATACATGTATACACATCCCAATCTGCGCACAAGAAAGTAAAGTATGCAAGTCTGTGTGTGCGTATGTGGGTATAACAACTACTCTAGGGTTTCGCAACTAACCCAAAGCTAATCCATGAACACATAATCATAACATGAATAAACATTCTCGTATCATAAAACACCTATATAAACATATATATATAAGCTACACTACGGACTGCGGGGGTGCTATACGCCATCCACCCGACTTCTTCCCGTATATATAAATCTACTCACCTGGTCCTCGCTCGCCGGTGCCGACGTCGCCATGCGCTTGCTTGTCGTCTCGAGGTCCACATGGGGGTACCTACATATCACAACGTATCGTATCGTATTAAAATCCGACTCATGACCAAAACGACACACGAATTCCACATAGGTCAAAACCTATGGTTGCTTTCACAAATCAACCCAAAAACTCTCGACGTCGGTGTACAAACGCCAGACCATCGAGAAAAACCTAAATACACTCATTTTCACATTCATAAACACTAATTTTAATATAAAATAGGTTAAAACTCACAAAAACCCCAATTTCATTTAAAAAGTCATTTTTCCGAAAATCTAGCAAGCACAATTCGCCGTTTTAGTACAAAACTCGATGTATAAACGAATCTAGCGGTCACAATATTCACTAAATATTTTAATTAAGTCATAAAAACAATTCCCATAATTTAATCTCATTAATTTCCATAAACGTTAAAATTCTAGTTTACAAAATACCTAAATTTTAACAATTTTATAGCAAAAATGAACAAACTACAATCTAGCTTGGATTTTCATGAACTAAAAGCATTAAACCACTCAATATAATCTTTATAATGACATGAAACCTAAATTTGAATTTTATCTCATAAGAATATAATTATTTAAAAAACCTAGTTTACCAATTATATAATTATCACTTTTAAATCAACAAATATGCAAACTAGCAACTTAAATTGGATTTAGCATAACATTAATATGTCAATTATATCACATAAACTAAATCTCACAACACAAAATACCAATTTGAAATCAAACCCCTCTCTTGAATTTTAAATCATGCACCTAGAACTAATTAAAAACCTAATTAAACAATTAATTAAGCTAACCTAAGCAATTAACAACACATTAAGCAAAAATGTTAGAATTTATACCCAAATAATTTGAAGATCCCACAAGCACACTTAGCCTCCCAAATTGATATCTAAATCTCTAGATCCATGCTATGGTAGCCAAGGGAAAATGGATAGGAGGTGGATTTTGATTTTGATTTTTGCTTGATTTTTTGTGGATTTTTCAAGCATTTTGATGAACTTTTTTAAATAGAAGGAGATGAAGAATGAAGGGGCTGTTGTGGGTTCAGATTTTGGCCAGAATTGGTGGGGATTGGGTGAGGGAGGAGAGAGAGTGAGGTGGTCAAAGTGCACTCTAATTCTATCATTTTCTACTCTTTTCTTTTTCTTTTCTTTTGAAAAAAGAAGTGATTGGAGAGAGGGAGAGGGGGAGGGCTGTCATGGTGGGGCCGGCCACATGGGGAGAGGGTGAGGTGTGGATATGTGGATTAGGAAAAAGATAAATGCTAAACCCCAATTCCCATTAACACTAATTTCACCGAAAAAAGCCTTTTTCTTCGATATTTTCTAAACCGTTTTGGCAAACGATTTCGTTTCAAAAACCACATGATAAAATTTTATTTAATGTTTTATGATGCACAAAATTTGTTTCAACTCATTCCAATTTGTAATTTTCCCTAATTAAATGTATTAGTGACGGTTTAAAATAATAATAAAATAATTTTTTTTCAGAAAATTTGAAATTTCACCTGTGGCTCAATAAACACCAAATACTAGCAATTACATACCTCGAATATTTATATTTAATTTTTATAATAAGATATTTGTACTTTGAGTTTTTACAGAAAACCCCCTTATTTTACCGATTTTTCGAAATTTCACCGAAACGATTTTCAAAACGTTACAATAATAATACCAGTGTACATGTTAAGATAAAGAGCAATCAGATAGTATACTATCATGTCGAGTAAGAAAGTCCTATATATATGTCCAAGCATCCACTATCATACAATAATGGACTCTAGGACATCCATATTCCTAAGAAAACCTGTCCAAACAGTTTTAGTTAGGTTTATGTCCACAAAAAAGTCTAAACAATCGGATGGGTTCGGTCGGGTGCCCGACCCAAGCAATTATTTTTCTTGTCGCAAGATGGTACGGATATAAACAAGTACCACATATGTATCGGGCAATGGTAAACGGATTCGAATAAGAACACGGATAAGTATTGGAATTAAAATTTCTATCCTTATTTAGTGAAAGCCGTATATGTATATGAAACGAACATTGGGAAAAATTCCTTAACTAAGTCAAAAATTACTATTTTTAATCTCAGATTTAGATACGGAACGGATATAAATGTTATCATGTCCGTATCCGGTGGTTATTGACAGATACAATCCATATCAGATAAAAATAGGCTACAAGCATGGAGTCGGCTCGGATTTTTGCTACAATTGAATCATAATATATGATGCATGTATGGTAAATATAGATGGGGCCAATTTCCTCTAAGGCAAGTTCTATTCCGGAAGGGGTTGATTTCGGAAAGGTCAAAAAAATGGGCCCACAAAATTAAAACGTGAGGGTTGCCATGAATAATGATTATGGGTTTGATAGAAGACCTACCCACAATCACTAAATTTTGGCCATGGGAACCCATTTCTCCATTTATTATTGGAAAACAAACGAACACATTCTCACTAGGTAAGGCTGAGAGAAAAGTGCAATAAAAATTAGCAACCTGTGGGTCCAGGGTTTTAATTGCAAAAAACCCCGGAACCAGGGTCACTGCAGCCCTCTCAACCCTCCTTGTATATATATAACTATTGTTTTTCTATTTACAATCTTAAATGCGAGAGGCCGCCGTTCCTTTTGTGGGTAAGATCCTGTAAAATTCTAATTTCACATTTTTAGATAGAAGTTGATTAGTAGTTGTCCATGGTGTGAAATACAGACAGTTGAGATTTGATAAGAAAGAAAGAATATCTATAAAATAAAGGCTCGCTTGGTACATGAAATTTTATTCATCTTTTCCAATTGCCTTCATAATCTTAGGAAAAATTTGACAAACCATATGCTTGATTTCAAATATTTTGTAAGAAGAATTTTTTTATGTCTTGCAATATTAGAGCATAGCCTATGGTAAGGTTGAAATGTCTTGAGATTAAAAAAAAAAAGAGAAAGAAAAATAAGTTGAGATGTCTTAAGATGAAAAATAAAAATAAATTGAGATTGTCCCAAGAACCGAAAGGAATATGTGGATACCTACAATATATACAAGGATATATAGAATTTTCTTGGAATTTATTCCCCTTATAAATCCCGAAAGTAATATTCCCTCTATTAACAGAATCCTAGCAAGTAAAAGAATGTAGAGAGCATCATATGTTAAATTTCTAATAAAGAAGCATTTTTCTTATTTGTAATCTCATGCAATATTAGCTAATTTATGAGAGTAAAATGTTGTTTGTTTGTTTTTGAATAAAATAAATTTTTTATATTAATATTTCATAAGTTCTTTACTATTTCATAGCTTTAGTAAAATATAAGAAGGGAAAACCGAGAAGATTATGAAATTATGAATATATTACACCAAGATACCCTTGACGGTTGTGGTTTTTCACTAAAATACCTTAAAGTTTTTGGAGTGGAAATAGTGTTATGTTGGATAAACGATTTAAAAGGTGGAGTATTTATCATGTTTTTGCAAGTGCTATGTAGAGTGATGACACAAACTTATAAATTAGGCAACCCTAAGATGAACTCTCGTACCATTGAATCATCAATCTGATTACATACCTACACTTGCAGGGGTGAACATCAAAGCCGTGCACATCTTGCATCACAACCTGGGCGCACTCCAGAGTGGCGCACGCTGAACCTCTGGCCTCACTCTTGCTGATTGTGGCAGGACGGGGAATGCCGCCATAGAGCGCCGACTCTTGCACCACCACTTCCTCCTCATGGTCGCCGCCCATCGGTTGGTTATCAGGCGTAGGCTGCATTTGCATGGTGTAGTTCATCGTGTCGAGGTCCTCCCACGAAAGACTCATATATCACCCGCTCGACGTCTTTCTTGTGAATTTCACCATCGCTACCTTCTTCGGTGGGTTTTGCGGCTGCAGCGGGTTCATTGTTTTGCTGTTAGATACAAGGGGAAATAATGGCAGCTAGT
Source organism: Agapanthus africanus (assembly GCA_030015575.1). Classification (NCBI taxonomy): domain Eukaryota; kingdom Viridiplantae; phylum Streptophyta; class Magnoliopsida; order Asparagales; family Amaryllidaceae; genus Agapanthus; species Agapanthus africanus. Next base: position 727,888,435 of record CM057342.1, on the reverse strand, counting down.
TTTGATCTGATGATAAAATGTTAGATTTGAAAATCACAGGCTTTAACCCACAAGTTTAACAATATTTTTCCCCTTGAAAAGCAGGAAACATTTTTTAACTTGAAAATCATAGACTTTAGCCCACAAGTTTAACAATATTAGTTTCCTTAGCGTACATTTTCCATACCGCCCTTCAACTCTTTTTCCAAATTCTTTTTTCTTCTATAAATTTTTTTCTCCGGACTTATTTACTCCTGATCTCCGATTCAAAACACCACTTACCCTCCTCTTCTCTCGTGAGAATGAAACATGGATTCTAGGGAGAATGTAATTAGAAAAGATGAAGTAGAGGTAGAAGAAGAAGAAAATAAAATAATTAGGTTGTTCCCTCAAATTTATCAGAAAGGTATTTTTGATACAAAAAATGTCTTATAGTTGGAAATGCTAACACCGTTTTGAGGGGATATTGTAGTTTTTTTGCAAGTATAGAGGTTTCCTGTATATTAGACGAAATAAGGAGATTTCCTGCATTTTAACGGTATTATTTTTAATAAACTATAAATGCTAGATTAGAGGAAATATAGCTAAGCCCCAATAGCAAGAAACGCACTCACAACTTTTTTAACATGCATTTTGCCTACTTAACTTTAATTTATTCACGAAATGTTCTTCATTTCAATATTTGATTAAAAAATATCATTTTTTCTCCCTTTCTTATTTCATTTAAATATGGCTAAATTTTAACTTGCTACCATGGATTTTGGATATTTTCCACGAACGGTCATACCAAACTTTTAAAATGATAGATTGCTGTCATGAACTTTCTGAGCATCACAAAACTACCATAACGGTGTTAATAGAAAATTAGAAAATGACCATTCTACACTTTTATATAAATCAACCAAAAAAAAGGATTTAGCTTTTTTTCTAGAATCTAATTCATTATTTGGTTAAAAGATACTACTCTTTTATATAAATTCACAAAAGTTTCCCAAAAAAAAGTTAATTCATTATTTTTTGTTAATTTATATAAAATGACAGTTTAGTCGTTCCTAATTTTCTGTTAACGCCGTTATGGTTGTTTTATGATACTCTGAAAATTAATAGTAGCAATCCATTATCTTAAAAGTTCAGGTTACCATTTATAGAAAATGCCCAAAGTTGATGGTAGCAAATTGAAATTTAGTTTTTAAATATCTATACTCTAATTCAAATGGAGTTGGTTAGATTCACAATTCTCCATTATTTGAAAACAATGAAAAAATGAGAAAATTTCTCTATTCTTAAGATGTCCACATCGTCAAGAAAGAACAATACCACAATAAAATATTGTTCATTTGAATTCTAAAAATTCAATCCCTAATAAGATAAGATAAAAGAACTTTCTATACAAAGATTTATCCTATCATATATTAATTCAACTTTCTAGATTTCTACTAAAGTTGCCTTTTTGCTTGAATGACTTTCTTATTTAAAGTTATTCAATGCACATCCACTAAAATATGTAGTATTTTCTTTTTAGAAGTTTCTATAACCTTGCATTTTTATTTTGAATTTTTAAAATTATTTTTTAATAATTTTTTGCAATATATTTGATAACTTAAACATTCAAATTTATATTTTTTCTGAAAAACCTAACTGAAAGAATTTTGAAGGAACCATTAATTTAATTAACAGTCTGATAATATCGCTTCATAATTTTGTTACAATTACCATAGAATGAACTAATACGCTGCAATGGACATGGAGAAAACTAGTTTAATTGAAAGTCATTTGAAACAACTTCAAGTTTGGCGGTGTTTTTTGGGGTTTTGGGGTGGTGGGGGTGGGGGGGGTGGTGGTGGGGGTGGGGGGTTTGAGCTTTTTATGAAGTTAGGGTATCTCCTATAATTAGGGGTGTAACCGAGCCGAGCTTGAACGAGAGACCCTTGTCCAGGCTCGGTTCAGCTTAGTTTATGCTAGCTCAAGTTCGGCTCGAATTCGTCTTGAGCTGAGCGGATCCGGCTCATGTTCAACTTGTTAGCTCACCGAGATTTAAACGAGCCAAAATCGAGTTTGGATGCATTTTCTATTAGGCGATCTCTAAAAGAAAAACGACAAAGAAGCGTTTGGTGGAGGCTAAAGATAGGTCAATGACCATTACAGAGGTTTTAAAAGAAAACATAAAAGTATTTTGTAATAAGCTGGGGACAACAATCATAGAGCGTAAGACCCATGACTTTGAGATATTGAAAGATTAAAAAAAAAATTAACATTTAGAGCATGGAATTAGTTTGAGTGCTGGGTTTAATATTCGCCTCAACTGTATTTTATATATTGTCTCTTAATTGAATAAGTGTCCTGAGATTGTATAGAATTGCTCTATTATATATTACTGTTTTTTTTTCAAACTGTGTAACCGAACCGAACTCGAGTCAATACCGAATGAGCCTGGCCGAGCTCAAGTTCGGCTCGTTTAATAAACGAGCTAGGCTTTCTGGCTCATGTTCGGCTCATTATTAAATGAACGAAACCTGAACGAGGTGATAGCGGGCTGAATCCTAATCGAACCTAGCTGGTTCAATTACCACTGTAGCCAACTATAACGGAAGAGCGGTAATTTTGTCAACAAAACCTCTTCCGAGTTCTGGACCATTCAGTAACCGATTCGGTTCAGGATTGGCTCAAATGGACGGCCACAATAGTCCTTCGATCATCGCAGATCGAAACGAACGGTCAAGATTAATCAGCTTCCCCTGCTCTCCTCTTTATTTCAACTCTTTCACCAAGAAACCCCAGAGGACGATTTTCTCCTTGGCGAAAAAAAGGTGACTCTTTTATTTATCCCTAAAATTCTTCAATTTTCTCTTAATTATTCGTTTGATTTATAATCAGTTGATTAATTTAGCAATTATAGATTCAATTGGTCATGGTTTAGATTCGTTATGTGGCACATTTGGTATTAGTTTAGGCGATAGACCCAGATAGGGTTTTCGAATTTTTCAATTTGTTTTCTTTAAATTCGATTCTATTGCTTTTTTTTTTGATGTTTTTGTTTGTGGCTACCTTTAGGTGGTCCCTTCAATTTCGCTGAAATCCTACGGCTCAAAATCCAGTTATGGGGATCGGATCAGTTCTTGTTTCAAGGCTTGCGAGATCCAAAGCCCTAGCTTCTTCTGCGCTCTCCTCCTCTTTCAATCAGGTGTGTTTCCATTCTCTTATTACTCTTTGTTTTCAAGGATTTATATCTAGATCTGTGATTTTTTTCTTTAATTTTTAGCTGGGTGTGATCAATTTCGTATCTTTTTGGTTTTTCTCATAGAAAGTTTGAATCTTTTTTGTGAGGTTGAGTTGGGTTGATTAATGGGTTACTTTGGTAGATATCAAAGTTTTTTTAGAGGGTTTGTGGTGTATGACTGCAAAACTGTGGAATTACCATTGCTCATGTGTTCTCATGGAGCTGAGAATCACAAAGCTCCAAATGGTTGCTTGCAACTGTAATATTTGTCAAAATTTTTTATTTTTGAATTTTTATAGTTTTTTAATTGCTATTTATGTCATTTATTAAGCGCAGTCTTTATGAGAAATTAATGGATTGAGGAATTGCAATTCATAGAAAAGCTTGATTTGCATGAAATAGTCAACTAGAGTTAATCACCTGTTGTTTTTGTTTTTGCCCTCTCAAGTTCTGTAATTGAAAATTTTTGGATTTCTATTTCATATGTGATTACATGAGAATAGCTATGTATCACCCGTTCGGATGCAGATACGGAACACAATACGAGTCATATTCGAGGATCCATAATTTAAAAAAAAAAATTAAGGATACGCTGAGTTTTTGTTGTATAGAATATTATACGAGTGTTATTAAAGATTATTATATCAGCAAATGTAAAATAAAAGTCCAAATATTTATTGTTTTTTGTGTGCAAATAGTTGACGTTATAGTCGGACATATATGGTCTCTACATCAAATAATACATAATATCAGTTTTGGAACGTGCCAATAAGAGTTACGGTAGCATTCTAGACGAATTTCGAAAGAATCCGACATGGAGATGTATCCGATACGAGTCCCGATATGGATACGTCTTCACCACAAGGAATCCATGCTGCATAGGAAAATAGTTTGTTCACAGAATATGGCTATGTTTATGTGATTGCTTCGCTGAAAAACCACATATGGTCTCACTTCATTAGCTGCTTCTGTCTCATCGCTGAATTTTGCATTTGTAGGCTTCTTATCATCAACTGAATGGGTCCCATGGAACCCCTCTATCATCTCAGAGAAGGATGCCTGCATTAAGAGCATTCAGGTAAACTTATCAGGTTCTTATTATCTTGCCTCGGGTGTTATTTTTAAGACAATGTTTCGTTTCAGCTCACAACCATTTGGGAATGATGTTAATGGGACTGGCCTGGGTACTACAAATTCACGTGGAGCAGCGATGCAAGGCATCGTATGTATCTACTTCCATTTCAGCCGCCATAATAATTTGTAGCAAGATCATGCATTATTGTCCTAGAAATAGAGGCAAAATTATCTTGCATGAATGAGTTCACCTGACAATTTTGCTGATTATATGTTGAGACAAAGCTCGAGCAGATAGAGATTCACTTGCATATATATAGTTTTTTTCCGATATACACCGAGACTACAGATACGACTTCTGGAGATAAAAATTCTTTTGTTTCTTCTGTATATGTTCAATTTGATCTTTATGCATGTTAGGTGTGCAAAAATTTCTTTGGCAAAAAAAAAACACTGTTAATTTATTTCCTAGCTCAAAAGTTGCTTAAGTTCTTTTATTTTTTCTTCCTTTTTTATATTGCGCTTTGTTATATTTGAATTTGTTTATTATAACTTCTGTATGTTTGCTTATCGAATAGCATAAATTTTTTTACAGACCCCAAATGTTGAAGGAGCAAGAAGCCCTCCATCCGTAGGAGCTGTTAACCCACCGAGGGGCCGAGTTATAGTCAACAACCTCATTGACAACCTCATCAAGGAAGATGAGCAATTGTCACGGAGAAACAAAAATGATTATGTCCACGTCACACTTTTAAATAAGAAGGTCTTTGTCACCGTGACAGATGCACAGGGGAATAGGAAGACCGGAGCCTCCACAGGTTCCTTGGAGGAAAGGAAAGGTCGGACTCGTCTTACTCGGTATGCTGCTGATGCAATTGCAGAACAGGTGGGGCGATCCTCCAGAAGGATTGGTGTGAAGTCGGTTGTGATGAAAGTGAAAGGATATACCTTTTTCACGAAAAAGAGGAAGACGATCTTCGCCTGGAGAGATGGTTTCCGAGGTGAAGGAGTGGGAGCGAGGTCTCGAATCGTGTCTCTCCATGATGTGACCCAACTTCCCCACAACGGATGCCGACTCCCCAAAAGACGTCGTGTTTAGAGTATTTTATCTACGATGTGACCCAACTTCCCCATAACTGGCACCGACTTGATGGGTTCTTCGGCAGCATGTCTAGGGTTCCAAAAGTTCATGAAATCATCTGAATCAATCTGATTATTTTTAAGTCCTACAGCTTTTGTGCTGCTCTTTAATGCAACTTATGTGAACTTGTAGTGGTGCAAATTAATACAGTTTAAGGTTTTCTTAATGTTGTATGCAACTTTTGAAGCTCCCTCTTTTTAATCCTTGAGGAATGTCCCCCCCTACTCATGAGTAATTTGGAGGTTCTTGGAGGTCGAAAATGTTAGGGTTATGCCTTGTATCCCTAACATCGGCTGATCGGATCATGAGTCTGAATTGGACTCGTTCCTATTGGGTAAGACCATCTGTCGATGTAGACACGCATCCATAGATGATGAGTAATGTTACAATCGTCTCACAGTATAGTATACACTGCGCTGTAATCTTTTCAGGGTTTTAGAGTGAAAACCGGGTTTTAGAGTGAAAACCAATCGAGATTTGCGTCCCTTTAACGCAAGTCAGGTTTGGATGAACTACCTAAATCATCTAGTTTTGTTCTTTTTTATGCCCATTTTTCGAACAAAGAAGACAAATGTAACATTTTGAAAATCTATTTATTTACTTAAAAAGTTTTGTTAATGAAGTGAACTTGTTAAATATGAGAACAATTAATTAATTGAATTTTTATAAATTAGTGATATTAAGTTTTATTAACTAGATGGTTTTTAATTAAATTGGTGTTCTTTTAAAGCAGTAAGTGCACATACATATACATATATTGGTCAAGTCTTTTACTAAAAAAAATTAGGTTAAGGTTTAATTAAACATACTTTATTTCTCATGGCAGCTTAAACCTCTTTTCCTTATCTTTTATTTCTTTTTCTATGTTATATATATTTAAATTTTTAAAGAGAGGGAGACATGGAGGGTATGGCTTGGTTTTATTTTAAACAAATGAGGGTATGGCTTGGTTTTATTTTAAACAAATGAATATGGGACGAGAGCATGGGTTTTATTTAAAAAAAAAAGGAATAGGAGAGAGAGGGATATGATTGAGCCATAACCATTTCCACCCTCATCCTCATCTATTCTTCCTCTCCTCCTTCTATTCCTCTCCTTAAATTTTCCTAACTCCAAACCTCACACACATAAATACAAATCACTCCACAACCATGAAGCTTCCATCAAGATAATCCAAAATTTTCACCTTACTTTTGATGTGTGGGTCAAGCCTCCACTTAGAAGTATTTTGCAAGCTTATTACTTCTCCTAATCCTCACGAAGAGGTATATTATACTATCTTTAGTTAAGTTTTTTCAATTACCTGCCATGAAAACACTAATTGTTTAGTTAAGGTCAAGTTCTATTAAGTTTGGGCTGGAAAAATCAGTAACACGTCTAGGGTTTTGAATTTTTTTGACGACTCTCAGTTGATAATTAGCTAAAGTTTATAACTACAAAGTTGTATAAAATTGGATTATTTTTCAGCAAAAATTTTTTGGTTAAGTTTTACTGTAAAATGAATTTTATACGAATTTTTAAAGGAAAGATATCCAAACTGAAAATTTTATTTCCAGCGGCTGCTTTTCACTCAAATTGTAACAATTTTCTTAATTTTTCCATTAACAATTTGGAAAATATGAAAATTGTAGCTTGTAGATGATTTTGTGTAGATATCTCCAGAATTTTTATTTACCTTATTCACTTTACAAAATTTGTAGATATCAAATTTTTAGTTAAAGGTTGTTTTTCTGGTAATTCAAAATATTCAGATACATGTTTTAAGCTTGCATTTTAATTCCTGTCTTATACTCAAAATATGGAAAAGATACTTTTGGATATCAAAATTAACTCATTTATCTATATGTAAAATTTTAGTTTGAATCCAAATATTGTGTTTACTATTTTTGGCGATTTTTCAAAATGAGCGTAAAAACATACGCTTTTTGAACTTGTATTTTCACATAATATGCATCCGCGACACGATATTTTCAGGTTAAAACGTCAATAACGGGGGTAGTCTTATGCAAGTGAGACATGACTTGTGGCCTTAGTTTCTAACCTATGAACGTTAGTTCTTTATATATCGTTTCGGTTTCGATCCTTACACGATAATTTATGGTTTCGATGTTAGGTTCGAGTGTGGAGACCTCCGAGTCGGCAACGAGGGGCTAGAAGGTCATAGGATATGACTAGCTCGATTAGCCATTGATGGGTAGATCTATATCTATGGAGAAAGTCGGATGGATGGCATATAGTGCCCTCGCAATCTATCCAAGTAGAATATATGTTATATAGGATATTCATAGATTTTATTCATATAACTCGTATACTTATGTTATATCTTTGTAGTTAGTTTATAATTCATAACCAGTAGGCTATAAAGGCATGTACATATATGATTATCGTTATATTCCATATGTGACTAGATGTCCGTACTATATTGAGTGGATGGTTGACATCGTACGATAGAGCTTCCGTATGGGATGTGATGAGGATAGATTGCCGATTGCGGCTTATGTTTATTTGACTCGTGGAGTCTTCCTAAATTCCGATTGGGACTTTATGATATGTTTAGAGCTATACTTATTTTTAAAAACCAAAGATTCGTTACGTACTTTTAAATGATAATATCAGGGGTGCATTGCAAATTTTCAAATGATATCTATTTCAAAAATATCGTAGCCTCCTTATTTTCAAAATAACGTATCGTTCTATTTTAAACTATAACTGTATAACTCATACGTAGTTAGATATTTTAACGCTTGTTCATGTTACGATTACCTTATTCTGCATACGTTCGCGCTTCGAGTTCTTTATTATATACGCTACGTTTATATCATTGGTTCTAATTAGCTTCGTATGCCAATTTGCAATTGCCATACTTATAGAAATATACTGATAGAATACTGCACAACTATCAATGATTGCTATGTTGCGCATATCACATACGCGCATGTTACACAACACATCATTGATACTGCCATGACACTGTAGGACTGCTATACCACGTTATATCCATGTTGATCTCAATACGGTTTATTATGACTTCGCTATATATACGGGATTGATTGGTATTTATATATATGCTGTTGATGAGGATTGAGAGCTATTCTTGTGCGAACATATTGATAGAACATTTGCACAACTACTAATGATTGCCATACTGCACGATCACAAACGCATATGTTACACTACATATCATTAGTATTGTCGTAACACAGTAGAAACTGTCATATTTGTTTTTGTGTTGATTATATATGCTAGAGTGCATAATACTTGATGATTTTGATATACGAATATCATTGCCATGGATATTTGTGTAACGACTCTGAATTTACTGTATGAAATTTTCCAGTTTAATGTACAGAAATGAGTTTTACAGCTCGAGTTGGAATTATAAGTTAATTTTGTTATATAACAGTAAGAAACGATTTATAGCTCACTGGTAAAATCTTGCACCGCTGTGACATAGCCCATGTGTTCGATTCCCATCAGACACAATATTTTTTTCTGATTTTTCTTTTTAACTTTTTGGAAGCCCAAAAGTTTACACGTGCGATACACAGAAAAATGAAAAGTCAAAAAAATCAAACATGTGGAAAATGGAGTAAACATTGAGATATATACGTGGCATAAATGTAGAGCCCCAAAGCCCTAGATCGGCCGGCGGAAACCCCATAATGGCCGGCGCCAACGGTCTGGATTTTCCGAAAGAGCCTCGTGCTCTGCACACTTGTCTTTTCACCTACCCCTAACTCCTCTGCACTGTTTGATTTTCCTGCAATCAAACAGAGACCCTTCATTTCACAATTAAACCATATTTTAATTCACCATTTTAATTCCCAAACCTTAATCTTACACTATAAATTCCGTCCCACACTTTGGCTCAATATCATTCTGAAAATTCAAGCCAAAACTCTCAAAAATTTTCTAAGTACAAATGGAGTAAATAGGAGTTAGCAAGTGGTCAACTTCCGACGAAGAATCGAAGCAACATTCGGAGCTCCCGCGACACCACGACAACACTCTCCTCTTCTTCTACCCTTTCTTAACATAATCAACTAGTAAGTCCCTCTCAATATCTCTTCTTCTTCTTTGAAATTCCATTTCAAAACGTATATCGGTAAGTGGAGTTAATCCCGATATCCTTTTCAAAACCCTAGAAAACTCCTTCTCTTTAATACTTTGTTCCATCTAACTTATATACATCACTTGTAACATTAAACTATAATGTTTAGAATCAAATTTCATCAAAATTCTCATGTAAAATAACTTAATTTAACATTTTCATTAAAACACCATGAACTTTGATATCGCTCCTTTTAGTTTTGTTAAAACCTTAGTTTTAGGAAAAACTGCATGGGGTAGCGACCTACCCCTCACGTACACTCTTGTTTCATAGAATGATACCTTTTTTGTATGAATTTTTGGTACGAAGAAAATATTACATTAAAATACCACTTACTTTAAAAACCGGTTTTCTTTTAAAACATTATTTCGATTCCTTTGCGATTATACCTCTACAACGCTCTTTAGGGGACCCGCTAATGGATGGTGCGGATTATCACACATTCTTGGGCTAGTAGAGCGAGATGCAGACTTCCTCACGGAGCATCGATCTCGAAAGGTTTTAAATACGGTTTTTAAGAAAAACGAATTTTCTAAATAAATAAAGAAATTTAATTTTTAATAATTATATAAAAATTACAAATGCTTATTTTCAAAATATAATAAACTTATTTTCTAAAAATGAAAGAATAATAAGATTCAATAAAATACCATCAAGTTATCAAAAGACAACCCTTTTCAATAAAATACCATGAACTTCTAGAAGTTAATTGTTTATCACTAAAATACCTCAAATCCTTAAAACTTGTAAATTCCCAGTTCCGTAAATAAAAAATCTCCCCTTGAATATTTCCAAAATTTTCTTTACAATTTTGTGTATGAATTTAGAATGCTTGTGTTTATTTTAATTCTCAAAATTTAATTTTTCCTAAACAAATAAACCCCTTACCCCAAGCCCAGCCCATTCCTAACCCTTACCCATGCTCGACCCGGCCCCGTGCCTAAACCCGACCCGCCTCCCTTCTTCCCCACTCCCTCATATTTTCCCGCTCCTTTTTCACTGCGCCTCCACGTCGTCGCCGCTCATCCCATGCCCCGTTCCTCGTCGCCCCACGTCCCCACTCCTCGATCACGATCTCGCGCGCGCCTACTCACCTCTCTCGACCTCGTCTCTCTCTCTCTCTCTCTCTCTCTCTCTCCTCCATACAAAACCGAGCCATCATCTCCACTGCCTCTCTTTTACTGCACCACTACACACCCCACCGCCATCACCTCTAATACCCTCCCTAACTCCATCGCCGACCCCTTACCTTCAACCACCGCAGCCACTACGATCTCCTCCCCTCACCACCTCCCTCCACCACCGATCTTGATGCCAACAGAGCCCCCCACTCGAAGCTCCACTCATCTACAGCGGAGCTTCCCTTGCCTCCTTTCCCGCGCACTCGCTGAGCTCCCCTCAACGTCGACACGCCGACGAACCTCCTCCCTCCTCCTTCCTCACCGACCACCCTCGCCTCCTCCTAAAGCCCCCGCCTCCACCTCAACACCCAACCAACACGTACTACCCCTATCCAAAACCCATCTCCCTTTCCGCCGCCGACGAACTCGCCGAGCCCCTCCTCTGTCACTGACGACAGACCACCACCACTCGCAGCCGCCTCGCCCCAGCAACCCAAGCCTCCGCTGCCAAGAACCCAAGCTCGAGCTGAGGCCGCGAACCCTAACCGCACGTGCGTCGCGATCGCGCCGTTGCCGTACCGTCATCAACACGTCATCAGGTAAGTATACCACTTGCTTCATGCTAATTTTATCTGTTACAATTAGAAATACCGTTAAATTCCGTATATACACTTCGTGCGAATTAATATAATGCACGTGTTCTATGCAAAACCCGAGAGGAAAATCCCCGTTAAATTGACGGAAACTGATCACATATGATGGCCCGTGTAATAATGAACATCGTGTTATGATTTGGCTGGAAAATGAGGTCTCTAATGACGTGATAAGCCTTTCCCATTTAGACCCGTAAAACTGAATTTTTCCCGTACCTGAAACTCGTAAAAATCACAGTTAATTGATTATAAATTGGAATGTTGTATTCGAGGGTTCAAATCGAATCCGAATCGACGAACTAGAACTCCATAAGAGTTTTAATCAGATTATATGCTAAAAAGGTGACGGAAACTGGTTCGGAGAGCGACTCTAGACTGCAGTCCAGAGCAGCTCTAGCTGTCGATTCTCGTTTTGAAATGCTTTTACTTTACCGTGTGAAAATTTTATAATGCGGAACCCTATACCATAGCGAAGATAAAACTGTTAGCTAACCAATGAAAGTGATTTCTTCCAGTTCTACTGTCGTTTACTATTTAAACTGTATTTTAAATTAACAGAACGTATAACAATCCCAAACAGGGACAGAACTTATACCCCATTGTTGTACAGTGCATAACTTCCAGTAAACTACGGATATTATCGATACGTCTGATGCGTTGGAAACCTAACTGATAAACCTAAATTTTGTTCAACTATAGAGTTGCCTAATTTTGATCCCAACAGGGTGAAAACTGTGTTCCGAAATGGACATTCAGTTCAGGAACTGAATTTCCAGCAGCGGACATTTAAAATGAAATGACTGTAACTTGCAAACCCGAAATCCGATTGTCCTAAAATTAATTTTTATGAATTACCGACTGAGTTTACTTATTATCTCTTTTGTATATTTTTGCTTAATTCTAAATGCATGATTTAATACAAATTTTCTAAGATCATAAGATGCATAACGACTTGTACTGCATATAAACTGTTTAACGACATGATTCATAGTTCTACTCGACTACACGACCTCTAGTGATAGGGGACATTCGTGTTAATTCTCAGTGTATATTGTATTGTCGAATGTGTGTAGTATTGGTGTGGTTGTGTCAAGTACGCCAATGAATAGTGAGTGATTCGTGACAATGAACCATACAGTGAACAGTGAAAGAAATCGTGTTATTGATGCATACTTGTACACAACTAGCCTATACTCACGAATAGTGAAACCTGGGTAAAAAGGGGGAAATCGAAGTGGAAAGAGAGTTGTATTTAGCGAGGACAGTGATTTAGAGGATGATCATTCGAACAGCGACTCTTATATATATTAGGTTGGGCCTAGCGGTCCGGCTGACAGGGTCATGTCCCGGACGATAGCGGGCCGTAGTCTCGGGTATGTACGAGACCCTCGTTAAACATGATCCTCCTTTCCACAACTCGATTTCAAAGATGACTTAAAGACTGATAGGGACACAGATCATACATTGCATCAGTTAATGACATATTGACTACCTGCATTTTATCTCCACTGTTATTACTTTCTTTTTCTTGTTTCTTGTTACTATTATAATATTGCTATTATGTCGCTCTGACGACCTGAGTATGCATGCTCAGACCTTGAGGAAGAACCAGTACAGGAGTCAAACCTGCCCTTCGAGCTTGCGGAGATTTAGGCGGGAGTACCTCCTTTACCTTTACTGCTTTCCCTAAAGAAACCTTGTATTCGCACTCGGTTGGTAGTTCTTTTCCTTATTTTGTTGTAAATTGTGAACAATGAAAGTTGATGTAATAACGAGTGATGTATTTCCTTTACTTCTGTGCTGTGTTTACTGATTACCATGTAATGCTAGAAGCCAAAGTGTGACTATGGCGGGATTATTCCTTGACCGTAGGAGCATGGCTGACCTAGTCATCCTTCGTATCCCGTATTTTGGGAAGCAGGGCGTGACAAAACTCATGCTCATGAAAACTCTAATAATATAAATAACCCCTCGAGAATTATTTCTAACTATATTAAAATATTTTTTCATAAAACCCCCTCGAGTTATATAAAAACAATATTTAAGGACTTTAGTAAATATATGTTTAAGCGGGATCAATTCTCTTGAGCTCCAGGGAGCTGGAGAAAGTGAGTGCTCTATTTAAGGTAGAAAACTTAACGGAGTTATCAATGGTGATTGTCTTGGAAAAAGACACAAATCCTGCCGTCCATGTGCAGCAGTTACCAATGACTCCCGAACCTAATTCAGGATCTAAATCAGTTTACAAGTGTCTGACTCAGTTGAGTCTAATTCAAACCTGAATCCAATACCAAACATGAATACTTAAACATGAACATGAATATTTGAATCAAACAACAATATCAAACATGTATACTTGACCTAATTTAATCGAACCATGGTTATAGCTTGACTTGACAACTTGACTACTTGATTACATCCTGAACATGACTACTTGAACAACTTGTATCCATGGTTTCGGCAAGTCTGATAAATATAATCTATACAATATAATACGGGAGGATAAAGGGGTAGATTGGTACGGAACGTATATCGTGGCACGAGAGGTCACTTAAAAGACACCTACATGAATTCTCGTTCCGTTGTCCCGTGGGTTATGACGGGGCCTTGTACTACATGTTACCATAATCCACGGGGTAAGATGGACTCCTCTCGTATACATGAATACCTTCTGTATCAAGCTACAAGTAACCACGTTATAATAATTATCATATACCGGTAATCACTCATATACACCTTACCTGTTCTTTTCCCATTACTTGCTATATTCTCTTCTTCTTTTGGGACTTACCAAGCGCTAGTTCGTTGATGACATTCCTTCTATTTCTTTCTTTGGAATATTTGTCAGGAGGACCGGATTCTCACGGGATCGAGCCTAGCCAGGAGGACTTGGATCAGCTCACCACTCAACCGGGCTACTAGCTCTTTTTGTACTTACCTTTATTTTGTATGCCATTGTTTAGGCACTGCTTTATATCATTGTATCTTTTCATTTTCAAACAGTTGTATGTAAAGATGAATGTAAATAAAGATGCTGTTATTTTATATCACTTGTCATTCTTGTACATTTTATATATTGCTTAATTACGCTTAACATATTTATTTCTTAGTAAATACGTTGCGGCCTGTGACGTCACCGTATCCGTCTACTAGGAAGCGGGGCGTGACAATTCGTATATGATTGTTTCCAAATGTGGCAAAGATGAATTATATATGTGTTCTTCGGAACTTGATATTTTCCACTGATTTGAGAAACCGTGATGTGATTAATAAAACTTGAGTATATTTTAAAATTGCGGTTTTCTCCTTATATGATGATTTGACATCCACCATGAGCTTGATATTTTCTGATTTGATTTTATTCCGAACCGAATGGTGAAGATATACGGTTGCAGATATGCTACATTATCCGAACTGAGTTGGGGAGTATACAGTCGGATACATGGTAGACCCGGTCGAGGCCGAGGGATAGAAGAGCCGCATGTGAGGCGAGAAGCCTAGCGAGAACACTCGATAATGGAGATAGGTGTAACATTTCAGAAAAATAGTAAATATTATTTTGGAATTTAAATAATAATATAATTAGTTTTACGGATATTTTACTGAGTATGGATTTGAGTTTTCGTAGATTGATATAATTATATACTTCTATTTTGGAAAATAATTGGAGTTTAAAATAAATTATTATTTTTGAAAGCATTTATTTAATTGGGCTTTTTATAAATTAGCATATAATTATATCCATACAACTTTAATGTTAAAATTAATTAGTGTTTTCCTATTTTATGCATTAAACCAAGGTTTATTTGTTAAACATGCTTAAAGTGCCATGACATGTTTATGAGAGGGTTAATATTTCATTCATATTTTATGTTGGTTTTATAATTTAAGAAAAAGAAAAGAAAAGAAAATGAGAGACATGGAAGCATGGATGGTGTTTTTATATTGGGTATGGACAAGTGAGAGAGAGTGAAGGGTTATGGATTGGCAACCATATCTTTTTCATTTCCTTCTTCTTCTTCTTCTCCACCTACTCCGCCATAATCTCTAAACCCAAAACACCGACACAAATCTCTTCAAAACACTATGAAACCATCACAAAAAAATGTTCATATTCTCATCCTACACTTGAAGATGTGATCAAGTCTTCAACTTGAGATCCTTTGCAAGCTTGAAGCTTCTCCTAATCCTTATCTAGAGGTAAAGTTCTCTCTTTACACCATGTTTTAAGTATATTTGCCATGACAAACTAGTTTTAGAGCTAAAGTTCATGTTTTCTAGTCTTGAGATTTCAAAATGAGTTTTTGGTGGATACAACTTGTAGTGGTGGTGTAGTAGTGGGTTAGTTAGCTACTAGAACCTAATTAGTGATAGATGAGAGTGTTTTAGTGCAAGTATCCTTGGTGTTAAAGAGATTTGGAGTTAAAACATAAGTTAAGAATTTCAAATGTCGGTTTTCTTGAGTTTATGATGTTTAAATGAAATCTGGAGCAACTAGGAATCTCTGAAAAATATTTAGAGTATACTGTGAGATACTTGGACCAGTAGAAGACCGCCGTAGAAACCCGAGCCCCCAACTCCCAACCAAAACCGTAGATTTAACCAAGTTGGCCGCAAATTGCGGTCATGACGACGAGCTTGGGTGTGGGGTTTGTTCTGTAGCTCACTCATTTGATAATTAAGCTTACTTTATATGCCAAATTTCCCCAGATTCCCTGAGTAAAAATCTGGGAGCATTTTGACTTGGTTTTGGCGATATTTTGCTATATTTGAAACTTGGATTTTCGGATTTTTACGTTTTGACTCGGTCGTTCGACGTTTGTAAGTCGACGTCGGGGGTATTTTGTCGTTTTGGCACGCGTCGACCATAGCTTCTAACTTATGTGCGCTTCGCTCGTCGTTTCGATTTTGATATGGATTTTTATGCAATTTTGTTACGATTTCGATTGTTGGTACAATCACGGGAACTTTTGAGACGACGAAGAAGGACAAGGCATCCGTCGGCTTCAACTAGGGCGATGCGTATAGATGAGTAGATATATATCTACGGGGGAATTCTGGTGGATAGCGTATAGCACCCTTGCAACCATAGCAATTAGGATACTATATATATTAGAATTATATACTTAGCCTATAGGGTTTGCTAGAACACCATATGCGTATATTCATGTACTTAGTAGAAAGTTATATTCCTAGTTTCTATTTCATAGCCACTGAGCTATATATATATATATATATATATATATATATATATACTTACATGATATAAGTATATCTATGAAATGAGTATATATACGATATAAGTAAGCATGATATGATACGATATGATATGAGTGGGCGTACGCGACTATAGATCCGTACTGTCTTGATTGGAAGATATCGTTCGAGAGATATTCCGTACATGATATATATTGAGGATTGTTTCCCCCCAATTTAGAAGAGTAAAGCTCTGTTCAAAATCTGAAAGGAGTCAGCACCTGCACGAGGGCGCCAGCGCCAAGAGTTAAAAAACTCTGAGGCAGCGCCTCACGTGCCCCGTACGAGGGCGTTGGTGCCAGAACTAAAAGTTCTCTGCCGTTGGATCAAAGATCCAACGGAGATGATAAATCATCAAAGCTCAGAATTAAATTCTGATTGAGAAAATACTCCTCAAATCTTTCTAAACAAGAAAAATTATGTTCTGTAAAACACAGCATCGTTGGATTAAAGATCCAATGGTGATTAAAAATCACCAAGCTACAGAATAAACTCTGCAGGGGAAAAGGAAAAAATATTTTCCCCAATCTTTCTAAACAAGAAAGATTATGCTCTGTAAAATAGAGCACCGTTAGATTAAAGATCCAATGGTGATTAAAATTCACCAAGCTACAGAATAAACTCTGTAGGGGAAAACATTTTCCCCAATCTTTCTAAACAAGAAAGATTATACTCTGTAAAACAGAGCACCGTTGGATTAAAGATCCAATAGTGATTAAAAATCACCAAGCTACAGAATAAGCTCTGTAGGGGAAAACATTTCCCCCAATCTTTCTAAAAAAGAAAGATTATGCTCTGTAAAACAGAGTACCGTTGGATTAAAGATCCAATGGTGATTAAAAATCATAAAACTACAGAATAAGCTCTGTAGGGGAAAACATTTTCCCCAATCTTTCTAAACAAGAAAGATTACGCTCTGTAAAATAGAGCACCGTTGGATTAAAGATTTAATGGTGATTAAAAAAATCACCAAATTATAGAATAAGCTCTATATGGGAAAATATCTTCCCAATCTTGTTAAAAACAAGAAAAATGTCTTCTGTAAAACAGAAGTTCTTGGATCAAAGATCCAATGGTGGATAAAATCCCCAAATCAATTAAGAAATCTCTCAATGACAGATTTCCTTAACTGAATCAATAAATCTGCCTCTACTATATAAAGGCCCCAAGACTTCAAGTCTTGCACAGAGGAGACCCCCCATAAGATTTGAGAAAACAAAAAAAAAGAAGAGGAGTTCCCTTTAGAGAAAAAGAAACCCTAGGTGAGGAAAAGACTTAGAGATCATTTTATCTCCTTTTAAAGAGTTTAACTCTTCCAAAAAAGAACTTAGTTCTTCCTCTGATTGAGGTCTGCAGAAGCAGATCTCCCCACAAGTTGAGAATTTAATTCTTATCGGGGAGATTCTGTTATGCAGTCCCAAAACTTAGAGAAAAGAATTAGGTTTGAAGAATTTAATTCTTCCAAAGATATAGGAATTTAATTCCTCTGATAGAATTAAGGTTTAACCCTGCGTAAGAATTTAATTCTTATAAAATAAAGGACTTGAAATTCTCAAGACCTAGATCAAGAGACCCATGCATATTAGTGTTCAACGCTATAACAACAGATCACGTGTCCCCACGTGAGCACCTCTGAGGAATAAAAAGGAACAATTGAGATCGAGTCACGTGATCCCACGTGATCTCCAATAGTGTTTAGCACTTAGAAAAGAATAGGAAGATAAATTCAAAGGGGCATTGCCCAACTTGGTGGCGCCTCACGTGTCTACACGTGATGGTGAGAAGATTTAAGTGTTTAACACCTACATGTATAGAACGAGGGAATGAGCCCAAAGAAACAGTGCCCAATATTCAGGTGCCTCATGTGAGCACTCCGAATTTCAGTGTTTAAAACTGCTTAAGAGCCTCACGTGGGAGCACGTGAGCACCAAACATTTATCAGTGTTTAACACCATGAGAAGCCAACCTTAGCCCAAATTAGCCAAGTCTCCCGAGGCCAAAAACCTTTTGACCATCAATCAACCGAGCCTTCCTATACCCAGGTCTCCCCAAAAACGGTCTTAGTTCCAGAGATGGCCAATGATCTCCTGACACGTGGCATTTAAAATAATGTTCGTTCCACCATGATCTCTCTCTTCAATCTAGAGTTCGGTTCAAGGGTACATCTCTCCACACCTTTGATATATGTCGTTGTAATTCTTCAACGATATCAGAGAGGTGGAGGGTCCCGACAATCAACAGCTCTTGGATGCACTCTCAAACCCATGAGCATACCCAATGGACCGTAATGTATTTAAACTAGCCCATGGACCGTAATATCCTTAAACTAGCTATGGACCGTAACATTCTTAAACTAAAATGATAGAGCCCAAATGCTCTTTCGTTGGATCAAAAATGATCCTGAACCCCCGTTAAGTAGATCTTAGTCCAATATTGGATTAACGTATCCTTAACAAATATTTAAGTTGATCTTAATCTCAAACAAGATTAACGATCCTTAAATCAACCCAAACCCAAATTTAAGAATATACGGATTTGGACTAATCCACGCCCTACGGGCAACAACACAAATTAGTCTCCGTATACAATCCACGGGCAACCAAAAATAAAACACATACACATGACACGAAGTGACTTTCTAGAGCCGGAGAAAGTGGTTACCGCGATACAGTAACGTAATTAACTGCAGGGGCTTGTGCCTGCAGGGAAAAGCATCCACACAATCAAAAATCCTTCGCAAACGAGGGGGAATCTGACGAAGTCTGCTACAACGGCCGCATCTGTTTAAACCTTCGATACACGGTGCCATAAATTAACTTGGCATTTTCGGAGAGGTAGATAGATAAATCCAAATAGCATCTGCCCCCAAATTCAGGAAAGACGACCTACGTGGTTTCGTCTCCCGTTTTCGGCGGTAAACAGATTCTGGCACGCCCGGTGGGGCCTTTTCCTCTTTCTACTCCACACTTCATGTGTCGTGTTTTTCCGCGATCATATAATCATGGTATATATGTTTGTGGTTGCCCTTGGGTGATGTAATACTGAAGCCGGCAGTTCGTCTTTTCCGAGAATGGCATTTGCTTCACTCACCCCAACTCAGGCTCTATCACATCTGGCGGAGTCAAGTATGGGTCACTTGCAGTCTCAAATTTCTGCAATCCGGCTCTTCAAGAAATTAATTGGCTTCTCTTTAAGTCGATACTCCCACCTCTCACCCTCGGCGCCTCAACGCCGATGGAGGAAGCCCAGAGGAAGTCTGTCTTCCACAGGCTGGTTCTCCAAGCTGCAGCTTTGTCGACGGAATCAGTCCTCAAACAACTGGCACCGGCCAAGGACTAAGGTCGACGCAGGGGGCAGAATATTCAATCTCTTAAAGAAAACAGGGGGCAGGCTCGACAAAATCCTGAGGCTAATCAAATCCCGGCCGTCAGAAACGGTCAACGTCGATATCGGCATCATACAAAATGAGTTTGGGGCAGTTCTCCATATGGTCCTGTTTCAACCCCAGTGGTGAACGTTGTTGTTCCAACTGGAAACAGTTTTAAACTGTTGCGAAGGGTCAGACAAAATTCTTCTACCGCAATATTAAAGAAATCTCTGCAGCCTATGGAGATCCCACGAGAGCAGAAACCAGGTGTGGAAGCAGGTGAAGGTCTCTGCCGTCAACACAGCTCTTCCCCTAGACGTCGGCCAAATTCTGACAAATCCCCTTTCAAATACAAGGGGATTCATCCCAAGATGGATCCTGATACAGCGGTTCCTCCCAAAACCAAAGCAGCTTTTCACAAAAAAGAGAGGCCTAATAAAGCTCAAATGCCCGAAGCAAACTCCAAAGGACAAAACTCCAAAAACCCCAAGCCTGGGGACATGAAAGTTTATACAATTCATATGGTGAAATCCAAAGACGAAGTTCGAGCTTCTACTAGTCACCAACCTCAAACTCGGTACCTGACAAAGGTTAAACTGCAACGTGGAAAGCTGCAGGAGATGCTCGCTCAGGCGGCAGCAATCGGTAATCCATTGCCACCCGAAGAAAGAATAGAGAAGGAGTCGGATATTGATTTCCTAAAGCGCGCTCTGAAAAAGGGAGATGCAGCAGCGGCAGAAATGTCCACTAAAATGAACCAGATGACCCTTCTGATTCAGAATATGGCTGGAATGATGGTTCAATCGGAACCACTAGCAGATGAACCGCCGGTAGTCGGTCTTAAAGATAAGGATGGCATCTCAAATTCTCTGCAAACCTCATCAACGGATGAGGAGGAAATGATTCCTAAAAGAAAAGCTGGACACATGTATAGCGTTTTCGTCTCCCGTTTTCGGCGGTAAACAAGGATAGATTGCCGATTATGGCCGATATTCATTTCGACTCGAGGAGTCTTGGTAATATTTCAAAATGAAATTTATGAGATGTTTAGAGCCATACTTACTTTCAAAACAAAAGATTCGTTACGTACTTTAAAATGATAACATCAAGGGCGCGCTATGAATTTTCAAATGATATCTATTTCAAAAACATCATAGTTCCTTATTTCCAAAACAACGTTTCGTTTTATTTTTAAACTGTATGGCTTATACATAGTTGGATATTTTAATACTTTTTCACGTTACGATTTCATTATTCTATATATGCTCGCATTTCGATTTCTTATGATATATACCACGTTTATACCTTTAACTCTACTTAACATCATTTGCTAGGACATACACACCATTACCGATGATTTCATATTGCACTTGCGCATACTCGCATGTTACACCTACACTTAATCGGTAATTACCATGCTACGTACACTTATACGACTTGCTATATCATCCGTATCATATTATACCTTGTTAGCATTATAGATTACGGTTTAGTACCCAGCACCACGTACTGTTTTGGATATTGTACTTCCTTTACATTGCTTATCCGAACACGCTTGTATGAACACACTTTCCATGCTGTTTCACATCATACTATATTCCTGCTAGTGTATGGTGTTTTTTGTCACCCCATTGAGATGGGAATACGCGCGCGCTTGTCAGGCACATTACAGATTTCCCCTGCCTAGGGTAGGCTGGGGTTTATTGATTATGGGGATCCGAATCTCCGGCAGCCGCGGACTAAGCTGCCGTTAATTACCCCTCGCCTTTGGAGTGAGAGAACCTTCGATTAACGGGTCAAAGGTCATGCGAACTCAATGTGCAGTGTACGTGTGTTGTGTTTTGAAAGGGGTTTTGGATATATCGGGGGCCCCGCAGAGTTTTTACGGGGGTCCCGCTACTCGGATAGTGGGCTGGGGGTCAAGGGGGCTAGCATCCCCCTTGCGGGGTGCGGGGCAGCGCCCTGTTAGAAATTTTTTCTAATAGGAACAGTGTGGTGGAGTATGTGTGTGCGTGCATATATGTATATATACATACATATATATATATATATATATATATATATATATATATATAATGAGAAAGGGCATCCAAAGGATGCGTGGAGGAAGGCGCCAGCGCCTCACGTGCGTGGCACGCGGGCGCTGAGGCGCTTGGGCGCCGGCGCTTTAGGTGCTAGCGCCTCACGTGCCCGGCATGTGGGCGTTCGGGGACGCCGGGCGGCAAAGGGGACTTGGTTCCTGCACCAGGAGTTGTACTCCCAAAAAGAAATACTTATTATTTTGTGTGTGTGTGTGTGTGTGTGTGTGTGTGTTTTGAGGAGTTAAACTCCTAAGATATTTTTGGAGCTGATGAGGAGGCTTCTCCCTTGAGCCTTGGATCTTCCCCAAAGTGGGGTCTTTGGAGATGAGTCTCCTTCTTTCTCATCTGTTGGCCGGATCTTGGAGAACAAGAAGGGTGAGATTTTAAAAATCTCTTATTTTTGAGATCTGATGGGAGATTTGAGTTCTCCTTTGTGGGTTTTGTGGTGAAAAACTATTTAGTTTTGGAAAAGGAAGAGTAAAACTCTTGATTTAATTCAAAAGAAAGAAGAAGGTTTAGAACCTTGAAGAAGGAGAAGGAGCACAGATCTTTTTCTTTTTGAGAGAGAAGGTTGTTGGGATGTTTTCATTATCTTTGCCTTTATGGGCTATACATTTTACATATACCCCCTTGGGCTTTACAAAAATGGCATTTTGCCAATCCCATGCCTCATGTGCTATTTCTTTTTGCACATAAGCCATGAGCTTATAAAAATTTGGCTTTAGGCCCATTTTTCTTACATTTATTCATAAAAATAAAAAAATAAAATACACCAAAATTATTTATTACAAAATTTTTATTTTGGCATGAGGTGAGGCCGGCCGCTTCATGTTCGGGCTCGACTTGGGCATGGGCCCACTTGATCTAGGCTTGGGCCCATTTACTTGGGGTTGAACTGGACTTTGACTTGGTCAACCGGGGTGTAATTTTTGACCCCAACAAAGTGCCCCCATCAATAAATGCACACCACATATGTGAGTTGTGTGCATGAAATTGATGGACTTTCTTTCGCGTGGAGGAGACTTGCTTTGGTTTTCGCTTTCTGGGAAGCTGGCACTGCCCTTTTTATGACATGGACGGTCGATGCTTGACGTGTCTCCGAGATGGAGTGTCGGTAGTTGATGTGTCCCCGAGGCGGAGTGTCTGGTTGACTTGATTCCAAGGCGGAGCATAATTCCGACGAGGAAGTCGTTACTGCCCTTTTAGCGAAGTGGACGGTCGGTGCTGCCCTTTTAGCGACTTGGATGGTCGGTGCTGCTCTTTTTAGCGACGTGGACGGTCAGTGTTGCCCTTTTAGCGACGTGGACGGTCGGTGCTGCCATTTTAGCGACGTGGATGGTCGGTGCTGCCCTTTTTGCGACTTGGACGGTCGGTGCTGCCATTTTTGCGACTTGGACGGCCGGTGCTGCCATTTTCACGACTTGGACGGTCGATTCTGCCATTTTAGTGACGTGGACGGTCGGTGCTGCCTTTTTTGCGACTTGGACGGTCGGTTCTATCCTTTTTGCGACTTGGACGGTCGATGCTGCCTTTTTAGCGACTTAGACGGTCGGTGATGCCCTTTTTTCGACTTAGACGATCGGTGCTGCCCTTTTTGCGACTTGGACGGTCAGTTCTGCCCCTTTTACGAGTTGGACGGTCGGTGCTGCCATTTTTGCGACTTGGACGGTCGATTCTGCCATTTTAGCGACGTGGACAGTCGGTGCTTGATTTGGCTTGCTCCGCTTCTTGCGGTGTCAGAATTCGATTTGACTTGCTCCGCTTTCCGCGGTGTCGGGATTTGGCTTATTTCCGAGGTGGAGCTTGATTCCGCCAGGGAGGTCGTTGGTTGTCTTGTTGACTTGATATGATTTGGGTTGACATCAGCATCGCTATACTGGAATATGGTACCATGAGCGAATCATCATCTGCCATGACAGGATTTGGGGATTTTGGTTTTGGTTTGGCATCAGTATCGTTGCACTGGAATATAGTACCAGGAGCGAATCATCATTTGCTGTGAGGGGATTTCCCTCATTTCTAGTTTAACGACTTAGGGGTCACCTGTTTCCAGTTTAACGACTTAGGGGTCATCTGTTTCCAGTTTAACGACTTAGAGGTCGTCTGTGCCCAGTTTAACGACTTAGAGGTCATCTGCTCCTAGTTTAAAGACTTAAGGGTCTATGGATTGGAGTTTTGAATTTTGGGGTTAGGGTAGGCATCAGCGTTGTTAACACTGAAGCACATGTGCCAGGAGCAATTCATCATTTGCCTTTTCCTATTAGAGAGCGATGGCTTAGGAGACATGTTTAGGTCCCTATCACCTAAGGCTTTTCAATCTTATGAGCCGTAAGGGTCCCATAAAAGCATTTTCTCCCTACGAGTTGAAAGGATCTCGTAGGTGTACTTTCTCCTTAGGAGTCGTGAGGACTCCTAAGTGTGTTTTTTCTTTGTGAGTCGTAAGGATCCCACGAAGGTGTTTTCTTACGAGTCGAGAGGATCTCGTAAGTTTGTTCTCCTCATGTATCGTAAGGACACATGAATGGGTCTTCCCAAATGGAGCATAAGTCCAAGGCCGGAGACCGGCCGCTGGACTGGTGATTGCGGTGGGGTATGGGTATGATGAAAATTATTTGAGCCTGTGGATTGTATACGGTAGTCAATTTAGGGACTAAACGTAGGGCCGGGAGAATTTTGAGAAATTGGATTTTGGTTGGCGTCTATATCGCTGCACTGGAATATGGTACCAGGTGCGACTCATCATTCGCCGTTTGGGGACTTGGAATTTGGATCTTGTTTGGCATCAGCATTGCTGCACTGGAATAATGCCAGGAGCAACTCATCATTTGCCCCGGGAAGACTTGGGATTTGGTTTTTGGGTCGGCATCAGTACCGCTAACACTGAAGCAACGCCAGGAGCGACTCATCATTTGCCGTTGGGAAAACTTGAGATTTGGGTTTTTGGTCGGCCTCATCACCGCTAACACTGAAGCGAAATGCCAGGAGCGATTCCTCATTTGCCGTTGCCCGTTGTGGAGCGATGGCTCAGGAGACAGGTTTAGATCCCTATCACCTAAGGCTTTTCAATTTTATGAGCCGTAAGGGTCTCATAAAAGCATTTTCTCCCTACGAGCCGAGAGGATCTCGCAGGTGTATGTTCTCCTTAGGAATCGTAGGGATTCCTAAGTGTGTTGCTCCTTTGTGAGTCGTAAGGATCTCACGCAGGGGTTTTCTCCTCACAAGGTCGAGAGGACTTTGCGAGTGTATTTTATCTCTTTTAACGAATTTGCGCCCTTTCTGGTTTTCACAAACTCGCCGGCAGTCCTGCTGTTTTTACTCACGGAGCCATTTCGGGTTTTCATCCATGCCCGTTTTGCTTGTGGACATACCGTTTTTTTTGTTTTGTTTTTTTTTGTCGCTAGTGGGACTTTAAAAGTAGTGTCACCGGCAGGACTTGGGAGAGATAGGGGTCGTTTACGCCCGTGGATTGTATACGGTTTTACAGGATATATGATCTAGACCGTAGGGCTGGTATGCTCAATTCACCTGCGACTTGGAGCATTCACGCGTAGTATTTCTTGAGATATCGGCCATTGATGGGTGGCATGGACCTTTCTCCCTCGGCATTTATTAGTTGGTAGGATCCTCCGTCAAACACTTTCTCGATGACGTATGGTCCTTCCCAGTTTGGCTCGAATTTTCCCTTGGCATGTCGATTGGGGATGATTGGTCTTTTGAGGACCAACACCAATTCACCTTTCTTGAAAGCACGGAGACGGGTTATCTTATCATAGGCCCGTGACATTTAGGCTCGGTATAGCTCCAGATTTTTCTGCACCGCGAGCCTCTTTTCTTCAAGGACGTCGAGCTCTTCAAGCCGAAGGAGCACGTTTCCTCCTTCGTTAACTCGTGCTGAACGGCCATTCTTAAGCTTGGAACTTCGACTTCGAGGGGGAGGACCGCCTCCACTCCGAAGAGCAATGAGTATGGAGTGGACTGAGTTGGAGTACGGTGCGTGGTACGATATGCCCACAACGCCTCGTGAAGTTTGAGATTCCAGTCTGGCTGAAGCATTTTTCCTCAGGAGCTTGCATAGAGCTTTATTGAAGGCTTCGGCTAGCCCATTGGTTCTTGGATTATAGATGGAGAAATATCTCCAGTCTATCTTGTGCTGAGTAGCGAACCTTGAGAGTTTGAAGCTCTTGAAAGAAAGTCCGTTGTCAGAAATGATTCTTCTTGGCGTACCGAAGTGGTATAGAATATTATGCTGGAAGAATGTCAGAATATCTTCTGTCTTAACTTCTTTTAGCGGGACAGCTTCAGCCCATCTGGAGAAGTAGTATGTTGCAGCCAGTATGAACCGGTGGCCTTTGAATGGCGGAGGATCAATTAGACCAACTATGTCGGTTCCCCAAACTTCGAAGGTCCACGACGCCACCGTAGGATGCAACGGATTGGGATGCTTGTGAATGAAATCACCATGGATTTGGCAGAGATGGCATTTCTTTGCATGCTCTTCGCAATCCTTTATCATGGTGGGCCAGTAATATCTAAGCAGTTTGATCTGAAGCCGCATTTTGGGGCCGGACTGGTGAGCCCCGCAGACACCTGAGTGAACTTCTTTCATGACCTTTTAGGCTTCGGCCAATGACAAACACCTGAGCCAGAGTTGGTCATATGACCTGCGGTATAGCGTGTCATTTACAAACATGTATCGGAGAGCTTTCTTCTTCAACTGAATCCTCACAGATTTTCCTTCGGGCAGCTTGTCGTATCGGAGGTACTCTATGAAGGGTTCTCTCCAATCGGGCTCATCTTGGATGATCAAAGCTTCTTCGGAAGGAGCGTTCACTTGTTCTACACTTTCTTCTTCACGTAAAGTGGCTGGAGGCAGAATTTGCCGGCTTCTGACTGTGATTAGAATTTCGTCCATGTCAGGACCAGCCAGCTTTTTAGCCAGGCGAGCGAGTATGTCGGCTTTTCCGTTCAACACTCTAGGGACTCTCATTAGTTCAATATGAGTGAAATGTTTCATGAGTTCCACCACTCGGCTTCTGTACCGAGCTAACTCAGGTTTTTATATCTTATAGTCGCCGCTTACTTGGTTGACGACAAGCTGGGAATCACCGTAGACTCGTAGCCGAATGATTTCCATTTCTATGGCGAGCTCCAAACCAGCTATCAGAGCTTCATACTCGGCCTCATTGTTTGTGCGAGGCTTGGTGAGAGCAAAAGAACGCCGTAGGGTTCCCATTGATGGCGTGATGAACACCAATCCTATCCCTACTTTTATCTCCGGGATGCTTGATTTGCTGGAGGTCCTCATTGATGAGGCTCCATCGAAGCAAAGCTCCCAACATGGCTCATCTTTCTCGAGGTGCAGCACTTGTTCGTCGGGTAGCTCGCAATTAAGCGGTGATCCCTCTGATACGGGATGAGCAGCAAAGAAGTATGCGAGAGCTTGCCCTTTTACTGCTTTCTGAGAAGTATAAACTATATCAAACTCAAGCAGCATGACAGCCCATCTTGATATTCTACCGGCTAGGCTTGCTTTGGTCATTAAGTGTTTGAGCGGGTCGACCCTAGAGATCAACATAACCCGATGAGCGAGCAGATAGTGCCTCAGCTTCTTCACAGCGAACATCAGAGCTAGGCATTGCTTTTTGATCGGGGAATAGTTGTGTTCTGCCCCGACTAAAGTTCGACTGAGGTAGTAGAGGGCATTCTCTTTTCCCTCCTCGTTGTTCTGGGAAAGGAGTGCACCGAGTGACTCATCTAGCGCGGCAGTGTAGAGAATCAGTGGTTTATTTGGAATGGGAGCGGCCAGCACTGGAGGGTGCAACAAGTAGTGTTTGATGCTTTCGAACGCTTCTTGACATTCGGCATCCCAGAGACAAAAGGAGCTCCTTTCTTCATGAGCTTTGAGAAGGTCCTACATCTCCCCGATAAATTTGAGATAAACCTTCGTATATAAGCAAGCTTGCCTTGAAAAGATCTTATCTGCGTCAGATTCTTCAGAGGGGGCATCTCCATCATGACCTTTATCTTGGATGGTTCAACTTCAATCCCTCGATGTCGGACTATGAAGCCCAGGAATTTCCCCGATGACACGCCAAAAGCGCAATTCAGAGGATTCATTTTCAGACCGTACTCCCTCAGTCTGGTGAGAACAGTCTTAAGATCTTGGATATGATTGGCCTTGGCTTTAGTCTTGACGACCAGATCATCAACATAACATTCGACGACCTTATGAATTAGGTCATCAAAGATATTGGTCATTGCCCTTTGATATGTAGCACCTGCATTCTTCAGTCCGAATG
The DNA here is from genome assembly GCA_030015575.1 of Agapanthus africanus. Classification (NCBI taxonomy): domain Eukaryota; kingdom Viridiplantae; phylum Streptophyta; class Magnoliopsida; order Asparagales; family Amaryllidaceae; genus Agapanthus; species Agapanthus africanus. The sequence continues at coordinate 727,860,136 of CM057342.1, read as the reverse complement.
GCATCACTTTGTAGCAGTATATTCCGATCGGGGTTCGAAATGCTGTGTGCTTCTCATCCTCAGGCGATATCTTGATCTGATTATACCCAGATGAGCCATCCATAAAGGTGAACAGCTCGTAATTTGAGATGTCATCGACCATCATTTCCATGAATGGTAGCGGGAAGTCGTCTTTAGGACATGCCTTGTTGAGGTCCCTGAAATCGACACAAACTCGGATCTGCCCATTTTTCTTCTTCACTGGGACTATGCATGCGATCCAGTCCGCATATTTCTCTTCCCTGATGAAGCTGACATCGATGAGCTTCTTGGTTTCCTCGATGACCTTTTCTTCTAGTCCCCTTCTCATTCTTCGAGGACCTTGTTTGACTGGCTTAGTATCAGGAGATATAGCTAGTTTATGGACGGCCACTTCAGGGGAAAGGCCAGGCATTTCTTTGTATGTCCACGCGAAGCAGTCGACGAACTCATGCAGCAGGGTAATTATCTGCCTTTTAATTTCCTCTGACAAGAGTGAGCTGATGTAGGTCGGCTTTGGATTATCGGGCGTTCCTAAGTCAATCTTGGTTAGCTCGTCAAAGGTTGCTTGTCCGCCATCTTCGAGCTCTTGAGGAGCTTCTTCTGGCTTGGCTATCTCGTTATCATCATTTGATCTTTTGCTGGCTTCACCAATATGGATCATGTAGCATGCTTTGGAATCAGGTTGAATGAAGCATATGCCCCGTCTATCTGGAATTTGTCCAGCGATGAGTGCTCGGACCTGGGGCGGATGCCATAGCCCTTCATAAAACTTTGCTTTAGACTCCGTTTGATATAACTGGCATCCGCACCTTTTGAAATATTCCCGCAATCTCGGGTGAATAGTATCTGGGATTGAGGACGGCTCTTATGCTTCTCTCATAGGGAAGGCACGCGACAGACAAATCATCCGGGTGCACAATGGGGTTTGACCCATAAAACAGGATGCCCTTCTGTTCACTTTTCCTCCCGGGAACGTAGAAAGTTTTCAGCTGGTCCACGGTAGAGATTGACAATGCATCGAGCTCTTTGCATATCCGTTCCGGCACCCTTGTGATGGCCAGGAACCCTTCTACAATTTCGAAGGTCTCTCGTAGTTTCGCTTGCTGCATGGGGGTCCAATTTGCACAGCTGTTGCACGGCAGGTCCTCTTCCTCCGACTCTTCAGTGTCGCTGCCAAGATGAGGGAGGACTTTGCTGATAGATGGGATTTCAGTATCGGATTCTTCCGTATCGCTACCGAAACGAGGGCGAGTTTTACGGAAGGACGGACTTCCAGCGTCAGACTCATCAGTGTCGCTACCGAAACGGGGGCGAACTTGGGCGTTTTTGCTTTTGAAAGTGACAGCCGGGTCAGATTTGCTTTTGAGTCTTGGGGCTGCTCTATCCTCAGTCAGTTGTGGCTTAGCATTTTTGTGGTTCATGAAGTACCGAGAATCTTCATATCGGACTTCATGCACACCGAACGGCTGGATGTCTCCGTCAATGCGTCTTTTTTCACCATTTTTAGTATAGTTCATGCATTGATGGAGAGTTGACGGAATGATGCCGTAATCGTGGAGCTACGGCCGTCCCAAGAGAATTTTATAAGACGTGTCAGCATCGATCACGTATATCTTAGCTTCGGTTTGCAGATCCTCAAATTTGATTGGCAGAGCTATAGACCCCAGAACTTGCTGGCAGTTTTGATTGAAGCCTTAAATGACAATCCTTTCCCTTGACAGGTGTCGGACGTCCATTGACAAACTCTTCAGAGTCCGCAAGTTCATGATGTTCACTGAGGATCCCGGATCAATCAATATGCGATTAATCCGATCTCCGTCGCTGTACCCGGTCACGTAAAGCAGCCGATTATGCTCAGCCGTTCCCATTAGCAAGTCTTCATCCTTAAATGTGACGGCGGCGGCATGCAGGACGTACTGGGCTTCCTTCATATTAATTTCCGCAAAGTGAGCTTGATACCGTTCGGGGTTTTGTAGAGCATGGATGAGAACATCTCTAAGCTCCTTAGATAGGACCAAGACATCATAGATACTCAGGAGAGACGAAAGCTTCGGGAGATGAGCCAAGACATTGTAGTCCACTGAGGAAGGACTTAAGTTTTCATTAGCCGGTTCTCTGCTATTTTCCTCATTAGCCACATGTTTTTCCTTTCCTTTGGGGGAGTTGCCCTGATTTGGCGGTAAAGCTCTGCCGCTTCTGAGCTGGATTTGGTTGGCCCTTGTGGCGAGCTCCTCGTCCTCTTAGGGAAAACAGAGCTCCTCCTCAGAGTCGCTGCCAAGATGGATGGCGTAGCAGGTCACTATAGGGATCTTTTCATTGGAGTCCTCTTCTAACTCATCCAGAATTTCAGCCGCTTCTATAAGGAGGAACTCCTTCAATTGGATCAGAGTTCTTTCTTTCTGTTCATAGTTTTTGAGAGAATCGATATATTTTGAATGGTCGATCTCCCTGCGGACTCTTTTTCACGCCGAGCTACACTTTTCTTCTTCTTGAGTTTTTTGGATTTTGAGCCTGATTGAGCCGAATTGGCAGCTGGAATGGTAGGCTTCTTCTGCCCTTCCCATTCTGTTCTGGGCTCTTTCCAAAGTAACTTTAGCATCTTCTTCGTCTTATTAGATATGTGCTTACTCCAAGGAGGCTGCGGTGAGTCGGTTTCATTTCTCAGGGCAGTGGGTTCGGCTGTTTGCTCCCAGAAGGCTTCAGCTTCTGTCTGTATAATGTTGGTGGTTGCAACTTGATTGTTCACCAACACACTTTTGGACAGCTCGATCTCTCCAGCCTTGTACTGCTTCTTGACCCAGTCTTTGAAGATATAGCAATCCTCGATCGCATGGCTCACTACTCTGTGGTACGGGCAATACAGGGGGATTGTCGGTCATTTTTGCTTCATGGGGTCTCTTCGACTCCGGCAATTATAGACCATTGTTCAAGGCATCTTTGAATATCTTGCGGACCTTGTCCCTTCTGAAAGAGTAAACCTTGTTCTTTTTCTCCTCTAGGGAAGGCCCTTCTCCTCTCAGCAATGGCTTTCGAGGCCGGTTGGTTTTGGAATCGCCTGCCTTTCGCTTGTTTTCATTGTCGGACGCATTGAAGACATTGGTACTGCTGGAATTCCCGCTTCTACGGTTGTCGTCCCGCTTACTTTTCCAAGTCTTGTCTCTCTGAGAGTCCGGGGTAGACTCTTGCTTCGAGCGTTCCAGCATTTGGATTTTCTTAGTTAGCTCTGGAAACGTCTTGAGGACTGTTGTACACAAGAATGAGACCATCCAATTGCTGAGATTCCCAATGAGGAGGCTGACGGACTGGTCCTGCTCAAGCGGTAGTTCGCACTTGACTGTGAGATTACGCTATCGGGCGATAAAGTCGGTGTTGCTTTCATTCTTCCCCGGCTTGGTCCTCACAAGGTCAGCAACGGAGATTTTATCACTGACACTCATGAACCTTTGCCGAAACAGTGACTCCATTTGGGCAAAAATGATGACGAACCCGTCTGGTATGCTTGCATACCAGTCGAAAGCAACACCGGTCAGGATATTGACAGACTGACGAAGAAGAAGCGCATCATTGCCCCCTGTATTTCCGCACGACGCTTTAAATTGGGCGACGTGCTGATCTGCGTTTCCCGTCCCGTCAAACCTTCCGAAATTAGGAATGACGTAGCTGCTCGGGAACTCGATCAGATCGTACTGTGCGGGATATAGCCGCCCACTACTGCTAATTTCTTTCTGAGCTTCAGCTTCGGCCACCACTGTTTTAACCTTGCTGGTGACCAAATCCATTATCCGATCTTGTGTTAGCGGGATAGTGCTATCTGGGGCCAAGGCGTCCCCAAAAGCGGAATGTGGCCGACTTTCGTGCGGCTCGACCAATCTTAGACCTAAAGGGACAGGCATCAGCCGCTTCGGATTGTCATCATCCGGCTCATGAGTAGCGACTTGTGCTTGATTGGGAGGCGCTCAAGCAATTTAGGCCGTAAGCTGCATCACAACGTTCGTTAGGTCATCAATTTTCGAATAGAGCTTGGCCATCTCTTTATCTTTACTCCTGAGCTGTTTTCGAAGCTCTTGAAGCAGCTCTTGCTCCGCGGTCCTGGGGAGAAAAGTCGGATCTTCCTCGCTGTCCGAGCTTGACTCTACATGGACTGAGGGGTCTTTCTGCTTATCATCCTCATCGAGAGGATTTTCATCATCTAATGAAGGCGGCTGTTCTTGGTAAGCGGCAACCACATTCAAGCCATATTGGGCATGGGATGTGGTGTCCCCATCCTTACTTTTGCTGCGAAGGTTGTCGCTGGGGTGCCTACCCGCCATATAGACTGTATGGATAATATATCCAGCCGTCTTTTTATTATCGGCGGCTGATTTCACGGATCGCTGTCTTGACCCTCCTTTTTCGGTAACGGGCAGTCGACTGAAGGTGGCTGGCCTGGCCATATTCTTGAATGGTGCTGACGCTTCCTTTTTGGTTTTGCCCCGCTGTTTTCGCGCGACACAGAGCACTTGATAGACTCTTGAGGAGACAGTGTTATACTTTTTCTGTTGGGGCCGGGACACGTCTCTTTGTAGCGACGTTCGGACCGCTATCTTCTTGATTCTGGTGGTCATTGCATTTTTCTGAACCCACTTCAGAGGTTCGAAGGAATTGCTGATTTTTACGGCCGACTCAGCCGTCGTCGTGGAGTAACCCTGCTCTTGGAACTTCACAAGATTCCACTTGGCCCGAGTCCTGGCCCTCTTGTTGGCTCGATACCTGAGCCGCTTTTGCCTTAACTTTTCTGTTTTAAGCACTTAGCAGACTTCGGCTCTTCAGGAAGATGCCGCAGACCGAGTGATAGAGAGGCCAGAGAAGACGCCCGATCGTGCATTTGTTAGAGTCATCGCCTGAGCTCGTCCGCAACATTTGATGTTGCCCTTTGTATCGGAAGTTTTGCCCCAGCTGGAGCACCAGAGAGTCGTTCAGACACCGTCTTAAGTTTCGATTGTGGTGTCTTAGCGATCACAACATTCGGCTTCTTACCCCTTGAGACCATCTTGGCCACCTATTTTGACGGGATTTCTGCCAGATGAGTGCTTCCGGCAGGGTAGATGATGAAGGAACCAAACTGGCGGGGCAGTTCCTCTCACTGTCGACTGAGGCTTGCGGGGAGAACTACATGAGTATTGATCTTGACCACGTACGGAATCGGGGTCGCATCAGAATATGGATCCATCTTAGGAGACATTGTCGTTGAAAGTTGATTGCTGTACGGAAAAAAACATTATTTCAGTACAAACATCGGTATATATGTTAAATGAGTTCGCATGAACACTTGACCCGAGAATTGGGAGGAGAGAAAGGTCCCACCGGGCGTGCCAGAATCTGTATGGTGTTTTTCGTCACCCCATTGAGATGGGAATACGCGCGCGCTTGTCAGGCGCATTACAGATTCCCCCTGCCTAGGGTAGGCTGGGCTTTATTGATTATGGGGATCCGAATCTCCGGCAGCTGCGGACTAAGCTGCCGTTAATTACCCCTCGCCTTTGGAGCGAGAGAACCTCCGATTAACGGGTCAAACAGGTCATGCGAACTCAATGTGCAGTGTACGTGTGTTGTGTTTTGAAAGGGGTTTTGGATATATCGGGGGCCCCGCAGAGTTTTTACGAGGGTCCCGCTACCCGGATAGCGGGCTGGAGATCAAGGGAGCTAGCAGCCCCTTGCAAGGTGCGGGGCAGCGCCCCGTTAGAAATTTTTTCTAACGGGAACAGTGTGGTGGAGCATGTGTGTGCGTATATATATATATATATATATATATATATATATATATATATATATAAAGGGAAAGGGCATCCAAAGGATGCGTGGGGGAAGGCGCCAGCGCCTCACGTGCGCGGTACTTGGGCGCTGGGGCGCTTGGGCGATGGTGCTAGCTCTTTGGGCGCTGGCACTGGCGCTTTCAGCGCTTGCCCGGCTCGTGGGCGCTAGGGCGCTAGCGCTTCACGTGCCAAGCACGTGGGCGCTCGGGCGCTAGCGCTTTGGGCGCATGGGCGCTAGCGCTTTGGGTGCTAGCGCCTCACGTTCCCGGCATGTGGGCGCTCGGGCGCTAGCGCTTCACGTGCTAAGCACGTGGGCGCTCGGGCGCTAGCGCTTCACGTGCTAAGCACGTGGGCGCTCGGGCGGCAAAGGGGACTTGGTCCCTGCACCGGGAGTTGTACTCCCAAAAAGAAATACTTATTCTTTTTTTTTGTGTGTGTGTGTGTGTATATATATATATATATATTTGAGGAGTTAAACTCCTAAGATATTTTTGGAGCTGATGAGGGGGCTTCTCCCTTGAGCCCTGGATCTTCCCTAAAGTGGGGTCTTTGGAGATGAGTCTCCTTCTTCCTCCTCTGCTGGCCGGATCTTGGAGAACAAGAGAGGTGAGATTTTAAAAATCTCTTATTTTTGAGATTTAATGGGAGATCTGAGTTCTCCTTTGTGGGTTTTGTGGTGAAAAACTATTTAGTTTTGGAAAAGGAAGAGTAAAACTCTTGATTTAATTCAAAAGAAAGAAAAAGGTTTAGAACCTTAAGAAAGGAGAAGGAGCACAGATCTTTTTCTTTTTGAGAGAGAAAATTGTTGGGATATTTTCATTATCTTTGCCTTTATAGGCTATACACTTTACATATAGCCCCATGGGCTTTACAAAAATGGCATTTTGCCCATCCCATATCTCATGTGCTATTTCTTTTTGCACATAAGCCATGGGCTTTACAAAAATTTGGCTTTATGTCCATTTTTCTTACATTTATTCATAAAAATTAAAAAAAGAAATACACCAAAATTATTTATTACAAAATTTTTATTTTGGCGCCGTCCGCTTCATGTTCGAGTTCGACTTGGGCATGGGCCCACTTGATCTGGGCTTGGGCCCACTTACTTGGGGTTGAACTGGACTTTGACCTGGTCAATCGGGGTGCAATTTTTGACCCCAACAGCCAGTACCTTAGATTGCTGTTCAATTCATATCATCATGTATTATATTACCGTTCTGTACTTTTATTTGTTGTTTCCATTATTACCATATTCTTATGAGATAGTGTTTTCATGAGATTTCTGAGTTTTAAAGAACCGCGGATATAATTTTATAAAATTTATGAATATTTTAAAAATACAGTTTCCTCTTGATATGATATTTTGGCGTCCACCATGAGTTTTCTGGATGTCGAGATATGAGTATTATCCGAATCGAGAGAAGGGGAGGAACCGATTGCGAATACATGGTGGACCCGGTATGGTACCCAGGAGCAAGAAGATCGTATAGAAAGACGTTGGGCTGACTGGGAGTACTACCTATTGGTGATAGTATGGATACTCGGCGGATATCTGGAGGATACCGATTAGAGTGATATGATTTAGATGGATATGAGGGCCAATCCGATGAGACGGCACCTGAGAGAGGGCCGATCCGAGAGATGGCGCCTGAAATATGAGGATTTTACGTGTCGATGTTGGATACGGGATTTATGAGAATTTCGAGTGTCGATACTAGACACCCAGATGTTTTATGAGGATTTCGAGTGTCGTTGATGGACACTCATTGGATGATACATATTTATGTTATGGATGACATATTTCCACATATTGATACTGACACAATAATATGTATATATACATACACATCCACTTTCATTACCTCATAGCATGATAGTATATTACAGTATAACCTAGATAGATCGTTATGCATTCAATTTCTACCTAATGACTTCTTTTACTCATTGTTCACCGCCGAAAACTGGACTGAGACGTGGAGACGTCTAGCCTGAATTTGGGGGCAGATACTATTTGGACTTATCCACCCATCTTTCCGAAGATACCAAGTTGATTTATGGCATCGTATATCGGAGGTTTGGATAGATGCGACCGTTGTAGCAGACTTCATCAGATTCCCCCCCATTTGTGAGGGGTTTTTGATTGTGGGGATGCTTTTCTCTGCAGGCGCAAGCCCCTGCAGTTAATTACGTTACCGCGTTGCGATAACCATTTTCTCCTGTTCCGGTAGTTCACTTCGTGTCGTGTGTATTTTTGTTTATTTTGGTTGCCCGTGGATTGTATATGGAGACTAGTTTTCGTTGTCGCCCATAGGGCGCGGATCAGTCTAAATCCGTAATTTTGGATTTGGGTTTGGGTTTTGAACTTAGGATATATATTCCTTTAGTTCAAAAATATTTTGTTTTATTTAAGAACTGTTAATCTAGTTTGAGATTAAGATCAACTTAAATATATAAACATATGGGCTCCATTTATTTTTAACTAAGGATCGTTAGTCCTATTTGAGACTAAAATTAACTTAGCAACATTTTAAGGATCATCAAATTTTATTATGATCCAACAACAGTGCATTTAGGCTCAGCTGCAAGAAACTTTCAGAGGGAACTAGCCAATTTGGTCTTGGTCTGCTTAGTCTTTTCATCTTTCTTTCTTTATATATGTGCTAAGCACTTATTTGGGTTCTATTTGCTCAGCCCCTTTTTCTTTATGCAGAAGTGCTAATCACTTGTTTGAAGCTCTGGCGCTCACGTGGAAAGCGCGTGAGGTGTACAGGCATGGGTGCTGCCAATCGGTGCTAACACTTAGTCATTTTAACTAAGTATATATAGTGCTAAACACTTGGTATGGCGCTTACGTCGGAGCACGTGAGGCATTCGGTCTTTGTTTTTGTGGCTCACCTGTATTTCACCTGATTGCTTTTTTTTCTGTTGCTTTATTTTGGTGGTTGTCCAATCAATGCAAACGAATTTCTGGCGCTCACGTGGGAAGCACGTGAGGCGCCAAGTTCTTTTGTTTCAGAGATTTAGTTTCTGTTAATGGCATTTTGGCCATTAATGATTACCAAGATCTTTGTTTTGAAGATCCGGGATCGAATTTTCTCTAAAAACTAAGTTCTTATACTTTTTTTTATATAAGAACTAAATTCTTTACGTAGGGTTAAACCTCATATTCAGAGGACTTAAATTCCTGAGACATGTCTCTTTTTCTCTCTCTTTCTTTTTAACCTAGTTCTTTTTCCCTAGATTTTTGAGTTTGAAGAACATAATCTCCCCGATGAGAATTGAATTCTCAACTTATGGGGAGATTTGCTTTGCAAATCTCAAATTAGAGGAAGAACTAAGTTTTTATATGAAGGGTTAAACCCTTATTTCCCTTTATACTAGGCAAATGATATATTTTGATCTTTTTTTTTTACCTAGAGTTTGAAAGGAGTAAAATCTTCTTATTCTTTTGAGAATTAAATTCGCTTTTTTTTTCCTTTTTTTGGAAAACTTATGGGGTCAATCCTCTATATGAGACTTGAAGTCTCGGGCCTTTTATATAGGAGAGGCAAATTGTTAATTATTTTTGAGAAAATCTCTTATTTGAGAGATACCAATTGATTTAATTGATCTCAAAATTTATTTGGGGATTTTATCCACCATTGGATTTTTGATCCAGAGAATTTCTGTTTTAGAGAATACATATTCTTGTTTTTAAAAAGGTTAGGAAAATATTTTCCCTTGACGGAATTTAATTCTGTCAAAGGGTGATTTTTAATCACCATTGGATTTTTAATCCAAGGGCTCTCTGTTTTACAGAGAGTATTTTCTTTGTTGAGAAAAATATAGGAAATATTTTTCCATTTCATTGGATCTTTGATCCAACAACTTTCTTTTTAACAGAAAATATCATTCTCATTCAAAAGATTAGGGGAATATTTTCGCTTAATAGAATTTTATTCTATATTCAGGGATTTTTAATTATCTTTGGATCTTTGATCCACCGGTTCTTTGTTAACAAAGAATATCTTTCCCTTTTAGAATGATCAAGAGAGATATTTTTACAAGAATAGAATTTAATTCTATATGGGGAGACACTCTCATGTGTTTAATATGTGACCCCTATGTGGGTGTTTAGCCTATTTTATTTAGCGCCCATATGCATATGGGCGCTCACGTGTTGAACACGTGAGGTCAATTTGGCTTTCAGCCATTTACTCTTAGTGCTTATATGCTTTGCATACCAAATAGAATTTAATTCTATGTATAGAGTTTACTCTATTTGAAGATAATGCTTCAAATGGGTGTTCACGTGTTTCATACGTGATCCCAATATGGTTTTTTTAATCTGTTTATTTAGCGCTTATATACTTTGCATATAAGCGTTCACGTGTTTAACACGTGAGACCTATTTAGCTTTTAGTTGTTTGGTTGCAGCGCTTATATGCTTTACATATAAGCGCTCACGTGTTTAACACGTGAGGGTTAAGACGTGGGGAATTCTCTCCTCTTTTCTCTCCCTTTTTATAAGGGAACAAATGCCCCCTAGTGTTGCTCTCATGTGGCTTGCACGTTAGTGCAGCGGTGTACATCTTTATCACCGTTAGATCGTCTAGGGGAATGGAAAGTTGAACCGATCCTATCACGTCTTATAAATGGGGCCTTTGGCCTCTGAGATGACTACTATTTTTTCATCTTCTTCCTTGAGTTTCTTGCTTTCTTGAGAATTTAATTCTCATTTCAGAACTTAGATCTCTGCCCACAGAACTCCTTCTGATTAGAGTTAAACTCTGCCAAAAATTTTGGTAAGGATTATGAATAGAGCTTAGCTCTTAAAAGATTTTTTTTTTATATTTTGTTTTGGATTTTTAATCCATTAACAGAGTTTGGCTCTTTTCTTGAACTGATCTCTTAGAGATCTTAAAAAAAGAACTTTTTTTAGTAGACCGTGGGTCTTGAATCAATAGGCATTCTTGAGAATCGTTGGTTCTCTTCTTAGGGGTTTACCCTATCATTGATCCTGATCTTTGAGGGTCTTTGGAATTTAATTCCATTATATTACCCATCTTTTTCCCAACATGAGGATTTCTGCGATTTAATCCCATTATTGGAGGAATTTAATTCCATTTTTTCTTACAGAGCTTAGCTCTGAATTTTTTTTTGAACTTTTGGGAATTTTATTCCCCTTCCTGTACTTGAGTATTTCTCTTTTTAAGGTTTGAATACTCTCTTTACAGATTTGAATCTATTGTTATTTTTAACAGAACCCGCTTTTCGGGGATGTTGGGAGTTTTTAACTCCACTGTTCATTTAATGAGAATCCTTTTAGATTCTCACAATAAGCACTTTGTCTCATCATTGACGAGCCGCCATTTTGATTTCGTGGGGTCCACTAGCTTTTTAGTTAGTAGTCCCATAAGACCAACTCATACCTTTTGTTGACTGTTTTTTGTTCCCTTTTCCAGGTACAATGGTCCCACTTCCCTACTTCCCTTATACATGCTCAGAGGTTGCTTTCCCACAGTCGCCGTCATACGAAGAAGTGATGGCTATGATTAAGAATCATGATAAGGACAGAAAGAGCTTTCTGCTATGGGGTGTCTTGTATGGTCACATTATAAGGGGTTGTCGTAGTTTTACATGTAGAGTACCAACGGAACCCATTCGTTCGATTCAGTTTATGGAGCGTTTGAGTATTGCTTATGTAGTGGAGGAAGTTAATTGGACTCTTGAAGGGCGGCTTGAGCCATCAACGACAGGGATACCTAATCAGCCTTTAGTGGCTATTGACATTCAGGGACGCCGAATATGCCAAGGCGAAACTCGACCTTGGGGGAAGGTCTATAAAATAGGTGTCATCCCATGACATCCAGTAGGTTACCTTCCTTGGGCCCGGAATATTCTCTCCTCCCAGCGTTCACGGTTGCAGAAAGTTGGATTGTATCAGGCGGTGTATGCGTCATTGTTCTAATACCATGCTCCCCATGTTTGGTGGGTTAAGGCCTTTTTTAAACCAATAGAATCTTCCAACGCATACATTCCTATTAGGGGACCGCGAAGTTTCCATTTCGCTGGAGGAATTCCAAGAAATTTCAGGATTGTTGATCAAGGGAGAACATTACGAGGAGTTACTACCCTCTGACAAGTACATTTTTGCCACAGTGCTAGCCATGCATGAAGGCTTGACAACTGAGAATGTTGTTCAGCACAAGCATCCAAGTTTAATCAAGGCCTTAGGTATATTGAGAGCCTATTTGTGGCATCAGAAAGGAAAGGTGTTAGTTTTGAAGATTTCATCGCTCGCTTCCTTCGTAATGATGCTTTTTCCAAGCAAGCTCTGAAATTTGCGAATGTTGAAGATCCCTTCAGCTTTAGTCTGGAAAAACTACCAGATAAAGAGGAAGATCTGCTGCAATTTTATATCCTAAGTTCGTTGACCATGACTTTTGACGAGATTGCTGCCCATGGTATGGACGATGATACATTCTTTATAGGCCTCATCAGTCTTTGGCTCAACTGGTTTGCAATGCCGATGCACCGACGCTTTATGAGAGCCTTCGTCTTCTACCCCGCACACCGGATAGCCAAAGGAGCGCAACTGTCCATTGGCTTTGCAGGGTTATCACACCTGTATCATGGTTTGAGTATCGCAGCCAACACTTCAAATCCAGGTGCAGACACTGTGAACTTCTCCCTCTATTACTTCACGTCCTGGATTGAGATGTACGTGTTAGGTGCATTTGCTGTGCATCGGCATCCTGATTTCTATGAGTCTTATACTTTCCCATGAGTTATGAGATTGGTTGATGCTTTCGCTCATGATTGGACTCAGTTAGGGGCTTTGCGTGTGCTGCTTAACCCGTATTCAAATAAGGGTAGCATGATTTTCAATGATCGGGTTCTTTCTGCACCAGCGGGGCCTATTCAACAGTTGTTTGATCTATTGAAGAATGGAACGCCGATTTTGAAATACAAGGAGATCATGCACTTGTATTCGATCAGGCCAGGGTACTTGGTGTTCCGATTGAATGATGCGGCTCTCTTCATGCGGTATAATCCGCATCGCTTTGTCCAATAGTTGGGTTATAACCAGGGTGTCCCTTTGAAGCTTTCTTAGTTGAACCTACTCTCTCACTGGAGACTGCTCGCGACGCTATTCATCACTTCATGAGGCTGAACACTGGTTCTCTCTTCATGGTTCCTGAGCCCGATTACATTCCAAGGCATGTGGGACCCTTCAAGGGCCAGTATCATCACTGGGTCAGTCCTATCATCACAGAGGAGAGATGGGTGATTTTCGAGTGTAAGGCCTCTACGCCTGCCCAGGCCATTAATATTCCGTTGTGACCATGGTCGGTCGTTCACTCTCCTCTGAAAGATGTCGATTCAGTGGTCATTCCGAAAGCTGCTCGAACAGAGTCGGCCCCCCGTATTGCTGGTATGCCAGTTTGTATTAGAGCCGGCGTGGGGGCTCCTGATAAAGCACAAGTTGCAACGTTATCAAATTCGGATCCTGAGGATGAAATTGGGCAACGCCGTGCAAAGGTGCCTAAGGGGAGGAAGCGTCCCTTTGCGAGTGCTGGCTCGGGACTTAAAAGAAGGAAGAAGTAGGCTGCGCGCTTAATCGACACCTTGCTCGGGCCTGAGCCTCTTACTTATGATGAGCCTATGTCTACGCACGAACCGGATAACAGTCTTCTTTTCCCGGGTACATCTGCCGAGGAGGCCGCTCAGTTAGCAGAACCTTTTAAGCGGTTACAGGATGAGACCGAAAACGTGCGCCCTCAGAAGGGAGGCTTTCCCCCCGTGGAGTTCCATGATGTTGATTTGGCTCCTGCTATGTCACCAGCAGTTTCTTTAACGCCGACAGAAGAAAGGGCTCTTAAGAAGCCGATATCGGTCGTTTTTGAAGATGAGGCTGTTTTGAAAGCGGTTAGGGCTTTATCTTCGATCGCAGCCCGACGAGCGTGGTTAACAGGAAAAGAGCAGCGGCTCGAAAAGGTTATACTTCAGGCTCCTTGGTGTATCGGTATGTACTTTTTACGTCTTTTCAGTAAATGATTTATATTGCTTTCATATTACATTCGTCTTTACGCATTTTTCTTTTGTAGGGCCTTCCGGGGAGGGCGTAGTTTCAAGCCCTGATCGTGCCTTAGAGTCTCCGGCGAAGACTTTTATTCCTTCGGCGGAGGTTCCTATACCGGTTATAGATTCCGCAGATGTTGTCAATAGTGCACCAGAGACTGTAGAGGAGATTCCTGAGGCGGCCGTCCCTTTGGTCCAGAATGGACGGAGTATTGAGGGTAATATCGTATATCTCTTTCTATTTTAATGATCTTTTCATATGTCTGACCCTTCCTTTCTCTCAGAATTGCGGGATTTGGCATTCTCTATTGTAGATCGTTCTCCGGAGGAAACCTTCTTACGTCTACTTTGTTAGTTATATGTATGCCATAGAGGCCATTACTGTACATATGATGTATATTATAATGGATGCTTGGACATATATAGAGAGGAATTTCTTGCTCGATATGATGGTATGCTATCTGGTTGTACTTTATCTTAACATGTACTCTGATTGTCTCTATGTTACATGTTGATAAAGCCCTTAGGATATGTACTCGACTACTGGGACTATGATGAGATCATACTAGTAGGGCCACGGTAGTCGATGGGTACATCCTATAACTGTTCCTAGTCGAGTGTGTATCGAGACAGGGCATCGATACACCAGAGTAGACTAGCGTATACGCATCTTGACCTATATGATAGGCGATGGATGATCCCATATCCATCGGTGTTTGACATCAAGGATGGTGTACGGGTGCTCAGTAGAGACTGGGTACACTGGACGGACTCGCCGAGATCTCCCAGATGGTATTATACCTCAAGTCAGATGGCAGTTCTACGGTGACACTGGTACAGGTTAGTCTGTAGACCCGAGATCGTGATAGAGTCTTGTGTGATTCCCACTGTGCTTTGATTTCCATCATATCACGTCCAAGAGAGCGTGCAAAAAGGTGGCTTTTGGGTACAGTCCCGAATCACATGGAGGCAATGAGCGATAGGAGGGGATTCATCTATCCTGGTATAGGGAGTTGATGTTGTGCTTGTTGGATATAGTGCCCTCAAAGTCAATTATTGGATCGCAGGTACGTGATTGCAATGATTGAGGGATGACTTATACCGGTAGGACAGTCTTACTTGAGATGATAATATGCTATCTGGTTTGCCTTTATCAGTCGTGTACAGGTTCAGGTGACTGATCACTATTACACGTTGATAGAGCCCTTAGGATCTTGCTTGACTACCAACAGTATGATGGCGATCATATACGTGAGAGTTGGGTAGTCCATAAGCACATCCTTAAAAGTTGTCCCTAGTCGTGGGAGTTTCGAGACAGGGCATCGATACTCCGGAGTAGACTAGTGTATACAGTCGAGACCCCGAAAAGGGGCGGTGGCCGGTCTCACAAGCCACTGGTGTCAGTTGGATCACCTAAGATGTATACAGGTGCTCATTGGGTTATGAGTACACGGGACAGGACTCGCCGGGAACCTGCTAGTTGGTATTATACCTATCGTCAGATAGCAGTTCCCTGGTGACATGTGTACACGTTAGTTCATCGACCTGAGGTCGTCATTTGTCTCGTGTGAGTTCCCACTGTGCTTTGATTTCTACCCTACCACGGCTCAAAGGAGTCGTGCAAACAGGTATTTTTTGGGTACAGTCCCGAGCCACATGGAGGCAAGTGAGCGAATCGGCAGGGGATTCGTCTCTCCTGGTATTGGGGGTGAGATCGCGCTGTGTTTAGGAGAGCCATTACACAAAGCCCTCGGCCGAGGCAGGAGATTTACTGGTAGGTACTCCAGTAGTATCTCAGGGTGTTCTGGGCTACACTCCGACACGACTTATACCGCTATTGGGGGTCTGACGTTACCAGCCCCCTAGGCCCGATATGCTATACTCATAGACGAACGGACCGGACTGTATGTATATTGTCACTGTTAGGCTCAGTAGGGTTTCAGGATGAGTTCGCTCATCGGCTTCCCTTGAGGTCAGTACATGGGCAGCCGTTACGCACTGCTAGTGCCGCTGATGTGCTTATGATTAAACCCACTGCCAGGGTACTGACGAGTCATTAGAGTTCCCCACAGATAGTTTCCCAAGTTCGGGCGAAACGTTGTAGAGGCCGTATGGTTTTATGGCAGGGTTCGGAAAATGCACGTGTGTTTACGCACGTGTCATATTTCGGGCAGATAATACTGGTGGGCTTTGGTTTAAGCCAGATCCATGTATTATACTGTGTAGATATAATATCTTTGTCTCAGTTGCATTTGTATTCGGTTGTAATACAAATGCGGGTACGTTTATACTGTTACGGGGTTATCCTGAAATTCGTTTCGGGATCGCTTTTGGAAGTTGCCAGTTTTCTATCACCCGTCTTAAACATTCGGTTTAATGTGGATTTATCTTTTTCTTGTGAGTCATGAGGGTGAGTCATGAGTGGAAGTTTCTAGAATGATGACTAGGTTTATGTGTCACTATTTGCATTAATTGTTTTGGATGAGGTGTTTAAGTGAGGTGGCTTAGTTCAATTAATGTTTGCAAGGTGTTAATATGACTCATTCTTTTCATTATTGCTTATGGTCACCCCCTCTTCCTCCTACACTCACCCCCTCCTTACTTATAGTGGCCGGCCATTCATTTGGATGAGGATATGGTTGTTGAAAAAAGATTATTGATTTGGTTCATAGAAATTTGATATGTTCATTTCTCATTTCTTGAAAAAAGGCAACTTCATTAACCGTTCGTCCATGGTTTTGGATGAAACGAGACAAAGTATTCTACTCATTCTCTACATCAATCTTGGACATGTCGGCTAGCAAACTTCATATCCGAGTTGCCTCGGTTCAGAGGCGGGAGCCTGTTTAAAGATCCGTTGACGTGGTGCAACCTGGACGAGGAGACCGGAGATCGAGCGAGATCACAGATGCCGTAAAGAAGCATGGGATGATGGCTAAAGACCGAAAGACTCGGATCGTTCGGTATAGCTTTTCTACCCTCTTTACAGTTAGTTAGTTTAGCGTTAATGGCAAGATTCGGGTTATAGTATGCGATAGCGCCAGTTATAAAAGTTTTTGTTCCGCATTTAGCGTCTGAAAGACGGCCGGGGCGCTACCATAGACTTCTATGGTATTAGAGCCACGCCATTAACCTTTACTAACTTGTTCTAACGCGTTTAAAATATCGATCGAACGAAATTTCCAAAATCGCAATTTTTAGGCTAAAGTTTCTGTCGATTTTTAAAACAGGTCTAAAAATCATTTTGAGCATCTCGGAAAATCGAGCAGGCTTTTTTAAAATTTCTGGTGAAATTTGGTCGACTGACTCTACAGTACTGCCGTGGAACCGCCGCACAAACCAGGGTTTGGCCGTGGTTCCGCCGCAGGTTTGGAGCATCAGACTACCAATTTTCTACAGTAACCTCCCGCATAGAAAATTGTGGTTTCTGGAATATTTCTTTTGGGCCCAGATTTTGTTTGTGTACTGCAGATGTACGTGGGGCCCACTTCGGGATGTTTTGTCGATCAAAATTTTAAAGTTATTAGTTTACAGTACTTATATTATATCTCCGACCGTGAATGTCATTCGAGCGGTAAATTGCGTCTAATTGCTATAGTCTTTTTAGACGGGTTTGCAAACGTGACATTCGGGTTGATGTTCTGTGTTGTGCTGTGATGTTGCGGATTTGTCGTGGTGGATAGCAGTGTGCAATGGTAGTGCTGTTTAGAATTATTTGTACATTTGATATTGCGGGGCGAGCGTCCAACATGTGGACTGCCGTCACTGCCTGTTTGTATAATATTCTTTTGGGGCACGACTGGGCTGAGGTCGATGTACCCGTTGTACATATTTTTCATTTCTGTACTAGGTTTATCCCGCGACGGAGTGCACGGATAGCCGGGTTCTGGAGGGAAACGGGTCCGCATCTCATGGCTTTAAGAGGCAGAGGGGCCTCACTCTAGAATTGGCAGACTATTCGCCGCACTCGTAGGGGGTACAGGTTGACCCAAGGAGGGGTGCTCAAGTTACCGGATTCCGTGAAGTGCAGGGTGGTCCATTCACTTTGCTGTAGGGGGCTGCCTCGCTTCAGGTTTTGGCGGGTAACTTGTCGCACCCGTAGGGGTCTAGGTTTCATTGCACAGGATATCCACACGACCAGGGGAACGTCGGGTTTCAGCAGCGGCTCTGTGAAACCTAGGGATCCCAAATTATCTTTATTGTTCTGTGATGCTTATTACTTTTCTGTAATGTTGCATATTATCATGCCTGGAGCGATTATTGTATATTGGTATATATACTAGTAGATGTTGTATATGTTTTGCACTCGCGCTAGTCCAGTCCTCGCTCTGTCGTTAGTTAAGTAACCTAATGGGTAAAGACTGAACCCAGTGACGAATGCGGATGGTATATACGTACATTTTATTTTCGTCCTTTTCTGGTGTGATTAATTGATGGGACTGCGTTGATTTTGATCAATGCAAAGAAAAACAAACCTGTTTGGATGTTGTTGGAACGGTTTTAAAAAGTGTTATTACAAAGACGTTTTCTTTTGTTTTACACAGTGGTATTCAGTTGGAATATTCTGCACCTCATTCGGCGAGGCAAGGGCCGAGATCCCTTCGCCGGGAGTGACCCCTTGGGCAGAAGTTTGCGTCAGGGTAATAACTTCACTATAGTCGATTACATGTTGCTTTGCATCGCGGTATTCAGTTGGAATATCCTGCACCTCATTCCACGAGGAAAGAGCCGAGATCCCTTCATCGGGAGTGACCTCTTTAGCAAAGGTTTTCATCACTATATTTTTATAAAAAGCTATCAGGTTCCTTCAACGAGATCAAGTTCATTACGTTTAAGGTTTTTCGCCAAAAACCAGCCGTAGCCCTCCGTCATTTCATATGAATGGTCAGTAGTATTCAAGCTATGTTGGTCTGGCCCTTAGCCAGGACATAGTGATTGGTAGCTGCTGGGGTGTTCACATGTTGCATAGATAGATGCGTTGGCTTAGGACAGTTGTACAGCCTTGTTGGCCCTTAGTCAAGGGCGAGTACGGGTGGGTTCAAATTAACAAGATAATGATGGGAAGAACTTGACATGCGACTTATGATGGGTTGGCCCTTAGTCACGATCATAAGAGCATGGGGAAAAAATCACATCGGGAGTTTCTAAAGAAACTGAAACTTGCCAGGCATGCGCATACCTTCTGGAGTGTGATAACATGAGTGGATTCCTTCATGTTATCATGCGATGAGAGTTGGATCCCGATTCCAACTGATGAGTTGGTTTACTCTTCGGGTGATCCCGATTGATTCTTCTTTCAGGTTTGGAGGAGAATTTGACAGTACAGTGGGAGGTTTCCTAATTAGATAAAGTGATAACCATTCTGATCTAGGTTAGAGTGCACGCAGAGTGTTTCTTTTCTCTCTCTCTTTAGCAGCGACCATTGACCGACCCTAGACTATGACTCAGTGACCAAGTTGACCGAACCTTCTTAAAATACTGGCTTTTGGATTGTCTAAGTTGCATAAGTCATTGCCGCTCCTTCTTTTACCCTTTATATTTCTCAGAACACCCCGTATTACTACGGACATCTACTTCCATTGGATAGATCCATCGTATGGTTATATACGAACTCGAAGGGGCTTCTTCGAGGATGGATCCAGGTTCAGGAGAAATTGAATTGGTTTATTCGGTTGTCTTTTATCATCACCTTCTCTCAGGTTGCGAGGGCTCCTTAGTTTAGGAGAGTACACCTATTACGCTTATTGGATAGTCTTCTTCCAAACCATAGGAAGGTGCCGAAAGGTAGGGAATGAAGAAAACCAATTAGCCTAAGTAGGGTGTACAGAAGGTAATAACTAAAGACAAAATAAAGGGATTAGAAAGAGGGCAAAGTAAATTGCGACTGCTATCATTCACGACCAAACCGTGTACTTCATCGCTACTCCTATTTCACCTTTGCTTTTTCCCCAGTTCGGGAGAAATAGAATAAGGTATTATTCAGTTGTCTTTTATCATCACCTTCTCTCAAGTTGCGAGTACTCCTTGGTTTAGGAGAGTACACCTATTATGCTTACTGGATAGTCTTCTTCCAAACCATAGGCTGGTGCCGAACGGTAGGGAAGGAAGAAAACCACTTAGCCTAACGATGGTGTACAGAAGGTAATGAATAAAGACAAATAAAGGGATTTGGAGAGATGGCAAAGAAATATACGGTTAAAGTCATGAATTGGATTATGGAAGAGGCATTACTAGGAATACCAGGATACCCCTACGAAACATTTTCATGTTTCAGTGCATTGTTAAAGGAAAACTGATTTCCCGATTAGATACTTACTCCAGGGTATGTATTTACCAGGTATGATTCTCACATCTGTATGGTTTTACAGATGATGAGTGGGAGTAGGTTATTGGGAATAAGGTGATCATCCTCATTATATCAGAATTTGTTGTAATTGGTGATATTTAAGAAAGTTGCCTGAGTTTTTGCCGGACGGCATGTATTTGGTTTTCAGTATCCGTTGTTGTGCACCAATTTCAAAATGATATATCTGTACATTTATTTTTATAAAGTGAGATATAACTTTTTGATATTACGTCGATGACATTTACCTATATCAGTTGACGATTGGGTAAGGAGCATTGAACAACGGAGTAGTTCTTAACCATAAGTACAGTTTTCAACCTACGATGCACAGGTTTTGAGTTATTCAACTCAGGGGACTCATACAGAGTATTGTATGTTGTCCAGTGTCCATTAGGACAAAGGGGTTGGTTCTCGTACTATGTTCTGTTTACTTATGACTTCTCTAGTTTTTAGACAAGTGTTTCGTAGAAATACAAGGTCTAAGTTTTGAGAAGTTGTGGGTATAGGAATAAAGTAGAGAACCAGGTATTGCAAGTATCGGGATTCTTCAAAGAGATCGAAGATGTAGATACGTATGATTGGTATTCAGCTGATAGTAATAGTTTTGAGAAACTTGTTTCTCTTTCGGGTTACTTATAATTGGATGCGTTCCTAAGTTGAGTAATGCTGATTAGCCTCTCTCCATTAAGTTGATATGCACTAGAGACAGCTGCATGATTAGAATTTGGTTCCAATTAAATAAGTGCCAAAGTTTCTATAATGGATATATAATGGTTCATATCTTAACGATGTTAAGATACGGGAAGTTTTCCGGCTTGTGCTTAAAACCAGACTCTGGATAACTCAATGCACGTTTCTGTAATGGCAGTTTGTAGGTTGACCCGGGCTATGTCGAGGGTTGACTTTCTACCATCTGGAAGATCAATAGTGATATTGTTCTTGACTCGCCACAGTTTTAGTAAAATGGATTTTTTCAGAAAACAGTAGTAGGAGTATGGTAGAACTGGAAGTGATTCCAGAACCGCAAACGATTACGGAAAATTTAATAGGACCTAAAGATTCAATCAGGTTTGACATTCCATTAGCCACTCCGCAAATATGGTGGGTAACCTCAGACACCCGAGAGGTACTCCGGTAGCCTTAAGGACGGTGACAGGGAGGTTCTTGTTTACCCAGACTTGACACTACTGTTGTTCCAGACTATTAGACCCGGCAGGAGGTTAAGTATAGCGTCGTTCTAAACTAGCTTTAGAAGTGCACGTATATATTATTCTGCTAGAGGGTTGTTGTGGTCAGTGGGAGCAGCGGAAGCATAGTGGGCAAGTAGCTTATGTCTATTTATAGACTAGAGTAGTTATAGCGGAGATAGATCATCTATTTTTGATGTGACAGTCATGGGTTTGACTTCATCAGAATAAGGGATGGATTTGTTAAGAAGGTAGTAGGGTGTGATGTCCTGGGATTTTGGATGACATACACAGAGCAGGAAGTAAAATTCCTATACTACGATCGGTTACACTGTGGTTGTCACATAGTTGTTTCTCCACACATGATATGGATATATATCAGACATTCTGGTTACTAGATCTATGGTTTTAGATTTAGATTTGGGTAGTTTCCCAATCTGGGTATTTTGACAGTATTCTAATAGTATTTTAGAATAGATGACTCCTGGTATGGTGGTGTACCTGCAGGTGATGGAGTCACCCTCTCTAAAGGTGTCTTACAGACTAAAGGGGAGAGGGATATGCATGATTGGCATGCCACTTGCTTAGGCAATTGAGTCAATCGTGAGATGTCAAGTACCACACCAGATGTTGTTTTTGCACTAGATGCGATAAGTTTATATTAATCCAATCCTGAAGAAACATAAGGAAGCAGTTTTAGAACATAAGTGAATGTTCTACGGATTTGATGACGGCAGCCTCCTTCGAGGGACGGTTATCATTCCAGGCTTCAAAGGTGACATGGATGGCAGAGTGATTGTTAGAGTTATAATTTTCCCTCTGACGAAGGGGGCAGTATTATGGATAGGTGGTCCAAGAGGATACTGTGGGAGGCATGGTGCTGGACACTGATTAGGTTCAGTTGTTGATACAGTCTAAGAAGTTTGGATTTGGAGTTCATTTATGAACTAGGTCCCATCAGATATCCAGACATATTCTAAGACAGGTTTTGCTCAATTCGGGAGATGGCTTTCTCCGCGAACTTGAGATTAAGAGAGACATAGAAAGAAATGTTAGTTATATGTATGCCCTAGAGGCCATTACTATACATATGATGTATATTGTAGTGGATGCTAGGACATATATAGGGAGGACTTTCTTGCTCGACATGATAGTATACTATCTGGTTGCTCTTTACCTTAATGTATATACTGATTGTCTCTCTGTTACATGTTGGTAAAGCCCTTAGGATGTGTACTTGACTACCTGGACTATGATGCGGATCATACTAGTGGGGACATGGTAGTCCATAAGTACATCTTTCAAGGTCCCTAGTCGTGGGTGTATCGAGACGGGGCATCGATATACCAGAGTAGACTAGCGTATACCTTCTCGACCCATACAGGTGGGCGATGGATGATCCTATATCCATTGGTGTTTGACATTAGAGATGATATACGGGTGCTCAGTGGAGATTGGGTACACTGGACGGACTCGCCGAGAACTCCCAGATGGTATTATACCTTACGTCAGATGGCAGTTCTCTGGTGACACTGGTACAGCTTAGTCTGTAGACCCGAGATCGTCATAGAGTCTTGTGTGATTTCTACTGTGCTTTGATTTCCACCTTACCACGTCCAAGAGGGCGTGCAAAACGGTGGTTTTTGGGTACAGTCCCGAATCACATGGAGGCAATGAGCGATAGGAGGGGATTCGTCTCTCCCGGTATAGGGAGTTGATGTTGCGCTGTGTTCGATTGGCTATAACCGGAAATCCCTGGCCAGGGTTGCTGAGATTTACTGGTAAGTGTTACCAGTAGTTTCTCGAACTTTTATAGACCTCATATCGACACGACTTATCGAGCTACTGGGGTATGACGTTTACCACCCCTAGGCAAGATATGCGACATATCAGACGATCAGACCGGACTGTACGGTAAGTGTTACTGGTTGGATTTACAGGAGTGTGAGCGGGCTTGCTCGTCGATCTTCTGATCGCTCAATACCCGGGTGGCCATTACGTTTAGCAGACCACTTGCGGCTTGTAGGTGTTTTGATATGATCACCACCTGCTGCCGGCGTATTGACGAGTCTTTAGAGTCCTACCCAGAGGTTTCCTGGCTCAAGCGAAACGAAATAGGAGCGCATATGAGATATGTGCGGGACCAAGAATAATGCGTGTATGTGATACCGTATTCTATTCTCGCGATGAATGTATCGATTGGTTGTATGCGATATAACCTAGTTATCGAATCAAGGATTGATTCGATAAGCCGATACATTGAATATTAGTCGGTCATATGCGATATGACCGGATCGTTAAATCAAGTGTTGATTTAATGTATAATTATATATTTGATATATTACTTTGCATTAACTAGTATTGGTTCACTTAAAATAGATTTTCTCACTTGATGTGCACATTGTATATGTGATATATTTTTGTGCACTTGATTGTATCATGTTTGATGATACATGCAAACTTGGGTATATGTTTGGTTTAAACTATGATTAGGTTAATGGTTAGGATTTTCATTTAGTCATTTATTTACTTTATTCTTTTTTTTGGCAAAAGAAAATAAAATGGTGGCTTGTTTGTTTTATCTTTGAAGTTTCAAGAAGCTTTGACCATTTTTTTTTTTGCTTAACCTAACCATTCACCTAACCCTAGTTTATTCTCTACACTTAACCATGGTTGCATAATGATAACCATCACTTCATTTTTCTTTTTGGAATTAATTCATAATTTTTTTTCATTCTCTTCTTCTTCTTGAGAAAGAAAAGAAAAGCTTGCTTCAAAAATTCTAAGTGATGAATCCAAGTGAGAAATCAAAATCCAAAGTGAACCCACTTCCTATTTCTTCATCCTCTACCACTTGCCATGTAGTATAGGGTGTTTTCTTCACAAGTTTCATGACTTGGTGAAGTTGGAGCTTGATCTTGAGTTGCCTCGACGTAGATCATCTTCGGCATCGAAGTCGACGACCTAGCCCGCCCATTTCTCCGATGGAGCCGACGCTAGAGTCCGGGATCCGATGATCGTAGCAAGGGGACATCTTCACGGAGCTAAGAAAGTGGAGGACCGGATCTACAAAGGTTGTAGTCACTTCCCTTTTAGCAGTAAAGTTGTTTACTACTTGTAGTTTCGCCTATTCTCTAGTTAACGATCTATATTAGGGTTTCTCGGCACCAGAATCTTTTGAAATTGGCATGGTTGATGCCTTGTGGGACCTTCTTAGTGTGCCTAGGAACCCTACAGTGGTATCAAAGCCAAGCTATAGCCTTAGGCGATGTGTAGACGATGTTAGAAACCCGATCGAACCCGATACGTCCAAGTTTACCCCCTCTCTGTACAATTTTCAAAACCGTGGATTTTTCCCAATTAAAAATGCTCAGAAAATAGTGCAGGGAAATATAAGATTAACTGTAAAAAACGAGACTGTAACTCACTTAAACGGCCGCGGAACCGCGGCAATTACATGCCATTGGCGGCGGTTCCGCGGCGCAATTGACGAGTTAGGGTTTCAATTTTATACAGTTTTCCCCGTATGTGATTCCTGATGTTTCTGGGCACTTTTAATTATACTCAACAGTTGAATTTTTTGGGATGAATTGGGGACTCATTGATTCGATCGGATATTTTTAACCTCGTTTATGGTTTTCCGGATAATTTTAGAAAAATGTTGAAAAGTTCGACCGGATATAAATACCCACTTTTTCCCCTGCCGGGAAATTTCTAAGTGTTGGATTTTTCCGTGGTTTAAAGACATTCTAAGTAGTGCAAGTAACGCGATGGACCCTCTAGAAGACAACAAACCTTAACTCGATTATGTGACCGTCTTGAACTGCCCTTTGAACCTTAGGGTTTGGGGCAGTACGGCGTGCCACATGTGAGGCGTTGGCTTGACCCTTCTACGGCTGGACCGTTGGTACTGTGGTATGAAGTGAATGTTTTTAAACTTATTTCATGTGTTGAGCTGTTTCGGGAAAACTTGGGTGTTTGACTGTTCGATCGGAAAGTTTAACATTTTCTGTTTATCTGGAATGTGATACAATATTTGGAATCCACAAGGAGTTATGAGATAACTGATTTGAATGTTATAAACATAGCACTTTAGTCTCACTTGATCGGTTGCTACGGAATTTTGATGTGATCAAAAGTCCGTTGCAATCACGTAGCGTACGCGGATACTCGCCGGATAAACTTAATAGACAGCTACACCCCATAGCCCCGACCAAGTGACTGTAGGAGAACCCCGTCGCCGAAAGCATCCGTTCGGGTGCTCGCGGCTGCGGTGTTCCGCCTTGGTGCACTTCGTCGACGGTATCGGGGGTGCGGCCGTCTACTGAAGTTTGCGACGAGCATTCGATCAGGATGTCGGGAATCTTGTTGAATTGCCCGACTTGGTATTGAAAAGTGTTTTCGATTTTGAGACTAAAATGCGGAGTTTATAATTGTTAGGCATGTGATGTCTAAGGAATTCATTTGATTAGGCATGCGATGTCTAAAGAAGTTGCGGATTCCAACTGTTGTAGTTTTACACTTTCTTTTATGTGACCGTAAGTGTAATATGTGATATCGCCGGTTTCGTTGCTATATGTCAACGACAATTGAGATGCGCATATTTACTTACGTTGATGACATGTAATGTTATGTGTTGCTGGATATGTTATATTGGATCGTCGTGTTTGAATAGCCGGAGGGTTTTTATGTGAGATGAGTGTTTTCATTTTCATTCATGTAAAAACTTGTATGTAATATTCTTTTATTGGGGCACTTCCAGGTTGCGGAAGATGTCACCATTGTATATTATTTACTTTTCCGCACTAGGATAGACCCAAGGAGGAGGGCACAAGTAACCGGGTTCTGGAGTCCAGTGGGAGACCAACTCGAGGAGTCGAGTCCGGGTCTTCTAACTCTAGAATTGGTAGGGTTGCTTGCCGCTCTCGTAGGGGTCTAAGGGTATGGGTTTGGCTATTCATCGCGACCGTGGAATCCGTATTTTATACTGGCTCGTATTGAAAACACGGATGTCCTAGTATATCCAATATTTCATATGTTTCTTCTGCTGCGATATCTGTGATATGATCATGTGATGTTCTGTGATAAATACAGTATATAGTATATATGATATATTATATAGGCGTTACTTATGTTTTACACCCGCGCTAGCCCTGCCCCGCTCTGCCGTTAGTTACCTAACCTAACGGTGCAGAGGGGATATCGAGGCGAATACGGATGGCATAAGTGTACGTCGTATTTATCTGTGATGTTTAGGTGTTTAAATGATGGGACTTCATTAATGTGATTAATGAAAGAAAAGAAACCTAAGATGTTGTGGAATCGAATTTCAAAAATAAAACAGGTAGCTACAGTTCTTGCTTTGCACAGCGGTATATATGATATATCTTGCACCTTATTCGATGAGGAAAGGGCCGACGATCCCTTCACCGGGAGTGACCCCTTTAGCAATAACTGGCAGATGCTACACCCTCAGCTTGTCTTTTGATTGCTTCTATAGTTTCTGCTTTGCACAGTGATATATATGATATATCCCGCACCTCATTCGACGAGGAAAGGTCCGACGATCCCTTCACCGGGAGTGACCCCTTTAGCAAAACTAGAAAAGCCTAAAAAACACTCCATTTTAAAATCATTTGATTCTACAACGATATCAAGTTGATTACGCAATAGGTTTTTAGAAAAACCTGTCGTAGCCCTCCGTCATTTCAGATAAGTACTAGTTAGTATTCGTGCTGCGGTAGTTTGGCCTCCGTCAAGGCGTAGTGTACGGTAGCTAACTAGTGCTTATCTGCTAGCATATGATGCGATTGGATTAGGGTATTCGTACGGCGTTGTTTGGCCTCCGTCAAGGGTCGTGCGGGTGGGTTTAATTCAATCAGGAAATGACGAGTTGAACTTGACTAGCGGACTATGGGTTGTTTGGCCTCCGTCAAGGTCATAGGACGCTAGGGGCAAAATATTATCGGGAATTTCAAGTGTTGAAATTCGCAATGAGATTGCATACCTTCTATGAGATAGTTGGATCCCGATACCCGCTGCGAGTAAGAGTTACTCCTGGGAGAGTTTTACACATTACAATTAGCCGATCAAGTAGGTGTCTAGAAAGGTGTTAACGAGGTTACGCCTCTGGGAAAACGAGGTTTACATTAATTAGGTTCGTGCGAAAGCACGGGGGATCTCCCTCAAAGTACTGACACTGGCCTGGCTGAAAGATTGGCGAACTTGTAGTGTGTAATCAATCCCCGCTAGTTTTTCCTTTTAGGGTTTGAAGGAAGATTTGATAAAAACAGTGGGAGCCATCCTGATTAGATAAAATATATAACCAATCTAATATTGCAAGAGCATACGCTGAGTGTTTTCTTCTCTCTCTCTCTCCAGGTAGCGACCATATCACGTCTTAATCAAGATAATAATACGGATGTATTGACCGAACCCGCTTATTATACTGAGCTGGAGAACGTTGGTCCTGCTCCAACTTATAATTGTTATAAGACAGAGCAGGAAATAGGGGATTACCAGAATTCCCGTGCTGCCCAAACGAAGAAAGTGCATATGATGCATCTCCTTCGGGTGTGTTCATCACAAAGAACCGTTTCTCAGTATCCTCTGCATCCTGTGTATTTGATACCGGATCAGGATCCCAGATATGTAATCTGTTACATAGGGCTACAGAAAGGTAGAAAACTGAGAACGGGTGATAAGTTTCATGAGGCAGAAAACGGTGCAAGTGTTGCAGCCAAGTCTGTTGGTCACTGTCACCCTGTATTCCAAATACATTGATTCTGAACGAATGTTATTAGATACCGAACCTGATATACAAAATCATATCAATCTCTTTATTAGTAAAGAAATGATAAAATTTTGTATTGTTGGATAATGTTTTGAACATTTCCTATATCAAAAGTTGATCGGTTCAGGCACGTTATCTAAAAGCATTGATGTTCTAAATCAAACTACAGTTCTTAGTATACGGAACACACACAAGAAGAAGAGTTCAGAAATAAACGGATCCTTCTTGAGGTATTGTAGACTAGGTCATATCAATGCGACCCGACTAGCTAAGTTATATATAGATGCATATTTAAACTCGTTTGAATTTACATCCTGTGAAACTTGCCAGTCATGTCACAAAGATTAGATGACCATAGCTCTGTTTATTGGAAACAGAGAAAGAGTTAGTAAACTATTGGGACCGATACACGATGATGTATGTAAGGTCCCCTGTCTACACATACCAGGACTGGTTCTTTATACTTCATTACATTCTCTGATGATCTCTCAAGATTCAGACAAATGTTCCTGTTGAAACACAAGTCCGGACCTTTTGAGATATTCACAGAATATAAGCTAGAAGTAGAGAACCAATACGGGTATAAGTATTATGTCCTTTGATGTGATCAAGGAGGAGAGTACTTGAGCACGAAAATCCTGGATTATTCTAAAGGAGAATGGGATTCTCTCTCAGCATTACTCCTCCGTATACACCATAGCATGATGGTATATCGGGGCGGAGCAATAGCACCCTATGTGATATGGTGTGCTCTATGATGAGTACTACTGAGTTTCCTATTTTCCTTTTGGGAGTTATGCACTTGAGAAGCTGCATACCTATTGAATAGGGTTCCAATCAAATCAGTTGCCTACCGCTTCATATGTGATATGGAAAGGGAAGAGCCCATATCTTAAGTTGGTTAAGATTTGGGGTTGTCCGGGCTATGTCTAAAAGCATAATCCGGACAAGCTCGAGGCAAGGTCTGTTATGCACAACTGGAAAGGTTCCAGCTATGCAAACTACAGCAGATGATTTGGTAGAACCAAAGGATTCAGTAGATTCCAACGAACCTCAGCCTCTTCGCCGATCTAGTAGGGTTTCTCACCCACCTGAGAGATACTTCGGTTTCTCTATGACAGTGGGAGCGAGGATTGCATCATGAGATGATGACCCAACTAGTTTCGAGCTGTCCATCAAGAGTGAGACTCTGTAAGAATGGCTGGATGCTTAGCGATCTGAGATGGAATCCTTATACACCAACAAAGTATGGACTTTGGTTGCTATATTTGAAGGGTTAAATCCCCATCAGGAGCAAGTATATCTTGAGAAGATTACTAGGTGTAGATAGAAAAGTTGAGACTTTCAAAGCTAGACTTGTTAAAGGTCTTCGACCAGGCGTGGATAATAATGAAACCTTTTCTAAGGAGCTATGCTTAAGTCCATCCAGATCCTACTTGCCACGGCTACATACCATGACTACGATATCTGGCGGTTGGGTAAGAAAGAAAAAAAATTATGAATTAATTCCAAAAAGAAAAATGAAGTGATGGTTATCATTATGCAACCATGGTTAAGTGTAGAGAATAAACTAGGGTTAGGTGAATGGTTAGGTTAAGCAAAAGAAACAAAATGGTCAAAGCTTCTTGAAACTTCAAAGATAAAACAAACAAGTCACCATTTTATTTTCTTTTGCCAAAAAAAAGAATAAAGTAAATAAATGAGTAAATGAAAACCCTAACCATTAACCTAATCATAGTTTAAACCAAACATATATCCAAGTTTGCATGTATCATCAAACATGATACAATCAAGTGCACAAAAATATATCACATATACAATGTGCACATCAAGTGAGAAAATCTATTTTAAGTGAACCAATACTAGTTAATGCAAAGTAATATATCAAATATATAATTATACATTAAATCATTAAATCAACACTTGATTTAACGATCCGGTCATATCGCATATGACCGACTAATATTCAATGTATCGGCTTATCGAATCAATCCTTGATTCGATAACTAGGTTATATCGCATACAACCAATAGATACATTCATCGCGAGAATAGAATACGGTATCACATACACGCATTATTCTCGGTCATGCACATATCTCATATGCGCTCATATTTCGTTTCGCTTGAGCCAGGAAACCTCTGTGTAGGACTCTAAAGACTCGTCAATACGCCGGCAGCAGGTGATGATCATATCAAAACACCCACAAGCCGCTAGCGGTCTGCTAAACGTAACGGCCACCCGGAAATTGAGCGATCAGAAGATCGACAAGCAAGCCCGCTCACACTCCTGTGAATCCAACCAGTAACACTTACCGTACAGTCCGGTCTGATCGTCTGATATGTCGCATATCTTGCCTAGGGGTGGTAAACGTCAGACCCCAGTAGCTTGATAAGTCGTGTCGATATGAGGTCTATAACAGTTCGAGAAACTACTGGTAACACTTACCAGTAAATCTCAGCAATCCTGGCCAGGGATTTCCGGTTATAGCCAATCGAACACAGCGCAACATCAACTCACTATACCGGAAGAGACGAATCCCCTCCTATCGCTCATTGCTTCCATGTGATTCGGGACTGTACCCAAAAACCACCATTTTGCACGCCCTCTTGGAAGTGGTAAGGTGGAAATCAAAGCACAGTGGGAATCATAAAAGACTCTATGACGATCTCGGGTTTACAGACTAACCTGTACCAGTGTCACCAGAGAACTGCCATCTGACGTAAGGTATAATACCATCTGGGAGTTCTCGGCGAGTCCGTCCAGTGTACCCAGTCTCCACTGAGCACCCGTATATCATCTCTGATGTCAAACACCAATGGATATGGGATCATCCATCGCCCATCTGTATGGGTCGAGAAGGTATACGCTAGTCTACT
This sequence comes from Agapanthus africanus, assembly GCA_030015575.1. NCBI lineage: Eukaryota > Viridiplantae > Streptophyta > Magnoliopsida > Asparagales > Amaryllidaceae > Agapanthus > Agapanthus africanus. The sequence goes on along the minus strand of CM057342.1, from coordinate 727,829,054 downwards.
CTGGTATATCGATGCCCCGTCTCGATACACCCACGACTAGGGACCTTGAAGGATGTACTTATGGACTACCATGTCTCCACTAGTATGATCCGCATCATAGTCCAGGTAGTCAAGTACACATCCTAAGGGCTTTACCAACATGTAACAGAGAGACAATCAGTATACACATTAAGGTAAAGAGCAACCAGATAGTATACTATCATGTCGAGTAAGAAAGTCCTCCCTATATATGTCCTAGCATCCACTACAATATACATCCTATGTATAGTAATGGCCTCTAGGGCATACATATAACTAACAATCTCCCACTTGCACGAGGGCTATCTGTAGCAGTGGTTGTAGTATCTCATACTCAACCATCCCATAATAGTCTCTCTCTGGGAAAAGGCCTTTGTGAGTGGATCCGCCGTGTTGTCTTCTGAGTTTGCTCTCCTAACCTCGATCCCCTGGAGATCAACCATCTCCACGATCAGGTGACACTGCCTTAGAATATGTCTGGATCACTGATGGGATGGGCGTTCCCTGGCACAAGCCACAACTCCATTGTCACACAATGGAAGGAACTAAGTTCATCTCATGAACTAATATACACCCAGACAGCCTCTTTGGTAGCATCTTAAATAGCGATATATCCAGCCTTTATCGTCTAGTATGCCACGGTATCTAGCTTGGAACTCTTCCAACATACCGTCCCTTTACTGAGGGTAAAGACAATGCCTGTGACTGACATTCAGTCGTCTTTATCATCCTGGAACCCTTCCAGTGATTCTCCCCAGGATCGATTGATACTATCTCACTACATCTAGTGAGTATCCTAACATCCAACTACATCTATCTCATAGATGAAAACACAGGATTTAGGAGGTATCACTTTGATCCTATATGGAGAATCCTTATGATAACCGGAGATTGACCGAGCGTAGCATAGGAAACTCCTTCCCTATCAAGAGTATGTCATCCACGTACTCTACGAGGATCACCACCATACTCCCTACTACCCTTTTGTTTATACAAGGTTCATCTACCATTTTGATGATGTCAAACTCTTTGACTAACACATCAAAACAGACGTTCCAACTCCGCGATGCCTGCTTTATAACATAAAACATCTTGCCCACGTTTCCGCTGCTCCCACTGTTTACGAGGCCCTCTGGCTGTGTACTTATAGACGCTCTCTTCTAAAACACCATCTAGAAAAGCAGTCATGGCACCCAACCGCCAGATATCGTAGTCATGGTATGTAGCCGTGGTAAGATGTTTTATGTGATAAAGCAGGCATCGCGGAGTTGGAACGTCTATTTTGATGTGTTAGTTAAAGAGTTTGACATCATCAAAATAGTAGATGAACCTTATATAAACAAAAGGGTAGTAGGGAGTATGGTGGTGATCCTCGTAGAGTACGTGGATGACATACTCTTGATAGGGAAGGAGTTTCCTATGCTACGCTCGGTCAATCTCCGCTTATCACAAGGATTCTCCATATAGGATCAAAGTGATACCTCCTAAATCCTGTGTTTTCATCAAGAAACATCAGGGCGGATCCACTCATTGAGGCTATTTCTCGAACACAAGAGTTTTACAAACGAGCTTTGTGAAACTGATTAGTAGAGGAGTTGGGTGTTCGGTATCACACGGGCTGTGAGTATGCGACATCGCAATAATTAGCCTTAAGTGCAAGTGGGAGATTGTTGGATATAATGCCCTCAAAGTCAATTATTGGATCGCAGGTACGTGATTGCAATGATTGAGGGAGGACCTATACCGGTAGGACAGTCTTACTCGAGATGATAGTATGCTATCTGGTTTTCCTTTATCAGTCATGTACAGGTTCAGGTGACTGATCACTATTACACGTTGATAGAGCCCTTAGGATCTTGCTTGACTATCAACAGTATGATGGCGATCATATACGTGAGAGTTGGGTAGTCCATAAGCACATCCTTAAAAGTGGTCCCTAGTAGTGGGAGTTTCGAGACAGGGCATCGATACTCCGGAGTAGACTAGTGTATACAGTCGAGACCTTGACAAGGGGCTGTGGCCGGTCTCACAAGCCACTGGTGTCAGTTGGATCACCTAAGATGTATACAGGTGCTCATTGGGTTATGAGTACACCGGACAGGACTCGCCGGGAACATGCTAGTTGGTATTATATCTATCGTCAGATAGCAGTTCCCTGGTGACATGTGTACAGGTTAGTTCATCGACCTGAGGTTGTCATTTGTCTCGTGTGAGTTCCCACTGTGTTTTGATTTCTACCCTACCACGGCTCAAAAGAGTCGTGCAAACAGGTATTTTTTGGGTACAGTCCCGATCCATATGGAGGCAAGTGAGCGGATCGGCAGGGGATTCGTCTCTCCCGGTATTGGGGGTGAGATCGCGCTGTGTCTAGGAGAGCCATTACACAAAGCCCTCGGCCGAGGCATGAGATTTACTGGTAGGTACTCCAGTAGTATCTAAGGGTGTTCTGGGCTACACTCCGACACGACTTATACCGCTATTGGGGGTCTGACGTTACCAGCCCCCTATGCCCGATATGCTATACTCATAGACGAACGGACCGTACTGTATGTATATTGTCACTGTTAGGCTCAGTAGGGTTTCAGGATGAGTTCGCTCATCGGCTTCCCTTGAGGTCAGTACATGGGCAGCCGTTACGCACTGCTAGTGCCGCTGACGTGCTTGTGGTTAAACCCACTGCCAGGGTACTGACGTGTAACGTTTTGAAAATCGTTTCGGTGAAATTTCGGAAAATCGGTAAAATAAGGGGGTTTTCTGTAAAAAGTCAAAATACAAATATCTTTATTATAAAATTAAATATACATATTCTAGCTATGTAATTACTAGTATTTGGTGTTTATTGAGCCACTGGTGAAATTTCAAATTTTCTGAAAAAAAATTATTTTAATATTATTTTAAGCCGTCACTAATACATTTAATTAGGGAAAATTACAAATTGGAATGAGTTGAAACAAATTTTGTGCATCATGGTACATTAAACAAAATTTTAACATATCATTTTTGAAACAAAATGATTCTGCCAAACGGTGTTAGAAATTATTGAAGAAAAAAGGCTTTTTTGGTGAAATTAGCGAAAACTTGCAACTTGGTAACTTAAGGGGGTCTTTTTGCCAGGAACTTTTTTTGTCAATCACTCACTCACATGCTCGCCCCTCCTTGGCCAGCCCCACCACAGCAGCAACCCCCCTCCAAGATCTCACTTCAACTCTTTTGTTAAGTGGGGAAATAGGATAAAAGTATATGTTTTAATATAGTAAATTGAGGTGGGTATTATTGTACTTTGGGAGAGAGTTGACTTGGGTTTTTACCCACAAAACCCACACACATATCCCTCTCCCTCCTACAGCCGAAATTCTGCATCCCCCTCTCACATTTCCCCATCTCTTTTCTTCTCCAAAAGTCCACAAAAATCCCAAGAAAAATCAAGTAAAACCTCACAAATTTCCAAATACAAACCTTACCCATTTTTCCATAGCTATTCTTTTATGGATCTTGGTGAAGGGAAGCATGTTTGGGAGGCAAGATTTGTGCTAGATCTTAAGATGATTGTGGGGTAAATTCTTAACCTTATGGCTAATTGTTGTTTAATTATGATAATCTATTTTATTCAAGTGTTAATTTGGGTGTAATTGCTAGTTTAGGATATTCTAGAAAGGGGTTTGATTTTGGGATTAGGGTTTGTAAAATTCAAGTGAGGTTTCTAGCATTAGATTATGGTTATAATGAGTGATTAGCATGTTAATTCTATGCAAAACTAAACCTTGTTGCTTATTGCTAAATTGTTATATGTAAATTGTCCTAATTATGTTTGTTTTGCAAACTAGATTTTTGTAATTAATATAAAGTGTGAGATTAAAAATCTAGTTAATGGTTGTGTGGCTTAGTTAATATGTTTTAATGAGAATTATGGCCACTAAAATTGTTAACATATTTAAAGTTGATTAAAACACCAAGTTTTGAGCTAAAATGGAAAATTGTGCGAATTTTTGTTAACTAGGTTTTGTAATTATATATATTTTGATAAGATTAAATTATTGAAATGGTTTTTATGACTTGGTTATGATATTGAGCGGATATTGCGGCCGCTAGATTTGTTTAAACGTCGAGTTTTGTACTAAAACGGGTAATTTTGCTTGCTAGATTTTCGGAAAAATAGCTTTTAAAGAGAGTTTGAGGTTTTTGTGAATTTTAAGCTATTTTATATTATAATTAGTGCTTGTGATAGTGTAAATGAGTGTGTTTGGATTTTTCTCGATGGTTTGGCATTTGTACGCCGACGTCGAGGGTTTTTGGGTTGAATTGTGAAAGCAACCATAGGTTTTGACCTATGTGGGATTCGTGTGTCGTTTTGGGTCATGAGTCGGATTTTAATGCGATACGGTGCGTCATGATATGTAGGTACCCCATATGGACTTCGAGACTACAAGCAAGCGCGTGGCGACGTCGGCACCGGCGAGCGAGGACCAGATGAGTAGATTTATATCTACGGGGAGAAGTCGGGTGGATGGCGTATAGCACCCCCGCAGTCCGTGGTGATGTATACGAATACGTATACACACATATATATCGATTATTTATTATTGAGTTTATTGATGATAAAGATAGATTTTAGGTGTGAATGGATAGGTTTAGTGTTGCGAGACCCTAGAGTAGAGGTTGCACCACATTTACACACACACACCCATACTTGCATACATTCTTCTTCATATGTGCTTATATGGGGTTATATAGTTATGTGTTCACATGGGTATGGGACTATGTGTTCATATACTGGGTTTGAGGATAGTACTTGGGATCTGAGATGAGTCGATGAGATTTGATTAGAGGCCGTGAGATCGGTGATTTGGCAGGGTTCGTATTTGATATACGACATGACGTTGTAGCGGGTCCTTTGACGTAGTGTTTCACACACGTGCATGCATACGTAGGTGGTATCAGTATTGTACTAGACATAGATCCGTACCCGGATTATGATCTTTGATAAAGGGGATACCAGATGAATAGTGTGATGAATGTGATATTGACCCGTACCCAGATTTGGGGATGCCGTACGACGGATTTGCGTACGAGCTATATATTGATGATAGATCCGCACTCTTGACTTGCGAATATCTGATTATAGATATGGTATCGGATGTGATATTATCGAGGCGGGATCACCGACTAATATATATATGTTTATATATATATCGACTCAGATGTTAGGCGGTTTCTTTACCCTTAATTCAGCTTGTTAGTTCAGCCGTATAGTTTAGTGTAGTTGTCAGACTAGATTAGATTCCTACCTATTTCAAAAACTAACGGATCATGGGTATTTTAAAAGACAGGTCAAGGGATTCTACGGATATTTCAAAAAGACGTATTTTTTCTTAAAAACACCGTAGCCCTTATTTTCAAAACCCCACGATTCGTGTTATTTCAAATGGCACCACTGTGGAACTCATATTTTATTAAATGCAGATTAGTTATCGTTGTGTCTAGTATTCAGCCCCCGCACGCTATTGCTGTTCGCTCCGCATCGCATACTTATTTTGTGATTTCATATTCCATTGTTGATATCATACTGTTAGGACACCAGCACCATTACCGATGATGCATATGTACCACGTATACTTACTTGCCTGCTCACACACATATTCATCGGTAATTGCCATGTCACGCACACTTAGAAAATACTATTATATTGACATAGCCTGTTAGCTAATAGTGTAGACATGATATTAGTGTACTTGTCTTATATGCTAGTTTAGACATTGTAGTTATTACCTGCTATATCATGCATGTTATTATTCACTGTTATGCCGCATTCATGGATTCTCATGCATATATTCACTATTTTACGTGCTATTGAGGTTTTGGATTCAGATTTCCATGAGATTTTCTGGATTTGGGGGAAAACCGCAAAACTTATACAAACTTCTTCTCTCTTTTTAAATAAAAAGCACGGTTTTCCCATGATGTATGAGTCGTCCACCATGAGTTAGCTGATGGATTTCGAGACCCGATTCGAGGAGATGGAGGAACCGTTTCGGGTACATGGTGGACCCGGTGCGGTACCCTCGGGCAAAAGGATCGCAGATGATGGCGTTGAGCCTGGCAGGGGAGCACTACCGACCGGTGATTTTACCCGACGCGTCGGATATCCGGAGGATACCCCGTAGTCTTGAGATGGATGGTAGGGGCCGGTCTGGACTGACGGCGCACTAGATATTGAGATTTGAGACATTGAGATTTCGAGATATTGAGGTACTGTGATTTGATGATCCAGGCCAGTCCGGGTAGCCGGAGCCTGAGATATTGAGATATGTGGATTTATGTTTTTGTGTCGATGCTAGACACGGTTTATACTGATTTCCTTATGATACCTCATTTTTAAAAATACAGAAATCTCACTGAGTTATGAAAGCAGTTTCTTCAGTACATGTACTCTGTTTTCATGCATTCATACATCATCCATATGATATATTGCTATCTGAGGTACTGACACGAGCACTTGGTATTACTGTTGTTTAGAGGTATACCCTAGCCATTGTTATAGGCTGCTGGTTATATATTTGAGGATATATATTGATCGTATGACCTAGGATTGCGTCATACATGCGATTCCTGTTCGTAGATGTATTCTATTCACGAGTTGGCAACTCACCCCCGTTGTGCCCTAGTTTCTTGCAGGTTTTGCCGTACAGGTTTCATTACGGTTTTGCTGGCACTGCTTCTTTCGGGTGACTTGCTAGTAGGTGGGTTTATTTGTATCGTACCCATCATTATATATTGTATATTATTATTCAGTTGTATCTAGAAGTTCCATCAACCAAACATTTATTTATTTTTGAGATAGAGACCAGTGATGTTATTCTTTCGACCTTAGAATCACGCGTTGTATTTCTGTGGATTTCTTGTTGTTTTGAGTTTCCTTTTGAGTTTTGATCCTCGGCCTTGGCGTTGTATATTCTATTGCTTGTGTGGTTGTGACCGTCGATTGACGAAGAGCTAGCTCTCGCTTGGAGATGCCTTTTATTGATTTCGTATACTATTCATGTTGTATCCTGTTTGGGGACCAGTATTTACAAAGGAGGCTCTGCCGAAATTTTCAGGAAATATTTGATGTTTTTTTAAAAAACGTATAATTCGGCTCATGCTATTAAAATTACTTGATTTAAATTGGTTTTCCTTCACTCTACTATTTTTCTTGGTTTGGTTTTCTGGGTTTTCGGCTTACTTAGATTACGTACGCCTCGAGACGTTTCGTAGTCTAAGTGCCGGTCATGTTCCGTACTTTCGGGTCATGACAAAGTTGGTATCAGAGCGTTAGGTTTTACCTTCGGAGCGTAGGATGACCCTTGGTTGATGGAATAGGTGACTAAGGTAGAGTGACGTACCGTGGGTATGTTCCGCGGCATACTTACGATACGCTACTCCACTTAAGAAGCCTTAGGATATACATTTCTTTGTTAAGTGTTATATTCATTCCTGATCTAGCCTCATCGGTACCAGTTATGGTTTTGCTGCCACGATTACGGGTAGCGAGAGCTACGGCTAGAGTTGCGATCAGCACGAGCTCGTTAAGAACGAGGACTGACTAGGGCGTAATTTCGGCGATACACGATTGCGGAGATGTGTTTTTTTACTGTGTTTTCGCGCCACGAGCGTGGGATGGACCGCCGTATGAGGTTACTCGGACGTGCCGATCAGTACCAGAGGATTGCGCCACTGATAGAGGCCAACCGGATTTTGATGACCATTGATGTATTGCTTATTCATGATGATTGAGGTACTATTCAGCATGCAGACGAATGAGCCAGTTGCTGCTGCGAACGACGAGATATCGCCCCAGATGTTGGAGCCATTGCAGTACGGGTTGTACTAAGAGATGATAGAAGGTCGCTAGTCACCCGAGAATGAATGACTAAGACATGTGGTTCATTCGCCTACCCCGATGCAAGGTCATCAGATAGATTGATTCCAGCTAGAGACGACTTCACGCGGAGACGTAGAGAGTTGACAGAGACGATCGAATGTCGGAAACCTATTATTCCAGGTTTAAAGTATTCGGAAAGACATGCAGGAAATTCTATGGACCCTCTAGAAGAATGAAACCCTAACTCGACTTAATGACCGTGTGAAAGCCTTTGAACCTTAGGGTTTGCGGCAGTTCCGCGGCGCCATTAGTGAGGCTTGGGTTTGCCCTTCTACGGCAGGACCATTGATACTGTGGTATGTACTCGATACTGTTAAACTGTACCCAAGATGTTGAGCTCTTGGGGGATTATGAGGTTTTGACAAATCGATCGGATGGTTCGACTTCATTCGGATGCTAGGTGGTGAGATGCATTCTTGGGAGACTTCAGATATGAGGATAGCCGTTGGAGCTCAGTCCATGCAGCCACGACAAGACGAGTCCGAAGCAGTCGACATTAGAGAAAGGTGGAGTAAGAGGTTCGTACAAGATCTGGATAAGATGACGTTCCACTCCGCCGACGTCAGAGTGCGATACGCATGCCGAGGCATTGTACTTGGATATACCTTCCAGAAGGAGTCGCGAAGTATATGCAGCCGTTCCGGAACAAGAAATAGATATAGTAAAGGACGATGATTTCCGGACAGTTAAGCAGAGACGAGAATTAGGAGAGACCTCGATAGGACCTTTCTGGAATAAATTACGAGAAGACTTGGACCCAGGAGTGGTCATGTTATGCACACCGGCAGGCCAGAGTTCAGGATCGTCGACGAGACATGCTATGAGTGACCACGATAGTTGGCCAGAGATTCTTGGAGGATGTGCTTGGGCGGGACTATTCCGCCACACTTGATTGCAGTATTTTGGACGATCTATTCGCATGACTGATTTTGATGATTGAGTTTCATGATATTTGTTTTTATGTACCATGGTTGCACCTACTGAGTATTTACGATTTTTGCACAGTTGTTGCACTTGATATCATTTTCGTGCCTTGGTTTCGCATGTTTATGATTTTATGGGTTTCATACAGTTGAGTTGATTTTGTGCGTATGTACGCACACGATTTGGTTTTTGCACTCGGTATAGTTCATATATGCTTGCAGTGCAGTGTTACGTATGTTGTGCATTTAGATGCACTGGACTTCGATTTCGATTGTGATGTTCGATATTTTTTGTGTGCACCTTGTGCACCTGATTGGATTTTGCGCATGTTCGGCGCTTGATATTGGATTTCATGATTTCGTGTATGATGGATGCACCTGATTTGGATTTTCGCGCATGTTGAGCGCATGTTTTGAGATACGATTTTGGTGCACACTAGATGCACTAAATCGAGATTCTTCGTGCATGTCAGATGCACCTGTTTTGCTGTCAGGCACACCTGTTGCCCTTGACAGATGTTTCGTGCACACCCGATGCACCTAGATGTTTTTTCTGTGCATATGTATGGCACATTCATGGATTTCGATTTCCGTGCGCACCAGACGCACATGGCATTCATATATATAATTGGGACTGATTTATGTTAGAGCAGTATATTTTATGATGTTTGCTAGTTGGTTTTGTACTGAGCAGGACTAGTCACAGGACAGTACCTGAGCATATTTTTGCATGCATTGATAGTTATCGAAGGGATTTCCAAAGAAGAGCTATAGTCTCAGTATTTACCTACGTGTCCGAGATGACACGAAACATTTTATAAAGGAAACCCTTCGGAAATTGCTTTCAAAAACGGCGGGACGCGCATGTTAAACAAAAGATATATACGTATACGGTTATCTTCTTATAAGAGGCGTCCGCCACTGTGCAGTGTATGCGCATTGCACAGCGACTTTAAAAGATTTGGCATGCATTTTCTTCAGATATTTACATATATAGAGTTGATATTTACATGTATAGTTTCGAGATTATATCATATCGGTTTTGCTTTGGATTTGGCATACGTGTCTTCACCTTGACTCCGATAATTGCAAGATGCTGGATGGAGTTTTGATTTTGAGTTATATGCTCATTTTTTATGCGCATGCGCTGCGCTACGATTTGTTTTATGTATTTATGATTTCGGAGCCCCGACGACTTAATGGTTTTGCTTAGATGTTTTAGTATTTGGGGGGAGTTTTAATTAAAATTCGGGGACCGAATTTATTTAAGGGGGGAAGATTGTAACGTTTTGAAAATCGTTTCGGTGAAATTTCGGAAAATCGGTAAAATAAGGGGGTTTTCTGTAAAAAGTCAAAATACAAATATCTTTATTATAAAATTAAATATACATATTCTAGCTATGTAATTACTAGTATTTGGTGTTTATTGAGTCACTGGTGAAATTTCAAATTTTCTGAAAAAAATTATTTTAATATTATTTTAAGCCGTCACTAATACATTTAATTAGGGAAAATTACAAATTGAAATGAGTTGAAAGAAATTTTGTGCATCATGGTACATTAAACAAAATTTTAACATGTTATTTTTGAAACAAAATGAATCTGCCAAACGGTGTTAGAAATTATTGAAGAAAAAAGGCTTTTTTGGTGAAATTAGTGAAAACTTGCAATTTGGTAACTTGAGGGGATCTTTTTGCATGGAACTTTTTTTGTCAATCACTCACTCACATGCTCACCCCTCCTTGGCCGGCCCCACCACAGCAGCAACCCCCTTCCAAGATCTCACTTCAACTCTTTTGTTAAGTGGGGAAATAGGATAAAAGTATATGTTTTAATTTAGTAAATTGAGGTGGGTATTATTGTACTTTGGGAGAGAGTTGACTTGGGTTTTTACCCACAAAACCCACACACATCTCCCTCTCCCTCCTACAGCCGAAATTCTGCAGCCCCCTCTCTCATTTCCCCATCTCTTTTCTTCTCCAAAAGTCCACAAAAATCCCAAGAAAAATCAAGTAAAACCTCATAAATTTCCAAATACAAACCTTACCCATTTTTCCATAGCTATTCTTGTATGGATCTTGGTGAAGGGAAGCATGTTTGGGAGGTTAGATTTGTGCTAGATCTCAAGATGATTGTGGGGTAAATTCTTAACCTTATGGCTAATTGTTGTTTAATTATGATAATCTATTTTATTCAAGTGTTTATTTGGGTGTAATTGCTAGTTTAGGATATTCTAGAAAGGGGTTTGATTTTGGGATTAGGGTTTGTAAAATTAAAGTGAGGTTTCTAGCATTAGATTATGGTTATAATGAGTGATTAGCATGTTAATTCTATGCAAAACTAAACCTTGTTGCTTATTGCTAAATTGTTATATGTAAATTGTCCTAATTATGTTTGTTTTGCAAACTAGATTTTTGTAATTAATATAAAGTGTGAGATTAAAAATCTAGTTAATGGTTGTGTGGCTTAGTTAATATGTTTTAATGAGAATTATGACCACTAAAATTGTTAACATATTTAAAGTTGATTAAAACACCAAGTTTTGAGCTAAAATGGAAAATTGTGCTAATTTTTGTTAACTAGGTTTTGTAATTATATATATTTTGATAAGATTAAATTATTGGAATGGTTTTTATGACTTGGTTATGATATTGAGCGGATATTGCGGCCGCTAGATTTGTTTAAACGTCGAGTTTTGTACTAAAACGGGTAATTTTGCTTGCTAGATTTTCGGAAAAATAGTTTTTAAAGTGAGTTTGAGGTTTTGTGAATTTTAAGCTATTTTATATTATAATTAGTGCTTGTGATTGTGTAAATGAGTGTGTTTGGGTTTTTCTCGATGGTTTGGCGTTTGTACGCCGACGTTGAGGGTTTTTAGGTTGAATTGTGAAAGCAACCATAGGTTTTGACCTATGTGGGATTCGTGTGTCGTTTTGGGTCATGAGTCGGATTTTAATGCGATACGGTGCGTCATGATATGTAGGTACCCCATGTGGACTTCGAGACGACAAGCAAGTGCGTGACGACGTCGGCACCGGAGAGCGAGGACCAGGTGAGTAGATTTATATCTACGGGGAGAAGTCGGGTGGATGGCGTATAGCACCCCTGCAGTCCGTGGTGATGTATACGAATACGTATACACACATATATATCGATTATTTATTGTTGAGTTTATTGATGATAAAGATAGATTTTAGGTGTGAATGGATAGGTTTAGTGTTGCGAGACCCTAGAGTAGAGGTTGCACCATATTTACACACACACACCCATACTTGCATACATTCTTCTTCATATGTGCTTATATGGGGTTATATAGTTATGTGTTCACATGGGTATGGGACTATGTGTTCATATACTGGGTTTGAGGATAGTACTTGGGATCTGAGATGAGTCGATGAGATTTGATTTGAGGCCGTGAGATCGGTGATTTGGCAGGGTTCGTATTTGATATACGACATGACGTTGTAGCGGGTCCTTTGACGTAGTGTTTCACACACGTGCATGCATACGTAGGTGGTATCAGTATTGTACTAGACATAGATCCGTACCAGGATTATGATCTTTGATAAAGGGGATACCAGATGAATAGTGTGATGAATGTGATATTGACCCATACCCAGATTTGGGGATGCCGTACGACGGATTTGCGTACGAGCTATATATTGATGATAGATCCGCACTCTTGACTTGGTAATATCTGATTATAGATATGGTATCGGATGTGATATTATCGAGACGGGATCACCGACTAATATATATATGTTTATATATATATCGACTCAGATGTTAGGCGGTTTCTTTATCCTTAATTCAGCTTGTTAGTTCAGCCGTATAGTTTAGTGTAGTTGTCAGACTAGATTAGATTCCTACCTATTTCAAAAATTAACGGATCGTGGGTATTTTAAAAGACAGGTCAAGGGATTCTACGGATATTTCAAAAAGACGTATCTTTTCTTAAAAACACCGTAGCCCTTATTTTCAAAACCCCACGATTCGTGTTATTTCAAATGGCACCACTGTGGAACTCATATTTTATTAAATGCAGATTAGTTATCGTTGTGTCTAGTATTCAGCCCCCGCACGTTATTGCCGTTCGCTCCGCATCGCATACTTATTTTGTGATTTCATATTCCACTGTTGATATCATGCTGTTAGGACACCAGCACCATTACCGATGATGCGTATGTACCACGTACACTTACTTGCCGGCTCACACACATCATCATCGGTAATTGCCATGTCACGCACACTTAGAAAATACTATTACATTGACATAGCCTGTTAGCTAATAGTGTAGACATGATATTAGTGTACTTGCCTTATATGCTAGTTTAGACATTGTAGTTATTACCTGCTATATCATGCATGTTATTATTCACTGTTATGCCGCATTCATGGATTCTCATGCATATATTCACTATTTTACGTGCTATTGAGGTTTTGGATTCGGATTTCCATGAGATTTTCTGGATTTGGGGGAAAACCGCAAAAGTTATACAAACTTCTTCTCTCTTTTTAAATAAAAAGCGCGGTTTTCCCATGATGTATGAGTCGTCCACCATGAGTTTGCTGATGGATTTTGAGACCCGATTCGAGGAGATGGAGGAACCGTTTCGGGTACATGGTGGACCCGGTGCGGTACCCCGGGGCAAGAGGATCGCAGATGATGGCGTTGAGCCTGGCAGGGGAGCACTACCGACCGGTGATTTTACCCGACGCGTCGGATATCCGGAGGATACCCTTGTAGTCTTGAGATGGATGGTAGGGGCCGGTCTGGACTGATGGCGCCATAGATATTGAGATTTGAGATATTGAGATTTCGAGATATTGAGGTACTGTGATTTGATGATCTAGGTCAGTCCGGGTAGCCGGAGCCTGAGATATTGAGATATGTGGATTTATGTTTTTGTGTCAATGCTAGACACGGTTTATACTGATTTCCTTATGATACCTCATTTTTAAAAATACAGAAATCTCACTGAGTTATGAAAGCAGTTTCTTCAGTATATGTACTATGTTTTCATGCATTCATATATAATCCATATGATATATTGCTATCTGAGGCACTGACACGAGCACTTGATATTACTGTTGTTTAGAGGTATACCCTAGCCATTGTTATAGGCTGCTGGTTATATATTTGAGGATATATATTGATCGTATGACCTAGTATTGCGTCATACATGCGATTCCTGTTCGTAGATGTATTCTATTCACGAGTTAGCAATTCACCCCCGTTGTGCCCCAGTTTCTTGCAGGTTTTGCCGTACAGGTTTCATTATAGCTTTGCTGGCACTGCTTCTTTCGGGTGACTTACTAGTAGGTGGGTTTATTTGTATCGTACCCATCATTATACATTGTATATTATTATTCAGTTGTATCTAGAAGTTCCATCAACCAAATATGTATTTATTTTTGAGATAGTGACCAGTGATGTTATTCTTTCGACCTTAGAATCGCGCGTTATATTTCTGTGGATTTCTTATTGTTTTGAGTTTCCTTTTGAGTTTTGATCCTCGCCCTTGGCGTTGTATATTATATTGCTTGTGTGGTTGTGACCGTCGATTGACGAAGAGCTAGCTCTCGCTTGGGGATGCCTTTTATTGATTTCGTATACTATTCATGTTGTATCCTGTTTGGGGACCAGTATTTACAAAGGAGACTCTGCCGAAATTTTCAGGAAATATTTGATGTTTTTTTAAGAAAACGCATAATTCGGCTCATGCTATTAAAACTACTTGATTTAAATTGGTTTTCCTTCACTCTACTATTTTTCTTGGTTTGGTTTTCTGGGTTTTCGGCTTACTTAGATTATGTACGCCTCGAGACGTTTCGTAGTCTAAGTGCCGGTCATGTTCCGTACTTTCGGGTCGTGACATGACGAGTCATTAGAGTTCCCCACTGATAGTTTCCCATGTTCGGACGAAACGTTGTAGAGGCCGTATGGTTTTATGGCAGGGTTCGGAAAATGGACGTGCGTTTACGCACGTGTCATATTTCGGGCAGCTAATACTGGTGGGCTTTGGTTTAAGCCGGATCCATGTATTATACTGTGTAGATATAATATCTTTGTCTCAGTTGCATTTGTATTCGGTCGTAATACAAATGCGGGTACGTTTATACTGTTACGGGGTTATCCTGAAATTCATTTCGGGATCGCTTTTGGAAGTTATCAGTTTTCTATCACCCGTCTTAAACATTCGGTTTAATGCGGATTTATCTTTTTCTTGTGAGTCATGAGGGTGAGTCATGAGTGGAAGTTTCTAGAATGATGACTAGGTTTATGTGTCACCATTTGCATTAATTGTTTTGGATGAGGTGTTTAAGTGAGGTGGCTTAGTTCAATTAATGTTTTCAAGGTGTTAATATGACTCATTCTTTTCATTATTGCTTATGGTCACCCCCTCTTCCTCCTACACTCACCCCCTCCTCACTTATAGTGGTCGGCCATTCATTTGGATGAGGATATGGTTGTTGAAAAAAGATTATTGATTTGGTTCATAGAAATTTGATATGTTCATTTCTTATTTCTTGAAAAAAGGCAACTTCATTAACCGTTCGTCCATGGTTTTGGATGAAACGAGACAAAGTATTCTACTCATTCTCTAAATCAATCTTAGACATGTCGGCTAGCAAACTTCATGTCCGAGTTGCTTCGGTTCAGAGGCGGGAGCCCGTTTAAAGATCCGTTGACGTAGTGCCACCTGGACGAGGAGACCGGAGATCGAGCGAGATCACAGATGCCGCAAAGAAGCGTGGGATGATGGCTAAAGACCGAAGGACTCGGATCTTTCGGTATAGCTTTTCTACCCTCTTTACAGTTAGTTAGTTTAGCGTTAATGGGAAGATCCGGGTTATAGCATGCGATAGCGCCAGTTATAAAAGTTTTTGTTCCGCATTTGGCGTCTGAAAGACGGGCAGGGCGCTACCATAGACTTACAGTGCTGTGTTCGATTGGCTATAACTGGAAATCCCTGACCAGGGTTGCTGAGATTTACTGGTAAGTGTTATCAGTAGTTTCTCGAACTGTTATAGACCTCATATCGACATGACTTATCAACCTACTGGGGTCTGACGTTTACCACCCCTAGGCGAGATACACGACATATCAGACGAAGAGACCAGACTGTACGGGAGTGTTACTGATTGGATTCGCAGGAGAATGTATAGGCTTGCTTGTTGATCTTCTGATCGCTCAATACCTGGGTGGCTGTTACGTTTAGCTGACCGCTTGCAGCTTGTGGGTGTTTGATTTGATCATCACCTACTGTCGGCGTATTGACGATTCTTTAGAGTCCTACACAGAGGTTTCTTGACTCAGGCAAAACGGAGTAGGAGCACATATATGATATGTGCGGGACCGAGAACAATACGTGTATGTGATACCGTATTAGATTCTCACGATATGAGATAACGGCCGGGTATATGAGATATAGCCGGGTCATCGGATCAAGTGTTGATTCGATGAACTGATACAGATTATATTAGTCGGTTATTTATGAAATAGCCGGATTATCGGATCAAGTGTTGATTTGATAATTTAATGTATAATTATATATTTAATATATTAAATTACATTAACTAATATTAGCTCACTTATTGATTCATTTTCTCACTCGGGTAATACATTGATATATATACGATATATGTTAACTATATTTGTTCCCGCCAAAAATTTCTGCACAAAAGAGCCCAAGGCATCAAATGGCAGCGATACGCTTAAGAAAATGTGAACATGTATTTTCAGGGCTGTATTTTGACAAACTCCTGAATGAGAAACAGCTAAAATTTGATGTTATTGAAAGCATCTCGAAAAAACCTTCGATTTGATATATTATGGGCCTCATAATTCATCTGGGATCAAAAGTTATGAGCAAATGTCTATGCACATGTGATCTAAGGAAGAAGATGCGAACTAGTATTTTCCGAGCTGTATTTTGACAAACTCCGGAATGAGAAACAGTTAAATTTTGATGGTATTGAAAGCATCTCGAAGAAACCTTCGATTTGATATATTATGGGCCTCATAATTCATCCGAGATCAAAAGTTATGAGCAAATATGCTATGCACGTGTAATCTAAAGTAATGCTCTACTACATGGGGAATGCATTTTTAGTCCCACATCGGGAAAAGGAGAGATGGCTTCTCTACCACTCTCATATAAATAAGAGGGGATACCTCTTAGAAAGGGGAAAGTTCAATTCTCAAAGGATTCAATTTTCAAAGGAGCTTAGTTCTCCAAGATAGGAGCATGCTCCTCCCCATAATGTGCATATGCGCAAGCGCCACGGGCGTCATATGCAACGCACGTGTGCCCGCCATGCGCGCACCATATGCAATGCACGTGCGCACCACATGAGAATATTCAATAATATTAAAAGGAGCTTAGTTCTCCATAGGAGCTTAGTTCTCCAAGTTAGGAGCCTGCTCCTTCCCATAATGCGCATATGCGCAAGCGCCATGTGCTCTACGTGCAACGCACGTATGCCCGCCATGCGCGCACCACGTGCAACGTGCGCACTACATGAGAACATTTAATAATATTAAAAGGAGATACGTTCTCCATAAGATCTTGCTCCCCCCATAATGCGCATATGCGCAAGCTCCATGTACGCTACGTGCAAATATATGCGCCCAACACGTGCGACGCACGTGCGCCCAACACGTGCGGCGCACGTGCGCGAACGCAAAGAAGCCTTTTTCAGCAGCGAGAAGCTTAAGCTCCAGCCTATTCTTTCCCCTTAATGAGTGGGACATGGTTCAAAGGGTACATCTCTCCACACCTTCGATATATGGCGCTGTAATCTCTCAGTGTTGTCGGAGAGGTGGTGGGTCCCAACGACCAATGATCATTCTTTTCAATAAAAAAAGGAAAAGAAACAGATATACAGAAGCAAATAGAGAACCCCCTTACAAACTTTGAGAAAAATCAAAGAAAGAAGAGTAAGCTCTTAGCAAAAGAAGATTAATTCTTCAAGGTAAAGAACATGATTCTTGAACACAGAGATGAAATCATCTCCTGAAAAGAAGAACTGTCTTCTAAAAAAAGATCATAGATCTAAAAAAGACCAAGGTCTCTCATAAAAAGATCAAAAGATCTAATAATAAAAATAAAAGAAGTATTTATTTCATTCACAGATCCTTGATCTACAAAGGCAGAGCCCTTTTATAAATAAGAACTTTTGTTCTTGAATCTTGAGGAAAAGCCTCATTTAAAAAGAACATAGACTTGTTCTCTGATCATAAATTTGATCAAATGCGCCTTGCACTATTGGAAAGTGCCTTGCCCTCATGAACTGCCCTTTTGCACTTCTTGGACCGGCGCTCAGCGCCAAAGCATGCCACGTGCCAACCGCAGACACAACTTGCGCTTTGCGCTTTTGAAACAGAGCACTGCGCTCATGGGCTGGCGCTCAGCACCAAGCGCGCCACGTGTCACTCACTGGTGCGCCACTAAACTAGCGCAAAGCATTCATAAATTGAAAGCGCAATGCGCCAATAAACTGGCGCTTAGCGCTAAACGCGACACGTGTCCTCTTCGTGTGCGCTACTTGGCAGAAGCGCAATGCGCTCTTTGATTGGCGTAAAGCGCCTGGCGCGCCACGTGGCGCACTGTCAGAACACACATTGTTCTGATGAATGCTATGCATCCAATACAAGATAAAAGATGTCAGAACCCAATGCTCAGCATTATTAAAAGGGCCAAGCCCAAATAAAGGCTCAATAGCCAGAACAATAAAATGTTAAACATTTACTAGACTTAGCCCAACATTAGCCGTAAGTCCTCAACTCATATCAACTGAGCCCATATGCTCATAAACCTTTCAACAGACTTTAGTCCCAAATTAGACTATAGATCTTCCAACCAAAATTGGTTCAAGGGTACATCTCTGAACTCCTCTGATATTTGTCGTTATAATCCTTCAATGTCTTCAGAGAGGTGACGGGTCCCGGCAGCCATACATTCCATGGACTACGATGTCCTTAACCTAGACTGTGGGGTCCTTTTAAACCCATGGACTACGATGTCCTTAACCCGGACTGTGGGGTCCCTTTAAACCCACGGACTATGATGTCCTTAATCTCGGACTGTGGGTCCCTTTAAACCCACGGACTATGATGTCCTTAACCTTGGACCATCATGTCCTTAAATTGGTAATCGACCGAAATGTCCCTAAACTAAACAATAGAGCCCAAATGCTCTTTTGTTGGATCTAAATGATCCTGTTAAGTAGATCTTAGTCTAAAATTAGACTAACGTGTCCTTAACCAACGTTTAAGTTGATCTTAGTCTAAAATTAGACTAACGTATCCTTAACAAACGTTTAAGTTGATCTTAGTCTCAAATGAGACTAACGTATCCTTAAACCCAAACCCCAAACCCAAATATAAGAAAATACGGATTTGGACTAATCCACGCCTTACGGGCGACAACATACATTAGTCTCCGTATACAATCCACGGGCAACCAAACACAAAACAAACATCCACGACATGAAGTGACCATCTAGAGAAGGAGAAAGTTGTTACCGTGATGCGGTAGCGTAATTAACTGCAGGGGCTTGCGCCTGCAGGGAAGAGCGTCCCCACAATAAAAAACCCCTCGAACGAGGGGGAATCTGACGAAGTCTGCCACATCGGCTGCATCCGTTTAAACCTTCGATACATGGTGCCATAAATCAACTTGGCATCTTCGGAGAGGTGGACGGATAGCACCAATTAGCATCTGCCCTGAAATTCAGGCTAGACGTTCGCCGCGTCTCCGCCGTGTCTTTCGAAGGGAACAATATTATTTTCTTTTGTTATAAAATATATTATATATGTGATATATAATATTTTAACATGTTATAATTACTGATGCAACATGATTAGTGGAGATTAAACAAGGTTAGGGTTTGATTTGGGTTAGCTCATTCTTGAAGGTTCTAGAAGCTTTTCTTTTTGTCATGAGCTAAGATATTTTGTTGATATTTTGTAACCCAAACCACACCCTCAACCCTAATTAACTCTCTACAAAGGTTAGCTCATTTTATATTAGCAACCATGGTTGTATAAGCAATTATCAACACATTTCATTATTCATCACAAAAGGATTTTTACTATTCTTCTTCTTCTTGCATGAAAAGCTTTCTAGCTTTTTATGAAGTGATGAAAATGAGTGAGTTAATGAAAATAAATGAGAGCTAAAATCCTACTTCATCATCCTAATCTATTCTAGCCATTTAGATTAAGGTGTTCACTTTATTTATAAGTGAGAGCTTGTGTTAATAAAACTTCAAGGTAGATCATCTTAGTTATCGAAGATCGGAAGCAAGTTTGCATCATTCTCTTCGTGGAGCCTCTCTAGAGTCCGGGTACATGATGATCGCAGCGAAGGGACCTCAACACGGAGCTTATGAAGTGAAGGACCGGACTACAAAGGTTGTAATCCCAAACTCTTAGATGTTAAAGTGTTTAACATGCTTTTTTTCGCCTAATCTCTAGTTTAAAGATCTTGGTTAGGGTTGTTCGGCACGTCTAAATTTTAAATCGGGTATGGTTGATGCCTAATAGACCCTTATGAGAGTGCCTAGTAACCTTACAGTGGTATCAGAGGCAAGCTAGAGTTTTAGGCGAAGTCTAGACGAAGTTTAAAGTCCGATCGAACTCCGAAAACCCCGTTTATACCCTTCTCTGGAAATTTTATAAAAACGTTGATTTTTTCATATTAAAAATGCTCAGAAAATTAAGCAGGGTATTTTAGGAATTACTGTGCAAAACGAGTCTCCAATACTATTAAAGCGCCGCGGAACCGCGGCCGTACCATGGCTTGCGCGGCGGTTCCGCGGCCAAACTGTAGCAATTGGGTTTGTTTTTGGCACAGTAATATCCATTTGAATTTCCTGATTGTTCTGGGAATTTTTAATTCCACTCAAGTGTTGAGTTTTCTGGGTTGTATTGGGAGATCGTTGATTCGATTGGAAAGTATAACTTCGTTTAGCTTGTCCGGGTAATTTATAGAACGTGTTAAAAAGTTCGAACGGATATCAATAACTCACTTTTTCCCCTGCCGGAAGATTTCCAAGTGTTGGATTTTTTCGTAGTTTAAGAACGTTCTAAGTCGTCCAAGTAACGCGGTGGACCCTCTAGAAGAACACAAACCTTAACTCGATTATGTGACCGTCTGAATCGCCTCTAAATCTTAGGGTTTGGGGAAGTACTGCGTGCCACATGTGAGGCGTTGGCTTGACCCTTCTACGGCTGGACCATTGGTACTGTGGCATGTGATGGATGTTTTTTAAACTAATTTCAAGTGTTGAGCTACTTGGGAAAACTTGGGTGCTTGATTATTCGATCGGAAAGTTTAATATTGTCTATTTATCTGGAATGTGATACAATATTTGGAATCCACAAGTAGTTATGAGATAACTAATTTGAATGTTGTAAATTTAGCAGTTTAGTATCATTTGATCGGTTGCCACGGGATTTTTATGTGATCAAAAGTCCGTCGCAATCACGTAGTGTATGCGGATACTCGCCGGGTAAACTTAATAGACAGCCATGCCCCATAGCCCCGACCAAGTGACTGTAGGAGAACCCCGTCGCCAAAAGCATCCGCTCGGGTGCTCGTGGCAGCGGTGTTCCGCCTTAGTACACTTCGTCGACGGTATCGGGGGTGCGGCCGTCTACTAAAGTTTGCGACGAGCATTCGATCAGGTTTTCGGGAATCTTGTTGAATTGCCCGACTAGATATTGAAAAGTGTTTTCGATAAAGAGACTAAAATGCGGGGTTTATAATTGTTAGGCATGCGATGTCTAAGGAATTCATTTGGTTAGGCATGCGATGTCTAAGGTGGTTGCGGATTCCAACTGTTGTAGTTTTACACTTTCTTTTCTGTGACCGTAAGTGTAGTATGTAGTTGTATCGCCGGTTTTCGTTGCTATACATCAACGACAATCGGTGTATGCATACTTACTTACGTTGATGATATGAGATATTATGTGTTGCTGTGATATGCTATATTGGATCGTCGTGTTTTGATTAGCCGGGGGTTTTATGTGAGATGAGGGTTTTTATTTTCATTCATGTAAAATTCATTGTATGTAATATTCTTTTATTGGGGCACTTCCGGGCTGAGGATGATGCCACCATTGTATATTATTTACTTTTCCGCATTAGGTAGACCCAAGGCGGGGAGCACAAGTTACCGGGTTCTAGGGTACAGTGGGAGACCATCTCGAGGAGTCGAGACCCGGGTCTCCTAACTCTAGAACTGGTAGGGTCACTTGCCGCTCTCGTAGGGGTCTAGGGATGTGGGTTTGGCTATTCATCGCGACCGTGGAATCCGTGTTTTATACAGGCTCGTATTAAAACACGGACCTCCTGGTATATCCAATATTTCATATATGTTCTTCTGCTGCAATGTTCTGTGATGAGATCATATTACTGCCTGAGACGAATATTTATATTATATATATGAGATATATATTATATATTGTTGATTTCATTTCATATCTGATGCTTGTGAAGCATAATAAAATGGGACTTCATTAATGAGATTAATGAAACTAAAAGAAACCTAAAGATGTTGTAGAAACTTGTTTAAAAACTGGTAGCTCTAGTTCTTGCTTTGCATAGCGGTATTCCTTGTAGAATATCCAGCACCTTATTCGATAAGGAAAGAGCCGAGATCTCTTCACCGGGAGTGACCTCTTTAGCGAAACTAGCAGATTCTACACACTCGGTTTGTCTTTTGATTGCTTCTATAGTTTGGCTATGCACCGTGGTATTTGCGAAATATTCTGCACCTTATTCGATGAGGAAAGAGCCGAGATCCCTTCACCGGGAGTGACCTCTTTAGCAAAACTAGAAAAGGCCTAAAAACATTCCATTAAAATCACTTGATTCTACAACGTTATTAAGTTCATTACGCAAAGGGTTTTCTTAAAAACCTGTCGTAACCCTATGTCATTTTAGGAAATAGAGTACTTAGTATTCGTGCTGCGTTTGTTGACCATAGTTAAGGCGCAGTGCACGGTAACTGAGTGATGTTTTCCTATATAACATATGATGTGATTAATTAGGACAGTCATATGACTTTGTTGACCTTAGTTAAGGGTCATATGGGTGGGTCTAATCAATCGGGAAATGACGGGTTGAACTTGATTAGTGCTTATGATTTGTTGACCATAGTTAAGGTCATAAGTCACTAGGGTTAAAATATTATTGGAAATTTCAGGTGTTGAAATCTGCAATGATATTGCATACCTTCTATGAGATAGTTGGATCCCGATACCCGCTGCGAGTAAGAGTTACTCCTGGGAGAGTTTTACACATTACAATTAGCCGATCGAGTAGGTGTCTAGAAAGGTGTCAACGGGGTTACGCCCCTAGGAAAACGAGGTTTATTTTAATTAGGTCCGTGCGAAAGCGTAGGGAACCTCCTTCAAAGTACCGGCACTTGCCTGGCTGAAAGATTGGCGAACTTGTAGAGTGTAATTAATTCCGGCTAGTCTTTCCTTTTAGGGTTTGAAGGAAGATTTGACTAAAACAGTGGGAGCTATCCTGATTAGATAAATTGATAACCAATCTAATCTTGTAAAAGCGCACGCTGAGTGTTTTCTTCTCTCTCTCTCCAGGTAGCGACCATGTTACGCCTTAATCAAGATAATAATACGGATGTATTGACCTAACCCGCTTGTTATACTGAGCTGGGGAACGTTGGTCCCGCTCCAACTTATAATTGTTATAAGACAGAGCAGGAAATTAGGGATTGCCAGAATTCCCGTGCGGCCCAAACAAAGAAAGTGCTTGCTGATACATTTTCTTCGGGTGTGTTCATTACAGAGAACTATTTCTCAGTATCCTTTACGTCCTGGGTATGAGATACCGGATCAGGATCCCACATATGTAATTTGTTACATGGGTTACAGATAGGTAGAGAACTGAGAACGGGTGATAAATTTCATGAGATAGAAACGGTGCAAGTGTTGCAGCCAAGTCTGTTGGTAGTTATCACCCTGTATAAGCAGATACATTGATTCTGAACGAATGTTATTAGATACCGAACCTGATATACAACATCATATCAGTCTCTTTATTAGTAAAGAAGGATATAATTTTATATTGTTGGATAATGTTTTGAACATTTCCTATATCAAGAGTTGATCGGTTCAGGCACGTTATCTAAAAGCATAGACGTTCTAAATCAAACCACAGTTCTTAGTATACAGAACACACACAAGAGGAAGAGTTCAGAAATGAACGAATCCTTCTTGAGGTATTGTAGACTAGGTCATATCAATGCGACCCGACTAGCTGAAGTTACATTTAGATGCATATTTAAATTAGTTTGAATTTACATCTTGTGAAACTTGCCGGTCATGTCAAAGATAAGATGACCATAACTCTGTTTATTGGAAACAGAGAAAGAGTTAGTGAACTCTTGGGATTGATTCATGATGATGTATGAGGTCCCCTGTCTACACATGCCAGGACCGGTTCTTTATACTTCATTACATTCACTGATTATCTCTCAAGATTCGGACATATGTTCCTGTTGAAACACAAGTCTGAACCTTTTGAGAAATTCAATGAATATGAGTTAGAAGTAGAGAACCAAGAACGGGTATAAGTATTATATCCTTTGATGAGATCAGGGAGGAGAATACTTGAGCACGGAATTTCTGGACTATTCTAAAGGAGAATGAGATTCTCTCTCAGCATTACTCCTCCGTATACACCATAGCACGATGGTATATCGGGGCGGAGCAATAGCACCCTATGTGATATGGTATGCTCTATGATGAGTACTACTGAGTTTTCCTATTTCCTTTTGGGAGTTATGCACTTGAGAAGCTGCATACCTATTGAATATGGTTCAAATCAAATCAGTTGCTTACCACTTCATATGTGATATAGAATAGGAAGAGCCCATATCTTAAGTTTGTTAAGATTTGGGGTTGTCCAGCCTATGTCTAAAAGCATAATCCGGACAAGCTCGAGGCAAAGTCAGATCTGTGGAAGTTTGTTGGATATCCCAAGCATTCGCAAGGGAATATCTTCTACCAAACCGAGGATTAAAAGATGTTTTGTTTCTCAACATGCCACCTTTATGAAAGGGAATTTTTTGTGAAAAAAATTAGTGGTCATGAGGTAGAACTGGAAGGAGTTCCAGCTATACAAACTACAGCAGATGATTTGGTAGAACCAAAGGATTCAATAGTTTCCAACGATCCTCAGCCTCTCCGCCGATCTAGTAGGGTTCCTCACCCACCTGAGAGATACTTCGGTTTTCTCTATGACAGTAGGAGTGAGGATTGCATCATGAGATGATGACCTAACTAGTTTCGAGCAGGCCATCAAGAGTGGGACTCTATAAGAATGGCTGGATGCTTAGCGATCTGAGATGGAATCCTTAGACACCAACAAAGTATGGACTTTGTTTGCTTTATCTGAAGGGTTAAATCCCCATCAGGAGCAAGTATATCTTGAGAAGATTACTTGGTATACATGGAAAAGTTGATACTTTCAAAGCTATGCTTAAGTCCATCCAGATCCTACTTGCCACCGCTACATACCATGACTACGATATCTGGTGGTTGGGTGTCATGACTACTTTTCTAAATGATGTATTAGAAGAAAGCGTCTATAAGTACACTACTAGAGGGCTTCGTAGATAGTGGAAGCAGCGGAAACGTGTGCAAGTTGCTTTATAGGATAAAGCAGATATCGCGGAGTTGGAACGTCTGTTTTGATGTGGTAGTCAAAGAGTTTGACTTCATCGAAATAGTAGATGAACCTTGTATATACAAAAAGGTAGTAGAGAGTATAGTGGTGATCTTCGTAGAGTATGAGGATGACATACTCTTGATAGGGAAGGAGTTTCTTATGCTACGCTCGATCAATCTCCGCTTATCACAAGGATTCTCTATAAAGGATCAAGGTGATACCTCCTAAATCCTGGGTTTTGGATCTATGAGATAGATCTAATTGGATGTTACGATACTCACTAGTAGTAGTGAGATGGTATCAATTGATCCTGGGGGGAATCACTGGAAAGGTTCCAGGGTGATAAGGACGATTGAATGTCAGTCGCAGGCATTGTCTTTACCCTCAGTGGAGGGACGGCATGTTGGAAAAGTTTCAAGCTAGATACCGTGACTTACTAGACGATTAAAGGCTAGATACATCGTTACCAAGGATGCTACCAAAGAGGCAGTCTGGATATATATAAGTTCATAAGATGAACTTTGTTCCTACCATTGTGTGACAATGGAGTTGTGGCTTTAGCCAAGGAACTACCGTCCCATCAGAAATCCAGATATAATTCTTAGGCAGTATCACCTGATCATGGAGATGGTTGATCTCCAGGGAGATTGAGGTTAGGGGAGTAGACACAGAGGACAACAGCACGGATCCACTCACAAAGGCCTTTTTCCCAGTAGAGACTTTTATGGGATGGTTGAGTATGAGATACTTCAACTATAGCTAATTATTGGGTATGTGATACCACAACAGATGGCCCTAGTGCAAGTGGAAGATTGTTAGTTATATGTATGCCCTAGAGTCCATTACTGTACATATGATATATATTTTAATGGATGCTTGGACATATATAGGGAGGACTTTCTTGCTCGACATGATGGTATGCTATCTGGTTGTACTTTATCTTAACATGTACTCTGATTGTCTCTATGTTACATGTTGATAAAGCCCTTAGCATATGTACTCGACTACTGGGACTATGATGAGATCATACTAGTGGGGTCATGGTAGTCGACGAGTACATCCTATAACTGTTCCTAGTCGAGAGTGTATCGAGACAGGGCATCGATACACCAGAGTAGAGTAGCGTATACGCATCTTGACCCATATGATGGGCGATGGATGATCCCATATCCATCAGTGTTTGACATCAAGGATGGTGTACGGGTGCTCAGTAGAGACTGGGTACACTGGACGGACTCGCCGAGAACTCCTAGATGGTATTATATCTCACGTCAGATGGCAGTTCTCCGGTGACACTGGTACAGATTAGTCTGTAGACCCGAGATCGTCATAGAGTCTTGTGTGATTCTCACCGTGCTTTGATTTCCATCATACCACGTCCAAGAGAGTGTGCAAAAAGGTGGCTTTTGGGTACAGTCCCGAATCACATGGAGGCAATGAGCGATAGGAGGGGATTCGTCTCTCCCGGTATAGGGAGTTAATGTTGTGCTGTGTTCGATTGGCTATAACTGGAAATCCCTGGCCTGGGTTGCTGAGATTTACTGGTAAGTGTTATCAGTAGTTTCTCGAACTGTTATAGACCTCATATCGACATGACTTATCAAGCTACTGGGGTCTGACATTTACCACCCCTAGGCGAGATATGCGACATATCAGACGAAGAGACCGAATTGTACGGGAGTGTTACTGATTGGATTCGCAAGAGAATGTACAGGCTTGCTTGTTGATTTTCTGATCGCTCAATACCTGGGTGGCTGTTACGTTTAGCTGACCGCTTGCAGCTTGTGGGTATTTGATATGATCATCACCTACTGTCGGTGTATTGACGATTCTTTAGAGTCCTACACAGAGGTTTCTTGACTCAGGCAAAATGGAGTAGGAGCACATATGTGATATGTGGGGGACCGAGAACAATACGTGTATGTGATACCGTATTAGATTCTCACGATATGAGATATCGGCCGGGTATATGAGATATAGCCGGTTCATCGGATCAAGTGTTGATTCGATGAACTGATACAGATTATATTAGTAGGTTATTTATGAAATAGCCGGATTATCGGATCAAGTGTTGATTTGATAATTTAATGTATAATTATATATTTGATATATTAAATAGCTCACTTATTGATTCATTTTCTCACTCGGGTAATACATTGATATATATGCGATATATATTAACTGTATTATTTTCTTTTGTTACAAAATATATTATATATGTGATATATAATATTGTAACATGTTATAATTACTAATGCAACATGATTAGTGGAGATTAAACAAGGTTAGGGTTTGATTTGGGTTAGCTCATTCTTGAAGCTTCTAGAAGCTTTTCTTTTTGTCATGAGCTAAGATATTTTGTAGATATTTTGTAACCCAAACCACACCCTCAACCCTAGTTAACTCTCTACAAAGGTTAGCTCATTTTATATTAGCAACCATGGTTGCATAAGTAATTATCAACACAATTCATTATTCATCACAAAAGGATTTTTACTATTCTTCTTCTTCTTGCTTCTTGCATGAAAAGCTATCTTTTTATGAAGTGATGAAAATGAGTGAGATAATGAAAATAAATGAGAGCTAAAATCCTACTTCATCATCCTAATCTATCCTAGCCATTTAGATTAGGGTGTTCACTTCATTTATATGTGAGAGCTTGTGTTAATGAAACTTCAAGGTAGATCATCTTAGTTATCGAAGATCGGAAGCAAGTTTGCATCATTCTCTTCGTGGAGCCTTTCTAGAGTCCAGATACATGATGATCGTAGCGAAGAGACCTCAACACGGACCTTATGAAGTGAAGGACCGGACTACAAAGGTTGTAATCCCAAACTCTTAGATGTTAAACTGTTTAACATGCTTTGTTTCACATAATCTCTAATTTAAAGATCTTGGTTAAGGTTGTTCGACACGTCTAAATTTTAAATCGGGCATGGTTGATGCCTAATAGACCCTTGTGAGAGTGCCTAGTAACCCTACATACTTAACATGGCGGCCCCGCACGCGATACCCCCAGTGCATCGTCCTTTCTTCCGGCCAAGGTTGGTATTCTTTTGCCTTCCGTATTATATTTTCATAATGATACTGACGCGCCCTTTACTTTAAACCATAGTTCTACAGGCTGATGGTGAAGTTGAAGTTCTTGATGGGCCTGGGGATTTCTCAAACTTGCTTTCTGTGGCCATGGGTAAGTGATGCTTTAGCCCTGGAATTCTTTTACTTATTCCCTGTACGGAAAGGCGACTAACAATACATGTATCTTCATAGTTTTGCCAGCCCTGACTCCACTAGAGTCCTATATTTGCATTCCGCCGGGTCCTTATGCCAGGCGTATGTCTGAGAGGATGGAGAAACAGAGTATTCATTCACTGGCCACTCTTATTAAAGATATTCGTGCTGGCACTTCCGTCATCGCAGAGAAATTTGCTGTCGAAACTAATGCATCTTTGTCCGTACTTGCCACCTACCATGGAGAGGTGCTGGTGCGTACTTGGGTTGAATATTGCCTTCAAGTGGAGGATTCTCTATATGGAGTCGAATGCATATGCCTTCCTTCTGATATCTTATCTGTAAAGACCAATTTGCATGAATGGATTGATCGGTGTGCGGCCAACCTCCGATCTTGTGAAAAGAGGCTCAATTGGAAATTTTCAGAGAGGGAATGAGACTCAAGCTGTTTTCATGCCAGCAAGGGAGTCGGGATAGATAGGACAGGATAAGCTAGGGCATCTGGCCTCGAAGGCTCTGGGGGAACTTCAAGTCCAGCTCACAACGAAGACTACTCGGGCTCATGAAATTTGGCGGGTCCTTCACGAGGCAATTAAAGAGCTGGTGGCTCTTGATAATGCTGTCATTTTTACGCGCGAAATGGTTGAGACTCACAAGACTGCTGAAAAAAATCTTGAGCATTAGTTTTCTTTATATCAACAATAACATGCACAGACAGGGGCTCAGCTTGCGGCGCTGCTAGAGCTTGAGGCGGAGGCCCGGCGGAAAAAAGATGATCTAGCTGGCTTATTGAACCACCCAATGTCTTAATTTTTTTTGTCACTATATTTCCCCCTCTCTATCTTTATTTGGAACTAATTAGTTTGTTTACTTGTTTCGGAATTTGTAGTTTATTTACTCATTTCGGAGTCTCTAGTTTATGTACTCATTTCGGAGTCTCTAGTTTATGTACTCATCTCGAAGTGTTTTTAGTTTACCTCCCTTGGGTTTACAGGCAAACTTGTATATGGATAACCCCTATTCTTTACGACAGGGGTCCATTAGGTTTGTGGTATTAGGGTTTTAGTCCGTGGTACCATCGCGTTGGCTGATGTATTCTCCGATATGCAGACTTTAAGTCGTTGTTCGAGTAGCCCTGCGACTTTCATGTCTCTGATCCCTTCGGGGGCTGTACAATACGTCTTCAAGTAATCTTCTTAGGTCATATTACCGTCGGAAGAGGAAGCACTAGGAATTTACCATGACGCTTTTTACTTAAGATTAGGCTCAATTTGAAGTCCCGATGAGTCATAACCGCATCCTTCTAGAGTAGGATGATCTTCAATGGTCTTTTAGGCTTTATATGAGTTTCCGTTAAGACCCAAAGCTAGGAATATGCAATCACTTCATTTTTTTTACGATGTCCGGCCGATTCTTTACTGAAGTCGGGAAACATCTGTGTGATCTCTATGCTGTATATATTGCAATTGAGATCTAGAGCTAGGGATATGCCATTTCCCCAATTTCATTTGATATTCGCATCCGCATCCTGCTGAAATGAGGGGGAACGTCGAGATAGTCTTTAGGTTGTGTATGAACCGTCAAGACTTGGAGCTAGGATTCTGCCGTTACTCCATTTTTATTTGACTCTTGGGTTTTTGTTGACGTTGCGTCTGCATCTTGTTGGCATGAGAAGCACGTCGAGCTGGAGCTAGGATTTTGCCATTATTCCACTTTTATTTGATTGTTGTGTCCGCACCTTGCTAGAATGGGGGATGAATACAGGGATAGTCTCTGGGTGGTATATGTACCGTCGAGACTCGATTCTCCTTTTGACGAAACGTGGCGGGAAAATATAGTCCCTTTTTCTTTATTTGTGCCCATAGATCGTTTACAAGAGCCAATTATGGACATACTTGCAGGGCAGAAAAGTTTCATTTTCCTTTTTTTATTTCTTTCCGCGATACTCTATCTTTTCAGCTTTTATGTCGCGAAAGTCGTGATTGGCCAATCAATTGGGCCTTTTATCGTGGTGCCCAATCATTTTGGCTATTTTTATTTTTTACTCGCTGCTTTTTATTGCGAGTTGCCCAAACATTTCGGCTCTTTTTTTACTCGCTGCTTTTTATTGTGAGTTGCCCAAAAATTTTGGCTTTTTTTTAGATTTGAAATCTGATACCATTTTTGGCATCAGCATCGCTACTACTGGAATATTGCCAGGGGCGAATCATTATTTGCCGTGAGAGGATTTGAAATTTGATAGCTATTTAGGCATCAGCATCGCAACCACTGAAATATTAGCAGGAGCGAATTATTATTTGCCTTTGTCGATTTGAACAAAGGTGGCTTAGCAAACAGGGTTAGGATCCTATCGACTAAGGTTTTTTGACTTTATGAGCCGTAAGAGTCTCATAAAGGTGTTTCTCCCTATGAGTCGTGAGGATCTCATAGGTGTATTTTCTCCTTAGAAGTCGTGAGGATTCCTAAGTGTGTTTTTCTCTCATAAGTCATAAGGATTTTACAAGAGTATTTTCTCCTTATAAGTCGAGAGGACTTACAAGCGTCGTTCACCATATGGAGACATTTCTCGCCATTGGTGAAACTTAGTAGGAGAATATTTATTTATGCCCGTGGATTGTATACAAGGGCCAATATCAGGTCGCTTGTAGGGCAAAAAAGTTTTGTAGGGGTTTTTGGTGGCTTAAGAACAGATTTAGATCCCCGTAACTTAAGGCTTTTAAGTCTTATGGGCCGTGAGGGTTCTCATAGGGGAAATTCTCCTTATGAGTTGTGAGGATCTCGTAAGTGTAATTTCTCCTTAGGAATCGTGGGGACTGTAGGGTTCCTAGGCACACACATGAGGTTCTACAAGGCATCAACCGTGCCTGATTCAAAAATAGGTGTGTCGAACAACCCTATGCAAGATCGTTTACTAGAGATAAGGCGAAACTATAAGAAAGCAAACAACTTTACTAATAAGTGAAAGGGATTACAACCTTTGTAGATCCGGTCCTTCACTTCTAAAGCTCCGTGTTGACGTCCCTTCGCTGCGATCATCGGGATCCCGGACTCTAGCGATGGTTTCTTCGGAGAAATGAGCGGGCTAGGTCGTTGACTTCGAGGCCGAAGATGATCTACGTCGAGGAGACTCAAGCTCAAGCTCCATCTTTACTAGGTCATGAACTTTGTGAAGAGAACACACTCTACTACATGGCAAGTGGTAGAGGATGAAGAAATAGGAAGTGGGTTCACTTTGGATTTGGGTTTCTCACTCTTTTTCTTCACTTGAAAATTTCTAGCAAGGTTTTTCTTCACTTGTAGAAGAGGAGGAAGAAGAAAAGAATAAGAATGAATTATTTAAAATGAATAATCAAGTGAAGTCTATCATAATGCAACCATGGGTGAGTTAACCTTTGTAGAGACTAATCCATAGTTAATTATAATGGTTTGGTTAATGAATATCTTAATTAAGATAAAATGAGTGGACTTTGTCAAAGTTGCTTGAAGCTTCATGAAGCTTCAAGCCATGACAAAAGAAGCCACCATTTTGAATAATTAAGATAAATAAAAACCTAAATTATAATTAACATGGTGTATGTCACACACTCACCCATGTTTGCATGTATCATCAATCATGATACAAACTAGTGCACAAACATATATCACATATACAACTTGTGCACATCAAGTGAGAAAATCAATCTTAAGTGAACCAATACTAGTTAATGTAAAGTAATATATCAAATATATAATTATACATTAAATCATTAAATCAACACTTGATTTAATGATCCGGTCATATCGCATATAACCGACTAATATCAAGTGTATCAATATATCGAATCAACACTTGATTCGGTAACCCGGCTATATCTCATATAACCGTCCGATGATACAAATCGCGAGAATAGAATTCAGTATCACATACTGGTATTATTCTCGGTCCTGCACATATCTCATATGCGCTCCTATTTCGTTTCTCTTGAGCCAGGAAACCTCTGTGTAGGACTCTAAAGACTCGTCAATACCCCGGCAGTAGGTGGTGATCATATCAATCACCCACAAGCCGCAAGCGGTCTGCTAAACGTAACGGTCACCCGGGTATTGAGCGATCAGAAGATCAACGAGCAAGCCTGCTCACACTCCTGTGAATCCAATCAGTAACACTTACCGCACAGTCCGGTCTGCTCGTCTGATATGTCGCATATCTCGCCTAGGGGTGGTAAACGTCAGACTCCAGTAGCTTGATAAGTCATGCCGATGTAAGGTCCAAAACAAGCATGAAACTACTGATAACACTTACCAGTAAATCAGTGCAACCCTAGCCAGGGATTTCCAGTTATGGCCAGTCGAGCATAGCGCAACATCAACCCCCAATACCGGGAGAGACGAATCCCCTCCAATCGCTCATTGCCTCCATGTGAATCAGAACTGTACCCAAAAACCACCTTTTGGCACGACTCAGTAGAGCCGTGGTAGGGTGGAAATCAAAGCATAGTTGGAGACACATAAGACTCTATGACGATCTCGGGTCAACAGACTAAGCTGTACCAGTGTCACCAGAGAACTGCCATCTGACGTAAGGTATAATACCATCTGGGAGTTCTCGGCGAGTCCGTTCAGTGTACCCAGTCATCACTGAGCACCCGCATACCATCTCTGATGTCAAACACCAATGGATATGGGATCATCCATCGCCCATCACATGGGTCGAGAAGATATACGCTAGTCTACTCTGGAATATCGATGCCTCGTCTCGATATTCCCACGACTAGGAACATTGAAGGATGTACTCATGGACTACCCAGGCCACACTAGTATGATCTACATCACAGTCCTGGAAGTCGAGTATACATCCTAAGGGCTTTATCAACATGTAACAGAGAGACAATAAGTATACATGTTAAGATAAAGAGCAACCAGATAGCGTACTATCATGTCGAGCAAGAAAGTCCTACCTATATATGTCCCAGCATCCACTACAATATACATCTCATGTACAGTAATGGCCTCTAGGGCATACACATAACTAACAATCTCCCACTTGCACTGGGGCCATCTGTAGCAGTGGTTGCAGTATCTCATACTCAACCATCCCATAAAAGTCTCTCTCTGAGAAAAGGCCTTTGTGAGTGGATCCGCCGTGTTGTCCTCTAAGTCTACTCTCCTAACCTCGATCACCCTGGAGATCAACTATCTCCTTGATCAGGTGATGCTGCCTCAGAATATGTCTGGGTCACTGATGGGACCGGGGTTCATGGGCCAAAGCCACACTTCCATTGTCTCACAATGGTAGGAACCTAGTTCATCTCATGAACTAATATACACCCAAACTGTCTCTTTGGTAGTATCTTTGATAGCGATGTCACTAGCCTTTATCGTCTAGTTTGCCACGGTATCTAGCTTGGAACTCTTCCAACATACCGTCCCTTTACTGAGGGTAAAGACAATGCCTGCGACTGACATTCAGTCGTCCTTATCACCCTGGAACCTTTCCAGTGATTCTCCCCAGAATCGATTTATACCATCTCACTACAACTAGTGAGAAATCTAACATCCAATTAGATCTATCTCATAGATCCAACACCCAGGATTTAGGAGGTATCACTTTGATCCTATATGGAGAATCCATGTGATAAGAGGAGATTGACCGAGCGTAGCATAGGAAACTCTTTTCCTATCAAGAGTATGTTGTCCACGTACAATACGAGGATGACCACCATACTCCCTACTACCCTTTTGTATATGCAAGGTTCATCTACCATTTTGATGAAATCAAACTCTTTGACTACCACATCAAAACAGATGTTCCAACTCGGCGATGCCTGCTTTATTCTGTAAAGCAACTTGCACACTTTTCCGCTACTCCCACTGTTTACGAAACCCTCTGGCTGTGTACTTATAGACGTTCTCTTCTAAATCAGTATTTAGAAAAATAGTCATGACACCCAACCACCAGATATCGTAGTCATGGTATGTAGCAATGTTAAGTAGGATCCGGATGGACTTAAGCATAGCTACTGGAAAAGGTTTCATCATTATCCACGCCTGGTCGATGACGAAAAACTTTAACAAGTCTAGCTTTGAAAGTCTCAACATTTCCATCTACACCAAGTAATCTTCTCAAGATATACTTGCTCCTGATGGGGATTCAACCCTTCAGATATAGCGTCCAAAGTCCATACTTTGTCGGTGTACATGGATTCCATCTCAGATCGCTAAGCATCCAGCCATTCTTACAGAGTCCCTACTCTCGATGGCCTGCTCGAAACTAGTTGGGTTATCATCTCATGATGCATTCCTCGCTCCCACTGTCATCGAGAAACCGAAGTATCTCTCAGGCAGGTGAGGAACCCTGCTAGATCGGCGGAGAGGCCGAGGTTCGTTGGGGACTATTGAATCCTTTGGTTCTATCAAATCATCAGCTGTAGTTTGTATAGCTGGAACTACTTCCAGTTCTACAGAACTGGCCTTGCCTCGATCTTGTCTGGATTTTGCTTTTGACATAGGCCGGACAATCCCAAATCTTAACTTGCTTAAGAGATGGGTTCTTCCCATACCATATCTTATATGGAGTGGTAGGCAATGATTCGAACCTAATTCAATAGGTATGCAGCTTCTTAAGTGCATAACCCCCAAAAGGAAACATGTAACTCAGCAGTACTCATCATAGAGCGCACCATATCATATAGGGTGTGATTGCTCCGCCCCGATACACCGACGTGCTGTGGTGTATACGGAGGAGTAATGCTGAGAGAGAATCTCATTCTCCTTTAGAATAGTCCAGGAATCCCGTGCTCAAGTATTCTCCTCCCTGATCACATCAAAGGACATAATACTTATACCCATTTTTGGTTCTCTACTTCTGACTTATATTCGGTGATTATCTTAAAAGTTTCGGACTTATGTTTCAACATGAACATGTGTCCGAATATTGAGAGATCATTAGTGAATGTAAGGAAGTACAAAGAATCAGTCCTGGCATATGTAGACTGGGGACCTTCATACATCACTATGTATCAGACCCAAGAGTTCACTAACACTTTCTCTGTTTCTAGTAAACAGAGCTACGGTCATTTTATCTTTGTGACATGACTAGCAAGTTTCACAAGATGTAAATTCAAACTGATTTAAATATGCATCTAAATGTAACTTAGCTAGTCGGGTCGCATTGATATGACCTACTTTACAATGCCTCAAGAAGGATTCGTTCATTTCTGAACTCTTTCTCTTGTGTGTGTTCTGTATACTAAGAACTGTAGTTTAATTTAGAACGTCAATACTTTTAGATAACGTGCCTGAACCGATCAACTCTTGATATAGAAAATGTTCAAAATATTATCCAACAATACAAAATTATATCCTTTCTTTACTAATAAAGAGACTGATATGATGTTGTATATTAGGTTCGGTATCTAATAACATTCGTTCAGAATCAATGTATTCTGGTAATACTGGGTGATAGCGACCAACAGCCTTGGCTGCAATACTTGCACCGTTTTTCTGCCTCATGAAACTTATCACCCGTTCTCAGTTCTCTACCTTTCTATAGCCCATGTAACAGATTACATATCTGGGATCCTGATCCGGTATCAATTACCCAGGACGTAGAGGATACTGAGAAACAGTTCTTTGTAATGAACATACCCGAAGAAGATGCATCATCATGCACTTCCTTCGTTTGGGCGGCACGGGAATTCTGGTAATCCCCAATTTCCTGCTCTGTCTTATAATAATTATAAGTTGGAGCGGGACCAACGTTCCCCAGCTCAGTATAACAAGCGGGTTCGGTCAATACATCCATATTATTATCTTGATTAAGGCGTGACATGATCGCTACCTGGAGAGAGAGAGAGAGAGAAGAAAACACTCTGCGTGCACTCTTGCAAGATTAGATTGGTTATATATTTTATCTAATCAGGATGGCTCCCACTGTTTTTATCAAATCTTCCTTCAAACCTTAAAAGGAAAGACTAGCCGGGATTACTTACACTCTACAAGTTCGCCAATCTTTCAGCCAGGCCAGTGCCGATACTTTGAGGGAGATTTCCCGTGCTTTCGCACGGACCTAATTAAAATAAACCTCGTTTTCTCAGGGGCGTAACCCCGTTGACATTTTTCTAGACACCTACTTGATCGGCTAATTGCAAAGTGCAAAACTCTTCCAGGAGTAACAATTACTCGCAGTGGGTATCGGGATCCAACTATCATATAGAAGGTATACAATCTCATTGCAAATTTCAACACTTGAAACTCCCGATAATGGTTTTTACCCCTAGCACTTATGATCTTAACTATGGTCAACAAATCATAAGCACTAGTCAAGCTCTACCCGTCATTTCGTGATTAATTAGACCCACCCACATGACCCTTAACTAAGGTCAACAAAGTCACGTGACTGTCCTAACTAATCGCATCATATGCAATGTAGGAAGACATCACTTAGCTACCGTACACTGTGCCTTAACTAAGGTCAACAAACACCGCACGAATACTAAGTACTCTGCTTTCTAAAATGACGGAGGGTTGCGGATGGTTTTGAAGAAAACCTTTAACGCTTTGAACTTGATCTCGTTGCAGAATCAAATGGTTTTAAAATGGAGCGTTTTTGAGGCTTTTGCTAGTTTCGCTAAAGAGGTCACTCCCGGTGAAGGGATCTCGGCTCTTTCCTCGTCGAATGAGGTGTAGGATATTCACAATACCACTATGCAAAGCAAGAACTAGAAAAGCAGTCAATAGACAAACTGAAGGTTGTAGCATCTGCTAGTTATTGCTAAAGAGGTCACTCCCGGTGAAGGGATCTCGTCTCTTTCCTCGTCGAATGAGGTGCTGGATGTTCTACAAGGAACACCGCTATGCAAAGCAACAACTAGAGCTACCTAATTTTTGAAATTCGATTCCACAACATCATTTAGGTTTATTTTCTTTCATTAATCTCATTAATGAATGTCCCATCATTTAAGTCCACCTAAACATCACAGATAAATACAACGTACGCTTATACCATCCGCATTCGCCTCTATGTCCCGTCTGCACCGTTAGGTTAGGTAACTAACGGCAGAGCGGGGCAGGGCTAGCACGGGTGTAAAACATAAGCAACGTTTATATAATATATCATATATACTATATACAGTATCTATCTGAACATATCACATGATCACATCACAGATAACGCAGCAGAAAATATTATATGAAAATAGTGGATATACTAGGACGTCCGTGTTTTATTTTGAGCCTATATAAAACATGGATTCCACGGTCGTGATGAATAGCCAATCCCACACCCATAGACCCCTACGAGAGCGGCAAGTAACCCTACCAATTCTAGAGTTAGGAGACCCGGACTCGACTCCTCGAGATGGTCTCCCACTGGACCCTAGAACCTGGTTACTTGTGCTCCCCTCCTTGGGTCTATCCTAATGCGGAAAAGTAAATCATATACATCAACGGTGACATCTTCCTCAACCCGGAAGTGCCCCAATAAAAGAATATTACATACAAGTTTTTTACATGAATGAAAAAGAAAAACACTCGTCTCACATAAAAAAAACCCCGGCTATTCAAACACGACGATCCAATATAATATATCCAGCAACACATAACATTACATGTCATCAACGTAAGTAAATATGCCCATCCCAATTGTCGTTGACATATAGTAACGAAACCGGCGATATCACATATTACACTTACGGTCGCAGAAAAGAAAGTGTAAAACTACAACAGTTGGAATCCGCAACCTTCATAGACATCGCATGCCTAACCAAATGAATTCCTTAGACATCGCATGCCTAACAATTATAAACCTCGCATTTCAGTCTCAAAATCGAAAACACTTTTCAATACCAAGTCGGGCAATTCAACAAGATTCTCGACATCCTGATCGAATGCTCGTCGCAAACTTTAGTAGACGGCCGCACCCCCGAATGCCGTCGACGAAGTGCACTAAGGCGGAACACCGCTACCGCGAGCACCCGAACGGATGCTTTTGGCTATGGGGTTCTCCTATAGTCACTTGGTCGGGGCTATGGGGCGTGGCTGTCTATTAAGTTTACCGGCGAGTATCCGCGTACGCTACGTGATTGCGACGGACTTTTGATCGCATCAAAATCCCGTGGCAATCGATCAATTGAGACTAAAGTGCTATGTTTATAATATTCAAATCAGTTATCTCATAACTTTTTGTGGATTCCAAATATTGTATCACATTCCAGATAAATAGACAATGTTAAACTTTCCGATCGAATAATCAAACACCCAAGTTTTCCCAAATAGCTCAACACTTGAAATAAGTTTAAAAACATCCATTTCATGCCACAGTACCAACGGTCCAGCCGTAGAAGGGTCAAGCCAACGCCTCACATGTGGCACGCCGTATTGCCCCAAACCCTAAGGTTCAAAAGGCAGTTCAAGACGGTCACATAATCGAGTTAAGGTTTGTTGTCTTCTAGAGGGTCCATCGTGTTACTTGCACGATTTAGAACGTTCTTAAACTACGGAAAAATCCAACACTTGGAAATTTTCCGGGTCGGGAAAAAGTGAGTTATTGATATCCGGTCGAACTTTTTAACACTTTCTAAAATTACCCGGAAAAACACATAGACGAAGTTAAATTTTCCGATCGAATCATCGAGTCCCTAATACAACCCAGAAAACTCAACTCTTGAGTATAAATTGAAAATTCCCAGAAAACACAGGAAACTGCTACGGGCATTACTGTAGGAAAACGGATCCCTAACCATTACATACGGCCGCGGAACCGCCGCCAAAAGCAGGGTAAGGCCGCGGTTCCGCGGCGCTACAGTAGAGTTAGGGATTCGTTTTGTACAGTTATCCTTATATTTCCCTGCTCTATTTTCTGAGCATTTTTAATTAAGAAAAATCCACAGTTTAAAAAAATGTACAGAGAAGGGTTTTGATTAGGGTTTCGGGGTTCGATCGGGTTTCTAACTTCGTCAACACTTCGTCTAAAGCTCTAGCTAGGCTCTAATACCACTGCAGGGTTCCTAGGCACACACATGAGGTTCTACAAGGCATCAACCATACCCGATTCAAAAATAGATGTGCCGAACAACCCTATGGAAGATAGTTTACTAGAGATAAGGCGAAACTATAAGCAAGCAAACAACTTTAGTAATAAGTGAAAGGGATTACAACCTTTGTAGATCCGGTTCTTCACTTCTAAAGCTTTGTGTTGACGTCCCTTCGCTACGATCATCGGTATCCCGGACTCTAGCGATGGTTTCTTCGGAGAAATGAGCGGGCTAGGTCGTTGACTTCGAAGCCGAAGATGATCTACGTCGAGGAGACTCAAGCTCAAGCTCCATCTTCACTAGGTCATGAACTTTGTGAAGAGAACACACTCTACTACATGGCAAGTGGTAGAGGATGAAGAAATAGGAAGTGGGTTCACTTTGGATTTGGGTTTCTCACTCTTTTTCTTCACTTGAAAATTTCTAGCAAGGAGAGGAAGAAGAAGAAAAGAATAAGAATGAATTATTTAAAATGAATAATCAAGTGAAGTCTATCATAATGCAACCATGGGTGAGTTAACCTTTGTAGAGACTAAACCATAGTTAATTATAATGGTTTGGTTAATGAATATCTTAATCAAGACAAAATGAGTGGACTTTGTCAAAGTTGCTTCAAGCTTCATGAAGCTTCAAGCCATGACAAAAGAAGCCACCATGTTGAATAATTAAGATAAATAAAAACCTAAATTATAATTAACATGGTGTATGTCACACACCCACCCATGTTTACATGTATCATCAATCATGATACAAACTAGTGCACAAACATATATCACATATACAACTTGTGCACATCAAGTGAGAAAATCAATCTTAAGTGAACCAATACTAGTTAATGTAAAGTAATATATCAAATATATAATTATACATTAAATCATTAAATCAACACTTGATTTAATGATCCGGTCATATCGCATATAACCGACTAATATCAAGTGTATCAATATATTGAATCAACACTTGATTCGGTAACCCGGCTATATCTCATATAACCGTCCGATGATACAAATCGCGAGAATAGAATTCAGTATCACATACTGGTATTATTCTCGGTCCTGCACATATCTCATATACGCTCCTATTTCGTTTCGCTTGAGCCAGGAAATCCTTGTGTAGGACTCTAAAGACTCGTCAATACGCCGGCAGTAGATGGTGATCATATCAATCACCCACAAGCCGCAAGCGGTCTGCTAAACGTAACGGCCACCCGGGTATTAAGCGATCAGAAGATCAACGAGCAAGCCTGCTCACACTCCTGTGAATCCAATCAGTAACACTTACCGCACAGTCCGGTCTGTTCGTCTGATATGTCGCATATCTCACCTAGGGATGGTAAACGTCAGACCCCAGTAGCTTGATAAGTCATGCCGATGTAAGGTCCATAACAAGCATGAAACTACTGATAACACTTACCAGTAAATCAGTGTAACCCTGGCCAGGGATTTCCAGTTATGGCCAGTCGAGCATAGCGCAACATCAACCCCCAATACCGGGAGAGACGAATCCCCTCCTATCGCTCATTGCCTCCATGTGAATCGGGACTGTACCCAAAAACCACCTGTTTGCACGACTCAGTAGAGCCGTGGTAGGGTGGAAATCAAAGCACAGTGGGAGACACACAAGACTCTATGACGATCTCGGGTCAACAGACTATGCTGTACCGGTGTCACCAGAGAACTGCCATCTGACGTAAGGTATAATACCATTTGGGAGTTCTCGGCGAGTCCGTTCAGTGTACCCAGTCACCACTGAGCACCCGCATACCATCTTTGATGTCAAACACCAATGGATATGGGATCATCCATCGCCCATCACATGGGTCGAGAAGATATACGCTAGTCTACTCTGGAATATCGATGCCCCGTCTCGATATTTCTACGACTAGGAATATTGAAGGATGTACTCATTGACTATCCAGGCCCCACCAGTATGATCTACATCACAGTCCTGGAAGTCGAGTACACATCCTAAGGGCTTTATCAACACGTAACAGAGAGACAGTAAGTATACATGTTAAGATAAAGAGCAACCAGATAGCATACTATCATGTCGAGCAAGAAAGTCCTTCCTATATATGTCCCAGCATCCACTACAATATACATCTCATGTACAGTAATGGCCTCTAGGGCATTCATATAACTAACAGGGACTCCTAAGTATGTTGCTCCTTTGTGAGTCATAAGGATCTCACGCATGTATTTTTCTTTGACGAGTTTGCGCTCTTTCGGGTTTTCACTGGCTCGCTGGTAGTCCTGCTGTTTTTACTCATGGTGCCCTTTCGGGTTTTCATCTGTGCCTATTTTGCTTTTGGAC
The DNA here is from genome assembly GCA_030015575.1 of Agapanthus africanus. NCBI lineage: Eukaryota > Viridiplantae > Streptophyta > Magnoliopsida > Asparagales > Amaryllidaceae > Agapanthus > Agapanthus africanus. Next base: position 727,786,927 of record CM057342.1, on the reverse strand, counting down.
ATACCCTATTTTTTTTGGACGGCCCGTAAGGTAACGCACCATTAGCTGTAAGTCCCGGTCTCCTTCAAAGAACTGCCATATGGGACCTAGGAGAGTTCTGAATCGTTTACGCCCATGGATTGTATACGGTAGTTGCTATGTGGATTCACCGTAGGGCTAAACATGTTAGTTTAAGGACATAACGGTCCTTTATTGCCGTATTTTGGGGAGAGTTTTTAGTTTAAGGACTTTTCGGTCCAACATTCCCGTTTTAGGGATGGATATTAGTTTAGGGATGTCTCGGTCCATTATTAGTTTAGAGATATCTTGGTCCATTATTAGTTTAGGGACATCTTGGTCCACTGTCACCATTTTTGAGGTGACGGAGTTTTTGAATACTACTCTAAGAGTTCTGACTTAGGAAGATAGCGAGAGGACACAAGCGTCATCATCTATCATTGACCTAAGTCGTGACTCGTCAAGCGTAGTTTTTTTTTGAGGAATCGGTCGTTTATTGGCCGGAAGGGTCTTTCGCCATGCATATTCATGAGCAAGTAGTCTCCATCTTGGTAAACTTTGTATATGATGTACGGGCCTTCATAGTTCGGCTCAAACTTCTCCCGTTTTGCATGATTAGAGATCATTGGTCTTTTGACGACTAGTACGAGTTCGCCTTGGTGGAATGTTATCGGCCTGGTCAATCTTTCGTATGACCGCGTCATCCTTGCTTTATAAGCCTCCAGATTTTGCTGTGCTATAAGGCGAGTTTCTTCGAGAGCATTGAGCTCCTCGAGCCTAAGATGAGTATTTTCTTCATCTGTCAGCTCATATCGAACTGCTATTCGTAGAGAGGGAAGTTCTATTTCCAACGGGAGCACCGCTTCTGTGTTGAAAACCAATGCGTATGGTGTTGTATTTGTAGCCGTCTTGAACGTTGTTCAGTACGCCCAGAGAGCTCCATGCAGCCTTTCATGCTAGTATTTTTTGTTTCTGGACACCGTCTTTTTAATTATCTTTATCAAGGTCTTGTTGAAAGCTTTAGCTAGACCATTGGCCTGAGAATTATAAACTGAAGAGTATCTCCAATCTATTTTATGCTGCTGTGCGAAGTGACTTATTTTATGACTCTTATAAGCTGGGCCATTATCCGAGATTATCTGTCGTGGGGTGTCGAACCGATAGATGACATGGGTTCTGAAGAAGTGGAGGATATTCTCCATCTTCACCTCTCTTAGTGGTACTGCTTCTGCCCATTTAGAGAAGTAGTCAGTTGTTGCTAATATGAACCGATGTCCTTTAGATGCTGGTTCAATAGGGCCAATTATATTGGTTCCCTACATTTCAAACGTCCAGCTAGCCACTTTTGGGTGTAGCGGATTTGGATGTTGATGGATGAAGTCCCTATGAATTTGGCACGAGTGAACTGCTTTGCATATTCGAAGCAGTCCTGGATCATCGTGGGCCAATAGTAACCCATTCTTTTTATCTTCAGCTTCATCTTTAGCCTGGCTTGATGAGAACCGTAGAGTCTGTCGTGAATTTCTTTGATGACTTTCTTTGTTTCCTCCGGCCCCAGGCATCTTAGCCATAGACAGCCGAACGGTATCTTATATAGAGTATCATTGACAAAGGAGAATGACAAAGCTCATTTCATGAGCTGATGTTTAGACGACACATTTTCAGGCTTCCGTCGGGACTTGAAGTAATCTATAAAGACTTTTCTCCAGTCCTTGACCTTTTCTTCGTCCTCTATTTGAAGGGCCACTTCTTCGGTAGTTTTTTTCCTTCGGACGGCTCTATCAGGTCTTCCGAAAATATATTTGTTGGCGCGAGAACCCTGTGGCTTTGCATAATGATATTTACGTCACCGAGGTCTTCATCGGCCAATTCCTTAGCCAATTTGGCCAATGCATCTGCCTTACTGTTTTCCGCACGCGGTATACTTTTCAGGGTATAGGATGGGATTTATGTCAGTAGTTGTTGCACTCATTCGCCATACTTTATCAGCTCTGGTTTTCATGTCTGATAGTCGCCATTTACTTGGCTAACGATCGACTGAGATTCTCCATATATGAGGAGGTCCTTGATCCCCATGTTGATAGCGATCTCGAGACCTGCTATCAAAGCTTTATATTCAGCTTCGTTATTAGTCTTTTGCTCTGTTAAGGATAGGGCGTAATGCAATATCCCTCCTTGCGAAGTCACGAAGATAAGGCCCATCCCGATTTTGATTATGGGGGTGTTTTGCTTTCGCCGCTTCATGGAAGATGCTCCATCGAAGTAGAGTTCCCGTTGGGAATCATTTTCTTCTTTGATCGCGTCAAACACATGTTCGTCTGGCAACTCGCAATGTAAAGGGGAGTCGGCTGGTATCGGATTCTCCGTAAGAAAGTCAGCAATGGCCTGACCTTTCACTGTTTTAAGTGGACGATACGTTACTGAGAACTCCATCAGGACGAGGGCCCATTTGGCAAGCCTTCCTATTAGTATGGCTCTTAATATTAGATATTTTAGAGGATCCATTTTTGATATGAGGTGGACCTCATGGGCTAAGGCGTAATATTTGAGCTTCGTTATTGCGAAAATCAGCGCCGGGCAATGCTTTTTGATGGGGGAATAGTTGTTTTCTTCCCCTAGGAGAACTCGACTTAAATATTATAGAGTTCCCTCCTTTCCCTAATCGTTCTCTTGTACCCATAGCGCACCCAAAAAACCCTTAAGGGCCGTTGTATATAGGATAAGGGGTTTTCCCTTAACCGGAGCGATCAATACCGGCGGATTTTGCAGGTATTGCTTGATTTCGTCCAATGCATTTTGGCACTTTTGATTCTAGACGAACGGGATCCCCTTCTTCATCAAATGACTGTAAGGACGACATTTTCCGGAAATGTTAGCTATGAACCGCCGGATATACGCGAGCTTTCCTTGAAGAGATCGCAGTTGTTTGATAGTTCTTGACGTGGGCATTTCTATAATCGTCTTGATCTTTGAAAGGTCGATTTCGATATCCCGGTGACGTATGATGAATTCTAGGAATTTGCCTGAGGAAACTCCAAACACACATTTTAGAGGATTCATGTTCAGATTATACTTCCGAAAACGTTGGAACACTATTTTTAGATGTTCTCAATATTCCTCGTGAGATTTGCCCTTTACCACAAGATCGTCGATGTAGCATTCGATGATCTCGTGTATGATGTTATCGAAGATCTTTATCATGGTCCTCTGGTAGGTAGCGCTAGCGTTCTTCAAACCGAAAGGCATCACTTTATAGCAGAATATGTCTAATGGGGTCCGAAAGGCGGTATGCTTCTGGTCTCCAGTGTTGAGATTCCTACCGTCCTGGCCGTCTACCGCGGTCGTTGCGAAATGAAAAACTTTAAATTTTAAAAATCCGGTGCTAGAAAACTCATCCTAGAATCTAACCATAAACCGAAACTAGCTATCTAAAGAGATCTAGCTACTATGAAAAGGAGTTATACTTAGAGACTCGTGTCCGTTGGGTCTTCACTCCTGTTCTTTAGCTCCTTATGTGATCTCACTCAAACTTGATGGCCGGTTTTCTTGGTCCTAGATGATCCAGCTGAAGGTCTTTGATTCAAGCTCTTACTCCAAAGTGAAGCAAACTAAGCAAACTAGTTTGCTAATCTAGTTTCTTAGGTGATGTGGTGAAGAATTGGTGGTAAGTTTCTATCTCAAATCATTTGGGTCTCAACACATGAGAAGATTAAGGATTTTATATGAAGATGAAATCAATAAGAAGAAGAGAGTGAGCTTTTAAAGATGAGAGAGAAAGGCAACTCAAGAATGAGCATGAGAATGGTTAAGGATTTAATTTTATGAAGTATTTTCTTTTCATTTAAAATCAACCATATTTCAATAGTAACAACAATAAATGCCAAGACCATTATTCATGCCATGCTTCAAGCCATCTCTTCCTTTTCCACCTTATTTTCTATTTTCAAGAAATAGAAAAATAAACATGATGAGGTGTCATATTCTAGAAGGTATTTTGTATAAATACAAAATACTTTCTACCGTATTTACATACCCATATTTGTACCAAAATACGAATACCCAAAAGATGGAATAATACCACTAAAATAATACTAGTATTAAATCAATATCCGATTTAATGAACCTGCTTAATCCTAAGCCTGCCAGTATCAACCGTTCGATCGAAAAATCTAGATAACAATAGAATATACATATCGAAATATGTACACGTAAATTATTAAATAAATACCTGATTTAATAATTCGACTTAATCCTAAGCCGGCTAGTATTATCATTCGATCGAAACCCTGCACGTATAAATATACGGCCACCACATCGTTTCGCCTGAATCAGTGAAACCCTCTGTGTGGGACTCTAAAGACTTGACAGTACGCTGGCAGTGGGTTTAACCACAAGCACATCAGCAACACTAGCTATACGTAACGGCTACCCAGGTACCTGTCAAAAAGAAGGCCGACGAGTAAGCTCATCCGAACCTCTATTGAGTCTATCCGTGACAATCTCTATACAGTCCGGTCTTTTTATCTAAGAGTATCACATATTGGGATTAGAGGGTGGTAAACGTCAGACCCCTAATGACCTGATAAGTTGTGTCGATTTGGCTCAGGACCATTCCGAGAAACTACTGATCTAACCATCAGTAGTTCTCAACCGCCTTGGCCAAGGTCTTATAGTTCTAGCCAACCGAACACAGTGCGATATCGACTCCCAATACCGGGAAAGACGAATCCCTGACAATCACTTACTGCCTCCATGTAGCTCGAGACTGTACCCAACCAAAACCTGTTTGCACGACTCAGTAGAGCCATGGTAGGGTAGCGATCAAAGAACAGTGGGAACTCACATGAGACAAATGATGACCTCAGGTCTTAAGACTAACTTGTACTCATGTCATCTGAGAACCGCTATTTGACGATAGGTATAATACCATCTAGAGGTTCTCAGCGAGTCCGTCCAGTGTACTTACCCCCAGTAAGCACCTGTATACAATCTTAGGTGATCGCACCAATGATTGTGGTACCAACCACCTCCCCTCGTCGGGGTCTAGAAACGTATACACAAGTTTACTCTGGAGTATCGATGCCCGATCTCGATACTCCTGCGACTTAGGACCTTTAAGGATGTGCTTATGGACTACCCAGCTCCCATAAGTATGATCTCCATCATAACGCTGGTAGTCAAGCAATATCCTACGGGCTTTATCAACATGTAACGACCATATGCTATTATAACATATGTTCATGTTAGGATAAAGTCAAACCATAATAGTATACTACTGTATTGAGTCTTTATCAATATGTGCAAGCAATATAAAGTATCAATAGAAAGAAATACACATATCAAGATAAAGATAAATCAAATAATATACTATATACAACTGAGCAAGATTGTCCTGTACATACATATCCCTAGCATCCTATACAATACAGGCCTATAGGGTATACATATCCAACAATCTCCCACTTGTACTAAGGCCTGTAATTGGCGTTCCGAATACCCAACGTCTGCTCTAAGGCCAGTTGTTGGCGTACCACATACCCAATATCTCAAAAAGTTACTCGAATTGCGCTTGATGGGGGGCCTTGGTAAATGGATCCGCCGCGTTGTCTTTTGTATCTACTCTCCGGACCTCGATCTTCTGGCTATCTATGATCTCCCTGATCAGGTGATACCGCTTTAAGATGTGTCTGGACTTCTGATGGGACCGTAGTTCCTTCGCTTAAGCTATAACTCCATTGTTATCGTAATACAAAAGTATTGGATCAACAATGGACAGAACCACCTCAAGTTCAGTAATGAACTTCTTCATCCAGAGCGCTTCTTTTGCGGCATCGTTTGTAGTAATGTATTCAGCCTCCATCGTCGAGTCTGCGATGGTGTCCTACTTGGAGCTCTTCCAACACACCGCCCAACTATTGAGGGTACACACAAAATCCGAGACATACTTGTTGTCATCCTTGTCACTCTAGAAACTTGAGTCGGTAAAAGACTCGACCTTAAGGTCTCCTTTACCGTATATCAAGAACATCTCCTTAGTCCTTCTCAGGTACTTGAGAATGTTTTTCACAGCTGTCCAATGATTCTCACCCGGGTTCGACTGATACCAGCTCACTACGCTAAGCGCGTATGCTACATCTGGTCTGGTACATAGCATCGCATACATTATAGATCCTACCGCCGAAACGTAGGATTTAATGCTCATGCGAACCCTCTCCTCATCAGTCTTAGGAGACGTCTCTTTGGAGAGAGTGATTCCTTGCAATGCGGGTATATTATCGCGCTTGGAATCTTCCATACTAAATCTCTTTAGTATGCTCTCTATGTACCTGGATTGTGAAAGTCTAAACAATCTCTTGGATCTATCTCTATAGATCTTAATCCCCAGAGTGTAGGAGGTATCACCCAGGTCCTTCATTGAGAACTTTTGAGACAAGAACATCTTGACCGATTACAGCATAGGAATGTCATTTCCTATTAAGAGAATGTCATCCACATACAGGATGAGGAATACAAAAGTTCTCCTTACAATCTTCTTGTAGATACATGGTTCATCATCGTTTTTGATGAAGTCAAATCCCTTGGCTGTTTCATCAAAACAGATGTTCCAGCTTCGCGACGCCTGCTTTAATCCCTAAATGGATTTAAGCAACTTTCACACCTTCCCGCTGCTCCCATTGTCTATGAATCCCTCCGGCTGATCTATATAAACTCACCCTTCTAAACTTCCATTTAGAAATGCCGTTTTTACGTCCATCTGCCAGATATCGTAGTCATGATAGGAAGCAATGGCAAGTAGGATCTGAATGGATTTCAGTATAGCCACTGGAGAAAAGGTGTCATCATAGTTCACTCCTGGTCTTTGACGAAACCTTTTGTAACAAGTCTAGCCTTATAGGTTTTCACCTGTCCATCTGCACCAATCTTCTTTTTGAAGATCCACTTTCATCCATATGGTTTTACCCTAGGAGGAGCAACATCCAAAGTCCAAACTTTGTTTATGTACATGGATCCATTTCGGATTTCATAGCATCAAGCCATTTTACAGAATCCCTACTGTTAATGGCCTGCTCATAACTAGTAAAATCATCTTCTTCCAAGATGCAATCCTCTCAATCCCCATCTATGAGAAAACCGTAGTATCTCTCGGGCGGACGAGAAATCGTACTAGATCTGCGGAGTGGCTGAGATTCGTCGGGTTCCATTGACTTCTCTGGTTCTACCAAATTTTCAGTTATAGTTTGTCCTTCTGGAATTTCTTCTAGTTCTACCGTGCTCCCACTAATTTCTTTTGCAAGAAATTCCATCTCTAAAAAGACGGCGTGGAGAGCAACAAACACCTTCTGTTCCTCGGTGTGGTAGAATAGATATCCTTGCTAATGTTTAGGATATCCTATAAACTTACACAAAACTGATCGTGCCTCGAGTTTTTCCGGGTTCCGCTTTTTTACATAAGATGGACATCCCCATATCTTAAAAAAATTAAGATATGGTCTCTTCCCCTCCCATATTTTATATAGGTTGGTAAGCACGGATTTTGTCGGAACTCTATTCAATAAATATGCTGCAGAGTCTAGCGCATATCCCAAAATAAAAGAGGTATCTCAGCATTACTCATCATGAAGCGGACCATGTCCAAAAGGGTACGGTTATGTGTGGACATATGCGTACGTATCAGGAACAGGAACTAAAAAAATGCGGATATGGTCGAATAGTAAAATTTCTCTTTGCCAAGGAGAAGATGCGGGTTCAATCCCCGCTATCCGCCCATGATGAAGTAATGTACTGATGAAGTAATGTACTATGATAAAAAGTTGATTATGATACTTAATAGTAGTTCTATTATAGTCGTTTTATCTTCCCCTTTCTTTACCTCTCATCCAAAAACAAAAATAGTCATTAATTACTAGCTAACAGAATTCAAATACAAATTGTAGGACGTATCGACGGAAAAGAAATTGCGCGTGTCGAATGGATCAGAGAGGGTAGGGTTCCTCCACAAACAATTCGCGCTAAAATTGATCATTGTTCCTATACAATTTGAACTATCCATGGAGTATTAGGACTAAAAATTTGGATATTTGTGGACGAGGAATAATAGACCTTTATTGATCTTGCCATTCTGTCCAGTGATAGAACAAAAAATTAGAAACTTTTTTTTCTTCTGTTAAACCAAACAAAAATAAACAATTCTAATTCTATAGGGTTGAATAAAAAATAGATTAACCTTTTTTTGATATAATTATTTTGCTGTGGTGTGTACGGAGGAGTAAGCTGAGAAAGAATACCATTCTCTTTTAGGTATTCTAGGAATTCCATACTTAAGTACCCGCCTCCTCTATCAGATCTAAGGATCTTGATATTTTTTCCAGTTTGGTTCTCTACTTCATTCTTATATTCTTTGAATTTCTAAAAAGCTTCATAACTGTGTTTCAAAAGATAAACATGTCTGAACCTAGAGAGATCGTCAGTGAATGTAATGAAGTATGAGAATCCGCCGTTTTTGTCGCGCAAAAACTGCCGATAAAAACAGTTTTCAAAAATGAAGTTTTGAGTTGTTGGTACCCCCCGAGGCCCCCTGTAAGTCGATGTCGCTCACCCCACGTGTTCACGGGGAGGCGGAATTTGCAAAAAATGATTTTTACGGGCTTCGCAACACCGACTAGAACCAAGGATCAACCATAAACCCTAGCTAGCAAACTACATGAGATTTAACTACTCGGAAAGAATGTTATACCTCATGATACAAGTCCTTCGGGTCTTCTTCGTTGTCCTCCTCGTCATCGTAGGCTCCGAGGATCGATCCGGATCGTAGCTTCCTCGCCGGCTTCCTCGAGTCAAAGACGATCCACCCGAGAGTCTATAGTCCGAGCTCCAACCTCAAATCCGAGGTAACTAAGGCAACTAACTTGCTAAACTAGATGGCCTAGGTGATGTAGAGAATGAAGATGGATTTATTTGTCTCTTGGAATCCTAGTTTACTCAAGTTATGAGACCTTAAGGGTTGAAAGTTGAGAGGAAGAAGAAGAGAGCTAACTTGAGGAAAGATAAATTGGTTTTTTGATAATGATAAAAAAATGAGATGGCTCACTTGATATGACTACAAGCATAGCAAGAAAAAAATCTCACCCAAAATATCTAGTTTCACAAAATATCTCACAAGAAATATCTAAGTCAAAGAGTCAAACCAAGTCAAGTGGTCAAAATAAGTAGCCATGCCACAATTATCATTTACAAAAATAACAAATACTTTTCTCCACCTCATAAATTGTTTTAATCAAGTCAATGGTCAAAACCCTAATGAGGTGTCTCCTTCTATGCCCCTCTCATCCGTATATACATACTCACATCCGTGTTCCGAGAAACACGAATACAAAGAGACGAAACTGATCCATCAATATAATACTAGGATCCGGCTTAATCGAAAGCCCACTAATATTATCCGCCTGAATATCATACAGGCATAAGTGCACGTACGTGATCGAAGCCCTGCCGTAAAACCATACGACCTCTACATCTTTCACCCTATGCAGGGAAACTCTCTCTGTGGGACTATAAAGACTCGACAGTACGCTGGCAGTGGGTTAAGCAAAAGCTGCAAGCGGTACTAGCTGCATGTAACGGCTACCCAGGTATCTGTCGATAAGAAGGCCGATGAGAAAACCCATCCGAACTCCTACTGAGCCTGAATGTGACAATCTCTGTTTAGTCCGGTCTGTTCGATTAAGAGTATCGCATATCGGGCCTAGGGGGCGGTAATCATCAGACCCCTAATAGTGCAATAAGTCATGCCGGAGTGTAGCCCAAAATACCCTGAGAAACTACTGGAATACCTACCAGTAAATCTCGCTTGCCCTGGCAAGGGACTTTGTGTAATGGCTCTCAGAACACAGCACGATATCAAACCCTAATACCGGGAGAGATGAATCCTATCTAACCGCCACTGCCTCCAAGTACTTCGGGACTGTACCCAACTACTATCTGTTTGCACGACTCCTTTGAGCCGTGGTAGGGTAGTAATCAAAGTACAGTGGGAACACACTCGAGGCGAAGTAGCAGTGTCAAGTCGATGGACTGAGCTGTATTCATGTCACCTGGGAACTGCTACCCGACGATAGGTATAATACACACCAACAATTCCCAACAAGTCCTGTCCAGTGTACTCATAACCTAATGAGCATCTACATACGATCTCCAGTACGACGTACTAATGGCTGTGGGACAGACCATCTCCCTTGCTAGGATGAGAAGCGTATACACTAGTCTACTCCGGAGTATCGATGCCCCGTCTCTATAATCCTACGACCAGGGACCTGTATAAGGATGTGCTTGTAGATTATCCAGCTCCGACTAGTGTGACTGCCATCACAACGCTGGTAATCAAGCAAAGATCCTAAGGGCTCTACTAATATGTATAAGCGATATGCTAAAAGAAATACATGCACATATTGAAGTAGAAACAAATCAAGTAGCATACTACCATTTTGAGCAAGTTTGTGAATACAACTGTGAATATCCCAAGCTTCCATTAAGTAATATACAAACCAATATGATACAATAATGGCCTCTAGGGTATACATCACTAATAATCTCCCACTTGCACTGGGGCCATATACTGGCATATCGCAGACCTATCATCTCGATCGGCCGCTCGAACTGTGTCTGAGGGATGGCCTTCGTGAGTGGATCTGTAGTGTTATTCTCCGTATCTACTCTCCTCACCTTGATCTCCCGGCGATCTACGATCTTCCTGATCAGGTGGTACCGCCTCAAAATGTGTCTGGACTTCTGATAGGACCTGGGTTCCTTCGCTAATGCTATAGCACCATTGTTGTCACAATACAGAGGTATTGGATCAACAATAGTCGGAACCACCTGAAGTTCTGTAAGGAACTTCTTCATCCAGACAACTTCTTTTGCGGCATCGCAAGCAGCTATGTACTCCGCTTTCATCATCGAGTCAGCAACGGTGTCCTGCTTGGAGCTCTTCCAACAGACCGCCCCTCCATTGAGGATAAATACATAACCCGACATGGACTTGGAGTCATCCTTGTCACTCTGCAAGCTGGAGTCAGCAAAGGCCTTGATCTGGAGGTCTTTTCCGCCATACACCAAAAACATCTCCTTAGTCCTTCTCAGGTATACTATAATGTTCTTTACTGCTATCCAGTGCTTTTCCCCTGGGTTTGACTAATACCTGCTTACAACGCTCAATGCTTATGCTGCATCTGGTCTGGTACACAACATCGCATACATTATAGAGCCTACCGTAGATGCGTAGGGTATAGTTGACATGCAAGCCCTTTCCAAATCAGTTTTTGGAGACATTTCTTTGGAGATGTTGATTCCGTGACAAGCCGGTAGATTACCACGCTTTGAATCTTCCATACTGAATCTTTTCAGTATGGTGTCGATGTACCTTGACTGTGAAAGTCACACTATCCGTTTAGATCTATCACGATAGATCTGGATCCCCAGAATGTAGGAGGCATCACTCAGGTCCTTCATGGAAAACCTTTGTGACAAGAATCCTTTGACTAATTGTAGCAAAGGAGTGTCATTTTCTATCAAGAGAATATCATCCACGTACAAGACGAGGAATACCATAGTTCTCTTTACAATCTTACTATATATGCATAGTTCATCTGGATTTTTGATAAAGTCAAATTCTTTGACAGTATCATCAAAACAGATGTTCCAACTCCGCGATGCCTGCTTTAGTCCATAAATGGACTTAAGCAACTTGCACACTTTCCCTCTGTTCCCACTTTGAATGAAACCCTCCGGCTGATCCATATAGACACACTCTTCCAAATTTCCATTTAGAAAATCCGTCTTTACGTCCATCTGCCAGATCTCATAATCGTGGAAAGCAATGGCAAGAAGTATCTGAATGGATTTGAGCATACCCACTGGAGAAAAGGTTTCATCATAGTCCAAACCAGGTCTTTGACGAAATCCCTTTACAACAAGTCTAGTCTTATAGGTTTCAACTCGTCTATCTACACCAATCTTATTTCTGAAGACCCATTTGCAGCCTACGGGTTTTACCCTTTCTGGAGTAATGTCCAAAGTCCAAACTTTGTTGATGTACATGGAATCCATTTCGGTCCGCATTGCATCCAGCCATTTTACCGAGTCGCCGCTCTGAATGGCTTGCTGGAAGCTAGTAGGCTCATCATTGTCAATGATGCAATCCTCTCGATCCCCGTCTATGAGAAAACCATAGTATCTCTCGGGCGGATGAGATTGCCTACTACTTCTGCGGAGTGGCGCGGGGACGTCCGGTTCTTCTGAAATCTCTGGTTCTACCAAGCTTTCAGTAATAGCTTATGGTCCTGGAATTTCTTCCAGTTCTATTGCGCTCCCACTTTTCTGATTTTCTAACAATTCAGCTTCCAAGAAGTGGGGATGTTGAGAAACAAAAATTTTTTGTTCCTCTGCGTAATAGAAAAGATACCCCTTGGAGTTCTTAGGGTATCCCACAAATTTACACAATACCGAGCATGCCTCGAGCTTATCCGCATGCTGCTTTTTTACAAAAGCTGGACATCCCTATGTCTTAAGATACTTAAGGCAGGGTTTCTTCCCACTCCATATCTGATATGGTGCGGTAGGCACTGACTTAGTAGGAACCTTGTTCAAAAGATATGCAGCTGATTCTGGTGCATAACTCCAGAAGGATCACGGTAACTCAGCCTTACTCATCATGGAACAAACCATATCCAAAAAGGTTCGATTCCTCCTTTCCGATACTCCGTTGTGTTGTATTGTGTATGGACGAGTAAGATGAGAGAGAATTCCATTCTCTTTTAAGTAGTCCAGGAACTCGGCAGTTAAGTATTCACCACCTCGATCATATCTCAGTATCTTGATACTTTTTCCTGTTTGTTTATCCACTTCATTCTTTTAGTCCCAGAATTTTTCAAAGGCCTCGGATTTATGCTTCATTAAGAAGACATGTCCATACTTAGAAAAATCATCCGTAAAAGCAATGAAATAGGAATAACCACTTCGTGCATTTGTCGACATTGGACCACACACATCGCTGTGTATGAGTCCCAAGAGCTCGCTCGCTCTTACTCCGTGTCCAGTGAACGGAGTCTTTGTCATCTTTCCCATGAGACAAGATTGACAAGTTGCATAAGACTGATATTCGAACGGATCCAAATATCCCTCTCTATGTATCTTCGTCAACCGTGTTTCATTGATGTGACCCAGTCTACAATGCCATAAGAAAGCCTGATTTAATTCCGGAGACTTTCTTTTAAGTGTGTTCTGGATACTGAAAACCTGAGCTTGATTTAATACGTATATACCGTTATCTAATGTACCTGACCCAATCATAGCTTGATTTAGGTGGATGTGGACCACATCGCTTACAAATGTAAAATCATATCCTTCCTTAGAAAGTAAGGATACAGATATGATATTACAAGCTAGACTAGGTACATACAAACAGCTAAGTAGAATCAATATCTGCCCACTTGTCAATCCTAGGTGATATTCCCCTACGGATTCAGCGTCCACGCTCATTCCGTTAGCAACCCTGAGAGTCATATCTCCTATCTTGATAACTTTATGGTTTCTCAAAGCCTGTAATGAATTACAGATATGAGATCCTGATCCGGTATCTAGTACCCAGGAAGTAGAGTTAATTGACATACGGTTTTTAATTACAAACACACTTGAAGCCGAAGCCACAACGTGCTTCGAATCCTGGCTTCTGGCTTTCCAAGCCCTGCAATACCTCTGCCAATGTCCTTTCCCGTAATAATAAGAACATCCTTCCTTCCTTACTGTTAGCCCAGAAACTTTTGCCCTTCCCTGTCCTTCTACCTTACTGACACCGTATATCAGCTTTGTGGAGGTCTTCTTCTTCTCACCCTTGGCATCCGCCTTAGATCCAGAAGAGGAAGATTCCCCAATAAGCAGAGCGGGTGTCTCCCTGGTTTCCATTAGGGTGCTCTCAACTGGAAGTATAACTTTCTTCTTCTGGGCGTGAGTAGGAGGTAGGGACTGTAGAATCAAGTCAGCATATGACTCGTTCTCCAACGTAGTCTCCAGGTCCGTGAGCTTTTTAATATAGCTAGTCATTGTAAGGACGTTGTCCCCTACAGATGACCCGACAGCCAACCTCGCTTGAAGAAATTCCTTCAAGGTCTCATATCTTATGATACGGGATTGCTCTCCATATAAATCTTTGTTATGGAGGAAGATGGAAGCTAAGTCCATCTTCTCGTGCTGCCTCTGGTTTACACCATTTACTGAGGCCAACACGAGGCACTTAGCATTCGCACTGTCCTTTTCCGATATCTTACGGATATCAATATCCGTGACGGTAGAAACTGGATCTGAGACGGCGGGGGTTTGAGTAGTAAAGTGGTGTCCCAGCTTGTCATAGGTAATGGACATCTGGACAGACCTTTGCCAGTCATTATAGTCAGATTCAGTCATTTTATTATCTAGATGTAACCTAGTCTTGGTCACTGGGTCGCTGCAATTAAGAGAGAGAGAGAGAAGAAAACACTTAGCATGATACTCTTGCAAGTCTAGATTGGTTTTTAATTTATCTAAACAGGATGGCTCCCACTGTCTCTCAAATCCTTTCTCAAACCAAAAAAGAAGAATTAGTCAGGATTGATCTCACCGTACAATTCTTGCTTAACCGTTCGACCAGGCTAGTGTCGGTACTTCGAGAGAGGTTTTACGACGCTTTTGCGAAGTTCCTTAATTAAATAACCTCTTTTCCTTGGAGGCATAGCCCCGCTAACACTGTTCTAGACACCTACTTGGTTTATAGCATTGATCGTTAAGTGAAAATTCTCCTGAGGAGTAGCGGATACTCACAGTAGGATCGGGAACCAAATATCATTGTGTGATAATGCTGAAGGAATCCTACCAACATTATCAAACTCCAAATGGTATGCAGCACTAGCAAGTTTCAGTTTCTTTAGAAACTCTCGATGTGGATTTTTGCCCTATGCTCTTATGACTTTGACGAAGGTCAACAAATCATAAATCACATGTCAAGTTCTACCCATCATTGTCCAGGTTAATTTGAACCCATCCGTACATACCCTTGACGAAGGTCAACAAGGTAATACGACTGTCCTAAACCAACGTATCTATCTATGCTACATATGAACACCCAGCAGCTACCAATCACTATGCCTTGGCGAAGGTCAATAAACATAGCTTGAATACTATTGAATATTCATATGAAATGACGGAGGGCTACGGGTTGGTTTTGGTGAAACCGTGAACGTAGTGAACTTGATATAATTGAAGAAACTTGATAGCTTTTAAAAGGAGTGGTTTAAACTCTACATTTAAAAGTCTCCTGTTTTAAAATAACCGAGTGGTTTTAAAATTTGTTCCAACGATTCAGCTTTGGTTTGTTTTCTTTGCATTAATGTAATGCATTCCCATCAATTAACCTACCATTGCAGAAAACAACGAAAATAAAACGTACGCTTCTGCCATCCGCATTCGCTACGGGGCCCCGTCATCACCCGTTAGGTTACTTAACTAACGATAGAGTGGGGGCTGGACCAGCGCGGATGCAAAACATAAGCAACATCTATTATATAATACATATATAATAATATCCATTCGTCAGATGCAATGATAGGCATTCCAGATCATAGATGAACACGTTGGATATATTAGGAATTCCGCATTTCGTTTGAGCATGTAACGAAAGACGGATTCCACGGTCATGATGAATAGCCAAACCCCACCCCAGACCCCTACGAGTGCGGCAAACGCCAAATTCCCAAAGTGAAGCAACCTCCCTGAACAAAGTGAGTAGGCCACTCGGCACTTGAAGAATCCGGTAGTTTGTGCACCCTACCTTGGGTCTATCCTAGGAGCAGAAAACAATAAAAGAAATAATACAACGCTGGCTGCAACCTCAACCTGGATGTGCTATGCAAAATAATATTACATCACTTTACAATTTTTACATCGAATGAAAGAATGAAAACCCTCATCTCACATCCCGGCTATTCATCCACGACGATCTAATAAGTTCATATATACAAACCATCATAACAACATCACAGATATGTGCAACCCCGACTAATCGACGTATAGCAATTAGTCGACGTTTCCAAACACATATATACAACATAAATCTTGTAAAGTAACTACGACATTAGAATTCCGCACGCAATTAGCATACTTAACCAATTTTCCAAGACATGAAAATCCAGTGAGCTAAAGTTTCAAAAACAATCGTTTTAAGCTAATCTGGGAGTCGAAACGAACTCAAAACCTGCCCGAATCTTCGTGAACGCGAAGACACAAGAATATCTATCGAACAGGGGCTTTAGGGGGGTACCCACCGCTAGGGGCCACCATGAGGTGGCCCCCAAGGGGAGGCAGACCCGAGAGCACAAAACTGTGGTGCTCTCGGGTCACCGGCCCCCCAGACCACCTTGTGGTGGTCTTGAGGGGTGGTCCCAGCCGTTGGTCCCCCATATGGTGTCCTCGGGGTGCGCACACTTCACCCCGCGGCTTCTCGGTTCAAACCGTGAGCTCGCGGGGTGTGCAAACAACTCAAAACTTCATTTTTGAAAACTGTTTTTGTCGGCAGTTTTTGCGCGACAAAAACGGCAGAATTCTAACATCACTACAAGCTATCTAAGGTTTATGAGAGGTTCTGATACTACTGTAAGTCGATGTCGCGCACCCCACATGTTCTCGGGGAGACGGAATTTGCAAAAAATAATTTTACGGGCTTCGCAACACCGACTAGAACCAAGGATCGACCATAAACCCTAGCTAGCCAACTACATGAGATTTAACTACTCGCAAGCGGTACTAGCTGCACGTAACGGCTACCCAGGTATCTGTCGATAAGAAGGCCGATAAGGAAACCCATCTGAACTCCTACCGAGCCTGCATGTGACAATCTCTGTTCAATCCGGTTTGTTCATTTAAGAGTATCGCATATCGGGCCTAGGGGTCGGTAATCGTCAGACCCCTAATAGCGCAATAAGTCGTGCCAGAGTGTAGCCCAAAACACCCTGAGAAACTACTAGAATACCTACCAGTAAATCTCGCTTGCTCTGGCCAGGGATTTTGTGCAATGGCTCTCTAAACACAGCACGATATCAACCCCCAATACCGGGAGAGACGAATCCTATCTAACCGCCACTGCCTCCAAGTGCTTTGGAACTGCACCCAACTACTACCTGGTTGCATAACTTCGTTGAGCCGTGGTAGGGTAGTAATCAAAGTACAGTGGGAACACACTCGAGGCGAAGTAGCAGTGTCAAGTCGATGGACTAAGCTATACTCATGTCACCTAGGAACTGCTACCTGACGATAGGTATAATACCCACCAACAATTCCCAACGAGTCCTATCCAGTGTACTCATAACCTAATGAGCACCTGCAAACTATCTTTAGTACGACGTACTAATGGCTGTGGGACAGACCATCTCTCCTGCTGGGATGAGAAGCGTATACATTAGTCTACTCTGCAGTATTGATGTCTCGTCTCGATAATCCTACGACTAGAGACCTGTATAAGGATGTGCTTGTAGATTACCCAGCCCCCACTAGTGTGACTGCCATCGCAATGCTGGTAATCAAGCAAAGATCCTAAGGGTTCTACTAATATGTATAAGCGATATGCTAAAAGAAACACATGCATATATTGAAGTAGAAACAAACCAAGTAGCATACTACCATTTTGAGCAAGACTGTGAACTGTGAATATCCCAAGCTTCCATTAAGTAATATACAAACCAGTATGATATAATAATGGCCTCTAGGGCATACATCACTAACAAATCCTCCCCTAGCATGTATAGACATTGAACCACATACATTACTGTTTATGAGTCCCAAGAGCTCTGTAGCTCTCTCCGTGTCCGGTAAACGGAGTTTTGGTCATCTTTCCTTTAAGACAAGACTGACAAATTTCATAAGATAAAAATTTGAATGAATTCAGAAATCCATCCTTATGCAACTTAGCAAGTCTTTTCTCATTAATATGACCAAGTCTACAATACCACAAGTAGGATTCGTTCGTATCTAAACTCTTCCAC
Source organism: Agapanthus africanus (assembly GCA_030015575.1). NCBI lineage: Eukaryota > Viridiplantae > Streptophyta > Magnoliopsida > Asparagales > Amaryllidaceae > Agapanthus > Agapanthus africanus. Next base: position 727,768,871 of record CM057342.1, on the reverse strand, counting down.
TTGCGTGTGTTTTGTGTATTGAAGACCGTGTTTTGATTTATAACATAGATACCATTACACAGTGTACCTTCTGCAACTAATACCTGATTAAGGTAAATGTTCATGATATTTCTATTCAGAACAAAGTGATATCCATCTTTATCAAGTAAAGATTCTGATATGATGTTGCAAAGCATAGAAGGTACATAGTAATAATTTTTCAAAATCATAGTCTTGCCGCTTGGTAATACTAGGTGATATTCACTGACGACAGCAACATCAACTTGTACTCTGTTCCCTACTCCGAAGGACATATCACCCGGTCCAACCATTCTATTTTTTCTCAATCCTTGTAATAAATTACATATGTGAGATCCCGATCCGGTATGTAGTACTCAGGAGGTAGGGTTGACCGAAAAACAGTTTTCAATAATAAATACATCCGAAGAAGACGCATTAGAATGCTTCTCCTTTAATAGGGTTATCTGGAATTCCTTATAGTCCTCCTTTCCTTGCTCGTACTCATGACAGTTGTCACAGGTTAGAGCCAAACCGACGTTCCCCAGCCTAGTGTAATAAGCTAGTTCGGTCAAGTCAAACATTTTATTATCTTGATTAGGGCGTGAAATGGTTGCTACCTGGAGAGAGAGAAAAGAAACACTCAGCGTGTGCTCTTGCAAGATTAGATTGGTATTAGTTTATTTAATTAGTATGGCTCCCACTATTTTCTTGAATTTTTCTTCAAACCTTTAAAAGGAAAACTAGTCGGGATCATTCGCACTTCACAAATTCGCTAACTGTTCAGCGTGAGTGTTGGTACTCCGAGGGAGGTTCTCCGTGCTCTCGTACGGACCTAATTAAAATAAACCTCATTTCCGCAGAGGCGTAGCCCCGTTAACACTTTTCTAGACACCTAATAGGTTAGCTAAATGTGAAGTGAAAAATATCTCCCAAGAGTAATCCTACTCATCAGTGGGATCGAGATCTAACTATCATCGTGTGATAACCTAGATGGAAGCCACTCTAGTTACCATACTCCAGAAGGTATGCAACACTAGCAAGTTTCCTGTATATTTAAAACTCCCGATGTGGTTTTTGCCCCAAGCGTCTTATGACCTTGACGGATGCCAACAAATCATAAAGCGCAAGTCAATTTCTACCCGTCATTGTCCTGATTAATTTAGACCCACTCGTACTCGCCCTTGACGGATGCCAATAAGGCTGTACGACTGTCATATATTAATGCATCTCTATACTGCAAAGAAGCATTATTTATCCACCGTACACTATTCCTTGACGGATGGCAACAAACACAACACGAATACTAAATGCTACTTATCAGAAATGACGGAGGGCTACGACTGGATTTTGGTGAAAAATCTTTAACTTATTGAACTTGATATCGTTGAAGGATCTGAATAGTTTTGAAAAGGAGTGGGTTAGGTTCCGCTTTTGAAAATGCCACGACCCAAAATTTGGAACGTGACCGGCACTTAAACCACGTAACGTCTACAGGCGTAACGCAATTTAAGTAAGCCGAAACCCAGAAATCTAAACCATCAAAAGTATTAAGTGATAAAAAAATTGTTAAAACATTTGGAAATCTCAAGTAAAAATCTTTAAAGTTTAAATTTATTTTTTTAAAAATTTCGGCAGCACCTCCTTTGTAAAAACTAGCCCCGAAACGGGTACAAATATAAGATATGAGTAAAACAACATATGATATAAGTAAAGCATCCCCGACGGGAGCAAATCACGCCCAAAGGCAGAAACAACCACCACAAGCATATATACGACTCCGTAGCGAAGAAATGGACAATAATAGTGGAAAACAACATAAAGGATAAAACTGCATAATAAAAGTCGGCTCACACGAGCTCGACATCCAGAGTCACAAAATAATATACAATATCCTCCTCACAACTCGTCTCTAAGTCAATACATGAAATGGTAGATGGAGAGTACTAGATACAATAAGATGTACAATGAATATAAACGGATAACCGCAAAACCCACCTATAGCAAAACGGCTCACAGCCAACCGTAGCGGTACCCGCTGCAAAAGATACGGTAAGATAGTCCTGCCATGACTACTCTGAGGGTCAACTTGCAAAACACTGTGGCACAACGGGGGTGAGTTGCCAACTCATGAATAGTAAGTAACATCATACAGGTAATCGCAGGTATGCATGTATTGCGATACTCTAACACATGCAATCTGATAGTATCAATATACAATATGGATATGCAACAGTCATGAAAGGTACTCTATCAGATACTACAAATACATGAAGCAATGCATATCAATGAATGCTGAGTATGGGATAAAACATATCATCATCAATGAATCATCATCGTGGAAAAACCCGGTGTCCATCAACGACACCCCAAATCCCAATAACTCAGGCGTCGTCACTCTAACCGGCCCTTATATCCTGTAAGTCTCATGGAACCTGAGTGCCCAACATTGGCACTCGAAAACGTCATGAAATACTCGTGTCCATCATCGACACGCAAATCCATATATATTGGGCTTCGTCAGTCCGGATCGGCCCACGGGCTCCGTCTGCGGGTTCGGCCCTCGGGCTCCGGCAGCACGGGTCGGCCCATATCTATCTCTCGACCCTGGTCGGTATCCTCCGGATAACCGCCAGGTCCAACCAATCACCGGTAGGTAGTAGTCCTTCTGCCAGGCTCATCGTCTACTGCAGAACCATCCATTCTCGCCCCGGGGTACCATACCGGGTCCACCATAAACCCGCAAACGGATCATCCAACTCCTCGAATCGGGTTTCTAGCACACGTCTCAGAACCGAGAAAACGCATGGTGGACGCACTGAAATATCATATCAAGAGAACCGGGTTTTCAAAACAATGCATACTTTCTTGAAATAATACCATGGTTCTCAAATCCATAAATCATATAAATCCATATCTCAATGAGTAAATCCATGCAATATGATCTATGCAACATAAAACCGTAATATGAGCATATCAAGGAAAAACCGCGCTTTTAAATAAATCCAGTTTTTTAATGTTTCATGCGGTTCCCAATTTCTCCAAAATCAAATCCAACATCATATAGAGGTGTACATGTAGCTATAGCAAGTATGGATGTACGCAAGTATGTATGTACGCATAATGCAATTCATATGCGCAATAGAATCGAGAATCATGTCTAATGATAAGGTAAGCTAAGCAATGTATTATCCATGGCAATTCTATAGTGTGAGTGTCATGGCAATTACTAACGGTGTATGTGTGGCATACAATTTAGTGCTCGTGCAAACATGAACCGTTAGTAACAGTGTTGTGTCTCATTAATACTACGTCCATATGCAACCGGAAATAGGGTATGCAACAACGGTACACATACGAAATCAATGTGTGTGTGTGTGTGTATAAACATGCGGCTATAGTATCCTATCAAGCCCTGACGCATAACGCCATACGGGTGATTTTCCCGTAGATGTTAAATCTACTCACCGGTGATCTCGAGCTAAGTATATCCAACCACCTGCTTTCTTTTCTTCGCAGCGTCCGAAGTCCCTGCCTGCGATCCTATTTACACATAAAACATAGCAAGGCAAAACTTAGAAATCGACCAATAATACGCACAAACTACGCTTAGACCGACGCCCCGACTCTAACAACTCACAAGTATTCGCTTAGTGGCTAACGTGTGTGGCGACATCACGAAAACCACCCAAGTGCAGAAATCATGCGGAACACAGAAACTGATTCGGACATAGTATCGCGCGTCGACGTAACACTAAAAACTAGCTAATCGATCCCAGATTTTACCCACTGTAAAAACATAAAAATCTAGCAGTACCAGAAAACTCAAAATAACTGCAGACAACTACCCTAAAAGTTACAACACCCCAGGCACCCAATCGGCCGAGCTCGCCGGAAATTCTCCCCTCGTCGCCGGCCAAAACCGGTCAGATGGGTTCGGGGTCACAGGTGAATGCTTAGGGTCTCTGGCACTACGCTACTATACTGCTTGTTTTCACAGCGAACACTCGGGGTCACAGCAGGTTACAGATGTCCTAAAACGACACTAAAACTACGATATCGTGCACAAAACTATATCTTTATCGTTCTAAACCGAAACTAATTAGCAACACCATATAATAAGAACCTAATTACCAGTTAGGGATTTAAACCTATCCGCACTTGCTCAAAATCCAAGCATTCCTTGCTCCAAGTGATCAATTGGGGTTTAGGATCAAGTTTAATTAAGGGAGTAGTGAGTTTTTTGAAGTGTAGTGAGAATTTATGAGGATTTGGGTTAGGGTTTAGTGAAGAACAGAGAAGTGTTTCAGTTGAAGAGTGAGGGTGAGATGAAGAGAAAAATGAGTGAGAGTGTGAATGAGAGTGAGGAGTGTATGAATGAGGGTGATGGAAACAAATGAGGATGTGTGTTTATCCTAAGCCATGCCTCCCTCTTCTCTCTCTTCATTTAATGCATGGTATGCTTGCCATGCCTCATGATGCCCCCCTTTCACTCTCAAGTCAACCTAGTTTAAAAAACCCTTTTCTATTTTAAATCCACTAATTAATTTAGATAATACATAAAACTTAATTAAAATGGGGTTAAAGTGCCATGGCTACTTAAGAATGGTTAACCCTCCAATTAACCCTAAGCTAACATGCACATGTGTGTGCAAGCCCGCACTAAATATTAATAAAATGTTAATTAATTTTGATAAAATACTTGAAAACTATTTTGGTAAACTTTTCACTAAAAACCCGTATTATCGCTTAATTAACACTAATCGCATTCTAAGGTGTTACAGAAAACTAGTGGTTTTAAAGAAAACCGAGCAATCTACAGTAACATAAACTTTCGCTCAAGAGGCCACTCCCCGTAAAGGGAATTAGGCTCTTGCCTCCTCGAATGAGGTGCTGGATATTCCTAATTGAATACTACTATGAAAAGCGAAAGAATATGACTATAGTTTTTCGAAATTTGTTCCAACAATATCTTTTAGGTTTGTTTTCTTGCATTAATTAAAATTACGCGGTCCCATCAATTAATTCTTATCATTCCAGAAAAGAACGAAAATAAAATGTACGTATATGCCATTCGCATTCGCCATGGGGCCCCGTCATGCACCGTTAGGTTACTCAACTACCGGTAGAGCGGAGGCAGGACTAGCATGGATGCAAAACATATACAACATCTACTAGTGTGTGTGTGTATAACCATTCGTCCCAGGTATGATATAAGCAACATCACAGAATAGTACTAAGCAATATGGAATAGTGGATAATCTTGGAGCCTCGGGTTTCATTTGAGCCGCAAATGAGACCCAACGTTCCCGGTCGTGTGGATAGCCTGTGCAATGAAAAAACTAGACCCTACGAGCACGACAAGTTACCCGCCAATCCCGGAAGTGAGGCAACCCCAATCAACAAAGTGAATGGGTCACCCAGCACTTCACGGAATCGGGTAACTTGAGCACCCCTCCATAGGTCATCCTATACCCCCTACGAGTGAGGAGAACAGCCCGCCAATTCTAGGGTAAGGCCACCTCCGTCTTAACACCATGAGATGCAGGCCCGTTTCCCTCTAGAACCTGTTAGTTATATGTATGCCGTAGAGGCCATTACGTACATACGATGTATATTGTAGTGGATGCTTGGACATATATAGGGAGGATTTTCTTGCTCGACATGATAGTATGCTATCTGGTTGCTCTTTATCTTAACATGTATACTTATTCTCTCTCTATTACATGTTGATAATGCCCTTAGGATGAGTACTTGACTACCAGGACTATGATGCAGATCATACTAGTGGGGCAATGGTAGTCGGTAAGTACATCCTTCAAATGTTCCTAGTCGTGGGAGTTTCGAGACGTCGCATCGATATTCCAGAGTAGACTAGCGTATACGCTTCTCGACCCATATGATAGGCGATGGATGATCCCATATCCATTGGTGTTTGACATCAGAGATGGTATACGGGTGCTCAGTGGAGACTGGGTACACTAGACGGACTTGCCGAGAACTCCTAGATGGTATTATACCTATCGTCAGATAGCAGTTCTCCGGTGACACTGGTACAGGTTAGTCTGTCTACCCGAGATCGTCATAGAGTCTTGTGTGATTACCACTGTGCTTTGATTTCCACCTTACCACGTTCAAGAGATCGTGCAAAACGGTGGTTTTTGGGTACAGTCCCGAGTCACATGGAGGCAATGAGCGATAGGAAGGGATTTCGTTTCTCCCGGTATTGGGGGTTGATGTTGCGCTATGCTCGATTGGCCATAACAGGAAATCCTTGGCCAGAGTTGCTGAGATCTACTGGTAAGTGTTATAAGTAGTTTCTTGAACCATTATGAGCCTCACATTGGCATGACTTATCAGGCTATTGGGGTCTGACGATTACCACACCTAGGCTGTGATATGCGAAATATCAGACGAAGAGACCGGACTATATGGTAGTGTTACTGATTGGATTCGCAGGAGTATAAGCAGGCTTGCTTGTTGATCTTCTGATCACTCAATACCCGGGTGGCCGTTACGTTTAGCAGACCGCTTGCGGCTTGTGGGTGTTTGATATGATCATCACCTACTGCCGGCGTATTGACAAGTCTTTAGAGTCCTACACAGAGGTTTTCTGGTTCATGCGAAACGAAGTCGGAGCACATATATGATATGTGCGAGACCGAGATTAATGCTCGTATGTGATACCGCATTCTTTTCTCGCGATATATGATATCGGTCGGTTATATGTGATATAGCTGGGTTATCAGATCAAGTGTTGATTCGATAGGTTATTACATTTGATATTAGTCGGTTATATGTGATATAGCCGGATTATTAAATCAAGTGTTGATTTAATAATTTAATGTATAATTATATATTTGATATATTGAATTACATTAACTAATATTAGCCCACTTAAACATTTCTTTTTCTCACTTGTGTGCATATAATATATATGTGATATATACTTATGTACATTTTATATGTGTCATGCTTGATGCCACGTGCTTCATGGGTGTATGAGACTAACACCATGCTTGATATAATGAAGGGTTTTATTTATTTAAAGTTAATCAAAATTAGATGGAAATTGTCATGGCTAGAAGCTTGGAGAAGCTTATGCTAACCATTGACTTAGTCCACTAACTTTGTTTTACTTGTAAATATTTATTAACCTAACCATTATTGTTAGCCATGATTTATTCTCTACATGAGTTAGTGTATGACACTAACTCACCCATGGTTTCTATTCTCACCTCATGAGTTTCATTCTCATCTTCACTTTATCTTCTTCTTCCTCATGAAAAAGCTTTCTAGCTTTTGAAATGGTGAAGAAATATTGTGAGAAAAATAAATCTAAAGTGAGCCCAATTCCTACTTCATCATCCTCTACTATATTAGCCATTTAGTTTAGGGTGTTTGCTTCACTAATCTACCATTATGAAGAGGTAGCATGAGCTTGAGTCTCCTCGACGTAGATCATCTTCGGCCTCGAAGATTTCGAGCAAGCTTGTTCATTTCTTCATGTGAATCCTTACTAGAGTTCAGGTGTTCACTACTTGTAGTGAAGGGACTACTACACGGAGCTTTAGAAGTGAAGGACCGGTCTACAAAGAATGTATTCCTCATTCACTTAGATGTAAAGTTGTTTGCATTGCTAGTTCATCTAAATCTCTAGTTAAGATTCTAGGGTTAGGGTTCTTTAGTACGGCAAAATTTGAAAACGGCATGGACGATACCTCTCGAAACCTTGCTGCCGCCCTAGGGAACCCTGCAAAACTCGGATATTCGAGCACTCCTCCATGGGTTAATCCTAGTACAGAAAAAAATATATATACAACGGTGCCGTCGACCTCAACTCGGTCGTGCCCCAATAAAAGAATATACAATCCGGCAGAAACGGCAGTCCACATGTCGGATGCTCGCCCCGCAATAATGAATATTCAAATGAATCTGAACTATACAAGTACCATTGCACTACAGGCTATCCACCATGACAATCCATCCACAACATCAGTGCAACACAGAATATCAACGTGAATATCATGTTCGTAAACCCGTCTGATTGTACATATAGCAATCAGTTGGGTTATAACACTCAATGAAATTCACGGTCGTAGAAACAAATACACAGAAAAGCAAGAATTTAGAGTTTCGATCGATTAAAATTTTCCGCATTTTCCCCATGTACAAAACAATACACAAGCAAATCTGGGCAGAAACCAAACATACTAAAAATCACATTTCCAGAACCAAGAGCCTTTGAAAAAATTTAGAGCCTTTTTTCCCCAAATTGGCCGCGGATCTGCGGCTAAATGAGCTATTTGGCCATGGATTAGTTGTCGAATTTAAGGACTAAAAGCTCAAATTTTTTTTCTGGCTCAGAAAAACCCCGCACATATTTTTAAGCTTACTGAAAATATTTTTTGAACAACTTCAAAATTCGAACAACGAGTAAGGTTTTTGGAAATACGATTCGGATAATTTTGTCGATCAAAGTTCTAAATTAGTGCAAATTAGCTTGTTAAGCTTTATGCACTGGCTCTGATACCATGTTGAGATTCCTAGCGCCCTGGCCGTCTATCGTGATCGTTGCGGAACGAAAAACTTTAACTTTTAAAAATCTGGCGCTAGAAAACTCATCGTAGAATCTAACCATAAACCAAAACTAGCTATCTAAAGAGATCTAGCTACTGTGAAAAGGAGTTATACCTGGAGACTCGTGTCCTTCGGGTCTTCACTCCTCTTCTTTAGCTCCTTAGGTGATCTCGATCAAACTTGATGGCCGGTCTTCTCAGTCTTAGATGATCCACCTGAAGGTCCTTGATTCAAACTCCTACTCCAAAGTGAAGTAAACTAAGCAAAATAGTTTGCTAATCTAGTTTCTTAGGTGATGTGGTGAAGAATTGGTGGTAAGTTTCTATCTCAAATCTTTTGGCTCTCAAAACATGAGAAGATTAAGGATTTGATATGAAGATGCAATCAAGAAGAAGAAGAGAGTGAGCTCTCAAAGATGAGAAAGAAAGGCAACTCAAGAATGAGCATGAGAATGGCTAAAGATTTACTTTTACGAAGCATTTTATTTTCATTTAAAATCAACCATACTTCAATAGTAACAACAATAAATGCCAAGACCATTCTTCATGCCATGCTTCAAGCCATCTCTTTCTTTTCCACCTCATTTTCTATTTTCAAAAAATAGAAAAATAAACATGATCAGGTGTCATCTTCTAGAAGGTATTTTGTATAAATACAAAATACTTCTACCGTATATACATACCTATATTCGTATCAAAATACGAATACTCAAGAGATAGAATAATACCACTAAAATAATACTAGTATTAAATCAATATCCGATTTAATGAACCGGCTTAATCCTAAGCCCGCCAGTATCAACCGTCCGATCGAAAAATCTGGATAACACTAGAATATACATATCGAAATATGTACACATAAATTATTAAATAAATACTTGATTTCATAATCCGGCTTAATTCTAAGCCAGCTAGTATTATCATTCGATCGAAACCCTGCATGTATAAATATAAGGCCACCACATCGTTTCGCCTGAATCAGAGAAAATTTCTGTGTGGGACTCTAAAGATTCGACAGTACGCTGGTAGTGGGTTTAACTATAAGCACGTCAGCGACACTAGCTGTACGTAACGGCTACCCAGGTACCTGTCGAAAAGAAGCCCGGCGAGCAAGCTCATCTGGACCTCTACCGAGCCTATCCGTGACAATCTCCTTACATTCTGGTCTCTTCGTCTGAGAGTATTGCATACCGGGATTAGGGGGTGGTAAACGTCAGACCCCTACTGACCTGATAAGTCATGTTGATTTGGCTCAGGACCAATCCGAGAAACTACCGATCTAACCATAAGTAGTTCTGAACTATCTTGGCCAAGGTCTTATGGTTCTAGCCAACCGGACATAGTGCGATATTGATTCCCAATTCCGGGAGAGACGAATCCCTGACAATCACTCACTGCCTCTATGTGGCTCTGGACTATACCCAACCAAAACCTGTTTACACGACTCTGTAGAGCCGTGGTAGGGTAGTGATCAATGCATAGTGGGAACTCACACGAGACAAATGATGACCTCAGGTCCTAAGACTAACATGTACTCATGTCACATGAAAACCGCTATCTGATGATAGGTATAATACCATCTAGAGGTTCTCGATGAGTCCGTCCAGTGTACTCACCCCCAGTGAGCACCTGCATACAATCTTAGGTGATCACACCAATGGTTGTGGGACTAACCACCGCCTCTCGTCGGGGTCTAGAAACGTATACACAAGTCTACTCTGGAGTATCGATGCCCGATCTCGATACTCCTGCGACTTGGGACCTTTACGGATGTGCTTATGGACTATCCATCTCCCATAAGTATGATTGCCTTCATAACGCTGGTAGCCAAGCAACATCCTACGGGCTTTATAAACATGTAACGGCCATATGTTATATAGAGTATAACATATGCTCATGTTAGGATAAAGTCAAATCATAATAGTATACTACTGTATCGAGTCTTTATCAATATGCGCAAGCAATATAAAGTATCAATAGAAAGAAATACACATATCAAGATAAAGACAACTCAAATAATATACTATATACAACTGAGCAAGATTATCCTATACATATATATCCCTAGCATTCTATACAATTCAGGTCTCTAGGGAATACATATCCAACATTGAGGATGAATTTTTATTTGGTTGTATCCTGAAGATCCATCCATGAAGGAGAAGACCTCATGGGTAGACGTGTTATTGATCATAAGCTCGGTAACGGGCACTGGGAAGTTGTCCTTCGGGCAAGCTTTGTTAAGGTCCAGAAAATCCACACAGATGCGAACCGTCCCATTTTTCTTCATCACTGGAATGATGTTAGCGATCCATTCGGGATATTGAACTTCTTAGATGAAGCCTGAGTCGATTAGTTTCTTGATTTCAGCGTTGATACTCATCTTAAGTTCGAGTCGCATCCTTCTTGGCACCTGTTTGATTGGCTTTATACCTAGCGATATCGCCAGTTTATGTACTATCACTTTTAGATCTAGACCCGGTATTTCAGAGTAGTTCCAGACGAAGCAATCTTTATACCGCATGAGCACGTCTTTTAACATGGCCACCTATTTTTCAGATAGCAGTTCACTGACGAACGTTGGTCTCGGATCATTTTTTGTTCCTAAGTCGATCTTTCTTAGGTTGTCCGCCGTGGTGTGTATCCAATCTTCCAGCTCTTTTGGTGCTGATGGAAACTCTGAGATCAGCTCGTTCTCATCTTCATTTGCAAAGCACCTGTAGAAGTCATTCATACTCTCATGCTCTCCCTCTTTTGAGAGTATTACCATATGGCAGGTATGAGTTCGCTTCGATTCTTGATGTTGAGCTGGTCCTATCCTGACGGTATAGGTCCTTTTTGACTCGTGCTTTTGCGGTGGAGTTACCCTCCAGCTGTCGGATAAAACGGACCTGTTTTGTCGATACTGGTCTTCCATCCAGCCTTTAAAGGTGAAGCGGTTTTCAAGGGGATTACCTATTACTCGGTGATAGGAGCAATAATCTGGATGATGGACTTTATTTATTTGTTCGGGGTGTCGAGACTCCGGAAGCATCATCATTTGGTGTTTCATGACAAGGTTAAATATTTTCCTTGTCTTGTCTTGAGGGAAAGAGTATTCCCGACCCATCTTCTTTATAAAGGACGGGCTCCATTTGAGTTTTTCTCGTTTGCACAACGCCTTTAATCCGCTTTGTTGTCTTCGAATGTTGTTTACGTTCTTGGCTTTGTTTTTGCCTCCATTTCGGGGTTTTCCCCTTTCGCGAGAACAAATAGTGGGTCGGGAATGAAGAGCACTGCTGTCTGGTTTCTCCACAGATTGCTGGCTGAGATGCTACGTCTTGGCCTTTTCATAAATGGCCATTTCGCGGCTATGGTTGTCCTGGCTCAATTGAAAAGCTTCTTTTATTAACTTATCGATTTGTTCTTCGAGTGACGGACTTATATTTTTAGAGCGGGATCTCGCTTCGATTTGATGTCACGGCTATTTGGAAGAGCGTTTTCTGCTCCACTGGAGCTGTTTACGATGCGTCAGCTGTAGATTTGCTCCCGCTTCTTGGACTGAACGTATCCGAGCCCGGTTGTCTCTATCTTCCCGTTAGGCATCTTTCGCTAAGTCCCGGGAATATCCCAAATCTTTTTATAGAATTAGGCTTGTCGAACAGTTTGTTCGAGGGGTACACCTTGGTATCTTAACAGCCTTTTCAATCCCTCTACGTAATATCTTGGGAGACAGATTGGTTGAAGTCTATCGAGTGCAAAATCAGTATCATGCCAGGCTTCTTTTTATACTTTGGTCTCTGTAGATTGGTAGAAGAGGATCCTCTTTTCACCTCTTCGCCTAGGAGGCACATAGAAAGTTTACAGTTCTTGTACGCTGTATGTATCGAGCCCATCAAGTTCCTTGTAATGCCGAAGTGGAGCCATTGTAATTTGTAGACTCTGATATGTTCTGGTGAAGATTTGCATTGACGGGTGGAAGGAGAACATTGCGTCCTCGGAGTCGCTGTCAAAGACCAAAATAGGAGTAGATGGTCCTTGCTTATTGTTTTCTTTCTGGGGTTTCCCCAAGTAGACTATTTCTTCATCTTCCTCGGTATCGTTCCCAAAGATCGAGATCATGGCGACAGACTTCTGTTCATCCTCCGGCTTATGACACCTTTCCGTATCTTCGAAGTCTGGTAGGAAGTATTTTGCGTCTTCGTATTTCCAGACTTCGTTTTTCGAGAACGGGTTTAGCTCTCCCATGACGGTGTACTCCTAGCCATCCTTGAAATACTCCATACACTGATGTTGTATAGAAGGGATGACATTGTACTCGTGTAACCAAGACCTGCCGAGCAAAGCATTATAGCAAATCTTGGCATCAATGACATGAAATTTGATGTCAGTGATGAGAAGCCCGAAGTGTAGCGTCAGCATTACAGACCCAAGCGTCCGTGATGACTATGAGTCGAACTCGGAGATGGTAATTTTATCTCGGGCCAGGTGCTGAACGTTCACGCAAATCTCCTTCAGCACTCTCACGTTGAGAAGGTTAATGGAGGATCCGTTGTCAAAAAGGATGTTACCTATCTTGATATCGTGGCAGTACCTGGTGATGTATAACGGGCGATTATGCTTGCATGTACTGAGGAGGAGATCTTCATCGTTGAATGTAATGTCAGTCGTGTGGACCTCTGCCAATTCATCTTTCATCTTCTCTTCTGCGAAGAATGCTTGGAACTGATCGGGCTCTTATAATGCCTTGATCAGAGAATCTCGTGCTTCTTTGGACAGGAAGAGAGCATCCAATATACTCAGTTGTGAGGGTATTTTCCTCCGGTGTGCCAGGACGTTGTAATCCACCTTGTTTTTCTTAAGCGGATCTTCTGTGGTGATCTCTTTTACCACTCCATCGTCGAGGGCAATTTCTTCAGGGATTTTCCTTTTCCCTTTGTCTTTTTTGCTCGAACTTTTATTTGTAGGTCCGAGATTCTTCTTAGGCAGCGTACGGTTATGCAGCTGAATATTTTTGCAGTTCTTCTCCTCCTTTTCTTTTTTGGAGGCGGTGTTTTTGAAGAGAGGGCCGAGGGGTGTTTCTTCCTTGGAATCGCTTCCGAAAGTAAGAACTTGGGGTTTTCCCCCTTCTGAACTGGTACCAACCATACGACAATTTCCAGTCATTTCTTCATGCATGTTTGTCGCGCTATTTTTCCATCGATGAGCACGAGCTTCGTGCTTCATCCTCTTGAAGTGTTTTTGATGGGCAATGTATCCTTGCCACCACTTCATGAAGGTACCACATTCTTCGGTAGGGTGGGTGACCCTCCGATGATATAGGCAGTAGTCTGGATGTGCTTCTTCTCCATCGAAGCATATGATCCCGGGAGTGTTCTTCATGAGAGGTGGCAGTTTCATCCCCATTGACAGGGCTTTGGCGAACCTCTTCTCTGTTTTGATCCTGCTCTTATTTGTAGTAGGTGTGCTTTAGTTTGGTCAGAGTACTTTACGACTCGTCCTCACCACAGCTTCTTTATCCTGACGCTGATGCTTAGCCTTTTCATATATGGTTGTCTCGCATTCTCGGTCAACTTTGCTTTTTTGAAAGGCTTCATTTAACAGCCTCTCAATCGGGTCTTTTGGCAGTTCCGGGGATTTTAGCGCAGATTCTGCCCTCAATTCCTCTGCATTGTTTTCTGACACTGAAGGAGCTTCTTCGTCATATAATGACGAATGGAAGACCATGTGGCAACTTGATACATAATCTTCAGTGTCTTCTGATGAGACATTTCTCTCATCATTGTCACTATCTTCTCCCTCAAGAATATGCTTGAGGAATTCTTCGATAGTGACCGGTGTCCGCGCCTTCTGGTTATACTCCTCCAGCGCATCTATGTATTTTTGTAGATATGTGTGCTTGTCGTCATACTCGGCAGGCTGCACGGACTTCTTGGCCTTCTTCTTTTTTTTGAAGACTTCAAGGGCTTGACTTGGGGTTTTTTCCCCTCGTCAAGAATTTTGGGTGCGAGACGTGGTTTCATCATCCTTTTGAAGATTTGGGGTTTTTTCCCCTCGTCAACAATTTTGATTAATGCCGTGATCGGGGTGTGTTCGTTTGCGCTAGCGAAACGCTGTGTGAACAGCAGTTCCATCTCTGTGAATGTTTTCACGAAGTCATTTAGGAGCTCAGAGTACCATTCAAAGGCTGTTTCTGACAGGCTACCAATGAACTGGTGAAGCAACAGTTTGTCGTCGCCTCTATTGTTGCTACGTAAAGCTCTAAATTGCGCGACGTGTTGGTGCGGGTTGCCTGTTCCTTTGTAGACATGGAACTTGGGGACCGTGTATCCTGGAGGGTACTTGATTTGATCATACCAGCCTGGATATGGTCGCCCGGTTCTGACAATTTGGCCTGTGGCTTCATTAGCTTGATGAGCTCATATTTTTTGAGCAATGTAATCATCAAGGGTGGCCTTGGAGATCGTTTCCTTCTTGGCCGCTGACAAGGCCAGAGGAAGGTTTGATGTTTCCCCCTGTCATCCTCGATGATTATCGGTGGATCTTCGGCCAGGGGTTATGGCTGGATCATCATTCCAATCATGTCTTGGAATAAGAGAGCTATTTGTTTCATGTTAGCAGCTTGCTCAGCGGCCTCTTTATCCTTTCTCTCGAGTACCCTTCACAGAAACTCTATATCGGTCTCTTACTCTTAGCGCCGTTTGGCCTCTTTGTCTGGACTCGTTTTCTGTCCAGTGAGTGCCGTCATCTTGTTCAGCATTTTCTGGAGCTTTTGTTGTTACTCCTGAGCCTTTGTCAGCGACCGAGTTTGCAGTCGGTGACTTACCGAAGCACGTCTCCCTTCTTGCCCATTGGTCATATAGACAGTATGGATGATAATGGCCCCAGACTTGGGACGTTTAGATTCATCGCTTTTGGAATTTGCCGCGGGCGGTAGATTTTTCTCCAGCCTCGCTCTTTTATGGGTGATTGGAGTTGAAGGAGCCTTTATGACATTCACCTGTTTAGGAGAAGTCCTCCATTGTATGGCGGGGGAGTGGTATTTTTCTTGTCGAGCATTCGACTTCTTTGGTCGACGAGGATGGTTTTGGTCAATCACAGAGTCCTGGACTTTTCGCTAGACCCTTTGAATTTGCGAGGAGAGCGGCTGATAAGGCCGCTCCGGTTTTGCTTGCACTATAACTTTTGCAAGTGGGGGAGATTTCTTTAGTACCGCCATTGAGGAGTTTTTATGTACCCACTTGAACGGATCAAAGCTATTCCCGGTTGGAAAAGCAGCGTCGAATTCCACCATTAGAGCTGGTGGGGTATGTCAAAAGGAGGAGTTTCCTCCAGCTTTTCTTACTCGGCGCCAGTGGGGATGTCGAGTGTGCCTCGCGGAAGGGATCGCTTCAGTTTTGGAAGCGGCTTCATCATACCCCTGGTTTTGCTGAAGAGCTTCATTCGACGTCAGCCAGTTGAAGACCGACGTTCTTGTTAAAGTTTGAGGATGGTCGGCCAATCTTTCGAAGACTGACCGTCTGATGGTGGAAGCACCTTTGACGGTTTCGCCTTTAGCAAGAGTTGGGAGGGCTAACCGTTTTGGGGTAGCTCCCTCTGGTATCACGAGCTTCTTTACGGGTCTGTTTGAATTCTTACTTAGCCCGTTGAAGACTAATGTAACCCCCTAGCACTGTTATACTATATTTTATTTAGGGTATTTCAAATCTTGCAACAGATTCCTTGATTATTATTGCTTTTGGGTGCGGATAATGCATTTGGTAACTGTGGTTAGTATCCGACCTGACCCGCATGTTTGAAACCCATCATGGTTCAAGATTACGTCATATATTTGCTAGTGTAGAGATTCATGCACATCTAGATTCTATACACTTATATGATATATTTTTGTATCCGCATATCTTTTAAATAATACAAATAAAAACCAAATAATATATTTTTAATATCTAGCATGGCATGTTATCGTACCCCAGATCATGTGGTTGCATCCCTACATCATGTTCATGTCCTGAGTGTTAAAACAGACTCGTTTGGATCACTACGTATATTTACTTAGATCCGTACTTGGGGGTATTCATTTTTATTGACCGGATATCGCATTATGGTTTTAACTTTTACGAATTTTCTCCATATTTAAAAACTAGTTTTTTAGAAGGGACCCGAGAAATATTCGGAGTAATTTGATATTAGCTGTATAATCCTATAATATATATTATAATATTTTATATAACTATATAAATATAAACTATTATCTATATTATATATATATATATTAATTAATTTAATTAAATATCTCTCTCTCAGTCTCTCTCTCTAACATTTCCCCCCTCTCTCGCCATATATATATATATATATAATCATATAACCAATCTCTCCTCTCCCCGTCTCTTTCTCTCTCCGTTTCCCCCCTTCTCTATAATATATATATATATATATATATATAAACCTATTATAAAACTTATTATAAATAAACCCACTCTCTCTCTTTCTTCTTCTTCTTTCTTTTCTTGTTCTTGATCTTTTCTTGATTTTCCGGCCGTCTCGCCAGAGTTGCACGCATTGCCGACGACCCAGTCACTATCGTTGTCTAGCCCAGTCACCACTTTATGTCACTGATCAGCCAGGTCCAGTCCTGCGCGCGTAGGTTGCACTGTGACGTTATTTCCGACATCTGACGTGATATCCGTATCTCGACCCGATCAGGCAAGTTTTGAACTTGCAACATGCTAGTTTGTTTATATCAATAATTATAGGTTTAACTATAGTACATGTGTTTTACTATTCAACAGAATTTACCGATTTACGGTTTTACCATATCTGTCTGTATCCGTACTGATAATAGCTTATTTAGTTGCATGCCGGAACGTCACGATGTTATCATACTACTATATTAGTTCAATATATTATCTAGATTGCATCATACATGGTAATAGACGTGTAATAGCTATTACAGATAGATACATATACATCCTGGCATTAATAGTATTTCAATATTGATTACGGTTTTACATTTGGCATCTATTGGGTTAATATATATTATATGGCATGTTCACGACCCACTACCGGACTTATTACTTGGATATTATTACTAATGCCGACAATCCTGACTTATTGTTCTGATGAACGTGACTTGTTGTCTACATAGACAAGACCTGTACCTGCTTGATCCTGTGTTGGCATTAGATTCATATCGTTAATACATGACTTGAACACAAACTTGAGAGAAAAGGGGAAATTAAGAATGTAACCGAAACATAACTTAAGAGGATATTATTATTGTTTGCCATGGTTCCGGGCGTTATGGAATAAATTATTGTTTGTCGTGGTTTCGGGCGTTACGAAATAAATTATTGTTTGCCGTGTTTCCGGGCGTTACGGAATAAATACTGTTACCATGGTCCCGCGGGGAATGAACGGGTTATAAACTGTTGATTTATGATGAAGTTTACATTAATTGATTTTAAAGACTTGTAGAGTAGATAACCTAGAAGCACATATTTAGGTTACACATCACACACCCATACATACACATAGCTCACTGTTTATATCGGTGTTTATTATTTACATTCTTATTTAATAATAGCATTATATCATCATATCCTGGAGTACTACTATTGTTTTGATATTATGATGCACTGACGTCTGGATTTTGCATGGCCCAGTTCATCTACCTTTATCGCAGACAGATCAAGAGTACTATGCAATCAATCCGATCAATAAGGAATTGAATGTGTATTATTAGAGATATTTAGTTTATTTTTTTCAGCAGTTTTATCTCTATTGATGTGAGCCGATATTGGGACGTGATTCAGATATTATTGTTTTATTTGGATCTTGATTCGTTTCCGCTTTATGCATTTTGTTGATTTTATTTACTGTGGCAAATGGACATATACTAGCTAGATTATATTCTTTTACTGTTCTTGATATCCTATAAACAGCCGTAATATGACTGTGGAGGGATGATTCCTAGCCACAGGTAGCATGGTTGGCTCTTTCATGTGCCGTAGTTTATGTATTTTGGGAAGCGGGGCGTGACAGGGTTTGTTTGATATCAGAGACCTAAGATTTAGGGTTAGTTGGGTTTGGGTTTTTGTAGTTGGGTACTGAACCCAATACACTAATCAGGAAACCCGGAATTAGGAACATGTCCTGTCATATTATAGTCGTGTCATTCAGATTCTTGAATCTTATTTTTCCCTTAACTCTTTTATCTTGATGATATGGAAATGACTTTACATCTCAACTTGAAATCCTTTTGGTTTCTTATTGTTTCTCTCGTATTATTCTCTCGATTCTGATAGTAGAATTTGGGCGACTTGAATGGAGTTATATAGTTGTAACTATGTACCATGGTATGGTTACAATGCGATACTCTATTTAGGTAACCTGGAGTCCTATTTTGATTCATTTTCTTGACTTATGGTCGTTGTACTACTTTGTTTCTCTCGGTTTCATTGCTTATGAATTTATTCCTTATCGCGAACTTGAATCCAACAATCGTGTTATATCTTTCCTCTTGTCTCGTAGTGACCCGTCCATCTGTGTTTCGAAGAACAAGGAGAAATACAGGAGAACAGATGATGATTGCAGTAGTTCGAGATTAACCCTAGCGGGAGCTGGTACAGACTGCTTCAAGGCCAATCAGATGTAAGATATTTGATTGAAGAAGTTCTAACGAACCCTCCTCAGTTTATTAGAGTAGCGCAGCAGAAGTGTGGTTGGATAATAATCCACAAGTTTTAGAACAGACTTGTAAATTCATGATGAAGGGAACTGTTTGTGTGTGTGTGCCGAAAGGTGAGGTTCATGAACAGGTTGTAGATGAAGCACCGATAGTTGTTCAGGAATTCATGGAGGTATTCAAGGAAATCTCGGGTGTATCGCCAAAACGAGATGTGGAGTTCGCGATTGATCTTATTCCTGGAGCAGCGCCGGTTTCAAAGGCTTATTATCCAATGGCGCCGGTGGAACTGGAAGAGGTAAAGAAACAAGTTGCCGAATTGCTAGAGAAGGATTGGATCCTTAGCAGCGGTTCACCATGTGGAGCTTTAGTTCTTCTAGTCAAGAAGATGGATGGCACGCGGAGGATGTGCATCGATTATCGAGAATTAAACCTGGTGAATATTAAGAACAAGTACCCAATCCTTTGAATCGGCGAATTATTCGATCAACTAAGTGGCACGAGGGTATTCTCGAAGTTGGATTTGCGATCCGGACATCATCAAGTTCGGGTGAAATCAAAAGACATTTGCAAAACAGCGTTCCGAACTCGATATGGGTCTATGAGTACTTAGTGATGCCATTTAGAGTTACTAATGCACCAGAAATATTTATGGACTTGATGAACCAAATCTTTTCACCATACTTGGACCAGTTCGTAGTGGTGTTTATTGATGATATTCTGGTCTATTCGAGGAGCAAAGAAGAACATGCAGAACACTTAAGGATCATAATGCAAACGTTGAGGCAAGAAAGGTTATATGCTAAGATGAGTAAGTGCGGGTTTTGGCTTGAAAAAGTGAAGTTCTTAGGTCATGTTGTATCCGGAGATGGAATTGCCGGTGACCCTGAAAAGATTGCAGCTGTTAATGATTGGCCAATTCTAAAGAACGTAGGGGAGATTAGAAGTTTTCTTAGGCTTGCCGGATTCTATAGAAGGTTTGTGGAGAATTTCGCTCGAATAGCAAAACCATTAACCAAGCTAACATGAAAGAAGGTACCATTCGTATGGACCGAGAAGTGTGCTTCAGCTTTTGAAATGTTGAAGCAAAGATTGACCATCGCTCCTATTCTGACAGTGCTAGACGGTTCCAGAGGGTTAGTTATTCACATCAACGCATCTGGGAAAGGCTTGGGATGTGTTCTGATGCAGAATGGGAAGGTTATAGCTTATGCGTCGAGACAATTGAAGACCCATGAAAAGAACTGCATAACTCATGATTTGGAGCTAACAACAGTGATTTTCGCTTTGAAGATTTGGAGACACTACTTATTGGACGAAAGGGTAGAAGTATTTACCGATCATAAAAGCCTAAAGTATGTTTTCACATAGAAAGAGCTCAACATGAGACAACATAGATGGTTAGAGGTGATGGCTGACTATGATCTTGACCTAAAGTATCATCTAGAAAAATTTAATGTAGTGCCGGATGCTCTAAGTCGGTTGCCAGCAATACGGATGTTGACAGCACAGAAGGAGATTATAGCTGATCGTCAGAGCTTCGAGTTGGAGATTGTACTGCCGCATTCTTTAGGACAGTCACGGTCATTGTTGATTGATAACCTTAAAGCAGCGCAGTCGCACGATACAAGGTTGCAGAAGTTTCAAGAACAAGTAGAAGCGGGATTTCGAACAGACTTGTTAATTCATTAAGATGGTTCGTTACGATATGGTAGTCGTCTATGTATGCCTAAACGAGATGTTCGTGAAGAAGTCATGAAGGAGGCTCATAGTTCTGCATATTCCGTACATTCGGGAGGCACAAAGATGTATAGAAATTTACGACAACATTTCTGGTGGGAAGGCATGAAAAGGGAGATTGCTCGCTACGTATCAAAGTGCTTGGCGTGTCAGCAAGTCAAGGATGAACATCAAAGGTAGCTGGTTTGTTGCAACTACTTCCGATTCCTCAATTGAAGTGGAAACATATAACTATGGATTTCGTGACAGCTTTACTATGGTGTCCAAAGGGCAATAATGCAGTTTGGATGTTTGTTGATCGATTGACCAAGGCAGCTCATTTCATATTGTTTTGAATTGGTCAGTTGACCGAGGCTTTGGTAGAGCGGTATATGCAGGAGATTGTGAGATTTCATGGAGTACTGGTAAGCATCGTTTCTAATCATGATACTCGATTTCTATCACACTGTTGGAGGGGTTTACAAGAAAGTTTGGGAACTCACTTGAAATTTAGCACAGCCCATCATCCTCAGACAGATGGCCAGTCAGAAAGAATGATCCAAACTCTCAAAGATATGTTGAGAATATGCATGTTAGACTTCAAGGGTTCATGGGAGGATCATTTGCACTTGGTGGAGTGTTCATATAATAACAGTTTTCAGGCGACTATACAGATGGCTCCATTCGAAGCATTATACGGTCGCAAGTGTCGCTTGCCTATCTATTGGGACGATGTAAGAGAGAGAAAATTATTGGGAGCAGACCTTATTGTGCAAACGGTGGAGAAAATTAGCATGATCCGAAATCATATGAAGGCGGCACAAGATCGACAGAGAAGTTCGGCTGATACAGGACGAAGACTTCTGGAGTTTGCAGTTGGTGATCTTGTATTCTTGAAGATATTACCGACTAGAGGAGTGATCCGATTTGGTAGTCGAGGCAAGCTTAGTTCTCGATTCGTGGGGCCTTTCGGTATTATCGAGCATGTTGGAGAGATATCGTATCGATTGGCTTTACCACCATCCAAGGCATGTGTTCATGACGTGTTTTATGTTTCTCAGCTCCGCAAGTATGTTCAAGATGATTTGCACTTCCTGGATCACTCGGAGCTGACAGTAAGGGAGGACTTAAAATATGAGGAAAGACTGTTCCCTTATAAAAAAGGGATGAGGGAAAATTCCCCACTAAAAGAGCCCCATGTGTTTAACACGTGAGTGCCTATATGCAATGCATATATGCATTGCAATTAAAACAATTGCTAGGCTTAAACAGCCCCACGTATTTAACACGTGAGTGCCTATATGCAACGCATATAGGCACTGCAATTAAAACAATTGTTAGGCTAAAATAGCCCCACGTGTTTAACACCTGACTGCCTATATGCAACGCATATAGGCACTGCAATTAAAACAATTGCTAGGCTAAAACAGCCCCACGTGTTTAACATGTGAGTGCCTATATGCAACGTATATAGGCACCGCAATTAAAATAACTACTAGGCTAATAAGCCTCACGTGTTAAACACGTGAGGGCACTTCCCTACGTAGAATTAAATTCTACTCAACAAGGAACCGTTGGATCAAAAATCCAATGATGATTAAGTATAGAATTAAATTCTATTGAACTTTTAAATGAGAAATGATATTTTCTGTTAAACAGAAAGTAGGCGGATCAAACATCCCATAAGTTGGAAAATATTTTTCATATCTTTCTAAACAAAGAAAGATTTTGCTCCGTTAAACCAAGCACCCTTGGATTAAAAATCCAACGGTGATTAAAAATCACCAATCTACAGAATAAATTCTGTATGGGAATATATTTTCCTAATCTTGTCTTAAAAACAAGAAAATATGTTCTGTAAGACAGAAACCCTTGGATCAAAGATCCAACAGTGGGTAAAACCCCCAAAATCAACTAGGATCTCTCAATGAGAGATTTCCTAAAACTAATCAACAAACTTCTCTCCACTATATAAAGAACCCATGACTTCAAGTTAAAAAAGTGGAGAAGGAAGAAGAGAGAGAGAGAGAAAGAGAGAGAGAGAGACTTAAAGAATATACAAGGAGAGAATTTAATCTTCAGAAGAGAAGACTTGTTCCCTTGAAACACTAGGTAAAAGAAAAGACAAAAGCCTGTTCTTTGCATCTCTAAGGGTTTAACCCTTCATAGAAGAACTTAGTTCTTCCTCTGGTCGAGAGCTGCAGACGCAGATCTTCCCACAAGTTGAGAATTTAATTCTCATCGGGGAGATTCTGTCATGCAGATTCAAAATCAAGGGGAAAGAACTGAGTTCAAAAGAGTTAAACTCTTACAAAAAAACAACATATGGGAATTTAATTTCTATAAAAACTAGGGTTTAACCCTATAAGAAGAATTTAATTCTTGCAAAGAAACAAAAGGAGAACTTGATCCCTAAGAACCACAGAAGAATAGCCCAGTGATTCGTTAGTGTTTAACACTATAACTAGACTTCACGTGTTCTCCACGTGAGTGTTTCTAATAGAAAAAAAAACGGCTGAGACTGCATCATGTGTGTCCCACACGGGTGCTTAAAAGAGGAGCACTGAGCACTTCCTAAGGCAGTCACGTGTTTTGCACGCGACCCCCAATCAAGTGCTTAGCACTTATATAAAAGGAGAGGCAATAAAGCTAAGAGGGCATTGCCCCATTTGAGGCATCTCACGTGTTTTACACGTGAGCGCTATGGGAACTAAGTGCTTATCACTTACATAAAGGGAAAGGCAATAAAGCCAAAAGGTAGAACCCAACTTTGGAGCGCCTCACGTGTTTCACACGTGAGCGCCTTAAGAACTAAGTGCTCAGTACTTATATAAAAAGAGAGAAATAAATTGGCAGCGCCTATAATTGAGTACCTCACGTGCGCCACGTGAGCGCCATAGAAATTTAGTGTTTAACACTATTCCAGTGCCCATATGAAATGCATGTGAGCATTGTATGCCTTAGCACTTTAGCACTGTTAGGTAATTATGGAGACCCAGACCTAGCCCAACTTGACTAAGTTCTTCCAAACTCAAGACCCCTCTGTGCTCATCATTCCCCTAAATTGATCTTAGTCCCCAACATGACTAATGGTCTGTCAACTGATGAAATCCAAAATGATGTTCATCCCATACCTCCTAAGTTAATCTGTCTCTAAAATGACTACTGATTCTTAGATGATCCACCATGATATTCTCCCTCAAATACGGGATTTTGGTTTAAGGGTACATCTTCACACCTCTAATATATGTCGTTGTAATTCCTCAGCGTCTTCAGAGAGGTGGCGGGTCCCGAAAACCAACTGCTTTCCAGTGCACTTCCCAAATTAACGTTCACAACCCAGATCAAACCACATCCCAAACTGGATGCATCCCATATCATCATCGCTCATCCCGTCACGTAACAAATACACGTGTATGCAAGATGAACATTGGACCAAGATGTCCCTAAACTAACAACGGACCGAAACATGATATAGATGTGATAACCCCGCGACGCCAACAGCTAGCCGTGCTTCCCCAGCTATGCGATGAGCAGGATAAAAAAATAGAGGCTCTCATAAAGCGGCGATGCATCGGCATGGAAAACCAGCTTAGCCGAAGACTGATAAAACTAACGAAGAAGGTCTCTTCGTCCATGCCATGGGCCGCAATCGCGTCAAAAGCTACGGTTGACGAGTTCGGAATATAGAAATGCGGCAGGTCTTCCTCCTTGGCCGGCAAGTTCCTTAACCCTAATCCAAAAGGGTCTTCAATTTTTACAAATTTCGGAGCCTTTTTAGATATGACGTCCTCTCGAAGAAAGCAAGCAATGAAAGCGTCAAAGGCGACACCTTGCCTTTCCGATGTCACGGACAGCTTTTCAAAGATACCCAGGACCTTGATTAAACTTGGGTACTTGTAACGTACGACGTTCTCAGTCGATAGGCCGTCGAGCATAGCAGGCACCGTATCAAACACATATTCATCGGGAGGCAGTAATTATTCATAATGCTCCCCCCTGATCGGCAATCCGGAGATCTCGCGGAACTCTTCCAATAAAATTGAGACTTCTCAATCCCCTAGCAAGAATGTATTGGTGGGAAGGTTCCATTGATTCAAGAAAGCTTTAACCCACCAGACGTGAGGGGCGTGGTAATAGAACAACGAAGCATACACTGCCTGGTACAACCCGACCTTCTGCAGACATGCGCGTTGGGCAGAGAGAATGTACCGAGCCCAAGGAAAATAGCCCACTGGGTGGCGGGGGATAACGCCTACCTTATAAACCTACACCCAAGGTCGGGCTTCACCCTGACAGATTCGGCACCCCAGAATTTCGATGGCCACCACAGGTTGGTTGGGTATCCCGGTCGTTGATGGCTCAAGTCGGCCCGCAGGAGTCCAGTTAGTTGCCTCCATTTGTCACGATCCAAAATTTGGCACGTGACCAGCACTTAAACCACGTAATGTCTACAGGCGTAACACAATTTAAGTAAGCCGAAATCCAGAAATCTATACCATCAAAAGTAGTAAGAGATAAAAACGTTGTTAAAAACAATTGGAAGTCTGAAGTAAAAATCTTTAAAGTTTAAATTTATTTCTTAAAAATTTCGGGGCACCTCCTTTGTAAAAACTAGCCCCGAAACGGATACAAATATAAGATATAAGTGAAGCAACATATGATATAAATAAAGCATCCCCAAACGAGAGCAAATCACGCCCAAAGGCGGAAACAACCACCGCAAGCATATATACGACGCCGTAGCGAAGAAATGGACAATATAAGTGAAAAGCAACATAAAAGAGATAAAACTGCATAATAAAAGTCGGCTCACACGAGCTCGACACCCAGAGTCACAAAATATACAATATCGTCCTCACAACTCGTCTCTAAGTCAATACATGAAATGGTAGATGGAGAGTACTAGATACAATGAGATATACAATGGAATGTAAAATCGGATAACCGCAACCTACCTACAGCAAAATAGCTCACAGCCAACCGTAGCGGTATCCGCTGTAAAAAGATACAATAAGCAGCCTGCCGCGACTACTCTGAGGGTCAAGCTGCAAAACACCATGGCACAACGGGGGTGAGTTTCCAACTCGTGAATAGTAAGTAATATCATACAGGTAATCGCAGGTATGCACGTTCTGCGACACTCTATCATATGTAATCTGATAGTATCAATATACTAATATGGATATGCAACAATCATGAATGGTAGTCTATCAGGTACTACAAATACATGAAGCAATGCATATCAATGAATGCTGAGTATGGGATAAAACATATCATCATCACGAATCATCATCGTGGAAAAACCCGGTGTCCATCAACGACACCCCAAATCCCAATAACTCAGGCGCCATCACTCTAATCGGCCCTCATATCCTGTAAATCTCATGGAACCTGAGTGCCCAACATCGGCACTCGAAAACATCATGAAATACTCGTGTCCATCATGTTAGTTGTATGTATGCCCTAGAGGCCAGTATTGTACAGATGATGTATATTATATTGGATGCTTGGACATATATAGAGAGGACTTTCTTGCACGACATGATAGTATGCTATTTGGTTGCTCTTTATCTTAACATGTGTACTTGTCTCTTTATACTGTCTTATATTTACATATTGGTAAAGCCCTTAGGATGTGTACTTGACTACCTGGACTATGATGCGGATCATACTAGTGGGGACATGGTAGTCCATAAGTACATCCTTCAAGGTCCCTAGTCGTAGGTGTATCGAGACGGGGCATCGATATACCAGTGTAGACTAGCATATACGCTTCTCGACCCATGAGATGGGCGATGGATGATCCCATATTGATTGGTGTTTGACATCAGAGATGGTATACGGGTGCTCAGTGGAGACTGGGTACACTGGACGGATTCGCCGAGAACTCCCAGATGGTATTATACCTCACGTCAAATGGCAGTTCTCTGGTGACACTTGTGCAGGTTAGTCTGTAGACCCGAGATCGTCATAGAGTCATGTGTGATTCCCACTGTGCTTTGATTTCCACCTTACCACGTCCATGAGGACGTGCAAAACGGTGGTTTTGGGTACAGTCCCGAGTCACATGGAGGCAATGAGCGATAGGAGGGGTTTTGTCTCTCCCGGTATTGGGGGTTGATGTTGCGCTGTGCTCGATTGGCCATAACAGGGAAGTCCCTGGCCAGGGCCGAGTTAGAGATTTACTGGTAAGTGTTACCAGTAGTTTCTCGACCCGTTATGAGCCTCATATCGGCACGACTTATCGGTTATTGGGGTCTGACGTTTACCACCCCTAGACTTGATATGCGACATATCAGACGAGGAGACCGGACTGTACGGGAAGTGTTACCGGCAGGCTTTTACAGGAGTTGGAGCGGGCTTTCTTGCTGATCTTCTGATCGCTCAATATCCGGGTAGCCGTTACGTCCAGCTAGTACCGCTGACGGCTTGTGGGTGTGTGGTGTGATCATCACCTACTGTCGGCATATTGACGAGTCTTTAGAGTCCTACACAGAGGTTTTACTGGCTCAGGCAAAACGAAATAGGAGCACGTATGTGATATGTGCGAGACCGAGAATAAATGCGTGTATGTGATACCGTATTCTATTCTCGTGACTTTTTGTATCGGTCGGTTATATGTGATATGGCCGGGTTATCGAATCAAGTGTTGATTCAATAAGTCGATACATTGGATGTTAGTCGGTTATATGTGATATGACCGGATTATTAAGTCAAGTGTTGATTTAATAATTTATTATATAATTGTATATTTGATAAACTAGTTTACATTAACTAACATTAGTTCACTTAGGGTTTTTTCTCACATGTACACTACTTTAACATATATATGATATATGTTAAAATGTGTTATCATATTGTATCATGGTTGATGATACAACATTCATGTGTGTATGAGACATACACCATCCTATTTGTTATAATTGGGTTTAATGTGTCAAAGTAATTACAAAATTAGTGGAAAATAAGAAAATGCATGAAGCTTGTGGAAGCTTGTGGATGCATTGACTAAAGTCCACTAGGTTTGTTTTTACTTTGGACTTTAACCTAACCATCACACAATTAGCTATGGTTATGGCTCTACAAGAGTTAGTATATGATACTCACTCACCATGGTTAGCCTACACACTAGATCATTATCCTCATTCTTTTCTTTTGTTCATCTTCTTCATTGAGCAAAAGAAAAAGCTTGCTAGGGTTTTTGAAAAAGAGTGAAACTTTGTGAGAAACAAAATTCTAAAGAGAACCCACTTCCTATTTCTCCATTCTCTACTAGACTAGCACTTTAGTTTAGGGTGTTTACTTCACTAATTCTCTAGTTAGTGAAGTAGGAGCTTGAGTACGTAGATCATCTTCGGCCTCAGAGACTTCAAGCAAGGTCGCATCCTTCGCGTCGTGAAGCCATGCAAGAGCCCGGGAGAACCTTGATCGCAGCAAAGGGACTTCAACCAGGAGCAAATGAAGTGAAGGACCGATCTACAAAGATTGTAATTCGTATTCCCTTTAGAGTAAAGTTGTTTACTTGCTTTTTGATTCGCCTAATCTCTAGTACACGATCTTGCTTAGGGTTGTTCGGCACATAAAAATTTAATTTTGGCATGGTCGATGCCTTGTAGAACCTTGTTAGTGTGCCTAGTAACCCTACACATCATCGACATGCAAATCCACATATATCGGGCTCCGTCAGCCCGGATCGGCCCACGAGCTCCGTCTGTCCGGATCGGCCCTCGGGCTCCGTCTGTCCGGATCGGCCCTCGGGCTCCGGCAGTACGGGTCGGCCCATATCCATCTCTCGACTCCAGTCGGTATCCTCCGGATAACTGCCAGGTCCAACCAATCACCGGTAGTTAGTAGTCCCTCTGCCAGGCTCATTGTCTACACCACAAAAATCTTTTCTCGTCCCAGGGTACCATACCGGGTCCACCATGTACCCACAGACGGTGCCTCCCGCTCCTCGAATCGGGTTTCTATCACATATCTCAGAACCAAGAAAACGCATGGTGGACGCACTGAAATATCATATCAAGAGAAACCGGGTTTTCAAAACAATGCATACTTTCTTGAAATAATACCATGGTTCTCAAATCCATAAATCACATGAAATCCGTATTTCAATGCATAAATCCATGAAATATGATATATGCAACATGAAACCGTAATATGAGCATATCGAGGGAAAACCGCTCTTTTAAATGAATCCTGTTTTTAAATATATCATGCGGTTCCCAATTTCTCCAAAATCAAATCCAACATCATCTAAAGATGCACATGTAGCTATAGCAAGTATGGGTGTGTACATGTAAGTATGTATCTCATGTGCGCAATAGAACAATAATCCATGTGTCAATATCAATAACAATAAAATACTGCATATGTGTATAGGTTGTGCGTATCATGGCAATTACCGATGGTGTGGGTGTAGCATACAATTTAGTGCTCATGCAACATGAACCGTCAGTAATGGTACAGTGTCCACTAGGTACTAAGTCAAGGCACAACAAGTAATGGTATGTAATGATGCTCATGCAAAATCAACATATATGAATATAAATATGCGACTATACTATTTTATCAAGCCCTGACGCATAACGCCATACGGGCGATTTTCCCGTAGATGTTAAATCTACTCACCGGTGATCTCGAGCTAAGTATATCCAACCACCTAATTCCCTTTCTTCACAGCGTCCGATGTCCCCGCACTCGCCCCTAAAATCACACAAACATAGCAAGTGCACTTAGAAATCGACCCATAATACGTACAATTACGTTTAAATCGATGCACCGACTCCAACACTCTATAACGTGTTCGCTTAGCGGCTAACATGCGTGGCGACACCACTAAAACAAACCCAAGTCTATGTTCCCCTCTGAATGGCGGCCGACGACGCGAGGACGTCTTGCCTGAGATTCAGGGCAGATGCTATATGGTTTTATCCGTCTACCTCTCCGAAGACGCCAAGTTGATTTATGGCACCGTGTATCGGAGGTTTAGACGGATGCGGCCGATGTAGCAGACTTCGTCAGATTCCCCCTCGCTTGAGGGGTTTTTGATTGTGGGGACGCTCTTCCCTGCAGGCGCAAGCCCCTGCAGTTAATTACGCTACCACATCGCGGTAACAACTTTCTCCTTCTCCAGAATTTCACTTCGTGTCGTGGGTGTTTGTTTTGTTTGTGGTTGCCCGTGGATTGTATACGGAGACTGAGTAATGCCGCCGCCCGTAGGACGTGGATTAGTCCAAATCCGTATTTACTTAGATTTAGGTTTGGTGTTTTTAGTTTAAGGATACGTTAGCCGTATTGAGGCTAAGATCAACTTAAACGTTCGTTAAGGATACGTTAGTCTGATTTAAGACTAAGATCAACTTAACGTGATGATCCATTTAATATATGGCCATCGGGACTCATCACCTCTCTGACGTCGTCGAAGGATTATAACGATAGGTGTCAGAGGAGTTCAGAGATATACCCTTGAACCAAATTCAATTTAGATTTTTACAGTCCATTTGAAAGTTTAAGGATACGTTATACGTGTTTGGGGCTAAGATCAACTTAAACAGAATCATTTAGATCCGGTAAAAGAGCATTTGGGGGCTCTATTGCTCCAGTTTAGGAACGTGGTGGTCCATATTCCAGTTTAGGGACGTGGTGGTCCATTATTAGTTTAAGGACGTTTCGGTCCATCGCCAGTTTAAGGATGTAGTGGTCCATCATTAGTTTAAGGACATTTCGGTCCAATATTAGTTTAAGGACGTTTCGGTCCATGAGTTTAGGGACCCCGCAGTCCATATTCATGTGTGGTCGTTGGGACCCGTCGCCTCTCTGTCGTCGTTGAAGGATTACAACGATGGGTGTCAGAGGAGTTCGGAGATGTACCCTCGAACCGGATGTAAATTGATTTAAGAGAGCAGCTGTGCTCAGTCAATTTAATTTGAGGACTTACGACCATGATTGGGCTAAGTCCAGTTTCAACATTTTTTGTCTTTGGCCTGTGCTAGGGCTTTACCCCCTTTTAGTAATGCACTGCATTATTCTTGTTTTGGTTGGGCTCTGCTCTTTAATAATGCAGAGCATCTATTTTTTTTGTTTGGGCTTTGCCCCCCTTTTTTTAAATGCATAGCATTTTTTTATTAGGCCTGTTAGGCCTTTTAATTGGGCTCTGTCCCTTTTCTTTAATAATGCAGAGCATTAAACACTTTGACAGTGCCCCACGTGGCTTGTCAGGCGCTTTGCGCCAAGTAATGAGCGCAAACTCATATGGTGGTGATACGTGTCACGCTCTGGTGTGCGCAAGCGCAACAGCACAGTGCACTGTGTCAGTGCGCTGCACTGCTGCGCTACTGACACGTGGTGCTTCCTGGTGGCTTGCGCCAAAACAGGAGCGCAATAACGCAGTTCTTGCAAGCGCTGAGCACTGTTTTATCTTTTGATCGATTTTAAATCAAAGAAAAACAAGTTTTTCTTGTTTTCAAGGAACCGATGGTTCATAAGCAAGTGCAAAGCACTATTATTAGTTAGTTTTCATTCTTATTGAAGATCATTGATCTTGTTCTTAGATCAATGATCTGTTTTTAAGAGAATTTTCTCTTTTTCTGAAGGTTTTTACCTTCTGTTCTTGAGGAGTTCTTCAGAGTTCTCTCATTTTTTTTCTCTCAGAAAATGTTCATCCCTTTGAATTGAGGTCTAGGGGTCTTTTTATAGTGCCCATAAATTAGTTAAATTTGTTAGAGAGATCTTTCTCTGAGTGATTTGGGGAATTTCCCCCACCGTTGGATCTTTGATCCAAGGGCTTCTGTTTTACAGAAGAAAATCTTCTTGTTTTAACAAGAACAGAAAGATTTCTTTAAAATTTTAATTCTGTTTGGCGCAAATGCTCCAGCGTGTGACACGTGTCGCGCAGCGCACAGCGCAGCGCAACTGCGCTGACACGTGTCGCGCAGTGCAACTGTGCTGACACGTGTCGCGCAGTGCAGCGCTTGCGCAAAAAGCGACTGCGCTGACACATGTCGCGCAGCGCAGCGCTTGCGCAACTAAACCTTTGCTTTTTTAATTTTGTTTTTTAACAGAGCCTTGCTCTGATTCGACGCGCTGTCTTGGGCGCTGCGCTGACGTATCAGCTTCTGACACGTGGCGCATTGCGCGCAGTGCACGGATCCTGAAGCGTTGCTTCCAAATTTGAATTTTGAAATTCAAACAGAGCTTTGCTCTGATTGGGGGAAACAAATGCCCCCTACCGTTGCGCTCAGGTGGCGCACACGTGAGTGCAGCGGTGGCAAGATCTTGATCGTTGGATCCAAGGGGTCAGGTGAAAGGGCGCAGGCGCCTATAAATAGGACCCTTGATCCTTGATAAATTTTTTACCATTTTCAAGAACTTGAATTTTAGAGCCTTGTTCTTGTTTAAGGTTTTTAGAGCCTTGCTCTCATTTCTTTCCAAGAACTCTAGAGTTCAGATTTTTAGAACAACTTAGGTAAAATTTAAATTAAATTAAATTAAATTTGATTAACAGAGCCTTGCTCTTATAGATCTTTGATCTAAAGAATACCCCTTTGGGGTTTTATTAACAGAGCCTTGCTCTCAGAAATTTACAGATATACAGAGATCTCGTTCATGGGTTTTAACCCATGATCAGAGCTTTGCTCATGGATCAAATGTAGATCTTTTCTGATCTGAAAGTGGAGAACTCCTAAAAGTTTTTTATGGATCTTTAAGATCCTAATTTTTTTTATCCTCAGGAGTTAAAATTTCTCTTTGATGGATTTTTCCATCATTATTATAGAGCTAGGCTCTTTTAAGGAAATTTTACTCCCTTAAGACCAGAGTTTGACAAATGTCACTCTGTGACAGAGCTTTGCTCTAAAAGAGGAGAATTTCTCCTCGTCTCTAGGGATTTCCCATCAATGAGAATATTCTCTTGGGGATCTGTTCATTAATTGACAGTCTCACCCAATGATGGGCTGTCTTGTTAAATGATGCACTATCATCTAGATTTTGTGGGTCCCCATTTGGTCTCCCTACCCATTGCATTGCGGTGTGGTGTAAAAATTTTTTTAAAATGTTGAGCGTTGGAATTATAACACTGATGGCTAATTTTTGTCACTTTGCAGGAAACATGTCTGCCAATTTGTCTTTTCCGTTTGTTCGCTCGGAGGGAGGGTTTCCCCAGGCACCGGTGGACTGCGTGGTGCTCGCTCTCATCAAGGATCATGACCCCGAGCACAAGAATCTTCACTTGTGGGGTAGGTGGTACAGTAAGATCATCCAGGGTCGTCGAAGTTTCGGTTTCGCCACGCCGTCTGAGCCAACATCTTCACTCCCCTACGCAGATGAACCCCCGGTGAAGTATGCCGTGGAGGTCAAAAATTAGAATTCGGATGACCTCCTCCAGCCTGCGATCGGTGCTATCCCCATGCAGCCGCCGCCGGCAATAGATATTTTAGGGAGGCGAATTTGTCAGGGTGAAGCGCGCCCTTGGGGACAGGCTTATAACATTGGATTGATCCCACGACCGCCTGCCGGATATTTGCAATGGGCCCGGTACATCCTATCAGCGAAGATGACTCATCTGATAAGGATTGGTTTGTACTCGGCCATTTACGTCTCGCTCTTTGAGTATCCTTCTCCTCCAACGTGGTGGGTTAAGGCTTTTATCGAGCAATGGAATATCCCCACCCACACCTTCCTGATGACGGACCGGGAAGTCTCTATCTCCTTGGAGGAGTTTGCTGAAATCTCGGGTCTGCCGATGAGGGGAGAGCCTTACGAGGAGCTGCTTCCTCCCGATGAATACGTCTTTGCCACCAAGCCGCTGGTGTTTGACCTGACGCTTGGTTAAGGTGCTGGAGATCTATGAAGGACTCTATCTGGAATCGGGCATCCGGGGTGTCAGTTTCGCAGATTTTATTGCCCGCTTCATTCGACCGGAGTTCTTATCGGAGCGGAGAGAGAAGTTCGCCCAGCTCGACGACCCTTTTGGATTCGTTTTGGATCGCCGACCCACATCGGAGGATGACCACAAAGACTTTTACCTCCTTGGTGCTACCGTCGTCTCTTTTTCAGAAATTGCCGTCCCGGGCATGGATGAGGAGACTTTTTTTGTAGGGTTCCTGGGCTTGTGGCTGTGCAGCTTTGCGCTCCCTATGCACCCGCGCCACATGCGGCCATCTGTTTTCTACCCAGGGCATCGGATGGTGGTGGTTTGCAGTTGTCAGTAGGAATCGCCGGGCTGGCTTACCTTTATAATGGACTTAGCGTAGCGGCGGACGCTAGTTAGCCTGGGGTGCAACCCGCCAACTTCTTGATGCACTACTTTACCTCTTGGATGGAAATGCACGTGCACGGGGTGTTCGACGCCCATATGATTCCTCCCTTTTTTGAGAAATGCAGGCTCCCAAGGGTCATACGGTTGGTCGGGGCTTCGATCGTAGTTGCATCTCCGCGGGAGGCTAGGGGGCTGCTCCTTCGACCACACCTGGTCGGGGCGAAGGTTTCCTTCTTAGATAAGGTCATAACAATAGGCTCAGAGACCACCAAGTCGGTAGTGTCGCTACGCGATGATTTTAAAGACGGAGCTTCCATACTGAAGGCTCGGGAAATCCTCCACCTCTACTCCATTCGGCCGGGCTACCTGGTGTTCAGGAAGAATAAGACAGCACTCTTCATGAGGTATAATCCGCACCGGTTCGCTCAGCAATCGAGCTACAACTAAGGGATCCCGATGGAAGCTTTCTTGGAAAAGCCCGTGGTTAGCCGAGAGGGGATAAAGAACGCAATGCACCACTTTATGCGGCTTAACACGGGTTCTTATTTCTTTATTAGCGAGCCGAGCTGCGTCCCTAAAGTCCTCAACGCGTACGTGTCCTGGTATGCGCATGCAATAGGGCCCGTTATTCTGATGGAGAAGCGTATGCTGGTTGACCGCAAGGGTGCACCTCCCGGCGGCGATCGCAAGGCTCCCTTGAGGTCGAGGATCCCGGTCATTCCTCCATTGAAAGGTGCCGGAGTTGGACCTCCGCGCGTGTTGAGCCCTCCGCGCGGATTGCCGCCTCACGATGCTGTGGATGCGCCACCAGCCCCCCGTGCTCCAGTGGAGGCGGTAACTGTGGTATCGCCGGAGTCCGGTGCAGGCGCAGATATCGGGACCCGCCGCCCCAAGGTGTCTGCCAAGCGTAAATCAGTCCCGAGTGCATCCAGAGTTGGCGGGCAAAATAAGAAGAAGTCGCTCCTTTCCCTTGACGCGATTCTTGGTTTAGAGCCTAAGGCCCCTCTTACCGAAGGAATAAGTGAATATGGCAGCAATAAGGGCTTCGCGGTAGACCCCGCAGACACCAACCTGGCGGCCGCTATTGCGGCTTCTGAGCGATCAGCGAGGCTTGAAGCATGGTTGAGTAAACTCGCTGAGTCAGGTAATTATTAGCTGCTTTCTTCATCATTTCATCGCATTTTTTCTTTATCATTATTCTTGGCTAATACCTTTCCCCATTTTCAACAGGTGTCTCTACCGAAGAAGCTATTGCCGCCTCTTTGAAAACCTTCCAAGAGGAGGAGAAGAAACGCGCTTTAGCGGGTGCCGGTATGTCTCACCCCCCCCTTTTTTTTAAAAAAAATTTCATTATCTTTTTCGATAGTCAACTTAACTTTCTTCCTTTGTTTCTTTGTAGGGGTTATATCAGTCGATGAGGGGATCCTCCCTGAACCTGTTACTGGAGTTCCGGTCTCGTCGGGGCTGCTGCAAGAGTCTCGACTTGACAAGTCGACGAGGGATGCCTTGAAGAATTTGGAGGCATCCCTGTATACAGACGAGGATGCCTCAATGAAAGAGGCTCTGGTAAGGTCCGTTTCAACAGCCCGGGAGGAAAGGAAGCGGCTGAGGCGTGAGGCGAAGGCGCGCCGGGCTGCTTTGGCTACGGGAGCGGGCCCAAGCACCGTCCCTCGGGCAGATACTCCCTCCGAAGAGGCCCCTGTCGCCCTATCCACTGCTCGCAGACAAGTGGCGTGCGCCGCTCGAAGCGCAAATGATAAGCCCACTTCAGGTAACATTTCTTTCAGAATTCTTATTGTGAGAGTTATAATGCTAACGATTCTTATATATTTTATCTCATAGGGCCAAGTCCGACCGAGGGGGAGGCGGAGACCGTTGAACCTAAGGAAACAGGGGAGGCGGCACCTGCCGAACCCGAGTCGACGGTGGGCAACGTCGCTGAGGCTTCGGAGCCTGAGATGGCGGTTGAGGGGTCTGCAGCCGAGAAGGTCATTGATGCCGAACCTGAAGTGGCGGCAAATGAAATGATCATTATGACTGAGCCCAGGGTGGTGGCGGACGAGGCGCTTGAGGCCGGTGACCTTGTGGTGGCAGCGGATAAGCCGATGGAGATCGCGGAGCCCGAGGAAGTAGCGGGTGAGATGGGCACGACTCTTGGGGAAGAGTCAGCCGCTCTCTCTCAAGAGTCCGGCAATGCTCCGATCATTGCCCTCCCCGTCTACGATCTTCTGCCGTCTCCTGGCCGTGCGAGCACGACGACGGTCCCCATCGAGTCAGGTGATGAGGCCACGGGTGGTGGCCTCATGTCAATAGAGGAGGGAGTCGCCTCTGTTTCAGCCGGTAGCTCATCAGGTAAATCCCAGGTTGCTGTCTTTCTTTACCTCACAATCCTTTCTGACAAGTTCACCTTTTTTCGTAACACAGGTGCAGCCAGCGCTGATGCCCCACTGCTCGAGGGAGCGCCTTCGACGACTGCTTTGGCGGTGGTCACCTCTCAACCCTCTCTCATACCGTCGAAGATGTTAGAAGGTATGGGTTTGCAACTTATTAATCTCACTTTTCAGACGTATAATTTGTGTACTAAAGTCATACTGTTATGTCTTTCAGGAGTGCTTTTTGACCATCTTTATCAGATGTTGCTCCCACACTTCTCCTTTCCATCTGAACTCGCTTCTTCCTCCGGTGGCGTTGGTCAGTATGATTTCCATTGATATCCTTCTTTCTTCATTGATGAAATTACTTCTAAACCATTTTTTCTCATCTCGACTGCAGTGCTACAAATCGAAGGAGGGGATGAAAGGTCGGCTGCGCCGCCGACCCTTCCGGCCTTGCCACCTGCCTCAGCTAGTACAACGACTATCACATTGATAACTCCCCCTTTTTTTTATTTCCTGAACTGTTATCTGATCACATATTGTTTCTTTTTAGCTGTCGTTCCGGTCTCGGCGCCCTTCGAGTCTCGCATCACAATGCCGGCATGCCCTTACCTGAGACGTCCATCTTCGAAAGGCGCCGCGAACAGCTTGCGTATGTTGAGCGACTACATTGAGGAGCTCGACGTCGAGACCCCTACTTCTACTGCGGATTTCGCTACAGCGGTTAACCCGATGCTGGTGATACTCGTGAACTTTCATGACGAGGGTATCATCGCATCTTGGGTTAACCATTGCAGGGAGATCGAGGCCCGCCTGCATCAGTTGGAGTCGCTGTGTCCCGCTCCCGAGACCTTGGCCGCCAGCAATCAAAGAGCAGCGTGGATTGAGCAGAGCGCTTCTTACTTCCACCATCTCGAATAAGAAGTCATTTCAAGGCGTAAGGAGCGTGGTGAGACTTCGAACAAGTCTGCCCAACTGCATGCTCGGGTGGAGGCCAATGCTGCATGGCTGAAGGTTGTCTTTGAGGGCCTTCTGCAATGTCTTTCCGAAGGGTTATCATTGAGGCAACAGCTTGACGTCGTCGAGCGAGATGCACCCAGCCAGGAAGCAGCCCAGAAGGCGGCGGAGGAGCAACTTTCATCCTTCTTGCAGCAGCGAGCCCAGGTGGAAGCGGAGGTGGCCGCGGCAACCACTCAGGAGGAGGCGCTGAAGGAAGTGCGAGAGCGGCTTGCAGATTTGTTAAAGACACTTCCTCCTCAGTAGTTATCCCTCTTTGTATCATTTGTACTTGTAAATAAAAAATGTATATATATATTTTTTATTCTTTAGCACACTGTATCCTGTACTCAATCAAGTTTATGAATAAAAGATACACATTTTTGTAATGTCTTGTGCTATTTCTTTGCTTTTTCTTTCTTTTAGCATTAGCATGCCACCTTAGTAAACATGGCCAACATATAATAGAGCACGCATCTTGACTTTCTTAAGAAATAGCGATGGCTTAGACCGCAAGTTCAGATCTGCTGCCTAAGACTTTTCAACTCTATGAGCCGTGAGGGTCTCGTAGAGATTCTTTCTCCCTACGGATCGAGGGGATCTCGTAGGTGGGTTTTTCTCCTTAGGAATCATGAGGACTCCTAAGTGTGGTTTTCTCTTATAAGTCGTAAGGATCCTATAAGAGAATTTTTCTCTCTTACAAGTCGAGAAGACCCGTAAGCGGTTGTTTCCCTCCTTGTCGAAACTCGACTTTGGTGAGTGAGACCCGTGAATAGTATGCAAGAGACCGTTTTAGATCGACTTGCAGGGTCCTATTGTTCAGGAAGCAAGTTTTTTAGTCCCTGCTGCCTGAGGCTTCATCTTGCAATTTGAGACGAATCGGGAATTTTCCCGCGGAGATGCTGGTTTCTCTGCGAGCCGACGTGAATCAGGAGGCTCTCGTCAAGGAGTGTTTGTTTCCTTGAGTTGAGGAGTTTGCTAGGGATTATTTGTTTCCCTAGCGCCAAGGATCATTTGTTTCCTTGGGGTTTGAAACGAGTCGAGAATTTCCCACGGAGGCACTGGTTGCTCTGCGAGTCGACGCGGATCAGGAGGCTCTCGTCAAGGATTGTTTGTTTCCCTGAGTTGAGGTATTTGCTAAGGATTATTTGTTTCCCTAGCGCCAAGGATTATTTGTTTCCTTGGTGTTTGAAACGAGTCGAGAATTTCCCACGGAGGCACTGGTTGCTCTGCGAGTCAACGCGGATCAGGAGGCTCTCATCAAGGAGTGTTTGTATCCGTGAGTTGATGTGTTTGCTAGGGATTATTTATTTCCCTAGCGCCAAGGATTATTTGTTTCCTTGGTGTTTGAAACGAGTCGAGAATTTCCCACGGAGGCACTGGTTGCTCTGCGAGTCGACGCGGATCAGGAGGCTCTCATCAAGGAGTGTTTGTATCCGTGAGTTGAGGTATTTGCTAGGGATTATTTGTTTCCCTAGCGCCAAGGATTATTTGTTTCCTTGGGGTTTGAAACGAGTCGAGAATTTCCCATGGAGGCACTGGTTGCTCTGCGAGTCGACGCGGATCAGGAGGCTCTCGTCAAGGAGTGTTTGTATCCGTGAGTTGAGGTATTTGCTAAGGATTATTTGTTTCCCTAGCGCCAAGGATTATTTGTTTCCTTGGGGTTTGAAACGAGTCGAGAATTTCCCACGGAGGCACTGGTTGCTCTGCGAGTCGACGCGAATCAGGAGGCTCTCGTCAAGGAGTGTGTGTATCCGTAAGTTGAGGTGTTTGCTAAGGATTATTTGTTTCCCTAGCGCCAAGGATTATTTGTTTCCTTGGGGTTGAAACGAGTCGAGAATTTCCTACGGAGGCACTGGTTGCTCTGCGAGTCGACGCGGATCAGGAGGCTCTCGTCAAGGAGTGTTTGTATTCGTGAGTTGAGGTATTTGCCGAAGACATTGGTTTCTTCGGAGTTGAGATGAATCGTCGAGATCTGGCTTCGTTTTCTGGCGGAGCCTGTAGGGAAAGTATGGTTCCCTCTTGTTTGTTTACGCCCTTGGATTGTATACAGGGATCGATGCGATCTTAACTGTAGGGCCAAAGTTTTATCATCATTTTTTTTTGTTTTATTTCCGCGATGCTCTATCATTTCAGCTTTTATATCGCGAAAGTCACGATTGCCCAATCATTTCGGCTATTTTTCGCGGTGCCGGCTATTTTGTGTGCATACGTTTTTACTCGCTGCTTTTTACTGCAAGTTGCCCCATCATTTCGGCTAT
Source organism: Agapanthus africanus (assembly GCA_030015575.1). Classification (NCBI taxonomy): domain Eukaryota; kingdom Viridiplantae; phylum Streptophyta; class Magnoliopsida; order Asparagales; family Amaryllidaceae; genus Agapanthus; species Agapanthus africanus. The sequence continues at coordinate 727,729,020 of CM057342.1, read as the reverse complement.
TTCGTATGCATGTGCGGCCTACTGGCTTTTTGCCGTAAACCTGGAATTAGACACCGATTTCGGTATCAGCACCGCTACAACTGGGATATTACCAGGAGCGAATCATCATCTGCCTCTGTCGATGTCGAACAAAGGTGGCTTAGCGACCAGGGTTAAGGTCCTGTCGGTTAAGCCTTTTGACTTCATGAGCCGTAAGGGTCTCACAAAGGTATTTCTTCCTACAAGTCGTGAGGATCTTGTAGGTGTGTTTTCTTCTTAAGAATCGTGAGGATTCCTAAGTGTTTGTTCCTCTGTAAGTCGTAAGGATCCTACAAGAGGATTTTCTCCTTGTAAGTCGAGAGGACTTATAAGGGTTATTCACCATGCGAACATATCCCCAGTCTCGGATGGGACTTAGTTAGGGAAATGTTTATTCGCGCCCGTGGATTGTATACAAGGGTCAATATTGAGCCATTTGTAGGGCAATATCGGAAGTTGTGGGGGTTGCTTAAGCATAGGTTTAGGTCTCTGTAACTTAAGACTTTCAAATCTTATGAGCCGTGAGGGTCCCATAAGAGAGTTCTCCTTACGAGTCGTGAGGATCTCGTAAGTGTATTTTCTCCTTAGGAATCGTGAGGATCCTTAAGTGTGTTGCTCCCTTGTGAGTCGTAAGGATCTCACGCGGGTGATTTCTCCTTATAAGGTCGAGAGGACCCTATAAGTGTCTTTGAACGAGGTTGCGCCCTTTCGGGTTTTCACAAACACTCGCCGGTAGTCCCGCTGTTTTTACTCACGGAGCCCTTTTGGGTTTTCATCCATGCCTATTTTGCTTATGGACATACCGTTTTTTTTTAATATATTTTATATATTTTTATTTACTTTTTTTTTACGAGGTCGCGCCCTTTCGGGTTTTCACGAACGCTCGTCGGTAGCCCTGCTGTTTTTACTCACGGAGCCCTTTCGGGTTTTCATCCGTGCCCTTTTTGCTTATGGGCATACCGTTTTTATTTTTTTATTATATTTTTCTTCTTCTTTTTTTTTAATCTCGTCAGCTTACGGAGGCTACGGTATTAGTTTATGGACGTTTCGGTCCGCTATTAGTTTAAGGACGTTTCGGTCCGTCATGGAGAAGGTCGGCTATTGCTTATAAAGCTTGAGCTTAGGAAGATAGCGAGCGGACATAGTCGTCGTTATCTACCATTGACCTAGGCTATGGCTCATTAAGCGTAGTATCTCTTTAGGAAGCGACCGTTTATTGGCCTGAAAGGCCTTTCACCGTGCATGTCCATGAGTAGATAGGCCCCACCCTGGTAGACCTTATCTGTGATGTACGGGCCTTCATAGTTTGGCTCAAACTTTCCCCGCTTGGCGCGATTGGGGATCATAGGCCTTTTGACCACTAGCACGAGCTCGCCTTGGCGGAATGTCCTCGGTCGGGTCAATCTTTCATATGAGCGCGTCATCTTTGCTTTATAAGCTTCCAGATTCTGTTGCGCTATGAGCCGGGTTCCATCAAGGGCGTCAAGCTCCTTAAGCCGAAGGTGAGTATTTTCTTCGTCCGTCAGCTCGTAGTGGACTGCCACTCGTAGAGAGGGTAACTCTATCTCGAGGGGGAGTACTGCTTCCGTCCCAAATACCAACGTGTACGGCGTTGTGTTCGTGGCCGTCTTGAACGTAGTTCGATACACCCAAAGAGCCTCTTGCAGTCTCTCGTGCCAGTCTTTCTTATTTCGGGACACCGTTTTCTTAGTGATTTTCGTCAAGGTCTTGTTGAAGGCCTCGCCGAGACCGTTGGCTCGCGGATTATAAACCGAGGAATACCTCTAGTCTATATTATGCTGTTGCGCAAAGCGGCTGATCTTGTGACTTCTGGAGGCTGGCCCGTTATCGGAGATGATCCGTCACGGAGTTCCAAACCGATATATGACATGCGTCTTGAAGAAATGGAGGATATTCTGCGTCTTCACTTCCCTCAGTGGTACTGCCTCTGCCCATTTAGAGAAGTAGTCAGTTGTCGCCAGGATGAAACGATGTCCCCTAGACGATGCTGGTTCGATAAGGCTGACTATGTCAGTTCCCCACATTTCGAACGGCCAGCTAGCCACCGTTGGATGTAATGGATTTGGATGTTGGTGGATGAAGTCCCCATGGATTTGGCATGAGTGACATTGCTTCGCATATTCGAGGCAATCTTGAATCATCGTGGGCCAGTAGTAGCCCATCCGTTTGATCTTTAACTTCATCTTTGGGCCTGCTTGGTGAGAACCGCATAGTCCGTCATGAACTTCCTGGACGACCCTTTTCGCTTCGTCAGGTCCTAAGCATCTCAGCCACAGAAAATCAAATGACCTCTTGTACAGAGTATCATTGACGAAGGCGAAAGACAGAGCTCGTTTCATGAGCTGATGTCTTGTGGACGCTTCTTCAGGCAATCGGTGGGACTTAAAGTAATCTATGAAGACTTCCCTCCAGTCCTCAGCCTTCTCACGGTCTTTTATTTATAGAGTCGTCTGCTCAATCGCTCCCTTTTCTTCGGATGATTCCGGAGATATTTCTGCCGGGGCAAGCACCCGACGGCTTTGCACCACGATTTTAACGTCGTCGAGGTTCTCGTCATCCAGTTCTTTAGCGAGCTTAGCTAACGCGTCTGCTTTGTTATTTTCTGCGCGCGGTATACTTTCCAAAGTATAGGAGGGAATTTGGGTTAACAGTTGTTGCACCTTTTCCCCGTACTTCACCAGCTCCGGTTTGCACGTTTGGTAGTCGCCGTTTACTTGACTAACGACCAGTTGGGAGTCTCCATATATGAGGAGGTTTTCAATCCCCATGTCGATGGCGATCTCGAGGCCTGCTATCAGAGCTTCGTATTCGGCTTCATTGTTTGTCCTCGGCTCTGTTAAGGAGAAAGCGAAGCGCATTATCCCTCCTTGTGGAGTCACGAAGATGAGGCCTACCCCCGATTTGATTATAGGGGTACTTTGTTTGCGCTTTTTCATGGAAGATGCTCCGTCAAAATAAAGCTCCCATCGGGTATCACTACCGTCGATCGCATCAAACGCATGTTCGTCTGGAAGATCACAATTCAAAGGAGAATCGGCGGGTATCGGATGCTCAGCGAGGAAGTCGGCGATGGCCTGGCCTTTGACTGCCTTGAGAGGTTGATATGTTATCGAGAATTCCATCAAGAACAGGGCCCATTTAGCGAGTCGTCCCGTCAATATGGCCTTCGACATCAAATATTTAAGAGGGTCGACCTTCGAAATGAGACGGACCTCATGCGCCAATGCATAGTGCCTGAGCTTTGTTATCGCGAAGATCAACGCCAGGCAATGTTTTTCAATGGGAGAGTAGTTGCTTTCTGCCCCCAGAAGAACTCGACTCAGGTAATAGAGAGCTCTTTCTTTCCCCTGATCATTCTCTTGCGCCTATAATGCGCCTAAGGAACCTTCGAGGGCGGTTGTATAAAGAATGAGAGGTTTTTCCTTAACCGGAGCAGCCAACACTGGCGGGTTCTGCAGGTACTGTTTAATTTCGTCCAGCGCGCCCTGGCATTTTTGATCCCAGACGAATGGAGTTCCCTTCTTCATCAGGTGACTGTAAGGGCGGCACTTGCCAGAGAGGTTGGCTATAAATCGACGAATATATACGAGCTTTCCTTGGAGAGACCGCAACTGTTTGAGAGTTCTCTGCGGAGGCATTTCCATGATCGCCTTGATCTTAGACGGATCTGTTTCGATGCCTCGGTGTCGGACGATGAATCCCAGGAATTTACCAGAAGAAACTCCGAATGCACACTTGAGAGGGTTCATCTTCAAGTTGTATTGTCGAAGGCGCTGAAATACGGTCTTCAGATGCTCGAGATGTTCTTCGTATGATTTGCTTTTAACCACGAGATCGTCGATATAACATTCGACGATTTCGTGTATAAGGTTATCGAAGATCTTCGTCATGGCTCTCTGGTAAGTGGCACCGGTGTTCTTTAATCCGAAGGGCATCACTTTATAACAGAATATTCCCAAAGGAGTCCGAAAAGTGGTGTGCTTCTGGTCTTCGGGGTGCATCTTTATCTGATTATACCCTGACGAGCCGTCCATGAAGGAGAAAACCTCATGAGTGGACGTATTATCTATCATCAGTTCGGTGACTGGCACTGGGAAATCGTCCTTCGGGCAGGCTTTATTGAGATCCCGGAAGTCTATGCATATGCGCACTGTCCCATTTTTCTTCATCACCGGGACGATGTTGGCGATCCATTCCGGATATTGAACCTCCTGTATAAAGCCAGAGTCGATTAGCTTTTTGACCTCGGCATTGATGCTCATCTCAACCTCGAGCCGCATTCTCCTCGGCGCCTGTTTGACTGGCTTGACGTCCGGGGATATCGCCAATTTGTGCACGGCAACTTCTGGATCTAGTCCCGGCATTTCGGAATAGTTCCATGCGAAGCAATCTCTATGCTGTACAAGAACGTCTTTTAACGCAGCCACCCTTTCTTCAGATAGCAGCTCGCTGACAAATGTCGGTCGCGGGTTGTTTAGCGTCCCCAACTCAATTTTCCTGAGGTTATCTGCAGTGGTATGTATTCCATCCTCCAGTTCTTTCGGAGCTGGCGGAAATTCTGAGATCACCTCATCATTGCTGTTTTCGAAGCACCAGGGAAGATTGTCCGTATTCTCGGACCCATCTTTTAATATTGTTATCATGTGACAAGTGCGAATCCGCTTCCAATCCCAATGTGGAGTTGGTTCTGTTCTCGTGGCTTTGGGTTCGTGCTTCTGTGGCGGCGTTACCCTCCAGTTGTCAGACAGAGCGAACTTGCCGAGCTGGTACTGATCTTCGACCCAATTCTTAAAGGTGAAGCAGTCTTCGAGCGGGTGCCCTATTACTCGATGGTAAGAGCAATAGTTTGGGTCAGAGCCTTCGCTTGCTTGTTCGGGGTGCTTGGACTCCGGCAGTGTGAGCATCTGATGTTTTAGAGCAAGCTCAAGTATCTTCTTCGTCTTGTCCCGAGGAAACGAGTATGCTCGACCCATTTTCTTCATGAGGGACGGATCAATAACGCTTGACTCCCGCTTGCATGGCTTCTTAGCCCCGCTTTGTTGCTGTTGAGCGTTTTTTGGCCTTTCGACTTGTTTCTGCCTCTGCGTTGAGCCCTTTTTATAACAGGTTGACAGGGGGCGGCACTTTCATCTTTGACGGCCTGTTGGAGGAGGCGTTGCATTTTGGCTTTCTCGTAGATGGCCATTTCGCGGTTGTGATCATCTCGGACTTTTTGACCAGCTTCTCTTATAAGCCTGTCCATTTGTTCTTCAAACGACGGACTGGGCACTTTTGCATCAGGAACTTTTACTGGTTCAGGATTGGTGTCTTCCCTTTGCGCATCTGCTTCTTCATTGAAGTCGTGCACGACGTAACAGTCGCGGAGCAGCTCTCGTTTCTTGGAGCGAATGTATCCGAGCCCGATCGTCTCCATCATGCCACTAGGCAGCTTGTGCTGAGTTCCGGGGGCGTTCCAGACCCTGTCATAGAATTTGGCCTTTCTAACGGTCTGTTGGAAGGGTATCCCTTGACGCTTCAACAGCCTCTTCAAGCCTTCTGTATAATATCTGGGTAGACGGATGGGTTGAAGTCTGTCCAGCGTAAGATCTTCCCCGTGCCAGATTTCTTTCTCCACTTTGTTTTCTTTAGAGCGGTAGAATAGAATTGCCTCCTCGCTTTCTCGCCTGGGAGGGATATAGAACGTTCGCATCTCTTCTACACTGTAGATGTCAAGCGCATCCAGTTCTTTATAATGTTTAAGCGGTACCATGACGACTTGTAGACTTTGCTCTTCGTCAGCAGAAGCTCGTATCGAAGGTCGAGCAGAGAATACAGCATGGACCTCATCCTCCGAATCACTACTAAAGATCAACGTAGGAGCCGATGGTCCCGGCTTGGTGTATTGGGGCAGATTCGAATACACTATCTCCTCTTCCTCCTCCGTATCACTGCCGAAGACAGGGATGGTAGCGTTAGTTTTATTCTCCGGCTTGTGACACCTTTCCGTGTCTTCGAAACTCGGTAAGAAGTATTTGACATCTTCATATTTGCGAACTTCGTTTACGGAAAACGGATTCAATTCCCCCGTCACGGTATACTCGATACCATCCCTAAAATATTTCATACACTAATGCTGTGTAGAAGGGATGATGTTATACTCATGTAACCATGGTCGGCCGAGCAGAGCGTTGTAGCACGTCTTGGCGTCTATGACGTGGAATTTAATGTCTGTGACGAGCAGCCCGAAGCGTAGCGTTAGTATCACAGATCTAAGAGTCTGGTGATTTTGTCCCGAGCAAGGTGTTGAACGCTCATGCAGATTTCCTTTAACACCCGCACATTGAGTAGGTTAACAGACGACCCGTTATCGATCAGGATTTTGCCTATCTTTATATCATGGCAGTATCCCGAGACGTAGAGAGGGCGATTGTGTTCGCACGTCCCAAGGAGAAGGTCTTCATCGCCAAAAGTGACATCTGCCGTTTGCACGTCCTCCAATTCATCCTTCATTTTTTCTTCGGCCAGGAAAGCTTGGAACTGCTCCGGGTCCTGTAGTGCCTTAATTAACGAATCTCTCGCCTCCTTTGATAGTAAAAGGGCGTCAAGAATGCTGAGCTGCGATGGTAGTTTCCTCAGATGCGCTAAGACGTTGTAATCCACCTTATTTCTCTTCGGTGGGTCCTTGGCACTTAGCTCTTCCACAACTTGGTCATCTAGGGCAATGTCCTCAGAGACTTTTTCTTTCCCTTTATCTTTTCTATTTGAGGGTCCGAGATTCTGTTCGGGAAGCGTCCGATTCCGCAGCCGGATTTTTTCGCAGACCTTCGGCTCTTCTTCTTTTCCCGAAGTGGACTCTTTAAAGAGAGGGGTAAGTTCCAGCTCCTCATCAGAATCGCTCCCGAATGTAGGCACTTGTGACCTGCCGGTGTTAACCATGCAACAATCGCCAGTACTTCTTTTTTTAAGCCCTTTGGTCGTATTTCTTCGCTCCCGATGAGTTTTGCGCTTTTCCCGCTTGAAGCGTTGTCTATGAGCAACATATCCTTGCCACCATTTATCGAAAGCTTTGCACTCTTGAGTGGGGTGCGACACCTTCTGATGATATAAGCAATAGGAGGGGTGTATTTCTATTTCACCAGAAATTTTTCCTTCGGAGGGTGGTAGCTTCATGCCCATTGATATGGCCTTAGCAAACCTTTTCCTCATTTTGAATTGGATTTTATCCGCAGTGGGTGTACTTTGCTCCAGCGGGAGTATCTCAATTTTTTCGTCAAGGCGTTGGCGCTTGGCCCTTTCGAATATGACCACCTCGCGTTCTCGATCAGCTTTACTTTTTAAGAGAGCTTCATTGAGGAATGCGTCAATTACTTCATCCGATGGCCCCAGAATTTTTGGTTCAGGATCTGCCCCCGGCGTTCCAGTACAAGGGGTCTCCTCATCTTTCGTGAGCAAATGGGAAATCATATGACAGCTCGCCACATATTCCTCGGATTCATCCGACGAACTATCTCCCTCATCTTCCTCTTGAAAGACGTGGTTGAGGAACTCTTGGAATGTAATGGGAGTCCGTGCCTTCTGGTTATATTCTGCCAGCGCGTCAATTTGTTTTTGTAAGTCCGTGCGCTTGTCGCCAGGCTTCACGGGCTTCTTTGACTTCTTTTTCTTCTTCTTTGAAGACTTCGACGGCTGGTTACGAATGCTTGGGCCACCTCCATCGATCTTTTGAGTTAGACGAGGCTTCAACATCCCTTCAATGATCTGTGGCTCTAACGAGTTCTTCCACTTGATCGCCGGGCATGTCTGAAGATCGTTTAGCATCCTCTTTGTCTTGGTTGATAATACAACCTCCCAAGGAGCTTCTTCAATGACGGAGCATGTTGCCCCCGGCGTATTCGTCCCCTTAGATGTGTGGGGCTGCAGGGGATTCACCTTCCATTTGTCAGATAACGTGAATTTGCCCTGTCGGTACTGGTTTTCAAGCCAATTTTTGAAAACGTAGCAATCCTTGATCGGATGACCCAATACTCGATGATAAGGACAGTAGTTGGGCTCATTAACATCACTTGGTTGCAACGGACGTTTTGGATCTGGCAGGTTTATGAGTCGGTTGCGCAACGCCAGCTCGAATAACCTTCTCGTTTTATCGCGGGGAAACGAGTAAGAACGTCCTAGCCTCTTTTCAAGGGCTACGTACGGACGCACATTATTTTGACGAACAACTGGCTTCGAGTCGCTCGGTCGTTGTTGAGCATTAGCGACCACGATCGCTTTTCCCTTCCCTTTGTCATTTCGGGAGTCCGGCTTTGGAAGAGGGGGTTTATGACCCATCTGATCCATTTGCGCTAGCTTGTTAATCAAGGCCTGAAAGGTAGTCGGCTTAAAAAACATCATAAATTGCGAGATGGTTGCTTGCGGATCAAGAGTTCCACAAACATACCCACTGGGGGAGCTTCTTCAATGCGCTGCTCGCACTTCGACCATAAGTTTCGCCACCGTATAGCATATTGGACCCATGTCTTGCCTGGCTTTACCCCGGCGTTAATCAATGCCGTCATCGGGGTACGTTCACTGGCGCTTGCAAAACGCCGAGTAAACAACAGCTCCATCTCCGCAAAGGTCTTGATAGAGTCGTTCGGGAGCTCAGAGTACCACTCGAACGCCGTATCTGATAAACTTCCAACAAACTGGCGAAGCAACAGCTTGTCATCACCGCCGGTGTTACCACAGAGTGCCCTGAACTGGGCAACATGCTGGGGAGGATTGCCCGTCCCCTTATAGACATGGAACTTGGGAATTGTGTAGCCCGGCGGGTACTTGATCTGGTCGTACCAACTCGGATACGGCCGTCCTGTTTTTACGATCTGGCCAGCTGCTTCAGTCGCATGATGAACCCGTATTTGTTGGGCTATGTACTCGTCCAAATCAGCTTTAGAGATTGTATCTTCTTTAGCCGTGGACAGAGCTGGCGGAGGATTTGATGTCTCTCCCCTATCGTCTCCGAGGACAATCGGGGGCTCTTCAGCCGGAGGATCTTGTTGTATCATCATCCCTATCATGTCTTGGAAGAGGAGGCCCATACGCTGTATGTTGGCTGCTTGCTCAGCAGCCTCTTTGTCCTTCTGCTCTAAATATTCGACGAAGGAATTCGGCGTCGGTTTCTTCCTCCTGGCGTTCATCCGAGGACGTTTCCGGGTTTTCTTTTGGCCCTATAAGTGCGGCCATAGCGTTCATCATCTCTTGGAGCTTCTGCTGCTGCTCTTGCGCCTTGGTCACTGATCCCGTGAGCGGTCGATGACCCGTAGATATGCGACTGTCCTCTTTACCAGACACCACATAGACGGTATGAACTACAATGCCCCCTGACTTAGGGCGTTTGGGTTCACCACCTTTGATATTCATCGTCGGCGTTGGCACTTTCTCCGGCCTTCTTCTTTTATCGGCCGTAGAAGTTGAGGGGGCCGTTGCTTTGGGCACCCAAGCGGACATCGCCTTTCGTTGCTTGACCAGGGGATTTTCTTCCTGCCGACCTTTCGACTTCTTATGCTAGCGAGAGAAGTTAGGATCAATGACAGATTCTCGGACTCGTCGCCATGTCTTGTAGATCCTGGAGGACAGCGATTGAAGAGGCTGCTCCGGCTTTTCTGTTTCCACGGCAGTCTCTACCGGTGGAGGAGATCTCTTGAGCACTACAGTTGGCGAGTTCCTGCGTACCCTATTCAATAGCTCAAAGCTGTTCCCAGTTGGAACAGCAGCATTAACTTCCACCGTTGGTGCTGGTGGAGTTATCCCGGAAGGGGAGTTGCCCCCAGTCTTCCTTATTCGGCGCCAGTGGCGTCGAATAGGGCGCGATGAGTCGTCGGTATTGGTTCAGAGACAGAAACAGCCTCTTCTTGCCCCCTGTTCAGGTATGGGGCTGTTGCCGGCGTCAACCTATTGAAGACTGATGTCTTTTGATCAGCAGGAGCAGGAGTGGGAGTTGGGACGGTCAATCTTGTAAAGACCGATTTCTTAGCAGGAGAAGCCGCCTTGACGACTTCAGGAGCAGGTTTGGCTATTCTTTTTGGAATAACCTTTTCTGGGACTGCAAGCTTCATTGTGGGCCCGCAGGAGTTTTGGCCCAATCTGGAGAAGACCGAGGCACTGGTGTTGGGCGACCCGTTGAGAGGGGCCGCAGTAACTGAAAGTCGATCGAAGACCGACTTCTTAGGAGCTTCTTGTATGGGCACGGGGGTGCTAAAGCTTGTTGGCGGAAGCATGGTTCCGAAAAACAACCCCGTAGTGGCTTGAGTAATCTGCTCCATGGGCATGGTGAACAGAGAGGTCGCTTGGGGCCCATAGGTTATGCCCCCCGTTGAGGCCGGACGCGAACTGCAGCTGTAGTTAGAGCACTTCGAACAGGTAGAGGCCATCGATGCTTGATTCCTTTTCTACGCCAAGCAAGAGACCAAATCTTAGTAAGCTTGAAATCCAAAGGCAACCGTTAACAAACCGCGATTGTTTCGCGAAGACGACACACGAAGTGTGGAGTGGAAAGAGGAAAAGGTCCCACCGGGCGTGCCAGAATCTGTTCCCCTCCGAATGGCGGCCGACGACGCGAGGACGTCTTGCCTGAGATTCGGGGCAGATGCTATATGGTTTTATCCGTCTACCTCTCCGAAGACGCCAAGTTGATTTATGGCACCGTGTATCGGAGGTTTAGACGGATGCGGCCGATGTAGCAGACTTCGTCAGATTCCCCCTCGCTTGAGGGGTTTTTGATTGTGGGACGCTCTTCCCTGCAGGCGCAAGCCCCTGCAGTTAATTACGCTACCGCATCGCGATAACAACTTTCTCCTTCTCCAGAATTTCACTTCGTGTCTTAGGTGTTTGTTTTGTTTGTGGTTGCCCGTGGATTGTATACGGAGACTGAGTAATGCCGTCGCCCGTAGGACATAGATTAGTCCAAATCCGTATTTACTTAGATTTGGGTTTGGTGTTTTTAGTTTAAGGATACGTTAGCCGTATTGAGGCTAAGATAAACTTAAACGTTCGTTAAGGATACGTTAGTCTGATTTAAGACTAAGATCAACTTAACGTGATGATCCATTTAATATATGGCCATTGGGACTCATCACCTCTCTGACGTCGTCGAAGGATTACAACGATAGGTGTCAGAGGAGTTCAGAGATTTACGCTTGAACCAAAGTCAATTTGGATATTTACAGTCCATTTGAATGTTTAAGGATACGTTAGACGTGTTTGGGGCTAAGATCAACTTAAACAGAATCATTTAGATCCGGTAAAAGAGCATTTGGGGGCTCTATTGCTCCAGTTTAGGGACGTGGTGGTCCATATTCCAGTTTAGGGACGTGGTGGTCCATTATTAGTTTAAGGACGTTTCGGTCCATCGCCAGTTTAAGGACGTAGTGGTCCATCATTAGTTTAAGGACATTTCGGTCTAATATTAGTTTAATGACGTTTCAGTCCACGAGTTTAGGGACCCCGCAGTTCATATTTATGTGCGGTCGTTGGGACCCGTCGCCTCTCTGACGTCATTGAAGGATTACAACGATGGATGTCAGAGGAGTTCGGAGATGTACCCTCGAACCGGATGTAAATTGATTTAAGAGAGCAGCTATGCTCAGTCAATTTAATTTGAGGACTTACGGCCATGATTGGGCTAAGTCCAGTTTCAACATTTTTTTGTCTTTGGCCTATGCCAGGGCTTTACCCCCTTTTAGTAATGCACTGCATTATTCTTGTTTTGGTTGGGCTCTGCTCTTTAATAATGCAGAGCATCTATTTTTTTTGTTTGGGCTTTGCCCCCCTTTTTTTTAAATGCATAGCATTTTTTTATTAGGCCTGTTAGGCCTTTTAATTGGGCTCTGTCCCTTTTCTTTAATAATGCAGAGCATTAAACACTTTGACAGTGCCTCACGTGGCTTGTCAGGCGCTTTGCGCCAAGTAATGAGCGCAAACTCATATAGTGGTGACACGTGTCACGTTCTGGTGAGCGCAAGCGCAACAGCACAGTGCACTATGTCAGTGCGCTGCGCTGCTGACACGTGGCGCTTCCTGGTGGCTTGCGCCAAAATAGGAGCGCAATAGCGCAGTTCTTGCAAGTGCAGAGCACTGTTTTATCTTTTGATCGATTTTAAATCAAAGAAAAACAAGTTTTTCTTGTTTTCAAGGAACCGATGGTTCATAAGCAAGTGCAAAGCACTATTATTAGTTAGTTTTCTTTCTTATTGAAGATCATTGATCTTGTTCTTAGATCAATGATCTGTTTTTAAGAGAATTTTCTCTTTTTCTGAAGGTTTTTACCTTTTGTTCTTGAGGAATTCTTCAGAGTTCTCTCTTTTTTTTCTCTCAAAAAATGTTCATCCCTTTGAATTGAGGTCTAGGGGTCTTTTTATAGTGCCCATAAATTAGTTAAATTTGTTAGAGAGATCTTTCTCTGAGTGATTTGGGGAATTTCCCCCACCGTTGGATTTTTGATCCAAGGGTTTCTGTTTTACAGATGAAAATCTTCTTGTTTTAACAAGAATAGAAAGATTTCTTTAAAATTTTAATTCTGTTTGGCGCAACTGCGCGGCGCATCTGCGCTGACACGTGTCGCGCAGCGCACAGCGCGGCGCAACTGCGCTGACACGTGTCGCGCAGCGCACAGCGCGGCGCACAGCGCGGCGCAACTGCACGGCGCATCTGCGCTGACACGTGTCGCGCAGCGCACAGCGCGGCGCAACTGCGCTTGCGCAACTGCGCTGACACGTGTCGCGCAGCGCAGCGCCTGCGCAAAAAGCGACTGCGCTGACACGTGTCGCGCAGCGCAGCGTTTGCGCAACTAAACCTTTGCTTTTTTTATTTTGTTTTTAGCAGAGCCTTGCTCTGATTGGACGCGCTGTCTTGGGCGCTGCACTGACATATCAGCTTCTGACATGTGGCGCATTGCGCGCAGCGCATGGATCCTGAAGCGTTGATTCCAAATTTGAATTTTGAAATTCAAACAGAGCTTTGCTCTGATTGGGGGAAACAGTCCAGAAATCACGCGAAGCACAGAACTGAGTCGGATACCGTGTCGGATATCGTAACGCACGTCGTCGAAACACTAAAAACTAGCTAATCGATCCCAGATTTTTCCCACAGTCAAAACATCAAAATCTAGCAGTATCAAACACCTTTAAACCACTGCAGAAAACTACAACCCCAAGTCCCTTGTACACCCGAGCTCAAGTGTCGCCGGCCAAAACCGGTGGGTTTGGGTTCGTGCTTCAGGTGAACATCCAGGGTAACTAGTAAAACACTTCTACACTGCTAGTTTTTACAGTATCAACTCAGGTAACGGCATGTCACAGACATCACAAAACGACACTAAAAATACAATATTGCACTAAAACTATATCTTTATCGTTCTAAACTGAAACTACAAAGCAGCACAACAATAATAAAATCCTAACTAACAGTTTAGAGTCATTACCTAACCACACTTGCTCAAAACCCTAGCTTTCCATGCTCCAAGTGATCCTAGTCGCTTGATCTTGGCTTGTGAAGGGTTTTGATGGAGTTTAGTGGAGATTTTGTGTGGGTTTGTGAGGGTTGGGTTAGGGTTTCAGTTGAGGGATAAGGGAAGAGATGAGGTGAAGAAAAATATGAGAAGGAGAAAATGAATGAGGGAACGAGAGAATGTGATTGAGAGTGTATGTGTGAGTGATGGTGAGGGAAATGAGGGGTGAGTTTAGAGGAGCCATGCCTCCCTCCCTCTCTTCATTTAATGCATGGCATGCATGACATGCTTGCCATGCCTCATGATGCCCCCCTCTCTCTTTTGCTCAAGTCAACACATTTTCAAAATCCCTTTTTATTTTAAAACCACTAATTTAATTAATTACATATAACATAATGAAATGAGGTTAAGGTGCCATGGTTACTTAAGCATGGTTTAACACCTAATTAACCCTAGGTTAACATGCACATATGTGTGCAAGCCCAAATTAAATATTAATAAAATATTAATTAAGTTTTATAAAATATTTGAAAACTATTTTGGTAAACTTTTTACTAAAAATCCGCATTATCGCGTAATTAACACTAATCGCATCCTAAGGTGTTACAATCTTCCCCCCTTAAAGAAATTCGTCTCCGAATTTAAAAATTTTACTATGCGTACCTTCAAATATATGAGGGAATTTCTTCCGCATCTCGGTCTTGGCCTCCCAAGTGACCTCTTCACTGTTCGGGCTATGCCAAAGAACCTTCACGGATGGCAAGACCTTTGACCGAAGTTTCTTCACCTACCGATCCAATATCACTACTGGTTGCTCGGTGAACGAAAGATCACGCTCTAGCTGCACGGTCTGGTGCTGAATCATGTGAGAAGGGTAATAAAGGTATTTGCGAAGCAGCGACACATGGAATACGGGGTGAACATTTGGAAAACTGGGTGGTGTCAAACGATAATCAACGGTACCAACTCGCTCAAGGATCTCAAAAGGACCTACAAATCTGGGGCTAAGTTTCCCTTTCTTCCCAAATCTCATCACACCCTTCATCGAAGAAATCCGTAGGAATACATGATCCCCCACCGCGAACTCGATCCTGCGACGACGACGGTCGGCATAAGACTTCTGTCTGCACTGGGCTGCTCTCATCCTATCCTGAATCAACTGAATTTTCTCCGTAGTCTCTTGAACTAGCTGGGGTCCCAAAATCCTGCTCTCGTGAAGTTCGGTCCAACAGACTGGCGATCAACACTTTCTACCATACAAAACCTCAAAAGGTTCCATCTGAATCGTCTTCTGATAACTGTTATTGTAGGAGAACTCTATCAACGGCAAGTGACGATCCCAACTGCCACCAAAATCAAGCACGCATGCACGAAGCATATAATCCAGAGTCTGTATAGTCCGCTCTGACTGACCATCGGTCTGAGGATGGAAAGCGGTGCTAAAGCTCAAACGGGTATCCAAGGCTTTCTGAAGCTTCTGCCAAAGACGGCTAGTGAACTGGGTGCCCCTGTCGGATACGATGCATGTGGGAACGCTGTGCAAACGCACAATCTCATCAATGTACAACTGAGCATACTGAGCATAACCGAAAGTGGTCTTCATTGGAAGGAAGTAAGCTGCTTTCTTCAACCGGTGAACAATCACCCAAATGGAGTCATACCCTCGACTGGACCTGGGTAGACCCACAACGAATTCATGAAGATCTGTTCCCATTCCACTCCGGAATGGGTAAAGGCTGCAACTCTCCTGCCGGTCTCTGATGCTCAGCCTTGAATTGCTGACAAGTCATGCACCTCGAAACAAAATCCGAAACATCACTCTTCATCCCTGCCCACCAGTAGATATCTCTCAAGTTACGGTACATCTTGGTGGAACCTGGGTGAACACTAAAAGCTGACTGATGTGCCTGCTCTAGGATCTCATGTCTCAACCCATCGGTATCAGGAACACACAAACGAGTCCCAAAAAGTAGCACACCCTGGTCATCAATCAAGAACTCCGAATCTCGACCCTACCGAACATGCTCCAGAATCTCAGAAAAACGGGCATCGGCGGGTTGTGCCTCACGAATACGATCTAGTAGAAGTGGACGGGCGTGGACAATAGCAAGCTGTCCCCCAGTGGAGGTGAACTCAAACTATACTCTGTTGCCGCATAAGAACTGCCAATCTGCAGAAGACTGTCTCTGAACTGCGCTCAACTGGGACAAGCTACCCCCGGGCCTACGACTCAAAGTATCGGCTACTACATTCACTTTGTCCGGGTGGTAAAGGATCTTACAATCAAAATCCTTCACAAGTTCCATCCAATGACGCTGTCTCAAATTCAGATCCCGCTGCTGGAAGATGTACTTTAAGATCCGGTGGTCCGTGAAAATCTGACACGACTCCCTGTACAAGTAGTGTCTCCAAATCTTAAGCGAAAAGACCACCGCAGCCATCTCAAGATCATGAGTGGGATAATTCTGCTCGTGCTTCTTCAACTGCCGGGAAGCATAAGCGATAACTCTATCATGCTGCATCAATACACAACCGAGCCCCACTCGAGAAGCATCACAGTAAACGACAAAGCTGCTCGATCTAGAAGGCAAAGATAAAACTGGTGCAGTCGTCAACCGAGTCTTCAACTGCTGAAAACTCTGCTCGCATTCCTCAGTCCAAAGAAAAGGAACCCCCTTCCTGGTCAGTCCGGTCAGCGGTGCAGCGATGCTCAAGAAATCTTGTACGAAACGGCGGTAATAACCGGCTAAGCCCAAAAAGCTGCGGACCTCTGTCACTGATACAGGTCTGGGCCAAAGCTGTAAGGCCTCGATCTTTCTCGGGTCCACACGAATACCGTCTCCCGTAACCACATGACCTAGGAAGTCAACACTATCAAGCCAGAAGGCACACTTCGAGAATTTAGCAAACAGCCGGTGCTCTTTCAATGTCTGCAAAGCAATCTTCAAGTGTTGCTCATGCTCCTCACGACTCTTGGAATAAACCAGAATGTCATCAATAAACAAAATAATAAACTATTCGAGGAACGGCCTGAAATCCGGTTCATCAAATCCATGAACACTGCTGGGGCATTGGTGAGTCCGAACGATATCACAAAAAACTCATAATGCCCGTAGTGCGTACGAAGAGCAGTCTTCGGAACATCATCATTCCAAACCCGCAACTGATGATAACCTGATCTCAAATCAATCTTAGAAAAATGTCCCGCACCCTGGAGCTGCTCAAACAAATCGTCAATGCGAGGTAAAGGATACCTATTCTGCACCGTGACTCGGTTCAATTGACGATAATCAATGCACAACCTCAAACTGCCGTCCTTCTTCTTGACGAACAGAATATGAGCTCCCTAAAGCGAAACACTCGGACGGACAAGTCCCTTATAAAGCAACTCTTGCAGTTGATCCTTAAGCTCTTTAAGCTCCGCCGGGGCCATCCGGTACGACGATATAGATTTTACACGTGAGTGCTATGGGAACTAAGTGCTTAGCACTTACATAAAGGGAAAGGCAATAAAGCCAAAAGGCAGAACCCAACTTTGGAGTGCCTCACGTGTTTCACACGTGAGCGCCCTAAGAACCAAGTGCTCAGTACTTATATAAAAAGAGAGAAATAAATTGGTAGCGCCCATAATTGAGTACCTCACGTGCGCCACGTGAGCGCCACAGAAATCTAGTGTTTAACACTATTCCAGTGCCCACATGAAATGCACGTGAGTATTGTATGCCTCAGCACTTTAGCACTGTTGGGTAATTATGGAGACCCAGACCTTGCCCATCTTGACTAAGTTCTTCCAAAGTCAAGATCCCTCTGTGCTCATCATTCCCCCAAATTGATCTTTGTCCCCAACATGACTAATGGTCTGTCAACTGATGACATCCAAAATGATGTTCATCCCACACCTCCTAAGTTAATCTTAGTCTCCAAAATGACTACTGATTCTTAGATGATCCACCATGATCTTCTCCTTCAAATATAGGATTTGGGTTTAAGGGTACATCTCTTCACAACTCTGATATATATCGTTGTAATTCCTCCGCGTCTTCAGAGAGGTGGCAGGTCCCGACAACCAACTGCTTTCCGGTGCACTTCCCAAATTAACGTGCATAACCCAGATCAAACCACATCCCAAACTGGATGCGTCCCATATCATCATTGCTCATCCCATCACGTGAGAAATACACGTGTACGCAAGATGAACAATGGACCGAGACGTCCCAAAACTAACAACGGACCGAAACGTCCTTAAACTATAATGGACCGAAACGTCTTTAAACTAACCATCACCGCTAAATAGTGATCAACAGACCGATGTCCTCAAACTACGACCTCACCACCAAATGGTGATCAACATACCGCAATGTCCTCAAACCACGACCTCATCGCCAAATGGTGATCAACAGACCGAGATGTCTTTAAACTAAACCAATAGAGCCCAAACGCTCTTTCATCGGATCCGAAATGAAAACGATCCTAACACCCCGTTAAGTAGATCTTAGTCTCAAATTAGACTAACGTATCCTTAACAAAAAACCAACCGAGCCCTAACTGCTCATATACATTTAAGTCGATTTTGATCTCAAAATGGATCAACGATCCTTAAATCAACCCAAACCCAAATCTAAAAATATACGGATTTAGACTAATCCACGCCCTACGAGCGACAACATAAATTAGTCTCCGTATACAATCCACAGGCAACCAAAAATAAAACAAACACACACGATACGAAGTGAACCTTTGGAGCAGGAGAAAGTGGTTATCGCAATGCGGTAACATAATTAACTGCAGGGGCTTGCGCTTGCAGGGAAGAGCGCCCCTATATTAAAACCCCCCTCATAAACGAAGGGGAATCTGACGAAGTCATGCTACAATGGCCGCATCTGTCTAAACCTTCGATATACTGTGCCATAAATCAACTTGGTATTTTCGGAGAGGTGGACGGATAAATCCAAATAGCATCTGCCTCCAAATTCAGGCAAGACGACCTACGCGGTCCGTCTCCGTTTTTCGGCGGTAAACAGATTCTGGCACGCCCGGTGGGACATTTTCCTCTTTCCACTCCACACTTCATGTATCGTTTTCGCGAATAAATCGTGGTTTACTATGGTTGCCCCTAGATTCGAGGTACTAAGATTTGGCTTCTTACTCCTGTGCAGAGAAGAGAAGAATCAATGGCTTCCAAGTGCACCTGCAACAGCAACTCCCACTATGTCCCCACTGGAGGAGTGACGTACGGGACAAATGCATCCTGCATCTTCTCAATGCCCATGGAACAGATGACTCAGGCCACCACTGGATTGTTCTTCGGGACCATGCTCCCGCCAACAAGCTTCAGCGCCTCGGTGCCATCACAGAAAGCTCCAAAGAAGTCGGTCTTCGATCGACTTGTAGCCACCACGGCCCCTCTCGATGGGTCGTCCAAGTCTTCCACCTCAGTCTTCATCAGAATGGGCCAAAGCTCCAGTGGGCCTGCAAAGAGGCTTGCAATACCTGAAGGGGTTATCCCGAAGTGGATAGTCGTTCCAGCTCCGGCGGATAAAGTCGTCAAAGGGGCTTCTCTTACTAAAGGAACGGTCTTCGCAAGATTGGCCGTTCCAGTTCCTGCTACAGGTGAAGTCATCAAAGGAGCATCCCCTACCAGAAAGTTGGCTTTCGCAAGATTGGTCGTTCCATCTCAACAGATGTCAGTCTTCAACAGGCTGGCATAGGCAGCAGCCCCAACCAAAGCAGGGGGCACGATGGAGCCGCTTCCAGGACTAAGGTGGTCCCATCAACGAGACAAGCTCGACGTCGCCACTGGCACCGGGTGAGAAGAGTTTGGGGCAACTCCCCCTCTGGACTTACTCCACCATCTCCAACGGTGGAAGTTTACGTTGCTGTTCCAACTGGGAACAGCTTTGAACCGCTTAGCAGGGTGCGGAGGAACTCCCCAAACGCGGTGCTGAAGAAATCTCCCCCACCGACTGAAACTATGAAGCAGGCGAAGCCGGAGCAGCCCCCCTCAATGGCTGTCCTCCCAAATCTACAGTCTGGCAGAAAGTCCAAGATTCTGTGATCAATAAAGACTACTCTTGCCGACTGAAGAAAACAAAGGCTCGGCAAGAGAAAAATTATCCCTTCATTATATAGCGAGGGACTTCCTCCACGCAGGCGTAGTCACAATGGATACTTTGACTTCGACTTCTTACAAAAAGAGAAGGCCGGAGAACCTCCCACTTCCGGCGGCAAATCCCAAAGGCGAGGGATCCAAACGCCCCAAGTCTGAGGGCATGATCGTGCACACAGTGTACATGGCTTCCAGAAAAGAGGAGAGCCGCGCTTCCGGGATTCATCGGCCGCAAACTCGGTCGTTGACAAAATCTCAGGAACAGTAACAAAAGCTCCGAAAGATGCTGCCGAAAATGGCAGCACTCACTAGGCAGAAAGAAAGACCGGAAGCGGCGTCCGAATAGCGCCAGGAACAGGAGACCAATATGGAGTTCTTATGAAGGGTGATGGAAAGAAAAGACAAGGAGGCCGCGGAACAAGCTGCTAATATGAAGCAGATGGCGCTTCTGTTCTAGGATATGGTTGGAATGATGATCCAGTCAGAACCTCCAGCTGAAGACCCGCTAATAATTATAGAAGACGATAGAGGGGAAACATCAAACCCTCTTCAAGCCATATTGATGGCCAGGGAGGAGACGATCTCTAAGGCTTCCTTCTGCAATTACATAGCTCAGCAAATACGAGCTCATCAGGCAAGCGAAGTGGCTGGCCAAGTCGTCAAGACCGTGCGACCGTACCCAGGCTGGTATGATCAAATCAAGTACCCGCCAGGATATACGATCCCCAAGTTCTACGTGTATAAGGGGCAGGTAACCCGCATCAACACGTCGCCCAGTTCAGAGCTTTATGCGGCAACACTGGAGGTGACGATAAACTGCTGCTTCGCCAATTCGTTGGTAGCTTGTCAGAAATGGCATTTGAATGGTATTCGGAGCTCCCAAACGACTCTGTCAAAACATTCATAGAAATGGAGCTGCTATTCATGCAGTGGTTCGCCAGCGCAAGAGAGCGCACTCCGATCACGGCATTAATCAATACCCAGGTGAAGCCAGGAGAGACCTGGGTTCAATACGCAATTCGATGGCAGAACCTATGGTCGAAATGCGAACAACGCATTGAAGAAGCTCCAGCTGTGGGAATGTTCGTAAGGACCCTCGATTCCTAGGCGACCATATCCCAGTTTATGATGTTCTTCAAGCTAACCACCTTCCAAGCTTTGATCAACAAGATGGCCCAAATGGACCAGTTGGGCCATGGGCCGTCCTCTTCAAAAATGGACCCTCAGAATGCAAAGGGTGAAGGGAAAGCGACCTTCGTTGCCAATACTCAACAACAGCCGGGTGATCCAAAACCGGTGGCTTGCCAAAACAACGCGCGCCCATACTGAAAGGTTCCTAGGCACCCTAGTGGGTTCTCACAAGGCATCGAACATGCCAAATTAAAATTTTTAGTGCCGAGAAACCCTAGACTACGGATCTTAACTAGATGTTTAGGCGAAAAGAAAAAGCTAGTTAACACTTAACTACTTGGATATGGAAATTACAACCTTTGTAGATCCGGATATCCACCTCCACGGCTCCGCAACTTCGTCTCCTCGCTGTCCATGTCGAACCCCGGGCTCAAGTGTCGGCTTCGTCGAAGAAACGGGTGAGCTAGGTCGCCGGCTTCGTGTCAAAGACGATCTACGTCGAGGCATCGCAAGTTCAAGCTCCGACTTCACAAAGTGATGAAACTTGTGAAGAAAACACACTCTACAACTTGGCTAGAGGTAGAGGGTGAAGAAATAGGAGGTGGGTTCTCTTTAGATTTGGATTTCTCACTCTCAAGCTCAAGTTGCCATTAATGGCCTCAAGGTATCAAGCTTGAAGATGAAGAAGAAGAAGAGCTAGGAAAAATGATAAGTCACCTTAAAAATAAAAGAAAAAGCAATACTTATCATAATTCTAACAATGGTTAAGAGTAGAGAATAGACCATGGTTAATAGATGGGTTAGGGTTAAGCATGAGTCAAAGCTTCATGAAGCTTCAACTAAAAGACAAAGAAAGCCACCATTCCTTTTTAAATCATTTCCAAATAAATAAATAAAGAAATGAATAAATAAATGATAAAGCAAAACCCTAATTATCAATTAACCATAGTTTAATCCTTCACACTTAACCAAAAGCTCAAGTATCATCAAACATGATACAATAAAAGTGCACAAAAGTATATCACATATACAATGTGCATCAAGTGAGAAAAATCCGTTTAAAGTGAACCAATACTAGTTAATGCAATGCAATATATCAAATATATAATTATGCATTAAAATCATTAAATCAACATTTGATTCAATGATCCGGTCATGTCGCACATAACCGACTAGAATCCAATGTATCGATTTATCGAATCAATGATTCGACAACTAGGTCATATCGAATATAACCAATCGAAACATATATCGCGAGAATGAAATGCGGTATCACATACACGCATTATTCTCGGTCCTGCACATATCTCATATGCGCTCCTATTTCGTTTCGCTTGAGCCAGGAAACCTCTGTGTAGGACTCTAAAGACTCGTCAATACGCCGGTAGCAGATGATGATCATATCAAGCACCCACAAGCCGCAAGCGGTCTGCTAAACGTAACGGCCACCCGGGTATTGAGCGATCAGAAGATCGACGAGCTAGCCCGCTCACACTCCTGCGAATCCGACCAGTAACACTTACCATACAGTCAAGTCTCTTCGTCTGATACGTCGCATATCAAGTCTAGGGGTGGTAAACGTCAGACCCCAATAACCCGATAAGTCGTGCCGATGTGAGGCTCGTAACGGGTCGAGAAACTACTGGTAACACTTACCAACAAATCTCTGATCAGCCCTGGCCAGGGACTTCCCTGTTACGGCCAATCGAGCACTGCGCAACATCAACCCCCAATACCGGGAGAGACGAAACCCCTCCTATCGCTCATTGCCTCCATGTGACTCGGGACTGTACCCAAAGACCACCGTTTTGCACGCCCTCATGGACGTGGTAAGGTGGAGATCAAAGCACAGTGGGAATCACACAAGACTCTATGACGATCTCGGGTCTACAGACTAACCTGTACAAGTGTCACCTGAGAACTGCCATCTGACGTGAGGTATAATACCATCTGGGAGTTCTCGGGGAGTCCGTCCAGTGTACCCAGTCTCCACTGAGCACCCGTATACCATCTCTGATGTCAAACACCAATGGATATGGGATCATCCATCGCCCATCACATGGGTCGAGAAGCGTATACGCTAGTCTACTCTGGTATATCGATGCCCCGTCTCGATACACCCACGACTAGGGACCTTGAAGGATGTACTTATGGACTACCATGTCCCCACTAGTATGATCTGCATCATAGTCCATGTAGTCAAGTACAAATCCTAAGGGCTTTACCAACATGTAACTATAAGACAGTATAAAGAGACTAGTGTACATGTTAAGATAAATGGCAACCAGATAGCATACTATCATGTCGAGCAAGAAAGTCATCTCTATATATGTCCAAGCATCCAATATAATATACATAATCTGTACAATACTGGCCTCTAGGGCATACATACAACTAACAATCTCCCACTTGCACTAGGGCCAGCTGCTGTAGTATCTCATACCGAGCATCCCGAAGAGTCTCTCAAACTGTATCTGGGGAATGGCCTTCGTGAGTGGATCCGCTGTGTTGTTCTTCGTGTCAACTCTCCTGACCTCGATCTCCCGGCGATCAACTATCTCCCGGATCAGGTGATACCGCCTCAGAATGTGCCTGGACCGCTGATGGGACCTGGGTTCCTTGGCCAAAGCCACCGCTCCATTGTTATCGCAATACAAAGGTATTGGATGCTCAATGGATGGAACCACACCAAGTTCAGAAATGAACTTCTTGATCCAGACAGCTTCTTTAGCAGCATCGTTGGCAGCGATGTATTCAGCCTCCATTGTCGAGTCTGCCACGGTTTCCTGCTTGGAACTCTTCCAGCTAACCGCCCCTCCGTAAAGGGTAAAGACAAAACCCGACTGCGACTTAGAGTCGTCCTTATCACTCTGGAAGCTGGAATCGGTAAAGGACTCCACTTGGAGTTCTCCGTTACCATACACCAAGAACATATCTCTAGTCCTTCGCAAGTACTTGAGAATGCTCTTCACAGCTGTCCAGTGACTCTCTCCAGGATCAGCTTGATACCTGCTCACTACACTTAGTGAGTATGCTACATCGGGTCTGGTACATAGCATCGCATACATGATAGAGCCTACTGCCGAAGCATAGGGTATCCCTTGCATGCGAGCTCTCTCCAAATCAGTCTTGGGAGACATCTCTTTGGAGAGAGTGACTCCAGAGATCGTGGGTAAGTTCCCACGCTTGGACTCTTCCATACTAAACCTCTTTAGTATGGTGTCAATGTACCTGGATTGGGACAATCCCAAAATCCGTTTGGATCTATCTCTATAGATCCTAATTCCCAATATGCAGGAGGCATCACCAAGATCTTTCATTGAGAATCTTTGTGATAAGAAGAGCTTGACCGATTGCAGCATAGGAATATCATTTCCTATCAAGAGTATGTCGTCCACGTACAATACGAGGAAGACAACCTTACTCTCTGCTACCTTTTTGTAGATACAAGGTTCATCTGGATTTTTGACGAAATCAAACTCTTTGATAACGACGTCAAAGCAGATGTTCCAACTCCGCGATGCTTGCTTTAATCCATAAATGGATTTAAGCAGCTTGCACACCTTCCCGCTGCTCCCACTGTCTACGAAGCCCTCTGGCTGAGTCATGTACACGCACTCTTCTAAATCACCATTTAGAAAGGCGGTCTTAACATCCATTTGCCAGATTTCGTAGTCATGAAAGGCAGCAATGGCAAGCATGATTCGGATGGATTTAAGCATAGCCACTGGAGAAAAGGTCTCGTCATAGTCCACACCTGGTCTTTGACGAAAACCCTTTGCTACAAGTCTAGCTTCGAAAGTCTCCACTTTCCCATCTACACCAAGTTTCTTCTTAAAGATCCACTTGCTCCCAATGGGTTTTACCCCTTCAGGAGCAACTTCCAAAGTCCATACTTTGTTGGTGTACATGGAATCCATCTCGGACCGCATAGCATCCAGCCATTTCACTGAGTCCCCACTAGTGATGGCCTGCTCGAAGCTAGTTGGGTCATCATCCTCCATGATGCAATCCTCACTGCCACCATCAATGAGAAAACCGTAGTATCTCTCAGGTTGGCGAGGAACCCTACTAGATCGGCGGAGAGGCTGGGGTTGGTCGGGTACTACCGAATCTTCTGGTTCCACTAAATCTTCAGTTATTGTTTGTGTTTCTGGAACTTCTTCCAGTTCTACCTCAGAGCCACTAATCTCCTTTGCAAGAAATTCCTTTTCTAAAAAGGTGGCATGTTGAGCAACAAACACTTTTTGTTCCTCACTGTGGTAGAAAAAATACCCATAAGAATTCTTTGGATATCCCACAAACTTGCAGAGAACTGACCGTGCCTCGAGCTTGTCCGGATTTTGTCTTTTGACATAGGCCGGACAACCCCATATCTTAACTCGTTTAAAATATGGTCTCTTCCCACTCCATATCTCATATGGTGTGGTAGGTACAGATTTAGATGGAACTTGATTCAATAGATATGCTGCTGTCTCCAGCGCATATCCCCAGAAGGAAATAGGTAACTCAGCTGTGCTCATCATAGAGCGCACCATATCTAATAGGGTGCGATTCCTCCGTTCAGATACACCGTTGTGCTGTGGTGTATATGGAGGAGTCAGCTGAGAGAGAATCCCATTCTCTTTTAGGAAGTCCAGGAATTCATTGCTCAAGTATTCACCTCCCCGATCTGATCTAAGGATTTTAATACTTTTTCCGGTTTGGTTCTCGACTTCTTGTTTATATTCTCTAAATTTCTCAAAAGCTTCTGATTTGTGTTTCATCAGGAACACATATCCGAATCTAGAGAGATCGTCAGTAAATGTAATGAAGTACGAAGAACCATCCCTGGCATGTGTAGACATGGGACCGCATACATCACTATGTATCAGTCCTAAGAGTTCGGTAACTCTTTCTCCGTGTCCCGTAAACGGAGTCTTGGTCATCTTGCCTTTGAGACATGACTGGCAAGTGTCATAGGATGAAAATTCAAACGGATTTAAATATCCATCTTTATGCAACTTAGCCAGTCGTGTCGCATTGATGTGACCCAGTCTACAATGCCACAAGA
This sequence comes from Agapanthus africanus, assembly GCA_030015575.1. NCBI lineage: Eukaryota > Viridiplantae > Streptophyta > Magnoliopsida > Asparagales > Amaryllidaceae > Agapanthus > Agapanthus africanus. The sequence continues at coordinate 727,703,229 of CM057342.1, read as the reverse complement.
AGGATTCGTTGAGTTCAGAACTCTTCCTCTTGTGTGTGTTTGTTATGCTGAGGACTGTTGATTGGTTTAGAACATAAATGCCATTGCACAACGTGCCTGATCCAACCAACTTTTGGTTATGGAAAATGTTCATAACATTGTCCTGTAATACAAAATTATATCCCTCTTTACTTAATAAAGAAACCGATATAATGTTGCATATCAGGTTCGGCATGTAATAGCATTCGTTCAGAACCAATGTATTACCAGTTGGTAATACAAGGTGATATTCCCCGACAGTCTTGGCTGCAACAATTGCACCATTTCCAACTCTAATGTCTTTATCACCTTCTCCAAGTTCTCTACCTTTCCTTAGCCCATGTAACTGATTACATATATGGGATCCCGACCCGGTATCCAATACCCAGGACGTAGAGCAAATGGAGAAACAGTTCTCAGTAACGAACACACCCGAAGAAAATGCATCATCATGTACTTTCTTCATACGGGTGGCATGGGAATCCTGGTATTCCCCTATATCCTGTTCATTTCTATAACTCTTATAGGAAAGAACGGAACCAACGTTCCCCAGCACAGTATAACATGCGGGTTCGGTCAATACATCCATATTATTATCTTTATTAAGGCATGAAATGGTCGCTACCTGGAGAGAGAGAGAAGAAAACACTTTAGCGTATGCTCGTGCAAGATCAGATTGGTTATTATCTTATCTAACCAGGATGGCTCCCACTGCTTTTTATCAAATCTTCCTCCAAACCCTAAAAGGAATGACTAGCCGGGATTAATTACACACTACAAGTTCGCCAATCTTTCAGCCAGGCCAGTGTCGGTACTTTGAGGGAGGTCCCCCGTGCTTTCGCACGAACCTAATTAATGTAAACCTCGTTTTCCCAGAGGCGTAACCTCGTTAACACCTTTCTAGACACCTACTTGATCGGCTAATTGCAATGTGTAAAACTCTCCCAGGAGTAACTCTTACTCGCAGTGGGTATCGGGATCCAACTATCTCATAGAAGGTATGCAATCTCATTGCAAATTTCAACACTTGAAATTCCCGATAATATTTTGCCCCGAACGATCTATGACCTTGACAAGGTCAACAAACCATAGACCGCAAGTCAAGTTCAACCCGTCATTTCTTGATTGAATCAAACCCACCCGCACGACCCTTGACAAGGTCAACAAGGCCGTACGACTACCCTAACTCAATCTGCATCATATGCATAAGCAGATAAATACTGGTTAGCTACCGCACACTGCGCCTTGACAAGGTCAACAAACGCAGCACGAATACTAAACAGGACTTATCTGAAATGACGGAGGGCTACGCTAGGTTTTTCTGAAAACCTATTGCGTAATGAACTTGATATCGTTGTAGAATCAAATGAAGTTTTAAAATGGAGTGATTTTGAGGCTTCTCTGGTTTTGCTAAAGGAGTCACTCCCGGTGAAGGGATCTCGGTCCTTTCCTCGTCGAATGAGGTGCGGGATATATCATATATATCGCTGTGCAAAGCAAAAACTCAAAAGCAATCAAAAGCAAGCCGAGTGTGTAGCATCTGCCAGTTATTGCTAAAGGAGTCACTCCCGGTGAAGGGATCTCGGTCCTTTCCTCATCGAATAAGGTGCAGGGCATATCACATATACCGCTATGCAAAGAAAGAACTGTAGCTACCTGTTTTATTTAAAATCTGATTCTACAACATCTTAGGTTTCTTATCTTTCATTAATCACATTAATGAAGTCCCATCATTTAAATACCTAAACATCACAGATAGATATGACGTACACTTATGCCATCCGCATTCGCCTCGATGTCCCCTCGTGCACCGTTAGGTTAGGTAACTAACGACAGAGCAGGGCAGGGCTAGCGCGGGTGTAAAACATAAGTAACGTCTATATAATATATCATATATACTATATACTATATCCATCACAGAAACATCACATGATCTCATCACAGATATCGCAGCAGAATAAACATATGAAATATTGGATATACTAGGACGTCCGTGTTTTCAATACGAGCCAGTATAAAACACGGATTCCATGGTCATGATGAATAGCCAATCCCACACCCCTAGACCCCTACGAGAGCGGCAAGCAACCCTGCCAATTCTAGGGTTAGGAGACCCGGACTCGACACCTCGAGTTGGTCTCCCACTGGACCCCAGAACCCGGTTACTTGTGCTCCCCTCCTTGGGTCTATCCTAGTGCAGAAAAGTAAATAATATACAAAGGGTGACAACTCCCGCATCCTGGAAGTGCCCCGAATAAAAGAATATTACATACAAGTTTTTACATGAATGAAAATGAAAAACACTCATCTCACATAAAAACCCCCGGCTATTCGAATACGACGATCCAATATAACATATCCAGCAACACATAACATCACATGTCATCAACGTAAGTAAGTATGCATACCCCAATTGTCGTTGACGTATAGCAACGAAACCGGCGATATGAACATACTACACTTACGGTCACAGAAAAGAAAGTGTAAAACTACAATAATTGGAATCCGCAACTACTTTAGACATCGCATGCCTAACAGATATAAATCCCGCATTTTAGCCTCATAATCGAAAACTCTTTTCAATATCATATGGGACTAAACTACTAGATTTATAACATTCATCCAGTTATCTCATAACTGTTTGTGAATTCCAATTATTGTATCCAATTCCGGATAAATAGAATATATTAAACTTTCCGATCGAACATTCGAACACCCAAGTTTTCCCGACACCGATCAACACATGAAATAGGTTCAAAGACATTCACTTCATACCTCAGTACCAACGGTCCAGCCGTAGAAGGGTCAAGCCAACGCCTCACATGTGGCACGCCGTACTGCCCCAAACCCGAAGGTTCAAAGGGCAGTTCAAGACGGTCACATAATCGAGTTAAGGTTTGTTGTCTTCTAGAGGGACCATCGTGTTACTTGCACTACTCAGAACGTCTTTTAACCACAGAAAAATCCAACACTTGGAATTATTCCGGCAGGGGAAAACCTGGGTATTTGTATACGGTCGAACTCTTTAACATATTCTACAGTTATCTGGAAAAACACTCAGACAAAATTTGATATCCCGATCGAAAGACCGAATTCCCAAATCAACTCAGAAAAATTCAACTCTGGAAAAATATTAAAAGTGCACAGAAAATCCAGCATTAATAATTATGAGATACTGTATAAAAACCACTGAACAAACAGGCCGTACCGCCGCGCAACCGCCGCACGAGGCTAGCTCGTGCCGCGGAAGCGCGGCAATATAAAGGAATTATGGGCACGAATTTCACAGTATTTCATATATTCACCTGCTTATTTTTCTGAACATTTTTAATGTGGAAAAATACCAGATTTTAAAAATTGGACAGAGAGCAATTTTCCGGGTATGGTTTCGGTTCGATCGGACTTCAAATCGCGTCTGGACTTCGCCTAAGGCTCTAGCTAGGCTCTGATACCAGTGAAAGGTTCCTAGGCACCCTAGTGGGTTCTCACAAGGCATCGAACATGCCAAATTAAAATTTTTAGTGCCGAGAAACCCTAGACTACGGATCTTAACTAGATGTTTAGGCGAAAAGAAAAAGCTAGTTAACACTTAACTACTTGGATATGGAAATTACAACCTTTGTAGATCCGGATATCCACCTCCACGGCTCCGCAACTTCGTCTCCTCGCTGTCCATGTCGAACCCCGGGCTCAAGTGTCGGCTTCGTCGAAGAAACGGGTGAGCTAGGTCGCCGGCTTCGTGTCAAAGACGATCTACGTCGAGGCATCGCAAGTTCAAGCTCCGACTTCACAAAGTGATGAAACTTGTGAAGAAAACACACTCTACAACTTGGCTAGAGGTAGAGGGTGAAGAAATAGGAGGTGGGTTCTCTTTAGATTTGGATTTCTCACTCTCAAGCTCAAGTTGCCATTAATGGCCTCAAGGTATCAAGCTTGAAGATGAAGAAGAAGAAGAGCTAGGAAAAATGATAAGTCACCTTAAAAATAAAAGAAAAAGCAATACTTATCATAATTCTAACAATGGTTAAGAGTAGAGAATAGACCATGGTTAATAGATGGGTTAGGGTTAAGCATGAGTCAAAGCTTCATGAAGCTTCAACTAAAAGACAAAGAAAGCCACCATTCCTTTTTAAATCATTTCCAAATAAATAAATAAAGAAATGAATAAATAAATGATAAAGCAAAACCCTAATTATCAATTAACCATGGTTTAATCCTTCACACTTAACCAAAAGCTCAAGTATCATCAAACATGATACAATAAAAGTGCACAAAAGTATATCACATATACAATGTGCATCAAGTGAGAAAAATCCGTTTAAAGTGAACCAATACTAGTTAATGCAATGCAATATATCAAATATATAATTATGCATTAAAATCATTAAATCAACATTTGATTCAATGATCCGGTCATGTCGCACATAACCGACTAGAATCCAATGTATCGATTTATCGAATCAATGATTCGACAACTAGGTCATATCGAATATAACCAATCGAAACATATATCGCGAGAATGAAATGCGGTATCACATACACGCATTATTCTCGGTCCTGCACATATCTCATATGCGCTCCTATTTCGTTTCGCTTGAGCCAGGAAACCTCTGTGTAGGACTCTAAAGACTCGTCAATACGCCGGTAGCAGATGATGATCATATCAAGCACCCACAAGCCGCAAGCGGTCTGCTAAACGTAACGGCCACCCGGGTATTGAGCGATCAGAAGATCGACGAGCTAGCCCGCTCACACTCCTGCGAATCCGACCAGTAACACTTACCATACAGTCAAGTCTCTTCGTCTGATACGTCGCATATCAAGTCTAGGGGTGGTAAACGTCAGACCCCAATAACCCGATAAGTCGTGCCGATGTGAGGCTCGTAACGGGTCGAGAAACTACTGGTAACACTTACCAACAAATCTCTGATCAGTCCTGGCCAGGGACTTCCCTGTTACGGCCAATCGAGCACTGCGCAACATCAACCCCCAATACCGGGAGAGACGAAACCCCTCCTATCGCTCATTGCCTCCATGTGACTCGGGACTGTACCCAAAGACCACCGTTTTGCACGCCCTCATGGACGTGGTAAGGTGGAGATCAAAGCACAGTGGGAATCACACAAGACTCTATGACGATCTCGGGTCTACAGACTAACCTGTACAAGTGTCACCTGAGAACTGCCATCTGACGTGAGGTATAATACCATCTGGGAGTTCTCGGCGAGTCCGTCCAGTGTACCCAGTCTCCACTGAGCACCCGTATACCATCTCTGATGTCAAACACCAATGGATATGGGATCATCCATCGCCCATCACATGGGTCGAGAAGCGTATACGCTAGTCTACTCTGGTATATCGATGCCCCGTCTCGATACACCCACGACTAGGGACCTTGAAGGATGTACTTATGGACTACCATATCCCCACTAGTATGATCTGCATCATAGTCCATGTAGTCAAGTACAAATCCTAAAGGCTTTACCAACATGTAACTATAAGACAGTATAAAGAGACTAGTGTACATGTTAAGATAAATGGCAACCAGATAGCATACTATCATGTCGAGCAAGAAAGTCATCTCTATATATGTCCAAGCATCCAATATAATATACATAATCTGTACAATACTGGCCTCTAGGGCATACATACAACTAACACATACCAATCCCTGGAAGATAAGCTAGGACGTGCTTACTCGTTTCCCCGTGATAAAATGAGAAGATTGTTCGAACCGACGGTGCGCAATAAACTCATCACTCTGCCGGACCCGAAACGTCCACTATATCCCAGTGACGCCAATAACCCTAACTACTGCATCTATCACAGAATGGTAAGCCACTCAATTGAAGATTGCTATGTCTTCAAAAATTGGATTGAGGACCAATATCAACGGGGGGAAATTTTCGCTTTCTGAGAACTGGAGAGTGAACCCCCCACAGAGGCACGCTCCTAAAAAAGTGAATGCGCCGACGACATCATTCTCGTTTGTGGAAGAAGCTCCTTAGGAAGTGGTCCATTTAGCTAAAACCAAAAGAATGCTGAAAGATCTTCAAACATGTCGGGCGATCAGATGGAAAAGCCTGCTGGAGCCCGAGATCATTGAGGGGATGCTTAAACCGCGCCCAACACTGAAAACTACTAATGATGGGCAAAACACTCAGGTAAGGCCTTCAAAGTCGTCGAAGGGAAAGAAGAAGACCAAGAAGCCCGTGCAGCCTGACGACAAGCGTACGGACCTGAAAAAATACATCGATGCACTGGAAGAATACAACCAGAAGGCGCGAACCCCAGTCATTCTCAAAGAGTTTCTCAATCATATACTCGAGAACGGAGATAGTGATGATGATGAGGAATATGACCCATCAGGAGGAACCTAAGACTATGTAACAAGCTGCCACATGGTTTCTCATTCGTCATTAAATGATGAAGAAACTCCCTTGGCGTCGGGAAGCAACACAAAGGAACCGGGGGAAGGATCGGTGCTAAAATCTCCGGAACTGCCAGAAGACCCAATTGACAGGCTGCTAAATGAAGCCCTTCAAAAGAGCAGAGCTGACCGAGAACGTGAAACGACCATATATAAAAAGGCCAAGCGTCGGCGTCAGGCTGAAGAAGCTGCGGTAAGGATGAGTCGTAAAGTACTCCACCCAAGCCAGAGCACACCTACTACAAACAAGGGCAAGATCAAAGCAGAGAAATAGTTTGCCAAAGTCTTGTCAATAGGAATGAAGCTACCCCCTCTCATGGAGAACACTCCTGGGTGTACGTGCCTCGACGAAGTGGATATACATCTGAACTACTTCTTATACTATCAGAAGGTCACACACCCTACCGAAGAGTGCAATGCCTTTAAGAAGTGGTGGCAAGGGTACGTTGCTCACTGGCAACACTTCAAGCGAATGAAGTGCAAAGCTCGTCGACAACAAAGCGCGATAGATGAGCATGAAGGAACGGATTGCAGCTGTCAATGGTTCAGCAAAAGGAAAATCTCAAGTTCTTACATTTGGGAGTGATTCTGATGAAGAAATAACCATCAACCCTCTCTTCAAAGAATCCACCTTCGGAAAAGAAGTAGGAAAGAAGAATTGCGAGAATATTCAGCTGCATAACTGTACGTTGTCTGAAAAGAACCTTAGACCTGCAGACAAGGGCTCAAGGAAAAAGGACAAGGGGAAGGAAAAAGTCATTTAGGAAATTGCCCTCGATGATAGATTCATCAAAGAGCTCGCAGCCAAGGATCCACCTAAGAAAAACAATGTGGATTACAATGTCCTAGCGTATTTGAGGAAGATATCTTCACAACTGAGCATACTGGACGCTCTCCTCCTGTCTAAAGAAGCACGAGATTCTCTGACCAAGGCATTGCAAGAGCCTGATCAGTTCCAAGCTTTCCTCACAGAAGAAAAAATGAAGGACGAACTGGCAGAGGTTTATACGGCTGACATCACATTCGGCGATGAAGATCTTCTCCTCGGAACGTATGAGCACAACCGTTCTCTATATGTCACTGGGTACTGCCAGGACATCAGGATAGGAAAGATCCTGGTTGACAACGGGTTTTCCATCAACCTTCTCAATGTGAAGGTGCTAAAAGAGATTTGCATGAACGTTCAACACCTGGATTGGGATAAAATTACCATCTCTGGGTTCGACTCGCAATCATCACGGATGCTCGGGTCCGTAATATTGACATTACGCTTCGGGCTACTCATCACTGACATTAAATTCCATGTCATCAAGGCCAAGACTTGCTACAACGCATCGCTCGGCAGGCCCTGGTTGCATGAGTACAACGTCATCCCTTCTACACAACATCAGTGTATGAAGTATTTCAGAGATGGCCTCGAGTAGACCGTCACCGGGGAGTTAAATCCATTCTCTATGAATGAAGTCCGAAAATATAAAGACGCCAAGTACTTCCAACCTGAATTCAAAGACACTGAAAGATTTCATAAGCCGGAAAATAAACAAAAAGCCGTTACCACTATCCCGGTCTTTGGGAGTGACACTGATGAAGACGGGGGAATAGTCTACTCAGGACAATCTCAAGACAACAAGCTCGGGCCATTAAATCCTATTCTGGTCTTTGGCAGTGACTCTGAGGATGAGATCAACGCCATTTTCTCCACTCTCCCATCAGCACAAAACATTGCTGGAGCCGATCAGAGTTTACAAATTACTATGGTTCCGCCACGGCATTATAAAGAACTTGATGCGTTTTATACATACATCGTACAAGAGCTGCAAACTTTTGACGTCCCTCCCAGGCGAAGAGGTGAAAAGGCGATCCTCTTCTATCAATCTACGAAGACCAAAATAGAAAAAGAAGTCTGGCATTGTAAGTGCACGACGGCGCCCCGGCCTCCATCCCGAGGCCAAATGCGGAAGCGATGGTTAACTTTAAATTTTCTTGAACCGGCACCACCGCGCACTAAAACCCGGATCGTACCATTAACTAGTCCTAGCTAACTAGTAGATGGGGAAGAGAGATATACCGAGCGATCCGTGTCCTCCGGTCTTCTCGCCGTCGTCCCGATCTCCCGCGGAATGTCCAGTCTCCACCTCCTCGTCGGAAGGGCACCACGTCGCCTGCATCTTTTACGGGCTCCCATCTCATACCGAGGCAACTCGAGCACGAAGCTGGCGAGTCGACGTGCCCAAGGTTTGCTGTAGGATACGTGTAGAACCATGTCTCATTTTGGGGTTCATGGAGGTTGCCATTTTTGGTGGAGGGATGATACATGGAATTTTTGTGGAGCTATATGATTTTTCTAAAGCCAAAAGAGATGAAATCCCCTTGCACAAAATTGGAACAGCCCCCTTGGAGCTTGGCCGGCCATGGCTATGGGAGAGGAGAGAATGAGAGAGAGTGAGGGAGTGAAAAAGGATAGCCACACCAAAAAAAATAAGCAAGTGAAAAGAAAATGGTTATCATATTCAACCATCATCAAAAGCATGATGACTCCAAAGTCAAGCAATGATCACTAACAAATCCACACTCCACCAACTAATCGACAACCATGATTGCTACAAAAAGTCAAGCAATCATGAACCATGGAAGGTCAAAGGATGGGGCTCCATCATGAAACCATCATGACACAAAAGTATGCAAAGAACACCTTCCACAAATGCTTATTTGCACAAATGCAAATAAGCCCTCCTCCACCAAACTTCGGCCATTGAAAGATACAAAGAAATATGGCCGAAATGGAAAACAAACTGGCAACTCCAGAAAACTAGTCCCGTAATAAATTACAGGAAACCCCCGATACTGTGTATACACACCCGCATTTATATTCCGACCGAAATACAAATGCAATGAGACAAAATCTACACTGTACTATACTAGGATCCGGCTTAAACCAAAGCCGGCTAGTAATATCCGTCCGATCCTGATCCGTGCAATACCGCATGTATCTGATCGAACCCTGCCATATCTCCATACGGCCTCTACACCTTTTCGCCCGAAAACTTGAGCAACTGAATGTGGGGGACTCTAAAGACTCGTCAACACCTTGGTTGTGGATTTAACCACTAGCACGTCAGAGCTATAAGCCAATACGTAACGTGCCACCAGCTATTGACCAAAAGGGACGTCGATGAGCGAACTCATCCTGACACCCTACTGAGCCTGTCAGTGACAATATCCGTACAGTCCGGTCCGTTTGTCTATGAGCATCGCATGGCGGGCCTAGGGGGTTGGTAAAAGTCAGACCCCCAAAAGCGGTACAAGTCGTGTCGGAGTGTAGCCCAGAACACCCTGAGATACTACTGGAATACCTACCAGTAAATCTCCTGCCTCGGCCGAGGGCTTCGTGTAATGGCTCTCCTAGACACAGCGCGACCTCACCCCCAATACCGGGAGAGACGAACCCCTGAAGATCCGCTCACTGCCTCCATATGGCTCGGGACTGTACCCAACTAAAACCTGTTTGCACGTCTCCTTTGAGCATGGTAGGGTAGTAATCAAAGTACAGTGGGAACTCACACAAGACAAATGACGATCCCCAGGTCGATGAACTAACCTATACACATGTCACCAGGGAACTGCTATCTGACGTCAGGTATAAGACCAACTAGCATGTTCCCGGCGAGTCCTGTCCGGTGTACTCATAACCCAATGAGCACCTGTATACATCTTAGGTGAACCAACTGACACCAGTGGCTTGTGAGACCGGCCACCGCCCCTCATCGGGGTCTCGACTGTATACACTAGTCTACTCTGGAGTATCGATGCCCTGTCTCGAAACTCCCACGACTAGGGACCTTTTAAGGATGTGCTTATAGACTACCAGCTCCCACGTATATGATCGCCCTCATACTGCTGGAAGTCAAGCAAGAATCCTAGGGGCTCTATCAACGTGTAATAGCGACATGTCAGGTCATCTAAAGCAGTACACGATGATAAAGATAAACCAGATAGCATACTATCATATCGAGTAAGACTGTCCTACTGGGACAGGTCCTCCCTCAATCATTGCAATCACGTGCCTGTGATCCAATAATTGACTCCGAGGGCACTATCTCCAACAATCTCCCACTTGCACTCAAGGCTAATTATTGCGATGTCGCATACTCACAGCCCGTGTGATACCGAACACCCAACTCCTCTACTAGTCAGTCTCACAAAGCTCGTTTGCGAAACTATTGCGTTCGAGGAATAGCCTCAGTGAGTGGATTCGCTTTGATGTTTCTTTCTATGTCTCTCTATATCTCAAGTTCGCGGAGAAAGCCATCTCCCGAAATGAGCAATACCTGTCTTAGAATGTGTCTGGATGTCAGATGGGACCTAGCTCATAAATGAACTCCAAATCCAAACTTCTTAGACTGTATTGTCAACTGAACTTAATCAGTATCCTGCGCCATGCCTCCCTCAGTATTTCCTTGGACGACCTGTCCAAAATACTGCCCCTCGTCAGAGGGAAAACTATAACTCTGACAACCTCCTTGTCGTCCAGGTCACCTTGGAAGCCTGGAATGATAACTGTCTCCTGAATGAGGCTGTCGTTATCATATCCCTAAAACATCCACTTATGTTCTAAAGCTGCTTCCGATTGTTTCTCCAGGATTGGATCAATATCAATTTATTGCATCTACTGCAAGAACAACATCTGGTGTGGTACTTGACATCTCATGATTGACTCAATTTCCTAAGCAAGTGATCTGCCAATCATGCACATCCCTCTCCCCTTTAGTCTGTAAGAGACCTTTAGAGAGGGTGACTCCATCACCTGCAGGTACACTACCGTGCCAGGAGTCGTCCATTCTAAATACTCTTAGAATGCTGTCTAAGTACCCTTAATTGGGAAACCACCCAAATCTAGATCTAAAACCATAGATCTAGTAACCAGTATGTCTGATATAATGTCCAAGTCCCATGTGGAGAAACCACTGTGTGACGACCAAAATATAACGGATCGTAGTATAGGAGTTTCACTTCCTATTCTGTGTATGTCATCCTAATACCATGACATCACACCCTACTACCTTCTCAACAGATCCATCCCCTATTCTGATGAAGTCAAACCTATGACTGTCACATCAGAAATTGATGATCTATCTCCGCTACATCTGCTTTAGTGTATAAATAGACATAAGCCACCTGTCCACCAATGCTTCCGCTGCTCCCACTGACTACGACAACCCTCTGGCAGAGTCATATACACGTACACTTCTAAAGCTAGTTTAGAACGACGCTATACTCATCCTCCCGCCGGGTCTCACAGTCTGGAACAACAGCAATGGCAAGTCTGGGTAAACAAGAACTTCCCTGTCACCGTCCTTGAGGCTACCGGAGTACCTCTCGGGTGCCTGAAGTTACCCACTATATCTGCGGAGTGGCCAATGGAATGTCAAACCAGATTGAATCTTTAGGTTCGTATCAAATCTTCAGTAATCGTTTGCGGTTCTGGAATCACTTCCAGTTCTACCATACTCCCACTACTGTTTTTTTATTTGAAAAAATCCATTTTTCTTAAAACTTGTGGCGAGTCAAGAACAATATCACTATTGATCTTTCTTATGGTAGAAAGTCAACCCTCGTCATAGCCTGGGTCAACCCACAAACAGCCATTACAAAAATGTGTCTTGAGTTATCCAGAGTCTGGTTTTAAGCATAAACCGGACAACTCCCCGTACCTTAACATCGTTAAGATATGAACTATTCTATATCCAATACAAAAACAGAGGCACTGATTTAATTGAACCAGATTCAAATCATGCAGCTGTCCCCAGTGCATGTCAACTAAATGGAAGGAGGCCGATCAGCATTACTCAACTTAGGAATGCTTCCAATTATGAGTAACCTGAAAGAGAAGCAAGTTCTCTTAATCACTACTATCATCTGAATACCATACTCAAGTATCTACATCTTCGATCAACTTGAAGAATCCCGATACTTGCAACATCTGGTTCTCTACTTTATCCATATACCTATAACTTCTCAAAATCCGGACCCTGTGTTTCCACGAAACACCTGTCTAAAAACTAGAGAAGTCATAAGTAAACCAAATATAGTACGAGGACCAACCCCTCTGTCCTGATGGACCCTGGACAACATACAATACTCTGTATAAGTCCCTTGAGTCTGATTACTCATTCACCGTGTGTCGTAGGTTGAAAACTGTACTTATGGTTAAGAAGAATTACACCGCTGTTTAATGCTCCTTACCTAACCATCCACTGATATAGGTAAATGTCATAGAAAAAATTTCAAAAAGGTATATCTCACTCTATGAAAATAGACGTACAGATATATCAATTTGAAATTGGTGCACAACAGCGGATATTCAAAACCAAATATTTGCCGTCCGGCAAACAACCCAGGTGACTTCCTCAAATATCACCGATTACAACGAATCCCGATATAATGAGGACGATCACCCAATTCCCAATAACTTACTCCCACTCAACATCTGTAAAACCATACAGATGTGAGAATCAGACTTGGTAAATACATACCCTGGAGCAAGTGTCTAATCGGGAAATCAGTTTTCCTTTAACAGTACACAGTGAAACTGAAACATTGAAATGTTTCGATGGGGTATCCCGGTATTCCTAGTAATGCCTCTTCCAGATTCACGACTGTAACCGTATAATTCTTTGCCACATCTCCAAATCCCTTTATATGTCTTTAGTCATTACCTTCTGCACACCCCTTTAGGCCAAATGGTTTTCTTCCTTCCCTACCGTTCGGCACCAGCCTATGGTTTGGAAGAAGACTATCCAATAAGCATAATGGGTGTACTGTCCTAATCCCAGGAGCACTCGCAATGCGAGAGAAGGTGAAGATAAAAGACAACCGAATAAACCTTATTCCTATTTCTCCTGAACCAGAATCCATCCCCGAACTGGAATAAGTTCCTTTCGAGTTCGTATATAACCATACGATGGAGTATCCAATAAACTGTGGATCTTCGTAGTGATACGGAGTGTCCTACAGAAATACAAAGGTGAAGTGGGAGTGGTAATGAAATACCTGGTTTGGTCGTGAATATCAGTCGCAATTTACGTTGCCCTCTTACTAATCCCTTTCTTTGTCTTTTACATAATACCTTCTGTACACCATCGTTATGCTAATTGGTTTTCTTCATTCCCCACCGTTCGGCACCAGCCTAAGGTTTGGAAGAAGACTATCCAATTTACGTTATAGGTGTACTATCTCCTAAACCAAGGAGTACTCGCAACCTGAGAGAAGGTAAAAGGAAAAGACAACTGAATAGTCCTATCCGTTTTCTCCAGAACCTGAAACCATCCTCGAATAAATTCTTTCGAGTTCGTATCTAACCATACGATGGTATTGTCCAATGGAAGTGGACGTTCGTAGTAATACGGGGTGTCCTGGAGAAAAGGGTAAAAGTAGGAGTGACAATGAGGTTCGCAACTCTGATAATCCAAAAGCCAGTGTTTAAGAAGGTTCGGTTAACTTGGTCACTGAGTCATAGTCTTAGGGTCAGGTCAATGGGTTGCTGCCAAAGAGAGAGAGAAAAGAAACACTCAGCGTGCACTTTATCCTAGATCAGAATGGTTACCAATTTATCTAATCTGGAAGCCTCCCACTGTACCGTCAAATTCTCCTCCAAACCTGAAAGAAGAATTAGTCGGGATCACCCGAGGAGTAAACCAACTCATCAGTGGGAATCGGGATCCAACTATCACCGCATGATAACGTGACGGAATCCGCTCACGTCATCACACTCTAGAAGGTATGCGCATATCTGGCAAGTTTCAGTTTCTTTAGAAACTCCCGATGTGATTTCTGCCCCATGCTCTTATGACCTTGACTTTGGCCAACATATCATAAGTCACATGTCAAGTTCTACCCGTCATTCTCCAAGTTAATTTGAATCCACCCGTACCTACCCTTGACTTTGGCCAAAATGGCAGTACGACTGTCCCAAACCAACGCATCTATTTATGCTGCATATGAATACCCCAATAGCTACCAATCACTGTGCCTTGACTTTGGCCAACATACACAGCTTGAATACTATTGACCACCCATATGAAATGACGGAGGGCTACGAATGGTTTCTGGCGAAAACCTTTAACGTAATGAACTTGATATCGTTGAAGGAACTGATAGCTTTATAAAAATATAGTGACGAAAACCGTTGCTAAAGAGGTCACTCCCGGTGAAGGGATCTCGGCTCTTTCCCCGTAGAATGAGGTGCAGGATATTCCAACTGAATATCACGGTGCAAAGCAAAAGTAATCGGCTATAGTGAAGTCATTGCCCTGACGCAAACTTTTTGTCCAAGGGGTCACTCCCGGTGAAGGGATTTCGGCCCTTGACTCGTCGACTGAGGAGCAGGATATTCCAACTGAATACCACGATGCAAAACAAAAGTGAACGTCCTTGCAATAACAGCTTTTTGAAAAGTGTTCCAACAACATCAGATTAGGTTTGTTTTTAACTTGCATTGATCAGAATCAATGCAGTCCCATCAATTGATCACACCACAAAGAACGAAAATATACTGATGTACGTATATGCCATCCGTATTCGCCACTGGGTCCCGTCATTACCCGTTAGGTTAGCTAACTAACGACAGAGCGGGGACTGGACTAGCGCGGATGCAAAACATATACAACATCTACTAATATATATACCAATATATTATATTCGCTCAAGACGTGATAAAATGCAACATCACAGAAATGTACAGCATCACAGAACAATACAGATATATGGGATCCCTGGGTTTCACAGAGCCGCTGAAACCCGACGTTCCCCTGGTCGTGTGGATAGCCTGTGCAATAAAATCCTAGACCCCTACGGGCGCGGCAAGTTACCCGCCAAAACCTGAAGCGAGGCAGCCCCCTTCAGCAACGTGAATGGACCACCCAGCACTTCACGGAATCCGGTAACTTGGGCACCCCTCTTGGGTCAACCTGTACCCCCTACGAGTGCGGCGGATAGCCCGCCAATTCTAGAGTAAAAACCCCTCCGTCTCAATGCCATGAGATGCGGGCCCGTTGCCCTCTAGAACCCGGCTATCCGTGCACCCCTCTGCGGGGTAATCCTAGTACAGAAAGTAAAATATACATACAACGGGTACATCGACCGCAACCTGGCCGTGCCCCAAAATAATAATACAAACAGGCAGTGACGACAGTCCACATGTCGGACGCTCGCCCCGCAATATCAAATGTACATAATACAACAAAAACTGTACTAGCATTGCATCCAGGCTATCCCCCATGACCAATCCGCAACATCACAGCAATACATAGAACATCAACATGAAAATCACGTTCGCAAATCCGTCTAACCGGGCTATAGCAGTTAGACAGGATTTACCGATCAAGTGACATTCACGGTCGCAGATATAATGTAAATACTGTGAACTAATGTGTTTAAAATATCCGATCGATTAAATTTACCAAGTGGGCCCCCAAGTACTACTGTAGCACATCGAGAAATTCTAGGCCCAAAATTAATATTCCAAAACCCCTATTTTCATCCCAGGAGCATTCTGTAAAATTTTGGGGGACTGAACAGTTCAAGTCGCGGCGGAACCGCGGCCCAAGCATGGGTTTGGCCGCTGTTCCGCGGTGGTTTGGACTATTCACGAGCCCAAATTTTCACAGAACTCTTAGAATGTCCTACACATCATTCTGAAACAACCTGAAAAATTTTTGGACTTCAAAAAATTTCGACAGAAACTGATGTGAAGAAAAATACGGTTTTTGGAAAATTTGTTCGATCGGAAATATAAAACACATTAGACCAAGCTAGACTATGTTAATGGCGAGGCTCTGATACCACTGTAAGTGCACGGCGGCGCCCCGGTCTCCATCCCGAGGCCAAATGCGGAAGCGATGGTTAACTTTAAATTTTCTTGAACAGGCACCACCGCGCACTAAAACCCGGATCGTACCATTAACTAGTCCTAGCTAACTACTAGATGGGGAAGAGAGATATACCGAGCGATCCGTGTCCTCCGGTCTTCTCGCCGTCGTCCCGATCTCCCGCGGAATGTCCAGTTTCCACCTCCTCGTCGGAAGGGCACCACGTCGCCTGCATCTTTTACGGGCTCCCACCTCTTTACCGTGGCAACTCGGGCACGAAGCTGGCGAGTCGACGTGCCCAAGGTTTGCTGTAGGATACGTGTAGAACCATGTTTCATTTTGGGTTCATGGAGGTTGCCATTTTTGGTGGAGGGATGATACATGGAATTTTTGTGGAGCTATATGATTTTTCTAAAGCCAAAAGAGATGAAATCCCCTTGCATAAAATTGGGACAGCCCCCTTGGAGCTTGGCTGGCCATGGCTATGGGAGAGGAGAGAATGAGAGAGAGTGAGGGAGTGAAAAGGATAGCCACACCAAAAAAAATAAGCAAGTGAAAAGAAAATGGTTATCATATTCAACCATCATCAAAAGCATGATGACTCCAAAGTCAAGCAATGATCACTAACAAATCCACACTCCACCAACTAATCGACAACCATGATTGCTACAAAAAGTCAAGCAATCATGAACCATGGAAGGTCAAAGGATGGGGCTCCATCATGAAACCATCATGACACAAAAGTATGCAAAGAACACCTTCCACAAATGCTTATTTGCACAAATGCAAATAAGCCCTCCTCCACCAAACTTCGGCCATTGAAAGATACAAAGAAATATGGCCGAAACGGAAAACAAACTGGCAACTTCAGAAAACTGGTCCCGTAATAAATTACAGGAAAACCCCGATACAGTGTATACACACCCGCATTTGTATTCCGACCGAAATACAAATGCAATGAGACAAAATCTACACTGTACTATACTAGGATCCGGCTTAAACCAAAGCCGGCTAGTAATATCCGTCCGATCCTGATCCGTGCAATACCGCATGTATCTGATCGAACCCTGCCATATCTCCATACGGCCTCTACAGCTTTTCGCCCGAAAACTTGAGCAACTGAATGTGGGGGACTCTACAGACTCGTCAACACCTTGGTTGTGGATTTAACCACTAGCATGTCAGAGGTATAAGTCAATACGTAACGTGCCACCAGCTATTGAACAAAAGGGACGTCGATGAGCGAACTCATCCTGACACCCTACTGAGCCTGTCAGTGACAATATCCGTACAGTCCGGCCCGTTCGTCTATGAGCATCGCATGGCGGGCCTAGGGGGTTGGTAAAAGTCAGACCCCCAAAAGCGGTACAAGTCGTGTCGGAGTGTAGCCCAGAACACCCTGAGATACTACCGGAATACCTACCAGTAAATCTCCTTCCTCGGCCGAGGGCTTCGTGTAATGGCTCTCCTAGACACAGCGCGACCTCACCCCCAATACCGGGAGAGACGAACCCCTGAAGATCCGCTCACTGCCTCCATGTGGCTCGGGACTGTACCCAACTAAAACCTGTTTGCACGTCTCCTTTGAGCGTGGTAAGGTAGTAATCAAAGTACAGTGGGAACTCACACGAGACAAATGACGATCCCCAGGTCGATGAACTAACCTGTACACATGTCACCAGGGAACTGCTATCTGACGTCAGGTATAAGACCAACTAACATGTTCCCGGCGAGTCCTGTCCGGTGTACTCATAACCCAATGAGCACCTGTATACATCTTAGGTGAACCAACTGACACCAGTGGCTTGTGAGACCGGCCACCGCCCCTCGTCGGGGTCTCGACTGTATACACTAGTCTACTCTGGAGTATCGATGCCCTGTCTCGAAACTCCCACGACTAGGGACCTTTTAAGGATGTGCTTATAGACTACCAGCTCCCACGTATATGATCGCCTTCATACTGCTGGCAGTCAAGCAAGAATCCTAGGGGCTTTATCAACGTGTAATAGCGACATGTCAGGTCACCTAAAGCTGTACACGATGATAAAGATAAACCAGATAGCATACTATCATATCGAGTAAGACTGTCCTACTGGGACAGGTCCTCCCTCAATCATTGCAATCACGTGCCTGTGATCCAATAATTGACTCTGAGGGCACTATCTCCAACAGGCATGGCGCCGATTTTGCGCTTGACAGGCTTCAACCGATCCGTTTGCCCAGATATTATGCAAATGGATTGAAAAGACTATTAATATACCAAGGCGTACCCTTCAAACAAACCGCTCGAAAAGCCCAGTTCTATAATAAAATCTGGGACGTCGTCGGGACTTAGCGAAAGATGCCCAACGGGAAGATGGAGACGATTGGGCTTGGATATGTTTGGTCAAATAAACGGGAGCGATTCTAAAATTGTCGCGTCATAAATGGCCTTGGTATAGCAGGGAACGTTTTTCTAAATGGTCATAACATTGAACCAGAGCGAGATACCGCCATAAGGACGTCAAGTCCGTCGTTCGAAGAGTAGGTTGCTACGCTAATAAGGGAAGCAGGTCAAAAGGTTCGGGATGAACATAACCGTGAAATGGCCATTTACGAGAAAGTCAGGACGCAGCGTCTCACTCAGCAGTCTGCGGAAAGAGAAGACTATGATGCCCTTCACCCTCAGCCCGTTGTGCGCTCTCGTGGCAAGGAAAAAGCCCGACGCAAAGGCAGCAACAAGGTGAAGAACGAGAATGATTCTTGAAAACAGCGAAGTGGATCCAAGAAGCACGCGATCAAGAAAAAGTTTGCTGGAATCGATCGCTGATGAAGAAGATGGGTCAGAAATACTCTTTCCCTCAAGAAAAGACAAGGAAAATATTCAACCTTGTCATGAAACATCGAATGATGATGCTTCTGGAGCCTCGGTACCCCGAAGAGATAAACGAGGTCCATCATCCGGATTATTGCTCCTATCACCGAGCAATAGGACATTCTCTTGAAGACTGTTTCACCTTCAAAGACTGGGTAGAAGGCCAGTACCGACAAGGCAAATTTGCTTTGTCCGACGGCTAGAGGGTAACCCCACCATAAAAGCATGAGCCAAAAGCAGCCTATATAGCGAGAGTAGAACCAGATCAATATCAGTCTTGGAAACAAACTCGTACCTGTCACATGATCACACTCTCAAAGGAGGGAGGGCATGAGAATATGGGTGACTGCTTCGAATGCTTCGCAAATGAGAATGAGGAGTAAATGATCTCAGAGTTTCAACCGGCGCCAAAAGAACTGGAAGATAGGATACACACCATGGCGGATAACTTAAGAAAAATTGACTTAGGGACGGAAAACGATGCAAAGCCAACGTTCGTCAGTGAGCTGCTATCTAAAAAACAGGTGTCCACGTTGAAGAACGTGCTTATGCAATATAAAGACTGCTTTGCATGGAGCTATTCCGAGATGCCGGTACTAGATCCTGGAATAGCGGTACATAAACTAGTTATATCGCCGAACGTCAAGCCAGTCAAGCAAGCGCCAAGGAGAATGCAGCTTGAACTTGAAATGAGTATCAACGCCGAAGTCAAGAAACTAATTAACTCCGGTTTCATCCAAGAAGTTCAATATCCTGACTGGATCGCCATTATCGTTCCGGTAATGAAGAAAAATGGGACAGTACGCATCTGCGTGGACTTTCGGGATCTCAACAAAGCTTGTCAGAAGGATGACTTCCCAGTGCCTGTTACCAAGCTGATGATCGATAATACGTCCATTCATAAGGTCTTCTCCTTCATGGATGGATCTTCAAGGTATAATCAAATAAAGATGCATCCCGAAGACCAAAAGCATACTTCCTTCCGGACTCTGCTAGGCATATTCTACTATAAGGTGATGCCCTTCGGTTTGAAGAACGCAGGCGCTACCTACCAGAGGGATATGATGAAGATCTTCGATGACCTCATACATGAGATTGTCGAATGTTATGTTAACGACCTTGTGGTGAAAAGCAAATCATACGAGGAGCACTGGGAACATCTGAACATAGTGTTCTAGCGTCTTCGGAAATACAATCTAAAGATGAATCTTTTGAAATGTGCGTTTAGAGTCTCCTCAGGAAAATTCCTAGGATTCATCATACGACACCGAGGCATCGAAATAGACCCATCGAAGATCAAGGCGATTACGGAGATGCCCACACCGAGAACTCTTAAACAACTGCGGTCTCTTTAAGGAACGCTTGCATATATCCGGCGGTTCATAGCCAACCTCTCCGGAAAATGCCGCCCTACAGCCATCTAATGAAGAAGGGGACCCCGTTCATTTGGGATCATAAATTCCAAAGTGCACTGGACGAAATCAATCAATACCTGCAGAACCCGTCGGTACTGACTACTGCGGTCAAAGGAAAACCCCTCATCATGTACACAACAACAGTCCTTGAAGGTTCTCTAGGCGCGCTATGGGCACAAGAAAACGATCGGAGAAAGGAGAGAGCTCTCTACTATTTGAGTCGAGTTCTTCTGGGAGCAGAAAACAACTACTCCCTTATCGAAAAGTATTGCCCGGCACTGATCTTCGCGATAACGATGCTCAGGCACTATGCCTTAGCATATGAGGTCCATCTCATATCAAAGATGGATCCTCTTAAGTATTTGATGTCAAGAGCCATACTAACGGGAAGGTTGGCCAAATGGGCCCTCCTCTTGATGAAGTTCTCGATAACATATCAACCCCTCAAGGCAGTGAAAGGCCAGTCCATCACCGATTTTCTCGCTGAGCATCTAATACCAGCCGGTTCTCCCTTAAATTGCGAATTTCCATACGAACACGCGTTCGATACGATCGAAGGAGGGAAGGAAGGAAATAATGTCCAATGGGAACTATACTTCGACGGAGCATCTTCCTTGAAGAAGCGAAAGAAAAGCACCCCCGTAATCAAAGCTGGGGTGGGCCTTATCTTCGTGACTCCGCAAGGAGGGATAATGCGTTTCGCCCTTTCCTTAACAGAGCCGAGGACAAACAATGAGGCTGAGTATAAAGCTTTGATAGCGGGTCTTGAGATTGTTGTCGATATGGGAATCGAAAACCTCCTCATATATGGAGACTCCCAGTTAGTCGTTAGCCAAGTAAATGGCGACTATCAGACGTGTAAACCGGAGTTGGTAAAATATGGCGAAAGAGTGCAGCAACTTCTGACTCAAATTCCCCCATACATCCTGGAAAGCATACCGCGTGCAAAAAATAGAAAGGCGGATGCGTTAGCTAAGCTCGCTAAAGAACTGGTCGATGAAAACCTCGATGATGTAAAGATCATTGTGCAAAGCCGCCGGATTCTTGCGCCAGCAGAAATATCTCCGGAGTCGTCTGAAAGAAGGGAAGTGACCAAACAAGCGGTCCTCCAAATAAAGAACAAAGAAGAGGCCGAGGATTGGAGGGAAGTCTTCGTAGATTACTTCAAATCCCGTCGAATGCCCGAAAACGCGTCATCAAGACATCAGCTCATGAAGCGAGCCCTGACTTTCGCCTTCATCAATAATACTCTATATAAGAGATCATTCGACTTGCTATGGCTGCGATGCCTGGGACCAAAAGAAGCAAGAAAAGTCGTCCAAGAAATTCACGACAGACTTTGCGGGTCTCATCAAGCCGGACCAAAGATGAAGCTGAAGATCAAAAGAATGGGTTACTACTGGCCCACAATGATTCAGGACTGCCTCGAATATGCGAAGCAGTGTCGCTCGTGCCAAATTCACAGAGAATTCATCCACCAGCATCCAAATCCGCTACATCCAACAGTAGCTAGCTGGCCGTTCGAAATGTGGGGAACCGATATAATCGGTCCCATTGAGCCAACATCATCCAAAGGACATCGGTTCATACTGGCAACGACTGACTATTTCTCTAAGTGGGCAGAAGCAGTACCACTGAGGGAAGTGAAGATGGAGAACATCCTCTATTTCTTTAAGACACATGTCATCTACCGGTTCAGCACTCCGCGACGAATAATCTTGGATAACGGGCCAGCTTACAGAAGTCATAAAATCAGTCTCTTCGCGAAGGAGCATAATATAGATTGGAGATACTCTTCATTCTATAACCCCAGAGCTAACGGTTTGGATGAGGCTTTCAACAAGACTCTGATGAAGATCATAAAGAAAACGGTGTCCAGAAGCAAAAAGGACTGGCACGAAAGGCTGCAAGAAGCTCCCTGGGCATACCAGATGACATTCAAAATAGCGACGAATACAAACCATACGCGTTGGTATTCGGCACTGAAGCAGTCCTTCCTTTGGAAATAGAACTCCCTTCCCTACGAGTGGCAGTTTAATACGAGCTGACGGATAAGGAAATGCCCATCTTCGACTTGAGGAGCTCGACGCCCTCGATGAAACTCGCCTCGTGGCACAGCAAAACCTAGAAGCTTATAAAGCAAGGATGATGCGCTCATACGAAAGACTGACTACACTAAGAACATTCCGCCAAGGCAAACTTATGCTAGTTGTCAAAAGACCTATGATCCCTAATCGTGAAAAACGGGGGAAATTCAAGCCGAACTATGAAGGCCCGTGCATCATAGACAAGGTCTACCAAGGTGGGGCCTATTTGCTTATGGATATGCATGGCGAAAGACCTTTTCGACCAATTAACGGCCGGTTCCTCAAGAAATACCATGCTCGATAAGTCACGACTTAGATCAATGATAGATGACGACGCTCGTGTCTGCTCGCTATCTTCCTGAGTCAAAACTCTAAGCGGTATTCGGAAAAAACTTCGCCTCATACATGGCAACAATAGACTGAAACGTCCTTAAACTAAACGTTGCCCATAAAATGGCGGCAACGGACCGCAATGTCCTTAAACTAAAACTTCACCTCAAAAATGGTGAGTAATGGACCGAGATGTCCCTAAACTAACAAAGGACCGTAACGTCCTTTAAACTAAAACCTCACCCCTAAAGATGGTGAGCAATGGACTGAGATGTCCCTAATCTAACAATGGACCACTACGTCCTTAAACTAGCAATGGACCACCATGTCCTTAAACTGGCGTTTGATCGAGATGTCCTTAAACTATTACTCCGCCTCAAACATGGAGCATTGCTCTAAATACGGCGATATCTTCTATTGGGATCTATGTTGCAATCAAAGCTCCAATGACAAAGGAAAAAAATGTTACGTCCACAAGTGAAATGGGCACGGATGAAAACCCGAAAGGGTGCCGTGAGTAAAAACAGCAGGGCAACCGGCGAGCTTGTGAAAACCCGGAAGGGGCGCAATCTCGTTGTTAAAAAAACGGTACGTCCATAAGCGAAATGGGCATGGATGAAAACCCGAAAGGGCACCGTGAGTAAAGACAGCAGGGCTACCGTCGATCTTGTGAAGACCTAAAAGGGCATAATCTCGTAAAAGTTTCATTTGTGAGATGCTCTCGACTCGTAAGGAGAACTCCCCCTGTGAGACACTCACGGCTTATAGGATTCAAAGTCTTAAGTCACAGGGATCTAAACCTATCTTAAGCCGCCATATTCCCCAAGTTGCCCTACAGACGGTCCAATATTGGCCCTTGTATACAATCCACGGGCACAAATAAACGATTCCCCCCAACAAGTTCCACCAATCATGAGGAATGTCCTTATATGGTGAGCGACACTTGTAAGTCCTCTCGACTTATAAGGAGAAATTACTCTTACGAGATCCTTACGATTTATAAGAGAGAACACCACTTAGAAGTCCTCACGACTTTTAAGGAGAAAATACACCTCCGAGACCCTCACGACTCATAGGGAGAAATACCTTTATGAAACCCTTACGGCTCGTAAAGTCAAAAAGCCTTAGTTGATAGGATCCTAACCCTGTTTGCTAAGCTACCTTTATTCAAACCGACATAGGCAAATGATGATTCGCACCTAGCAATACTCCAGTTGTAGCGATGCTGATGCCTAAATCGATATCCAAGTCCTTTCACGGCAAAAGATGATTCTCTCCTGGCAATATTCCAGTCGCAACGGTGCTGATGCCATGATTGGTATCGGATCTCAAGTTCCATACTCGCAATAAAAATCAGCGAGCAAAAAATGCATATGAAATAGCCGAAATGATGGGGCAACTAGCAATAAAAATTAGCGAGTGAAATATATGCATATAAAAACATCCGAAATGATTGGACACCACGATAAAAAAAAACACAAAATGATTGGGCAATCGTGACTTTCGCGATATAAAAAGCTGAAATGATAGAGCATCGCGGAAACAAAAAAATGAAATGAAACTCTTGCCCTACAGGTGAGTCCACATTGACCCCAATATACAATCCATGGGTATAAATGAAAAGGGAACCACATTTTCCCACCAGGCTCCATCAGAAGGAGAGCTAGATCTCGACGGAAACATCTACAGCCTAAAGATCAACAGTGGCGTTTCTTCTCACTCCAGCAGCATGCAGACGCAACGTCAACAAGCAACCCTAAGGTCAACAAAATGGAGTCATGGCAAAGTCCCTAGTTCTAAATTTCGACGGTTCACAGACAACCTAGAGGCCATCTCAACATTTGTCTCGTTACAACAGACGCCACGTCAACAAAACGGAGCCATGGCAAAGTCCCTAGTTCCAAATCTCCACGGTTCACAAACAACCTGGAGATCACCCCGACATTTGCCTTATTACAACAGACGCAGTGTCAACAAAAGAAGCGAAGGCCAAATTCCTAACTTCAGGATCTCGACGGCAACTCAAATAAAACCTGAAAGACTATTGGAGATCATCCCACACTAGCGTGGAGTGGTTATGACTCATCGGGGCTCCCAAACTCAGCCTAACTCAAGTTAAAAGCGTTATGGAAAATTCCTAACGTTTGCTTTTCCGACGGTAATATGACCTAAGGAGATTACTTGAAGACGTCTTGTCCAGCCCCCGAACGGATCAGAGACATGACAGTCGTGGGGCTGCTCGAATAGCATCTTAAAGTCTGCATATCGGGGAATGCATCAGCCAATGCGACGGTACGACGGACAAAACCCTAGTACCAAAGACCTTAACGGACCTCTTTCGTAAAGATAAGGGGTTAACTGTGACGTTAGGACATGTTTGCCTACAAGCCCAAAGAAGAAAAACTAAACAAACTCCGAAATGAGTCCATAAACTAGAGACTCCAGGATGAGTGAATAAACTACAAGCTCCGAAATGAGCTCCTAAACTACAAACCCCATAATGAGTATATAAACTACTTTATACCAAGTCAAGCCAGCAGACGAAAGGAAAGTGCTAGTATGAAATAAAATATATCTTTTATTCATGAATCAAAATGAATACAAGATACTCTTATTAATAAATGAATACAAAAGAAGAAGAAGAAAGAGAATGTACAGCGACAAAAATGTTTCAAGTCGGCGGACGATTCAATAGGCCAGCCAGTTCGTTGTTTTTCCGCTTGACTTCGGTTTAAAGCTCCACCAGTGCTGCAAGACGAGTCCCCGCCTAGGTCTGTTGATTTTGGTATGAAGCAAACCGACTCTCAAGCTCCTTCTCGGCAACCTTATGGGCTTCGACCATCTCGTGGGTAAAGATAATGGCTTTGTCAAGAGCCACCACTTCTGTAATGGCTTTTTAAAGTACCCGCCAAATTTTGTACGCATGGGTGGTCTTGGAAGTAAGCTGAGCCTGAAGTTACCCCAAAGCGTTTAAAGCCAAATCCCTCTCTGAAAACTTCCTGTTGATCCTCTTCTCGCATGACTGAAGATTAGCTGCACACCGTTCAATCCATCCTCGGAGGCTCGTTTTTACAGTTAAGTTGTTGGAGGGAAGGTGTATGCACTTGAGTCCCTGTAGGCAGGCCTCCACTCGGCGACAATACTCAACCTAAATATGCACTAATGCTTCGTTATGATAGGTGGCGAGAACCGACAAGGAAGCATTGGCTTCAGCAGCGAATTCTTTGGCCGTGACAGAGGTACCAGCGTGAAGGTCTTCAATGAGAGCCGCTAGGGAGTAAATGCTTTGTTTTTCTATCCTTTCAGACGCACGTCGGGCATAAGGGCCTGGTGGCATGGGAATCCGAGACTCTAATGGGGTCAGGGCTGGCAAAGCTTTGAAGATTCAGGTGCAGTCAGTTGTGTTTTCAAACATGGAGTAAAAAAAAGATTCTCGAAATAGAGCGTCACTTACCCACAGTCATGCAGGGCGGGTTTGAAAGATCCCCAGGCACGTCAAGAATCTCGACTTTGTCGTCAGCCTACAGGACTGTGATTTAAAATAAAGGGCGTATCAGCATCATTATGAAAATATAAAACTAGAAGGACAAAGCATACCAACCTTGGCCTAAGAAAAGAACTATGCTTTGTGGGGGTATTGCTTGTGGGGAAGCCATGTCGAGCAAGCGCTGAAAGGTTTTTCTCGAAGAGAGATCCACGATGGAAGCCGCTAATTCCCGTAATTCTGAATGAAAGAAAGGGTCAGATGACAGAACGGTCATTAAACAAAATGTATATGTACATGAGATTACCTTCAATACTTCGCCCGTCCTGAGCTGGGGGGATGGCAGCCTCAGCGATCTCCTCCACACTTTCAGGTGCATCACTGAAGATATTTGTAAAACCTATAGCCGGCGTGGTAGTCTCCAATAGGGGGACAAAAGCCGCCGCTGAAGGCTCCAAGGCGGGGATGACGGCTTCAACAATCTCCTCTATACTCTCCGGTACGTCGCTAGGGATGTCCATGGGATCTATGATCGATGACGTCAGCTTTGCTAAGGGAGTGGACATGGAAGAGACACCAGCTGCCACCGAAAGCTCTACAGTAAAGGTAGAAGCTTCAGTAATTCCCTCTACACCCGCCGGTGCGTCATAGGAGATATTCATGGAATCCGCAACCATGACCTGATCCGGACTCAAACCCACTTCTGCTGCAGAAGTACCTGCAAAGATCGCACAAAAATAAGAGGATATAAAAGTAATACAAATTACTAGCCAAAGGAAGAACGCGAAAAATACGCATACCAATACGCCAAGGAGCTTGAAGTATGGTCTTTTCTCATTAAATATGCTCGCCGGGCATCAAGCACAAATGAATGAATACCCTTCTTTAGTGCAAGCTTATCCTCGGAAGTATCTGAAATAGGCTATTTAAGGGCCCATTCTTCTTCCATTAATAAAGGACCTATGTGCATCCTCCGTAATGATGGTTCGACGTCGTAGAATGAAATGGCGGGGGAGGGGGGTAAGCTTTTTTCGGGGCACACACGTTCTCGGTCTCATCTTGTAAGCGCCTCAAAGCCTCGGCCAATTGCGCGGCCTCCTCGGCAGACACGGCAGGATAGATAAGACCGACATCTGACTCCACCATAGCTATCGGTTCATCCTGAATAAACGGCTTGGACTCAAGCAGAGTGTCGAGTAGGCTGGCAACCGATTTGTTCCTTCTCTTGGAACTTGTGCTAACGCTAGCGGAAGAACGGTTCCTCCCCCTTGGCGCTTTGGCGCGTTGTTAACCAATTTCACTTTCGGTATCCCCTTTTGGTGACACCACTGCTGATGACACCGCCGCTGGTGACACTACCGTTGGTGCTTCATTATAAGCCTTTTCTTCGGCTCTAGTGCGCACTGGCATACCTGCAGTGCGAGGGGTCGATTCTATTTCTGCGGCTTTGGGGATAAGTACCAAACCGCTATCCCTCAGTGGAGGGCGAACTACTGACGGCGGCCGCAATGGGGCATTGGTGGCCTCAGCTAGAATGGGAGCTCTACCCTCGAAAAGCACCCGTCTCTCCTCTGCAATGACGGGGCCGACCGGATGACAATACCAACCCTTAAAGGACCCAACAGGTCTCGAGAGGTAGTCGGACTCTTGGATCATGAACCGAGAGCCAGTGTTTAGCCGCATGAAATGGTGGATGACGTCGCGAGTAACCTCCAAAGAGAGAGCATGCTCGACTATAAATGCCTCGAGAGGGATGCCCTGGTCATAGCCCAACTGCTGAGCAAAGCGGTGCGGAATATACCGCATAAAAAGGACAACATTGTTCCGGCAGAACACTAGATACCCTGGCCTGATCTAGTATAGGTGCATGACGTCTTTTGGTTTCAAAGCCGGGACCCCACCCTTCGATAAATCAAATAATTGTTGAACGGGCCCTGCTAGAGTGGAAAGGACTCGATCGCTGAATACCATTCCGCCTTCATTTGAGTACGGGTTCAGTAGTACGCGAAGAGCCCCTACTTGGGTCGGATCGGGAGCGGAGGCATCAACCAAGTGTACGAATCATAAAAATCTGGCCGCTGGTGCGCAGCGAACGCTCCTAGCACGTGCATCTCGATCCACGACGTGAAGTAGTCGAGGGGGAACTTCAAGGTCTCCGCACCTGGGTTTGAAGTATTAGCCACGACGCTTAATCGTGATGATAACCCCGCGACGCCAATAGCTATCCGTGCTCCTCCAGCTATGCGGTGAGCATGATAAAAAATAGAGGCTCTCATAAAGCGGCGATGCATTGGCATGGCAAACTAGCTTAGCCAAAGACTGATAAAACTAACAAAGAAGGTCTCTTCGTCTATGCCAGGGGCAGCAATTGCGTCAAAATCTAAAGTTGACGAGTTCGGAATATAGAAATGCGGCAGGTCTTCCTCCTTGGCCGGCAAGTTCCTTAACCCTAATCCAGAAGGGTCTTCAATTTTTACAAATTTTGGAGCCTTTTTAGATATGACGTCCTCTCGAAGAAAGCATGCAATGAAAGTGTCAAAGGTGACACCTTGCCTTTCCGATGTCACGCAAAGCTTTTCAAAGATACCTAGGACCTTGATTAGACTTGGGTACTTATGACGTACGACGTTCTCAGTCGACAGGCCGTCGAGCATAGCAAGCATCATATCAAACACATATTCATCGGGAGGCAGTAATTCTTCATAATTCTCCCCCCTGATCAGCAATCCGGAGATCTCACGGAACTCTTCCAATGAAATTGAGACTTCTCGATCTCCTAGCAAGAACGTATTGGTGGGAAGGTTCCATTGATTCAAGAAAGCTTTAACCCACCAGACGTGAGGGGCGTGGTAATAGAACAACGAAGCATACACTTCCTGGTACAACCCGACCTTCTGCAGATGTGCGCGTTGGGCAGAGAGAATGTACCGAGCCCAATGAAGATAGCCCAATGTGTGGCGGGGAATAACCCCTACCTTATAAACCTGCCCCCAAGGTCGGGCTTCACCCTGACAGATTCGACACCCCAGAATTTCGATGGCCACCACAGGTTGGTTGGGTATCCCGGTCGTAGATGGCTCAAGTCGGCCCGCGGGAGTCCAGTTAGTCGCCTCCATCGCGTAAGCAGTCCATGGGTATCTTGTCAATGATATAGAGCGGATGGGTTCTGTCTGCTCTTCGTAGGTAAAACTGCGGCGGCCCCTGATGATATGACCATACCACTTTCCCCATAAAAAAGACTAGTATGGTCCCTTTCATGCGCCCTGATCATCGTCATAGCCTCTTCCTCCGATGGTGACTGCGGAAAAACCGCTTCTAAGCGAGTGTAAGGGAAGTAGGGAAGCGAGGCTATCGTTCCTAAAATAAAAAATCCATTTAAAAATAATAATAATAATAATAAATAATAAGGTAACATAAAATGAAATAACAAAAAACCGTGATGTGAAGGGACCACTGCCTGCAAAACCAATGGACCCCACAAAATATAAATAACGGCTCGCCAATGATGAGGCAAAATAATCATTGAGAGAATCAAAAAGGATTCTCATTAAGAAAACAGTAAAGTTAAACGACTCTTGAAGCGGGTTCTACTAAAAAGCCCAACAAATTCAAATCTGCTTTAGGGGCATTAAAACCCTCAAATATTCGAGAGCATTAGGGAATAAAATTCCCAAAAATCACTCAGCCTCTCTCGCAGAGCCAAGATCTGTGAATAAGGAATTAAATTCCTTTAATAAAGGGATTAAATCCCAGAAAAACCCCATGGCAAGGAGGCAAAGAAAATGGAATTAAATTCCAAGGATCCTTAAGGATCGGTGAAAGGGTAAAACCTTAAGAGGGGGATCAACAATCCCCATTGATTTAAGATCTTAGAATCTACAAAAATGTGTTTTTGAGTTGGATCTTTAAGAAATCAGTTGAAGAAAAGAGCAATGCTCTGTCCCCGGATTTAAAATCCACTACGAAAAAACAAAAAAAATGGGGGGCTCCGTTCATGATCCTTACCAAAGAAAAGTTTTAACAAAGTTTAACTTTGAGATTTCAGTGGGCAAAGAACTAAGCTCTGATGAAGAGAATTAAATTTTCAAGAAAAATAAGTAGGGAAGAAGATGAAAGAACAGTGGTCTTCTCAGAGGCAAAAACCCCCTGCATTTATAAGACATGATGGGGAGCGGTTCATCTTCCCAGGCAGACAGCATTGCACTCACGTGCAAGCCACGCGAGAGCAACGCTGGAAGGCATTTGTTCACTTATAAAATAGGGATGAGGGAAAGTTCCCCACTAAAAGAGCCCCACGTGTTTAACACGTGATTGCCTATATGCAATACATATAGGCATTGCAATTAAAACAATTGCTAGGCTAAAACAGCCCCATGTGTTTAACACGTGAGTGCCTATATGCAACGCATATAGGCACTGCAATTAAAACAATTGCTAGGCTAAAACAGCCTCACATGTTTAACACGTGAGTGTCTATATGCAATGCATATAGGCACTGCAAATAAAACAATTGCTAGGCTAAAACAGCTCCACGTGTTTAACGCATGAGTGTCTATATGCAACGCATATAGGCACTGCAATTAAAACAACTACTAGGATAATAAGCCTCACGTGTTAAGCACGTGAGGGCACTTCCCTACGTAGAATTAAATTCTACTCAATAAGGAACCGTTGGATCAAAGATCCAATGGTGATTAAGCATAAAATTAAATTCTATTGAACCTTTAAATGAGAAATGATATTTTCTGTTAAACAGAAAGTTGGCGAATCAAATATCCCATAAGTTGGAAAATATTTTTCATATCTTTCTAAAAAAAGAATGATTGTGCTCCGTTAAACCAAGCACCCTTAGATTAAAAATTCAATGGTGATTAAAAATCACCAATCTACAGAATAAATTCTGTATGGGAAAATATTTTTCTAATCTTGTTTAAAAAACAAGAAAATATGTTCTGTAAGACAGAAGCCCTTAGATCAAAGATCCAACAGTGGAAACCCCCCCCAATCAACTAGGACTTTTCAATGAGAGATTTCCTAAAACTAATCAACAAACTTCTCTCCACTATATAAAGAACCCATGACTTCAAGTTAAAAAAAAGGAGAAGGAATAAAAGAGAGAAAGAGAGAGAGAGAGAGAGAGAGAGAGAGAGCGCTCCCCAGAGACTTAAAGAATATACAGGGAGAGAATAAAATTTTCAGAAGAGAAGACTTGTTCCCTTGAAACACTAGGTAAAGGAAAAGACAAAAGACTATTTTTTGCATCTCTAAGGGTTTAACCCTTCATAGAAGAACTTAGTTCTTCCTCTGGTCGAGAGCTGCAGAGGCAGATCTCCCCATAAATTGATAATTTAATTCTCATCGGGGAGATTCTGTCATGCAGATTCAAAACCTAGGGAAAAGAACTGAATTCAAAAGAGTTAAACTCTTACAAAAAAAACAACATATGGGAATTTAATTCCTCTAAAAACTTGGGTTTAACCCTATAAGAAGAATTTAATTCTTGCAAAGAAACAAAAGGAGAACTTGATCCCTAAGAACCACAGAATAATAGCCCGGTGATTCGTTAGTGTTTAACACTATAACTAGACTTCACGTGTTCTCCACGTGAGTGTTTCTAATGAACAAAAAGAAACGGCTGAGACTGCATCACGTGTTTCCCACGCGGATGCTTAAAAGAGGAGCAAGGAGCACTTCCTAAGGCAGTCACGTGTTTTGCACGCGACCCCCAATCAAGTGCTTAGCACTTATATAAAGGGAGAGGCAATAAAGCCAAGAGGGCATTGCCCCATTTGAGGCGTCTCACGTGTTTTACACGTGAGCGCTATGGGAACTAAGTGCTTAGCACTAACATAAAGGGAAATGCAATAAATCTAAAAGGCAGAACCCAACTTTGGAGTACCTCACGTGTTTCACACGTGAGATCCCTAAGAACTAAGTGCTCAGTACTTATATAAAAAGAGAGAAATAAATTAGCAGCACCCATAATTAAGTACCTCACGTGCGCCACGTGAGCGCCACAGAAATCCAGTGTTTAACACTATTCCAGTGCCCACATGAAATGCACGTGAGTATTGTATGCCTCAGCACTTTAGCACTGTTGGGTAATTATGGAGACCCAGACCTTTCCCATCTTGACTAAGTTCTTCCAAAGTCAAGATCCCTCTGTGCTCATCATTCCCCCAAATTGATCTTTGTCCCCAACATGACTAATGGTCTGTCAACTGATGACATCCAAAATGATGTTCATCCCACACCTCCTAAGTTAATCTTAGTCTCCAAAATGACTACTAATTCTTAGATGATCCACTATGATCTTCTCCCCCAAATACGGGATTTGGGTTTAAGGGTACATCTCTTCACACCTCTGATATATGTCGTTGTAATTCCTCCGCGTCTTCAGAGAGGGGGCAGGTTCCGACAACCAACTGCTTTCCGGTGCACTTTCCAAATTAACGTGTATAACCCAGATCAAACCACATCCTAAACTGGATGCGTCCCATATCATCATCGGTCATCCCATCACGTGACAAATACACGTGTACGCAAGATGAACAATGGATCGAGACGTCCCTAAACTAACAACGGACTGAAACGTCCTTAAACTATAATGGACTGAAACATTCTTAAACTGACCATCACCGCCAAATGGTGATCAACAGACCGCAATATCCTCAAACTACGACCTCACGGCCAAATGGTGATCAAAAGACCGCAATGTCCTCAAACTACGACCTCACCGCCAAATGGTGATCAACAGACCGCAATGTCCTCAAACTACGACCTCACAGCCAAATGGTCATCAACAGACCGCAATTTCCTCAAACTACGATCTCACCGCTAAATGGTGATCAACAGACCGAGATGTCTTTAAACTAAACCAATAGAGCTCAAATGCTCTTTCATCGGATCCGAAATGAAAACGATCCTAACACCCCGTTAAGTAGATCTTAGTCTCAAATTTGATTAACGTATACGTAACAAAAAACCAATCGAGCCCTAACTCCTCGTATACATTTAAGTCGATCTTGATCTCAAAATCGATCAACGATCCTTAAATCAACCCAAACCCAAATCTAAAATTATATGGATTTGGACTAATCCATGTCCTACGGACGACAATATAAATTAGTCTCCGTATACAATCCACGGGCAACCAAAAATAAAGCAAACAAACACGACACGAAGTGAACCTCTGGAGCAGGAGAAAGTGGTTATCGCGATGTGGTAACGTAATTAACTGCAGGGGCTTGCTCCTGCAGGGAAGAGCGTCCCCAAAATAAAAAAACCCCTCATAAACGAGGGGGAATCTGACGAAGTCACTCTACAACGGCCGCATCCGTCCAAACCTTCGATATACGGTGCCATAAATCAACTTGGCATCTTCGAAGAGATGGACGGATAAATCCAAATAGCTTCTGCCCCTAAATTCAGGCAAGACGACCAACACGGTCCGTCTCCGTTTTTGGCGGGAAATAAAGACATTGTGGATCGATGAGACAAGGTCCTCAAGAATAAAGTTATCCCTCCATTACTTGTTTCATGGGGGAATCGTTCGCATGGAGAATCTACTTGGGAACGTGAAGACGGGATCCGACAGAAATTTCCATACCTCTTTCCTTAGATACGTGTTTTCTTTACTTTTCTTGTTCCAGGAATTTTGAGGACGAAATTATTTTATAGTTGAGTATAATGTTACATTCTAGCACTGTTATACTACATTTTATTTGGGGTATTTCAAATATTGCGATAGATTCCTTGATTAATATTGCTTTTGGGTGCGGATAGTGCATTTGGTAACTGTGGTTAGTATCCGACCCGACCCGCATATTTGAAACCCATCATGGCTCAAGATTACATCATATATTTGCTAGTACAGAGAATTCATGCACATATAGATTCTATACACTTATATGATATATTTTTGTATCCGCATATCTTTTAAATAATACAAATAAAAACCAAATAATATATTTTTAATATCTAGCATGGTATGTTATCATACCCCAGATCATATAGTTGCATCCCTACATCATGTTCATGTCTTAAGTGTTAAAACAGACTCGTTTGGATCGCTATGTATATTTACGTAGATCCGTACTTGGAGGTATGCATTTTTATTGATCGGGCATCGCATTATGGTTTTAACTTTTACGTATTTTCTTCATATTTAAAAACTAGATTTTTAGAAGGAACCCGGATAATATTTGGAGTAATTTGATATTAGCTGTATAATCCTATAATATATATTATAATATTTTATATAACTATATAAATATAAAGTGTTATATATATATATATATATATATATTAATTTAATTAAAAATCTCTCTCTCTCTCTCTAAGTCTCTTTCTCTCTTCGTTTTTCCCTCTCTCTCTCTCCATATGCTATATATCTCTCGGTCTCTTTCTCTCTTCGTTTTCCCCCCTCTCTCTCCATATATATATATATATATATATATATATAACCAATCTCTCTCTGTCTCTTTCTCTCTTCGTTTTTCCCTCTCTCTCTCTGTGTTTCTCCCTCTTTATAATATATATATATATATAAACCTATTATAAAACTTATTATAAATAAACGTACACACTCTCTCTCTCCTTCTTCTTATTTCTTTTCTTCTTCTTGATGTCACGCCCCGCTTCCCAGTGTACGGCGAAGTGGACGCGACGAGGTCCGCTACGTATGTACTCAGAAGCACATACGCTAAGCGTAGCTAAGCAATATAAAATAATCACAAGAGACAAATGATATTGAAATAACAGCAACTTTTATTAATAACATTCTTTTTACAATGCAGGAAAAGAAAATACAACTGGAATAAAAAAAAAAAGCAATGCCTAAACAGTGGCATAACAGGAAATGAAATAAACTAGAAAGAACAAGGTACAATTATCTAGAGCTCTGGGTCTGCCTGGAACTGCTCCAAATCTTCACTGGTGGGCTCGATCTCAGCTTGGTCCAACGCACCTGACGACATTCAAAGAAGAAAGAGATAGAATGTCGTCAGCGAACAGGTCTCTCGGTAAGTCCCAAAAGAATAAGAAGAATGAGAATGATAGAGTAACAGTATTTTCTAAAGTATTATAATGTTGAATATTATGGAACATTGTGTGACGCTGTTGTTTGTAGCTTGGTACAGAAGGATGCCAGTGTATACGAGGGGGATCTCTATATGCTAGAGATCAGGGCAAATGGAAAGTACAAGGAACCGTTATGCCACGGTACAACAGCAACAGGATTCAGGTTAGGTGTCTTAATCTGACCACCTCGTGCCACCTTTAACATCTTCCGTACCAATCTACCCCTTAAACCCCGTAATGTTTTAACAGTATTGTAGTATTGGAATATGTAAGTTGGTTGACTGACCAAAACCATGATATCAGTAAACATGTTGCAACTGTATAATCAGGTAAATGGAATATCAGGATAATGGATGAATATCCATGGTTTGATTCAGTCAAAAAGGAATATATTGTTAACTGGGTTCATGGATTCATGTATTCAAATTGTATTGGAATATAAAAGCATATAGATTGACTTGAATCATATTCGAGTCAAGAATAGTCAGACTCTAACCCGAGTCAGACTAAAAGAAAAGAATTTGAAGTTCAATATTAGCTAGGGACCTTATTGTAATTTATGAAACTTGAGGGGTTTTATGTAAAAATACTTTTGTATAGTTTTCAAAATACACCTCAAGTATTTAATATTCGTCTTTAATTGTTATAATGAATGTGAATTTTATTTGTGTTATTCTAGTGAATATATCCTAATAAAAGTATTATTTGTTTTATCTGAAATTCATGGTATTTTAGTGTAACTTTTAATCTTGTAATTTTTAGAAAAATGTGGAAACTTCATATTATGATAAAATAGGTGTTTAAATGATAATTATATATATATTAACACATGAATAATTTTTAAATGAGTATTTTATCTTTAAAAATCTCATTTTCCTTAAATTTCGTATTTTAAACCTTTCGAGATCGAATGCTCCTTGCGGAGGTCTGAATCTCGCACTACTAGCCTGCGGGTGCACGATGAACCGTACTTTCCCTAACAGGTTCCCCAAAAGTGGGTTGTAGCGGCGCTTTGCTTAGGTTTATAAATACTTTTCATTTGGGAAAACGGTTTTATTAATATAGTGTATTTATTTGCAAAAAGTATAGTTTTCCGTATTTTTAGTTATTAGGGTTTCCTAAACCAACTAGCCGATTTCTAAGGTCTAAACGATGAGTCATTAGAAGCCTCAAAACGCCTCTTCACCGCCAATTGTGGCCAGGTAAGTACAAGTGAGGAGGGAGGGATCCGCTCACGAATCGTGAGACGGGCCTTTTAAAGTTACCCAAGCTCACTTGCCTAGCATAGACACCACAAAGTCAGTTTAGATAAACGATCGATGTCCATGACCAATCGTGCTTTCATTTTATTAAAAGATTTTACTTAGAAATGTTTACAATTTAAAGCTTACAATAAAGGTTATAAAGATTAGGGTATTTTAGTGAAAAGTCATGTAATTTCGTATTCTGTATTTTTTTGATATTTATCAATTAGGGTTATATTGAGTGTGTGTAGGGGTAGGTCATTACCCCGTGACTTATATTAAGTTTTGGTGAAGTTTTAAAGGTAAAACATGCTATGTTAAACTTAAAGGTATTATAGCGCAAGAATACGGTATTCGAAAACGTTATCATTTTATGTGTGAAATTTCATTCAAATTGAGTTCTACAAGTTTTGTGATCAAGATAAACATATTTAGGAGTGAGGTAATTGATTAAACTAAGAAAAATGAACTTCATGGTATTTTTATGAAAAGAATACGGTTTTGCAAAGAAGCTATCATTTCATGTGAAAAAGTTTGATTAAATTGGTTTATGGGTGATTAATAGTCAACATAAATATGGGTAGATAATATGTATTAGGTGACAAGTGGAAATTTATAGAAAAACCGAATCGGAAATCGGTTTGTCCGATTTCCGTCGGGTTCCAAAAAGTCGTATTTTTATACTTATAGAAAAGAGAGATAGAGGGGTTGGGACTTACGGTTTGGACAAGCTAATGAAGCTAATGGATGTGGTGGTTGCCGATTCGTCGAAAGCGTCGCGAAGGTTCTGATCCGGTCGCCGGAATCCGTCGTCGATTTCGGCAGCGCTTCGCTTCTTGCTCTTCGTACCGAGTTCTCGAGAATTTGAGAGAGTAGACTTAGAGTGGTGAGGTGAAATGGTAGAGGATAGGGGTCTTTATATAGGGCTAGGCTAGGGTTAGGGTTTGGATTAAAAATATTAAAAGAAAATATAAAAAAAACATTAAAAATTCATTAAAAATCATTAAACCTAGGAGTAAAAGGGATTTATTGGCCAAATCAAAACCGATCCAGGTATAATAAGTATGCAAGAGGGTTGACCAAGTCAAGAGACAACTTTTCTCAGTTGGTGACTCGGCCGTCCGGCCAAGTCCGGCCGGATCGGCCGGACCGAGTCGGCCGATTCGCCGGCCGGCGGTGCCGAGTCGAGCCGAGTCAAGGGTCCCATGGCCGGGGGTTTTCCTGAGGAACAACTTGGTATTTTTACTTTTTGTTGTCCAGTACATATTTTGGGAGTTATGGCCTTTTTACCGTTGACTTCCAAAAAAAAATAAAACAAAATAAATACAAAAATAATGTGGGGCATGGGATTTGAACTCCGGTGGCTTGGTTCAGCAGTGCAAGGTATTACCAATGAGCTTCAAGCTCCTTCTTGTAATTATTGTGGTTTTTAATTATTTAAACTGATAGCAGCAAGAATAAATACTCCTAGTATTCATTAAATTTAAAGTAATTTCTTGTACACTAAAAATGGAGTTATTTCATTCTTGTAGCTTATAATTAAAAACAAAAATAATTACCTAAATCTTGTGCTCAGGCTTAAATACCCCTTTGTGGATTTTTAAAAAATATTTTGAAAAAAAATTGTATAGGAAAAAGTGTATAAAAATTAGGGTTGTTACATTCTACCCTCCTTATAAAAATTTCGTCCTCGAAATTTACAACTTTTATTTAAGGACTAGATTACAAAAAGGTGCGGATATCTTGCACGCATCTCATCTTCCCTTTCCCACGTGGATTCTCCTGGAGTGTCTTTCCTCCACATTACCCGGACCAAATTAACTTCTTTGTTCCGAAGTGTCTTCACTTTCCTGTCCAGGATCTCCACAGGTTGTTGCTCACAAGACAAATCGGGCTGTATCGTGAGTTCGGAATGATCAAGTACATGGCTGGGGTCACTCACATACCTTCTGAGTTGAGATATGTGGAACACGTTATGCACTCCTTCCAGTGAGGGTGGAAGCGCTAAACGATATGCCACTTCACCGACTCGTTCGAGTATATCGAACGGTCCAATGTATCTTGGACTCAACTTTCCCCGTCTTCCAAATCTGATCACTCCGCGGTTCGGAGAGATTTTCAGGAATACATGATCTCCTGGCTGGAACTCCAAGTGTCGTCTCTTCGCATCTGCCCAGTGTTTCTGTCTATCTTGGGCTATGCGCATTCTTTCCCTGATAGTACGAACCACATCAACGGTTGCTACTATCATCTCTGGTCCAAGGAGTTCTCTATCTCCGATGTCGTCCCAACTTAATGGCGATCGACACTTCCTTCCATATAAAGCTGCAAAAGGTGCCATTCCTATGCTTGCTTGGTAGCTGTTGTTGTACGCAAACTCCACAAGATGCAGGTGATCTTCCCAAGATCCCTTGAAGTCGAGCATACATGCTCTGAGCATATCCTCCAAGATCTGAATAGTTCGTTCCGACTGACCATCTGTTTGTGGATGATAAGCCGTGCTGAAGTTCAGACTTGTTCTCAAGCTAGCTTGCAGACTTTGCCAAAATTGCGATCGGAACCTGGTGTCACGATCGGAGACAATGCAGACCGGTACTCCATGAAGTCTCACAATTTCCTGTATGAGTTCATGGGTATCAGAGATAGTACGTTATGAAGAGTTTAAATCTTAATTTAGATTATTACCTCCATGTACTTCTTCGCTAATGTCTCAGTTGATTGGCCAACTCGAAATGGGATGAAGTGAGCCGACTTTGTGAGTCGATCCACAATGACCCAAATCGCATCGTTACCCTTTGTGCTGCGAGGAAGAGCAGTTACAAAGTCCATCGTGATGTGCTGCCACTTCCATTCTGGGATTGGTAACGGTTGAAGTAGTCCAGCTGTCCTGTGATGTTCAGCCTTTACTTGCTGACACACCAAGCATTTTGCGACACTCCTGGCTACTTCACGCTTCATTCCATGCCACCAATAATTCTGACGTAGATCTTTGTACATTTTGGTACCTCCAGGATGTACTGAATAGGGAGAGCTGTGAGCTTCTTTCATTAACTCTTCCCGAACAGGACCCTTTGGTACACACAATCTACTGCCGTATCTCAAAGATCCATCTTCATGGATGATGAAATCTGTTCTGAGTCCATTCTCCACTTGTTCTCTGATCTTTTGCAACTTAGCATCGCTGGCTTGAGCTGCTTTGATCTGATTGACAATAGTTGATTGGATTTGTAGATTCATCAAATTTGAAACATCACCTGGCATGACTAGTTCAATCTCCATCTGATGTAGGTCCTGCTGAAGCTTCCACTGGGCGGTGAGATTCATTGATAATGGTTGGCGACTAAGAGCATCAGGTACTACGTTCACTTTTCCTGGATGATATTGCAAATTGATGTCGAAGTCCGCCATAAGTTCTAACCATCTTCTCTGCCGCATATTCAACTCCTTCTGAGTAAACACGTACTTCAGACTTTTATGATCTGTGTAGATATTCACTCGTTCACCAAGTAAGTAGTGTCGCCAAATCTTGAGAGCAAAAATAACGGCTGCCAACTCTAGATCATGCGTCGGATAATTGCGCTCATGAGTCTTTAGTTGTCTTGAAGCATAAGCCACAACCTTACCGTGCTGATGTAGAACACATCCTAGTCCCTTACCGGATGCATCACAATGTACTTCGAATCCTCCGGTTTGATCCGGTATGACGAGAATAGGTGCAGATGTCAGTCTTGACTTGAGTTCTACGAAAGCTTGCTCGCATGCTTCTGACCACACAAATTCTTCATCTTTTCTTGTGAGCTTGGTCAGGGGTGTTGCTATCTTCGAAAAGCCTTCAATGAATCTTCTGTAATATCCAGCTAAGCCCAAGAAACTCTGAATATCCTTCACTGATTTTGGTGTAGGCCATTCGCTGACTGCTGAAACCTTTGCTGGATCTACAGAAATCCCTTCTCCTGATACGATGTGTCCAAGAAAACCAACTTGTTTTAGCCAAAACTCGCACTTGCTGTACTTGGCATAAAGCTTATGTTGTCGAAGTGTTTCCAGGACAATTCGTAAGTGCTCCGCATGCTCCTTCCGATTCTTAGAATATACCAGGATGTCGTCGATGAAGATGACAACGAACCTGTCTAAATACTCCCGGAAAACTTGGTTCATAAGGTTCATGAAGATTGCTGGTGCATTGGTCACTCCAAATGGCATTACTAGAAATTCGTAATGTCCATAGCGAGTTCTGAAAGCTGTTTTGTGAATATCAGCCTCCTTGACCTTCACTTGATGATAACCAGAACGAAGATCTAGTTTAGAGAAGACACAAGATCCACTTAGCTGATCGAACAAATCGTCGATGCGCGGGAGAGGGTACTTGTTCTTTATAGTAACTTCGTTTAAGGCCCTATAGTCGATGCACATTCTGTATGAACCTTCCTTCTTCTTCACCAACAGTACAGGTGCTCCCCAACTTGAAGTGCTGGGACGAATCCATCCTTTCGCCAGTAATTCGTCCAACCGTGTTCGAACTTCCTTCAATCCTTCCGGACTTAGTCTATACGGTGCTTTGATCACTGGTTGTTCTCCTGGTACTAAGTCAATACTGAATTCAAGAGCTCGATCGGGAGGCAAACCTGATATATCGTCAGGGAATACGTCGTCGAACTCTCGAACTACCTCCGGTCTTGATTCTTCCTCTGCATGAGCTGCTGCAACTACTGCTTCCTTTGGCTTCGCTTTGTAAGTACTTGGCTCCAATGTACGATCTCCACTCTTGAAATAGAAGACCGGATGATCTGGAATCTCAAATACTACCCTCCTTTGACGACAGTCGATGGTAGCATAAAAGGTTCCAAGCCAGTCCATTCCTAGAACCACATCGAAGTTTGGTATGTCCAGTACTTTGAAGTCGGCGTAAAATTCTCGACTGCAGACGATGACTGGACACATGCTGTATCCCATAGTTGCCTTTAGAACACCATTTCCAGAACTGACGTTCCAGCTGGATACAAGCGGTGAGACTGGAATCGCATGGGTTCGGACAAACCGTTGCGACATAAAGCAGTGGGATGCCCCAGTATCAAACAGTGCAAGTGCAGGTAGTGAAGCTACTAGAATTGTACCTAAGGTATATGGGATAGGTTCAGGTATAGGGAAGTGTGTAGGTAACCAAACTAAAAGTTGAGTTTGAGAAAGACAGTTTACCAGTAATGACTTGGCCAGTGGCCTCAGCTTCTTCCACAGACATCATGAAAGCCTGGCGCTTCGGCACAATCCTCCTGGCCTGAGGAGCATTTCTCCTGGCCTGAGGAGCATTCCTCTGAACGTTCCTTTGAGCTTGATGGAACTGTCGAGGAGGTAGTGCAGCTTGTGGTCCCCTAGGTGGTGCAGGCAGTGCAAGTCTGGTAGCAGGTGCCTGAAGAGCTGGTCGCTGCTGATAAGTATTTGCTGGCCTGGGTGCAGCAACTGAGTTCTGCCTTTGGGGACAAGATCCAATATCATGAGTGGCTGAACCGCAGACTAAGCAGAGGCGGTTGGCTCGACGGCAGTCCTTCATCATATGTCCAGTTCTCTTGCAGTAAGTGCAAAAGGCTGGGCTAGGACGATGAGTTGGTACTCCAGGTCGCCTCGGCACGAAGGGTGGTCTGGATGTGGCTCCACCTGCCATCTGGTTGGTAGGGCGCTTGACTCCTACAGACTGAGGTCTGCCCCTCTCTTTTATGACTGCCTCATAACTGCGGGCAGCTTCTAGGGCTTCCTCATGAGTCAAAAACTTTCCTGTGGCTAGAGCAGCCTTGATCTCTGTGTCCAAACCTTGCTGAAAACGATGGGCTCTGATCTCGTCCGTCGGTATCAGGTGTGCCGCGAATCTGCTTAAAGATTGTGTTAGCTGTGTAGTATGTGATATTTAAAAATTGAACTATTGTGACATATCTTACCGGCTCAACATAGTGAACTCAGCATCGTATTCATCTACCGATTTCTCCCACATTGATCCTTGCTGTAGATGAATAAACTGCTGCTCCATAGCGAACCTGGCAGTCACAGGGAAATATTTCGCGTCAAACTTCTCGCGAAATGTCTTCCATTCAATCGGCTGTGCCAGACGGGTTTCTTCCGCCTTCCACCAATTGCGAGCATTATCCGTGAGCTGTAGCTTCGCTACACGGACCCAAGCGTTATCTGGCACTTGGGCTGCTGCCAGATCGTCTTCGATGCTTTGTGCCCATTCTTCTGCTTTGAGAGGGCTTCCTTTACCAGAGAACTGCTTTGGGTGCAAAGCCCGGAATTATTTTACTCCCGGTGCATCGTTATCAGGACGGCTCAGAAGTTGTTGCTGTCCCTCGAGAAGACTACGGATCGCATCAAATAACATCGTCTGCTCAGTGGGTGGTGCGGGAACAGCTGGTGTGAGAGGTTGTGCTGGTGGGGTGTTGTTGATGTTGGTGCTGGTGTTGTTCGGGGAATCCATAATCCTGAAGAAAAATTTGGATTAGGTCAGAATCAAATACATGAGATGATAAGATTCAAGGAATAGAGATTTGCAAGTTTCAAAGAACATGAATTGTAAAGAATGTTTTAGTTGCTGGTTCTTGTGTTATATTTCTTAGGTTGTTCACGCAGACCAGAACTGCATGACAGGGATTCATACAGCTCTGACCTGCATGGGCCACCAACAAAACCTGTCACGCCCCGCTTCCCAGTGTACGGCGAAGTGGACGCGACGAGGTCCGCTACGTATGTACTCAGAAGTACATACGCTAAGCGTAGCTAAGCAATATAAAATAATCACAAGAGACAAATGATATTGAAATAACAGCAACTTTTATTAA
Organism: Agapanthus africanus; assembly: GCA_030015575.1. Taxonomy (NCBI): domain Eukaryota; kingdom Viridiplantae; phylum Streptophyta; class Magnoliopsida; order Asparagales; family Amaryllidaceae; genus Agapanthus; species Agapanthus africanus. The sequence goes on along the minus strand of CM057342.1, from coordinate 727,659,596 downwards.
TAACATTCTTTTTACAATGCAGGAAAAGAAAATACAACTGGAATAAAAAAAAAAGCAATGCCTAAACAGTGGCATAACAGGAAATGAAATAAACTGGAAAGAACAAGGTACAATTATCTAGAGCTCTGGGTCTGCCTGGAACTGCTCCAAATCTTCACTGGTGGGCTCGATCTCAGCTTGGTCCAACGCACCTGACGACATTCAAAGAAGAAAGAGATAGAATGTCGTCAGCGAACAGGTCGCTCGGTAAGTCCCAAAAGAATAAGAAGAATGAGAATGATAGAGTAACAGTATTTTCTAAAGTATTATAATGTTGAATATTATGGAACATTGTGTGACGCTGTTGTTTGTAGCTTGGTACAGAAGGATGCCAGTGTATACGAGGGGGATCTCTATATGCTAGAGATCAGGGCAAATGGAAAGTACAAGGAACCGTTATGCCACGGTACAACAGCAACAGGATTCAGGTTAGGTGTCTTAATCTGACCACCTCGTGCCACCTTTAACATCTTCCGTACCAATCTACCCCTTAAACCCCGTAATGTTTTAACAGTATTGTAGTATTGGAATATGTAAGTTGGTTGACTGACCAAAACCATGATATCAGTAAACATGTTGCAACTGTATAATCAGGTAAATGGAATATCAGGATAATGGATGAATATCCATGGTTTGATTCAGTCAAAAAGGAATATATTGTTAACTGGGTTCATGGATTCATGTATTCAAATTGTATTGGAATATAAAAGCATATAGATTGACTTGAATCATATTCGAGTCAAGAATAGTCAGACTCTAACCCGAGTCAGACTAAAAGAAAAGAATTTGAAGTTCAATATTAGCTAGGGACCTTATTGTAATTTATGAAACTTGAGGGGGTTTTATGTAAAAATACTTTTGTATAGTTTTCAAAATACACCTCAAGTATTTAATATTCGTCTTTAATTGTTATAATGAATGTGAATTTTATTTGTGTTATTCTAGTGAATATATCCTAATAAAAGTATTATTTGTTTTATCTGAAATTCATGGTATTTTAGTGTAACTTTTAATCTTGTAATTTTTAGAAAAATGTGGAAACTTCATATTATGATAAAATAGGTGTTTAAATGATAATTATATATATATTAACACATGAATAATTTTTAAATGAGTATTTTATCTTTAAAAATCTCATTTTCCTTAAATTTCGTATTTTAAACCTTTCGAGATCGAATGCTCCTTGCGGAGGTCTGAATCTCGCACTACTAGCCTGCGGGTGCACGATGAACCGTACTTTCCCTAACAGGTTCCCCAAAAGTGGGTTGTAGCGGCGCTTTGCTTAGGTTTATAAATACTTTTCATTTGGGAAAACGGTTTTATTAATATAGTGTATTTATTTGCAAAAAGTATAGTTTTCCGTATTTTTAGTTATTAGGGTTTCCTAAACCAACTAGCCGATTTCTAAGGTCTAAACGATGAGTCATTAGAAGCCTCAAATCGCCTCTTCACCGCCAATTGTGGCCAGGTAAGTACAAGTGAGGAGGGAGGGATCCGCTCACGAATCGTGAGACGGGCCTTTTAAAGTTACCCAAGCTCACTTGCCTAGCCTAGACACCACAAAGTCAGTTTAGATAAACGATCGATGTCCATGACCAATCGTGCTTTCATTTTATTAAAAGATTTTACTTAGAAATGTTTACAATTTAAAGCTTACAATAAAGGTTATAAAGATTAGGGTATTTTAGTGAAAAGTCATGTAATTTCGTATTCTGTATTTTTTTGATATTTATCAATTAGGGTTATATTGAGTGTGTGTAGGGGTAGGTCATTACCCCGTGACTTATATTAAGTTTTGGTGAAGTTTTAAAGGTAAAACATGCTATGTTAAACTTAAAGGTATTATAGCGCAAGAATACGGTATTCGAAAACGTTATCATTTTATGTGTGAAATTTCATTCAAATTGAGTTCTACAAGTTTTGTGATCAAGATAAACATATTTAGGAGTGAGGTAATTGATTAAACTAAGAAAAATGAACTTCATGGTATTTTTATGAAAAGAATACGGTTTTGCAAAGAAGCTATCATTTCATGTGAAAAAGTTTGATTAAATTGGTTTATGGGTGATTAATAGTCAACATAAATATGGGTAGATAATATGTATTAGGTGACAAGTGGAAATTTATAGAAAAACCGAATCGGAAATCGGTTTGTCCGATTTCCGTCGGGTTCCAAAAAGTCGTATTTTTATACTTATAGAAAAGAGAGATAGAGGGGTTGGGACTTACGGTTTGGACAAGCTAATGAAGCTAATGGATGTGGTGGTTGCCGATTCGTCGAAAGCGTCGCGAAGGTTCTGATCCGGTCGCCGGAATCCGTCGTCGATTTCGGCAGCGCTTCGCTTCTTGCTCTTCGTACCGAGTTCTCGAGAATTTGAGAGAGTAGACTTAGAGTGGTGAGGTGAAATGGTAGAGGATAGGGGTCTTTATATAGGGCTAGGCTAGGGTTAGGGTTTGGATTAAAAATATTAAAAGAAAATATAAAAAAAACATTAAAAATTCATTAAAAATCATTAAACCTAGGAGTAAAAAGGATTTATTGGCCAAATCAAAACCGATCCAGGTATAATAAGTATGCAAGAGGGTTGACCAAGTCAAGAGACAACTTTTCTCAGTTGGTGACTCGGCCGTCCGGCCAAGTCCGGCCGGATCGGCCGGACCGAGTCGGCCGATTCGCCGGCCGGCGGTGCCGAGTCGGGCCGAGTCAAGGGTCCCATGGCCGGGGGTTTTCCTCAGGAACAACTTGGTATTTTTACTTTTTGTTGTCCAGTACATATTTTGGGAGTTATGGCCTTTTTACCGTTGACTTCCAAAAAAAAATAAAACAAAATAAATACAAAAATAATGTGGGGCATGGGATTTGAACTCCGGTGGCTTGGTTCAGCAGTGCAAGGTATTACCAATGAGCTTCAAGCTCCTTCTTGTAATTATTGTGGTTTTTAATTATTTAAACTGATAGCAGCAAGAATAAATACTCCTAGTATTCATTAAATTTAAAGTAATTTCTTGTACACTAAAAATGGAGTTATTTCATTCTTGTAGCTTGTAATTAAAAACAAAAATAATTACCTAAATCTTGTGCTCAGGCTTAAATACCCCTTTGTGGATTTTTAAAAAATATTTTGAAAAAAAATTGTATAGGAAAAAGTGTATAAAAATTAGGGTTGTTACACTTGATCTTTTCTTAATTTTCCGGCCATCTCGCCGGAGTTGTGCGCGTCGCCACTAGTCACCGTCGTCATCCAGCCTAGTCACCACTTCACGTCACTGATCAGTCAGGTCCAATCCTGCACGCGTAGGTTGCATCACGATGTTATTTCCGATATCGGACATGATATCCGTATCTCGACCCAATCAGGCAAGTTTTGAACTTTCAAAAGGCTAGTTTGTTTATATCAATAATTATAGGTTTAACTATAGTACATGATTTTTACTATTCAGCAGAATTGACTGATTTACGGTTTTACCGTATCTGTCTGTATCCGTAGTAATAATAGTTTATCTAGTTGCATGCCGGAACGTCACGACGTTATCATAGTATTATATTAGTTCAATACGTTATCTAGATTGCATCATACATGATAATAGATTTGTAATGGCTATTACATACATATACATCCTGACATTAATAGTATTTTGATATTGATTACGGTTTTACATTTAGTATCTATTGGGTTAATATATATTATATGGCATGTTCACGACCCACTACCAGATTTGTTACTTGGATATTATTACTAATGCCAACAATCCTGATTTGTTGTACTGACGGACATGACTTGTTGTCTACATAGACGAGATCTGTACCTTCTTGATCCTGTGTTGGCATTAGATTCATATCGCTAATACCTGACTTGAACATAAACCTGGGGGAAAAGGGAAAATCAAGAATATAACCGAAACGTAATTCAAGAGGATATTATTATTGTTTGCTGTGGTTTCAGACATTACAGAATAAAGCATTGTTTGCTGTGGTTTCGAGCGTTACGGAATAAATCATTGTTTGTCGTGTTTCCGGGTGTTACGGAATAAATCATTGTTTTTCGTGTTTCCGGGCGTTACGGAATAAATACTGTTACCGTGGTCCCGTAAGGAATGAATGGGATATATACTGTTGAGTTACGATGAGTCTTACATTAATTGATTTCAAAGACTTGTAGAATAGATAACCTAGAAGCACAAATTTAGGTTACACATCACACACCCATACATACACATAGCTCACTGTTTATATCGGTGTTTATTATTTACATTCTTGTTTAATCATAGCATTATATCATCATATCCTGTAGTACTACTATTGTTTTGATATTATGTCGTACTGACGTCTGGGTTTTGCATGGCCCAGTTCATCTACCTTTATCGCAGGCATGTCAAGAGTATTTTAGCAATCAAGATGAGCAACGAGGAATTGAACGTGTATTATTAGAGATGTTTAGTTTATTTATTTCAGCAGTTTTATCTCTATTGATGTAAGCCCATATTGGGATGTGATTCAGATGTTATTGTTATATTTGGATCTTGATTCGTTTCCGCTTTATGCATTTTTTTGATTTTATTTACTGTGGCAAATGAACATGTACTAGCTAGATTATATTCTTTTACTGTTCTTGATATCCTTAAGACAGCTGTAATATGACTATGGAGAGATGGTTCCTAGCCACAGATAGCATGGTTGGCTCTGTCATGTGCCGTAGTTTATATATTTTAGGAAGCAGGGCATGACAACTGAGACGCCAGATTTGGACGGCCCGTTGAGAGGGGTCGTCGTTGTTGCCATTCGATTGAAGACCGAACTTCTAGGAGCTTCTTCTTGCGGCATTGAGACACCGAATCTCACATGTGGGAGCATGGTCCTAAAGAAAAATCCATTAGTAGCTTGTGTGACCTATCCCACCGGCATCGAGAAAATAGAGGCCGCGTTGGGCCCATAGGTCACTACTCCAGTTGGGGTAGAGCGGGAGTTGCTGTTGCATGCAGTGCAGAGAGAAGCCTTTAATTTTCTGTACAAGATTATGACACCAAGTTTTAGTATCTCGAACCCAAGGGCAACCATAGCGAACCACAATTTTGTCCGCAAAACACGACACACGAAGTGTGGAGTGAAAAGAGGAAAAAGGTTCCACCGGGCGTGCCATAATATGTTTACTGCCGAAAACTTGACTGAGATGTGGAGACGTCTAGCCTGAATTTGGGGAAATATCCTATTTAGACTTATCCACCCACCTCTTCGAAAATACCAAGTTGATTTATGGCACCGTATATCGCAGGTTTGGATAGATGCGACCGTTGTAGCAGACTTCATCAGATTCCCCCTCATTTGTGAGGAGTTTTTGATTATGGGGACGCACTTCCCTACAGGCGCAAGCCTCTGCAATTAATTACGTTACCACGTTGTGATAAACACTTTCTCCTACTCCGGTATTTCATTTCGTGTCGTGTGTGTTTTTGTTTATTTTGGTTGCTCGTGGATTGTATACAGAGACTAGTTTTCGTCGTCGCCCGTATGGCGCGGATTAGTCCAAATCCGTATATTTTGGATTTGGGTTTTGAACTTAGGATATATATTTCTCTAGTTCAAAAATATTTTGTTTTATTTAAGGACCGTTAATCTAATTTGAGATTAAGATCAACTTAAATATATGAGCATTTAAGCTTAATTTATTTTTAACTAAGGATCGTTAGTCTTATTTGAGACTACAATCAACTTAGCAACATTTTAAGGACCATCAAATTTTATTATGATCCAACAAAAGATCATTTTGGCTCGGCTGCAAGAAACTTTCAGAGGGACCTAGCCAATTTGGGTTTGGTTTGCTCAGTCTTTTCTTCTTTCTTTCTTTTTTTTATATAAGTGTTAAGCACTTATTTGGGTTCTGTTTGCTCAGCCCCTTTTTCTTTATGCAGAAGTGCTAAGCACTTGTTTGAAGCTCTGGCGCTCACGTGGAAAGCACGTGAAGTGTACAGACATGGGTGCTGCCAATCGGTGCCAACACTTAGTCATTTTAACTAAGTATATATAGTGCTAAACACTTGGTATGGCGCTCATGTTGGAGCACGTGAGGCATTCAGTCTTTGTTTTTTGTGGCTCACGTGTATTTCACGTGATTTGTCATGCCCCGCTTCCCAGAGTGGGCTAAGATCGGCACGTGACAGAGCCAACCATGCTACCTGTGGTTAGGAAACATCCCTCCACAGTCACATTACGGCTGTCTATAGATATTAAGAACAGGAAAATAAAAAAAACTATCTAGTACATGTCCATGAGCCAGAAATAATGAGTCAAGAAATAATATGCGGAAGTAATAGATCCAATAAACAATAACAATCTGGAATGTATGTAAACAAAACTGGATACTAACTGGATACTAACAGGATATTAACAGGATCCTCACTGTTCGGCCTGACGGCGGAAATATCCTGATCATCCTGCGAAAAAGGTAGAGAATCTGGGCCATGCAAAACCCAGACGTCAGTGCGTCATAATATCAACAATAATACAATCAGGAGGTAACAAGACATGCAGGCATGAGTATGATCAGTAATCAAGGTATAACAGTAACATAAATATGGAATAGTGAAGGGTAAAAGCACATGTGACGTGCAGCGAGTTATCTGAACTAAGCTACTGGGTTGATTACTCTCAAATCTTTGAAATCAATTTAATGAATCATCGATGTAAATAAATAGTATCCCGTGCATGCCCGGGACCACGGTCAAGACTCTCGGGCTGAATCCGAGACGTGCCGCTAGGCAGTAAACAAGTAACATGTACAGACGAATGATGTCAGCAGCATCATCCTGGGGCTGGTCTAGCCCATAAAACTGATCAGTATAAGCATCGAACTATCGAGTTATAAGTCAGGTTTCATCATTGATTTCCTTATACCCCCAAGTTATGTGTTCAAGTCAGGTATTGATAAATCTGGAACTAATGCCAACACAGGATCAAGCAGGAACAAGTTTGTCTATACAGACAACAGGATATGTCCATCGGGATAACATGTCAGGATTGTCGGCATTAGAATCAGGATCAGGTAACATGTCAAGTAGTAATATATCAGGTCATGTCAGGTAGTGGTGTAACTGGTCATGTCAGGTAGTGGTGTAACAGGTCATGTCAAGTAGTGTATGGGTATCAAGCGGATGCTCATAATAAAACTGTAACAGGTACGGATGCACAGTAAAAGCATGTATGCACAAAATAATTATCAGAGGTTACCTCATTGTTATGTAGGGTACACAATATCAAGTATGTAGTACTAATATAATAATGAAATGAAATAATGTGACATGGTATGCGAATAAATATAAAATCAAGGGTATGGATGCACGATTATCGATTAGGGTTACATTTATAGTTCTAATCCTAAATGAGATACACATTATCTAGCATGGGGTATTAACATAATAATAATATATATTAATGGGATCTGTAGATGCAGCTATACGTATTTTAAATGATATGGATGAAAACGGGTATCCGAAAATAGTAAAACTTTAGTATGGATGTATAATGGGATGAACGGGTAACATTTTACTCATATGGATGCATAATACTATACCTAGCATGTGGCAAGATGATTTAGCATGCGAATAAATATGTAAATACTGATATGGATGCATACGAATGTCATATAACCGTAAAATAATAAACTGGTAAATGCGGGATGCACAACTAAATAATATGAAATGGAAATATTCAATTGGATGCAGTATATTGTAGTATAGTATGTAACAAGATAAGTTTGTATGCACTAAATAGGAAATAGATTGTACGGACGCATACGGATGTCTGAAAACGGTAAAACATGCCGAAATGATAATGTGGATCCATAACTAATTATTATGGAGTGTTATTATTCAAATGGATATAGAATATAGTAATATAGCATGTAGCAAGATTATCTTGCCTCGATGGATCACGATACGGATCCACACGGCACGTCCGACGTCAATAAAACGTCGCAACACACGCACGACACGCGGGACGGGTCCAAGCAATGCAAGAGGGTGATCACGCAGGTAAGACACGTCTACTGGGTCGTATGGAATGGCAACGGCGACGCGACTCCGGCGAACGCTGGAAAATACAGAATTCAAGAACAAGAAAAAGAAAAGGGAAAAGAAGAAGAAGAAGAAGATAGGCTCACTGGAGTTGGTGCACAGGGGTCAGGAGAGAGGTGAGGGCGATGACGAGATCAACGGCGGTGAGGTACGCTGGTGAGATGAGGGTAAGGGTTAGAGTTTTAGGGTTTGGCTCGGGTGTGCAGGGATTCTCTGTTTGGAGGAGGAGAAGAGAGGAGAAGGTTGTTGAGGTGAAGGAAGAAGAGGAAGAGAGAAGAAGTGGGGTGAGGTGACGACGAGGAGAGGAGGTCGTCGACGGCGAGGTGTGCAGGGTGATGGGTTCTGTGGACTTGGGTGTGCAGGGTTTTAGTGCTCGGAAGGAGGAAGAAGAAGAAGAAAGAGATGATGAGGAGGAGGAGGAGATGGAGTTGAGGGTTGAGGTCGAGTTTCGAGGGCAGAGGAGGCTGGCCTAGGGTTAGGGTTTCGTGGAGCTTTTGGTTCTCGTGGGGGCTCGGCTATTTAAAGGAGAAGGAGAAGAAAAGAAAAGAAAAGAAAAGAAGAGGGAAGTGACGGGAAGCGCGCGGGCGGTGACCACACTCGAGGAGTGCACAGTAATTGCGAGAGGAGAGAGAGAGGCGCGAGAGGAGAGAGAAAGGAGAGAGAGATGCGTAGAGGGGGAGAGAGAAAAAGAAAGAGAAAGAGAGAGGAAAGAGACTGAGTGGGGGGGTCAGAAGGAGAGAGAGTTGTTATTTAGAAAAAGATTTCTGTTTTAAAAAAATCTTTAAAAGATTTAAACTGTGTTAATAATTAAAAATATTATATTAATAAAATTTGATTTTCTGGCAAATACAAACATAGTCCAAAACACGCCCGGACCGGGTCTAAAAATTTAGTTTCAAAATACGAAAAATATATGTGTTGACCAAAACTAAAATTGGATATCCGGGTAACGAAAAAGCATACCCCCAAGAACGGATGCACGTACGTGCGCGTAGCCATCCAAACAAGTCTGTTTCACTGAACGGGACGAGAACAAGATGCGCGGATGCTACCACAAGGTTAGGGGTATCATGCAGGCCATGCAATATATTTTTAAAATATTTTATTTTACTTTAAATGTTATGTTAAAAAAATGCAGATGCCAGATAATGCCAGTATGCAGTATGTATAAATGAAAGTGCACGAGTCCACGTAACAAATCAGGATAAATCATAAACATGAATCAAGACCGGTTTTCAGCATGCGGGTCGGGTCGGATGCAAATACAGATGTCAAATACACTATTCGCACCCAAAACACAGTAAATCAAGAAAATGCCATAATTAAAGAAATACTTGAACTAGAACTGGTATAAATGAACTAGGGTGTTACATGATTGCTTTTTTGGTTGCTTTATTTTGGTGGCTGCCCAATTAGTGCAAACGAATTTCTGGCGCTCACGTGGGAAGCATGTGAGGCGCCAAGTTCTTTTCTTTCAGAGATTTAGTCTATGTTAATGGTATTTTGGCCATTAATGATCACCAAGATCTTTGTTTTGAACATCCGGGATCGAATTTTCTCTAAGAACTAAGTTCTTATATTTTTTTTATAAGAACTAAGTTTTTTACGTAGAGTTAAACCCTATATTTAGAGGAATTAAATTCCTGAGACATGTCTCTATTTCTCTCTTTCTTTTTAACCTAGTTCTTTTCCCCTAGATTTTTGAGTTTGAATAGCAGAATCTCCTCAATGAGAATTGAATTCTCAATTTGTGTGGTGATTTGCTTTGCAAATCTCAAATCAGAGAAAGAACTAATTTCTTATATGAAGGGTTAAACCCTTGTTTCCCTTTATACTAGGCAAAAGAGATATTTTGATCTCCTTTTCTTTTTACCTAAAGTTTGAAAGGAGTGAGATCTTCTTCTTCTTTTGAGAATTAAATTCTTTTTATTCTTCTTTTTTTAGAGAACTTATAGGGTCAATCCTCTATATGAGACTTGAAGTCTTGGGCCCTTTATATAGGAGGCAAATTGTTAATTAGTTTGAGAAAATCTCGCATTTGAGAGATACCAATTGATTTAATTTGTCTCAAAATTTATTTGGGGGATTTTATCCACCATTGGATTTTTGATCCCGAGAATTTCTGTTTTACAGAATACATATTCTTGTTTTTAACAAGGTTAGGGAAATATTTTCCCTTGACAGAATTTAATTCTATCAAACGTTGATTTTTAATCACCATTGGATTTTTAATCTAAGGGCTCTCTATTTTACAGAGAGTATATTTTTTTGTTGAGAAAGGTATAGGAAATATTTTTCCATCTTATTAGATTTTTGATCCAACAACTTTCTTTTTAATAGAAAATATCATTCTCATTCAAAAAGGTTAGGGGAATATTTTCCCTTAATAGAATTTTATTCTATATTCAGTAATTTTTAACCACCCTTGGATCTTTGATCCCCCGGTTCTCTGTTAACAGAGAATATCTTTCCCTTTTAGAAAGATCAAGATAGATATTTTCCTAAAAATAGAATTTAATTCTATATAGGGAGGCACTCTCACGTGTTTAATACGTGACCTCTATGTGGGTGTTTAGCCTATTTTATTTAGCGCCCATATGCCTTGCATATGGGCGCTCATGTGTTCAACACGTGAGGTCAATTTGGATTTCAGCCACCTACTCTTAGTGCTTATATACTTTGCATACCAAATATAATTTAATTCTATGTATAGAGTATAACTCTATCTGAAGCTAATGCTTCAAATGGGTGTTCACGTGTTTCACACGTGATCCCAATGTGGTTTTTTTAATCTGTTTATTTAGCGTTTATTTGTTTTGCATATAAGCACTCACGTGTTTAACACATGATGCCTATTTAGACTTTAGTTGTTTGGTTGCAATGCTTATATGCTTTGCATATAAACGCTCACGTGTTTAATACGTGAGGTTTAAGACATGGGGAATTCTATCCTCTTTTCTCTTCCTTTTATAAGGGAACACTTACGAGTTGGCAACTCACCCCGGTCGTGCCATAGTTTTCTTACAGGACCGGCTGCTAGAATCAGTAGCGGCTTGCTGTCACGTTTTTTCTTTTGGATGATTGCTTGATAGGTGGGTTACATTATAAATCGTAACTGCCGCTTGTATATTTATATTCATTTGTAAAGTAGTTAAAAACTCCATCAAACAGACTTGTATACTTTGTTGACTTAGAAATTAAACTTGTGTATTCTTTGGACTTAGAGACGAAACTTGTATATTATTCTTTTATGTGTCGATTTGGATATTGTTGAGTTGTTGTTTTAAGTATTTCTTTTGCTTTTATTCTTGTGTTGATCTTCACATTTAGTGTCGTATATTCTGTGTGGTTTTGATTCCGTCGATTGGGCGATGAGTTAGCTCCCGATTGGGGATGCTGAATATATTTATGTGTATGTGTCGGTTTTATTAAAATTTACAAAGGAGGTGCTGCCAAATTTTTAATGAAGAAAATGTTTTCAAACTTTAGTTTACAAGCCACTTGCATTTTCAAATAAACTTTACTTATACTTTAAAAAGAGTAACTTGCTTCCATTAATAACCATTTTCCAAACTTCACCTCCATTATTTAATTAAAAAGGTTTAGATTCATTGTTTTCGGCTTACTTGGATTACGGTGGGGTCTTATAAACTTCACGTGATTCAAGTGTCGGTCATGTGCTATTTCCGGGTCTTGAAAATAAGTTAGAGTACGGCTGATATCCGGGAGATACAGACCGAGGCTATTGATATCGAGAGAGGGCCGGTCTGACGAGATGGTACCTACGATATCTGGGGTTACGTGTCGATACCGGGCATAGATTTTATGATGATTTTGAGTGTCGATACTGGACACTCAGTTGATGATGATTTCGAGTGTCGATGATAGACACTCACTTGATGATATATATGTTATGGATGGCATATTTCCATATATTGATGATCTCGTGGGTCATGTGTGTTGTACGCGACCCTATATGATACGCTTATGGATACTGACGTGATATATATATATATATATATATTCGTTATCATATAATATTTTGATATATTACTGTATGACCTAGGAAGATCGTTATGCATTTCGATTTCTACCATGTGATATCTTTAACTCACGAGTTGGCAACTCACCCCCGTCGTGGCTTAGTTTCTTGCAGGATCGACCGTTCGGATCAATAGCGGCTTGCCGGCACGCTTCTTCTTCGGGTGATTGCTTTGGTAGGTGGGTTACACAATCTCATCGTAACCACCTCTCGTACATGTATATTCTTTTGTGATTTAATTAAAAACTCCATCGACCAAAACTTGTATATTTTTGGACTTAGAGACGAGACTTGTATGTTATTCTTTTAGTTGTCGAGCTTGGATATAATCGACTCGATGATGCTTATAATATTTTTTCTTACTTGTTCTTGTGATGATCTTCGCCTTGGGTGTCATATATATTAGTGTTCCTAGCGCCCTTGGCGCTACAACCGCGGCCTTTGCGGAATGAAAAACAAAAGTTCGAGAGGCCCTGGAAACTCTAAACCCTGGAATCTTAACCAAACACATAAACTAGAAAACTACAAAGAGATTTTAGCTATTATGAAAAGAATGTTATACCAAGAGATTCGTGTCCTTCGGTCTTCAACCCTCTTCCTTAGCTCCTCGGAGTCTCCATGATCGAGCTTGACCGCTGGTCTTCCCTTTGTCGAAGATGATCCACCCGAGAGATTTGGTTCAAGGCTCTAGCTCCACACTAAGAATCAAGTGGAGCAATTAAACATCCTAACTTGCTACACTAGGATGTCTAGAGATATAGTGAGTTTTTCTAGTAATTTTCTATCTCTCTTCCTTCCTTAATTCTTAACACATTAGAGTGTAAGAAGGAAAAAGGAGGAGCTCAAGAAAGGGAGAGAGAAAGAGAATGGTGGAATGAGAAAAACTAGTGAGAGAAAATCATAGTCATGGTTTTGTAAAAAGATATTTTGCAAATATAAAATGGCAACCATGTTTGAATAATGTAGACAAATGAATTAAAGCTTATTTGTCTAAACTATTCAACCATGCCTCTTACCATTTCTTAGCCACCTCACCCCTCCTTCTCATTTCCATTCAAATAAATAAATGGATAATCAAAATAAGATGTCCTTCTTCCAGAATGTATCTCTATATAAATACGAAATACATTCTACTGTATATACATACCCGTATTCGTATCAAAATACGAATACCCAAAGAGATAAAATAATACAACGAACATAATAATAGAATATACATATCGAAATATATATATGTAAATTATTCAATAAATACCTGATTTAATAATCCGGCTTAATCCTAAGTCGACTAGTATTATCAACCATCCGATCAAAATTCCGGGTAGCTAGTACACATATTTGATTGGAACCCTGCATGCATCAAAATACGGCCATACATTATTTCTCCTGAACCAAGAAAACCCTCTATGTAGGACCCTAATGACTCGACAGTACACTGGCGATAGGTTTAACCATAAGCACGTCAGTGGCACTAGCTGTACGTAATGGCTACCCAGATACCTGTTGAAAAGGAAGGCTGACGAGCAAGCTCATCCGAACCCCTACTGAGCCTATTCGTGACAATCTCCGTACAGTCCGGTATCTTCGTCTAAGAGTATCGCATATTGGTTCTATGGGTGGTAAACGTCAAACCCTAATAACCTTATAATTCATGCCGATGTGGCTCAGAACCAATCCGAGAAACTACTGATCTAACTATCAGTAAATCTTAACTGCCTTGGCCAATCTCTTATGGTGCTGGCCAACCGAACACAGTACTATATCGACTCCCTATTCCGGGAGAGGCGAATCCCCAACAATCGTTAACTGCTTCAATATGGCTTAGAACTGTACCCAACTAAAACCTATTTGCATGACTCAGTAGAGCCGTGGTAGGGTAGTAATCTAAGTACAGTGGGAACTCATACGAGACAAATGATGATCTCAGGTCTAAAGACTAACCTGTACTTATGTCACCTGAGAACTGCTATCTAACGATAGGTATAGTACCATGTAGAAGTTCTTGGCGAGTCCGTTCACTGTACTCACCCCTAGTGATCACCTGTATACGATCTTAGGTGCCAAAGACCAATAGCCATGAGACCAACCATCGCCCATCGTCGGGGACTTATAATATATACATCAGTCTACTCCGGAATATCGATGCCCAGTCTCGATACTCCCACGACTAGGCATTTAAGGATGTGCTTATTGACTACCCAACCCCCACATGTATAATCACCATCATAACGCTGGTAGTTAAGCAATAATCCAATGAGCTTTATCAACATATATTAACGATACGTAATAACAAGTAAAACATATACATATGTTAAGATAAAGACAAACCAAATAGCATATTATCATATCGAGCAAGATTGTCCTGTACATACATATGTCCAAGCATCCACTATACACACACACAATAATGGCCTCTAGGGCATACATATCAAATATTATATTACTGCGTAGTTGTGATTCTGCCGATTGGGTAATGAGATAACTCCCGATTGGGGATGCTGATATATATGTGTGTGTATGTGTGTGCTGGTTTTTTTTAATCAAAATTTACAAAAGGGGTGCTGCCCGATTTTTAAACGACGCATGTGTTTTCAAACAAACTTTACTTATACTTTAAAAAGGAACTTGATTTCATTTAATAACCCCTTTTAAAACTGCACCTCCACAATTTTTTTAAAAAGGTTTAGATTCCGGATTTTCTCCTGTCACGCCCCGCTTCCCAGTAGACGGAAACGATAACGTGGCAAGCCCGCGGCACATTTATTCAGAGAAAGTCATTCCCTAAATAAATATACTAAGCATATTAAAATAATAATACACAATACAAGAATAAATGAAGACTCTACAATTTTCAATAAACATTTTTATTTACATTCAAACTTGAAATATATACAGGTACATGAATTCAACTGGAAAAGTAAATACAATAAAAGGAAATGCCTAAACCGGTGGCATACATAAACTGATAGAGAAGAAAGTTAAACTAATCCTGAGTAGCTATCTGGTCGTAATCCTCCTCAGTAGCGTCCACTTCCATCGTCTCGACCGTATCTGACGAACATTCCAAGAAAACAAAAGTGGATGGAATGCCCTTCAGCGAACTAGCGCACGGTAAGTCCCAAAGATAGAGTAAGAGTGAAAAGTGAAAAGTACATAATAACCATGAAATAATGTTTGTGACGAGTAAAAGTATATGTAAAATGAACAAGATTATATATATTATAGGTCTCTATATGTTCACTATGTTAACGTTAAGTTTCTAGTGTGAATGTCAACGCAACCATAGAAATATTCACGAGCTCAAGAGTAGGGACGCAGGAGCAAGGAAACACGGGCCCATTTCATGTGTTAGTATCGGGACACCAAGCTGTGGAGGAGTAGACCCAACTGAGATTTGAGTAAATGAAAAAATAGGTTAATACGGGACTCCTGAAACTCCACTGGATTCACACAAGAAACTATCTCAAACACCCCAAGTATAATATATATTATAACGGTAAGATATCCTTAGTTAATTTAATTGGTTGATTATAACATGTCTTGATCGAAACCATAGATTGCAAAAGTTGAAGAATGAAGTCGAGTAGAATGCGAGTCATGTGAATTGCAATCTTGGGTCGAGTCAAGTTAGTCGAGTAGATTGAGTTCGAGTTCAAGTTCAAGTTTAGGTTTGAGTTTGGATTTGAGTTGAGTTTAAAGGTCAGTTTAGATTCGAATTAGTGTTCAAGTTATAGACATTTCTTGTGAATGGATTTAACATATGAACATCGTAAGTTCGGGAGAAATCGAACAACTGCTGCACATGGACGGCAGGATTTGTGTCTTTTTCCAAGACAATTGACATCGATAACTCCGTTAATTTGTCTAACCTGAATAGGCAAGCACTCACTTTCTCCGGTTCCCTGGTGCTCAAAAGAATTGATTCCGCTTAAACCTATATTAATCCAGAGTCCTTAAATATTTATATTTTGTTGTTTACATTATATTTATATTGTTTGCATTTCTCGAGGGGGTTTTATGAAAAATATTTTAATATCGTTTAAAAATAACCCTCGAAGGAGATTTAGAATATTTAGAGTTTTTATGAACATATATTTTAATTTTAGTGGTATTTTAGCGATGAAACCTAACTTTAAAAAATTTATGGTATTTTTTATGAAAACTACTCCTTTTGTAAACTTGGTGGTGTTTTATTCAAATTTTAATTTTTCATTTTAAAAGATAATTTTCACCATTTATTTTTATTGAAAATACGGATTCATAATTATATATAATTTTCCAAAGTTAATTTATTTTTAAAAAAGATGCATTTCTTTTAAATCGTATTTTCATTCCTTTTGAGACCGAATTCTCCATGAGGAGCTCTGCATCTCGCTCTACTATTCCAAGAATGTGCGATAATCTGTACCATCCATAAGCGGGTCTCCTGAAGAGAGTTGTAGAGGCGTAATTGCAAAAGTTTTTCAAATATCGATTAAAACATATTTTTATAAAGGGATGGTATTTTATTGCAAATTGTTTCATTTAGATAAAAAAAATTCTAATCAAATATCGTGCTATGAATCAGAAGTGTGCGTGTGGGATAGGTCGTTACCCTGTGAAGGTTCTAAAGATATGTGTGCTAGTTATCGGTTAAAAGGTTGTATTTAAAGTTCATGGTATTTATATGAAAAGATTCAATATGTGTTTATTGCGCATGAAATTTTAATTACATAAAAATGTCAATGAGGTGATTAATATTTCAAGGTGAGATTTGAGGGTTAAAGTGAAATATTAGCATATCAAAGGTGACAAAAATTGGTTAAAAGGAAAAAAATACAAGTTAACTCCACTTTTCGACTATTGTTTTAAGAAGGTGGTTTGAGTCGAAATGAAAGAGAGAGAAAAGACTTACTGTTTTAGAGCGTTAACAAGAGAGAAAAAGAGGGAGGGGAAGCTTTTGGCGATCGTAGTATCGTCGGAAAAACTCCGGTCGTTGAGATTGGATCGCTACTCCTCTTGGCTTGCTTAACTTCACTTTTTACTTAGAGAATTTTGGGAGAATTTTGATAGAGATTTTCAGAATGGGGAGAGCTAGGGGATAAAGTGTTATTTATAGTGAAATTTGAGAGTATGGGAATTAAAATGATGTTAATGGGGGATTTGAAGAGTCTCTAGTCAATTACAGAGAAATCAAACACCACAAGGGAGTAGTGTGGAGTCAAAGGGATGCACATGCAAAGAATGGAGGTGATTGGGGCTACTTGGACCATCGGTGGCAACTAGAATGGAGATTTAGGAGGTTGAGATTTGGCCATTTACCAAGAGATTCGTGCCACATGTTTAACTCATAATTAAAACCTTATTTATCTTGTTTGATTTTTCTGAAAATTTTCATTTATCTGTGTATTGCACGTGCAACTCTTGGGCTTCCGAAAAGTTGAAAAAAAAAATATTAAAAATAATAGGGACTGATGGGATACAAACACACAGGCTATGTCATAGCAGTGTAGAGACTTAACCAGTGAGCTACAAGTTATTTCTTGCTTTTATTAAACAAATTAAACTTATAACTTCTAATCAAGATGAAATACCCGTTCTATATATTAAACAAGTTAATTTTGTATAGTGGTTTTTCAGAGTCGTTACATTCTACCCTCTTTATAAAAATCTCTTCCTCAAAATTTATACAAAAGACTAGTCTTCGAATAGATGAGGGTATCGTGCACGCATATTGTCTTCTCTCTCCCAGGTCGATTCTCCTGGCGAGTCCTTTCTTCACATCACTCGGACTAAGTTTACCTCCTTGTTCCGTAAGGTCTTCACCTATCAATCTAAGATCTCAACTGGCTGCTGCTCGCAAGTCAGATCGATCTGTACAGTAAGCTCTGAGTGATCAAGTATGTGGCCGGGGTCGCTCAAATATCGTCGTAGCTGGGATATGTAGAACACGTTGTGCACTCCTTCTAATGAGGGTGGTAGTGCCAAGCGGTATGACACTTCTCCAACTCATTCGAGTATGTCGAACAGTCCGATGTATCTTGGACTGAGTTTACTCCTCTTGCCAAAACGTATCATTTCTCTGTTCGGAGAGATCTTCAGAAACACATTCTCTGTGGGTTGGAACTCCAGGTGTCGACGCTTTGCATCTGCCCAATGCTTCTGTCGGTCATGGGCTATGCGCATCTTTTTCCTGATCGTGAGAACTACATCCATATTTGCCATGATCATCTCTGGTCTAAGGAGTTCACGATCTCCAACGTCATCTCAACTTAGTAGGGAACAACACTTCCGTCTGTAGAGTGTTGCGAATGGTTCCATCCCAATGCTTTCCTGGTAGCTATTGTTATATGAAAACTCCATAGGGTGTAGGTGATCTTCCCACGAACCTCCAAAGTCTAACATACAGGCTCTCAGCATATCATCCAGGATCTGAATTGTTCGCTTGGATTGTCCATCTGTTTGGGGATGATATGTCGTGCTGAAATTCAGACTCGTTCTCAGGCCAACTTGCAGACTCTGCCAAAACTGTGATCGGAATCTAATATAACGATCAGAGATGATGCAAGCAGGTACCCCATGTAATCTCATGATCTCTTGCATGAGTTTATGGGTATCATGACAAGTATGGTACATCTTGAAGGTTTAAATCTTACTTTAGATTTCTACTTACCTCCATATACTTTCTTGCCAACGTCTCGGTTGATTGGCCAACTCTGAATGGAATAAAGTGAGCCAACTTGGTGAGTCAATCCATAATAACCCAGATTGCGTCGTTACCCTTCGTGCTGCGAGGGAGAGCAGTCACGAAGTCTATGGTAATGTGCTGCCATTTCCATTCTGGAATTGGTAACGACTGACACCCTTGCTATCAACCCAGGCCGATTGCGGAACAAATTTTTTTCTAACGATGTAAACTTGGCGCTAGAATAACCCTGAACCGTATCTACCATAAACCTAACTAGCATCTAAAGAAGCTATCCGTGAAAGAAGTTTATACCAAGAGACTCGAGTCCTTCAGGTCTTCACTCCTCTCCTTTAGCATGCTCCTAGTGGCCTCCATGATCGAGCTTGATCGACAGCTCCTCACGTCAAAGATGATCCACCCGAGAGTGTCTACTTTGGGCTCCTACCATTAAACTAAGGTAACTAGGTTACTTAGTTTGCTAATCTAAACAACCTAGGTGATGTAAAGAGCGATGATGGATTAATTAGTCTCATAAACCCTAGGTTTCTTAACATATGAGACTATTAGGGTTTGAGGTAGAAGAAGAGAAATTTGGAGGAGATGAGAATGTTATAGAGAGTAACATAAGAATTAAGTGAAGAATGGCTAAGACTTGTGACTAATAAAGCAAGCATGCCAAGATAATAATAAAAAATTATCTCCACCACAAAATATCTAGATATTTTCTACAAAATATCTAGGTGCCACCTTGCCTCAATAGTAACCCATGACTCACTAAGTGAGTCAACAAGTAGCTATGCTTCACTTAACAAAAGTCAACACCTCATACCTCCACTTCATTAACCATTTAACTAAATGGTTAAAACAAATAATGAGGTTTTTTCTTCTAGAAGTACTCTTGTAACAAATTATAAGAATACCCCTCACCGTATATACATACCCGTATCCGTATTCCGAAAAATATGAATACAAAAAAGACGAAAATAATCCAACAATATAATACTAGGATCCGGCTTAAACCAAAGCCCGCTAGTATTATCCGCCCGAACATCACACGTGCATAAGTATACGTATGTGATCGAACCCTGCCGTAAAACCATACGGCCTCTACATCGTTTCGCCCGAAGCAGAGAAACCCTCTGTGTAGGACTCTAAAGACTCGACAGTACGCCGGAAGTGCGTTACTGGATAAATCCATAACCAGAAGCACGCCAGCGGCACTAGTTGTACGTAATGGCTACCCGGGTACCTGTCAAAAAGGAAAGCCGACGAGCAAACTCATCCGGATCCCTGCTGAGCCTATCTGTGACAATATCCGTACAGTCCGGTCTCTTCGTCTAAGAGTGTATCGCATACCGGATCTAGGAGTGATAAGCGTCAGACCCTAATAACCTGATAATTTATGCTGATGCGGCTCAGGACCCATCCGGAAAACTACTGATCAACTACCAGTAAATCCCAACTGCCTTGGCCAAGGTCTTATGGTCCTGACCAATCAAACAAAGTGCGATATCAACTCCCAATACCCGTAGAGACGAATCCCTGACAATCACTCACTACCTCCATGTGGCTCGGGATTGTACCCAACCAAAACCTATTTGCACGACTCAGTAAAGCCATTGTAGGGTAGTGATCAAAGCACAGTGGGAACTCACACGATACAAATAACGATCTCAGGTCCAAAGACTAACATGTACACATGTTACAAGAGAACCGCTATCTGACGATAGGTATAATACCATCTTGAGGTTCTCAGCGAGTCTGTCCAATGTACTCACCCCCAATGAGTACCCATATACAATCTTAGGTGATCACACCAATGGTTGTGGGACCAATCACCGCCACTCGTCGGGGTCTAGAAACGTACACGCAAATCTACTCTGGAGTATCGATGCCCGATCTCGATACTCCTGCGACTTGGAACATTTAAGGATGTGCTTATGGACTACCCAACTCCCACAAGTATGATCACAATCACAACGCAGGTAGTCAAGCAAGATCCTACGGGTTTTATCAACATGTAACCGCAATATGCAATAATGTGTATAACATATTCCATGTTAAGATAAAGTCAAATCATAATAGTATACTACTATATCAAGTCTTTATCAATATGTTCAAGATGGATAAAGCATCAATAGAAACAAATACACATATCCTGATAAAGACAACTCAAATAATATACTATATAACTGAGCAAGATTTTCCTGTACATACATATCCCCAGCATCCACATGTATACATATACAATAATGGCCTCTAGGGCATACATATCCAACAATCTCCCACTTCCACTAAAGGCCAGTAATTAGCGAACCGAATACCTAATGTCTGCTCTAAGGCCAGCAGCTAGTGTACCGCATACCCAACATCTCAAAAAGTCGCTCGAACTGGGCTTAAGGGAGGGCCTTTGTAAATGGATCCACAATGTTCTCTTTTGTATCCACTCTCCGGACCTCGATCTCCTGGCGATCTATGATCTTCCTGATCAGGTGATACCGCCTAAAGATGTGTCTGAATTTTTGATGGGACCGTGGTTCCTTCGCTAAAGCTATAGCCCCATTGTTATCGCAATATAAAGGTATCGGATCAACAATGGACAGAACTACCTGAAGTTCAGTAATGAACTTCTTCATCTAGACCGCTTCTTTTGCGGCATCGCTCGCAGCAATGTATTCAGCCTCCATCGTCGATTCTGCGATGGTAACCTGTTTGGAACTCCTCCAACACACCGCCCCTCCATTGTGGGTAAACACAAAATCCGAGACAAACTTGCTGTCATCCTTGTCACTCTGGAATCTTGAATCGGTAAAGGACTCGACCTTAAGGTCTTCATTACCGAAAACCAAGAACATCTCCTTAGTCCTTCTCAGGTACTTAAGAATATTCTTCACTGCTGTCCAGTAGTTCTCACCTGGGTTCGACTGATACCGGCTCACCACTCTAAGCGCGTAAGCTACATCTGGTCTTGTATATAGCATCGCATATATTATAGATCCTACCTGCAAAGCATAGGGTATAGTGATCATGCGAACCCTATCCTCATCAGTTTTGGGAGACATCTCCTTGGAGAGGGTGATTCCATGTAATGCGGGTATGTTACCATGCTTGGAATCTTCCATACTAAACCTCTTTAGTAGGGTCTCTATGTACCTGGACTGCGAAAGTCCTAGTAATCTCTTGGATCTATCTCTGTAGATCCTGATCCCCAGATTGTACGAGGCATCCCCTAAGTCCTTCATGGAGAACCTTTGTGACAAGAATATCTTGACCAATTGTAGCATAGGAATATCATTTCCTATCAAAAGAATGTCGTCCACGTCCAAGACTAGAAATACGACATTTTGTCCTACAATCTTCTTATAAATACATGGCTCATCCTCGTTCTTGATGAAGTCAAAGTCCTTAACTGTTTCATCAAAATAGATGTTCCAGCTCCACGATGCCTGTTTCAATCCATAAATGGATTTGAGCAACTTGCAAACCTTCCCGTTGCTCCAACTGTCTACAAAACCTTCTGGCTGATCCATATAAACGCAATCTTCCAAACTTCCGTTTAGAAAAGCCGTTTTTACGTCTATCTGCCATATTTCATAGTCATGGAAGGCAGCAATGGCAAGTAGGATTCGAATGGATTTGAGCATAGCTACTGGAGAAAAAGTTTCGTCATAGTCCAATCCTGGTCTTTGACGAAAACCTTTTGCAACAAGTCTAGCCTTATAGATTTTCACCTGCCCATCTACACAAATCTTCCTTTTGTAGATCCATTTGCATCCAACAGGTTTTATCCCACGTGGAGCAATTTCCAAGGTCCACACTTTATTGGCGTACATGGACTCCATTTCGGATTGCATAGCATCTAGCCACTTATCAGAGTCCCTGCTGATAATGGCCTGCCTGAAACTAGTAGGATCATCTTCTTCTAAGATGCAATCCTCTCGATCCCCGTCTATGAGAAAACCGTAGTACCTCTCGGGCCGATGAGAAATCATACCGGATCTGCGGAGTGGCTGGGATTCGTCTAGGGTTATTGAATCTTGAGGTTCCACCATTTATTCAGTTTCAGTTAGTGGTCGCTGAATTTCTTCCAGTTCTACCCTGCTCCTACTAATTTCTTTTGCAAGAAACTCCGTTTCTACGAAAACGGTGTGCTGACTAACAAACACCTTTTGTTTCTCGGTGTGGTAGAACAAATATCCATAACCATTCTTTGGATATCCCACAAACTTACATAAAACTGACCGTGCCTCAAGTTTATCCAGTTTATGCTTTTTAACGTAAGCCGGACAACCCCATACCATAAAATTTTTAAGATATGGCCTTACCATTCCATATCTCTAATGGTGTCTTAGGCACTGATTTAGACGAAACATCATTCGATAGGTATGCCGCTGTCTGAAGCGCGTGTCCCCAAAATGAAAGAGGCAACTCAGCATTACTCATCATGGAGCGAACCGTGTCCAACAGGGTACGGTTCCTCTTCTCCGATGATCCGTTGTGCTATGGTGTGTAAAGAGGAGTAAGCTGAGAGAGAATTCCATTCTTTTTTAGATATTCTAGGAATTCCGTGCTTAAGTACCCCCCTCCTCTATCAGATCGGAAAATCTTGATACGTTTGCCAGTCTGGTTCTCTACTTCCTTGAATTCTTTGAATTTCTCAAAAGCTGCAGATTTGTGTTTCATAAGATACACATACCGGAACCTAGAGAGATCTTCAGTGAATGTGATGAAGTACGAGAACCCACCCCTTGCATGTATAGACATCGGACCACATACATCACTGTGTATGAGTCCCAAGAGCTCTGCCGCTTTTTCTCCGTGTCCGGTGAACGGCGATTTGGTCATATATCCCTTGAGACAAGACTGACAAGTTTCATAAGATGAAAATTAGAACGTATTCAAATATTCATCCTTATGTAACTTACTTAGTCTTTTCTCTCCGCTATGACCAAGTCTACAATGCCACTAGTAGGATCCGTTCGTATCTGAACTCTTCCTCTTGTGTGTGTTTTGTATATTGAAAACTGTGTTTTGATTTAGAACATAGATACCATTACACAGTATACTTTCTGCAACCAATACCAGATTAATGTAAATGTTCATGATATTTCTATCAAGAAAAAACTTATATCCATCTTTATCAAGTAAAGAAACTGATATGATGTTGCAAACTATGGAAGGTACATAGTAGCAATTGTTCAAAATCATAGTATTGCTTTTTGGGAACACTAGGTGATATTCACCAACGGCAACAGCATCAACTTGCGCTCCGTTCCCTACTCTGAGGGACATATCATCAGGTCCAACTATCCTACTTTTCTCAGTCCCTGCAATAAATTACAGATATGAGATCCTGATCCAGTATCTAGTACCCAGGAGATAGGACTGACCTAAAAACAGTTCTAAATAATAAAAACATCTGAAGGAGATGCAATAGTATGCTTCTTCTTCGTTGGGGTCATTAAGGAATTCTTGCAATCCTCTTTCTCTTACTCATACTCATGACACCTGTCATAGTTTAGAGCCGAACCGACGTTCCCCAGTCTTGAATAAGAATTCGGATCGGTCAAGCTATACATTTTATTATCTTGATTAGGACGTGAAACAGTTGCTACCTGGAGAGAGAGAAAAGAACACTTAGCGTGCGCTCTTGCAAGATTAGATTGGTTATTAATTTATCTAATCAGGATGGCTCCCACTGTTTTCTCAAATTCTTCTTCAAACCCTAAAAGAATAACTAGTCAGGATTAATCGCACGTCACAATACTTTCTTAACCTTTCGGCCAGGCTAGCGTCGGTACTTCGAGGGAGGTTTTCCAACGCTTTCACGAAGTTAATTATATAACCTTTTTCCCTAGAGGCATAGCCCTGCTAACACCGTTCTAGACACCTACTTGGTTTATAGCATTGATTGTTAACTGAAATAATCTGCCAAGAGTAATCCTACTCATCAATGGGATCGGGATCCAACTATCATTATGTGATGACCTAGATGTAATCCACTCTAGTCACCACACTCCAGAAGGTATGCTAAAACTGCAAGTTTCCTGTATATTTGAAACTCCTGATGTGGTTTTTGCCCCTAACGGTTTATGACTTTGACTAGGTCAACAAACCATAAACCGCTAGTCAAGTTCAACCCGTCATTTTCTTGATTGCATTAAACCCACCCGTACGTGCCCTTGACTAGGTCAATAAGGCCGTACGACTGTCCTAACCAATCGCATTTACAATGCACAAAAAAGTACTACTTAGCTACCGTACACTACGGCTTGACTAGGTCAACAAACGCAACACGAATACTAAATATTACTATTCTGAAATGACGGAGGGATACGGATGGGTTTTTGGCAAAAAAAACCCTTTAACGTAATGAACTTGATATCGTTGAAGGAACCTGAGCAGTTTTAAAAAGGAGTGGTTTAGGCTCTGCTTTTTAAAACTTCTGGTTTTGGAAAAAAAACCGAGTAATCAACAGTATACACTTTTGCTCAAGAGGTCACTCTCCGCGAATGGATCTCGGCTCTTGCCTCCTGGAATGAGGTGCTGGATATTCACAACCGAATACCACTATGCAAAGAGAAAGAATATAACTATAGTTTTTCAAAATTTGTTCCCACAGTATCTTTTTTGGTTTCTTTTCTTGCATTAATCAAAATTTATGTGGTCCCATAATTTAACCAATCACACCCGAAAAGAACGAAAATACAATGTACGTATATGCCATCCGCATTCGCCACTGAGCCCCGTCATCACCCGTTAGGTTACTTAACTAACGACAGAGCGGGGGTTGGAGTAGCTCGGGTGTAAAACATATACAGCATTTACTAGTGTATATATATATATATAAAGCAACATCACGGAATCTCAGCCAAGGAATAAAGAGTGGTAGATAATCCTGGAGTCTCGGGTTTCACTTGAGCCGCAAATGAGACCCGACGTTCCCCTGTCTTGTGGATAGCCCGTGCAATGAAAACCTAGACTCCTATGAGCGCGGCAAGTTACCCGCCAAAACCAGAAGTGGGGCAACCCTCTTCAACAATGTGAATGGGCCACCTAGCACTTCATGGAATCCGGTAACTTGGGCACCCCTCCATGGGTCAACCTATACCTCTATGAGTGAGGCGAATAGCCCGCCAATTCTAGAGTGAGGCCCCATCCGTCTTAACTCCATGAGATGCGGGCCCGTTTCCCTCTAGAACCCGGTTATTCATGTACTCCACCGCGGGGTTATTCTAGTACAGAAAAGAAAATAATATGTACAACGGTGACATCGACCTCAACCCGGTCGATGTTGTATATATTTATATATATACTAGTAGATGTTATACATGTTTTGCACCCGCGCTAGTCCAGTCCCCGCTCTGTCGTTAGTTAAGTAACCTAACGAGTGATGACGGGACCCGGTGGCGAATGTGGATGGCATATACGTACATTATATTTTCGTTCTTTTCTGGTTTGATTAATTAATGGGACTGCGTTGATTTTGATCAATGCAAGGATAAAACAAACCTATATATGATGTTGTTGGAACTAAGTTTTTAAAAAATGACATTACAGACGTTTCCTTTTGCTTTGCACAGTGGTATTCGGTTATGAATATCCAGCACCTCATTCGACGAGGCAAGGGCCGAGATCCCTTCATCGGGAGTGACCCCTTGAGTAAAAGTTGGCGTCAACGTAATAACTTTACTATAGTTGATTCTTTTGCTTTGCATCGTGGTATTCAGTTTGGAATATCCTGCACCTCATTCGACGAGGAAAGAGCCGAGATTCCTTCACAGGGAGTGACCTCTTTAGCAAAAGTTTGTGCCACTATATATTTGAAAAATCACTCAGTTCCTTCAACGATATCAAGTTCATTACGTTAAAGGTTTTTTGCCAAAAACCAATCATAGCCCTCCATCGTTTCGGATTAGTATTGTTTAGTATTCATGCTACGTTTGTCGTTGCTATTCGCCGAGACGTAGTGTGCGGTAGCTCTGTAATGCTTTTCTGTCGCATGGACATATGGATTTGTTAGGACAGTCGTACGACTTTGTTGATTATTCATCAAGGGTCGTGCGGGTGGGTTTAACGCAATCAAGATAATGATGGGTTGAACTTGACTAGGACCTTTTGATTTGTTAATTATTCGTCAAGGTCACTTGGGTCCTAGAGGTAAAAATCACATCGGGAGTTTCAAACATACAGGAAACTTGCCAGGCATGCGCATACTTTCTGAAGTGTGGTGACTTGAGTTGCTTCCATCAAGTTATCATGCGATGATAGTTGGATCCCAATTCCCACTGACGAGTAGGATTACTCCTCGAGTGATTTTAGATGATCCCGACTAATTCTCATTTTGGGTTTGGAGGAGAATTCGAGGAAACAGTGGGAGACATCCTAATTAGATAAAGTGAATAACCATTCTGATCAAGGTTAGAGTGCACGTTGAGTGTTTCTTTTCTTTTCTCTCTCTCTCTCTTTGGCAGCGACCATGCCCCAACCCTTGACTAAAACTCATGAACCAAGTTAACTGAACCTTCTTAAAACATTTTGGGTTTTGGAATGTCACGGTGTCACATATATCATTGCCACTTCTATATCACCTTTGCATTTCTCCAGAACATCCCGTATCACTAAGAACACCCACTCCTTTAGATAAATCCATCAGATAGTTACATACGAACTCGAAGGAACTTTTTCTAGATTCGAGGATGGATTCTGGTTCTGGAGAGATTGAATAGGATTATTCGGTTGTCTTTTCTCTTTACCTTCTCTCAGATTGTGAGGGCTCTTAGGATTAGGAGAAGGTACACCTATTGAGCTTATTGGATAGTCTTCCTCCAGACCATATGCATGTGCCGAAAGGTGGGAAAAGAAGAAAACCAACTAGCCTAAAGGTGGTGTACAGAAGGTAATAAGTAAAGACATATAAAGGGATTAGAATAACGGCAAAGAAAATTGCGACTGCTATCATTCACGATAAAACCATGTATACCCCTGCCACTCCCGCATCCACTTTGGATTTCTCTAGAACACTTCGTATCACTATGAACATCCATAATGCTTGGACATGCCATCTGTAGGGTTCCTAGGCACCCTAATGAGGTCTCACAAGGCATCAACCATGCCAATTTCAAAAAATCTAGGTGCCGAGAGACCCTAATATACGGATCGATGGCTAGATGTCTAGGCGAAAAGTAAACTAGTTAACAATTAACTAAGGGAATACGGAAATACAACCTTTGTAGATCCGTTTGTCCACCTCCATAGCTCCGCAACGAAGTGCCTTCGCTTTCCAAGTGAACTCCCGGGCTCTAGCGTCGGCTTCGTCGAAGAATAAGCGAGCTAGGTCGTCGATGTCCATGCCGAAGATGATCTACGTCGAGGCATCGCTAGATCAAGCTCCACCTTCACCTTGCCATGAAAACTTGTGAAGGAAACACACTCTACTACTTGGCAAGAGGTAGAGGATGATGAAATAGGAAGTGGGTTCACTTTAGAATTGGATTTCTCACTCATATGCTCAATATGCCATTGATGAAGACAAGCTTCTTCATGAAGAAGAAGAAGAGCAAGAAGAAGATAAAATTTTTGATAAGTTAATTTAGAATAGAAAAGAATAATAAACTTATCATAATTTTCACCATGGTTAGGTGTAGAGAATTAACTTAGGTTAGATCAATGGTTAGGGTCAAAAGAAGAAGACAAAATGGTTAAGTGGTCAAAGTTTCATGAAGCTTCAATAAGCTTCATGAAGAATAAAGAAAGAAAACCATTTTGTTTTTTTCTTCTTTTATGCTTTAATTATTTTCCAAAATGAATAAGCAAATAATTAAAAGAATATGCAAAACCCTAATCACCATCTTGACCATAGTTTTATTCTATACACTTAACCAAAAACCATGCATCATCAAACATGATACAAGTAAGTGCACAAAACTATATCGTATATACAATGTGCACACCCGAGCGAGAAAATCCATTTAAAGTGAACCGATACTAGTTAATGCAAAGTAATATATCAAATATATAATTATGCATTAAATCATTAAATCAACACTTGACTCAATGATCCGGTCATGTCGCACATAACCGACTGGTATCATCAGTAACATCTTATCGAATCAACACTTGATCCGATAACTCGGCTATATCGCATATAACCGATCAATGTCACATCGCGAGAATCGAATACAGTATCACATACTGGTATTATTCTCGGTCCCGCACATATCTCATATGCGCTCCTATTTCGTTTCGCTTGAGCCAGGAAACCTCTGTGTAGGACTCTAAAGACTCGTCAATACGCCGGCAGCAGATGATGATCATATCAAACATCCACAAGCCGCAAGCGGTCTGCTAAACGTAACGGCCACCCGGGTATTGAGCGATCTGAAGATCGACGAGCAAGCCCGCTCATACTCCAGTGAATCCAACCAGTAACACTACCGTACAGTCCGGTCTGATCGTCTGATATGTCGCATATCTCGCCTAGGGGTGGTAAACGTCAGACCCCAATAGCTCAATAAGTCGTGTCGATATGAGGTCTATAACAATTCGAGAAACTACTGGTAACACTTACCAGTAAATCTCAGCAACCCTGGCCAGGGATTTCCTGTTATAGCCAATCGAACACAGCGCAACATCAACTCCCTATACCGGGAGAGACGAATCCCCTCCTATCGCTCATTGCCTCCATGTGACTCGGGACTGTACCCAAAAACCACCGTTTTGTACGCCCTCTTGGACGTGGTAAGATGGAAATCAAAGCACAGTGGGAACCACACAAGACTCTATGACGATCTCGCGTCAACAGACTACTCTGTACCAGTGTCACCAGAGAACTGCCATCTGACGTGAGGTATAATACCATCTGGGAGTTCTCGGCGAGTCCGTCCAGTGTACCCAGTCTTCACTGAGCACCCGTATATCATCTCTGATGTCAAACACCAATGGATATGGGATCATCCATCGCCCATCTGTATGGGTCGAGAAGGTACACGCTAGTCTACTCTGGTATATCGATGCCCCGTCTCGATACACCCACGACTAGGGACTTTAAAGGATGTACTTATGGACTACCATGTCCCCACTAGTATGATCCGCATCATAGTCAAGGTAGTCAAGTACACATCCTAAGGGCTTTACCAACATGTAACAGAGAGACAATCAGTATACACGTTAAGGTAAAGAGCAACCAGATAGCATACTATCATGTCGAGCAAGAAAGTCCTCCCTATATATGTCCCAGCATCCACTACAATATACATCCTATGTATAGTAATGGCCTCTAGGGCATACATATAACTAACAATCTCCCACTTGCACTAGGGCCATCTGTAGCAGTGGTTGCAGTATCTCATAATCAACCATCCCATGAAAGTCTCTCTCTGGGAAAAGGCCTTCGTGAGTGGATCTGCCGTGTTATCCTCTGAGTCTACTCTCCTATCCTCGATCACCCTGGAGATCAACCATCTCCATGATCAGGTGATACTGCCTTAGAATATGTCTGGATCACTGATGGGACCGGCGTTCCTCGGCATGAGCCACAACTCCATTGTCACACAATGGGAGGAACATAGTTCATCTCATGAACCAATATACACCCAAACAGCCTCTTTGGTAGCATCTTAAGTAGCGATGTATCCCGCCTTTATCGTCTAGTATGTCACGGTATCTAGCTTGGAACTCTTCCAACATACCGTCCCTCCACTGAGGGTAAAGACAATGCCTGTGACTGACATTCAGTCATCTTTATCACCCTGGAACCCTTCCAGTGATTCTCCCCAGGATCGGTTGATACCGTCTCACTACAACTAGTGAGAGTCCTAACATCCAATTAGATCTATCTCATAGATCTAAAAACCCAGGATTTAGGAGGTATCACTTTGATCCTATATGGAGAATCATTGTGATAAGCGGAGATTGATCGAGCGTAGCATAGGAAACTCTTTCCCTATCAAGAGTATGTCATCCACGTACTCTACGAGGATCATCACCATACTCCCTACTACCTTTTTGTATATACAAGGTTCATCTACCATTTTGATGATGTCAAACTCTTTGACTAATTCATCAAAACAGATATTCCAACTCCGCGATGCCTGCTTTATCTTATAAAGCATCTTGCACACGTTTCCGCTGCTCCTACTGTCTACGAGGCCCTCTGGCTGTGTACTTATAGACGCACTTTTCTAAAACATCATTTAGAAAAGCAGTCATGACACCCAACCACCAGATATCACAGTCATGGTATGTAGCCGTGACAAGTAGGATCTGGATGGACTTAAGCATAGCTACTTGAAAAGGTTTCATCATTATCCACACTTGGTCAATGATGCAAACTTTTAACAAGTCTAGCTTTGAAAGTCTCAACTTTTCCATGTACACCAAGTAATCTTCTCAAGATATACCTGCTCCTGATGGGGATTTAACCCTTCAGATATAGCAACCAAAGTCCATACTTTGTTGGTGTATAAGGATTCCATCTCAGATCGATAAACATCCAGCCGTTCTTACAGAGTCTCACTCTTGATGGCCAGCTCGAAACTAGTTGGGTCATCATCTCATGATGCAATCCTTGCTCCCACTGTCATAGAGAAACCGAAGTATCTCTCAGGTGGGTGAGGAACCCTACTAGATCGGCGGAGAGGCTGAAGTTCGTTGGAATCTACTGAATCCTTTGGTTGTACCAAATCATCTGCTGTAGTTTGTATAGCTGGAACATTTCCAGTTCTACATGACTAACCTTGCCTCGAGCCTGTCCGGATTTTGCTTTTCAGACATAGGCCGGACAACCCCAAATCTTAAGTAACTTAAGAGATGGGCTCTTCCCTTTCCATATCACATATGAAATGGTAGGCAACTGATTTGATTCGAACCCTATTCAATAGGTATGCAGCTTCTCAAGCGCATAACTCCCAAAAAGGAAATAGGTAACTCAGAAGTACTCATCATAGAGCACACCTTATCATATAGGGTGTATCTGCTCCGCCCCGACATACCATCATGTAATGGTGTATACGGAGGAGTAATGCTGAGAGAGAATCTCATTCTCCTTTAGAACAGTCCAGGAATTCCGTGCACAAGTATTCTCCTCCTTGATCGCATCAAAGGACATAATACTTTTACCCGTATTTTGGTTCTCTACTTCTAACTTATATTCTGTGAATATCTCAAAAGGTTCGGACTTGTGTTTCAACAGGAACATAGGTCTGAATCTCGAAAGATCATCAGAGAATGTAATGAAGTATAAAGAACCGGTCTTGGCATGTGTAGACAGGGGACCTACATACATCAACATGTATCATCCCAAGAGTTCACTAACTCTTTCTCTGTTTCCAATAAACAGAGCTGAGGTCATTTTATCTTTGTGACATGACTCGCAAGTTTCATGAGATGTAAATTCAAACTGATTTAAATATGCATCTACATGTAACTTCAGCTAGTCGGGTCGCATTGATATGACCTAGTCTACAATGCCTCAAGAAGGATTCGTTCATTTCTGAACTCTTCCTCTTATGTGTGTTCCGTATACTAAGAACTGTAGTTTGATTTAGAACATCAATGCTTTTAGATAACGTGCCTGAACCGATCAACTTTTGATATAGGAAATGTTCAAAACATTATCCGACTATACAAAATTTTATCATTTCTTTACTAATAAAGAGATTGATATGATTTTGTATATCAGGTTCGGTATCTAATAACATTCGTTCAGAATCAATGTATTGGTAATACAGGGTGACAGTGACCAACAGACTTGGCTGCAACTTTTGCCCCGTTTTCTGCCTCATGAAACTTATCACCCGTTCTCAGTTCTCTACCTTTCTGCAGCCCTATGTAACAGATTACAAATCTGGGATCCTGATCCGGTATCATATACCCAGGACGTAAAGGATACTGAGAAACAGTTCTGTATAATGAACAAACCCGAAGATGATGCATCATCATGCATTCTCCTCGTTTGGGCGGCACGGGAATTCTGGTAATCCCCAATTTCCTGTTCTGTCTTATAACAATTATAAGTTGGAGCGGGACCAACGTTCCCCAGCTCAGTATAACAAGCGGGTTCGGTCAATATTCCGTATTATTATCTTGATTAAGGCGTGATATGGTCGCTACCTGGAGAGAGAGAGAAGAAAACACTCAGCGTGCGCTCTGTCAAGAATAGATTGGTTATTATTTTATCTAATCAGGATGGCTCCCACTGCTTTTTATCAAATCTTCCTTCAAACCCTAAAAGGAAAGACTAGCCGGGATTAATTACACACTACAAGTTCGCCAATCTTTCAGCCAGGCCAGTGTCGGTACTTTGAGGGAGGTCCCCCGTGCTTTCGCACGAACCTAATTAATGTAAACCTCGTTTTCCCAGAGGCGTAACCTCGTTGACACCTTTCTAGACACCTACTTGATCGGCTAATTGTAATGTATAAAACTCTCCCAGGAGTAACACTTACTCGCAGCGGGTATCGGGATCCAACTATCTCATAGAAGGTATGCAATCTCATTGCAAATTTCAACACTTGAAATTCCCGATAATATTTTGCCCCTAGTGTTCTATGACCTTGACGAATGCCAAACAACTCATAGTCCACTAGTCAAGTTCAACCCGTACATTACTTGATCGAATTAAACCCACCCGCACGACCCTTGACGAATGCCAAACAACGCCGTACGAATACCCTAATCCAATCTGCATCATATGCATAAGCAGATAAATACTAGTTAGCTACCGCACACTACGCCTTGACGAATGCCAAACTACCGCAGCACGAATACTAACTAGTACTTATCTGTAATGACGGAGGGCTACGCAGGT
Source organism: Agapanthus africanus (assembly GCA_030015575.1). Taxonomy (NCBI): domain Eukaryota; kingdom Viridiplantae; phylum Streptophyta; class Magnoliopsida; order Asparagales; family Amaryllidaceae; genus Agapanthus; species Agapanthus africanus. The sequence continues at coordinate 727,625,972 of CM057342.1, read as the reverse complement.
TTTTCTGAAAACCTATTGCGTAATGAACTTGATATCGTTGTAGAATCAAATGAATTTTGAAATGGAGTGTTTTTGAGGCTTTTCTAGTTTTGCTAAAGGAGTCACTCCCGGTGAAGGGATCGTCGGTCCTTTCCTCGTCGAATGAGGTGCGGGATATATCATATATATCACTGTGCAAAGCAAAAACTCTTAAAAGCAATCAAAAGACAAACCGAGTGTGTAGCATCTGCCAGTTATTGCTAAAGGAGTCACTCCCGGTGAAGGGATCTCGGTCCTTTCCTCATCGAATAAGGTGCAGGATATATCACATATACCTCTGTGCAAAGCAAGAACTGTAGCTACCTGTTTTATTTTGAAATTCGATTCTACAACATCTTAGGTTTCTTTTATTTCATTAATCACATTAATGAAGTCCCATCATTTAAGTACCTAAACATCACAGATAAATACGACGTACACTTATGCCATCCGCATCCGCCTCGATGTCCCCTCGTGCACAGTTAGGTTAGGTAACTAACGGCAGAGCGGGGCAGGGCTAGCGCGGGTGTAAAACATAAGTAACGTCTATATAATATATCATATATACTATATACTGTATCTATCACAGAACATCACATGATCACATTACAGATATCGCAGCAGAAGAATCATATGAAATATTGGATATACTAGGATGTCCGTGTTTTCAATACGAGCCAGTATAAAACACGGATTCCACGGTCGTGATGAATAGCCAATCCCACACCCCTAGACCCCTACGAGAGCGGCAAGCAACCCTACCAATTCTAGAGTTAGGAGACCCGGACTCGACTCCTCGAGTTGGTCTCCCACTGGACTCCAGAACCCGGTTACTTATGCCCTCCTCCTTGGGTCTATCCTAGTGCGGAAAAGTAAATAATATACAAACGGTGACAACTTCCGCAACCTGGAAGTGTCCCAATAAAAGAATATTACATACAAGTTTTTACATGAATGAAAATGAAAAACACTCATCTCACATAAAAAACCCCGGCTATTCAAACACGACGATCCAATATAACATATCCAGCAACACATAACATCACATGTCATCAACGTAAGTAAATATGTCCATCCCAATTGTCGTTGACATATAGCAACGAAACCGGCGATATCACATATTACACTTACGGTCACAGAAAAGAAAGTGTAAAACTACAACAGTTGGAATCCGCAACCTCCATAGACATCGCATGCCTAATCAAATGAATTACTTAGACATCGCATGCCTAACAATTATAAACCCCGCATTTTAGTCTCATTATCGAAAACACTTTTCAATATCAAGTCGGGCAATTCAACAGGATTCCCGACATCCTGATCGAATGCTCGTCGCAAACTTCAGTAGACGGCCGCACCCCCAATACCGTCGACGAAGTGCACCAAGGCGGAACACCGCTACCGCGAGCACCCGAACGGATGCTTTCGGCGACGGGGTTCTCCTACAGTCACTTGGTCGGGGCTATGGAGTGAGGCTGTCTATTAAGTTTACCCGGCGAGTATCCGCGTACGCTACGTGATTGTGACGGACTTTTGATCACATCAAAATTCCGTGGCAACCGATCATGTGAGACTAAATTGCTACGTTTATAACATTCATTTAGTTATCTCACAACTATTTGTGAATTCCAATTATTGTATCCCATTCCAGATAATTAGAAAATGTTAAACTTTCCGATTGAACATTCGAACACCCAAGTTTTCCCGATACAGATCAACACATGAAACAAGTCTAACAACATTCCGTTCGTGCCTCAGTACCAACGGTCCAGCCGTAGAAGGGTCAAGCTAACGCCTCACATGTGGCACGCCGTACTGCCCCAAACCCGAAGGTTCAAAGGGCAGTTCAAGACGGTCACATAATCGAGTTAAGGTTTGTTGTCTTCTAGAGGGACCATCGCGTTACTTGCACTACTTAGAACGTCGTTAAACTACGGAAAAATCCAACACTTAGAAATTTCCCGACAGGGGAAAAATTGGGTATTTATATCCGGTCGAACTTTTTAACATATTCTAAAAATTATCCGGAAAGCCACACAGACAAAATTTGATACTCCGATCGAAACACCGAATCCCCAAAATAATCCCAGAAAATACAACTCTGGAATAAATTTTAAAAATACCCAGAAAATCCAGCATAAAATAATAGGAGTTACTGTGCAAACAGTGTACGATGACGTCATCATTCCGCCGCGGAACCGCCGCAGAAGGCAGGCTTCTGCCGCGGTTCCGCCGCGGTTTGTACTGTTCATCGAAAAAAATTTGCATCATAATTCTTATTTTTTCCTGCTGAATTTTTTAGCAATTTTTAATTTGAAAAAATCCACGTTTTCAGAAAACGTCCAGAGAGCATTTTCCGGTTGGGGTTTCGGGTCGTTCGGACTTCAAAATCCGTCAAGACTTCGCCAAAGGCTCTAGCTAGGCTCTGATACCACTGTAGGGTTCCTAGGCACCCTAATGAGGTCTCACAAGGTATCAACCATGCCAATTTCAAAAAATCTAGGTGCCGAGAGACCCTAATATACGGATCGATGGCTAGATGTCTAGGCGAAAAGTAAACTAGTTAACAATTAACTAAGGGAATACGGAAATACAACCTTTGTAGATCCATTTGTCCACCTCCATAGCTCCGCAACGAAGTGCCTTCGCTTTCCAAGTGAACTCCCGGGCTCTAGCGTCGGCTTCGTCGAAGAATAAGCGAGCTAGGTCGTCGATGTCCATGCCGAAGATGATCTACGTCGAGGCATCGCTAGATCAAGCTTCACCTTCACCTTGCCATGAAAACTTGTGAAGGAAACACACTCTACTACTTGGCAAGAGGTAGAGGATGATGAAATAGGAAGTGGGTTCACTTTAGAATTGGATTTCTCACTCATATGCTCAATATGCCATTGATGAAGACAAGCTTCTTCATGAAGAAGAAGAAGAGCAAGAAGAAGATAAAATTTTTGATAAGTTAATTTAGAATAGAAAAGAATAATAAACTTATCATAATTTTCACCATGGTTAGGTGTAGAGAATTAACTTAGGTTAGATCAATGGTTAGGGTCAAAAGAAGAAGACAAAATGGTTAAGTGGTCAAAGTTTCATGAAGCTTCAATAAGCTTCATGAAGAATAAAGAAAGAAAACCATTTTGTTTTTTTCTTCTTTTATGCTTTAATTATTTTCCAAAATGAATAAGCAAATAATTAAAAGAATATGCAAAACCCTAATCACCATCTTGACCATAGTTTTATTCTATACACTTAACCAAAAACCATGCATCATCAAACATGATACAAGTAAGTGCACAAAACTATATCGTATATACAATGTGCACACCCGAGCGAGAAAATCCATTTAAAGTGAACCGATACTAGTTAATGCAAAGTAATATATCAAATATATAATTATGCATTAAATCATTAAATCAACACTTGACTCAATGATCCGGTCATGTCGCACATAACCGACTGGTATCATCAGTAACATCTTATCGAATCAACACTTGATCCGATAACTCGGCTATATCGCATATAACCGATCAATGTCACATCGCGAGAATCGAATACAGTATCACATACTGGTATTATTCTCGGTCCCGCACATATCTCATATGCGCTCCTATTTCGTTTCGCTTGAGCCAGGAAACCTCTGTGTAGGACTCTAAAGACTCGTCAATACGCCGGCAGCAGATGATGATCATATCAAACATCCACAAGCCGCAAGCGGTCTGCTAAACGTAACGGCCACCCGGGTATTGAGCGATCTGAAGATCGATGAGCAAGCCCGCTCATACTCTAGTGAATCCAACCAGTAACACTACCGTACAGTCCGGTCTGATCGTCTGATATGTCGCATATCTCGCCTAGGGGTGGTAAACGTCAGACCCCAATAGCTCAATAAGTCGTGTCGATATGAGGTCTATAACAATTCGAGAAACTACTGGTAACACTTACCAGTAAATCTCAGCAACCCTGGCCAGGGATTTCCTGTTATAGCCAATCGAACACAGCGCAACATCAACTCCCTATACCGGGAGAGACGAATCCCCTCCTATCGCTCATTGCCTCCATGTGACTCGGGACTGTACCCAAAAACCACCGTTTTGCACGCCCTCTTGGACGTGGTAAGATGGAAATCAAAGCACAGTGGGAACCACACAAGACTCTATGACGATCTCGGGTCAACAGACTACTCTGTACCAGTGTCACCAGAGAACTGCCATCTGACGTGAGGTATAATACCATCTGGGAGTTCTCGGCGAGTCCGTCCAGTGTACCCAGTCTTCACTGAGCACCCGTATATCATCTCTGATGTCAAACACCAATGGATATGGGATCATCCATCGCCCATCTGTATGGGTCGAGAAGGTACACGCTAGTCTACTCTGGTATATCGATGTCCCGTCTCGATACACCCACGACTAGGGACTTTGAAGGATGTACTTATGGACTACCATGTCCCCACTAGTATGATCCGCATCATAGTCAAGGTAGTCAAGTACACATCCTAAGGGCTTTACCAACATGTAACAGAGAGACAATCAGTATACACGTTAAGGTAAAGAGCAACCAGATAGCATACTATCATGTCGAGCAAGAAAGTCCTCCCTATATATGTCCCAGCATCCACTACAATATACATCCTATGTATAGTAATGGCCTCTAGGGCATACATATAACTAACACCATCGTATAGTTACATACGATCTCGAAGGAAGTCGTTCCAGATTCGAGGATGGTTTCCGGTTCAGGAGAAATAGAATAGGATTATTCAGATGACTTTTCCCATTACCTTCTCTCAGGTTGCGAGGGCTCCTGGCATAAGGAGTGTACACCTATTACGCTTATTAGACAGTCTTCTTCCAAATCTTAGGCTGGTGCCGAAGGGTAGGGAAGGAAGAAAACCAATTAGCCTAAAGGTGGTGTACAGAAGGTAATAAGTAAAGACATAGTAATATGATTGAAGTGAGGGCAGGTAAGTATATGGTTACTGTCATGAATTAGGATAGTGGAAGAGGTGTTATTAGGAATACCAGGTTAACCCCTTCGAAACATTTTCATGTTTCAGTCAGATTGTGCGATGTTAATTGAAAACTGTTTTCCCAATTGGAATCTAACTCCACGGTATGTATTTACCAGATCAGTTTCTCACATCTGTATGGTGTTACAGATGGTGAGTGGGAGTAAGATATTGGGAATTAGGTGATTAGATCCTCATTATATCGGAATTCGTTGTAATTGGTGATATTTGAGGAAATCACCTGGGTTTTTGCCTGAAGGCAAATATTTGGTTTTGAATATCCGTTGTTATGCACCAATTTCAAACTGATATATCTGTACGTTTATTTTATAAAGTGAGATATAACTTTTTGAAATTATGTCTATGACATTTACCTATATCAGTTGTTGATTAGGTAAGGTGCATTCAACAGTGGTGTAATTCTTCTTGACCATAGTACAGTTTTTAACCGACGACGCACAAGGTTTGAGTTATTGAACTCAAGAGACTTGTACAAAGTATTGTATGTTGTCCAGTGTCCATTAGGACAATGGGGTTGGTACTCGTACTATATTCTGTTTACTCATGACTTCTCCAGTTCTAGACAAGTATTTCGTTGAAACACAAGGTCCAGATTTTGAGAAGTTATAGGTATAAGAATAAAGAAGAGAACCATTTGTTGGATGTATCAGGATTCTTCGAGGTAGTCGAAGATGTAGATACTTTTGTTTGGTTTTCTGTTGATAGTAATGGTTTTGAGAACTTACTTCTCTTTCAGGTTACTCATATATGGATGCACTCCTAGTTGAGTAATGTTGATTGGCCTACTTTCATTTGGTTGATATGCACTGGAGACAGCTGCATGATTTTGAATCTGGTTCCAATTAAATTAGTTATTTTGTTTCTATATTGGATATATATAGAATCAATTTATATCTTGACGATGTTAAGGTATAGGGAGTTGTCCGGCTGATGCTTAAAACCAGAATCCGGATAAACTTGAGGCATGTTTCAGTAATGGCAGTTTGTGGGTTATCCCGGGACGAGGGTTAACTTTCTACCATCAGGATGATCAATTGTGATATTGTTCTTGACTCGTCACAGTTTTAGTAAAATGGATTTTTTCAGAAAACAAAAGTGGGAGTATGGTAGAACTGGAAGTGATTCCAGAACCACAAACGATCACTGAAGATTTAATAGAACCCAAGAATTCAATTGGATTTGACATTCCATTGGCCACTCTACAGATTTGGTGGGTAAACCTCAGGCACCCGAGAGGTACTTCGGTCTTCTCAGAGATGGTAACAGAGAGGTTCTTGTTTACCCAGACTTGCCATTGCTGCTATTATAGACTATAAGACCCGACAGGAGGATGAGTATAGCGTCATTCTAAACAGGCTTTAGAAGTGCACGTGTATATGAATCTGCCCGAGGGTTATTATAGTCAGTGAGAGCAACGGAAGCATAGTGGGCAAGTAGCTTATGTCTATTTATAGACTAAAGCGGATATAGCGGAGATAGATCATCTATTTTTGATGTGACAGTCATAGGTTTTGACTTCATCAGAATAGGAGATGGATCTGGTAAGAAGGTAGTATGGTGTGATGTCCTGATATTTGGGATGACATGCACTTTATAGGAAGTGAAATTCCTATACTACGATCAGTTATACTGTGGTTGTCACACAGTTGTTTCTCCATATAGGATATGGATATAATATTAGGGTTTCTGGTTATTAGATCTATGTTTTAGATCTAGATTTGGGAAGTGTCCCAATTTGGGTATTTGACACTATTCTAAAGTGTTTTAGAATGGACGACTCCTAGAGAAACATATGTTGTTTTTGCAAACCAGATGTTGGTTTTTCCACACCAGATGTTGTTTTTGCACTAGCTGCCATAAACATATATTAATCCAATCCTAGAGAAATGTAGGGAAGCAGTTTATAAACATAAATGAATGTTCTAGGGATATGGTAATGACAGCCTCCTTTAGGAGACGGTTATCATTTCAGGCTTCCAAGGTGACCTGGATAACATAGTGGTTGTCTGAGTTATAGTTTTTCCCTCTTCTGAGCGACGGTATATTGGACAGGTGGTCCAAGTGGATACTGAGGAAGGCATGGCGTAGGATACTGATTAAATTCAGTGGATGATACAGTCTAAGAAGTTTGCTGAATTTGGAGTTCATTTGTGAACTGGGTCCCATCAGATATCCAGACAAATTCTAAGACAAGGTATTGCTCATTTCGGGAGATGGTTATTCTTCGCGAAGTTGAGATATAGAGAGATAATGATAGAAACACTGGAGCGGATCTACTCACTGAGGCTATTTCTCAAACACAATAATTTCACAAACGAGCTTTGCGAAACTGCTTAGTAGAGAAGTTGGGTGTTCGGCATCACACGAGCTGTGAGTATGCGACACCGCAATAATTGGCCTTAAGTGCAAGTGGGAGATTGTTGGCTCTAGTGCCCTCAAGGAAATTATCGTAGTCGCGGGCAGGTGATTATGATGATTGAGGGAGGACCAATACTGGTAGAACAGTCTTACTCTAGATGATACTATGCTACCTGGTTTGTCTTTATCATCACTATTACATGTTGATAGAGCCCATAGGATTCTTGCTTGACTACCAGCATTATGATGGCGATCATATATGTGGGAGCTGGGGGGCTATAAGCAAATCCTTAAATATCCCTAGTCGTGGTAGTATCGAGACTGGGCATCGGTACTACGGAATAGACTAGTGTATACTGATTGAGACCCCGACGAGGGGCAGTGGCCAGGTCTCAAAAGCCATTGGTGTTAGTTTGTTCATCTAAGATAGTATACAGGTGCTTATTGGGTTATGAGTACACTGTCACCGGGAACCTGCTAGAGGGTATTATACCTATTGTCAGATGGCAGTTCCCTGGTGACATGTGTATAGGTTAGTCTGTCGACCTGAGATCGTCATTTTTCTCGTGTGAGTTCCCACTATGCTTTGATTACTACCCTACCACGGCTCAAAGGAGTCGTGCAAAAAGGTTTTAGTTGGGTATGTTCTCCGCCGAAAACCGGGAAGACAAACGTCTTGCCTGAATTTGGGGGCGGATGCTATTTGGTTTTATCTGTCCACTTCTCCGAAGATACCAAGTTAATTTATGGCACCGTATATCGGAGGTTTAGACAGAAGTGGCTGTTGTAGCAAACTTCGTCAGATTCCCCTCGTGTACGAGGGATTTTTATTGTGGGGACGCTCTTCCCTGCAAGCGCAAGCCCCTGCAGTTAATTACGCTACCGCATAGCGGTAACCACTTTCACCTTCTCCAGATTGTCATTTCGTGTCATGTGTGTTTGTTTTATTTTTGGTTTCCCGTGGATTGTATACGGAGACTAATTTATGTTGTCGCCCGTAGGGCGGGGATTAGTCCAAATCCGTATTTTCTTAGATTTGGGTTTGGTGGATTTAAGGCTCGTTAACCTCGTTTGAGATTATGATCAAATTAAATGTTTGTTAAGGATATGTTAGTCTAATTTTTAGACTAAGATCTACTTAACAAGGTTTTAGGATCATTTATATCAAACAAAAGAGTATTTGGACTCTATCGTTTTAGTTTAAGGACGTTGCGGTCCATAAGTTTAAGGACGTCATAGTCCGTGAGTTTAAGGACGTCATAGTCCGTAGGATTTAGTTTAGGGACGTTGCGGTCCATAAGTTTAAGGACATCATAGTCCATGAGTTTAAAGACATCATAGTCTGTAAGGTTTTTTCAGTTTAAGGACATCATAGTCCATGAAGTTTAGTTTAAGAACGTCACGTTCCATTGTTAGTTTAAGGACGTTACAGTCCAGAGTTCGTTTAAAGACATTACGGTCCATCATCAGTTTAAGGACGTTGTGGTCCATTGTTTGGATGTAATCATGGGTTTGGAAATGCAACAGATAGTTATTGGTCGTCGGGACCCACCACCTCTCTGAAGACGTTAAAGAATTACAATGACATGTATCAGAGGTGTGAAGAGATGTACCCTTGAACCAAATGCCAGATTGAGAAGCAATGGGATGAACATTATTGTAAATGCCATCTGAGATGATTAATTTTGGAAGACCTGAGCATAATTAGGGCTCGGTTAAAAATACGGTTTTGGCTTTGGGAGACTTAGCTAACTTGGGCTAAGGTTGGCCTATCATAGTGTTAAACACTAGCATGTGTTCGGCGTTCACGTGCTCCCACGTGAGATCTTAAAGTATTGCTTGAAGCAGCGTTAAACACTGAATATTTAAAGCGCTCACGTGGGGTCACGTGAGACGCTCGAAGTAGTGTTAAACACTGAAGATTTGAAGCACTCACGTGGGGTCACGTGAGGCGCTTGAAGTAGTGTTAAACACTGAAAGTCTGAGGCGCTCATGTGAGGTCACTGAGGCGCCTAAGATTTGGCACAGCTTCTTTGGATTTGTTCCCTTTTTCTTTTCTGAGTGCTGAGCACTATTGGGTCATGTGGGATCACGTGAGGCGTTCCCAAAGACTGAAAGTTGTCTTTGTTTTATTCTCTTTAGAAAAGTGCTAAGCATTATTAAGGGGTCACGTGGGGTCACGTGAGGCGCCCTAAGAATGGAATCTGTCTTAAGCTTATTCCCCTTTTACAAAGGTTTGTTCAGGGGTCATGTGGGAGCACGTGATTTGCAATTATCATGTTTGGATGTTAATCTCCTTTTACGTGCATGGGGATCTTAAGTTTTCAAGCCCCTTGTTTAATAAGAATTAAATTCTGTTATAGGGTTAAACCCTAGTTTTATTTAGAGGAATTAAATTCCTATATGTTCTGTTATAAGAATTAAATTCTTTGGACTCAATTCTCCCTCTATGTTTTGAATCTGCATAACAGATCTCCCCGATGAGAACTAAATTCTCAACTTGTGGGGAGATCTGCCTCTGCAGATCTTCAACTAGAGGAAGAACTAAGTTCTTTTTTAGAAGAGTTAAACTCTTGTGAAGGTGGAGAAGAGGTAAAAGGTTCTGTATTTGGTTCATTTCCATACCTAGGGTTTCTTTTTTGGAGATCTCCTTCTCTCTGGAGAATTAAATTCTCTTTTCTTTTGGCTTACAAGGGTTTTCTTTTTCTCTCCTTTTCTCTCTCTCTTTTCACTTGAAGTTTATGGGGGGGTTCCTCTTTCCAAGACTAGAAGTCTTGGGTCATTTATATAGGGGATGCCGATTTGTTGAATCAGTTAAGGAAATCTCTCATTGAGAGATCTCTAATTGATTTAGGAATTTATCCCACCATTGGATCTTTGATCCAAGGGCTTCTGTTTTACAGAAGACATCTTTCTTGTTTTTAGCAAGATTGGGAAAATATTTTCCCATACAGAACTTATTCTGTATCTTGGTGATGTTTAATCACCATTAGATTTTTGATCCAACGGTGCTCTGATTTACAGAGCACAATCTTTCTTGTTTGGAAAGATTTAAGGAAACATTTTCCAACGAAGGGTTTTGATTCCTCTTAATTAGAATTTAATTCTATCGGTTCAGAAGGCGTAGGAGCCCATCACTTGTAGCACGTGACCCCACCAAATTAAGCCTACCAAAGAGCGTCACGTGCTATCACGTGAGTTTTTGCTCTGGCCAATTGTTTGCTTTATTCAGGCGCCTATATACTTTGTATATAGAGGTCACGTGTCTGCACGTGAGGCCCAGTTTCAGCTTAGTTTTGTCAAGCGCAGTGCCTATCACTTGCGGACACGTGATGCTACATTTGGGGACTTTTTCCCGTTGCTTTTATTTGTTATTCATTTTTTATAATGAAACAAATGCCCCCACAACGTTGTTCTTACGTGTTTGCACGTGAGTGCAACGCTGTCACCTTTACAGCCGTTGGATTGCCTAGGGGAACGGGGAGATGAACCGTCCTTGTCACGTCTTATAAATACGAGGGTTTAGTTTCTTATGCAGCTAATGTTTCCTTCATTTTCTTCCTCTTTCGTTTTCTTTGAGAATTTAATTCTCCTCCTCAGAGCTTAGTTCTCTGCCATTGCAAACCCAGAGTTAAACTCTATAAAAAAGAAACCCGTTTTAAGTAAAGATCTTGCACATCATAAAAACTTTTCGTTTTGGACAAAAATTCTCTGGATTTTGAATCCATCATGAGAGCTTTGCTCTCCTCTGAAACCCATCCACTTAGGGATCCAAAGATATGATTTTTGAGTAATAAACCTCCATATCTCGAACATTCACCTCCGTTTTTTGAGGATTCATGGAATTTTATTTCTCATATATGTTTTTTGTGAGTTTTTGGAATTTAATTCCATCATATAAAAGAAATTTAATTCCTCAGGTGAAGAGCTTAGCTCTGAAAGATCAAAAGGATCCTTTGGGAATTTTATTCCCTGGTGCTCTTGAAAATATTTGCATAGGGTTTTACCCTTATTCGCGCAAATTTGAATTTGTTGCGTGCTTGACAGAACTTATTTTCCCAAGAATTAGTGTGAATTCCAATGTCTGTTTCAATAAGCATTTTCTTGATCAGTTGATCACTAAAATTTCACTGATTTCTCTTTCTAGACACTATGGCCGCTCATCTGTACGAACTTGACGAAATTATTTCTTATGAAAACATTCGTGCACAAGGCCGTTGTCAAGACCAGGAGTTTACAAACGCCCATTGCGCTGAGATTATGAGTCGCTTCAATGAATATAACGGTCGACTACTTCCTCGTCGTTCCGCTCTTTTGAAGATTATAGTGAGAGCAATTTGGGGAGCACTTCCTGGATTTTACTAAGCCATGCTACTTAAGGCACTGGATGATACTGAAGATAAGGTGCATTCAGTATATCTGATAGGCCAGATCTCGAAGAAACAGGGAGATAATCTTGTTGATATCTTGCATCAAATTTTTCAACAGACGACGATAATCGCTGCTTATCAGAGAGCGGAGGACATTAGAGAGGATCTTGACGCTTGCATTCGTGAGAGGATGCACACGAGAATGGTCAGAGAGGCCAGAAGCATTTTAGACGGCTTTACTTCCGAATTTTCGTGTCCTGGATTTAATGTTTTATCATTGTAAACATTTTCTTTTATTTTTGTATGAATTTTCGGAGTATGAATGACAAAACTTTCCTTTCCCCCTTTTTACGTTTACATGTGTTCTGTATGAAGTTTTGTCATACTGTTATTGGTGTTCATGTGTTTTGCGCATGAGGCACTGCTGGGGATTTCAATCCTACATTAGCGCCCGCTCACGCGTTATGCATGTGCGGTGCCGTTTTAATTTCCAATAAGGATCAAGGCAGGTGCTCACGTGCTACGCACGTGAGGCTCTGCTGATGGGTTCATTTCGTCTCCTTACTCTGATTCCAATGAGTCACCTCTTTCATTTCTTATGCTCTCCCCTTTTTCGAGGCCGTGGGAATAGTTCCACCATGCACAACATTTTCTGTGCATAGTATTGAATGCTCCCTTTTATAACTTGAAGCCGAGGCATTTCTTCCCCTCTAAAGAGAAAACCATTTAGACCTTAGAGTGATCATCTTGAGAAACAAACCACAGGTTATGGATTGCAACCGCCCCCATGCTCGTCGGCAACCATGGGAGGTGCCCATCGAGGAAATGGTTCCTCGCCTTGCTGCACAGCTAGCAGACCCCCCTCTCACCGATGCTCGATGTGACGTGGTGATGTACGAGCTTCTGACTCGTACGGGCTCTCCTCTTCCTATGGGCTCCATTTGGCTCCGGACGATCTTTCTATCCGTGCTCGCCGATATTCCTCCTCGTCCAGCAGAGATGACCCTGGCAATTCTTGATACGGCGGAGGATAAGATCGAGTGCTTCCACGAGGCATGCTTGATTACCCAGGCTCTGAAGGATCTCTCGGTTCATCTACTGGGTCAGATAAGAGCCTGGCGGGCTGTCAGGTCTGCTTTTACTGATGAGCATGGCACTAGTTGGTGGGATCGACCTCTCGCGAAGACCGCCGCTTCGACTGGTGGAGAGGGCAGAGAGGGAATTGGAGAACCTTGTGTTTTGTTTCGTTAACCCCTGTATCTCTGATCCCATATTTGGTGATCTTTTCCGTGTAGAGTAGTATATTTATATCGATGTATTTCTCTTATTATTGACTGTTGAATGCTTTCTGTTTGACATATATTCGTACATGCATCCTACCTGTGTACATGAGTTTTATACTTTACCCCCAGGAATTTTCTTTAAGTGAGAACACTATCGTCATGTTTCCCGCAAATCAGTGCATTTTGGATACCATTTCCATTTAAGCAGGCATATAGTCGTGAATGCATGCTTAATGAAGTGTACACCAAAGACTTTCCTTGTTTCCTTACATAGCACATGGTTTGTGCATGTTTAGGATCGAGTATTGTCGTCGAGTGGAGGCCTGCCTACATACTCTCGAGTGTATACGCCTTCCTTCCGAGCTCTTAACTGCCAAGGCGAACCTGCGGGGGTGGATTGAGCGGTGCGCCGCTAATCATCAGTCCTGCGAAAAGAGGCTCAATCGGAATTTTTAAGAGGGAGTTAGCTTCGAATGCTTTGGGAGAACTTCAAGCCCAACTCACTACTAAGACCACTCGTGCGTATGAACTTTGGCGGGTGCTTCAAGAAGCTATCACGGAGGTGGTAGCTCTTGATAAAACCGTTATTTTTACCCGCGAGATGGTTGAAGCTCACAAAGTAGCTGAAAGGGAGCTTGAGAGTCGGCTTGCCTCATACCAGGCTCAACAGTCTCAGGCGGAGACTCTTCTCGTGGCGATAACAAAACATGAAGCCGAGGCCCAGCGGAAGAAGGATGAACTGACGAACTTATTACACCATCCGCCAGCTTAAAGATTTTTTTGTATATTTTCCTTTTCTTGTATTCACTCCTAAATGAGAGAATATCCATTTTGATTCTTTTTATGAAAGGTATCTTGTATTCATTTTGAATTCATGAATAAAAGACATATACTTTATTTCATATTGGCGTGTCCCTTTTAGCAAATGCGTTCCGTAAATAGTCTATCTTGATCTCCTTGCAGGACAGCGTCGGCTTAGGAAACAGGTTCAAGTCTGCTACCTAAGACTTTTCAACTTCATAAGCCGTGAGGGTCTCATAAAGATTTCTCCCTATGAGTTGAAAGGATCTCGCAGGTGTATTTTCTCCTTAGGAATCGTGAGGATTCCTAAGTGCATTTTCTCTTGAGAGTCGTAAAGATCTCACAAGAGAATTTTCTCCCTTACAAGTCGAAAGGACTCGTAAGTAGTTTGGTGGGTTGACTTGTTTCCGAGTCGAAGCATTGCTCCGACGGGAAGGTCGTTGGTTGACTTGTTTCCGAAACGGGGTCATTAGACGACGTATTTCCGAGACGGGGTCATTGGATGACGTGTTTCCGCGACGGGGTCATTTGCTGACGTATTTCCGAGACGGGGTCATTTGTTGATGTAATTCCGAGACGGGGTCATTGGCCGACATATTTCCGTGACGGGGTCATTGGATGACGTATTTCCGCGACGGGGTCATTGGATGACGTATTTTCGAAACGGGGTCATTGGATGACGTATTTCCGCAACGGGGCCATTTGCTGACGTATTTCCGAGACGGGGTCATTTGCTGACATATTTCCGCGACGGGGTCATTAGATGACGTATTTCCGCGATGGGGTCATTTGCTGACGTATTCCCGCGACAGGGTCATTGGATGACGTATTTCCGCAACAGGGTCATTTGATGACGTATTTCCGAAACGGGGTCATTGGATGACGTATTTCCGCGACGGGGGCATTTGATGACGTCTTTCCGAGACGGGGTCATTGGATGACGTATTTCCGTGATGGGGTCATTTGCTGACGTATTTCCGCGACGAGGTCATTGGATGACGTGTTTCCGAGACGGGGTCATTGGATGACGTGTTTCCACGACGGAGTCATTGGATGACGTATTTCCGAGATGGAGTCATTGGATGACGTGTTTCCGAGATGGGGTCATTTGCTGACGTATTTTCGAGACAGGGTCATTTGCTGACATAATTCCGAGACGGGGTCATTGGCTGACGTATTTCCGTGACGGGGTCATTAGATAACGTATTTCCGCGACGGGGTCATTGGATGACGTATTTTCGAAACGGGGTCATTGGATGACGTATTTCCGCAACGGGGCCATTTGCTGACATATTTCCGAGACGGGGTCATTTGCTGACGTATTTCCGCGACGGGGTCATTATATGGCGTATTTCTGTGACGGGGTCATTTGCTGATGTATTTCCGCGACGGGGTCATTGGATGATGTATTTCCGCGACAGGGTCATTTGATGACGTATATCCGAGACAGGGTCATTGGATGACGTATTTCCGCGACGGGGTCATTTGCTGACGTGTTTCCGCGACGGGGCTATTTGCTGACGTATTTCTGCGACTGGGCCATTTGCTGACGTATTTCCGCGACGGGGTCATTGGATGACGTGTTTCTGAGACGAGGTCATTGGATGACGTATTTCCGCGACGGAGTCATTGGATGACGTATTTCCGAGACGGGGTCATTTGCTAACGTGTTTCCGAGATGGGGTCATTTGCTGACGTATTTCCGCGACGGGGTCATTGGATGACGTATTTCCGCGACGGGGGCATTTGATGACGTATTTCCGAGACGGGGTCATTGGATGACGTGTTTCCGCGACGGGGTCATTTGTTGACGTGTTTCCATGACGGGGTCATTGGATGACGTGTTTCCGAGACGGGGTCATTGGATGACGAATTTCCGCGACGGGGTCATTGGATGACGTGTTTCCGAGATGGGGTCATTGGATGACGTATTTCCGCAATGGGGTCAGGTTGACTCGCTTCGCTTTCTGCGGTGTCGGGACTGACTCTAGGTTGCCCGTGAACCGTAGAGTCTTAGAATTGGGGACTTCGTCGTGACTCCGATTGGTGGTGTCACGTCCGTACCCTGCTGGCATGAGGAGGAACGCCATTGTTGGTCTTCTGGGATGCAGATGTTGCTGTCGAGATCTGACTTTCCCTTTGACAGAGTTTGTTGGGATATGTGGTTCTCTTTTCGTTTATGCCCATCTATTGTATACAGGGGTCAGTATGGACTTACCTGAAGGGCAAAAGTTTCATTTTTTCATTTTTTATTTCTTTCCGCGATGCTCTATCATTTCAGCTTTTTATATCGCGAAAGTCGCGATTGCCCAATCATTTCGGCTATTTTTCGCGGTGCCCAATCATTTCAGCTAATTTTCTTTTTATTTACTCGCTGCTTTTTATTGCGAGTTGCCCAAACATTTCGGCTATTTCATATGCATATATTTTACTTGCTGATTTTGTTGTAAGTTGATGCCTTATAGACCCTTGTAAGAGTGCCTAGGAACCCTACAGTGGTATCAGAGCCAAGCTAGAGCATTAGGCGACGTGTATAAAAATTTAAAACTCCGATCGAACCCCGAAACATCGAAAATGACCCCCTCTCTGGAAATTTTGTAAAAATGTGGTTTTTTTCTGCATTAAAAATACTCAAAAAAATTATCAGGGAATTCTAAGAGTTACTGTGTGCCGAGAAACCCTAATGCTAGATCGTTAACTAGAGGTAAGGCAAAACATGCAAGCAAACTACTTTGCTACAAAGTGAAAGAGACTACAACCTTTATAGATCCGATCCTCCACTTCTCTAGCTCCGTGTTGACGTCCCTCCGCTGCGATCATCGGAATCCCGGACTCTAGCGTCGGTTTCATCGGAGAAATGATCGGGCTAGGTCGTTGACTTCGATGCCAAAGATGATCTACGTTGAGGCGACTCAAACCCAAGCTCCACCTTCACTAGGTCATGAAACTTGTGAAGATAACACACTCTACTACATGACAAGTGGTAGAGGATGAAGAAATAGGAAGTGGGTTCACTTTAGAATTGGATTTCTAACTTGATTTCATCACTTGGAAATTTTTCAAGAATGGTTTTCTTCACTTGAAGAAGATGAAGAAGAAGAAGAAAGAATAATGAATTCTTCTTGAAAATAATAAATCAAGTGAATACTTATCATAATACAACCATGGGTGAGGCTAACACATGTAGAGAATAAACTAGGGTTTAGGTGTAATGGTTAGGTTAAGGAAAAAACAAAATGGTAAAGACTTTCAAAGCTTCATGAAGCTTAAAGAATAAAACAAAGCAAGCCTCCATTTTATTTTTGTCAAAATGAATAAAGAAAATAAATAAAACAAATTAAAACCTAACCATTAACCTAAAGATGGTTTAAATCAAACATACACCCAAGTTTGCATGTATCATAAAATATGATACAATCAAGTGCACAAAAATATATCACATATACTACTTATGCACATCAAGTGAGAAAATCAATCTTAAGTGAAAAAATACTAGTTAATGTAAAGTAATATATCAAATATATAATTATACATTAAATCATTAAATCAACACTTGATTTAATGATCCGGTCATATTGCATATAACCGACTAATATCAAATGTATCAATATATCGAATCAACATTTGATTCGGTAACCAGGCTATATCTTATATAACAGTCCGATGATACGAATCGCGAGAATAGAATTCAGTATCACATACTGGTATTATTCCCGGTCCCGCACATATCTCATATGCGCTCCTATTTCGTTTCGCTTGAGCCAGGAAACCTCTGTGTAGGACTCTAAAGACTCATCAATACGCCGGCAGCAGGTGATGATCATATCAAACACCCACAAGCCGCAAGCGGTCTGCTAAACGTAACGGCCACCCGGGTATTGAGCGATCAGAAGATCAACGAGCAAGCCCGCTCACACTCCTGTGAATCCAACCAGTAACACTTACCGTACAGTCCGGTCTGTTCGTCTGATATGTCGCATATCTCGCCTAGGGGTGGTAAACGTAAGACCCCAGTAGCTTGATAAGTCATGCCGATGTAAGGTCCACAACAAGTGTGAAACTACTGATAACTCTTACCGGTATATCACTGCAACCCTGTCCAGGGATTTCCAGTTATGGCCAGTCGAGCATAGCGCAACATCAACCCCTAATACCGGGAGAGACGAATCCCCTCCTATCGCTCATTGCCTCCATGTGAATCGGGACTGTACCCAAAAACCACCTGTTTGCATGACTCAGTAGAGCCATGGTATGGTGGAAATCAAAGCACAGTGGGAGACACACAAGACTCTATGACGATCTCGGGTCAACAGACTAAGCTGTACCACTGTCACCAGAGAACTGCCATCTGACATGAGGTATAATACCATCTAGGAGTTCTCGGCGAGTCCGTTCAGTGTACCCAGTCTCCACTGAGCACCCGCATACCGTCTCTGATGTCAAACACCAATGGATATGGGATCATCCATCGCCCATCACATGGGTCGAGAAGATATACGCTAATCTACTCTGGAATATCGATGCCCCGTCTCGATATTCCCACGACTAGGAACATTGAAGGATATACTCATTGACTACCCAGGCCCCACTAGTATGATCTACATCATAGTCCTGGAAGTCGAGTACACATCCTAAGGGCTTTATCAACATGTAACAGAGAGACAGAAAGTATACATGTTAAGATAAAGAGCAACCAGATAGCGTATTATTATGTCGAGCAAGAAAGTCCTACCTATATATGTCCCACCATCCACTACAATATACATCCAATGTACAGTAATGGCCTCTAGGGCATACATATAACTAACAATCTCCCACTTGCACTAGGGCCATCTGTAGCAGTGGTTGTAGTATCTAATACTCAACCATCCCATATAAGTCTCTCTCTGGGAAAAAGCCTTTGTGAGTGGATCCGCCGTGTTGTCCTCTGAGTCTACTCTCCTAACCTCGATCACCTTGGAGATCAACTATCTCCATGATCAGGTGATGCTGCCTCAGAATATGTCTGGGTCACTGATGGGACCAGGGTTCCTAGGCCAAAGCCACACTTCCATTGTCATACAATGGTAGGAACCTAGTTCATCTCATGTACCAATATACACCCAAACTGCCTCTTTGGTAGTATCTTTGATAGCGATGTTACCAGCCTTTATCGTTTAGTTTGCCACGGTATCTAGCTTGGAACTCTTCCAACATACCGTCTCTCCACTGAGGGTAAAGACAATTCCTGCGACTAACATTCAGTCGTCCTTATCACCCTGGAACCTTTTCAGTGATTCTCCCCAGGATCAATTGATACCATCTCACCATACCTAGTGAGAATCCTAACATCCATTCAGATCTGTCTCATAGATCCAAATCCCAGGATTTAGGAGGTATCAGCTTTATCCTATTTAGAGAATCCTTGTGATAAGAGGAGATTGACCGAGCGTAGTATAGGAAACTCTTTTCCTATCAAGAGTATGTTATCCACGTACTATACGAGGATCACCACCTTACTCTCTACTGCCTTTTTGTATATACAAGGTTCATCTACCATTTTGATGAAGTCAAACTCTTTGACTATCACATCAAAACAGACGTTCCAACTCCGCGATGCCTGCTTTATTCTGTAAAGCAACTTGTACACGTTTCCGCTGCTCCCACTGTTTACGAAGCCCTCTGGCTGTGTTCTTATAGACGTTCTCTTCTAAATCATTATTTAGAAAAGCAGTCATGGCACCCAACCACCAGATATCGTAGTCATGGTATGTAGCAATGGCAAGTAGGATCCGGATGGACTTAAGCATAGCCACTGGAAAAGGTTTCATCATTATCCACGCCTGGTTAATGACGATAGCCTTTAACAAGTCTAGCTTTGAAAGTCTCAACTTTTCCATCTACACCAAGTAATCTTCTCAAGATATACTTGCTCCTGATGGGGATTTAACCCTTCAGATATAGCATCCAAAGTCCATACTTTGTTGGTGTACATGGATTACATCTCAGATCGCTAAGCATCCAGCCATTCTTACAGAGTCCCTACTCTCGATGGTCTGCTCGAAACTAGTTGGGTCATCATCTCATGATGCAATCCTCGCTCCCACTGTCATCGAGAAACCGAAGTATCTCTCAGGCGGATGAGGAACCCTGCTAGATCGACGGAGAGGCCGAGGTTCGTTGGGGACTATAGAATCGTTTGGTTCTATCAAATCATTAGCTATAGTTTGTATAGCTGGAATCTTTCCAGTTCTACAGAACTGACCTTGCCTCGATCTTGTCCAGATTTTTCTTTTGACATAGGCCGGACAATCCCAAATCTTAACTTACTTAAGAGATAGGCTCTTCCCATACCATATCTTATATGGAGTGGTAGGCACTGATTTGATTCGAACCTAATTCAATAGGTATGCAGCTTCTCAAGTGCATAACCCCTTAAAAGGAAATAGGTAACTCAGTAGTACTCATCATAGAGCACACCATATCTAATATGGTGCGATTGCTCCGCTCCGATACACCGTTGTGCTGTGGTATATTCAGAGGAGTAACACCGAGAGAGAATCTCATTCTCCTTTAGAATAATCCAGGAATTCTATGCACAAGTATTCTCCTCCCTGATCTCATCATAGGACATAATACTTATACCCGTATTTTGGTTCTCTACTTCTAACTTATATTCTGTGAATATCTCAAAAGGTTCGGACTTATGTTTCAACAGGAACATATGACTGAATCTTGAGAGATCATCAGAGAATGTAATGAAGTACAAAGAAACGGTCCTGGCATGTGCAGACAGGGGACCTTACATACATCATCATGTATCAGTCCCAAGAGTTTACTAACTCTTTCTCTGTTTCCAATGAACAGAGCTATGGTCATCTTATCTTTGTGACATGACTGGCAAGTTTCACAAGATGTAAATTCAGACTGATTTAAATATGCATCTAAAATGTAACTTAAGCAAGTCGGGTCGCATTGATATGACCTAGTCTACAATGCCTCAAGAAGGATTCGTTCATTTCTAAACTCTTCCTCTTGTGTGTGTTCTGTATAATAGGAACTGTAGTTTGATTTAGAACGTCAATGCTTTTAGATAACGTGCCTGAACTGATCAACTTTTGATATAGGAAATGTACAAAACATAATCCCACAATACAAAATTATATCCTTTCTTTATTAAATAAAGAGATTGATATGATTTTGCATATCAGGTTCGGTATCTAATAGCATTTGTTCAGAATCAATGTATTTGGAAATACAGGGTGACAGTGACCAACAGACTTGGCTGCAACACTTGCACCGTTTTCTGTCTCATGAAACTTATCACCCGTTCTCAGTTATCTACCTTTCTGTAGCCCATGTAACAGATTACATTAGCGGGATCCTGATCCGGTATCTAATACCTAGGACGTAAAGGACACTGAGAAACAGTTCTTTATAACTAACACACCTGAAGGAGATGCATCATATGCACTTTCTTCGTTTGGGCGGCATGGGAATCCTGGTACTCCCCTATTTCCTGCTCTGTCTTATAACAATTATAAGTTGGAGCGGGACCAACGTTCCCTAGCTCAGTATAACAAGCGGGTTCGGTCAATACATCCATATTATTATCTTAATTAAGGCGTGATATGGTCGCTACCTGGAGAGAGAGAGAAGAAAACACTCTGCGTGCGCTCTTGCAAGATTAGAATGGTTATTTATTTTATCTAATCAGGATGGCTCCCACTGTTTTTATCAAATCTTCCTTCAAACCTTAAAAGGAAAGACTAGCCGGGATTGATTATACTCTACAAGTTCGCCAATCTTTCAGCCAGGCCAGTGTCGGTACTTTGAGGGAGGTTCCCCGTGCTTTCGCACGGACCTAATTACAGTAAACCTCGTTTTCCCAGAGGCGTAACCCCGTTGACACCTTTCTAGACACCTACTTGATCGGCTAATTGTAAAGTGTAAAACTCTCCTAGGAATAACAATTACTCCCAGTGGGTATCGGGATCCAACTATCATATAGAAGATATGCAATCTCATTGCAAATTTCAACACTTGAAACTCCCGATAATGGTTTTTACCCCCAGCACTTATGACCTTAACTATGGTCAACAAATCATAAGCACTAGTCAAGTTCTACCCGTCATTTCGTGATTAATTAGACCCACCCACATGACCCTTAACTAAGTTCAACAAAGTCACGCGACTGTCCTAACTAATCGCATCATATGCGGTGTAGGAAGACATCACTTAGCTACCGTACACTGTGCCTTAACTAAGGTCAACAAACACAGCACGAATACTAAGTACTCTACTTCCTAAAATGACGGAGGGTTGCGGATGGTTTTTAAGAAAACCTTTAACGCTTTGAACTTGATCTCGTTGCGGAATCAAATGGGTTTTAAATGGAGTGTTTTTTAGGCTTTTCTAGTTTTGCTAAAGGGGTCACTCCCGGTGAAGGGATCGTCGGCCCTTTCCTCATCGAATAAGGTGCAGGATATATCATATATACCGCTGTACAAAGCAAAAACTATAGAAGCAATCAAAAGACAAACCGAGGGTTGTAGCATCTGCCAGTTATTGCTAAAGGGGTCACTCCCGGTGAAGGGATCGTCGGCCCTTTCTTCATCGAATAAGGTGCAGGATGTTCTACAAGGAACACCGCGATGCAAAGCAAGAACTGTAGCTACCTGTTTTTATTTTTGAAATTCGATTCCACAACATCTTTTTAGGTTTATTTTCTTTCATTAATCTCATTAATGAATGTCCCATCATTTAAGTCCACCTAAACATCACAGATAAATATAACGTACGCTTATGCCATCCGCATTCGCCTCGATGTCCCGTCTGCACCGTTATGTTAGGTAACTAACGCCAGAGCGAGGCAGGGCTAGCGCGGGTGTAAAACATAAGCAATGTCTATATAATATATCATATATACTATATACAATATCTATCTGTACAAATCACATGATCACATCACAGATAACACAGCAGAAAATATCATAAGAAATATTGGATATACTAGGACGTCCGTGTTTTATTTTGAGCCTAAATAAAACACGGATTCCACGGTCGTGATGAATAGCCAATCCCACACCCCTAGACCCCTACGAGAGCGGCAAGCAATCCTATCAATTCTAGGGTTAGGAGACCCAGACTCGACTCCTCGAGATGGTCTCCCACTGGACCCTAGAACCCGGTTACTTATGCTCCCCTCCTTGGGTCTATCCTAATACGGAAAAGTAAATAATATACATCAACGGTGACATCTTCCGCAACCTGGAAGTGCCCCAATAAAAGAATATTACAAACAAATTTTTACATGAATGAAAATGAAAAAACACTCATCTCACATAAAAACCCCCGGCTATTCAAACACGACGATCCAATATAACATATCCAGCAACACATAACATCACATGTCATCAACGTAAGTAAATATGCCCATCCCAATTGTCGTTGACATATAGCAACGAAATCGGCGATATCACATATTACACTTACGGTCACAGAAAAGAAAGTGTAAAACTACAAAAGTTGGAATCCGCAACATCTTTAGACATCGCATGCCTAATCAAATGAATTCCTTAGACATCGCATGCCTAACAATTATAAACCCCGCATTTTAGTCTCAAAATCGAAAACTCTTTTCAATATCAAGTCGGACAATTCAACAAGATTCCCGACATTCTGATCGAATGCTCGTCGCAAACTTTAGTAGACGGCCGCACCCCCGGATGCCGTCGACGAAGTGCATTAAGGCGGAACACCGCTGCCGCGAGCACCCGAACGGATGCTTTTTAGCGATGGGGTTCTCCTACAGTCACTTGGTCGGGGCTATGGGGTGTAGCTGTCTATTAAGTTTACCGGCGAGTATCCGCGTACCCTACGCGATTGCGACGAACTTTTGATCACATCAAAATCCCGTGGCAACCGATCATTTGAGACTAGACTGCTAGATTTACAATATTCAAATCAGTTATCTCATAACTACTTGTGGATTCCAAATATTGTATCACATTCCAGATAAATAGAAATGTTAAACTTTCCGATCGAACAATCAAACACCCAAGTTTTCCCGAAACAGCTCAATACATGAAATAAGTTTAAAAACATTCACTTCATGCCACAGTACCAACGGTCCAGCCGTAGAAGGGTCAAGCCAACGCCTCACATGTGGCACGCCGTATTGCCCCAAACCCTAAGGTTCAAAGGGCAGTTCAAGACGGTCACATAATCGAGTTAAGGTTTGTTGTCTTCTAGAGGGTTCATCGCGTTACTTGCACTGCTTAGAACGTTCTTAAACCACGGAAAAATCCAACACTTGGAAATTTCCCGGCAGGGGAAAAATTGGGTATTTATATCCGGTCGAGCTTTTTAACATATTCTAAATTATCCGGAAAAACACATAGACTAAATTAGACAATCCGATCGAATCTACGAACTCCCAATACAACCCAGAAAACTCAACTCTTGAGTGCAAATTAAAAATTCCCAGAAAACATAGGAATAAGTTAAGACATTACTGTGCAAACAGTGATGAAAGAAGTGACCGTACGGCCGCGGAACCGCGGCACG
Organism: Agapanthus africanus; assembly: GCA_030015575.1. NCBI lineage: Eukaryota > Viridiplantae > Streptophyta > Magnoliopsida > Asparagales > Amaryllidaceae > Agapanthus > Agapanthus africanus. Next base: position 727,601,568 of record CM057342.1, on the reverse strand, counting down.
AGCATACCGCCGCACGAGCCATGCTCGTGCCGCGATTCCGCCTTGATCGATTTAGGCTCACGTTTTGCACAGTATTTCTTAGAAAACACTGCTGATTTTTCTGCATATTTTTAATTCAAAAAATTCCACAGTTTTGAAAAATGTACAGAGAAGGGTTATTTTTAGGGTTTCGGGGTTCGATCGGGTTTCTAACTTCGTCTACTCATCGCCTAAGGCTCTAGCTTAGCTCTGATACCACTGTAAGGTTCCTAGGCACACTCATGAGGTTCTACAACTGATCAACCATGTCCAATTCAAAAATTCCATGTGCCGAGAAACCCTAATGCTAGATCGTTAACTAGAGGAAAGGCGAAACATGCAAGCAAACTACTTTGCTACAAAGTGAAAGAGACTACAACCTTTATAGATCCGGTCCTCCACTTCTCTAGCTCCGTGTTGACGTCCTTCCGCTGCGATCATCGAAATCCCGGACTCTAGCGTCGGTTTCATCGGAGAAATGATCGGGCTAGGTCGTTGACTTCGATGCCGAAAATGATCTACGTCGAGGCGACTCAAACCCAAGCTCCACCTTCACTAGGTCATAAAACTTGTGAAGATAACACACTCTACTACATGGCAAGTGGTAGAGGATGAAGAAATAGGAAGTGTGTTCACTTTAGAATTGGATTTCTCACTTGATTTCATCACTTGGAAATTTTTCAAGAATGGTTTTCTTCACTTGAAGAAGATGAAGAAGAAGAAGAAAGAATAATGAATTCTTCTTGAAAATAATAAATCAAGTGAATACTTATCATAATGCAACCATGGGTGAGGCTAACACATGTAGAGAATAAACTAGGGTTTAGGTGTAATGGTTAGGTTAAGGAAAAAACAAAATGGTAAAGACTTTCAAAGCTTCATGAAGCTTCAAGAATAAAACAAAGCAAACCTCCATTTTATTTTTGCCAAAATGAATAAAGAAAATAAATAAAACAAATTAAAACCTAACCATTAACCTAAAGATAGTTTAAGTCAAAAATACACCCAAGTTTGCATGTATAATCAAACATGATACAATCAAGTGCACAAAAATATATCACATATACTACTTGTGCACATCAAGTGAGAAAATCAATCTTAAGTGAACAAATACTAGTTAATGTAAAGTAATATATCAAATAAATAATTATACATTAAATCATTAAATCAACACTTGATTTAATGATCCGGTCATATTGCATATAACCGACTAATATCAAGTGTATCAATATATCGAATCAACATTTGATTCGGTAACCCGGCTATATCTTATATAACCGTCCGATGATACGAATCGCTAGAATAGAATTCAGAATCACATACTGGTATTATTCCCGGTCCCGCACATATCTCATATGCGGTCCTATTTCGTTTCGCTTGAGCCAGGAAACCTCTGTGTAGGACTCTAAAGACTCGTCAATACGCCGGCAGCAGGTGATGATCATATCAAACACCCACAAGCCACAAGCGGTCTGCTAAATGTAACGGCCACCCGGGTATTGATCGATCAGAAGATCAACGAGCAAGCCCGCTCTCACTCCTGTGAATCCAACCAGTAACACTTAACGTACAGTCCGGTCTGTTCGTCTTATATGTCGCATATCTCGTCTAGGGGTGGTAAACGTCAGACCCCAGTAGCTTGATAAGTCATGCCGATGTAAGGTCCACAACAAGTGTGAAACTACTGATAACTCTTACCAGTATATCACTGCAACCCTGGCCAGGGATTTCCAGTTATGGCCAGTCGAGCATAGCGCAACATCAACCCCTAATACCGGGAGAGACGAATCCCCTCCTATCGCTCATTGCCTCCTTGTGAATCGGGACTGTACCCAAAAACCACATGTTTGCATGACTCGGTAGAGCCGTGGTAGGGTAGAAATCAAAGCACAGTGGGAGACACACAAGACTCTATGACGATCTCGGGTCAACAGACTAAGCTGTACCAGTGTCACCAGAGAACTGCCATCTGACGTGAGGTATAATACCATCTGGGAGTTCTCGGCGAGTCCGTTCAGTGTACCCAGTCTCCACTGAGCACCCGCATACCGTCTCTGATGTCAAACACCAATGGATATGGGATCATCCATCGCTCATCACATGGGTCGAGAAGATATACGCTAGTCTACTCTGGAATATCGATGCCCCGTCTCGATATTCCCATGACTAGGAACATTGAAGGATGTACTCATTGACTACCCAGGCCCCACTAGTATGATCTACATCATAGTCCTAGTAGTCGAGTACACATCCTAAGGGCTTTATCAACATGTAACAGAGAGACAGAAAGTATACATGTTAAGATAAAGAGCAACCAGATAGCGTATTATCATGCCGTGCAAGAAAGTCCTACCTATATATGTCCCAGCATACACTACAATATACATCCAATGTACAGTAATGGCCTCTAGGGCATACATATAACTAACACTGTGAAAAACGACACCAAAATTCCACTAAAGCGCCGCGGAACCGCGGCCTTACCATGCCTTCTACGGCGGTTCTACGGCAGCACAGTGGTATTAGGGTTTGGTTTTAGGCACAGTACATCCGTAGGTATTTGTAGCTGCTTCTGGGTATTTTTAATCTGACTCAAGTGTTGAGTGTTCTGGGGATTATTTTGAATTCGTTGATTCGATTGGAAAATTTAATTTCGTTCTGTTTTCCGGATAATTTAGAAACTATTAAAATGTTCGAACGGATATCATTAACTCACTTTTTCCCAGCACGAAAAAATTTCAAGTGTTGAATTTTTCTTGAGTTTAAATCTTTTGGAAAAACGTGCAAGTAACGCGGTGGACCCTCTAGAAGAACACAAACCTTAACTCGTTTATGTGACCGTCTGAACCGCCTCTGAACCTTAGTGTTTGGGGCAGTACGGCGTTGCCACATGTGAGGCGTTTGCTTGACCCTTCTACGGCTGGACCATTGGTACTGTGACGTATTCTGGGACTTTTTGAACTCCGCTCAAGTGTTGAGCTATTTAGGAAATCTTGGGTATTTGATTATTCGATCGGAAAGTTTAATATTGTCTATTTATCTGGAATGCGATACAATATGTGGAATTCACGTAGTTAGGCATGAAATGCGAAGTATGTGATATTTCGGATTTACGATGTCTAAAGAGATTGTGGATTCCAAATGTTGTAGTTTTACACTTTCTTTTCTGCGACCGTAAGTGTAGTATGTAGTTGTATTGCCGGTTTTCATTGCTATACATCAACGACGATCGGTGTATGCATACTTACTTACGTTGATGATATGAGATATTATGTGTTGCTGTGATATGTTATATTGGATCGTCATGTTCTGAATAGCCGGAGGTTTTATGTGAGATGAGGGTTTTTATTTTCATTCATGTAAAATTCATTTGTATGTAATATTCTTTTATTGGGGCACTTCCGGGATGAGGTTGATGTCATCAGTGTATATTATTTACTTTTCCGCATTAGGTAGACCCAACGAGAGGAGCACAAGTAACCGGGTTTTAGGGTTCAGTGGGAGGCCATCTCGAAGAGTCGAGACCGGGTCTCCTAACCCTAGAATTGGCAGTGTTGCTTGCCGCTCTCGTAGGGGTCTAGGGATGTGGGTTTGGCTATTCATCGCGACCGTGGAATCCGTGTTTTATACAGGCCCATATTAAAACACGGTAGTATATCTAATATTTCATATATGTTCTTCTGCTGCAATATTCTGTGATGAGATCATATTACTTCTTGAGACGAAAGTTTATACTATATATATATGCTGATATATAAATATTACTGCTTTCGTTTCTACTGTGATACTTAGGAAGCATAAGCTGATGGGATATATTAATGAGATTAATAAAATGAAAAGAAACCTAAAAGATGTTGTAGAATCAAAACTTTATAAAAAAAAGGGTAGCTACAGTTTTGCTTTGCATAGCGGTATATATGATATACCCTGCACTTTATTCGATGAGGAAAGAGCCGAGATCCCTTCACCGGGAGTGACCTCTTTAGCTAAACTGGCAGATGCTACAAACTCGCGGTTTAGTTTTTGACAGCTTCTATAGTTCTTGCTTTGCACAGCGGTATATATGATATATCCTGCACCTTATTCGATGGGGAAAGAACCGAGATCCCTTCACCGGGAGTGACCTCTTTAGCGAAACTAGAAAAGTCTCAAAAACACTCCTTTTCAAAACCACTTGTTTCTACAACGATATCAAGTTCATTACGCTCATGGTTTTTCTGAAAAAACCTGTGTAACCCTCCGTCATTTTAGGAAAATAGAGTATTTAGTATTCGTGCTGCGTTTGTTGACCATAGTTAAGGCGCAGTGTACGGTAGCTGAGTGATGTTTTCCTATATAACATATGATGTGATTAATTAAAACAGTCATACGACTTTGTTGACCATAGTTAAGGATCGTGTGGGTGGGTCTAAATTAATCAAAGAAATGACGGGTAGAACTTGACTAGTACTTATGATTTGTTGACCATAGTTAAGGTCATAAGTCACTAGGGGTAAAAGCATTATCGGGAATTTCAAGTGTTGAAATTCGCAATGAGATTGCATACCTTCTATGAGATAGATAGATCCTGATACCCACTATGAGTAAGAGTTACTCCTGGGAGAATTTTACACAGGACAATTAGCCGATCAAGTAGGTTTCTAAAAAGGTGTTAACGGGGTTAAGCCTCTGGGAAGATGAGGTTTATTTTAATTAGGTCCGTGCGAAAGCACGGGGAACCTCCCTCAAGTACCAATACTGATCTGGCTGAAAAATTGACGAAATTGTAGGGTGTGATTAATCCCGGCTAATCTTACCTTTTAGGGCTTGAAGGAAGATTTGATAAAAACAGTGGGAGATATCCTGATTAGATAAGATAATAACCAATCTAATCTTGCAAGAGCATACGCTAAAGTGTTTCCCTCTCTCTCTCCAGGTAGCGACCATGTCAGGACTTAATCAAGAAAATAATATGGATGTATTGACTGAAGCCGCTTATTATACTGAGCAGGGAAACGTTGGTCCCGTTCTTTCTTATAAGTGTTATGAGACTGAACAGGGAATAAGACAATATCTGCATTCTCACGCCGCCCAAACGAAGAACAAGCATGTTGATGCATCTTTTTCGGATGTGTTAGTTATTGAGAACTGTTTCTCAGTTCACCCTACGTCCTGGGTATTGGATACCGGATCGGGATCCCATATATGTAAATTGTTACGTGGGCTATGTAAAGGTAGAGAACTGGGAAAAGGTGATCATTCTGTACAAGTAGGGAATGGTGCAAGTATTGCAGCCAAACCAGTTGGCGAATATCACCTTGTATTACCAAGTAGTAATACAATGATTCTGAATGAGTGCTATTATATACCGAACATGATGTGCAACATTATATCAGTTTCTTTATTAAGTAAAGAAGGATATAATTTTGTAGTACAGGATAATGTTATGAACATATTCCTAGATCAAAAGTTGATTGGATCAGGCTCGTTACATAATGGCATATTAATTCTCAATCAAAATACAGTCCTTAATATACAAAACACACACAAGAGGAAAAGTTCAGAAATGAACGAATCCTTCTTGTGGCATTATAGACTTGGTCATATCAATGCGACATGGCTAGCTAAGTTACATAAGGATGGATATTTGAATCCGTTCGAATTATCATCTTATGATACTTGCCATTCATGTCTCAAAGGTAAAATGACCAAAACTCCGTTTAGTGGATACGGAGAAAGAGTTACGGAACTCTTAGGACTGGTACATATTGATGAATGCGGTCCCATGTCTACACACACCAGGAACGGTTCTTCCTACTTTATTACATTCACCGACGATCTCTCAAGATTCGGGCATGTGTTCCTGATGAAACACAAGTCTGAAGATTTTGAGAAATTCAGAGAATATAAGCACGAGGTAGAGAACCAAACGGGAAAAAGTATTAAGATCCTTCGATCTGATCGAGGAGGAGAATACTTGAGCAATGAGTTCCGGGATTATCTAAAAGATAATGGGATTCTCTCTCAGCTTACTTCTCCTTATACACCACAGCACAACGGTGTATTGGAGCGAAGGAATCGCACCCTATTGGATATGGTGCGCTCTATGATGAGCACTGCTGAGTTACCTATCTCCTTTTGGGGTTATGCGCTAGAGACAGCCGCATACCTATTGAATAGAGTTCCAACTAAATCAGTGCCTACCACTTCATATGAGATTTGGAATGGGAAGAGACCATCTCTTAAATGAGTTAAGATATGGGGTTGTCCGGCCTATGTTAAAAAGCAAAATCCGGACATGCTCGAGGCAAGATCAGGTCTATGTAAGTTTGTAGGATATCCAAAAGATTCCTATGGATATATCTTCTACCATGGTGAGGAACAAAAGGTGTTTGTTTCTCAATATGCCACCATTTTAGAAAAGGAATTTCTTGCAAAAGAAATTAGTGGCAAAGAAGCAGAGCTGGAAGAGGTTCCAGCACCACAAACTATAACTGATAATTTATTGGAACCAGAGGATTCAGTAGTATCCGACGAAGCTCAGCCTCTCCGCCGATCTAGCATGGTTTCTCATCCACCTGAGAGATACTACAGTTTTCTCATTGATGGTGGGAGCGAGGATTGCATCATGGAAGATGATGACCCAACTAGTTTCGAGCAGGCTATCACGAGTGGTGACTCTGTAAAATGGCTGGATGCAATGCGATCTGAGATGGAATCCATGTACACCAACAAAGTATGGACTTTGGAAAATGCTCCTGAAGGGGTAAAACCCATTGGGAGCAAGTGGATCTTTAAAAAGAAAATTGGTGTAGATGGAAAAGTTGAGACTTTCAAAGCTAGACTTGTTGCAAAGGGTTTTCGTCAACGACCAGGTGTGGATTATGACGAAACCTTTTCTCCAGTGGCTATGCTTAAGTCCATCCGGATCTTACTTGCCATTGCTGCATACCATGATTACGAAATCTGGCAAATGGATGTTAAGACCGCCTTTCTAAACGGTGATTTAGAAGAGTACGTGTACATGACTCAGTCAGAGGGCTTCGTAGATAGTGGGAGTAGCGGAAAGGTATGCAAGCTGCTTAAATCCATTTATGGGTTAAAGCAAGCATCGCGGAGTTGGAACATCTGTTTTGATGCTGTAGTCAAAGAGTTTGACTTCATTAAAAATATAGATGAACCTTGTATTTATAAGAAGGTTGCAGAGAGTAAGGTTGTCTTCCTCGTATTGTACGTCGATGACATACTCTTGATAGGAAATGATGTTCCTATGCTGCAATCAGTCAAGCTCTTCTTATCACAAAGATTCTCAATGAAAGATCTAGGTGATGCCTCCTGCATACTGGGAATCATGATCTATAGAGATAGATCTAAACGGATATTGGGATTGTCCCAATCCAGGTACATTGATACCATACTAAAGAGGTTTAGTATGGAAGAATCCAAGCGTGGGAACCTACCCACGATCTCTGGACTCACTCTCTCCAAAAAGATGTCTCCCAAGACTTATTTGGAGAGAGCTCGCATGCAAGGGATACCCTATGCTTCGGAAGTAGGCTCTATCATGTATGCGATGCTATATACCAGACCCGATGTAGCATACTCACTAAGTGTAGTGAGTAGGTATCAAGCAGATCCAGGAGAAGTCACTGGACAGCTGTGAAGAACATTCTCAAGTACTTGAGAAGAACTAAGGAGATGTTCTTGGTGTATGGTAACGGAGAACTCCAGGTAGAGTGCTTTACCGATTCGAGCTTCCAAAGTGATAAGGACGACTCTAAGTCACACCCGGGATTTGTCTTTACCCTAAATGGAGGAGCGGTTTGTTGGAAGAGTTACAAACAGGAAACTGTGGCAGACACAACGATGGAGGCTGAATATATCGCTGCCAACGATGCTACCAAAGAGGCTGTCTGGATGAAGAAGTTCATAACTGAACTTGCAGTGGTTCCGTCCATTGAGCATCCAATATCTTTGAATTGTGATAACAATGGAGCTGTGGCTTTGGCCAAGGAACCCAGGTCCCATTAGAAATCCAGGCATATTCTGAGGCGGTATCACCTGATCCGGGAGATAGTTGATCGCCGAGAGATCGAGGTCAGGAGAGTTGACACGAAGGACAACACTGCGGATCCACTCACGAAGGCCATTCCCCAGATACAGTTTGAGAGATTATTCAAGATGCTAGGTATGAGATACTACAACAGCTGGCCTTAGTGCAAGTGGGAGATTGTTAGTTATGTATATACCCTAAAGTCCATTGTTGTACATATGATGTATATTATAATGAATGCTTGGATATATATATATAGGACTTTCTTGCTCGTCATGATAGTATGCTATTTGGTTTTACTTTATCTTAACATGTTGACTTATATTGATTTACTGTCTTACTCTCACATGTTGATAAAGCCCTTAGGATATGTACTCGACTACTGGGACTATGATGAGATCATACTAGTGGGGTCAGGGTAGTCGACGAGTACATCCTATAACTGTTCCTAGTCGAGGGTGTGTCGAGACGGGGCATCAATAATCAGAGTAGACTAGCGTATACGTATCTTGACCCATATGATGGGCGATGGATGATCCCATATCCATCGGTGTTTGACATCAAAGATAGTGTAAGGATGCTCAGTGGAGACTGGGTACACTGGACGGACTCACCGAGAACTCCCAGATGGTGATATACCACACGTCAGATGGCAGTTCTCCGGTGACACTGGTACAGGGTAGTCTGTAGACCCGAGATCGTCATAGTGTCTTGTATGATTCCCACTGTGCTTTGATTTCCACCTTACCACGTCCAAGAGGGCATGCAAAACGATGGCTTTTGGGTGCAGTCCCGAATCATATGGAGGCAATGAGCGATAGGAGGGGATTCATCTCTCCCGGTATAGGGAGTTGATATTGTGCTGTGTTCGATTGGCTATAACTGGAAGTCCCTGGCCAGGGCTGATATAGAGATTTACTGGTAAGTGTTACCAGTAGTTTCTCGACCAGTTATGAGCCTTACATTGACACGACTTATCGGTTACTGGGGTCTGACGTATACCACCCCTAGACTAGATATGCAACATATCAGACGAAGAGACCGGACTGTACGGGAGTGTTACTGATTGGATTCACAAGAAAATGTATAGGCTTGCTTGTTGATCTTCTGATCGCTCAATACCTAGGTGGCTGTTATGTTTAGCTGACCGCTTGCATCTTGTGGGTGTTTGATATGATCATCACCTACTGTCGGCGTATTGACGATTCTTTAGAGTCCTACACAGAGGTTTCTTGACTCAGGCAAAACGGAGTAGGGGCACATATGTGATATGTGTAGGACTGAGGATAATGCGATATGAGATACCGTATTATATTCTCGCGATATTTTGATATGAGCCGGATCATCGGATCAAGTGTTGATTCGATGAATCGGTACATGATATATTAGTCGGTTATATTCGATATAGCCGGGTTGTCGGATCAAGTGTTGATTTGATAATTTAATGTATAATAATATATATGATATATTGCATTACATTATCTAATATTGGCTCGCTTTATTGTTTCATTTTCTCACCGGATAATACATTGATATATATGCGATATATGTTAATTGTATTATTTTCTTTTGTTACAAATATATAATATATATGTGATATATATTATTGTAACATGATATGATTACTAATGCAACTTGTTTAGTGGAGATTAAACAAGGTTAGGGTTTGATTTGGGTTAGTGCTTTCTTGATGTTTCTAGAAAGTTTTCTTTTGTTTTGAGCTAAGATATTATGGTTGATATTTTCTAGTGACTCATTCTTAACCCAACCCAAACCCTTAGCCTTAGTTAATTCTCTACATGAGTTAGCCTTGTCATAGTTGACCATGGTTGCATTTGTAATCATATATCATTTCATTATTCATCACAAAAGGAATTAATTCATTTATTTCTTCTTCTTCTTCAACCTTGAGCTTTGAGAAAGCTTTCTAGGTTTTCATTTTGTGATGATTAAGAGTGAGAATTTGATAAGAAAAGAGAGCACAAATACTACTCCGTCATCCTCATCTAATCTAGCCAATTAGATTAGGGTGTTCACCTCATTAGAGAGAGAGAGCTTGAGTTATAGAAACTTCGAGGTAGATCATCGGAGAAAAGGAAGACTACAAGATAGCATGGATCGTTCGAGTTGTGGAGCCTCTCTTGAGTCCGGGAGATCATGGATCGCGGCGAAGGGACTTCTACTCGGAGCTTATGAAGCGAAGGAGCGGACTACAAAGGTTGTAATCCTTCACTCTTAGTTGTAAAGATGTTTACTTGCATGTTAAACCCTAATAATCTAGCAAAGATCCCGGCTTTGGGTTGTTCAGCACGTCTAAATTTTAAATTGGTTGATGCCTTATAGACCCTTGTAAGAGTGCCTAAGAACCTTACATTTCCGAAACGGGGTCATTGGATGACGTATTTCCGCGACGGGGTCATTTGCTGACGTGTTTCCGAGACGGGGTCATTGGATGACGTATTTCCGCGACGGGGTCATTTGCTGACGTATATCCGCGACGGGGTCATTGGATGACGTGTTTTCGAGACGGGGTCATTGGATGACGTGTTTCCTCGACGGAGTCATTGGATGACGTATTTCTGAGACGGGGTCATTTGCTAACGTGTTTCCGAGATGGGTTCATTTGCTGACGTATTTTCGAGACGGGGTCATTTGCTGACGTAATTCCGAGACAGGGTCATTGGTTGACGTATTTCCGTGACGGGGTCATTGGATGACGTATTTCCACAATGGGGTCATTGGATGACGTATTTCCGCAACGGGGCCATTTGCTGACGTATTTCCGAGACGGGGTCATTTGCTGACGTATTTCCGCGACGTGGTCATTAGATGGCGTATTTCCGTGATGGGGTCATTTGCTGACGTATTTCCGCGACGGGGTCATTGGATGACGTATTTCCGCGACGGGGTTATTGGATGACGTATTTCCACGACGGGGTCATTTGCTGACGTGTTTCCGAGACGGGGTCATTGGATGACGTATTTCCGCGACTGGGCCATTTGCTGACGTATTTCCGCGACGGGGTAATTGGATGATGTGTTTTCGAGACGGGGTCATTGGATGACGTGTTTCCGCGATGGAGTCATTGGATGACGTATTTTCGAGACGGGGTCATTTGCTAACGTGTTTCCGAGATGGGGTCATTTGCTGACGTATTTCCGCGACGGGGTCATTGGATGACGTATTTCCGCGACGGGGTCATTTGATGACGTATTTCCGAGACGGGGTCATTTGCTGACGTATTTTCGAGACGGGGTCATTGGATGGCGTATTTCCGTGACGGGGTCATTTGCTGACGTGTTTCCGTGACGGGGTCATTGGATGACGTGTTTCCGAGACGGGGTCATTGGATGACGTATTTCGGAGACGGGGTCATTGGATGACGTATTTCCGCAATGGGGTCAGGTTGACTTGCTCCGCTTTCTGCGGTGTCGGGGCTGACTTTAGGTTACCCGTGAACCGTAGAGTCTTGGAACTGGAGACTTCGCCATGGCTCCGATTGGTGGTGTCGCGTCCGTGCCCTGCTGGCATGAGGAGGAACGCCATTGTTGGTCTTCTGGGATGCAGATGTTGCTGTCGAGATCTGACTTTCCCTTTGACAGAGTTTGTTGGGATATGTGGTTCCCTTTTCGTTTATGCCCATGTATTGTATACAGGGGTCAGTATGGACTTACCTGCAGGGCAAAAGTTTCATTATTTCATTTTTATATTTCTTTCCGCGATATTCTATCATTTCGGTATTTTATATCGCGAAAGTCGCGATTGCCCAATCATTTCGGCTATTTTTCGTGGTGCCCAATCATTTCAGCTATTTTTCTTTTTATTTACTCGCTGCATTTTATTGCGAGTTGCCCAAACATTTCGGCTATTTCATATGTATATATTTTACTTGCTGATTTTGTTGCAAGTTATCCTATCATTTCGGCTATTTCATATGCATTTATAGCTCGCTGACTTTTCGCCGCGAGTATGGAACCTAGGATCTGATACCAATCTTAGCATCAGCATCGCTGGGACTGGAATATTGTCAGGAGCGAATCATCATTTGCCATGAAAGGACTTGGAATTTGTTACCGATTTAGGCATCAGCATTGCTACTACTAGAGCATTGCCAGGAGCAAATCATCATTTGCCTCTGTCGATTCGAACAAAGGTGGCTTAGCAAATAGGGTTAGGATCCTGTCGACTAAGGCTTTTGACTTCATGAGCCGTAAAGGTCTAATAAAGGTGTTTCTCTCTACGAGTCGTGAGGATCTCATAGGTGCGATTTTTCCTTAGGAATCGTGAGGATTCTTAAGTGTATATTCTCTTGTAAGTCGTAAGGATCTTGCAAGAGTGTTTTCTCCTTGTAAATCGAGAGGACCTACAAGTGTTTGTTCATAAAATGAGGGCATTCCTCATCGTTGGTAAGACTCGGCCAGGAAATGATTATTTATGCCCATGGATTGTGTACAAGGGTCAGTATTGAACCGCTTGTAGGGCAGTCTGGGAAAAGTGATGGCTTAAGAGCATGTTCAGATCCTTGTAGCTTGAGGCTTTTGAATCTTATAAGCCGTGAGGGTCCCATAAGAGGTTTCTCCTTACGAGTCATGAGGATCTCGTAAGTGTAATTTCTCTTTAGGAATAGTGGGGATCCCTAAGTGTGTTGCTCCCTTGTGAGTCATAAGGATCTCACGCAGGTATTTTCTCTTTACATGGTCGAGAGGACCTTGCCAGTGTGCATGAATTTTTTACGAGTCTGCGCCCTTTCGGGTTTTCACAGACTCGCCGGTAGCCCTGCTGTTTAACTCACGGAGCCCTTTCGGGTTTTCATCCGTGCCCATCTTGCTTATGGACGTACCGTTTTTTTTTGTCAGCCTTAAGATGCTGCAGTTTGTAGTAGTTTAAAGACATTTCGGTCCATAGCTAGTTTCAGGATGTTGCGGTCCATTGTTAGTTTAGGGACGTTTCGGTCCGTTGTTAGCTTAGGGATGTTTCGGTCCATTGTTGCCGTTTTGGAGACAACAATTTTTCTGGATACTACTTATAGAGTTTGGGCTTGGGAAGATAGCGAGCGGACATAGGTGTCGTCATCTATCGTTGACCTAGGCTGTGACTCTTCAGACTTAGTATTTTTTCAGGAACCGGCCGTTTATTGGCTTGAAGGGTCTTTCGCCATGGATATCCATGAGCAAGTAAGCCCCACCTTGGTAGAATTTGTCTATGATGTACGGGCCCTCATAGTTCGGCTCGAATTTCCCCCGTTTGGCACGATTGAGGTTCATAGGCCTCTTAACCACTAGCACGAGTTCGCCCTGGCAAAATGTCCTCAGCCTGGTCAATCTCTCGTATGAGCGCGTTATCTTTGCTTTGTAAGCCTCTAGGTTTTGCTGCGCCATGAGACGAGTTTCATCGAGGGCGTCGAGCTCCTCAAGCCGAAGATGAGCATTCTCTTCGTCTATTAACTTGTAATGAACCGCCACTCGTAGAGAGGGTAGCTCTATCTCCAAGGGGAGTACTGCTTCAGCGCCGAATACCAATGCATATGGCATTGTGTTTGTGGCTGTTTTGAACGTGGTTCGGTAAGCCCAGAGAGCTCCATGCAGTCTCCCGTGCCAGTCCTTCTTATTTTTAGACACCGTCTTCTTTATGATCTTCGTCAAGGTCTTGTTGAAATCCTCAGCTAGACCGTTAGATCGGGGATTATAGACCGAAGAGTATCTCCAGTCTATATTATGCTGCTGTGCGAAGCGGCTGATTTTGTGGCTTCTATAAGCCGGCCCGTTATCGGAGATAATCTGTCGCGGAGTGCCGAACCGATAGATGACGTGTGTCTTGAAGAAATGGAGGATGTTTTCCGTCTTCACTTCTCTTAGCGGTATTGCTTCTGCCCACTTAGAGAAATAATCGGTTGTCGCCAATATGAACCGATGTCCTCTGGATGACACTGGCTCGATAGGCCCAATTATGTCGGTTCCCTACATTTCGAACGACCAGCTAGCCACTGTTGGGTGTAGCGGGTTTGGATGCTGATGGATGAGGTCTTCATGAATTTGGCACGAGTGACACTGCTTCACGCATTCGAGACAGTCCTGAATCATCGTGGGCCAATAGTAGCCCATCCTTTTGAACTTCAATTTCATCTTTGGTCCAGCTTGATGAGAACCGCAGAGTCCGTCGTGAGTTTCTTGGACGACTCTCTTGGCTTCTCTCGGTCCCAGGCATCTCAGCCACAGAGAGTAAAATGATCTCTTATATAGCGTATCATTGACGAAGGCGAAAGACAGAGCTCATTTCATGAGCTGATGTCTTAAGGATGCATATTCAGGTGTTTGACGGGATTTGAAGTAGTCTATAAAGACTTCTTTCCAATCCTTAACCTTTCCTCGATCCTCTATTTGTAAGGCTGTTTGCGTGGTCGCTTCCTTTTCTTCAGACGACTCCGGATATGTTTCTGTTGGTGCGAGAACCCGACGGCTTTGCACAATGATCCTTACGTCGTCGAGGTTTTCGTCGGCTAGTTCTTTAGAGAGTTTGGCTAATGCATCCGCTTTTCTATTTTCTGCGCGCGATATGCTTTCCAGTATGTAGAAGGGAATTTGAGTCAGCAGTTGCTGTACTCTTTCACCGTATTTTACCAACTCTGGTTTGCACGTCTGATAATCATTATTTACTTGACTAACAACCAACTGGGAGTCTCCGTATATGAGGAGGTTTTCGATTCCCATGTCGACAGCGATCTTAAGACCTGCTATCAAAGCTTTATATTCTGCTTCATTATTTGTCCTCGACTCTGTTAAGGAAAAGACAAAGCGCATTATCCCTCCTTGTGGAGTCACGAAGATGAGGCCTACCCCAGATTTGATTATGGGGGAGTTGTGCTTTCGCTTCTTCATGGAAGATGCCCCATCGAAGTAGAATTCCCATCGGGTATCACTCCCTCCTTTCTCCCTATCGATTGTGTCGAACGCGTGCTCGTCTAGAAATTTGCAATTTATGGGTGATTCGGCAGGTATCGGATGCTCAGCGAGGAAGTCGGCGATGGCCTGGCCTTTCACTGCCTTGAGAGGTCGGTATGTTATCGAGAATTCCATTAAGAGTAGGGCCCATTTAGTAAGCCGTTCGGTTAGTATGGCTCTTGACATCAAATACTTGAGAGGATCCAGCTTTGATATGAGATGGACCTCATGTGCCAAAGCATAATGCAGAAGCTTCGTTATAAAGAAGATTAACGCCAGGCAGTGTTTCTCGATGGGGGAGTGGTTGTTTTTTCCCCCAGGAGAACCCGACTCAAATAGTATAGGGCTCTCTCTTTCCCTTGATCATTCTCCTGTGCCCATAGGGCCTAAGAAACCTTCAAGAGCTGTTGTGTATAGGATGAGGGGCTTAGACCGGAGCGGTTAGTACTGGCGGATTCTGCAGGTATTGATTGATTTCGTCCAGTGCGCTGTGGCATTTGCGATCCCAAGCGAACGGTGTCCCCTTCTTCATTAAATGGCTGTAGGTGTGGCACTTGCCGGAAAGATTGGCTATGAATCGCCGGACATACGCGAACTTTCCTTAGAGAGACCATAGTTGCTTGAGAGTTCTTGGCAGAAGCATTTCCATAATCGCCTTGATCTTTGACGGATCTATTTCGATGCCTCTGTGTCGTATGATGAATCCTTGGAATTTTCCCGAGAAAACTCCGAATGCGCATTTGAAGGGTTCATCTTCAGGTTGTATTTCCGAAGACGTCGGAACACTATCTTCAGATGCTCCCAATGCTCCTTGTGCGATTTGCTTTTCACTACGAGGTCGTCAATATAGCATTCGACGACTTCATGTATGAGGTCATCGAAAATCTTTGTCATGGCCCTCTGATAGGTAGCGCTGGCATTCTTTAGACCGAAAGGCATTACTTTGTAGTAGAATATGCCTAGAGGAGTCCGGAAAGCGGTATGTTTCTTGTCTTCGGGATGCATCTTTATTTAATTGTACCCTGATGAGCCGTCCATGAAGGAGAAGATTTCATGAGTAGACGTGTTGTCTATCATCAGTTCGGTAACCGGTACGGGAAAATCATCTTTCGGACAAGCTTTGTTGAGATCCTGAAAGTTCACGCAGATGCGCACCGTCCCATTTTTCTTCATCACTGGGACAATGTTGGCGATCCAGTCAGGGTATTGAACTTCTTGGATGAAGCCAGAGTCAATTAACTTCTTGACTTCGGCGTTGATACTCATTTCTAGTTCGAGCCGCATTCTTCTTGGTACTTGTTTGACTGGCTTGACGTCCGGAGATATCGCTAATTTATGCACAGCGATTTCTGGATCTAGCCCCGGCATCTCGGAATAGTTCCATGCAAAGCAGTCCCTATACTGCATGAGCACGTCTTTTAGTGTAACCACTTGTTCTTTAGATAGAAGCTCACTGACGAACGTAGGCCGCAGGTCGTTTGCCGTCCCTAAGTCGATTTTTCTTAGGTTGTCCGCCGTAGTATGTATTCTATCTTCCAACTCTTTTGGTGTTGGTGGAAATTCTGAGATCAATTCCTCTTCATCCTCATTTTCGAAGCACCAGGAAAGGTCATCCATATTCTCGGGCACTCCTTCTTCTAACAGCGTTATCACGTGACAGGTACGAGATCATTTCCAAGACCGATGTTGATCTGTTTCTACCCTCGCCATATACGTTGCTTTTGGTATATGCTTTTGCGGTGGGGTTACCCTACAACTGTTGGATAGAGCGAACCAGCCGAGTTGATATTGGTCTTCGACCCAATTTTTGAACGTGAAGCAGTCTTCAAGAGGATGTCCTATCGCTCGGTGATAGGAGCAATAGTCCGGGTGATGAACCTCGTTTGCTTGATCGAGGTACTTGGACTCCGGGAGCGTAATCATTTGATGTTTCACAACGAGGTCGAATATCTTCCTTGTCTTGTCTCGAGGGAAGGAATATTCCCGATCCATCTTCTTCATTAGAGTCAGATTCCGGCTGACCTTTTCTTAATCATGTGGCCTTTTGGATGTGTTTTGCCGCTGTCGAACGTTTTTTCCGTTCTTTGACCTGTTTTTGCCTCTGCGTAGTGCCTTTTCCTTGTCTTGGGAATGCATGGCGGGCTAACGGTGAAGGGCATAGTTGTCCTCCATAGCCTGTTGAAGGAAGTGTTGCGTCTTGGCTTTCTCGTAAATGGCCATTTCGCAGCTGTAATCGTTCCGAACCTTTTGATTCGCTTCCCGTAATAACTTGTCCATCTGTTCTTCAAACGATTGTCTCGGCATTTTTATGACGGGACCTTGTTCCGGTTCAGTGTCAGCGTCTTTTAAAAGAGCATCATCTTCTTTAACAAGGTCTTTTATGACATGGCAGCCATGGAACTTCTCCCGTTTCTTGGACTGGACATACCCAAGCCCAATCGTTTCCATTTTTCCGTTGGATAATTTTCGCTGGGTTCCGAGGACGTTCTAAATCCAGTTGTAGAACTGAGTTCGTCGAGAAGTCTGTTTGAAAGGTACGCCTTGGCATCTCAATAATCTTTTCAATCCTTCTGCGTAGTATCTGGGCAGACGGATTGGTTAGAGCCTGTCAAGCGTAAAATCGGCAGCATGCTGGACTTCTCTTTCGACTTTAGTATCCGTGGATCGATAGAATAGGATTGCCTTTTCACCTCTTCGCCTGGGAGGGACATAGAATGTCTGCAGCTCTAGCACACTATATGTCTCAAGCGCATCAAGCTCCCTGTAGTGCTGCCATAGAACCATGGCGATTTGCAAACTCTGGTCTACTCCAACGAAGGTTTGCATCGACGGGCGGACGGAGAATACGGCTTTGGTTTCATCTTCGGAGTCGCTGCCAAAGACCAAAATCGGAGCGGATGGTCCGGGTTTATCATTCCGCTTCTGAGGTTGTTCTGAGTAGACTACTTCTTCATCCTCCTTGGTATCTCTTCCAAAGGTAGGAATGGGAGTGATGGGCTTCTGTTTAAGCTCCGGCTTATGACACTTCTCCATGTCTTCGAAGTCTGACAGGAAGTACTTGGCGTCTTCATATTTTCGGATTTCGTTCACAGAGAATGGGTTTAGCTCTTCCGTAACGGTGTACTCGAGTCCGTCTTTGAAATACTTCATACACTGGTGTTGTGTAGAAGGGAGACGTTATACTCGTGTAACCAAGGCCTGTCGAGCAAAGCGTTGTAGCAGGTCTTGGCGTCAATGACATGAAATTTGATGTTAGTGACGAGCAGCCCAAAGCGTAACGTCAGTATTACAGACCCGAGCTTCTGTGATGACTGGGAGTCGAATCCAGAGATAGTGATTTTATCTCGGGCTAAATGCTGAACGTTCATGCAGATTTCTTTTAGCACCCGCACGTTGAGAAGGTTGACAGAGGACCCGTTGTCAACAAGTATTTTCCCTATTTTGATGTCATGGCAGTACCCGGTGACATATAGGGGCGATTGTGCTCGCACGTCCCGAGGAGGAGGTCTTCATCGCTGAAGGTAATTTCGGCTGTGTGAACTTCTTCCAGCTCGTCCTTCATCTTTTCTTCGGCAAAGAAGGCTTGAAACTATCTGGGGGCTTGTAATGCCTTGATTAGAGAATCTCGCGCCTCTTTAGACAAGAGAAGGGCATCCAAAATTCTTAACTGCGAGGATATCTTCCTCAGATGGGCCAGGACATTGTAATCCACTATGCTCTTCTTAGGTGGGTCCTTGGCTACAAGCTCTTCGACGACTCGATCATCGAGGGCGATATTCTCAGGGACATTTTCCTTCTCTTTATCTTTTTTGTTCAATCCCTTGTTCATGGGTTCGAGATTCTTTTCAGGCAATGTGCGGTTGCGCAGCTGAATATTCTCACAGTTCTTTATCTCTTCTTCTTTTCCTGAGGTGGATTCTTTGAAGAGAGGGCCAAGAGATACTTCTTCGTCAGAATCACTTCCGAAGGTGAGAACCTGCGATCCCTTGGTATCAATCATGTGACAGTTGTCGGCAGCTCTTTTATGCTCATCTATCGTGATTTTCCGTTCCCGACGAGCTTTGCGCTTTATCCGCTTGAAATGTTGTCGGTGAGCAACGTACCCTTGCCACCACTTTTTAAAGGCCATGCACTCTTTAGTAGGGTGTGCAATCCTCTGGTGGTATAAGCAATAGTTAGGATGTACGTCTGCTTTGTCAAGGTGCATATCCTCGGGGATATTTTCTTTGGGCGGTGGCAGTTTTATTCCCATGGACAAGGCTTTGGCAAACTGTTTCCTCGTCTTAAGCTTGCTTTTGTTTGCCGCGGGTGCACTTTGATCTGGTTGGAGTGTTTCGTGATCCATCTCTACCATGACTTCTTCAAGTTGACGCCGACGTCTGGCCCTTTTAAATATGGCCATTTCACGTTGCTGATCAGCCTTACTCTTCTGACGGGCTTCGTTCAGCAGCATGTCGATCGTCTCGTCAGACGGTTCGAAGGATTTTGGCACCGTTCCTACCCTCAGCACTTCTATGTGAGCTTCTTCATCATTTATGGGCAAATGAGAGATCATGTGACAACTTGCTACATAATTTTCGGGTTCTTGTGACGAGTCGTCTTCGTCGTCATTGTCTTTTTCTCCACTCTCAGGGATGTTGTTGAGAAATTCTTGGAGCGTGACTGGGGTACATGCCTTTAGATTATATTCTTCCAGTGCATCAATCTGCTTTTGCAGGTCCGTGCGCTTGTCATCAGGCTTCACGGGATTTTTTGTCTTCTTCTTCCTTTTCGAAGATTTTGACGGCTGGGCCTGGGCGTTTTGCCCTTCACTACTAATTCTTGGCTTTGGGCGCGATTTCAGTATTCCCTCAATGACCTCGGGTTCCAGCGGGCTTCTCCACCTAATCACCGTGCATGTTTGAAGATCTTTCAGCATTCGTTTTGTTTTGGCTGAAAGAGCAACCTCCCATGGAGCTTCTTCTATAAAAGAGCATGATGCCCCCGGCGTGTCCACTTTTTTAAGAGCATGCGGTTGGGACGGGCTTACCTTCCAGTTCTCGGACAGTGCAAATTTTCCCTGTTGATATTGGTCCTCGATCCAGCTTTTGAAGACGAAGCAATCTTCAATTGGATGGCCTACTACTCGGTGGTAGGGGCAGTAATTGGGATTGTTGACGTCACCTGGCTGCAGTGGGCGTCTCGGATCTGGCAGAGTGATGAACCTGTTGTGCACCGCCAGTTCAAACAGTCTCTTTGTTTTATCCCGAAGGAACGAGTAAGGATGTTTTAACTTTTCGTTGATAAATCGTTGTCTATCGTTTTGGCGATCAGCTGGTTTTGGACCACTCGGCTGTTGCTGAGCATTGGCGATGAAGGTCGCTTTCCCTTTTACCTTTTCATTTCGAGGCTCCATCTTTGAAGAGGAAGGTATATGACCCATCTGGTCCATTTGGACCAGCTTGTCAATCAAGTCCTGGAAGGTGGTTGGCTTGAAGAACATCATGAATTGGGATATGGTCGCCTGTGGATCGAGGGTTCCCACAAACATGCCCAGTGCAGGAGCCTCTTCTATGCGCTATTCGCACTTCGACCATAGGTTCCGCCACCGTATCGCATACTAAACCCATGTTTCGCCTGGCTTCACCCTGGCATTAATTAACGCCGTGATTGGGGTGTGCTCGCTGTCGCTTGCGAAACGCTGGGTGAATAACAGCTCCATCTCCATGAATGTTTTGACGGAGTCGTTGGGAAGCTCCGAATACCATTCGAAGGCGGTCTCCGCCAAGCTACCGACGAATTGGCGAAGCAGCAACTTATAGTCACCTCCAGTATTGCCATAGAAAGCCCTGAACTGGGCGACATGCTGGTGGGGGTTGCTTGTCCCCTTATATACTTGAAATTTAGGGATTGTATATCCTGGCCGGTACTTAATCTAATCGTACCAGCTGGGATAGGGTCGCCCAGTTCTGACGACCTGGCCAACAGCTTCGTCCGCTTGATGGGCTCATATCTGTTGAGCTATATAATTATCGAGCGCAGCTTTCGAGATTGTTTCCTCCTTGGCGGCTGAAAAGGCCGGAAGAGGGTTCGATATCTCCCCTCTGTCGTCCTCAACGATTATTGGGGGATCTTCAGCTGGAGGGTCCGGCTGGATCATCATCCCGATCATGTCTTGGAACAAGAGCGCCATTTATTTTATGTTGGCCGCTTGTTCCCCAGCCTCTTTTTCTTTCTTCTCGAGCATTCTTCGAAGGAACTCGGCGTCGGTTTCCTGTTCCTGGCGTTGCTCCGACAACGTCTCCGGGCTTTCTTTCGGCCCAGTGAGCGCAGCCATCTTCATTAGAATTTCCTAGAGCTTTTTCTGTTGCTCCTAAGCCTTTGTCACAGACCGGGTGAGTGGTCGATGACCCGTGGAGATACGGATATCCTCTTTCCCAGAAGCCATGTAGATGGTGTGCACTACCATGCCCCAGACTTGGGGCGTTTGGATTCAACACCCTTGAGATTTGTCGCAGACACAGAGATCTTCTCCAGCCTCCTCTTTTTATGGACGGTTGAAGTTGAGGGGGCTGTTGATGTAGGCACCCGTGCAGACGACACCTTTCGTGGCGTGGCGGAGGGATGGTCTTCCTCTTGTCGAACCCTTATATTCTTTGGTTGGCGGGAGTAATCATTGTTGATTACAGAGTCTTGGACTCTTCGCCAGACCCTATGGATTTTGGAGGACAGCCGCTGAGGGGGCTGCTCCGGCTTCGCCTTCGTGACATTTTCACCGGGTGAAGGAGACCTTTTCAATACGGCAGTTGGAAAGTTCTTTCACACCCTCCTGAGAAGCTCAAAGCTGTTCCCAGTTGGAACAGCAGCATCAACTTCCACCATAGGAGCTGGTGGAGTGAGTCCAGAGGGAGAGCTGCACCCAGTTTTCCTCACTCGGCACCAGTGGTGACGTCGAGCATGCCTTGCAGATGGGATTGGCTCAGTTACGGGGGTGGCTTCATCATGCCCCCTGTTCTGGTGAAGGGTTGTTGTTGGTGCCAACCTATCGAAGACCGACGTCCGCTGAGAGGGAACGGTCAATCTTGCAAAGACCGACTTTTTGGCAGGGGAAGCATTCGTAACGACCTCACCCGAAGCAGGAATTGAGATGTGTAGTCTTGCAAAGACCGACCCCTTAGCCGGAGAAGCCCCTCTGATGACTTTGTTTACTGGAGCTGGAATGGCTATCCACTTCGGGATAACTCCTTCGGTTATTGCAGGCTTCTTTACGGGCTCACTATAGCTAAGGCTCAGTCTGTCAAAGACCGATGCAGTAGACTTAGAATTGGATGGCTCTTTGAGAGGGGCCGTGGTAGTTGTAAGCCGATCAAAGACCGACTTCTTCGGAGCTTCCTATGACGGCATTGGGATGTTGAAGCTTGTCGGTGGGATAATGGTCCCAAAGAACAGTCCAGTGATGGCCTGAGTCACCTGTTCCACTGGCATGGCAAAGATGGAGGCCGCTTGGGGCCTATAGGTCACTCCTCCGGCGAGGACGGAATGGGAGTTGTTGTTGCAGTTAGTGCAGTTGGAAGCCATTTTCTCTAGAGGAGCAAGATACCAAATCTTAGTACCTCAAATTCAGAGGAAATTATATCAAACCGCGATTCGTTCACGAACACGACACACTAAGTGTGGAGTGGAAAGAGGAAAAGGTCCCACCGGGTGTGCCAGAATCTGTTCGCCGCCGAAAACCAGGAAGACAAACGTCTTGCCTGAATTTGGGGGCAGATGCTATTTGGTTTTATCTGTCTACCTCTCCGAAGATGCCAAGTTGATTTATGGCACCGTATATCGGAGGTTTAGACAAATGCGTCCATTGTAGCAGATTTCGTCAGATTCCCCCTCGTGTACGAGGGGTTTTTGATTATGGAGATGCTCTTCCCTTCAGACACAAGCCCCTGCAGTTAATTATGCTACCGCATAGTGGTAACCACTTTCTCCTTCTCCGGATGGTCATATCGTGTCTTGTGTGTTTGTTTATTTTTGGTTGCCCATGGATTGTATACGGAGACTAATTTATGTTTTCGCCCGTAGGCCGGGGATTAGTCCAAATCCGTATTTTCTTAGATTTGGGTTTGGTGGATTTAGGCTCGTTAACCTCGTTTGAGATTAAGATCAACTTAAATGTTTATTAAGGATACGTTAGTCTAATTTTTAGACTAAGATCTACTTAACAAGGTTTTAGGATCATTTAGAACCAATGAAAGAGTATTTGTACTCTATCGTTTTAGTTTAAGGACGTTGCGGTCCATAAGTTTAAGGACATCATAGTCCGTGAGTTTATGGACGTCATAGTCCGTAGGATTTAGTTTAGGGATGTTGCGATCCGTAAGTTTAAGGACATCATAGTCCATGAGTTTAAAGACATCATAGTCTGTAAGGTTTTTTCAGTTTAAGGACATCATAGTCCATGAAGTTTAGTTTAAGGACGTCACGGTCGTTGTTAGTTTAAGGACGTTACGGTCCAGAGTTAGTTTAAAGACATTACGGTCCATCATTAGTTTAAGGACGTTGCGGTCCATTGTTTGCATGTAATCATGGGTTTGGAAATGCACCAGATAGTTATTGGTCGTCGCGACCCACCGCCTCTCTGAAGACGTTGAAGAATTACAACGACATGTATCAAAGGTGTGAAGAGATGTACCCTTGAACCAAATACCAGATTGAAAAGCAATGGGATGAACATTATTGTAAATGTCATCTGAGATGATTAATTTTGGAAGACCTGAGCATAATTAGGGCTCGGTTAAAAACAAGGTTTTGATTTTGGGAGACTTAGCTAACTTGTGCTAAGGTTGGCCTATCATAGTGTTAAACACTAGCATATGTTCGGCGCTCACGTGCTCCCACGTGAGATCTTAAAGCATTGCTTGAAGTAGTGTTAAACACTAAAAATTTGAAGCGCTCACGTGGGGTCACGTGAGGCACTTGAAGTAGTGTTAAACACTAAAGATTTGAAGCACTCACATGGGGTCACGTGAGGCGCTTGAAGTTGTGTTAAACACTGAAAGTCTGAGGCACTTACGTGAGGTCACGCGAGGCGCCTGAGATTTGACACAGCTTCGTTGGATTTGTTCCCTTTTACTTTTTTGAGTGCTGAGCACAATTGGGCCATGTGGGTTCACCTGAGGCATTCCCAAAGACTGAAAGCTGCCTTTTTTATTCTCTTTATAAAAGTGCTAAGCACTATTAAGAGGTCACGTGGGGTCACCCGAGGCGCCCTAAGAATGGAATCTATCTTAAGCTTATTCCGCTTTTACAAAGATTTGTTCAGGGGTCACGTGGGAGCACGTGATCTGCAATTATCATGTTTGGATGCTAATCTCCTTTTACGTGCATGGGGATCTTAAGTTTTCAAGCCCCTTGTTTAATAATAATTAAATTCTATTATAGGGTTAAACCGTAGTTTTATTTAGAGGAATTAAATTCCTATATGTTCTGTTGTAAGATTTAAATTCTGTGGACTCAATTCTCCCCTTAAGTTTTGAATCTGCATAACAGATCTCCCCGATGAGAATTAAATTCTCAACTTGTTGGGAGATCTGCCTCTGCAGATTTTAACCAGAGGATGAACTAAGTTCTTTTTTAGAAGAGTTATACTCTTGTGAATGTGGAGAAGAGGTCAAAGGTTCTGTGTTTGGTTCCTTTTCTTACCTAGAGTTTCTTTTTTGGAGATCTCCTTCTCTCTAGAGAATTAAATTGTCTTTTCTTTTGGCTTACGAAGGGTTTTCTTTTTCTCTCCTTTTTGCTCTCTCTTTTCACTTGAATTTTATGGGGGAGTTCCTCTCTCCAAGACTGGAAGTCTTGGGTCCTTTATATAGGGGAGGTTGATTTGTTGAATCAGTTAAGGAAATCTCTCATTGAGAGATCTCTAATTGATTTAGGAATTTATCCCACCATTGGATCTTTGATCCAAGGGCTTCTATTTTACAGAAGATATCTTTCTTGTTTTTAGCAGGATTGGGAAAATATTTTCCCATACAGAACTTATTCTGTATCTTAGTGATGTTTAATCACCATTGGATCTTTGATCCTACGGTGCTCTGATTTACAGAGCACAATCTTTCTTATTTGGAAAGATTTAAGGAAATATTTTCCAACTGGGGGTTTTGATTCCTCTTGATTAGAATTTAATTTTATCGGTTCAGAAAGCATAGGAGCCCATCACGTGTAGCACATGATCCCACCAAATTAAGCCTACCAAAGAGCGTCACGTGCTATCATGTGAGTTTTTGCTGTGGCCAATTGTTTGCTTTATTCAGGCGCCTATATACTTTGTATATAGAGGTCATGTGTCTGCACGTGAGACCCAGTTTCAGCTTAGTTTTGTCAAGCACAGCGCCTATCACGTGCGGGCACGTGATACTCCATTTGGGGACTTTTTCCCGTTGCTTTTATTTATTATTCATTTTTTATAAGGGAACAGGGTACAGTCCTAAGCCACATGGAGGCAGTGAGCGGATCTTCGGGGATTCGTCTCTCCCGGTATTGGGGGTTGATGTTGCGCAGTGCACGGATGGCCATCACCAGAAATCCTTAACCTAGATAGTCGAGAATTACTGATTTAGGATCGGTAGTTTCTCATGTAGTGATGGGTTTCATACCAACACGAATTATCACGTTATTAGGGGTCTGACTTTATCCACCCCCTAAACTCGATATGCGATACTCTTAGACGAACAGACCGGACTGTACGGATATTGTCACTGTCAGGCTCAGCAGGGGTTTGGATGAGTTTGCTCATCGGCCTTCCTTTCGCTCAATACCTGGGTAGCTGTTACGTACAGCTAGTGTCGCTAACGTGCTGGTGGTTAAACCCACTGCCAACGTATTGACGAGTCTTTAGAGTCCCATACAGAGGGTTTTCACAGTTAAGGCGATATGGTGTAGATGACGTATGTTGGTACATACAGGTGTCCGATTAAATATGTGTACAGGCTGCACAGACTTTAATCGGACGGTTAATAATACTAGCGGTTTAGGATTAAGCCGGATTATTAAATCGGGTTTTGATTTAATAATTTATATATATGTATTCTAGTATTATTGTTCACTATTCATTTTCTCTCTTGGCTATTCATATTTTGGTACGAATACGCGTATATGTATTTTGATACGTGTATAGGGTTGTATTCCGTATTTATACGGAATAGTTTCTAGATGATGGCCACCTCATTAATTGATTTTCTTTTTAGAAAATTAATTTGGAAATGAGGTGGAGGGTGAGTTGGCATGAGCATGGGTCATGGCATGTAGAGAGGTATGGCTCTCTTTTGTTTATTGTAAAAATTGGAAGAGATATTTTTTGTGAGTGTGTGTGAATGATTGTGAAGGGGGGCTGCCATCTCTTGGGAGTGGCTCTTGCTCATTTCATTTTCTTCACTTGCTTGATTACACTTGCTCACTCTCATTCTCACTTGGAGAAAAACTTAGAACATTTTCTTGAGTTGCTCATGCCACATGTTTCCTCACCTCCTTCATCTTCTTGAGTTGCTCTTTTGAGCATTGTGATGAGAGGAAAATTATAGTGATACATTCCTACAGCTCCATTCTCCATTGCTAGCAACCTTGGAGCGTCGGTTGCCTCGCTTGGCGAGGCTGAAGCTTGCGCTATTTCTCTCAGGTGGATCTTCGTAGATGGAGGAAGACCGGCAACCAAATTCAATCAAGGAGCCTCTAGGAGCTTGGGATGAAGGTTGAAGACCGAAGGACACGGATCAACTCGGTATAACCATTCCTAACTCTTTTTATAGCTTGCTGGTATAGGGTTTAGGGTAGATTCAAGCATCGGGTTGTGGTAGCGCAAGTTTTGTAAATTTTTGTTCCGCATTTGGCCACGGTTTGATGGCCGGGACGCTACCGTGACCCAACAGGATTGAGCTTGGAGGTGGAGGTGAAGCAGATGGAGAGAGCTAGAGAGCAACTCATCACATGAGCTCTCAAGTCAAGAAAAATAACTCAAGTCAAGAATGAAGTGTAGAATGGCTCATCAAAGCTCACACATTATTGAAGCATACAATTTTTAACACATAAAAATTGTAGAAATGCTTCAATAATGCAAGCAAATGAATATAAAATAGAATAAGCCATGCAATGTTCCATACCACAAAAGTCTCCCCATTTTCCAACTCAATTTCTATTTTCTAAAGATAGAAAAATAAATGCCATGCTTCATATAATATATATATATATATATCATATATATATATATATATATATTAATATATATTTATATAAAGATAAGCATATAATTAGTGAGCAATAATATTAGTCAATAGACAATTATATCAAATATAAATATATATCATATTATTAAATCAACACTTGATTTAATAATCCGGTTATACCACATATAACCGACTAATTTCATTTATCTGTATATCATATTATCAAATCAACACTTGATTTAATAATCCATTTATATCACATATAACCTAACTGATAACAAATAGCCGCCAGATTACAATACGGTATCTCATACTCGTATTTAATCAGGACCCCCCACATATCATATGTGCCCTACTTCGTTTCACTTGAACCAGGAAACTTCTATGTGGGACTCTAAAGACTCGTCAATATGCCAGCAGTAGGTGATGATCACATCAGTCACCCACAAGCCGCCAGCAGTACTAACCGGACTTAACGGCTACCCAGGTATTGAGCGAATAGAAGATCAAAAAGAAAGCTTGTCCAAACTCCCATGAAGTCTATAGGTAACACTTATCGTATAGTCCGGTCTCTTCGTCTGATATGTCGCATATCGATTCTGGGGGTGGAATCATCAGACCTCAATAACTTGATAAGTGATGCCGATGTAAGGCCTATAATGGTACGAGAAACTACTGATAACACTTACCTGTAAATCTCATCAAAAACCCTGGCCAGGGACTTCCTACTATAGCCAATCGAGCATAGCGCAACATCAACTCCCTATACCGGGAGAGACGAAACCCCTCCTATCACTCATTGCCTCCATGTGACTAGGAACTGTACCCAAAATCCACCTGTTTGCATGACTCCTTTGAGCTGTGGTAGGGACGAAATCAAAGTACAGTGGGAACCACACAAGACTCTATGACGATCTCGGGTCTACAGACTAACCTGTACCGGTGTTGTCATGCCCCGCTTCCCGGTGTACGGGTAGAAGGCACGACGAGGTCCGCTACGCATTTACTCAGAAGTAAACACGCTAAGCGTATCTAAACAATATAAAGTAAAATACACAAGAGAAAAGATGTAAATGAACAATAACTTTATTTATTAAACGTTCTTTTTACAATACAGCTGAAATGTAAATACATGGAATGAAAGCAATGCCTAAAAAATGGCATAACAGAAATTCAAAAATGTACAAGTAATCTAGAGCTCTAGGTCGAAGACTATCCGATCCAAGTCTTTGCTGCTGGGCTCTGTCACCCGAAGTTTCGATCCACCTGACAAGATTCCAAAGAAAAAAGAAAGGAATGTTGTCAGCGAACAATCGCTTGGTAAGTCCCAAAGAATAGGTATAGACAGAATAGATAGAAGAAGAATATAACTTTTAAAGTTGTATTATATGTTAACGCTGTTGTTTACAGCTTGGTACAGAAAATGCCAGTGTATACGAGAGGAGTCCCACTATTTCGTAGACTAAGGTATACGGAGCACAAGGAACCGTTCAGCCACGGTACAACAGCAATGGATATTCAGGTTAGGTGTATTATGGTTACAGTCTCGTGCCACTTTTAACACCTTCCGTACCAATCTACCCCTTATAAAACCCCGCGATATTTTGATTGTATTGTTTGTATTGTATTATCTTGTATTGTAAATTGTATATGGATGACTTACCGGAACCATGATAGTAATAGAACGGATATAATGGATGTACATGTAGAGGGAGAATATCCATGGTTCGGTTCAGTCAATATAGATTGATATAGATTGAATAGACGGATTCGTGTTGAATTGTAGTTTATACTTGAATCACATTCAAATAAGATTGATTAGATTGATACTCGGTCTGAGTCAGACACTTTAAAAAGAACTTGAAATCCTGAATTAGTTTTGATGTTATCGGTAACTGCTACACATGGACGGAAGGATTTGTGTCTTTTTTCAAGACAATTACCGTATTGATAACACAATTTTTTAGATTATCTACCTTAAGTAGACAAGCACCTATATATCCGGCTCCCTGAGGCTCAAGAGACTAGTCCCGCTTAAACCTATGTTTACTAGGGTCCTTTATTGTAATTTAGTATAACTTGAGGGGATTTTATGTAAAAATAGTTTGATATAATTTTCAAATACACCTCAAGTATTTAATTACGTCTTTAGGGTTTTCATAGATGTATATTTTATAATTGTGAAATTTCTATTGAGTAGAACCTAATTTTCATAGTATATGGTATTTTCTTGAAATATTAGAATTGTTTTGTATTTTCATATAATGGTGATTCTTTTGATTTGGAAAACTTGGAATATTTATATAATTAAAATAGATATTTTGATAATATATATATATATAATGAAAATAATTTATTTATTTTCTTGTAGAAATCTCATTTTCTAAAGAAAAATGCATAAAAATTCCATCGAGATCGAATACTCCTTGCGGAGGTCTGCATCTCGCTCTACTAGGCCCGAGAATGTGCGATAATCCACACCATCCCGAACGGGTTCTCCAAAAGTGGGTTGTAGAGGTGCAATTGCATAGAAATGTTTAATACATCTTTTTATAGAAATGGTTTTATAAGTTAAAGGTATTTATTTGTATAGTCGTTTTATCCCAAGAATAAACTCCCAAAACTTCATCGTGCTATGATAGAGATGTGTATTGTGATGAGATAAGTCAATACCTCATGAATTATCTAAAGTTAATACAATTTATATTGTTTTATTTCGGCAAACTAAAGTATGTGGTATTTTACTGTAAACTGCGATAAAAATTTCAATATAAATTCTTTTGATGTGAAACTTGTTTAATATGTTTGTTAATGTTTATTGAACATGATATGAAAGTTTGGTATTTTCTTGTTTAAGAAAAATAGGATTTTTAAAGAGAAACCGAATCGGAAGTCGGATTAACTCCGCTTCCGTCGGGTTTTAGTATTTAAGATTTTTAGAATAAAGAAAGAGAGGGGAAGATGAGACTTAAAGTCTTCAAAGAGAGGGAAGAGGTAGGAGAAGGATTGGGAAGCGTCGGGACGTCGTTTCGTCGCCGGAATCTCCTCGGAATTTCGTCGGAGCTTCGCCCTTAGCTAACTCCACTTGCACATAATTAGGACTTGAAAGTTTTTGAGAGTTTTGGCAGGGAGATTGTGAGTGAGGAGGGGTGAAATGAGGTGTGGTATTTATAGAAGAAATTAAGGTTTGGTGTGTTAAAGAATGCATTTAAAATATGCATTAAAATTTGATTAAATGGGTGATTTAATCCTCTCTGGTTGAATACAGAGAGAACAAACAGTGTGAGAGGAGTGGGGTAGGCCAAAAGTTGCAGGGGTGAAAAGATTGGAGCAATAGGGACGGGGGGAACCGGCGGTACCGGTCTAAAATGGGCATCTCGCTTGGTCAATACCGACGGGGGGGCTATGGTTTCGGCCACATGTCAGGGTCGTTTGGTATTCTTCAGTGCACATGTTAAATAATTTGTAACTCATCAGTTTACGTGTAAACCCTTGGGCTTCTAAAAATTAAAAGAAATTTAAATAAAAAGATAATGTGACTAATGGGATTTGAACTCGGGTGCTATATCTCAGCAGTGCAAGGTCTTACCAATGAGCTACCAGCTCCTTCTTACTGTTCAAAAGTAAAAAAATTCTTATAGCATTCCTAGGATTGCAAATACCCCAATTGTACATTAACTTTTAAACAATTTTATATACATTGAAATTGAAGTTGTTACAGTCTACCCTTCTTACAAAAATTTCGTCCTCGAAATTTACAATTTATTTTAAGGACTAGTTTACAAATAGGTGAGGATATCTTGCACACATCTCATCTTCCCTTTCCCATGTTGATTCTCCTGGGGTGTCCTTTCTCCACATCACTCGAACCAAGTCGACTTTCTTGTTCCGAAGTGACTTCACTTTTCTATCAAGGATCTCAACAGGTAGTTGCTCACTGTACAGTGAGCTCGGAATGATCAAGAATATGGCTGGGGTCACTCACATACCTTCTGAGTTGGGATATGTAGAATACATTATGCACTCCTTCCAATGAAGGTGAAAGTGCCAAGCGATAAGCCACTTCACCGACTCGTTCGAGTATGTCGAATGGTCCAATGTACCTTGGACTAAGCTTACCCCGTTGTTCACACCATAATATTGTATTATTATATTCTCCATTCTTATTCTTTTTATAAATAAACAGGTGCTTTTGACACATGTCTGCTACATATTACAGGTTACGGTTCTTGGAGCGAAAACAGTGAAAACGATGAAAAGACGATGCAAAAGTGGATTTTGACCAACAAACAGAAGACTCTTGATCAAGCCTACATCAAAGATAAAATTCACAAAGTACAAGGCAATGCAAGGTCCAAGATTACAATGTAAACGGTTAAAAGTCCACTGCAATTGTTCACTGGAGATCTGGAAAAAATAGAGAAGCCAAATTGAATAAAGATCCAAAGAAATAAAAAGCCCAAGAAGTCCAGAATCAGTTCCGAAATTTCCAGACATAGAATTTTACCAAATCTTGAAGTCTACTTTGACTAGGTCTTCCTAAGGATATTTTGGTAAATGTAGACATGCGAATCAATTATAACCTAGGGTTTCCTATCCTCTATAAATAGGAACTCTAAATCATTGTAAAGGTTATGCCTCCCTATGCCTCTTTTTATGCATAAAATTTAGAATTCTTTTGGAGAGCATCGATGCCTCTTTTCATATTATCTATTCAGATCTGACAACCCTGTGTAAATGTTTGGAGAGAGCCATCTGTAAAGTAAGTAGATTTATTTAATTGCTCTAGTTTATATTTCAATTCCTGTCCTAGGTAAATTTCATTCTCTGCCCTAGATAAATGTTCTTAAATTCCCTAATGAGTGAGTAGTCTCCTCGCTTGTTAGGGTTAGATCTGGAGAAGGTTTGAGAGACGAAGATCTCTCATCCCCTTTCTTGCCCTTCATATATTTTCATAGAACTCCATGCATACATTCTTATTCCGCTCCCTACGGCATTCTATCCCTCGAGGTAGCGGTGATACCGTAGTCTAAAGGCCCAGATTTTAAGGTTTTCCATGGCGGTTAGGGTAAAGATTTCTAAAGGAAGGACAAGGATCTAGAGGAAGAATAATCTTCCCAATCATTCTAATCTCTTTTATTAATATTTACCATAACACCTAATTAGATCTTCATATGGGTATAGAAAGCGGTGAGATTTATAGACTTTCCAAACTTAACCTAGGTTTAACCCTAGCAAGACTTAGATATAGATTAATTTAGTTTTTAGATTTAATAATCAATCCGAACACCCTTCGGAATTAACTAGTAAGAACGAATCGGAAATTCACAACATCCCTGTGGACCGACCCGTACTCACCGGCTAGCTTCATGCGACGCCGTTCTTGATTGCGGTAATAGAAATAGTTTTTGAGACAAAATCAAATGGCGCCGTTGCCGGGGATCGAACCCGGGTCACTCGCGTGACAGGCGGGAATACTCACCACTATACTACAATGACACTACACTAAAAGAGATCACTTGTGTCGGTGCGTCGGTGCGGTTCTGCGGCATTTGTTGGACTTTTGTTGTATTTTTCTTATAAGAAAACAGGGAAGCTAGGGTTACAAATTCTCGCACACATGATTTTACAGATATGCCCACGGAAAATCCCAACACCCGCACCGACTCACCGACACAAGAAGTCGGCGCCGACACGGGCATTAAATGGCTGCGGAACCGCGGCATTTGTTGGACTTTTGTTGTATTTTTCTTATAAATTGATTCCGCGTAAATTTGACAACAAAATTTAGTGTAGTTCTTGTCTAAAGTCCTTAGTACGAAGAAAATAAAAGAAAAAAAAGTGAATAAAGAAAAAAAATGAACACTGGTTTTTATGATTACTTAAGGCTGTAAAAATAGAAAAATATTTAGCGAGGGTGCTTCATCACCTAGTGCCTTAGACCAACTGGTTTGGGAGTCACTGCTAAAAGCCTTGGGTGTTGCAAGACTAGGAATTACGCTTTAAAGTGCAAACATATCTTGTAATCGGTTGTTGGTACCTCAAGAAGTATTAACGGTCGCATGAAGGATGTGTAAGCAAAATTCAATTAAAAAATTCACCAACTAATTAATACTTTGGACAACGGACAAGGGTATGATTGCTTGATTTGAATTTCCAAGTGTAGGGGTGATTTATACACACACGTAGGGGTATGTGATTGGGATTTAGATGAGTGAAAGGAGTGAAGAATAGAACTTGTATCTTTAATAGAGTTGATAGAAATTCCTAAGTGGAGATGGAACCCTAGAAGGAAAATTTAAGAGATGCCGAAAGCTAAGTAAGTCTACAGGATACATATAATCTTAAGTTAAATAATGAGGAAGTGTGAGAATATGGGTGGATAATTTACGAGTCAACGATAATAGAATTCCTTGTTAGAAAACCTAATTGGAGAATAAAAGTTAATGGGCCGAGTTGATAGGATTTTGTGGGTAGTATCCGCTGAAAACCCTCAGGAGACAACACTCCTCCTACTAGGGACACCTAGAGGTTTAACGGCTTGTTGCACGAGCTCAGTGCAATCGCGTTTCCCTGCGAAAGTGCGGTTAGGATTTTAGTGAATAAAAAAATAAGTTTGCTCGAGGACGAGCAAAAGATAAATTTAGGGGTATTTGTTCACACCATAATATTGTATTATTATATTCTCCATTCTTATTCTTTTTATAAATAACCAGGTGCTTTTGACACATGTCTGCTACATATTACAGGTTACGGTTCTTGGAGCGAAAACAGTGAAAACGATGAAAAGACGATGCAAAAGTGGACTTTGACCAACAAACAGAAGACTCTTGATCAAGCCTACATCAAAGATAAAATTCACAAAGTACAAGGCAATGCAAGGTCCAAGATTACAATGTAAACGGTTAAAAGTCCACTGCAATTGTTCACTGGAGATCTGGAAGAAATAGAGAAGCCAAATTGAATAAAGATCCAAAGAAATAAAAAGCCCAAGAAGTCCAGAATCAGTTCCGAAATTTCCAGACATAGAATTTTACCAAATCTTGAAGTCTACTTTGACTAGGTCTTCCTAAGGATATTTTGGTAAATGTAGACATGCGAATCAATTGTAACCTAGGATTTCCTATCCTTTATAAATAGGAACTCTAAATCATTGTAAAGGCTATGCCTCCCTATGCCTCTTTTTATGAATAAAATTTAGAATTCTTTTGGAGAGTATCGATGCCTCTTTTTATATCATCTATTCAGATCTGACAACCCTGTGTAAATGTTTGGAGAGAGCCATCTGTAAAGTAAGTAGATTTATTTAATTGCTCTAGTTTATATTTCAATTCCTGCCCTAGGTAAATTTCATTCTCTGCCATAGATAAATGTTCTTAAATTCCCTAATGAGTGAGTAGTCTCCTCGCTTGTTAGGGTTAGATCTGGGGAAGGTTTGAGAGACGAAGATCTCTCATCCCCTTTCTTGCCCTTCATATATTTTCATAGAACTCCATGCATACATTCTTATTCCGCTCCCTACGGCATTCTATCCCTCGAGGTAGCGGTGATACCGTAGTCTAAAGGCCCGGATTTTAAGGTTTTCCATGGAGGTTAGGGTAAAGATTTCTAAAGGAAGGACAAGGATCTAGAGGAAGAACAATCTTCCCAATCATCCTAATCTCTTTTATTAATATTTACCATAACACCTAATTAGATCTTCATATGGGTATAGAAAGCGGTGAGATTTATAGACTTTCCAAACTTAACCTAGGCCTAACCCTAGCAAGACTTAGATATAGATTAATTTAGTTTTTAGATTTAATAATCAATCCGAACACCCTTCGGAATTAAATAGTAAGAACGAATCGGAAATTCACAACATCCCTGTGGACCGACCCGTACTCACCGGCTAGCTTCATGCGACGCCGTTCTTGATTGCGGTAATAGAAATAGTTTTTGAGACAAAATCACCCGTCTTCCAAAACGAATCACTCCGCAATTTAGAGATATCTTCATAAATACATAATCTCCTGGTTGGAACTCCAAATGACAGCGCTTTGCATCATCCCAGTGCTTCTATCGATCTTGGGCTATGCGCATTCTTTTCCTGATAGTGCGGACCACATCCACAGTTGCTACTATCATCTCAGGTCTAAGGAGTTCTCTATCTCCGATGTCATCCCAACTTAATGGCGATCGACACCTCCTTCCATAAAGTGCTGCAAAAGGTGTCATTCCTATACTTGCTTAGTAGCTGTTGTTGTATGAAAACTCCATAAGATATAGGTTATCTTCCCATGATCCTCTGAAGTCTAGCATACACGCTCTTAGCATATCTTCTAAGATCTAAATAGTTCGCTTAAACTGACCATCTATTTGTGGATGATAAACCGTGCTGAAGTTTAGACTTGTTCCCAAGCTCTCTTGCAGACTCTGCCAAAATTGTGATCGGAGACAATGCAAGCCAGTACTCCATGAAGTCTCAAGATTTCCTGTATGAGTTCATGGGTATCAGAGATAGTACATTATGAAGAGTTTAAATCTTACTTAGATTCTTACCTCCATGTACTTCTTTGCTAGTGTCTCAGTAGATTGGCCAATTCGAAATGGGATAACAAACGAAAGTTCTCTGCGGGCACTAGTGCTATATAGTGAGCCGACTTTGTGATTCGATCCACAATAACCCAAACCGCATCGTTACCCTTCGTGCTACGAGGAAGTGCAGTCACAAAATCCATTGTGATGTGTTGCCACTTCCATTCTGGGATAGGTAATGGTTGAAATAATCCAGCAGTCCTATGATGTTCAGCTTTTACTTGCTAACACACCAAGCATTTAGCGACGCTTCTGGCTACTTCACGCTTCATTCCATGCCACCAGTAATTTTGACGCAGATCCTTGTACATCTTTATACCTCCAGGATGTACTGAGTAGGGAGAGCTATGAGCTTCTTTCATTAATTCTTCCCAAACAGAACCTTTTGGTACACACAGTCTGCTGTCGTATCTCAAAGATCCGTCTTCATGGATGATGAAGTCTATTCGAAGTCCATTCTCTACTTGTTCTCTGATCGTCTGCAACTTAGCATCACTTGCTTGAGCTGTTTTGATCTGATTGACAATGGTAGATTGAACTTGTAAGTTCATCAAACTTCAAGCGTTAACTGGCATGACTACTTCAATCTCCATTTGATGTAAGTCTTGTTGAAGCTTCCACTGTGCGGTAAGGTTCAATGCTAATGGTTGGCAACTAAGGGCATCAGGTACTACATTCTCCTTCCCTGGGTGATATTGCAGGTTGATTTCGAAGTCCGCCATGAGTTCTAACTATCTTCTCTGCCGCATATTAAGATCCTTCTGAGTAAACACATACTTCATACTCTTGTGATCTGTGTATATGTTCACTCGTTCACCAAGAAAATAATGGCGCCAAATCTTAAGAGCAAAGATTACAGCTGCCAATTCCAAGTCATGTATCGGGTAATTGCGCTCATAAATCTTTAGCTGTCTTGAAACATAAGCCACAACCTTACCATGCTGATGTAGAACACATCCTAATCCCTTACCGGATGCATCGCAATGTACTTCAAAACCTCTAGATTGGTCCGGTATGACGAGAATAGGCTATGATGTCAATCTTGACTTGAGTTCTACGAAAGCTTGCTTGCATGCTTCTGACCACACGAATTCTTCATCTTTACGTGTGAGCTTGGTCAGGGGTGTTGCAATCTTTGAAAATCCTTAAATGAACCTTCTGTAATATCCTGCTAGACCCAAGAAACTTCGAATGTCCTTTACTGACTTCGGTGTCGGCCATTCGCTTACTGCTGAAACTTTAGCTGGATCTACAGAGATTCCTTTGCCTGATACAATATGTCCGAGAAAACCAACTTGATCTAGCCAAAACTCGCATTTTCTATACTTAGCATAGATTTGATGTTGTCGTAGAGTTTCCAGGACAATTCGTAGGTGTTCGGCATGTTCTTTCCGACTCTTAGAATACACCAGGATGTCATCAATGAAGAAGACAACAAACCTGTCTAGGTACTCCAGGAAAACTTGATTCATTAGGTTCATGAATATAGCTGGTGCGTTGGTCACTCCAAATGGTATCACAAGAAATTCGTAATGACCATAGCGAGTTCTGAATGTCGTTTTATGGATATCAGATTCCTTGACCTTCACCTGATGATAACCCAAACGAAGATCTAGCTTGGAGAAAATGCAAGATCCACTTAACTGATCGAGCAGATCGTCGATGCGCGGAAGTGCATACTTATTCTTTATCATTACTTCGTTCAAGCTCTATAATCAATGCACATTCTGTATGAACCTTCCTTCTTCTTTACAAGTAGAACTGATGATCCCCAACTTGAAGTGCTGGGACGAATCCATCCTTTCGCCAATAATTCGTCCAATTGAGTTCGGACTTCCTTCAAACCTTACGGACTTAACCGATACGGTGTTTTAATCACCGGTTGTGCTCCTGGTACTAAATCAATACTGAATTCAAGAGCTTGATCGGGAGGCAAACCTGATATGTCTTCAGGAAACACATCGTCGAACTCTCGAACTACTTCTGGCTTTGATTCTTCCTCCGCTTGAATTACCCCAATCACTGCCTTCTTTGGTTTCGCCTTGTATGTACTTGGCTCCAGGGTACGGTCTTCACTTTTGAAATAGAAGACCGGATGCTCTGGAATCTCGAATATTACCCTCCTTTGACGACAGTCAATGGTAGCATAGAATGTTCTGAGCCAATCCATACCCAAGACGACGTCAAAGTTCGGTATGTCCAGCACCTTGAAGTCAACATAGAATTCTCTACCGCAGACGACCACTGGATATAGGTCGTATCCCATTACTGCCTTTAGAACGCCGTTCCCTGAACTGACATTCCAGCTGGATACGAGAGGTTTGACTGGAATCGCATGAATTCGGACGAACCGTTGCGACATAAAGCAATGAGATGCTCCAGTATCGAAGAGTGCGAGTGCAGGAAGTGAGGATACTAAGATTGTACCTAAGTTATGTAGAATATATTTTAGGTATAAGGGAAAATTTATATAGGTATGTCTATGGACTGAAAGAGAATTTGAAAGGGAAGTGTTACCAGTGATGACTTGGCCGGTGGGTTCAGCCTCTTCCACAGTCATTGTGAAAGCCTGTCATCTTGGCACATTCCTCCTTGCTGGAGGAGCATTCCTCTATCCGTTCCTTTGTCCTTGAGATACGTTCCGTTGAGCTTGATGGAACTGACGAGGAGGAGGTGCAGTCGGTCCACGAGGAGGTGGAGCAGGTAGTGCGAGTCGTGGAGCAGGTGTGTGGATGGCTGGGCGTTGCTGGTAAGTGATTGCTGGTCTGGGTGCAGCATTTGGGTTATGTCTCCGAGGACAAGACCCGATTTAATGAGTAGCTGAGCCGCAGACTAAGCAAAGGCGATTTGCACGCCGGCAGTCTTTCACCAAATGTCCATCCCTCCTGCAGTAAGTACAAAAGGCTGGGCTAAGCCGGTTGTTTGGTACTCCCGGTCTCCTGGGCATAAATGGTGGCCTTGAAGAGGTTCCTCCTGCCATATGAGTGGCAGGGCGCTTCATCCCGGCAGATTGAGGTCTGCCCCTCATTTTCACCACTGCCTCATATCAGCGGGCAGCTTTCAGAGCCAATTCGTGGGTCGGGAAATCCCCTGTGGCTAAAGCAGCTTGGATTTCTGAATCTAACCCTTGTTGAAATCGTCAGGCTCTGATCTCATCCGTTGGTATTAGGTGTGCCACGAATCTGTTAGGGTATTGTGTTAGCTGTGTAGTAAGTGATATATGAAAATCGAAATATTAAGACATATCTTACCGACTGAGCATGGTAAACTCAGCATCATATTCATCCACGGATTTGGTCCACATCAAATCTTGTTGTAAGTGAATGAACTGTTATTCTATGTCGAATCTGGCAGTCTCAGGGAAGTACTTCGCGTCGAACATATTGCGAAAGGTCTTCCATTCGATCGGCTGGGTGAGACGGATTTCTTCTGCCTTCCACCAGACCCGTGCATTGTCAGTGAGTTGCAGCTTCGCAACTCGAACCCAAGTTATCTCTGGCACTTGTGCTGCTGCCAGACCATCCTCAATACCTTGAGCCTATTCCTCAGCTTCTAGAGGGCTCTCTTTTCCTGAGAATTGCTTGGGGTGCAAAGCCCTGAATTGCTTCACCCCAGGTGCTTCCGTCTCTGGACGGTTCATCAGGATAGCAGTCTGCTGTTGCTGTCCCTCTAGAAGACTGCGGATCGCCTCAAGCAAGACCGTCTGCTCGTTGATCGGAGCAGCGACAGCAGGTGTAAGCGATAGAAGTGGGGGAGTGTTATTGACATTTGTGCTGGTGTTGTTTGGGAAATTCATAACCTTGAAAGAAAAATTTGGGTTAGGATAGATTCAAAATATTTGAAATTAGAAGATTCAAGGAGTATGTAAAGTATGTTTTTAGTTGCTGATTCTTGTGTTATATTGCTTAGGACTTCATGCAGAATTGACCCGCATGTTCATGCAGAACTGATCTGTATGTCCACATAGAGCTGACCTGCATGGGCCGCCAAAAAAACCTGTCACGCCCCACTTCCCGGTGTACGGGAAGAGGGCGCGACAAGGTCCGCTATGCATTTACTCAGAAGTAAACACGCTAAGCTTATCTAAGCAATATAAAGTAAAATACACAAGAGACAAGATGTAAATGAACATCAACTTTATTTATTAAACATTCTTTTTACAATACAGCTGAAATATAAATACATGGAATGAAAGCAATGCCTAAACAATGGCATAACAGAAATTAAAATATGTACAAGTAATCTAGAGCTCTGGGTCGAAGGCTATCTGATCCATGTTTTCGCTGCTGGGCTCTGTCTCCAGAAGGTCCGATCCACCTGACAACATTCCAGAAAAAGAAGAAAGGAATGTCATCAACGAACAATCGCTCGGTAAGACCCAAAGAATAGGTATAGACAGAATAGACATAAGCAGAATATAACTTTTAAAGTTGTATTATATTATTAACGCTGTTGTTTATAGGTTGGTACAGAAAATGCCAGTATATACTAGAGCAGTCCCACTATTCCGGAGACAAAGTTATACGGAGCACAAGGAACCGTTCAGCCACAGTACATCGGCAATAGATATTCAGGTTAGGTGTATTATGGTTACAGTCTCGTGCCACTTTTAACACCTTCCGTACCAATCTACCCCTTATAAAACCCCGTGATTTCTTAATTGTATTATTTGTATTGTATTGTCTTGTATTGTAAATTTTATATGGATAACTTACCGGAACCATGATATCAGTAATAGAACGGATATAATGGATGTACATGTAGAGGGAGAATATCCATGGTTTGGTTCAGTCAATATAGATTGATATATATTGAATAGACGGATTCATGTTGAATTGTAGTTTATACTTGAATCACATTTAAGTCAGATTGATTAGATTGAGACTTGGTCTGAGTCGGACACTTTAAAAAGAACTTGAAATCCTGAATTAGTTTTGATATTATCGGTAACTGCTGCATATAGACGGCAGGATTTGTGTCTTTTTCCAAGACAATTACCGTATTGATGACACCGTTTGTTAGATTGTCTACCTTAAATAGGCAATCACCCATATCTACGGCTCCCTGAGGTTCAAGAGACTGGTCCCGCTTAAACCTATGTTTACTAGGGTCCTTATTGTAATTTAGTATAACTTGAATGGGTTTTATGTAAAAATAGTTTGATATAATTTTCAAAATACACGTCAAGTATTTAATTATCGTATTTAGTGTTTTCATAGATGTA
Organism: Agapanthus africanus; assembly: GCA_030015575.1. Lineage (NCBI taxonomy): Eukaryota > Viridiplantae > Streptophyta > Magnoliopsida > Asparagales > Amaryllidaceae > Agapanthus > Agapanthus africanus. The sequence goes on along the minus strand of CM057342.1, from coordinate 727,560,590 downwards.
TATTTTATAATTGTGAAATTTCTAGTGAGTAGAACCTAATTTTCATAGTATATGGTATTTTCTTGAAATATTGGAATTGTTTTGTATTTGGATGGTATTTTCATGTAATGGTGATTTTTTTTATTTGGAAAACTTGGAATATTTATATAATTAAAATAGATAATTTGATAATAGATATATATATATATATAATAAAAATAATTTATTTATTTTCTTGTAGAAATCTTATTTTCTAAAGAAAAATGCAAAAAAAATCCATCGAGATCGAATGCTCCTTGCGGAGGTCTGCATCTCGCTCTACTAGGCCCGAGGATGTGCGATAATCCGCATCATACCGAACGGGGTCCCCAAAAGTGGGTTGTAGAGGCGCAATTGCATGGAAATGTTTAATACATCTTTTTATAGAAATGGTTTTATAAGTTAAGGGTATTTATTTGTAAAGTCGTTTTATCCCAAGAATAAACTTCTGAAACTTCATCGTGCTATGATAGAAATGTGTGTTGTGATTGTTGGATATATATGCCCTAGAGTCCAGTATTGTATAAGTATACATATGGATGCTAGGGATATGTATGTACAGGACAACCTTGCTCAGTTTTATAGTATATTATTTGACTTGTCTTTATCAGGATATGTGTATTTATTTCTATTGTTGTTATATCTAGCTTGCACATATTGATAAAGACTCGATATAGTAGTATACTATCATGGTTTGTCTTTATCTTAACATGGCATATGTCATATTCGTTATTACATATTGCGGTTATATGTTGATAAAGCCCGTAGGATCTTGCTTGACTACCTGTGTTGTGATGGCGATCACACTTATGGAAGCAGGGTAGCCCATAAGCACATCCTTAAATGATCCTTAGTCGCGTGAGTATCGAGACTGGGCATTGATACTCCAGAGTAGACTAATGCATACGTTTCTAACCCCGTCGGGGGATGGTTGGTCCAGCAGCCATTGGTCTGATGCACCTAAGATCGTATGCAGGTGCTCACTGGGGGTGAGTACACTGGAAGGACTCGCCGAGAACTTCCAGATGGTACTATACCTATCTTCAGATGGAAGTTCTCAGGTAACATGTGTACAGGTTAGTCTTTGGACCCGAGATCGGAATTTTTCTCGTGTGAGTTCCCACTGAGCTTTGATCACTACCCTACCACGGCTCTACCGAGTCGTGCAAATAGGTTTTGGTTGGGTTCAGTCCCGAGCCACATGGAGGCAGTGAGAGATTGTTGGGGATTCGTCTCTCCTGGTATTGGGAGTTGATATCGTATAGTGATCGATTGGTCAGGACCATAAGACCTTAGCCAAGGCAGTTAGGATTTACTGATAAGTTGATCAGTAGTTTCCCGGATTGGTCCTGAGCCACATCGGCATGATTTATCAGGTTATTAGGGTCTGACGTTCACCACCCCCTAGACCCGGTATGCGATACTCTTTGATGAAGAGACCGGACTGTACGGATATTGTCACTGATAGGCTCAGTAGGAGTTCGGACGAGTTTGCTCGTCGGCCTTCCTTTTCGACAGGTACCTGGGTAGCCGTTACGTACAGCTAGTGCCGCTGACGTGCTTATGGTTAAACCCACTGCCGGAGTACTGTCGAGTCTTTAGAGTCCCATACAGAGGGTTTCCCAGCTTCGAGCGAAACGGGTAGAGGTCGTATGGTTTTACGACAGGGTTCGTTCACATACACGCACTTGTGCGTGTTTGGTGTTTGGGCAGTTGATACTAGCGGATTTTGGTTTAAGCCGGATCTAGTATTTGATTTTGGATTGGTTCAGTCTCATTGTATTCGTGTTCCTTGAACACGGATGCGGGTATGTATATACAGTTGACAGAGGTAGAGAAGGAGACACCTCATTAGGGTTTTGACCATTGACTTGATTAAAACCTTAATGAGATGGGGAAATTGATTATTAATCTTTTATTAGAGATAATTGTGTTATGGCTGATTTGGTTTGACCATTTGACCATGTTGACCCATGTTGACTTAGATATTTTTGTTGAGCAAAAGATATTTGTGCTTAGCATTAATTGTGACATGATAATGGTCAAATCAACATCAACCATGACAATTATCTTAATAAAATTTTGATTATTCTTTTTCGCTAATATGAGGGTTCACCCTTTATTTTGATGATGAGATATTCTCTCTCATGGTTGCTCTCTCCTTCTTCCTCTCTCAAGCCCTAGTGTTTCATGAGTTGAAAATCAATGGCCATTGAGACCAAGCCACCAAAACCACTCTCTACTCACTCTAGATCACTTAGTCTAGCAACCCAAGTGTTCTAGTTGCCTCATCTTGGAGGTTAAGCTCTAGCTTGGATCTCTCGAGGTGGATCATCGTTGACACAAGGAGGCAGAAGTTCAAGCACGATCCATACATCCATCGAGGAGCATAGGGAGAGGATCGAAGACCCGAAGGACTTGTTTTCTTTAGGTATATATTCTATCATAGTAGATAGAACCTTCATTTTCTAGTTAGGTTTAGGGTTAAAGATCCGGTTTAGTGTTATCCTAGCGCCAAGTTTTGTATCGCTATAAAAATTTTGTTCCGCATTTGGCCACGGATGTTTGCCGGGGCGCTAGTGTAACCCTTCATAGTATCAGAGCCAACCCATAAACCCTACTAGCTAGTTTGCAAAAGGTTAAAATCTCGATTGACTAAAATTTCCGAATCGTATTTCCAATTTTATGTGCTTGCTGTCGAATTTTAAAGTTGTTCAAAAAAAATTTTCCAGGCATCTTAAAAATATGTGCAGGCAAAACTATAGCCGTGGAAAAAAATTTGGGCACGTAACTCCAAAATTCGGTGGAGGAACCGGAGCAAAATAACACATTTTGCTTTTTGGGCTACAGTGCCCAAAAATTTTTCTGGGGCTTTAGTTCATGGAAATATGATTTTTGTGATATATAGTTTTAGCCCAGATTTGTTTGAGTGCTCTTTTTGCCTTTGGGGCCAATTTGGGAAAGTTTAGTCGATCGAAATTTTAAAATACGTATTTTGTTAATAGTACATTCACTTTTATCTGCGACCATGAATGCCATTTGATCGGTAAACTCGTATGATTGTTATATGTTCTTTTAGACGGGTTTGCGAACGTGACATTCGCGTTGATGTTTTGTGCTTGTGCTGTGACTGTGGTTGGATAGTCGTGGTGGATAGCATGTGATGCAATGTTAGTAGTACAGTTTATATTCATTTGTACATTTGTTATTGCGGGGCGAGCGTCCGACATGTGGACTGCCGTCTTTGCCGGGTTGTATATTATTTTGGGGCACGACAGGGTTGAGGTCGTTGTCACCGTTTGTACATATTATTTTCTTTTTCTGTATTAGGATTACCCCGCGATGGAGTGCATGAATAGCCGGGTTCTAGAAGGCAACAAGCCCACATCTCATGGCATTGAGATGGAGGGGGATTCATTCTAGAATTGGCGGGCTATTCGCCGCACTCGTAGGAGTACAGGTTTTCATTACACAGGCTATCCACACGACCGGGAACGTCGGGTTTTATTTGCGGCTCAAATGAAACCCGGAGCTCCAAGATTATCCACTATTCTGTATTGTTGGCTGAGATTCTGTGATGTTGCTTATTATCATGCCTGAGACGAATGTTATATATACTTATACATATACTGGTAGATGTTGTATATGTTTTGCACCCTCACTAATCCAACCCCCGCTCTGTCGTTAGTTAAGTAACCTAACGGGTGATGACGGGGCCCAGTGGCGAATGTGGATGGCATATACGTACATTGTATTTTCGTTCTTTTCTGGTGTGATAGGATTAAAATGATGGGACCTCATTGATTTTGATTAATGCAACAAAATAAACCTAAAAGATGTTGTTGGAACAAATTTCGAAAAACTAACATTACAGACGTTCTCTTTTGCTTTGCACAGTAGTATTCGGTTATGAATATCCAGCACATCATTCGACGAGGCAAGGGCCGAGATCCCTTCATCGGGAGTGACCCCTTGAGTAAAAGTTTGCGTCAACGTAATAACTTCACTATAGTCGATTATTTTTGCTTTGCATTGCGATATTCAGTTTGGAATATCCTGCACCTCATTCGACGAGGAAAGAGCCGAGATCCCTTCACAGGGAGTGGCCTCTTTAGCAAAAGTTTTCGCCACTATATTTACAAAACCACTCAGGTTCCTTCAACGATGTCAAGTTCATTATGTTAACGGGTTTTTCGCCAAGAACCCAGCCGTAGCCCTCCGTCGTTTCAAAAAATCACTACTTAGTATTCGTGCTGCGTTTGTTGATTATTCGTCAAGGCACAGTGAACGGTAGCTGAGTAATGATTCTCTGTTGCACTGATAGATGTGGTTGGTTAGGACGGTCGCATGATTTTGTTGATTATTCGTCAAGGATCATGCGAGTGGGTCTAATGAAATCCAGGATAACGACATGTTGAACTTGACTAAGACCTTTTGATTTGTTGATTATTCGTCAAGATCACTTGGGTCCTAGGGGTAAAAACCACATCGGGAGTTTCAAATATACAGGAAACTAGCAGATTTAGCATACCTTCTGGAGTGTAGTGACTAGAGTAGATTCCATCTAGGTCATAACATAATGATAGTCGGATCCCGATCCCACTGATGAGTAGGATTACTCTCGGGAGATTATTTCACTTAACAATCAATGCTATAAACCAAGTAGGTGTCTAGAAAGGTGTTAGTGGGGCTACGCCTCCAGGGAAAAAAGATTATGTAATTAAGGAACTTCATGAAAGCATTGGAAAACCTCCCTCGAAGTACCAACACTGTCCTGGCTGAAAGATTAAGCAAGTATTGTGACGTGTGATCAAATCCTGACTAGTTCTTCTTTTAGGGTTTGAAGAAGAATTTGAGGAAACAGTGGGAGCCATCCTGGTTAGATAAATTAATAACCAATCTAATCTTGCAAGAGCGCACGCTGAGTGTTTCTTTTCTCTCTCTCCAGGTAGCAACCATTTCACGCCCTAATAAAGATAATAAAATGTATTGCTTGACCGATCCGAATTCTTATTTGGGGCTGGGGAACGTTTGTTCGGCTCTAACTTATGACAACAGTCATGAGTGTGAGCAAGGGAAAGAGGATTGTTTGAATTCCTTGAAAACCCCATCGAAGAAGAAACATACTATTGTGTCTTCTTCAGGTGTTCTTGTTATTGAGAACTGCTTTTCGGTCAGTCCTACATCCTGGGTACTAGATACCGGATTGGGATCTTATATCTGTAATTTATTGCAGGGACTGAGAAAAAGTAGGATAGTTGGACTTGGTGATATATCCCTCAGGGTAGGGAACGGAGCACAAGTTAATGCTGCAGCCGTCGGTGAATATCACCTAGTGTTGCCAAATGGCAATACTATGATTTTGAACAATTGCTACTATGTACCTTCCATAGTTTGCAACATCATATCAGTTTCTTTACTTGATAAAGATGGATATAACTTTGTTCTTAATATAAATATCATGAACATTTACCTTGATAAGGTACTGGTTGCAGAAGGTACACTATGTAATGGTATCTATGTTCTAAATCAGAATACAGTTCTCAATGTACAAAACACACGCAAGAGGAAAATTTCAGATAAGAATGAATCCTACTTGTGGCATTGTAGACTTGGTCATATCGGAGAGAAAAGACTAAGCAAGTTACATAAAAATGCACTCTTGAATACGTTCGAATTTTCATCTTATGAAACTTGTCAGTCTTGTCTCAAAGAAAAGATGGCCGAATCTCCGTTCACCGGACATGGAGAAAGAGCAGCAGAGCTCTTGGGACTCATACACAGTGATATGTGTGGTCCGATGTCTATACATATAAGGGGTGGGTTCTCGTACTTCATCACATTCACTGACTGTCTCTCTAGATTCGGATATGTGTATTTTATGAAACACAAATCTGATGCTTTTGAGAAATTCAAAGAATTCAGAAACGAAGTAAAGAACCAGACTGGCAAAAGTATCAAGATCCTCCTGTCTGATAGGGGAGGGGAGTACTTAAGCACGGAATTCCTAGATTACTTAAAAGAGAATGGAATTCTCTCTCAGCTTACTCCTCCTTACACACCACAGCACAATGGCGTATCGGAGTGGAGGAATCGTACCCTATTGGATATGGTTCGCTCCATGATGAGTAACGCTGAGTTGCCTCTTTCATTCTGGGGATATACGTTTCAGACAGCGGCATACCTTTTGAATCAAGTTCCGTCCAAATCTGTACCTAAAACTCCGTATGAAATATGGAGTAGTAAGAAACCATGTCTTAAATTTATTAAGATATGGGGTTGTCCAGCCTATGTGAAAATGCAGAAACTGGACAAGCTTCAGGCACGTTCAGTTTTATGTAAATTTGTGGGATATCCTAAAGATTCACTAGGATATCTGTTCTACCACACTGAGGAACAGAAGGTGTTTGTATCTCGCCATGCTACCTTTTTAGAAAGGGAGTTTCTTGAAAAAGAAACTAGTGGGAGTACGGTAGGACTGGATAAAATCCATTAGCCACAAAATGTAACTGAAGATTTGGAGGAACCACTAGATTCAATAACCCCGGACGAACCTCAGCGACTCCGCAGATCTGGTAGGATATCTCATCCGCCCGAGAGATACTACGGTTCTCTCATAGATGGGGATCGAGAGGATTGCATCTTAGAAGAAGATGATCCTAGTAGTTTCAGGCAGGCCATCAACGATTTTCTTCTTTCTTCTTTTCGCGTATCATCTTCCCGTGAAGATGACCCCGATTTTTGATCTTTTTCGTGGTCGGTCTAGCAATCGTCGGATAATTGTTTTGATGAACTGTCACTAATAGGGACTCCGATAAGTGGCTGGATGCTATGCAATCTGAAATGGAGTCCATGTACGCTAATAAAGTACGGGCCCTGGATGTTGCTCCACCTGGAGTAAAACCCGTTGGATGCAAATGGATCTACAAGAAGAAGTTTGGTGTAGATGGGCAGGTGGAAACTTATAAGGCTAGACTTGTTATAAAAGGTTTTCGTCAAAGACCAGGAGTGGACTATGACGAAACCTTTTCTCCAGTGGCTATGCTCAAATCCATTCGGATCCTACTTGCCATTGCTGCCTTTCATGACTATGAGATCTGGCAGATGGACGTAAAAACGGCTTTTCTAAATGGTAATTTGGAAGAGTGCGTTTATATGGATCAGCCAGAAGGTTTTGTAGACAGTGGGAGCAGCGGGAAGGTGTGCAAGTTGCTTAAATCCATTTATGGATTAAAGCAGGCGTCGTCGAGCTGGACCATCTGTTTTGATGAAACAGTCAAGGACTTTGACTTCATCAAAAACGAAGATGAGCCATGTATATATAAGAAGATTGTAGAATGAACTGTCGTGTTCCTAGTCTTGTACATGGATGACATTCTTTTGATAGGAAATGACATTCCCATGCTACAATCGGTCAAGCTATTCATATCACAAAGGTTCTCTATGAAAGACCTAGGTGATGCCGCGTACATTCTGAGGATCAAGATCTACAGAGATAGATCTAAGAGATTATTGGGACTTTCGCAGTCCAGGTACATAGAGACCGTACTAAAGAGATTTAGTATGGAAGATTCCAAGCGCGGTAACATACCCGCATTGCACGGAATCACCCTCTCCAAGGAGATGTCTCCCAAGACTGATGAGGAGAGGGTTCGCATGAGCACTATACCCTACACTTCGGCGGTAGGATCTATAATATATGTGATGCTATGTACAAGACCAGATGTAGCTTACGCGCTGAGCGTGGTGAGTCGGTATCAGTCAGACCCAGGTGAGAGCCATTGGACAACAGTAAAGAACATTCTCAAGTACCTAAGAAGGACTAAGGAGATATTCTTGGTTTACGGTAATGGAGACCTCAAGGTCGAGTCCTTTACCGACTCAAGCTTTCAGAGTGACAAGGATGACAGTAAGTCTGTCTCGGGTTTTGTGTTTACCCTCAAAGGAGGGGCGGTATGTTGGAGGAGTTCCAAACAGGATACCGTCGCAGACTCGATGATGGAGGCTAAATACATTGCTACAAGAGATGCCGCAAAAGAGGCGGTCTGGATGAAAAAATTCATAATTGAACTTCAGGTAGTTTCGTCCATCGTTGATCCGATACCTGTGAATTGTGATAACAATGGGGCAATAGCTTTAGCGAAGGAACTACGGTCCCATCAGAAATCCAGGCACATCTTAAGGCGGTATCACCTGATCAGGAAGATCGTAGATCGCCAGGAGATCGAGGTCCGGAGAGTGGATATGAAAGAGAACATGGCGGATCCATTTACAAAGGCCCTCCCTCAAGCACTGTTCGAGCGACTTTTTGAGATGTTGGGTATGCGGGACGCCAGCAGCTAGCCTTACTGCAGACGTTGGGTATTCGGTACGCCAATTACTGGCCTTCAGTGCAAGTGGGAGATTGTTGGATATATATGCCCTAGAGGCCAGTATTGTATAAGTATACATATGGATGCTAGGGATATGTATGTACAGGACAATCTTGCTCAGTTTTATAGTATATTATTTGACTTGTCTTTGTCAGGATATGTGTATTTATTTCTATTGTTGTTATATCTAGCTTGCATATATTGATAAAGACTCGATACGGTAGTATACTATTATGGTTTGTCTTTATCTTAACATGGTATATGTCATACTCATTATTACATATTGCGGTTACATGTTGATAAAGCCCGTAGGATCTTACTTGACTACCTGCGTTGTGATGGCGATCACACTTGTGGGAGCAGGGTAGCCCATAAGCACATCCTTAAATGGTCCCTAGTCGCGTGAATATCGAGACTGAGCATTGATACTCCAGAGTAGACTAGTGTATACGTTTCTAACCCCGTCAGGGGATGGTTGGTCCCGCAGCCATTGGTCTGATGCATCTAAGATCGTATACAGGTGCTCACTGGGGGTGAGTACACTGGACAGACTCGTCGAGAACTTCCAGATGGTACTATACCTATCGTCAGATGGAAGTTCTCAGGTGACATGTGTACAGGTTTGTCTTTGGACCTGAGATCGGCATTTGTCTCGTGTGAGTTCCCACTGAGCTTTGATCACTACCCTACCACGGCTCTACCGAGTCGTGCAAACAGGTTTTGTTTGGGTTCAGTCCCGAGCCACATGGAGGCAGTGAGAGATTGTTGGGGATTCGTCTCTCCTGGTATTGGGAGTTGATATCGCACAGTGATCGATTGGTCAGGACCATAAGACCTTGGCCAAGGCAGTTGGGATTTACTGATAAGTTGATCAGTAGTTTCCCGGATTGGTCCTGAGCCACATCGGCACGACTTATCAGGTTATTAGGGTCTGACGTTCACCACCCCTAGACCCGGTATGCGATACTCTTTGAAGAAGAGACCGGACTGTACGGATATTGTCATGGATAGGCTCAGTAGGAGTTCGGACGAGTTTGCTCATCGGCCTTCCTTTTCGACAGGTACCTGGGTAGCCGTTACGTACAGCTAGTGCCGCTGACGTGCTTGTGGTTAAACCCACTGCCGGAATACTGTCGAGTCTTTAGAGTCCCACACAGAGGGTTTCCTAGCTTCGAGCTAAACGAGTAGAGGTCGTATGGTTTTATGACAGGGTTCGTTCACATATGCGCACTTGTGCGTGTTTGGTGTTTGGATAGTTGATACTAGCAGGTTTTGGTTTAAGCCAGATCCTAATATTTGATTTTGGATTGGTTCAGTCTCATTGTATCCGTGTTCCTCGGAACACGGATGCAGGTATGTATATACAGTTAACAGAGGTAGAGAATGAGACACCTCATTTGGATTTTGACCATTGACTTGATTAAAACCTTAATGAGATGGGGAAATTGATTATTAATCTTTTATTAGAGATAATTGTGTTATGGCTAATTTGGTTTGACCATTTGACTATGTTGACTTAGATATTTTTGTTGAGCAAAAGATATTTGTGCTTAGCATTAATTGTGACATGATATTGGTCAAATCAATATTAACCATGACAATTATCATAATAAAATTTTGATTATTCTTTTTCCTTAATATGAGGGTTCACCCTTCATTTTGATGATGAGACATTCTCTCTTATGGTTGCTCTCTCCTTCTTCCTCTCTCTCAAGCCCTAATGTTTCATGAGTTGAAAATCAAAGGCCATTAAGACCAAGCCACCAAAACCACTCTCTACTCACTCTAGATCACTCAGTCTAGCAACCCAAGTGTTCTAGTTGCCTCATCTTGGAGGTTAAGCTCTAGGTTGGATCTCTCGAGGTGGATCATCGTTGACACAAGGAGGCCAAAGTTCAAGCACGACCCATACATCCATCGAGGAGCTTAAGGAGAGGATCGAAGACCCGAAGAACTTGTTTTCTTTAGGTATATATTCTATCATAGTAGATAGAACCTTCATTTGCTAGTTAGGTTTATGGTTAAAGATCCGGTTTAGTGTTATCCTAGTGCCAAGTTTTGTATCGCTATAAAAATTTTATTCCGCATTTGGCCACGGATGTTGGCCGGGGCGCTAGTGTAACCCTTCAGTGATGAGGTAGGTCATTACCTCGTGAATTATCTAAAGTAATAAAATTTATATTGTTTTATGTCGGCAAACTAAAGTATGTGGTATTTTATTGTAAACTGCGATAAAAATTGCAATATAAATTCTTTTGATATGAAACTTGTTTAATATGTTTGTTAATGTTTATTGAACATGATATGAAAGTTTGGTATTTTCTTGTTTAAGAAAAATATGATTTTTAAAGAGAAACCGAATCGGAAGTCGGATTAACTCCACATCCATCGGGTTTTAGTATTTAAGATTTTTAGAATATAGAAAGAGAGGGGAAGAGGGGACTTACAGTCTTCAAAGAGAGGGAAGAGGTAAGAGAAGGATTGTGAAGTGTCGGGACGTTGTTTCGTCGCCGGAATCTTTTCGGAATTTCGTCAGAGCTTCGCCCTTCGCTAACTCCACTTGCATACAATTAGGACTTGAAAGTTTTTGAGAGATTTGGCAGAGAATTGTGAGTGAGGAGGGGTGAATGAGGTGTGGTATTTATAGAAGAAATTAGGGTTTGGTGTGTTAAAGAATGCATTTAAAATATGCATTAAAATTTGATTAAATGGGTGATTTAATCCTTTTTGGTTGAATGCAGAGAGAACAAACAGTGTGAAAGGAGTGGGGTAGGCCAAAGGTTGCAGGGGTGAAAAGATGGGAGCAATACGGATGGGGGAACCGGCGGTACCGGTTTAAAATAGGCATCTCGCCGGGTCAATACCGACGGGGGGCTAAGGTTTAGGCCACGTGTCGGTGTCGTTTGGTGTACTTCAGTACACATGTTTAAATAATTTGAAACTCTTCAGTTTACGTGTAGTGCACGTGTAGACCCTTGGGCTTCTAAAAATTAAAAGAAATTTAAATAAAAAGATAATGTGGCTGATTGGATTTGAACTCGGGTGCTATGTCTTAGCAGTACAAGGTCTTACCAATGAGCTACAAGCTCCTTCTTGCTATTCAAAAGCAATACAATTTCTTATAGCATTCCAGGATTGCAAATACCCTAATTTTACATTAACTTTTAAACAATTTTATGTACATTGAAATTGGAGTTGTTACAAGTGTCTCCAGAGAACTGCTATCTGTCGATAGGGATAGTACCATTTAGGAGTTCTCGGTGAGTCCTGATCGGTGTACCCATTCTCTAATGAGCACATATGCATAATCTTTGATGTGAAACACCAATGGATATGGAATCAACTATCGCCCCATACAGGATCAAGAAACATATACACTAGTCTACTCTGGAATATCGATACCCTGTCTCGATATTCCCTCAACTAGGAGCAATTGAAGGATGTGCTTATGGACTACCCAGGTCCCAGTAGTATGATCAAAATCATAGTCCTGGTAGTGAAGTGTCTCGACCCGGAAAGGCATGTGACTGGCACCTGAATCATGTGAAGTCTATAGGACTCCACCTAATCCAAATAAGCTAAAGGCCTAGAAATCTAAACCTTTTAGGGAAAATAGTGGATGTGGAGCTTTAAAAGAAAGGTATAATGAAATCAAGTTCTTTCTTTAAATACATAAAGGGTAATATATGAAAACACAGTCTTTGTATCTCACTTGGAAAAAATTTCGTCATTGAAAATTTGGGCAGCACCTCTTTTGAATATTTTAACCCGAAAACGGTACAAAAAATATAATAAAAGGCATCCCCAAACGAGAGCTAGCTCTTCGCCAATTGGCGGAAACAACCACGCAAGTAATATAAATATACAACGCCGAAGGCGAGAATCAAAACTCAGAAATAAAGTAAGGAAAACTATGCATCATCAATGAAATCCAAAAATAATAATAAATACACAAGCGCGACTCTAAGGCCGAAAGAATAAACAAACTATGGTTTCTAAGTCTACTAAAATATACATACTCTGGTTGATGGAGCTTTTAACTGATACAACTGAAATAAAATATACAAGTATATAATGGTGGTCACGATTTAATGTATCCCTCCCATCGATACAATCACCCGGAAGAAGTGATGTTCCAACAAAGCCGCTACGGAATCTGTACGGCCAAACCTGCAAGAAACTGTGGCACAACGAGGGTGGGTTGCCAACTCGTGAGTAGAAGACATTACCGAGCAGAAACCGAATGTATGACTGTTTCCTAGGTCATACAGTAAAATACAATAATAATATAATGATGTCGGGTAATAACAAGGATAGTGGTATAAGCATAAGTGTAAACTAAGGTACTCGCATCAGAGTCATAAGTGGTAACAGAAATATGTAAATATATGTATGAATGTAAATACATCAATGAATGTATGCCCAGCAACGACATACCAAATCAAAATAAAACCTGAGTGCCCAGTATGAACACTCAAAAACATCATGAAAATCATGTCCAACTATGATACAATATCCTCACATAGCTCGGGCGCCGTATTCTCAGATCGGCCCTCAAATCTGTCAAATCACACGACTCCGGTCGGTATCCTCCGGATGACCGCTGTATTAATAATGACCGGTAGGTAGTGCTCCCCCACCGGGCTCATCATCTACATCTCGAGCTTCTTTCCCCGGGGTACCTTACCGGGTCCACCATATACCCGCGGACGGTTCCTCCTCTCTCCTCGAATCGGGTATGCGCACACACGTGGCTCAAGAACCGAGAAATCTCATGGTGGACACCACACATCATATTATGAGAAACCACATTTTTCTTTTAAAAATATAATCATGAGTTTATAAATAATCACTTGCGGTTTCGCCAAATCCAGAAATCACATAAATACGGATATCTTCTAAGAAGAATCACAATCTATGAGTATACAATGGGATAATAAATACCGACATAAAACCAATGATCAGTGCATAACTAGAATGTATGGATGCAAATGCATGAGTCATCTAAGTCAGAAATACAATGTCTACATTAGCATTTAGGATCATAAATGTTAAACAATACTACTTCTACAGATTACCAGTTTATATGAATGAAGTAAAGGTTCTCTAGTGGGTATGTGGCATGGCAATTACCGTTGATGATGTGTGTGAGCCGGCAAGCAAGTGTATGTGCAACATATGCATCATCGGTAATGATGCAGGTGTCCTAGCAGACGAGATCATGATAGCTAAAGAAAACACATGTATATATGCAAGGCAATGAGAGCAACATGAATATAACGGAAAAAAGAATAGTAAAACGCAACATTATAAAATATACATATCTGTATACGAGTCATACAGTTTTAGTGTTATAAATAACACGAATCATGGTTTTTAGAAAAGTAGGGGCTACGGTGTTTTTGACAAAAAATATGTCCTTTGAAAATCCGTAGCATCTCTCGGATTGTCTTTTGAAAATACTCATGATTCGTTAGTTTTGAAAATAGGTATGACTCGAGCCTAGTCTGCATCTACCTAAACAACTAAAAGACTAAAACTAAGAACCTAGTCAGAGTGATAAGAAAATCTAAACATATTCCGAGCCGATATATCTAGTAGTTGGCGATACAGCCTCATAGCGTCACGTACGGTATAATACATCGTACGGCATCCTTGAGTCAAGAGTGTGGATCAATCATCATATATATCTCATACGGTAATATCCATCATACGGCATCCTCAAAATCGAGGGTACGGGTCAAAATATCATATGTATATCATATAGTTCATACGGTATCAATCGTCGCACAATATTATCATCAGGGGTACGGATCTAAGGTCTCGTACAATCTATTTTTCATAAAGTCACATGTTATTGCATATATATATATATATATATATATATATATATATATATATATATATATATCGCTTAACGATCCTTTATTATACTATATCATAAATAGTGTCTTGACTCAATCACATATCGTAACCTCACGGCATCATGCCTGACCATATCGACTCATATCCGTATAACATATATTATCCTTATCTCACGTGTGTGTCTATATATATATATATATATATATATATATATATATATATAAACACACACACACACACACATATATATATAAACATATACACAAAAAACCAAGTGTGTGTGTGCATGTGTGACTACACATATCCTAAAGTTCATGACTAAGGTAAAATCCTTCTACGAACACGCTTATTCTAATCCTACGGTTTCTTAAAACCCTATATGCTAAGTATCCAAAACTTGTACCAACAGATATATATATATATATATAACCTATCTTACGGTTGCGGGGGTGCTATACGCCATCCACCCGACTTCCTCCGTAGATATACATCTACTCACCTTGATCATCGCTTGCCGAAGTCAATGATGCCACGCTCTCCCTTGTCGTACGATGTCCACACGGGGTACCTACAGTTTTTCAATACGTTATATCATAAACACGAATCGAATATGAAAACCAAAACGGCACACGAAACACACATAGGTTAGAACCTATGGTCTACGCGTGCAAGAATTGTCATACAACTCTCGATGTAGATGTACAAACATCAATCGACCGAGAAAAAACACAAATATCAAAACTCAAGTTACTAAAAACCACAAAATAAAAACAGCAACTTAGAAAAACAGCTCTAGATTTTTCCTCAGGTATTTAGGGATTAAACAAACAATATAAGGGCTAGGTTACAAGGTAAGTGAGCTACAACCAAAACCCCTACACCAATGCCTATACTTGGCCCAGCGAGATTTGCAAAATCCCCGGTGTCGCCGGCCCCTAAGTGGATTCTTGGTCTCGTTTTCATGTGGGGGTCTTCTAGTGGTCTATCTAGGTCACTGAAGTTGTTGGATTTTTCTAATAACACTCCAAGTTGCTCCAGATTTCCTGTAGTCCTCAAAGATCAAGAAACCGACATCGGACAATCTAAAGTTCAAGTTTTGGGGTTTAGTCTCAGGTTTGTGTTAGTTATATATATGCCCTAGAGGCCATTATTGTACATGATTGTATATTATAGTGGATGCTTGGATATATATAGAGAGGACTTTCTTGCTCGACTTGATAGTATGCTATCTGGTTGCTCTTTATCTTAATATGTACACTTGTATCATTATATTGTCTCTCGGTTACATGTTGATAAAGCTCTTAGGATGTGTACTTGACTACCAGGACTATGATACAGATCATACTAGTGGGGCCAGGGTAGTCCACAAGTACATCCTTTAATTGTTCTTAGTCGAGGGAATATCGAGACAGGGCATCGATATTTCAGAGTAGACTAGTGTTTACGTTTCTTGACCCTGTATGGGGCGATGGTTGATCCCACAGCCATTGGTATATGTATATAACCGTATTATTGAATTAAGTGTTGATTCAATAATTTGTTATATGTATATTTGGTATACATATAAATGATATTAATCGGTTGTATGTGATATAGTCGGATTATTAAATCAAGTGTTGATTTAATAATTTAATATATAATTGTATATTTAATATATTGATATATATATATATATTAACTAATATTAGCTCACTTAAGAATTTCTTTTGTACAAATACATTTAAATATATATGAGATATATATTAATGTATTTACTATTGTGTCATGCTAGATGATACATTGAACATGGATGTATGAGACTCATACCAAACTAAAGATAATTTGGGTGATTAATTATTAAGGGATAAATCAAAATTAGGTGGAAATTAGCATGGCTAAAGATGCTTGTAGAAGCATGTAGAAGCCTTGACTTAGTCCACTAATTTTGTTTTACTCTAGATATTTATTAACCTAACCATTATCTTTAGGCATAATTAAGTCTCTACAAATATGATTTGAGATATTTTTACACCATAGTTCATCACTTGATCATCTTCTTCATCTCATTTTTCTTCTCTAGCTTTTGATGAGATGAAGAAAGAAAAAGAGAAAATTAATTCTAAAGTGAGCATAATACCTACTTCATCAATCTATACCAAACTAGTCATTTAGTATAGATTGTTTACTTCACTAATTCCTCAATTATTGAAGAGGTAGCTTGAGTTAGAGATTCCTCAAGGTAGATCATCTTCGGCCTCGAAAATCATTAAGCAAGCTTGTTCCTTTCGCTTAGTGGTGCCTAAGAAGAGTTCGGTAGACCACTACTTGGAGCTAAGGGACTACTACTTGGAGCTTTAGAAATGAAGGACCGGCCTACAAAGGTTGTATTCCTAATTCACTTAGTGTAAAGTTTGTTTACATGCTATAAAACCCTACATCTCTAGTTCGGTTCTAGGTTGGTATTGCTTAGCACACTATATTTTTTAAAATTGCATACTCGTTGCCTCTAGAAACCTAATAGTCGTGCTAAGGAATACCTTCATGGTATCAGAGCCAAGCTAGAGCATTATGAGTGGTCTAGGCGAAGTTAAAATGTTCGTTCGACTTTTCGAAACCCTAAAATCCGAGTTTCTGGAAATTTTTTCAAAAGTTGGAATTTTTGAAATTAAAAATATTCAGAAAATCATGCAGGGTTTTTAATGGAGCCGTAAGAAAAATGAAGCCACGAATCCATAGAACCGTCACAGAACCATGGCCCAAACCCCTGTTTGGCTGTGGTTCCGCCGCACTTTCATGGACTTGTTGGTTCTAATTTCTTTTGATGCACCATTTCGTTATTTTTCATCTTCTGGGTATTTTTAGTGAGACTCAAGCTGTTGAGGTCTCTGGGTTTTCTGGGTGTTTGATAATTTGATTGAAATGTTTAACATCATCTAGTAGATAATGATCTGTGATACAATATTTGGAATCCACAATAATTAATATTTTGAAAACTAGTTAGTGTTTTGTAAATCTAGCCATTCTGTTAATGAAAGGTAATCCCTCTCTAGAGAGCTAAGTGCTACTGTTGAACCTAGATTGCCACGGAGTTTCGATTCAGATCAAAACTCCATCGCAATCTCGTATAGTACGTGAACATTCGCCGTGTAACACTATTAGATAGCCATGTCCCATAGCCCCGATCAAGTGACTGTAGGAAAACCCCGTTGCCAAAAGCATCCGCTCGGGTGCTCGCGGTCATGGTGTTCCGCCTAAGTGCACTTCGTCGACGGTATCGGGGGTGAGGCCATCTACTAATATTTTGGATGAGCATTCGATCAATTGTTAGGAATCTTATTGAATTGCCCGACTGGATATTGAAAATTATTTTCAATTTGAGACTAAAATGTCGGGTTTATAGTGTTAGGCATGAAATCCGGAGTATGTGATATTCCGGGTTTTTGATGTCTAAGGTGGTTGCGGATTCTAATTATTGTAGTTTTTATTTCTTTTCTGCGACCGTAAGTGTAATATGTAGTGTATCGCCGGTTTCGTTGCTATACGTCAACGACAATTGGGATACGCATATTTACTTACATTGATGACATGTGATGTTATGTGTTGCTATGATATGTTATATTGGATCGTCATGTTTGAATAGCCGGGGTTTTTGCGTGAGATGAGAGTTTTTTCATTTTCATTCATGTAAAAATTTGTATGTAATATTCTTTTATTTGGACACTTCCGGGTTGAGGATGATGTCACCATTGATGTATATTATTTACTTTTCCGCATTAGGATAGACCCAAGACGGGGAGCACAAGTAACCGGGTTCTAGAGTTCAGTGGGAGACCATCTCGAGGAGTCGAGACCGGGTCTCCTAACTCTAGAATTGGCAAGGTTGCTTGCCGCTCTTGTAGGGGTCTAGGGATGTGGGTTTGTCTATTCATCATGACCGTGGAATCCATGTTTTTTACTGGCTTAATTTAAAACACGGACCTCTTAGTATATCCAATATTTCATATGTTGACTTCTGCTTCAATGTTCTGTGATGTGATCATATAACTGCGTGAGACGGATACTTTATATTATATATATGATATATAATAAACGTTGCTTATGTTTTGCATGCGCGCTAGTCCTGCCCCCGCTCTGCCGGTAGTTAAGTAACCTAACGGTGAATGACGGGACCCCGTGGCGAATGCGAATGGCATAAGCGTATGTTCTATTTTCGTTTCTTTATCTATGATGTTTAGGAAACATAAATGATGGGACTTCATTAATAAGATTAATGAAAAAGAAAGAAACCTAAAGATATTGTAGAATCAAATTTTCAAAATGGTAGCTCTAGTTATTGTTTTGCATAGTGGTATTCCTTATGAATATCCCGCACCTCATTCGATGAGGAAAGAATCGAGATCCTTTCACCGGGAATGACCTCTTTAGCAAAAAACTAGCAAATGCTACAACCCACTCGGTTTGTTTTGAAAACTATTCGATTTTAAAAAGAGGATCTTAAACCACTCCTTTTCAAATCATTCGATTCTACAACGATATCAAGTTCATTACGCAAAAGGTTTTCTTAAAAATCTATCGTAGCCTTCCGTCATTTCAGATAAGGACTAGTTAGTATTCGTGCTACGTTTGTTGGCCTCCGTCAAGGCGTAGTGTGTGGTAGCTAATTAGTGCTTATCTGCAACCATATGATGCGATTGGATTAGGGTAGTCATACGACTTTGTTGGTCTCCGTCAAGGGTCGTACGGATGGGTTTAATTCAATCAGGAAATGAACGGGTTGAACTTGACTAGTGCCCTATGGTTTTTTGGCCTCCGTCAAGGTCATAGGACGCTAGGGGAAAAAACATTATTGGGAATTTTAAGTGTTGAAATTTGCAATGAGATTGCATACCTTCTATGAGATAGTTAGATCCCGATACCCACTGCGAGTAAGAGTTGCTCCTGGGAGAGTTTTGCACTTTACAATTAGCTAATCCAGTAGGTGTCTAAAAAAGGTGTTAACAGGGTTATGCCCCTATGGAAACGAGGTTATTTAATTAGTTCCATGCGAAAGCATGGGGAGACTCCCTCGAAGTACCAATACCTGCCTGGCCGAACGATTGGCGAACTTTTACGGTGTAATTAATCCCGGCTAGTCTTACCTTTTAGGGTGTGAAGGAAGATTTGATAAAAATAGTGGGAGCCATCCTGATTAGATAAAATAATAACCAATCTAATCTTGCAAGAGCGCACGCAGTGTTTTCTACTCTTTCTCTCTCCTGGTAGTGACCATGACACGCCTTAATCAAGATAATAATATTGACCGAACCCGCTTGTTTTACTGAGCTGGGGAACATTGGTTCCGCTCTACCTTATAACTGTTATAAGTCTGAGCAGGAAATAGGGGAATATTTGGATTCCCACATGATCCGAATGAGGAATGAGCATGTTGATGCATCTTCTTCGGGTGTGTTCGTTACCGAGAACTGTTTTTCAGTACACTCTACGTCCTGAGTATTAGATACCGGATCAGGATCGCACATATGTAATATGTTACAGTGGCTTAAGAAAGGTAAAGAACTGGGAAAAGATGATCATTCTCTAGAAGTAGGGAATGGTGCAAATGTTGCAGCCAAACCAGTTGGTGAATATCACCTTGTATTACCAAATAGGAATACATTGATCTTGAATGACTGTTATTACATACCATCTGTGATGTGCAATTTAATATCAATTTCTTTATTAAATAAAGAATGATATAATTTTGTAGTGGAGAAAAATGTTATGAACATTTTCCTAAATCAAGTGTTGATTGGGTTTGGTACGTTATGTAACGGTTTACACGTTCTGAATCAAACCACGATTCTACATATACAGAACATACACAAGAGGAAAAGTTCAGAAATGAACGAATCCATCTTGTGGTATTGTAGACTAGGTCATATCATTGCGACACGACTAGCTAAGTTACATAAGAATGGATATTTGAATCCACTCGAATTTACATCTTATGAAACTTACCAGTCATGTCCCAAAGGTAAAATGACCAAAACTCCGTTTACTGGACACGGAGAAAGAGCTACTAAACTCTTGAGAGTGATACATAGTGATGTATGCGGTCCTATGTCTACACATGCCAGAAATGGTTCCGCGTACTTTATTACATTCACTGATGATCTCTTAAGATTCGGACAAGTGTTTCTGTTGAAACAAAAGTCTGAAGCTTTTGAGAAATTCAAGGAATACAAGTATGAAGTAGAGAACCAAATGGGTAAAAGTAGTAAAATGCTTCGATCTGATCGGGTAGGAGAATACTTGAGCAAAGAATTCCGTAACTATTTAAAAGAGAATGAGATTCTCTCTCAGGTTACTCCTCTGTATACACCACAGCACAACGGTGTATCGGCGAGGAGAAATCGCACCCTATTAGATATGGTGCGCTCTATGATGAGTATTGCTGAGTTACCTATTTCCTTTTGGGGTTATGCGCTTGAGACAGCCGCATACCTATTGAATAGAGTTACATCCAGATCAGTGCCTACCACTCCATATGAGATATGGAATGGAAAGAGACCATCTCTTAAACGAGTTAAGATATGGGGTTGTCCGGCCTATGTCAAAGAAAAATCCAGACATGTTCGAGGCAAGATCAGTTTTGTGCAAGTTTATAGGATATCCCAAGTTCGCGAGGGTATATTTTCTACCACACTGAGGAACAAAAGGTGTTTGTTTCTCGGAATGCCACCTTTTTAGAAAAGGAATTTCTTGTAAAAGAAATTAGTGGTAATGAGGTAGAACTGGAAGAAGTTCCAGCTACAGAAACTATAGCTGCTGATTTGGTGGAACCAAAGGATTCGATAGTCTCCAACGAACCTCAGTCACTCCGCAGATCTAGTAGGGTTCCTCATCCACCTGAGAGATACTGCGGTTTTCTTAAAGACGGTGGGAGCAATGATTGCATCATGGAAGACAATGACCCAACTAGTTTCGAGCAGGCCATCAAAAGTGGAGACTCTGTGAAATGGCTAGATGCTATGCGATCTGAGATGGAATCCATGTACACCAACAAAGTATAGACTTTAGAAGTTGCACCTGAAGGGGTAAAACCCATCGGGAGCAAGTGGATCTTTAAGAAGAAACTTAGTGTAGATGGAAAAGTTGAGACTTTCAAAGCCAGACTTGTAGCAAAAGGTTTTCGTCAACGACCTGGTGTTGATTATGATGAAACCTTTTCTCCAGTGGCTATGCTTAAGCCCATCCGGATCCTACTTTCCATCGCTATATACCAGGACTACGAAATCTGGCAGATAGGTGTTAAGACTGCTTTTTTAAATGGTGATTTAGAAGAGAGCGTATACATCACACAGCCAGAGGACTTCGTAGACAATGCGAGCAGCGGAAAGGTGTGCAAGCTGCTTAAATCAATCTACGGATTAAATCAGGCATCGCAGAGTTGGAACATCTATTTTGATGTGGCAGTCAAAGAGTTTGACTTCATCAAAAACATAGATGAACCTTGTATATACAAGAAGGTTGTAGAGAGTATGATTGTCTTCCTCATATTGCACATGGATGAAAAACTCTTGATAGGAAATGATGTTCCTATGCTACACTCGGTCAAGCACTTCTTATCACACAGGTTCTCCATGAAAGATCTGGGTGATGTCTCCTTCATCCTGCGATTAAGATCTATAGAGATAGATCTAAGCGGATGTATCATACTCACTAGGTGTAGTGAGTAGGTGTCAATCAGATCCTGGAGAAAAGCATTGGACAGCTGTGAAGAACATTCTTAAGTACTTGAGAAGGATTAAAGAAATATTCTTGGTGTATGGTAACGGTGAACTCCATGTCGATTCCTTTACCGATTTGAGCTTCCAGAGTGATAAGGACGACTGTAAGTCGGTCTCGGGTTCTGTCTTTACCCTCATTGGAGGGATGGTATGTTGGAAGAGTTCCAAGCTAGATACCGTATCAGACTCGACGATGAAGGCTGAATACATCGCTATCAATGATGCTGACAAAGAGGCTGTCTGGATGAAAAAGTTCCTGAGATGAACTTGGTGAGGTTCCTATCATTAAGCATCCAATACTTGTGTATTGTGATAACAATAGAGCTGTGGTTTGGCCAAGGAACCCCGGTCCCATCAGTGATCCAGACATATTCTTAGGCGGTATCACCTGATCAGGAAGATAGTTGATCTCTGGGAGATCGAGGTCAGGAGAGTTGACACGAATAATAACACGGCGGATCCACTCACGAAGGCCATTTGAGAGACTTTTTGGGATGTTGGGTATTAGATACTACAATAATTGACCTTAGAGCAAGTGGGAGATTATTAGTTATATGTATGCCCTAGAGACCATTATTGTACATGATTGTATATTATAGTGGATGCTTGGACATATATAGAGAGGACTTTCTTGCTCGACATGATAGTATGCTATCTGGTTGCTCTTTATCTTAACATGTACACTTGTATCATTATACTGTCTCTCCGTTACATGTTGATAAAACCCTTAGGATGCGTACTTGACTACCAGGACTATGATGCAAATCATACTAGTGGGGCCAGGGTAGTCCACAAGTACATCCTTTAATTGTTCCTAGTCGAGAGAGTATTGAGACAGGGCATCAATATTCCAGAGTAGACTAGTGTGTACGTTTCTTGACTCTGTATGGGACGATGGTTGATCCCACAGCCATTGGTGTTTGACATCAAAGATTGTACACAGGTGCTCATTGGAGAATGGGTACACCGAATAGGACTCGCCGAGAACTTCTAGATGGTATTATATATATCGTCAGATAGCAGTTCTCTGGTGACAATAGTACAGGTTAGTCTGTAGACCCGAGATCGTCATAGAGTCTTGTGTGATTCCCACTGTGCTTTGATTTCCTCCCTACCATGCTTAAGAGAGCATGCAAACAGGTGGATTTTGGGTACAGTCCCGAGTCACATGGAGGCAATGAGAGATAGGAGGGGTTTCGTCTCTCCCGGTATTAGGAGTTGATGTTGCGCTATACTTGATTGGCTATAACAGGAAGTCCATGGCAAGGGCTGATGATGAGATTTACTGGTAAGTGTTATCAGTAGTTTCTCGACCCGTTATGTGCCTCACATCGGCATGACTTATAAAGTTATTAGGGTCTGATGTTTACCACCCCCAGACTCGATATGCGACATATCAGACGAAAAGACCGGACTGTACTGTAGTGTTACTTACTGGATTCATGGGAGTTTGAACACACTTTCTTGTTGATCTTCTGATCGCTCAATATCTGGGTAGTCGTTACGTCCAGCTAGTACCGCTGACGGCTTGTGGGTGACTGATATGATCATTACCTACTGTTGGCGTATTGACGAGTCTTTAGAGTCCTATACAGAGTTTTTCTAGCTCAAACGAAACGAAGTAAGGCACATATGTGATATGTGCAGGGCTAAAATTAATACATGTATGTGATACAGTATTCTAATCTCATGATATAGGTTATATGTGATATAACCGGATTATTGAATCAAGTGTTGATTCAATAATTTGTTATATGTATATTTGATATACATATAAATGATATTAGTCAGTTGTATATGACATAGCCGGATTATTAAATTAAGTGTTGATTTAATAATTTAATATATAATTGTATATTTTATATATTGATATATATTAACTAATATTAGCTCACTTAACAATTTCTTTTTTATAAATACATTTAAATATATATGAGATATATATTAATGTATTTACTATTGTATTATGCTAGATGATACATTGGACATGGATGTATGAGACTCATACCAAACTAAAGATAATTTGGGTGATTAATTATTAAGAGATAAATCAAAATTAGGTGGAAATTAGCATGGCTAAATATGCTTGTGGAAGTATATAGAAGCCTTGATTTAGTCCACTAATTTTGTTTTATTCTAGATATTTATTAACCCAACCATCATCTTTAGCCATGGTTAAGTCTCTACAAATATGATTTGAGATATTTTTACACTATGGTTTATCACTTGATCATCTTCTTCTTCTCATTTTTCTTCTCTAGATTTTGATGAGGTGAAGAAAGAAAGAGAGAAAATTGATTCTAAAGTGAGCAAAATACCTACTTCATCAATTTATACCAAACTAGTCATTTAGTATAGGCTGTTTACTTCATTAATTCTTCAATTAGTGAAGAGGAAGGTTGAGTTAGAGATTTCTCAAGGTAGATCATTTTCGGCCTCGATGATCATTAAGCAAGCTTATTCCTTTCGCTTAGTGGAGCCTAAGAAGAGTTCGGGGGACCACTACTTGGATCTAAGGGACTACTACTTAGAGCTTTAGAAGTGAAGAACCGGTCTACAAAGGTTGTATTCCTAATTCACTTAGGATAAAGTTTGTTTACATGCTATAAAATCCTAATTCTCTAGTTCGGTTCTAGGTTGGTATTGCTTAGCACACTATATTTTTTAAAATTACATACTCGATACCGCCAGAAACCTAGTAGTCGTGCTAAGGCATACCATCAGTTTGGTCCAGAAATACCAACACCACAGGGGTTTTAGACACTATCTAATCCTCAATTTCACCTTCATACATCAAAATATCACCTAAACCTCAACTAGGAATTTTCAAAGATCACCAAACCTCATAAGTTTAACTCTAAACTATACTAGAACATTAGAAACACTAAAATCTTAACCAAAAGTGAAGGCTTATACCTCATTTGGCAACTCAAGAATTTTCTTGAGTTGCCCAAAGTCTTCAAAATCTCCACTTGATCACACCATGGTCTTTGTGAGGAGCTTGTGCACATTTTTTGTAAAGAGGATATAAGGTTTTGGTATGGATTTGGGATGGTTTGAGGGTGGTAGAGGAGGTGATGGAGGAAGATGAAGAGAATATTGAAGGAGATGAAGATGAGAAGAAGAATGAAGCAATGAGCCATGACAACTATAGAATTTTCTCACACTCTTTCTGTCTCATACCCTCTCTCTCTTGCCCATACTCCTTGATCCCCTCATGCATAAAATATCTCACAAGAATATTCTTTTTCTTTTTTTCATTTTAAAAAAAGAAAATACATTTTAAAAAAAACAAGATGAAGCCATGGTTAAATAAAAATGTAACAAGTGTTTGAAACATGACATGGTGCATGTCATGCACATAAACTGGATTGATGTAAAATTAGTGAAATATTAATCAAGTTTAGTAATAAACTCGTATACAAATAGTTGTATAATATTTTATAAAATATTCAACTCACAAAAATTCTTTCAAATCAATATTCATATAAATTTGTTATTTTATTTATTTTCTGAAATGTTACAATCTTCCCCCCTTAATTAAATTCGGTCCCCGAATTTAAATTTAAACCCCCCAATCACTAAAACATTTCAGCAAAACCATGAAGTCGTCGGGGCTCCAAAATCATGAATACATAAAACATATAATTGCGCATGAGAACGAGGGTAAAACTCAAAATCAAAACTCCGTCAAGCGCTACGTAATCATCGGAGTTATGATGGAAATACAAATGTCAAATTCAATATGAAGATCAAACATGATAAAATCAAAACTATAACATGTATATAGTACGCATCGTTGTGAAATCGTCAAAACATCCAAATAGAAATGCATGCAAAACCTTTTTCAATTCACCATGCGATGCGCGTATCACGGCACAAGTAGCGGACGTTCATTTTGTAAAGAAATAGCTATATATCTATATATGTTTTATTTAAGATACATGTTCCGTTTTTTTTTTGAATATAACCTTGGGAAGGGTTTTTTGGTAAATTCTCGTTTCATTCACGGACACGTAGGTAAATATCGAGACCATGGCTCTCTTTTTTCTGAAAATCCCTTCCGTAAATATCAATGCATGTAAAAATACTCAGGTACTGTCCTCAGACAAGTCATGCTCGGTCACTAAGCCGTAGTATACGTCATAAAAACACGATACTCAAACGAAATCAACTTCAAATAGGACATATAAAAATGCCACGTGCGTCTGATGCGTACGGAATTCAAAATCAAAAACAGGTGCCACTAACGTGCATAGAAAAAAACTAAGTACAACGGGTGTGCACAAAAATATCTGTCGAATGCAATGGGTGTGCTTGACAACAATATCGGGTGCATCTGATGTGCATGAAGAATCTCGATTTAGTGCATCTGGTGTGCACAAAATCACATCTAATGCGCCAAGTGTGCACAAGAATCTCAATCAAGTGCACAAGGTGCATGAAAACATAATCTCGTGCACTAGGGTGCACAAACATACATATCGAATTTCAAAATCGAAATCAACGGTATACGACATACACCAAATCAAATCAAGTATATCGTGGTATAAAAACTCCTAAACATGTGCATCTACGTGCACAGAACATATTTCCAGTACTGAAAGTGGGTGCAACTACACCAAATGCATAAGTCAAACTCATGTGCAACCATATGTATGATATTAACTCAAATGTATCGGAGTGTACGAAATCAAAACCAATTATCTCAGAATGTGTAAGAATCAAAATCAAGTGCAACTGTGGTGCACATAGCAAATATCAATCATAAAATAAATCGCCGTAAAACCAAAACCCAAAACAACGGAAACGTGATATCCGAATCACCAAGTCGAAAATCAAAAATAACTGTTGTTAGGGTGCCCCTCCTTCAAAGTCGAAAGGTGTCGGTGCATCCAAGACTGTCAGAGTAAGATATCTACTTTCCTCCTGTTCATGGTCTAGCGTCTTCTGCCTTTAGGTTCTCATCTCTCTCTGCGGATTACCAGTTATATGCTTCCTTGGCTCGACAGCCCGATTCGGAGTACTGACGAAAATAGTCCCGTTCTGGCGCTTCTTTGAAGAATTCCCTGACCAATTTACATGATCACTCATAATGGATTATGTCGATGATGGCAGCCTCTGGCCCACTGAGCATGCGTGATATGACTGATCCTTGGTCCAAGTTTTCTCGTGTAGTATTCCAGAAAGATCCTATCGGGGTATTTTTCTCAATCTCGTCTCCATAGAGCTGCCCGGATACTGGCACTCTTTACTCGATCCGTTCCTCCTTTCCGGGACAGCTGCAATCTTTTTATGACTTTTCTCTGGAAAATATGCTCGTATCCAACGCCTCTGCGTGCGTAGTGAATCTCTGGTATCAACGGAGTGGAACAAAATCTCATTACAATCTCGCACAAATCTCTTACTCCGCTTTTCTTTAATATGGACCAATTCAGAATCATCTCTTCGTAACCGTGTGGAGTGCGCTCCAATTGGCTATACTCATATCTAGTGTCTCTTTTTCCGAAGCTATGAACTCGGCATCTCTAATATCCTGTGGAAGGCATCTGGCCAATTACGTTCTCGGAAACTCGTCCAAGTCATCGGAGTAATGCGCTTTCGCTCGTCTTTTCTCGATCGACTCACCACATGCCTATGTGAGGTCCTCTTCTAGCTGAAGTTAGTCAATCTGATGATCTCGCATCGGAGTATCCAAATGAACAACATGTCCTAGTCATTCATCCAGGGGTGACTAGCGATCTTTTATCATATCCCTATGTATAAACTCATGCTGCATTAGCTTCAATGGTCTGGGGACGATATCTTAACAACTCAGCAACAGCTAGCTCATTTGTTCGCACGGTAGACAATACCTATATCATCTGGAGTAGACGGTACTTTAATAACCTTCACAATCTGGTTGGCCTCTAGTAATGGCCCGGTCATCTGGTGTGGATCTCTAACGCTCACGTCAACGAAAAAAATCTTAAGAACACAATAAATCAATGCGTTCGTATGTAACCGAAATACACCGTGGTCAGTCCTCGTCCATGACGAGCTTGTGCTGACCGCATCTCCAGCCGTAGCTCTCTCTACTCGTATAACCACGGTAACGGGAACCACGATTCGATATCGATGAGGATAGATCATAGGAACGAATAGAAATACAATGAATAAGAAATGTACATCCTAAGGCTACTTAAGCGAAATAGCGTATCGTAAGTATGCCGCAGAACATACACACAGTACGTCACTTTACTTAAGTCACCTACTCCATCAACCAAGATCAACCTACGCGATGAAAGTTTGGGTCTAATACACTCTCGGCCAAGTCTAAGTTCCGTAAGGTCAAGCTTAGGTTCTGAATATATATACGCCCTAAACTCCGCATAGTCAAATCTAGACTCAAACCAAGGTTAAACTTAACGCTCTGATACCAACTTTGTCACGACCCGGAAAGGAACGTGACTGGCACCTGAATCATGTGAAGTCTATAGGACTCCACCTAATCCAAGTAAGCCAAAAGCCCAAAAATCTAAACCTTTTAGGGAAAATAGTGGAGGTGGAGCTTTGAAAGAAAGGTATAATAAAATCAAGTTATTTCTTTAAATACATAAAGAGTAATATATGAAAACAGAGTCATTGTATCTAACTTGAAAACATTTTCGTCATTGAAAATTTGGGCAGCACCTCCTTTGTATATTTTAACCCGAAAACGGTACAAGCAATATAATAAAAGGCATCCCCAAGCGGGAGCTAGCTCTTCGCCAATTGGCGGAAACAACCTCGTAAATAATATAAATATACAATGCCGAAGGCGAGGATCAAAACTCAGAAATAAAGAAAGGAAAACTACACATCATCAATGAAAACCAGAAACAATAATAAATACACAAGCGCGACTCTAAGGCCGAAAGAATAAACAAACTATGGTTTCTAAGTCTACTAAAATATACATAGTCTGGTTGATGAAGATTTTAACTAGATACAACTGAAATAAAATATACAGGTATATAATGGTGGTCACGATGCAATGTATCCCACCCTTCGATGCAATCACCCGGAAGAAGTGATGTGCCAACAAAGCCGCTACGGAACCTGTACGTCCAAACCTGCAAGAAACTATGGCACAACGGGGGTGAGTTGCCAACTCATGAATAGAAGACATCACCGAGCAGAAACCGAATGTATGACTATCTCCTAGGTCATACAGTACAATACAATAGTAATATAATGATGTCGAGTAATAATAAGGATAACGGCATAAGCATAAGTGTAAACTAAGGTACTCGCATCAAAGTCATAAGTGGTAACATACATATGTAAATATATGCATGAATGTAAATGCATCAATGAATGTGTGCCCAGCAACAACACACCAAATTAAGATAAAACCTGAGTGCCCAGTATCGACACTCGAAAACATCATGAAAATCATGTCCATCTGTGATACAATATCCTCACATAGATCGGGCGCCGCATCCTCAGATCGGCCCTCAAATCTGTCAAATCATATGACTCCAGTCGACATCCTCCGGATGACCGCCAGGTCAATAATAATCGGTAGGTAGTGCTCCCCCGCTGGACTCATCATCTACAGCTCGAGCTTCTTGCCACGAGGTATCTTATCGGGTCTACCATGTACCCGCATACGATTCCTCCTCTCTCCTCGAATCGGGTATGTGCACACATGTGGCTTAAGAACCGAGAAATCTATGGTGGACGCCACACATCATATCACGAGAAACCATATTTTTCTTTTAAAAATATAATCATGAGTTTATAAATAATCACTTGCGGTTTCCCCAAATCAAAAAATCACATGAATACGGATATCTTCCAAGAAGAATCACAATCTAAGAGTATACAATGGGATAATAAATACCGACGTAAAGCCAATGATCAGTTCATAACTAGAACGTATGGATGCAAGTGCATGTGGCATCTAAGTAAGAAATACAATGTCTACATTAGCATTTAGGATCATAAATGTTAAACAATACTACTTCTACAGATTTCCAGTTTATATGAATGAAGTAAACGTTCTCTAGTGGGTACGTGACATGGCAATTACCGATGATGATGTATGTGAGCCGGCAAGCAAGTGTATGTGCAACATACGCATCATTGGTAATGATGCAGGTGTCCTAGCAGACGAGATCATGATAGCTAAAGAAAACACATGTATATATGCAAGGCAATGAGAGCAACATGAATATAACGGAAAAAAGAATAGTAAAACGCAACATTATAAATATACATATCCGTATACGAGTCATATAGTTTTAGTGTTTAAAATAACACGAATCGTGGTTTTTAGAAAAGTAGGGGCTACAGTGTTTTTGAGAAAAGATATGTCATTTGAAAATCCATAGTATCACTCGGATTGTCTTTTGAAAATACTCACGATTTGTTAGTTTTGAAAATAGGTATGACTCGAGCCTAGTCTAACATCTACCTAAACAACTAAAAGACTAAAACTAAGAACCTAGTCGGAGTGATAAGAAAATCTAAACATATTCCGAGTCGATATATCTAGTAGTCGGAGATCCAGTCTCATAGCGTCACGTACGGTATAATACATCGTACGGCATCCTCGAGTCAAGAGTGCGGATCAATCATCATATATATCTCATACGGTAATATCCATCGTACGGCATCCTCAAAATCGAGGGTACGGGTCAAAATATCGTATGTATATCATATAGTTCGTACGGTATCAATCGTCGTACAATATTATCATCAGGGGTACGGATCTAAGGTCTCATACATTCTATTTTTCATCAAGTCGCATGTTATCGCATGTTTGGATATATATATCGCCCAACGATCCTTTATTATATCATATCATAAACAGTGTCTCGACTCAATCACATATCATAACCTTACGGCATCATGCCTGAGCATATCGACTCATGTCCATATAGCATATACTATCCTCATCTCACGTGTATATGTGTATATATATAGACACACGCGCAGCGCGCGCGCACACACACACACATATATATAAACATATATACACAAAACCAAGTGTGTGTGCGCGCGTGTGTGGCTACATATATTCTAAAGTTCAAGACTAAGGTAAAATCCTTCTACAAACACGTTTATTCTAATCCTACGGTTTCCTAAAACCCTATTTGCTAAGTATCCAAAACTTGTACCAACGGATATATATATATATATATAATATAACCTATCCTACGGTTGCTGGGGTGCTATATGCCATCCACCCGACTTCCCCCATAGATATACATCTACTCACCTTGATCATCACTTGCCGAAGTCGATAATGCTACGCTCTCCTTTGTCGTACGATGTCTACGTGGGGTACCTACGGTTTTTCAATACGATATATCGTAAGCACGAATCGAATACGAAAACCAAAATGGCACACGAAACACACATAGGTTAGAACCTAAGGTCTACGTGTGCAAGAATAGCCATACAACTCTCGAAGTTGACGTACAAACATCAATCGACCGAGACAAAACACAAATATCAAAACTCAAGTTAATAAAAACAACAAAACCAAAATAGCAACTTAGGAAAACAACTCCAGATTTTGCCTCAGGTATTTAGGGATTAAACAAACAATATAGGGGTTAGGTTACAAGGTATGTGAGCTACAGACAAAACCCCTACACCAATGCCTATACTTGGCCCGGCGAGATTTGCAAAATCCCCTGTATCGCCGGCCCCTAAGTGGATTCTTGGTCTCGTTTTCATGTGGGGTTCTTCTAGTGGTCTATCTAGGTCACTGAAGTTGTTTGATTTTTCTAATAACACTCCAAGTTGCTCCAGATTTTCTGTAGTCCTCAAAGACCAAGAAACCGACATCGGACAATCTAAAGTTCAAGTTTTAGGGTTTAGTCTCAGGTTTGGTCCAGAAATACCAACACCACAGGGGTTTTAGACACTATCGAATCCTCAATTTCACCCTCATACATCAAAATATCACCTAAAGCTCAACTAGGAATTTTCAAAGATCACCAAATCTAACAAGTTTAACTCTAAACTACACTAGAACATTAGAAACACTAAAATCTTAACCAAAAGTAAAGGGTTATACCTCATTTGGCAACTCAAGAATTTTCTTGAGTTGCCCAAAGTCTTCAAAATCTCCACTTGATCACACCATGGTCTTTGTGAGGAGCTTGTGGACATTTTTTGTAAAGAGGATATAAGGTTTTGGTGTAGATTTAGGATGGTTTGAGGATGGTAGAGGAGGTGATGGAGGAAGATGAAGAGAAGAATGAAGGAGATGAAGATGAGAAGAAGAATGAAGCAATGAGCCATGACAACTCTAGAATTTTCTCACTCTCTCTCTCTCTCATACCCTCTCTCTCTTGCCCATACTCCATGGTCCTCTCATGTAAAAAATATCTCACATGCATATTCTTTTTCTTTTTTTCCATTTTAAAAAAAGAAAATACATTTTAAAAAAACAAGATGAAGCCATGGTTAAATAAAAATGTAGCAAGTATTTGAAACATGACATGGTACATGTCAAGCACATAAACCGGATTAATGTAAAATTAGTGAAATATTAATCAAGTTTAGTAATAAACTCGTATATAAATAATTGTATAATATTTTATAAAATTTCTAACTCAAAAAAATTCTTTCAAATCAATATTCATATAAATTTGTTATTTTATATTTTTAATTTCCCAAAATAATATTTTATTTTCTGAAATGTTACATCAAGCCTACATCCTAAGGGCTTTATCAACATGTATATGAGAGACGGTATAATAATACTAGTGAACATGTTAAGATAATGATAACCAGATAGTATACTATCATGTCGAGCAAGAAAGTCCTCCATATATATGTCCAAGCATCCACTATATCATACAATAATGGCCTCTAAGGCATACATATTGTTAGTTGTATATATACCCTAGAGGCCATTGTTATATATATGATGTATATTATAGTGGATGTTTGGATATATATAGTGAGGACTTTCTTGCTCGATATGATAGCATGCTATCTGGTTTCACTTTGTCTTAACATGTTGACTTGTATTGGTTTGCTGTCTTGCTCTCACATGTTGATAAAGCCCTTAGGATATGTACTTGACTACTGGGACTATGATACAGATCATACTAGTGGGGCCTGGGTAGTCAAAGAGTATATCCTATAACTGTTCCTAATCGAGGGTGTATCGAGACAGGGTATCGATACACCAGAGTAGACTAGTGTATGCGCATCTTGACCCATATGATGGGCGATGGATGATCCCATATCCATCGGTGTTTGACATCAAAGATAGTGTACGGGTGCTCAGTGGAGACTGGGTACACTGAACGGACTCGCCGAGAACTCCTAGATGGTATTATGCATATCGTCAGATAGCAGTTCTCCGGTGACACTGGTACAGATTAGTCTGTAGACCCGAGATCGTCATAGAGTTTTATGTGATTCCCACTGTGCTTTGATTTCCACCTTACCACGTTCAAGAGGGCGTGCAAAACGGTGGCTTTTGGGTACAGTCCCGAATCACATGGAGGAAATGAGCGATAGAAGGGGTTTCGTCTCTCTCGATATAGGGAGTTGATGTTGTGCTGTGTTCGTTTGCTATAACTGGAAGTCCCTGGCCAGGGCTTATATGGAGTGCTACTGGTAAGAGTTATCGGTAGTTTCTCGACCTGTTATGAGCCTCACATCGACATGACTTATCGGTTACTGAGGTCTGACGTTTACCACCTCTAGACTTGATATGCGATATATGAGACGAAGAGACCGGACTGTACGGTAGTGTTACTGATTGGATTCACATGAGAATGTACAGGCTTGCTTGTTGATCTTCTGATCGCTCAATACCTGGGTGGCTGTTACGTTTAGCTAACCACTTGCAGCTTGTGGGTGTTTGATATGATCATCACCTACTGCCGGCGTATTGACGATTCTTTAGAGTCATACACAGAGGTTTCCTGACTCAGGCAAAACGGAGTAGGAGCACATATGTGATATGTACGGGACCGAGAATAATACGATATGAGATATCGTATTCTATTCTTGTGATATGTGATATCGGCCGGGTATATGTGATATAACCGGGTCATCGGATCAAGTGTTGATTCGATAAATTGGTACATGTTATATTAGTCGGTTATATGCAATATAGCCGGATTGTAGGATCAAGTGTTGATTCGATAATTTAATGTATAATTATATATGTGATAAATTATATTATGTTAACTAATATAAGCTCGCTTTATTGATTCATTTTCTTACTAGATAATACATTGATGTATATGCGATATATGTTAATTATATTATTTTCTTTTGTTACAAAATATATTGTATATGTGATATATAATATTGTAATATGTTAGGGTTACAAATGCAACATGGTTTTTGAGTTTAAACCAAGTTAGGGTTTGGATTAGGGTTAGCTTTATGGATGAGAGTTAAGGAAGCTTCATGAAACTTTGACTTTGTCTTCATCCTTTGATATTTTGTGAAGATATTTGCTAACCCAACCCAAACCCTTAACCTATGGTTTATTCTCTATAAGGGTTAAGCCTTTCATTCTTAACCCATGGTTGTAATTGTAACCACAATAATAATTCATTATTCATCACAAAAACTTTTGCTTCTTCTTCTTCTTCTTGCTCTTGTAAAAAGCTTCACTTGCTTTTTCATTTGGGATGATAAATGGTGAGAAATGGAAAACAAAAGAGAGCAAAATCCCTACTTCATCATCCTCATCTATTCTAGCCACTTAGATTAAGGTGTTCACTTCTCTAATAAGTTCATTAGTGAATTGTTAGCTTGGGTTAGAGATTTTTCAAGGTAGATCATCTTGGATCAAGAAAACTTCAAGCAAGATACATCATTCACCTCTTGGAGCCTCATGGGAGTCGGAGTTCTTGATGATCGCAGCGAAAGGAGCTCAACACGGAGCTTATGAAGCGAAGGAGCAGACTACAAATGTTGTAATCCTAATCTCTTTTCTTCTTTGTATTTGATACAAACTTGTTACCCTAGAAATTCTAGAATGATTTATGGTTTGTTTTCTTTGCACCTCTCTAAATTTTAAAATGGCATGAGTGATGCTACCAAACCCTACACTAGGTGCAAGGGAAGTCCAACAGTGGTATCAGAGCCAAACTAGAATTCTAGATACGGTGTTAAAACAATTACGAAAACAAAATCGACTCCGAAATACGATATTATGAAAACCCCATTTTTCTCTCTGTAAATTTTCAAAAAAGTCCTTTAAAATATTTGCAAACAGGTGTAGAATGATCTATGGGCCATTATATGAACATGGGTGAAATACGGTGGGGGGGTGCTCGGAATTTAGCCGAGCACCAAGCTTGGAATTCCAGCCTGGCCGGCCCCTTCACCTCCTCTGGCCCCCGTATTCCTCCTGTGCTCTGGTGTCTCCATTTTGGTTTTCCTAGTATTGTTTATTTATCCCAATTTTCATGTGATGATTAGTTTGACATGGGGCTAATTCGTAGTGCGTCGTAGTCGTATATTTTAACACTGTATTGGTAATCTTGACTATTTTTAACAGTTCGATCGAACTTCGCACACCACATTTTGTACCCCGCTGAAATTTCCAAGTGTTGTAATTTTCCGAAGTTGATTATATTCGTAAAATCGTGCAAGTACCCCTATGGACCCCCTGGAAGACTATAATAACCTTAACTCGATTCTATGTCCACGGAACTACGTTCGAACCTTCAGGTTTGCCGTAGTTCCGTGGTGTCATAGGTAAGGCGTTGGTTAACTCCTTCTACGGCTAGTCCATAGACACTGTGGCACGGTTTTTTGAGTGTTTTAATTTTGCTCAAGTGTTAAGCTCACGGGGGTAATTTGTGAGTGTATGTTGATTTGATCGAAACGTTAAACATCGTCTTGATATTATGTGATTGTGATACAATATGTGAAATTCATATAGTTAGGCATGAAATCCGTAATATGTGATATTTCGGGTTTACGATGTCTAAGGAGATTTTGGATTCCAAATATTGTAGTTTTTCACTTTTCTTTTCTGCGACCGTAAGCGTAGTATGTGGTGTATCGCCGGCTTCGTTGCTATACATCAACGATAATTGGGATACGCATACTTGCTTACGTTGATGATATGAGATATTATGTGTTGCTGTGATATGTTATATTGGATCGTCGCGTTCTGAATAGCCGGGGGTTTTATGTGAGATGAGGGTTTTTATTTTCATTCATGTAAAATTCATTTTATGTAATATTTTTTTATTGGGGCACTTCCAGGTTGAGGATGTGATTGGAGTGATTAGCGTGCTTGCGCTTTCTAAAAGATAGATCAAAAATATTTGTAACCGCAATCAAGAACGGCGTCGCATGAAGCTAGCCGGTGAGTACGGGTCGGTCCACAGGGATTTTGTGAATTTCCGATTCGTTCTTACGAGTTAATTCTGAAGAGTGTTCGGTTGATTATTAAATCTAAAAATCTAATTATTCTACCTAGGGCAATTAATTGAAAGTTATAACTAGGGCAGATAAATAAAATCTATACTAGGGCAGGAAAATAAATTTAATCTAGGGCAGGAATTGAAATTATCTAGGGCAAGAAAATAAATAGATCTACTTACTTTACAAATGGATCTCTCCAACCATTTACGCAGGGTTGTCAGATCTGAATAGATGAGTTGAAAAGAAACACCGATGCTCTCCAAAAGAGTTATGGAATTTTAATTAAAAGGAGGCATAGGGAGGCATAGCCTTTACAATGATTTAGAGTTCCTATTTATAGAGGATAGGAAACCCTAGGTTACAATTGATTCGCATGTCTACATTTACCAAAATATCCTTAGGAAGACCTAGTCAAAGTAGACTTCAAGATTTGGTAAAATTCTATGTCTGGAAATTTCGGAACTGATTCTGGACTTCTTGGGCTTTTTATTTCTTTGGATCTTTATTCAATTTGGCTTCTCTATTTCTTCCAGATCTCCAGTGAACAATTGCAGTGGACTTTTAACCGTTTACATTGTAATCTTGGACCTTGCATTGCCTTGTACTTTGTGAATTTTATCTTTGATGTAGGCTTGATCAAGAGTCTTCTGTTTGTTGGTCAAAGTCCACTTTTGCATCGTCTTTTCATCGTTTTCACTGTTTTCGCTCCAAGAACCGTAACCTGTAATATGTAGCAGACATGTGTCAAAAGCACCTGTTTATTTATAAAAAGAATAAGAATGGAGAATATAATAATACAATATTATGGTGTGAACAAATACCCCCAAATTTATCTTTTTCTCGTCCTCGAGCAAACTTATTTTTTTATTCACTAAAATCCTAACCGCACTTTCGCAGGGAAACGCGATTGCACTGAGCTCGTGCAACAAGCCGTTAAACCTCTAGGTGTCCCTAGTAGGAGGAGTGTTGTCTCCTGAGGGTTTTCAGCGGATACTACCCACATAATCCTATCAACTCGGCCCATTAACTTTTATTCTCCAATTAGGCTTTCTAACAAGGAATTCTATTATCGTTGACTCGTAAATTATCCACCCATATTCTTCACACTTCCTCATTATTTAACTTAAGATTATATATATCCTGTAGACTTACTTAGCTTTCGGCATCTCTTAAATTTTCCTTCTAGGGTTCCATCTCCACTTAGGAATTTCTATCAACTCTACTAAAGATACAAGTTCTATTCTTCACTCCTTTCACTCATCTAAATCCCAATCACATACCCCTACGTGTGTGTATAAATCACCCCTACACTTGGTAATTCAAATCAAGCAATCATACCCTTGTCCGTTGTCCAAAGTATTAATTAGTTGGTGAATTTTTTAATTGAATTTTGCTTACACATCCTTCATGCGACCGTTAATACTTCTTGAGGTACCAACAACCGATTACAAGATATGTTTGCACTTTAAAGCGTAATTCCTAGTCTTTCAACACCCAAGGCTTTTAGCAGTGACTCCCAAACCAGTTGGTCTAAGGCACTAGGTGATGAAGCACCCTCGCTAAATATTTTTCTATTTTTACAGCCTTAAGTAATCACAAAAACCAGTGTTCATTTTTTTTCTTTATTCACTTTTTTTTTCTTTTATTTTCTTCGTACTAAGGACTTTAGACAAGAGCATTTCAAGGTCTCTTCTACTATTCCAAGTTTCAAGGTGCGTGATTGTGCAAATTGTAGGGTATACATTTTCAGAATCTAGACTTAAGCTAGGAACTATTTTTCAAACTTATACTCTAATAAGAACATCAATACTTTTCCTTTGTTTCAACTTAGCCCAAGAAGTGAACTCAAAATTTGCCTATTTCTAAATAAACTACAAAGACATATACTTTCTACCGCTAAACTTTAAGGAAAGTTATCTTTAGGGTTTTTAATTTACTAAGCCTAAGATCTAGTTGTTCCTAGCCAGTTAACCTATTTGTCAAACTCAAGTCAATTAAGCCAAAATTGAATACAATAATTTTTATAATTTTTGAAAATTTTCAATTTTTATGGGTTTTCAAATAAGTATGCAAATGCAAAAATATGTACAAATGAATGCGAAGGAAGAAAACGTACCGAGCATACCCCCAAACTTAAACTTGACAGTGTCCTCACTGTCATGCTACACCAAGAGGGTCAAAATGTCGGCACTCCCCTGTTTATTTATTTATAATTTTTTTTATTTTTTTGAATTTTTTTTATTTTTTATAGAAAAAGAAAACAAAAATATATATACATATATATAACAAGGTTCCCCCCAAACTTAAGCTTGGTCTTACACAAGCCAAAGGTTAGCACCAACCATTCAAAATTTTTATCGTGGTAATGGTAGAGCTGGTGCAAGAATAGAGTGGAAAGAAAAGAGATGAGAAGCACACAAGACCGTGTGGAGGTAGAAACGGGATACGGTCTCGGTGGGGGAGAAGAATGGCAGAAAAGAGAAAGAAGTAGAGTACGATCTTGAGGGTGTAAATCGAGTGAATAAATTAGCACAATTTGTGATGACCGATGTGTTATAAGCGATTGCGCTAACCTATCAACCCATCGAGAAATGGTGTCAAATCCCTCAAGATTCGCAAGAAAACATGGGTACGCCGAACTTGGTATTGGAGATGAAAGCGTAACGGTCTCTTGTACGGTCGGAACGATAGGAAGGATGAAAGGAATGGAATTAGGGATAATCTCATTCTCACCGTAGTGAATTGTTTCGAACTTAAAAGATTCCATCAATGGTTCGAAACTACTATAATCAACCGAGTCTGATGGCTCATCTGAAAATGTAAAGGACTCAAACTCGGGCGGTGAGTCATCAACATCGTCCGAAAAATTGAAACACTCGTAGGTGTTATCGTCTGTGAGAATTGTGTCAGATTCAAAAGAAAAGGTTTCAAGCTCACAGTCTTCAAGCGGGGTCGGAACGATGGGAAGGAGGGAGGGTGATATAACAGTCAAAGGTTCAGGAGGATGAATTGGAAAATCAGACACATCAAATAAAAATGGTTCAACCTCGATATTATCCTCAATACTCTCCTCAATATTTAACTCATCCATGCCATTATCATCAAAGTCAAGACGCATATGAGATTCGGGAGAAACATTTAATAACTCGGGATGATGATTTGAACATAAAATCTCAATTAAATCGACAGGTTCATCATCCGAAATATTCCTGGCGTCTATATCCTCAATCAAGTGAAAATCAATTTTCTTAGACACCTCATCAAAAGCATGAATATTTATCGATTTAGGTTCTAGATGGGAGGTGTAAAGATTGAAAGGATTAGGTGCGGTTTCACTCGAAAGGGGTTCCTCATAATCTGGCAAATCAAACACTACAAATTCGCACAACTCATCATTTTGGACACATGTTTGAAAACCGGAGTTGTGGGTTGCAATTGGGTATGGGTAGGTTTGATTTGGAAATCTTCTCTCATTCTCACTCTGTCCAACCGCCTCCTTATACATTAAAAAATTTTGAGCTAGCGGGAAACTAGCTACCGGTTCACTAGGTTGCATAAGGGCGGCCACGGACGCTTCCACATTCCTAGTCATTTTATTTGTTGCTGTGATATACGCCTCCAACGACTCTTCCAAACTAGACTTAGGTAGTGAGGGGGTTTCGGTGAAAGATTCAAAATTGGTTGGATATGTGAAACTCCCTAATGGCTGTGTAGAAATAGTGTCTAGTGAAGGTGGGAAGGTCGGGTATGACTTGTAGGAAGTGGATGGTTGGGCAGGGATAGGGTCAACATGTGGATAAAAAGATGAACAATCGTGCGGATCCCTAAAACTAGATGAGTGGAGAGGGATGAAAGATCGACTGCGAGATTGAGCAATATGCTCAGCAATGGACATCGGCCTAAGAGTGACAGAAGGACTTGCAGAAGTGGTATCAACATATGTAGGTGGTAGAGGTTGACTTGGTTGACACAAAGTGGGTTGAAAAGTCAAACTGTTTCTCCTAGACGCCTCTATTTGATCTTTCAAAGATTTCCTAGGCAAGGAAGGATCGTCTTTAAATTGACCGAACAAATTGACGTACGACGCAAAATTAGGTTCGGGATACCAAAGTTCAGCTAATGATTTATTATGTGGGGTACCCATGTTAAAAGAAGGGGAAAAGGAAAGAAAGTTTGTGGTGCAAGGATTTATTTGCGGCTAAAAACTTTGCAAGTTTCTATCAAAATTTTCCTTATTCTTTTTTTTATTCTTTTTCTCTTTATTAGGAAAAATTTGTTGCAAAAAGATTTTTAACACAAGATATGCAACAGCAAAATATTACTTGCAATCTAATTTCATTTTAAGCAAGGCACAGAAATCCTGCACAAGATCGTTATTTGGAAGGGAATATATTTTTAAAGTGCACAAAATCCTGCAGGCATTTTTCAGAAAATTTATTAAAAATTACAGAAGGGAAATAACAGAGGAGCTTACAGTGCAAATTGCAGAGGATGATATCACCAAAAGGGCGCGGTTCCGCGGTATAAGCGCGTTATTGCCGCGTTTTCGCCGCAGTCTAAACAGCACGAGTCCCCAAAAAAATTTTGATGCTCTGATACGACAAGACGGCCGCGGTTCCGCGGCCTAAAGTGGGTTTTGGCCGTGGGATCACGACGATTTGGGTCTCCAAAAAAAAATTCCTTGTTCTGTTGTTCAAAATCTCTTCTGTTCCGATATTTTGTTTCCTGTTTTGCTTTCTGGAAATCTCCAGATCCAAATTTGTATATCCTGCAAAAATTAAAACAACAAAGCATCCCTTCCAAAAATAACAATTGATATATTTTTATAATTTTTGGGGTTTTTCAGATTTTTATGATTTTTTTATTTTATGATTAACCCGAAATTGCGAAAAGGAAATAACACGCCATCCCGGCAACGGCGCCATTTGATTGGAGTGATTAGCGTGCTTGCGATTTCTAAAAGATAGATCAAAAATATTTGTAACCGCAATCAAGAACGGCGTCGTATGAAGCTAGCCGGTGAGTACGGGTCGGTCCACAGGGATTTTGTGAATTTCCGATTCGTTCTTACGAGTTAATTCCGAACGGTGTTCGGTTGATTATTAAATCTAAAAATCTAATTATTCTACCTAGGGCAATTAATTGAAAGTTATAAGTAGGGCAGATAAATAAAATCTATACTAGGGCAGGAAAATAAATTTAATCTAGGGCAGGAATTGAAATTATCTAGGGCAAGAAAATAAATAGATCTACTTACTTTACAGATGGATCTCTCCAACCATTTACGCAGGGTTGTCAGATCTGAATAGATGAGTTGAAAAGAAACACCGATGCTCTCCAAAAGAGTTCTGGAATTTTTATTAAAAGGAGGCATAGGGAGGCATAGCCTTTACAATGATTTAGAGTTCCTATTTATAGAGGATAGGAAACCCTAGGTTACAATTGATTCGCATGCCTACATTTACCAAAATATCCTTAGGAAGACCTAGTCAAAGTAGACTTCAAGATTTGGTAAAATTCTATGTCTGGAAATTTCGGAACTGATTCTGGACTTCTTGGGCTTTTTATTTCTTCGGATCTTTATTCAATTTGGCTTCTCTATTTCTTCCAGATCTCCAGTGAACAATTGCAGTGGACTTTTAACCGTTTACATTGTAATCTTGGACCTTGCATTGCCTTGTACTTTGTGAATTTTATCTTTGATGTAGGTTTGATCAAGAGTCTTCTGTTTGTTGGTCAAAGTCCACTTTTGCATCGTCTTTTCATCGTTTTCACTGTTTTCGCTCCAAGAACCGTAACCTGTAATATGTAGCAGACATGTGTCAAAAGCACTTGTTTATTTATAAAAAGAATTAGAATGGAGAATATAATAATTCAATATTATGGTGTGAACAGGATGATGTCGCCATTGTATATTATTTACTTTTCCGCATTAGGATAGACCCGAGGAAGGGAGCACAAGTAACCGGGTTCTAGGGTCCAGTGGGAGGCCATCTCGAGGAGTCGATACCGGGTCTCATAACCCTAGAATTGACAGTGTTACTTGCGGCTCTCGTAGGGGTTTATGGATGTGGGTTTGGCTATTCATCGCGACCGTGGAATCCGTATTTTATACAGGCTCGAAATCAAACACGGACCTCCTAGTATATCCAATATTTCATATGTTTCTTCTGCTGCTGATATACTGTGATGTGATCATATTATATGCGTGAGATGAATGCTTTATTATTGTATATATGATATATAATAAACGTTGCTTATGTTTTGCACCCGCGCTAGTCCCGTCCCGGTATGCCGTTAGTTAAGTAACCTGACGGTGCATAACGGAACATTGTGGCGAATGCAGATGGCATAAGCGTACGTTGTATTCTCGTTTCTTATGTGATGCTTAGGGAAGCATAAATGATGGGATTTATTAATGAGATTAATAAAAGAAAAAGAAACCTAAAAGATGTTGTAGAATAAAATTTTCAAAAAGGGT
Organism: Agapanthus africanus; assembly: GCA_030015575.1. NCBI lineage: Eukaryota > Viridiplantae > Streptophyta > Magnoliopsida > Asparagales > Amaryllidaceae > Agapanthus > Agapanthus africanus. The sequence continues at coordinate 727,517,709 of CM057342.1, read as the reverse complement.
AGCTACAGTTTTTGCTTTGCATAGTGGTATATGTGATATACCCTGTACCTTATTCGATGAGGAAAGAGCCGAGATCCCTTCACCGAGAGTGACCTCTTTAGCAAAACTGGAAGATGCTACAAACTCACGGTTTAGTTTTTGACTGCTTCTATAGTTCTTACTTTGCACCGCGGTATTTATGAAATATCATGCACCTTATTCGATAAGGAAAGAGCCGAGATCCCTTCACCGGGAGTGACCTCTTTAGCGAAACTAGAAAAGCCTCAAAAACGCTCCTTTTCAAAAACACTTGTTTCTACAACGATATCAAGTTCATTACGCTTATGGTTTTCTGAAAAACCTGCGTAGCCCTCCGTCATTTCAGATAAGTACTATTTAGTATTTGTGCTACGTTTGTTGACTATGTTAAGGCATAGTGTGCGGTAGCTAATTAGTGTTTATCTGTTAAAATATGATATGTAATTGGATTAGGGTAGTTGTACGACTTTGTTGACTATGTTAAGGGTCGTGCGGGTAGGTTTAATTCAATCGGGAAATAACGGGTTGGACTTGGCTAGCAATTATGATTTGTTGACTATGTTAAGGTCATAAGTTGCTAGGGGCGAAAGCATTATCGAGAATTTCAAGTGTTGAAATTTGCAATGAGATTGCATACTTCCTATGAGATAGTTGGATCCCGATACCCACTGCGAGTAAGAGTTACTCCTGGGAGAATTTTACACAGGACAATTAGCTGATCAAGTAGGTGTCTAGAAAGGTGTTAACGGGGTTATGCCTCTGGGAAAACGAGGTTTATTCTAATTAGGTCCGTGCGAAAGCACAGGGAACCTCCCTCAAAGCACCAACACTGGCCTGGCCGAAAGATTAGTGAACTTGTAAGGTGTAATTAATCCTGGCTAATCTTACCTTTTAGGGTTTTAAGGAAGATTTGATAAAAAGCAGTGGGAGCCATCCTGATTAGATAAGATAATAACCAATCTAATCTTGCAAGAGCATACGCTAAAGTGTTTTCTTCTTACTCTCTCTCTCTCTCCAGGTAGCGACCCTGTCAGGCCTTAATCAAGATAATAATATGGATGTATTGACTGAACCCGCTTTTTATACTGAGCAGGGGAACGTTGATCCCGCTCCAACTTATAATTGTTATAAGTCCGAGAAAGGAATAGTAGAATATCTGGATTCTCACGCCACCCAAACAAAGAATAAGCATGTTAATGCATCTTCTTCAGGTGTGTTAGTTATCGAGAACTGTTTCTCAGTTCACTCTACGTCCTGGGTATTAGATACCGGATCGGGATCCTATATATGTAATATGTTACATGGGCTACTGGGAGAGGGTGATCATTCCGTAAGAGTTGGGAATGGTGCAAATGTTGCAACCAAAGCAGTTGGCGAATATCACCTTGTGTTACCAAATGGTAATACACTGATTCTGAACGAATGCTATTACATTCCGAGCATGATATGCAATATTATATCAGTTTTTTTATTGAGTAAAGAAGGATGTAATCTTGTAGTACAGGATAATGTTATGAATATCTTCCTGAGTCAAAAGTTGATTGGATCAGGCTCATTATTTAATAGCATACACATTCTCAATCAGACTACAGTACTTAATGTACAAAACACACACAAGAGAAAGAGTTCTGAAATGAACGAATCCTTCTTGTGGCATTGTAGACTAGGTCATATCAATGCGACAAGACTAGCTAAGTTGCATAAGGATGGATATTTCAATCAATTCGAATTTTCATCTTATGACACTTGTCAGTCATGTCTCAAAGGCAAGATGACCAAAACTCTGTTTAGTGGACACGGAGAAAGAGTTACAGAACTCTTGGGACTGATACATAGTGATGTATGTGGTCCCATGTCTACACATGCCAGAAACGGTTCTTCTTACTTCATTACATTCACTGACGATCTCTCAAGATACGGACATGTGTTCCTGTTGAATCACAAGTCTGAAGCTTTTGAGAAATTCAGAGAATATAAGAACGAAGTAGAGAACCAAACGGGCAAAAGTATTAAGATCCTTCAATCAGATTGAGGAGGAGAATACTTGAGCAATGAGTTTCTGGACTATCTAAAAGAGAATGGGATTCTCTCTCAGCTTACTCCTCCCTATACACCACAGCACAATGGTGTATCGGAGTGAAGGAATCGTACCCTATTGGATATGGTGCGCTCTATGATGAGCACTGCTGAGTTGCCTATTTCCTTTCGGGGTTATGCGCTTGAGACAGCTGCATACCTATTGAATCAAGTTCCGTCTAAATCTGTATCTACCACACCATATGAGATATGGAGTGGGAAGAGACCATATCTTAAACGAGTTAAGATATAGGATATGGGGTTGTCCAGCCTATGTCAAAAGGCAAAATCTGGACAAACTCGAGGCACGATCGGTTCTTTGCAAGTTTGTGGGATATCCTAAGAATTTCCAAGGATATATTTTCTACCACACTGAGGAACAAAAAGTGTTTGTCTCTCAATACGCCATATTTTTAGAAAAGGAATTTCTTGTAAAATAAATTAGTGGCGAAGCGGTAGAGCTGGAAGAAGTTTCAGCACCACAAACTACAACTGAAGATTTAGTGGAACCGGAGGATTCAGTAGTTCCTGACGAACCTCAGCCTCTCCGCCGATCTAGTAGGGTTCCTTATCCACCTAAGAGATACTACGGTTTTCTCATTGACAGTGGAAGCGAGGATTGCATCATGGAAGATGACGACCCGACTAGCTTCGAGCAGGCTATCACAAGTGGTGACTCTGTGAAATAGCTGAATGCAATGCGATCTGAGATGGAATCCATGTACACCAACAAAGTATGGACTTTGTAAGTTGCTCCTGAAGGGGTAAAACCCATTGGGAGAAAATGGATCTTTAAGAAGAAATTTAGTGTAGATGGAAAAGTGGAGACTTTCAAAGCTAGACTTGTTGCAAAGGGTTTTCGCCAATGACCAGGTGTGGATTATGACGAAACCTTTTCTCCAGTGTCTATGCTTAAGTCCATCTGGATCTTACTTGCCATTGCTGCATACCATGACTACGAAATCTGGCAAATGGATATTAAGACCGCCTTTCTAAATGGTGATTTAGAGGAGTGCGTGTACATGACTCAGCCAGAGAACTTCGTAGATAGTCGGAGCAGCGGAAAGGTGTGCAAGCTGCTTAAATCCATCTACGGGTTAAAGCAGGAATCGCGGAGTTGGAACATCTATTTTGATGTTGTAGCCAAAGAGTTTGACTTCATCAAAAACGTAGATGAACCTTGTATATACAAGAAGGTTGCAAAGAGTAAGGTTGTCTTCCTCATATTGTACGTGGATGACATACTCTTGATAGGAAATGATGTTCCTATGCTGCACTCTGTCAAGCTCTTCTTATCACATAGATTCTCAATGAAAGATCTAGGTGACGCCTCCTGCATTTTAGGAATTAAGATCTATAGAGATAGATCTAAACGGATACTGAGATTGTCCCAATCCAGGTACATTGACACCATACTAAAGAGGTTTAGTATGGAAGAATCCAAGCGTGGGAACCAACCTACGATCTCTGGACTCACTCTCTCCAAAGAGATGTCTCCCAAGACTGATTTGGAAAGAGCTCGCATGCAAGGGATACCGTAAGCTTCGACAGTAGGCTCTATCATGTACGCGATGCTATGTACCAGACCCGATATAGCATACTCACTAAGTGTAGTGAGTAGGTATCAAGCAGGTCCAGAAAAGAGTCACTGGACAGCTGTGAAGAACATTCTCAAGTACTTGAGAAGAACTAAGGAGATGTTCTTGGTGTATGGTAATGGAGAACTCCAAGTGGAGTCCTTTACCGATTCGAGCTTCTAAAGTGATAAGGACGACTCAAAGTCACACTCGGGATTTGTCTTTACCCTAAATGGAGGGGCGGTTTGTTGGAAGAGTTCCAAGCAGGAAACCGTGGCAGACTCGACGATAGAGGCTGAATACATCGCTGCCAACGATGCTGCCAAAGAGGTTGTCTGGATGAAAAAGTTCATCACTGAACTTGGTATGGTTCCTTCCATTGAGCATCCAATACCTTTGTATTGTGATAACAATAGAGTTGTGGCTTTGGCCAAGGAACCCAGGTCCCGTCAGAAGTCCAGACATATTCTGAGGCGGTATCACCTGATCCGGGAGATAGTTGATCACCGCGAGATCGAGGTCAGGAGAGTTGACACGAAGGACAACACTGCGGATCCACTCACGAATGCCATTCCCCAGATAAAATTTGAGAGACTCTTCGAGATGTTATGTATGAGATACTACAACAGCGGGCCTTAGTGCAAGTGGGAGATTGGTAGTTGTATATATGCTGTAGAGGCCATTGTTGTACATATGATGTATATTATAGTGGATGCTTGGATATATATAGTGAGGACTTTCTTGCTCGATATGATAGTATTCTATCTGATTTCACTTTGTCTTAATATGTTGACTTGTATTGGTTTACTGTCTTGCTCTCACATATTGATAAAGCCCTTAGGATATGTACTCGACTACTGGGACTATGATGCAGATCATACTAGTGGAGCCTGGGTAGTCAAAGAGTACATCCTATAACTGTTCCTAGTCGAGAGTGTATCGAGACAGGGCATCGATACACCAGAGCAGACTAGCGTATACGCATCTTGACCCATATGATGGGCGATGGATGATCCCATATCCATCGATGTTTAACATCAAAGATGGTGTACGGGTGCTCAGTGGAGACTGGGTACACTGAACAGAGTCGCCGAGAACTCCTAAATGGTATTATACCTATCGTCAGATAGCAGTTCTCCGGTGACACTGGTACAGGTTAGTCTGTAGACCCGAGATCATCATAGAGTCTTGTGTGATTCCAACTGTGCTTTGATTTCCACCTTACCACGTCCAAGAGGGCGTGCAAAACGGTGACTTTTGGGTACAGTCCTGAATCACATGGAGGAAATGAGCGATAGGAGGGGTTTTGTCTCTCCCGGTATAGGGAGTTGATGTTGTGTTGTGTTCGATTGGCTATAACTGGAAGTCCCTGGCCAGGGCTTATATGGAGTGCTACTGGTAAGAGTTATCAGTAGTTTCTCGACCTGTTATGAGCCTCACATCGACACGACTTATCGGTTACTGGGGTCTGACGTTTACCACCCCTAGACTTGATATGCGACATATGAGATGAAGAGACCGAACTGTACGGTAGTGTTACTGATTGGATTCACAGGAGAATGTACAGTCTTACTTATTGATCTTCTGATCGCTCAATACCTGGGTGGCTGTTACGTTTAGCTGACCGCTTGTAGCTTGTGTGTGTTTGATATGATCATCACCTACTGCCGGCGTATTGGCGATTCTTTAGAGTCCTACACAGAGGTTTCCTGGCTCAGGAAAAACGGAGTAGGAGCACATATGTGATATGTGCGGGACCGAGAATAATACGATATGAGATACCGTATTCTATTCTCTCGATATGTGATATCGGCCGGGTATATGTGATATAGCCGGGTCATCGGATCAAGTGTTGATTCAATGAATTGGTACATGTTATATTAGTCGGTTATATGCAATATAGCCGGTTGTCGGATCAAGTGTTGATTCGATAATTTAATGTATAATTATATATGTGATATATTACATTATGTTAACTAATACAAGCTCGCTTTATTGATTCATTTTCTCACTAGATAATACATTGATTTATATGCGATATATGTTAATTGTATTATTTTCTTTTATTACAAAATATATTGTATATGTGATATATAATATTGTAACATGTTAGGGTTACAAATGCAACATGGTTTTTAAGTTTAAACCAAGTTAGGGTTTGGATTAGGGTTTACTTTTTGGATGAGGGTTAAGGAAGCTTCATAAAACTTTGGCTTTGTCTTCATCCTTTGATATTTTGTGAAGATATTTGTTAACCCAACCCAAACCCTTAACCTATGGTTTATTCTCTACAAGGGTTAAGCCTTTCATTCTTAACCCATGGTTGCAATTGCAACCACAACAATAATTCATTATTCATCACAAAAGCTTTTGCTTCTTCTTCTTCTTCTTGCTCTTGTAAAAAGCTTCACTTGCTTTTTCATTTATGATGATAAATAGTGAGAAATTGAAAATAAAAGAGAGCAAAATTCCTACTTCATCATCCTCATCTATTCTATCCACTTATATTAGGGTGTTCACTTCTCTAATAAGTTCATTAGTGAAGTGTTAGCTTGGGTTAGAGATTCTTCAAGGTAGATCATCTTGGATCAAGAAGACTTCAAGCAAGATGCATCATTCACTTCTTGGAGCCTCACGAGAGTCGGAGTTCTTGATGATCACAGCGAAGAGACCTCAACACGGAGCTTATGAAGTAAAGGAACGGACTACAAAGGTTGTAATCCTAATCTCTTTTCTTCTTTGTATGTGATACAAACTTGTTACCCTAGAAATTCTAGCATGATTCATGGTTTGTTTGCTTTGCACCTCTCTAAATTTTAAAATGGCATGAGTGATGCTACCAAACCCTAGACTAGGTGCAAGGGAAGCCCAACACATATCACTAACATTCTCCCACTTACACTAAAACCAGTTGTAGTATCTCATACCCAACATCCCAAAAAGTCTCTCGATTAGCATCTGGGGGAGGGCCTTGCTCAGTGGATCTGCTGTGTTATCCTTTATGTCAACTCTCCTGATCTCGATCTCCCCGGTGATCTACTATCACCCCGATCAAGTGATACCGCCTAAGAATATATCTGGATCACTGATAGGACCGGGGTTCCTTAGAAAAGCCACAGCTCCATTGTTATCACAATACACAGGTATTAGATGCTTAATGGATGGAACCTCACCAAGTTCATCTTATGAACTTCTTCATCCAGACAGCCTTTTTGGCAGTATCGTTGGTAGTGATGTATTCAGCCTTCATCGTCGAGTCTGCTACGGTATCTAGCTTGGAACTCTTCCAACATACCGTCCCTCCACTGAGGGTGAAGACAAAACCCGAGGACCGACTTACTGTCGTCCTTATCATTCTGGAAACTCAAATCGAAAAAGGACTCCACCTAGAGTTCACCATTACCATACACCAAGAACATCTCTTTAGTCCTTCTCAAGTACTTAAGAATGTTCTTCACAGCTATCCAGTATTTCTCCCCTGGATCTGATTAATACCTACTCACTACACCTAGCGAATAAGCTACATCTGGTCTGGTACATAACATCACATACATGATAGTCCCGACTGCCGAAACATAGGGTATCCCTTGTATGTGAGCCCTCTCCAAATCAGTCTTGGGAGACATCTCTTTGGAGAGAGTGATTCCTTAACAAGCGGGTAAATTACTACGCTTAGAATCTTCCATACTAAACCTCTTTAGTATGGTGTCAATGTACCTGAATTGGGACAATCCCAATATCCATCTAGATCTATCTTTATAGATCTTTATCCCCAAGATATAGGAGGCATCACCAAGATCTTTCATGGAGAACATGTGTGATAAGAAGAGCTTGACCGAGTGTAGCATAGGAACATCATTTCCTATCAAGAGTATATCATCTACGTACAATACGAGGAAGACAACCTTACTCTCTACTACCTTCTTATATATACATTGTTCGTCTACATTTTTTATGAAGTCAAACTCTTTGATAGCTTCATCAAAACAGATGTTCCAGCTCCGCGATGCCTGCTTTAATCCGTAGATGGATTTAAGCAACTTGCACACGCTTCCGCTGCTCCCACTGTCTACGAAGCCCTCTAACCGTGTCATGTACACGCTCTCTTCTAAATTACCATTTAGAAAAGTGGTCTTGACGTCCATCAGCCAGATTTCGTAGTCATGGTATGCAGCAACGGCAAGTAGGATCCTGATTGACTTAAGCATAGCCACTGGAGAAAAGGTTTTATCATAGTCGACACCTGGTCAATGACGAAACCTTTTGCTACAAGTCTAGTTTTGAAAGTCTCAACTTTTCCATCTACACCGATTATCTTCTCAAGATACACTTGCTCCCGATGGGTTTTACCCCTTCAGGAGCAACTTTCAAAGTCCATACTTTGTTGGTGTACATGGATTCCATCTCAGATCGCATAGCATCTAGCTATTTCCACTTGTGACGGCATGCTCGAAACTAGTTGGGTCATCATTTTCCATGATGCAATCCTCGCTCCCACCGTCTATGAGAAAACCGAAATATCTCTCAGGTTGATGAGGAACCGTACTAGATCTACGGAGTGGTTGAGGTTCTTCAGGGACTATTGAATCCTCCGGTTCCACCAAATCGTCAGTAATAGTTTGTGTTGCTGGAACTTCTTCCAGTTTTACCTCATTACCACTAATCTCTTTGACAAGAAATTCCTTTTCTAAAAAGGTGGCATGTCGAAAAACAAACACCTTTTGTTCCTCGGTGTGGTAGAAAATACCCTCGCGGATGTTTGGGATATCCTACAAACTTGCACAGAACTGACCTTTCCTCGAGCTTGTCCGGATTTTGCTTTTTAACATTGGCCGGAAAATCCCATATCTTAACTCGTTTAAGAGATGGTCTCTTCCCATTCCATATCTCATATGGAGTGGTAGGCACGGATTTGGTCAGAACTCTATTCAATAGGAATGCAGCTATCTCAAGTGCATAACCCCAAAAAGGAAATAGGCAACTCAGCATTACTCATCATAGAGCGCACTATATCTAATAGGGTGAGATTCCTCCGCTCTGATACTCAGGTGTGTTGTGGTGTATACGGAGGAGTAAGCTGAGAGAGAATCTCATTCTCTTAAGTAGTCCATGGATTTCGTGCTTAAGTATTCTCCTCCCTGATTTGATCGAAGGATTTAATACTTTTACCCGTCTGGTTCTCAACTTCGTACTTATATTCCTTAAATTTCTCAAAAGATTCAAATTTGTGTTTCAACAGGAACACATGTCCGAATCTTGAAAGATCATCGGTGAATGTAATAAAGTACGAGAAACCATTCCTGACATATGTAGACATAGGACCGCATACATCACTATGTATCTGTCCCAAAAGTTCAGTAGCTCTTTCTCCGTGTCCAGTAAATAGAGATTTGGTCATTTTGCCTTTGAGACATGACTGGCAAGTTTCATAAGATGTAAATTCGAACGGATTCAAATATGCATCCTTATGCAATTCAGCCAGTCTTGTCGCATTGATATGACCTAGTCTACAATGCCACAAGAAGTCTTCATTCATTTCTGAACCGTTCCTCTTATGTGTATTCTGTATACTTAGAACTGTAGTTTGATTTAGAACGTATATACCATTATACAACGTACCATACCTAATCAACACTTGATTTAGGAAAACATTCATAATAATTTTGGTATGAAATAACAGTCGCTCAGAATTATTGTGTTACCACTTGGTAATACAAGGTGATATTCGCCAACTGCTTTGGCTGCAACAAATGCACAATTCCTTACTACTATAGACATATCACCTTTTCCCGGTTCTCTACCTACTTTAGCCCATGTAACAAATTACATACGTAGGATCCTGATCCAGTATCCAATACCCGGGATGTAGAGCAATCTGAGAAACAGTTCTCGATAATGAACACACCCAAAGATGATGCATCAACATACTTATTCTTCGTTTGGGTGGCGTGGGAATCCAGATATTCCTCTATTCCTTGCTCAGACTTATGACAATCATAAGATAAAGCGGAACCTAGCCCGGTATAATAAGTGGGTTCGGTCAATACATCCATATTATTATCTTGATTAAGGCGTGTCATTGGCCGCTACCAGAAGAGAGAGAGAAGGATAATCACTTTTGCGTGCGCTCTTTGCAAGATTAGATTGGTTATTATTTTATCTAATCAGGATCGCTCCTACTGTTTTTATCAAATCTTCCTTCAAACCCTAAAAGGTAAGATTAGCCGGGATTAATTACATCCTACAAGTTCGCCAATCGGTCAGCCAGGCAAGTATCGGTACTCCGAGAGAGTCTCCCCATGTTTTCGCATGGAACTAATTAAATAACCTCGTTTCCGTAGGGACATCACCCCTTTAACACCTTTCTTAGACACCCAATGGATCGGCTAATTATAAAGTGGAAAATCTCCCAGGAGTAACTCTTACTCGAAGTGGGTATCAGGATCCAACAATTATATAGACGGTATACAATCTCGATGAAAATTTCAACACTTGAAATTCCCAATATTTGTTTTTACCCCATGCGATTTATGATCTTGACAAGGTCAACAAACCATAAACCGCAAGTCAAGTTCAACCCATTCATTTCTTGATTGAATTAAACCCACCCGAACGACCCTTGATAAGGTCAACAAGGCCGCACGACTACCCTAATCCAATCGCATCACATGCGGCAGATAAGCACTAATCAGCTACCGCACACTACGCCTTGACAAGGTCAACAAACGCAGCACGAATACTAAATAGCACTTATGTGAAATGACGGAGGGCTACGTTTGTTTTTAAGAAAACCTTTAGCATAATGAACTTGATATCATTGTAGAATCTAGTGATTTTGAAAAGGAGTGGTTTAAACTCCGTTTTTAAAATCGAGTAGTTTTCAAAAACAAACCAAATAGCTTTTACTAGCTTTTGCTAAAGAGGTCACTCCCGGTGAAGGGATTTCGGCTCTTTCCTCATCGAATGAGGTGCTGGATATCCATCAGGGAATACCACTATGCAAAGCAAGAACTACAGAAGGTATTAAGATAAACTGAGTAGGTTGTAGCAATTGCTAGTTTTGCTAAAGAGGTCACTCCCAGTGAAGGGATCTCGGCTCTTTCCTCATCGAATGAGATACTGGATTGTCATACCCCGCTTCCCGGTGTACGGGAAGGAGATGCAGTGAGGCCCGCTATGTATTTACTCAGAAGTAAACATGCTAAGCGTAACTAAGCAATATAAACTAAAGTACATAAGAGACAGAAATGTAAATGAACAGCAACTTTATTTATTAAACAATCTTTTATAGGTACAACTGAAATGTAAATACATGAATAGAAAGCGATGCATAAACAATGGCATAACTGAAATGAAATAAATATGTACAAGTGTCTAAAGCTCCGGGTCGAAAATAAACTGCTCCAAATCCTCAGTACTGGGCTCGGTCTCTAAGGCGTCCGAATCACCTGACAACATTCCAAAGAAAGAAGAAAGGAATGTCGTCAGCAAACAATCGCTCGGTAAGTCCCAAAGATGAGTAGAGATAGAATAGACAGAAAGAGAATAAGACTAGTAATATTTGATTATATTGTTAACGCGGTTATTTGTAGTATGGTACAGAATATGCCAGTGTATACGAGAGGAGTCCCATTATTCCGGAGACTAAGTTATACGGAGCACAAGGAACCGTTCAGCCACTGTACAAACGGCAATGGATATTCAGGTTAGGTGTATTAAGGTTACAGTCTCGTGCCACTTCTAACACATTCCGTACCAATCTACCCCTTATAAACCCCGCGATGTATTTTGTATTGATTGTATTGTTTTTTTATATAGATGGATGACTTGCCGAAACTATGATATCATTAAATGGAATGGATATAAATGGAGAGTCATGTAGACGGAGTATATCCATGGTTCGGTTTAGTCAATATAGATTGATATAGATTGAATAGACGGATTCATGGATTCATGTTGTATTGTAGTTTATACTTGAATCATATTCAAGTCAGATTGATTAGATTGAGACTCAGTCTGAGTCAGACACTTTGAAAGGATCTTGAAATCCTGAATTTGTTTTGATGTTATCGGTAACTCCTGCATATGGACGGAAGGATTTGTGTCTTTTTCCAAGACAATTACCGTGTTGATAACACCGTTTGTTAGATTGTCTATCTTAGATAGGGAAGCACCCACATTCTCCGGCTCCCTGAGGCTCAAGAGAATTGGTCCCGCTTAAACCTATATTTACTAGGGTCCTTATTGTAATTTAGTATAACTTGAGGGGATTTTATGTAAAAATAATTTTGATATAATTTTAAAAATACACCTCAAGCATTTAATTATCGTCTTTAGGGTTTTCATTGACGTATATTTTATAAATGTGACATTTCTAGTGAGTAGAAACTATTTTTCATTGTATATGGTATTTTATTGAAATATTGGAATTGTTTTGTATTTGGATGGTATTTTCATGTAATGGTGATTCCTTTCATTTAGAAAACTTGGAATATTTATATAATATAATTAAAATAGATATTTTTATAATAGTTATATATATATATATAATAAAAATAATTTTATTTATTTTTTGTAGAAATCTCATTTCCTAAAGAAAAATGCATTAAAATTCCATCGAGATCGAATGCTCCTTTCGGAGGTCTGCATCTCGCTCTACTAGGCCTGAGGATATGCGATAACCCACACCATCCCGAACGGGGTCCCCAAAAGTGGGTTGTAGAGGCGCAATTGCAAGGAATTGTTTAATACACTTTTTAAAGAAATGATTTTGCAAGTTTGATGGTATTTATTTATAATGTCGTATTATCCCATAACTAATGTCCAAAACTTTCATCATGCTATGTCAAAGATGTGTGTTGTGATGAAATAGGTCATTACCTCGTGAGTTATCTAAAGGTGATACAAGTATTTATGTCAATTTATGTCAAAACTAAAGTATGTGGTATTTTACCGTAAAAAATACGATAAAAGTTACATAAATGATTATTTTGAAACGAAACTTGTTTTAATGTGTTTGTTAATGTTTTTTAAACATTATATGAGAGTATGGTATTTTATTGATTAAGAAAAATACAATTTTAAAGAAAAACCGAATCGGAAGTCGGATTAACTCCGCTTCCGTCGAGTTTTAGAAATGAAACTTTTTATAATAGAAGAAGAGAATGGAAGAGGGGACTTACTGGCTAGAGAACAAAAGAAAAGAGAGAGGAAGCTAAGGAAGGTGTCGGGCGTCTTTTCGTCGCCGGAATCTCCTCGGAACTTCGCTGGAACTTCACCCTTTGCTAACTCCACTTCCACACTATAAGGACTTAAGAATTTTTTAGAGTTTTGGCAGGGAATTTCTGAGTGAGGATGGGTGAAATGGAGTGTAGTATTTATAGGAAAAATTAGGGTTTAGAGTGTTAAAGAATGGATTAAAATTTGCATTAAAAATTGGATTAAAGGGTATTTTATTGTTCTCTGGATAAATTCAGAGTAAACAAACAACATGGGGGTAGTGGAGTAGGCCAAGGGGTGCAGGGGAAAAAATCTCAAAGCATTACCTATTGGGGGAACCGACGGTACCGGGGTTTTTGATGTTTTCGCCGGTCAAAATCCGGTGGAATGGGGTTGGTTCATCGCTACATATTTCTCTCGATTCATATACCCTTATTCATATGTTTGATTATTCTGTAACTTATCATATTACGTAAAGTGCACGTGCAAACCCTTGGGCTTCTAAAAGGTTATAAGAAAATTAAATAAAAAGATAATGTGGCTGGGGGGATTCGATCACAAGGGCTACGTTACAGCAGTGCAAGACTTTACCAATGAGCTACAAGTGCTTTCTTGATGTTCAAAAGTAAAACAAATACGTATAGTGTACACAGGATTGCAAATACTCCATTTGTAAATTAACTTTTAAACAATTTTTTTGTACATTTAAATTGGAGTTGTTACAACCTACCCTCCTTACAAAAATTTCGTCCTCAAAATTTACAATTATTTTAAAGGACTAGTTTACAAATAAATGAGGGTATCTTGCACGTATATCGTCCCCATGTTCCCTTGTCGATTCTCCTGGTGAATCTTTTCTCCACATCACTCGAAACAAGTTGATTTTCTTGTTCCGAAGTGACTTCACCTTTCTATCCAGGATCTCAACTGGTTGTTGCTCACAAGAAAAATCTTGCTACAGTGAGCTCGGAGTGATCAAGAATACGGCTGGGGTCACTCACATACCTTCTGAGTTGGGATATGTGGAACACATTGTGCACTCCTTCCAATGAAGGTGGAAGTGCCAAGCGATATGCCACTTCACCGACTCGTTCGATTATATCAAACGGTCCAATATACCTCGGACTAAGCTTACCCCGTCTTCCAAAATGAATCACTCCACGGTTCGGAGATATCTTCAGAAATAGATGGTCTCCCGGCTGGAACTCTATGTAACGGCGCTTTGTATCAGCCCAGTGCTTCTATCAATCTTGGGCTATGCGCATTCTTTCCCTGATAGTACGAACTACGTCAACAGTTGCTACTATCATCTCAGGTCTAAGGAGTTCTCTATCTCCGATGTCGTCCCAACTTAATGGCGATCGACACTTCCTTCAGTATAACACTGCAAAAGGTGACATTTCTATACTTACTTGGTAGCTGTTGTTGTATGAAAACTCCACAAAATGTAGGTGATCTTCCCACGATCCTTCGAAATCTAGCATACACGCTCTTAGCATATCTTCTAAGATCTGAATAGTTCGCTCAGACTGACCATCTGTTTGTGGATGATAAGCCGTGCTGAAGTTCAGACTTGTTCCCAAGCTAGCTTGCAGACTTTGCCAAAGTTGTGATCGAAATATGGTGTCACGATTGGAGACAATGCAAACCGGTACTCCATGTAATCTCATGGTTTCTTGCATGAGTTCATGGGTATCAGAGATAGTACATATTTAAAGATTTAAAATCTTACTTAGATTCTTATCTCCATGTACTTCTTTGATAATGTCTCAGTAGATTAGCCAACTCGAAATGGGATGAAATGAGCCGACTTTGTGAGTCGATCCACAATAACCCATATCGCATCGTTACCTTTCGTGCTGCGAGGAAGTGCAGTCACGAAATCTATTGTGATGCGTTGCCACTTCCATTCTGGGATAGGTAACGGTTAAAGTAAACCAGCAGTCCTGTGATATTCAGATTTTACTTGCTGACACACTAAGCATTTAGTGACGCTTCTGGCTACTTCAAGATTCATTCCATGCCACCTGTAATTCTGACGCAGATCTTTGTATATCTTTGTACCTCCAGGGTGTACTGAATAAGGAGAGTTGTGAGCTTATTTCATCAACTCTTCTCGCACAGAACCTTTTGGTACACACAATCTACTGTCGTATCTCAAAGATCCGACTTCATGGATGATGAAGTCTGTTCGAAGTCCACTTTCTACCTGTTCTCTGATCTTTTGCAACTTAGCATCACCTGCTTGAGCTGCTTTGATCTGATTGACAATGGTAGATTGAACTCGTAAGTTCATCAAACTCGAAGTATTACCTGGCATGATCACTTCAATCTCCAGCTGATGCAAATCTTGTTGAAGCTTCCACTGTGCGGTGAGATTCAATGCTAATGGTTGGTGACTAAGGGCATCAGATACTACATTCATCTTCCCTGGATGATATTGTAGATTGATGTCGAAGTCCACCATGAGTTCTAACCATCTTCTCTGCCGCATATTCAACTCTTTCTGAGTAAACACATATTTCAGATTTTTATGGTCCGTGTATATGTCCACTCATTCACCAAGAAGATAATGGTGCTAAATCTTGAGTGTGAAGATAACGGCTGCCAATTCCAAATCATGCATCGGATAATTGCGCTCATGAATCTTCAGCTGTCTTGAAGCATAAGCTACAACTTTACCGTGCTGATGTAGAACACATCCTAATCTCTTACCGGATGCATCGCAATGCACAACAAAACCTCCAAATCGGTCCGATATGACGAGAATAGATGCCGATGTCAATCTTGACTTGAGTTCTACGAAAGCTTGTTCACTTGCTTCTGACCACACGAATTCTTCATCTTTACGTGTGAGCTTGGTCAAGGGTGTTGCAATCTTCGAAAATCCTTCAATGAACCTTCTGTAATATCCTGCTAAACCCAAGAAACTTCGAATGTCCTTCGCTAACTTCAGTATCGGCCATTCGCTTACTGCTGATACTTTAGCTGGATCCACATAGATTCTATCGCCTGATACAATATGTCCGAGAAAACTGACTTGATCTAGCCAAAACTCGCACTTGCTGTACTTAGCATAGAGTTGATGTTGTCGTAAAGTTTCCAGGATAATTCGTAGGTGCTCGGCATGTTCTTTTCGACTCTTACAATACACCAGGATGTCGTCGATGAAGATGACAACAAACCTGTCTAGGTACCCTCTGAAAACTTGATTAATTAGGTTCATGAATATAGCTGGTGCGTTGGTCACTCCAAATGGCAACACAACAAATTTGTAATGTTCATAGCGAGTTCTGAATACCATTTTATGAATATCAGATTCTTTGACCTTCACCTGATGATAAACCAAACGAAGATCTAACTTGGAGAATACGCAAGATCCATTTAGCCGATCGAAAAAATCGTCGATGTGTGGGAGTTGATACTTGTTCTTTATAGTTACATCATTCAAGGCTCTATAATCAATGCACATTCGATATAAACCTTCCTTCTTCTTCACAATTAAAACTGGAGATCCCCAACTTGAAGTGTTGGGACGAATCCATCCTTTCGCCAATAATTCGTCCAACTGAGTACGGACCTCCTTAAAACCTTCAGAACTTAGGCGATACATTGCTTTGATCACCGGTTGTGCTCCAGGTACTAAATCAATGCTGAATTCAAGAGCTCGATCGGGAGGCAAACCTGATATGTCTTCAGGAAATACATCGTCAAACTCTCGAACTACCTCTGGCTTCGATCCTTCCTCCGCTCGAAGTATTGCAATAACTGCCTTCTTCGGTTTTGCCTTGTATGTGCTTGGCTCCAGAGTACGGTCTCCACTTTTGAAATAAAAGACCGGATGTTCTGGAATCTCGAGTAGGTGTCTAGAAAGGTGTTAATGGGGTTACGCCCCTGGGAAAATGATGTTATTTTAATTAGGTCCGTGCAAAAGCACGGAGAACCTCCCTCAAAGTACCGATACTGGCCTGGCCGAAAAATTGGTGGACTTGTAGGGTGTAATTAATCCCGACTAGTCTTACCTTTTAGGGTTTGAATGAAGATTTGATAAAAACAGTGGGAGCCATCCTGATTAGATAAAATAATAACCAATCTAATCTTGCAAAAGCATACGCTGAGTGTTTTCTTCTCTCTCTCCTGGTAGCGACCGTGACATGCCTTAATCAAGATAATAATAACAAACTTTACACTAAGTGAATAAGTAATACAACCTTTGTAGACCGATCATTCGCTTCTAAAGCTCCGTATAGTAGTCCCTTAGCTCCCAGTAGTGGTCCCCGAACACTTCTTAGGCTCCACTAGGCGAAAAGAATGAACTTACTTAAGAATTTTCGAGGCCGAAGATGATCTACCTTGAGAAATCTCTAACTCAAACTACCTCTTCACTAATTGAGGAATTAGTGAAGTAAACAAGCTATACTAAATGGCTAGTTTGGTATAAATTGATGAAGTGGAAATTTTGCTCACTTTAGAATTATTTTTCTCTCTTCTTTCTTCACCTCATTAAAAGCTTGAGAAGAAAAATGAGATGAAGAAGATGATCAAGTGATGAACCATGGTGAGAAAATATCTCAAATCCTATTTGCAGAGACTTAACCATGGCTAAATTCAATGTTTGGGTTGACAAATATCTAGAGTAAAACAAAATTAGTGGACTAAGTCAAGGCTTCTACATGCTTCCACAAGCATCTTTAGCCATGCTAATTTCCACTTAATTTTTATTTTTCCCTTAATAATTAATCACTCAAATTATCTTTAGTTTGGTATGAGTCTCGTACACCCATGTCCAATGTATCATCTAGTATGACACAATAGTAAATACATTAATATATATCTCATATATATTTAAATGTATTTGTAGAAAAGAAATTCTTAAGTGAGCTAATATTAGTTAATATATATTAATATATCAAATATATAATTATATATTAAATTATTAAATCAACACTTGATTTAATAATCCGGTTATATCACATACAACCGACTAATATTATTTATATGTATATCAAATATACATATAACAAATTATTGAATCAACACTTGATTCAATAATCCGGTTATATCACATATAACCTATATCGCGAGATTAGAATACTATATCACATACACGCATTAATCTCGGTCCCTCACATATCACATATGTGACCTATTTCATTTCGCTTGAGCTAGGAAATCTCTGTGTAGGACTCTAAAGACTCGTCAATACGCCAGCGGTAGGTGATGATCACATCAGCCACCCATAAGCCGTCAGCGGTACTAGCTGGACGTAACGGCTACCCAGGTATTGAGCGATCAGAAGATCAACAAGCAAGCTTATCCAAACTCCCATGAATCCAGTAAGTAACACTACCGTATAGTCCGGTCTCTTTGTCTAATATGTCACATATTGAATCTGGGGGTGGTAAACGTCAGACCCGATAACTTGATAAGTCATGCCGATGTGAGGCTCATAACGGATCGAGAAACTACTGATGACACTTACCAGTAAATCTCATCATCAGCCCTGGCCAAGGACTTCCTGTTATAGCCAATCGAGTATAGCGCAACATCAACTCCCAATACCGGGAGCTACGAAACCCTTCCTATCACTCATTGCCTCCATGTGATTCGGGACTGTACCCAAAATCCACCTGTTTGCACGCTCTCTTGAGCATGGTAGGAAGGAAATCAAAGCACAGTGGGAATCACACAAGACTCTATGAAGATCTCGGGTCTACAAACTAACATGTACCAGTGTCACCAGAGAATTGTTATCTAACGATAGGTATAATACCATCTAGGAGTTCTCGGCGAGTCCTGTTCGGTGTGCCCATTCTCCAATGAGCACCTGCGTACAATCTTTGATGTCAAACATCAACGGATGTGGTATCATCCATCGTCCTATACAGGGTCAAGAAACATACACACTAGTCTGCTCTATAATACCGATGCCCTGTCTCTATACTCCCTTGACTAGGAACAATTAAAGGATGAACTTGTAGACTACCATGGCCCAACTGGTATGATCTGCATCATAATCCTGGTAGTCAAGTACACATCCTAAGGGCTTTATCAACATGTAACGGAGAGACAGTATAATGATACAAGTGTACATGTTAAGATAAAGAGTAACCAGATAGCATACTGTCATGTCGAACAAGAAAGTCCTCTCTATATATGTCCAAGCATCTATTATAATATACAATCATGTACAATAATGGCCTCTAGAGCATATATATAACTGACAATCTCCCACTTGCATTAAGGTCAATTGTTATAGTATCTCATACCCAACATCCTAAAAAGTCTCTCAAATGGCCTTCATGTGTGGATCCGCCGTGTTATTCTTCGTGTCAACACTCCTGACCTCGATCTCCCGGAGATCAACTATCTCCCTGATCAGGTGATACCGCCTAAGAATATGTCCGGATCACTGATGGGACCGGGGTTTCTAGGCCAAAGCCACAGCTCCATTGTTATCACAATACACAAGTATTGGATGCTTAATGGTAGGAACCTCACCAAGTTCATCCCATGAACTTCTTCATCCAAACAGCCTCTTTGGCAGCATCGTTGGTAGCGATGTATTCAGCCTTCATCGACGAGTCTGCTACGGTATCTAGCTTGGAACTCTTCCAACATACCGTCCCTCCACTGAGGGTAAAGACAGAACCAAAGACCGACTTACAGTCGTCCTTATCACTCTGGAAGCTCGAATCGGTAAAGGACTCGACATGGAGTTCACCGTTACCATACACCAAGAACATTTCTTTAGTCCTTCTCAAGTACTTGAGAATGTTCTTCACAGCTGTCCAGTGATTCTTCCCAGGATCCGATTGACACCTACTCACTACACCTAGTGAGTATTATACATCTGCTTAGATCTATCTCTATAAATCTTAATCCCGGGATGTAGGAGGTATCACCCAGATCTTTCATGGAGAACCTGTGTGATAAGAAGTGCTTGACCGAGTGTAGCATAGGGACATCATTTCCTATCAAGAGTATGTCATCCACGTACAATACAAGGAAGACAATCTTACTCTCTGCAACCTTCTTGTATATACAAGGTTCATCTACGTTTTTGATGAAGTCAAACTCTTTGACTGCCATATGAAAACAGATGTTCCAACTCCGCGATGCTTGCTTTAATCCGTAGATTGATTTAAGCAGCTTGCACATCTTTCCGATGATCCCACTGTCTACGAAGCCCTCTGGCTGTGTCATGTACACGCTCTCTTCTAAATCACCATTTAGAAAAGTGGTCTTGACGTCCACTTGCTAGATTTCGTTGTTATGGTATGCAGCGATGGCAAGTAGGATCCGGATGGACTTAAGCATAACCACTGGAGAAAAGGTTTCATCATAATCGACACCAGGTCGTTGACGAAAACCATTTTCTACAAGTCTAGTTTTGAAAGTCTCAACTTTTTCATCTACACCAAGTTTCGTCTTAAAGATCCACTTGCTCCCGATTGGTTTTACCCCTTCAGGAGCAACTTCCAAAGTCCATACTTTGTTGGTATATATGAATTCCATCTCAGATCGCTTAGCATCCTGCCATTTCACAGAGTCCCCACTCGTGATGGCCTGCTCGAAACTAGTTGGGGCATCATCTTCCATGATGCAATCCTCAGTCCCACCGTCTATGAGAAAACCATAGTATCTCTCAGGAGGATGAGGAACCCTACTAAATCTGCCGAGTGGCTGAAGTTCATCGGGGACTATCGAATCCTCCGGTTCTACCAAATCACCAGCTGTAGTTTGTGTAGCTGGAACTTCTTCCAGTTGTCATGCCCTGCTTCCCAGAATACGGAATACGAGGAGTGACAAGGTCAGCCATGCTCCTACGGTCAAGGAAATATCCTGTCGTAATCATATTTTGGTTTCTAGCACTACGTGGTAATCAGTAATCATAGCACAGGTAAAGAAAATGCAGTCACTAAATACTATCAGAACAGATAAAAGATATACCAGATAGAGATCAAGAGAAGGATAGCGCCGGCGTGGCTGATCTAGATATCCGCGATATCCTCAAGGTACGACCGATCCTGATCCGAGCTAAGTCCACTTCTCACTCTAAGCATGCATACTCAGATCGTCAGAGCGACACAATAGCAATATATATATAAACATATATAAACACGTGCAATAATGACGAACATGAAGCAGTAAATATAGAACGATGACGCGCATGAAATAATCGGTACAGGTAAACAGTAAAGCATGTATATCGAATCAGTAATTAATGCATGTCCATGTCACTAAACCTATCAGTCTCTAAGTCTCACTGTCCAGGTCGCTAAACCTATCGTCAGTCCAAATGTGAGCGTCAACCACCGCAGGAGTATCCCCAACACAAGGGTAGGCTCCAGGGGCAAGAGAACACGGGCCCGAAACACGCTCCCTAATAATCAGTAATATCATCCATATGACTCGCAGAATCGCTGTATATGCCGGTAATGGGACTCCCGAGATTCCGTTGATCGGACTCACACACAAACTACCCCACACCCACGGTCTACATTAAATACCAACCATGAATCCAAATTATAGCGACCCCAAAATTCCTATACCTTCTTTTAAAAAAATGTGGTATTTAATTGTTTTTGGTATTTTCCATATTATCCATTTTCTATCAAATATATTATGTTATATTTTGTTTTCTAACAAATATAATATTTATTTAATCACTTCAACTATTTTCTTATCCTATTATTTTTCCAATACCCAAATTCTTTAGCCCAAAACAAAAACCCACACCCATTTATTTTAAAACCAAATTCATTAACCCTTTCTCATTCTCTTTTATAATTCTATTTTTCCTTTAGCCAGCCCAATAAATCCAAACCCATTTCCTTTTTACCCAAATCTAAGCCCAAAACTAATTTTTCCCTGCAGCCCATTACTACTACTCCTAAATTATTCCTTCTCTCCTTCTTTCTTTTTCTTTCATTTTTTTAGACTGTTCACATCCCATGCATTAACCCACAATTCATTCCCTCTCAATTAACCCCCACTACTCCTTCAATCCCTCTCACCCGTAACCCCCACTCTCTTCATCTCCCTCTCCATCACCAACATCTCTCTCTACTCTCTATTACTTTATATGTATCACCCTCCCTCTCTCTAAATATACTTATATGCACACATTCATAATACACTTTTTCTTCTTCTTTCATTTAAATGAAAATGAGAACCATGCAAACCCAATACCTAACCCCTGTTGTCTCGGCCGACCACGTCCTTTGGCCGAGCAACCTCATCATCACCACCGACCCGACCCCGTCATCACCAGCAGCAACTACAGCAGCCGCAACATCAAACGAGCAACACACCATCGATTTTCAGTCTCTTTCTCGACGCGTTCCAGACTATTAACCGAGGCTTCAGGGCGAATCCCAAGTCCGCGTGAGTGCCATGATAATATACATGCCTCCGGATCTTCGTTCCGTCGAAGTTTCAGTTTTGCGCCGGAAGTGTTCGATGAAATGCCGCAATGGGATTTCCTATCGTTCTCTTGTCCTAACCGCGAGTAAGCCCTTTCCTTCCTCTGTTTCTCTCCCTCTTTGACTTTTTTTAACGATTCCACCAAACCGTTGATCTGGCTCATCGTAATCTGTAAATTGGTATGTGAAGTACTAAATTGAATTAATTTACATGACAAGCATTTGAATCACAACAATGACTAATGTTGTGCTCGTTTAAGGAACTTTTGATACAACACATCCTCTTATAACTAATTACATGAATCCACGTTAATAATGCTGCCTAAAAACTTTATACCGTGTAATCCTGAATGTGTATCGTCATAAAATCTGTTAGCTGCACATCTTATCATACACTTATTATAAGTATTAGTATTATACAAGCAATGTATCCAGGTTCATTACAAGATATTTGGGCATGATTTATTTATATTATTTCAATCATGAATAAGTTTATAAATAAACAATGTCATATCGTTTGTGAATAGTATTTTAGTTGACATGTTTCTATAATAGTAGTTCACTTTAAACAGTATTATCTGCTCCTGTCTTATAAATTTTGACTTGTACATTTACGATGCTTTATTTTTATAGCATTTTTAAATTCTAGATCAATACATTAACTTATGTATATCATATGATGAGATATTAGATATTACATAAGTGTTGCTTATTTTGATGTTCTTATCTAATGTATAGACAAAAACTACTGTAATTTTATCTATGTTCCAGGGTAGTGTATTTTAATTTTATAGTATATGCATAATGAATTACAGTTTTATATAAACACTATATGTTTGAACATTTAGAATTATGTATTATTTCTTTTGCGTAAATTGCCTCTACAACCCATTTTGGGGAACCCGTCCGGTATGGTGCGGATTATCGCACATCCACGGGCCTAGTAGAGCGAGATGCAGACCTCCTCACGGAGCATACGGTCTCGAAAGATTTTAATACATTTTTCTTTAGAAAATGTGATTTTTATTTAATAAATAAATATATATGTATTTAATATCAAAATATCTATTTTTAATATTTATAATATTCCACAATTCCACAATTCAAGAAAAACATCCAATTTACATGAAAATACCATACAATTCCAATATTCCAAATAAATACCACTTATTATGAAAATAGGATATTTCCATTAGAAATATCACAATATAAAATCTACATTCATTACAACTCTAAAGACGATTAATAAATACTTGGGTGTATTTTGAAAACTATATAAGAGTATTTTTACATAAAACCTCCTCAAGTTTTATAAATTATCCTAAGGACCCTAGCAATTATAAGATCTCGATTCACATTCTGATTGTCTGACTCGGATTTGAGTCTGATTAATCTGACCTGAATATGAATCAAGTCAATCTATAATCTACAATATTCCAATTCAATATGAACACATGAATCCAAATATCAATTTTTACAACTTGACTGAACCGAACCATGGATATATATTCCTTTTATATGATTCTCAGTATTCCATTTACATGACTCTACGGTTGCAACTGTTTCCTGATATCATGGTTTCGGTCAGTCAGTCAATCAATCATGCAACCAATACAATTTACAAGATAACAATACAAACATGACATCGTGGGGTTTAAGGGGTAGATTGGTACGGAAGGTGTTAAAGGTGGCACGAGGTGGTCAGATTTAATACACCTAACATGAATCTAATTGCCGTTGTTCTGGGCCTTCTAACGGAGTCTTGTACTAAACGTGGCTCTAGTCTCTGGCATATAGAGACTCTTCTCGTATACACTGGCATCTTCTGTACCAAGCTACAAACAACAGCGTTGATACAGCATAACAACAGCGTTGATACAGCATTACAACAATACAATACAACATTAAAAGCTACTCTCTCTCTCTCCTACTCTTTATCTATTTCTCCTCTATCTTTGGGACTTACCGAGCCACCTGTTCGCTGACGACATTCTGTTTCTTTCTTGTTTGAATGTCGTCAGTTGATTTGGACCCGGCAGAGATCGAGCCATCGCAAGAAGACTTGGAGCAGTTTGCTGAAGACCCTGCACTTTAGTTTCATTGTACACTTTTCCTCTCTGTACTTTTCATTTCCTATTATGCCACTGTTTAGGCATCTTTTTATTTCAGTTGTATTTCCTTTCATGTATTGTACAAAGAATGTTAATAAATAAAAGTTGTTGTTCTTTTTATTTCTTGTCTCTTGTGTACTTATTTTATATTGCTTAGATACGCTTAGCGTATGTACTTCTGAGTATATACGTAGCGGGCATCGTCGCGTCCCCTTCGCCGTATACCGGGAAGCGGGGCGTGACACAAATACTAGTCGCTCCATGACAAGTCTACGCGAGAACTGGAGACAGGTGTTTGACGTCATACCTATGACACTAATATAAGTGCTTCCATAACCGTCCCACGCCAGTTATAGTTACACTTATATATGCCCCATAAGCATCGACAATGCAATAATTTAACCGGTTCCGCTGATTGTGTACAAGTACGTATCACTTCACTTATTCATTCACGTTTTAACACTAACGTACTTGCCACAATCCAAACACTAATATTTATCACTGGGTAATATAAGACAGTCACTAGGTTATCAATGTGTATGACCACTATACAAATGAGGGTATAACCGCTACATGATATGATGAGAATGCAAGTAATTATAATACGAATAAAATATAGCAGTCAGTGTCATACCACTTGCAAAATTTATCATAAATCATACGGGCAGAATTTAGCAAAACTATATACAATGGGTAAGCAGTATGTTTAATTATCTGTCCATAAAAATTGGTTTCGCGTCAAACAGATTCCAGGTTTGCTAGTTATGGTCATTTCATTTTAAGTGTTTACTGCTGGAAATCCAGTTTCTGAACTGGAAGTTCGTTTCGTAACACGTTTTACTCCCAGTTGTGAGCACACTTAGGCGACTCTAAAGTTCAACCAATTGTAGGGTTATGACTTAACTTTACAGAACAGGAGACGGATCAACAATATTCATTTTAGTTTAGGAGTTATGATCGAATTACCGATGAAGGGTGCGGGCTGAAATGACAGAAAACTGTCGTACAAGTCATCCATTTAAAATATGATTTAAATACCAAATGACACTGGATTTTAGTGAAACTGGTATCGTTGGGAAGATGAAACAATTGTCTACGCAGCGGTAATTGGCTCCGCTATCACAATTAAAAATTAAGGTTTCAGGGGTACAAAAGCAAATCAAGGGGTAAGTTCCTGCACTGGACTGCGGTCCAAGGTCAGGTAAGTTCTTTGTTTTCGATATTCATAGGATACATATAACAGTAAAGATACATGTCATGTTAAAGGTTATGCAGTACCCTTCGGAAAGAACCCAAGAACGCTGCGATTGGATTTTTCTAGAATTAATTATGAATTTATCAGTGTCAAGTGTTCGGTAAATCGTGAGTTTCGGTATTGAAATTAGGGTGTCACTTTATGTGTGAAAACGGTATCGGTTTGCCACCAAATTTCCACAGAGTGTTTTTTAATAGTGTTAAGGTATAAATATCATGAGTTCTGCTAGTTTAGATTTTATTTTCACATTAAACTCTTGACCGGTGTATACAAGTGACAATCTAATCCGATTAATTCATGAGAAATCTAAGTTATATTCATATGATCAATAAACCCAAAGTGGGTCCGATCCAATATGACCAAACACTGTGACTTGAGGTATATGTGTTCAATTAAACTTATCACTATAACGGAAATGATATATCTACGCACAATAACACACGCACGTATATACTTCTAATCACGTAGTAAAATGATATAATTTATATAAATTATAGTAGCATGATTTGCAAGTGAAGGGGGTTTCCACTTGCCTCGGTCACTTGATATGGAAGTGACGAACGTGCAGAGTTTGTCTCGACACACGAGACGGCGCGATGCTGGGCACAGACACGGCGCGGGCGCGATACGCGGTGACTCGGTACTGGACACGGTGGCGACGCGGGCGTGACACGTTAGTGGACGTAGCGATGACGCGGGCGCGACACGGTACTGAGCACGATCTCGACTCGGTGCGTGACATGACGCGACACGGTGCCGAGCACGGTCTGGACTTGGGGCGCGGTGCGGGAGCGGCACGGCGAGTGTACTGGATCGGGCACGGTGTGTAACACCCGAGCCCAATAATACTATGTATATTACTAGTTGAGGGTTATTTATTGCTCATTCCAATTTTCCTGATTTTCTGGTGTTTATTGCTAAATTTTACCCGGTTAAGTCATTTTGGCACATAACAAATTTTAACTCCGAAAATGAAATTTAAGATGTCCATCTTGGCCTACTCGTCGCCACTAGTCGCGTGGTAGCGTCCGCGTGTCGAGATTCCGTTCCGTTTGGCTAAACAGGCAAGTTCGGACGACTACGCGCGCGTGCAAGTGTCCGACTTGGGGGCATGCATTTTAATCACTAAACACCTCATTTCAAAATTTGGAACCCGCTTAAAATCCTATAATTTGAATTTGGAACTTTTGGGCGCAACCCGGGCGCGATTTGGAAATGTTTCATTTCGCGCCAAAAGGGGCCCATTTAAATTTAATATCGAATTTATATATACATTCTAATCTTCATTTCCTAACAGCAAATCTCTTCGTTAAATCTTTTAAATTCCTTTTCCTAACATCCCCAACCAATCGCGAGCCTTGGTTTCCCCGTGTGGACCCCGCTCTCTTTCCCTCAATCTCTCTCAATCTCTCTCTCTCTCTATCTCCAATCTCTCTCTCTCTCTCCTCTATATAATCACCATGCAACAGCCGCCCCACGTCCTCTTCCTCGCGAGCGAACCCACGCGAAACCCTAACCCTAGCTCACGCAGTCTCACCGCCGGCCTCCTCGCGACCTCGACGTCGCCGCCCTCACCACCACGACTTCCACCGCACCCACCTACCTTCCTCCTCCCGTCTCCCGCTCCTTCCCGCGCCTGCAACCCATCTCCCCGACGCCTCCATCCCTTCGCAGACCTCGCCGTCGACGTCGCCTCCGACCGTCGAAGCCTCCCACGACTCCCTCTCACCCTCCTCGTCGAGACCTCGACATCACCCCCTCCTCTCCTCGCCGGACCACCTTCAGACCCGAGCCCAACACCTGCACCATCTCCAGGTCACCGGAAATCGCGCCGACGACCCTTGTCGACGTCTCCCGCGCCACCTCCTTTTCCCCCTCGATCACCTGAGCCGACCACCACCCTCCTCCACTCGTCGCACCCCTCTCCAGCAAGTCCAACGGCTGTTCCAGCCTTCACAGCCACCGTCGCGGCCTCGCCGGCGTTCCAGTGCCGTCGAACCCGCCGTGGTCACCCCCTGGTGTCTCCCTGTAAGTTCCTTCTCTTTCCTTTTGGTACAACCCCCCGCTGGTCCGTATCGGGAATGCGTAGTTTGTTTGCTAACTTTGTTGTTCTGTTTGCTGCCGGATCCGACCGTGCCGTCTGACGAACCCGACGCTCCAGCGAAGCCCCCTGGTCCGTGTGATTCCGTTGACCTCCGTTGAGACCTGATCCGTGGCCCGTGCTAGCTTATCGTGCTTTTTCCCGACATCGCATCCGTGTTTCGGTTTGCGGAACCGCCGAGGCAAGTATCTGAATACTTGCTTAACATGCTACAACTTAATCATCATATTATAACCACACAACTAATATAACATCGATACCT
This sequence comes from Agapanthus africanus, assembly GCA_030015575.1. Lineage (NCBI taxonomy): Eukaryota > Viridiplantae > Streptophyta > Magnoliopsida > Asparagales > Amaryllidaceae > Agapanthus > Agapanthus africanus. Next base: position 727,489,662 of record CM057342.1, on the reverse strand, counting down.
GTTATAACTTAGAATTGCTAGCCACGATTATCCGTAACTTTAAATCAATAAAATCATTGCTCGCTTTAACCGGTCTGCTATTAAGTCATACTTAACTAATCAAACCAAGTAGATTATCCCCAATTCATTTGTTAAAATCACTCATGAGACAATTATTGTGCTTAGTTCAGATTCATGTAACTCCATTACGTATATTATCGATATTGTTCGTCTTGTGGCTTTTGCACCTCAAAGGTGCGTGAAACGGATTAATAAGAGAATACGGAACATCACTGTGTTTACCTAGATTTATATTGTTATTTACTGTTTCCTGCTACTGTTCATTATTGATTGTGTACCTGTTGTGAGCACTTACCGATTGCACGACATATTGGCCTGACCCTGCTACACCTGACATATACATGCTTACCGACTCATCCCGTTGTACCATGACATTACTTGTTCCTGATCTCGTGCCTAATGCCGACAGACCTAACCATTCCTGCTGTCGATCCAGACAGACCTACCTTTACTTGACTTGTGTTGGCATTAGTCCCTGACTACTGAATACCTGACTGACATACATAGCTTGGGGGTATGGGGAAATCAAAGGTGAAACCGACTTGTAACTCAACAGTTCGATACATTGTTCTGATCAGTCTTACGGGCTTGGCCAGCTCCGGAGTGTTGATGCTGACATCACTCATCTATCCTACTACCTTTTACTGCTTAGCGGCACGTCTCGGATTCAGCCCCGAGAATCATGACCGTGGTCCCGGGCACGCACGGGATACTATTGAGTTACATCGACGATTCATCAATTGGTTTCAAAGACTATAGAGTAGAAAACCTGATAGGACAGTTTAGTCACCTTTGCACATTATCCTGCTTGTTACTTCATATTACTGCTTTATTCATGTTCATGCTTGCATTGTTTATTATCATGTTTATGCTTTTTTACTTGATATCATGACGCGCTGACGTCTGGGTTTTGCATGGCCCAGATTCCGTACCTTCGTCGTCGACCGAGCAGGAGTACTTCAGCCAGCAGGCTGAACTGTGAGTTCTTTAGAGTTAGTTTATTTCTGTCATTTCATTTCCAGATGTGAGCCCGCATTATGGGACATACTGTTGATTCATTGTATTGGATCATTAGCTTCCGCACTTATTGTTTATTGATTCTTGTTATTATGGATTTGGACATGTATTAGTTTAGCTTATTTTATCTTGTTCTTGATATCCTTACAACCGTAATGTGACTGTGGATGGATACTTCCTACCCACAGGTAGCATGGTTGGCTATGTCACGTGCCCAAATCTTGCGTACTCTGGGAAGCGGGGCGTGACATGGTTTTTGGTATCAGAACCATAGGTTAATTGGGTTGATTCTTTGTAGTTGGGTATTGCACCCGATACACGAATCATAATACCCGTGATTAGGAAACATGTCCTGCCACCTTGACCGTTTTACCATCCTTGAATCATTCTTCCGGATCATGTCGGCATGCAAACTTACTTTGCATTGTCAAACTTGAAAACCTAACTTCTTGTTATCTCTAGGACTTAGGCGACTTGGGTGGAGTTAAGTAATTGCGGCTATGATACCGCGGCATAGCTACAATGCAGTACTCTATTTAAGTATCTTGGAGTTCTAGCCTTGATCCATATTCAGAATCTATCATCATGCTAATATTGGGTGTTTTGAGTTCAGGATTATGACAGGTAAGAAGTTGAAGACGTACCAGAGGCGTGTGAACGGAGCCGCCATGCTTGGAGTGATAAGAGGAATGCTGGAAATCAAAGAAACAACCCGAGCTGATCCAGCAGCAAGCGGACTCGTTTCAGGAAGGTTTGCAGATCGTTCAGCAGTCTGTGAACAAGATTGGAACTAGACCAGTTGACCGAGTAGGGACCGTGGCAGAGTTCAGACGTGTGGGTCCTACTACTTTCACTGGTTTGGAGGAGCCATGCCAGCCGAGCAGTGGCTAGTCAGCACGGAGAATTCGCTGATTGCGGCACAGATTCCAGAGGACAAAGGAGTTGATGTGGTGCGCATTCAACTAGTGGATTACGCCGAGAGTGGTGGCTTGTGGAGGAGAACCGTTTGCCCAAGCCAAGCAGTTAGGCGGATTTCTCTAAGAGTTTCCTGGAGAAGTTCTTTCCGCGGACTGCACGGGAGGAAATGGAAGAGAAATTTATTGGGCTGAGGCAGAATGGAGCACCCGTGGACGTGCATGCAGCAGAGTGGACGAGACTCAGCAGTTTCGCTGGACCTTTAGTCGCCAACGATGCAGACAGGGCACGAAGGTCCATGCGTAGCTTGGATGTGGACATCCAAAGGCAAACCGTCTCCCTGGGTTTGACCACTTTCTCACAGGTTCTTACGGCAGCTCGAGAACAGCAGAGCATATCAGGAAAATTGGGAGTTCACAGCAGACAGCAGTTGCGGTAAGGAAGCAGTTCTGTCGGGCCGGTCGAGTTTAGGGCTAGGCCGACAAACAATGTTCTTGCATCAATGGAAGTGATGAAAGTAAAGAGCCGGCTGTTGTTCGTGATTCTATGGACGTGTTTGAAGATATATCGGACTTACCGCCGAAGCGGGATGTGGAGTTTGCGATTGACCTTAGTCCTGGTGCAGCGCCAGTGTCTAAAGCTTACTATCCAATGGCACCAGTGGAATTGGAAGGAGTTAAGAAGCAAGTTGGTGAATTACTTGAGAAGGGTTGGATTCGAAGCAGCAACTCGCCTTGGGAGCTCCAGTTCTTTTAGTAAAGAAGAAGGATGGCACGAGAAGGATGTGCATTGATTATCGAGAATTGAACCGGGCGACTATTAAGAACAAGTACCCGATCCCTCGCATTGGAGGACTTTTGAGCAGCTTAGTGGCGCGAGAGTATTCTCGAAACTGGATTTGCGATCCGGATATCATTAGGTCCTGCAGATGTTGAGACAGGAGAAGCTTTATGCGAAGATGAGTAGTGCGAATTCTGGCTGGAAGAAGTGAAATTTCTGGGACATGTCGTGTCGGGTGATGGAATCGCCGTCCATCCCGAAAAGATTGCAGCAGTTCGAGATTGGCCTATTCCAAGGAATGTAGCTGAGATAAGAAGTTTTCTTGGACTCGCCGGTTACTACAGAAGATTTGTGGAGAACTTCGCTCGGTTAGCTGAGCCGTTAACCAAGCTTACGCGTAAGGAGGTACCGTTTGTTTGGACAGATGGATGTGCATTGGCCTTCGAGGCGTTGAAGCAGAAGTTGATAACCGCCCCTATCCTACCGTACCGGATGATTCAGGAGGACTGGTGTTTCACAGCGACGCATCGGGAAAAAGATTGGGATGTGTTTTAATGCAGAATGGGAAAGTCGTCGCTTACGCATCGAGACAGCTGAAGACTCATGAGCAGAACTATCCGACTCATGACTTAGAGCTTGCAGCCGTGATCTTCGCCCTGAAGATTTGGAGACACTACCTTTTGGGCGAGAGAGTTGAAGTCTTTACGGATCATAAGAGTTTGAAGTATGTGTTCACTCAGAAGGAGTTGAACATGAGGCAACGCAGATGGTTGGAGCTGATGGCCGACTACGACCTTGATCTTAAGTACCATCCGGGAAAAGTTAATGTCGTGCCAGATGCACTAAGTCGGTTACCAGCAATTCAGGTGTTAACTACGCAGAGGGAGATCATTGCAGATTTTTCGGAGATTTGACTTGGAGGTTGTGCTACCGCGTGCTACAGGACAGTTGATGCAGTTACAAGTACAATCGTCCTTAGTGGAGAAGATTAAAGTGGCGCAATCGCAAGATCCTAGACTGCAAAAGTTTCGAGAGCAGGTTGGAGCTGGACTACGAACCGATTTACTGATCCATGAAGATGGTTCGTTGAGATATGGTAGCCGTGTGTGTGTGCCAAAGGGAGATATGCGTGAGGAGCTTATGAAGGAGGCACACAGTTCAGCTTACTCTGTACATCCGGGAGGGACAAAGATGTACCGAGATTTTCGACAGCATCTCTGGTGGGAAGGTATTAAACGGGAAATTGCTCGCTTCGTGGCTGAGTGCTTAGTGTGTCAGCAAGTCAAGGCTGAACATCAAAGGGTTGCTGGTTTGTTGCAACCACTTCCGATTCCTCAATGGAAGTGGGAACATATAACCATGGATTTCGTGACGGCTTTACCGCGGAGTCCAAAGGGCAACAGTGCCGTATGGGTGATTGTCGATCGTTTGACCAAGGCAGCTCACTTTATTCCTTTTCGAGTTGGTCAATCAACGGAGACTTTGGCAGAGCGATACATGCAGGAGATTGTCAGATTGCATGGAGTACCGGTAAGCATCGTGTCCGATCGGGACACTCGGTTCTTATCACACTTTTGGAGGAGTTTACAAGAAAGTTTGGGGACTCGATTGAAGTCCAGCACAGCTTATCATCCCCAGACTGATGGACAATCAGAGAGAACGATCCAGACCCTTGAAGATATGTTGAGGGCTTGCATGTTAGACTTCAAAGGTTCTTGGGAGGATCATCTACACCTGGTGGAGTTTTCGTACAACAACAGCTTCCAAGCAACTATTCAGATGGCCCCGTTTGAAGCACTGTATGGTCGTAAGTGCCGTTCACCGGTTTGTTGGGATGATGTTGGTGAACGAAGGTTACTAGGACCAGATTTGGTGGTGCAGACAGTCGAGAAGGTGAATACAATCAGAAAGCATATGAAGGCAGCTCAAGACAGACAGAAGAGTTGGGCCGACACGTCAAGAAGACCTCTAGAGTTCGCCGTGGGAGATTTGGTATTCCTGAAGATATCACCGACTAGAGGGGTGATTCGCTTTGGAAGTCGGGGAAAGCTTAGTCCCCGGTTCGTTGGACCCTTCGAGAGTCTGGAGCGTGTTGGATAGGTATCTTACAGGTTGGCGTTACCACCGTCATTAGCAGGAGTTCACGATGTGTTTCATGTGTCTCAACTACGGAGGTATGTTCGTGATGAGACTCATGTCTTGGACCATTCGGAGTTGACCGTTCGGGAGGACCTGACTTTTGAGGAGCGACCAGTCGAGATCAAGGATCGAAGAGAAAAGGTTCTTATGAACAAGGTTATCCCCCTTGTGCTAGTTTCTTGGAGTAATCGATCGCATGGAGAATCCACTTGGGAGCGAGAGGACGAGATCCGGCAGAAATTCCCTCATCTTTTCCAGTAGTTAGTTATCTTGTATTCTTGGAATTTCGAGGACGAAATTCTTTTGTAGTTGGGTATGATGTAACACCCGAGCCCAATAATACTATGTATATTACTAGTTGAGGGTTATTTATTGCTCATTCCAATTTTCCTGATTTTCTGGTGTTTATTGCTAAATTTTACCCGGTTAAGTCATTTTGGCACATAACAAATTTTAACTCTGAAAATGAAATTTAAGATGTCCATCTTGGCCTACTCGTCGCCACTAGTCGCGTGGTAGCGTCCGCGTGTCGAGATTCCGTTCCGTTTGGCTAAACAGGCAAGTTCGGACGACTATGCGCGCATGCAAGTGTCCGACTTGGGGGCACGCATTTTAATCACTAAACACCTCATTTCAAAATTTGGAACCCGCTTAAAATCCTATAATTTGAATTTGGAACTTTTGGGCGCAACCCGGGCGCGATTTGGAAATGTTTCATTTCGCGCCAAAAGGGGCCCATTTAAATTTAATATCGAATTTATATATACATTCTAATCTTCATTTCCTAACAGCAAATCTCTTCGTTAAATCTTTTAAATTCCTTTTCCTAACATCCCCAACCAATCGCGAGCCTTGGTTTCCCCGTGTGGACCCCGCTCTCTTTCCCTCAATCTCTCTCAATCTCTCTCTCTCTCTATCTCCAATCTCTCTCTCTCTCCTCTATATAATCACCATGCAACAGCCGCCCCACGTCCTCTTCCTCGCGAGCGAACCCACGCGAAACCCTAACCCTAGCTCACGCAGTCTCACCGCCGGCCTCCTCGCGACCTCGACGTCGCCGCCCTCACCACCACGACTTCCACCGCACCCACCTACCTTCCTCCTCCCGTCTCCCGCTCCTTCCCGCGCCTGCAACCCATCTCCCCGACGCCTCCATCCCCTCGCAGACCTCGCCGTCGACGTCGCCTCCGACCGTCGAAGCCTCCCACGACTCCCTCTCACCCTCCTCGTCGAGACCTCGACATCACCCCCTCCTCTCCTCGCCGGACCACCTTCAGACCCGAGCCCAACACCTGCACCATCTCCAGGTCGCCGGAAATCGCGCCGACGACCCTCGTCGACGTCTCCCGCGCCACCTCCTTTTCCCCCTCGATCACCTGAGCCGACCACCACCCTCCTCCACTCGTCGCACCCCTCTCCAGCAAGTCCAACGGCTGTTCCAGCCTTCACAGCCACCGTCGCGGCCTCGCCGGCGTTCCAGTGCCGTCGAACCCGCCGTGGTCACCCCCTGGTGTCTCCCTGTAAGTTCCTTCTCTTTCCTTTTGGTACAACCCCCCGCTGGTCCGTATCGGGAATGCGTAGTTTGTTTGCTAACTTTGTTGTTCTGTTTGCTGCCGGATCCGACCGTGCCGTCTGACGAACCCGACGCTCCAGCGAAGCCCCCTGGTCCGTGTGATTCCGTTGACCTCCGTTGAGACCTGATCCGTGGCCCGTGCTAGCTTATCGTGCTTTTTCCCGACATCGCATCCGTGTTTCGGTTTGCGGAACCGCCGAGGCAAGTATCTGAATACTTGCTTAACATGCTACAACTTAATCATCATATTATAACCACACAACTAATATAACATCGATACCTGTTATAACTTAGAATTGCTAGCCACGATTATCCGTAACTTTAAATCAATAAAATCATTGCTCGCTTTAACCGGTCTGCTATTAAGTCATACTTAACTAATCAAACCAAGTAGATTATCCCCAATTCATTTGTTAAAATCACTCATGAGACAATTATTGTGCTTAGTTCAGATTCATGTAACTCCATTACGTATATTATCGATATTGTTCGTCTTGTGGCTTTTGCACCTCAAAGGTGCGTGAAACGGATTAATAAGAGAATACGGAACATCACTGTGTTTACCTAGATTTATATTGTTATTTACTGTTTCCTGCTACTGTTCATTATTGATTGTGTACCTGTTGTGAGCACTTACCGATTGCACGACATATTGGCCTGACCCTGCTACACCTGACATATACATGCTTACCGACTCATCCCGTTGTACCATGACATTACTTGTTCCTGATCTCGTGCCTAATGCCGACAGACCTAACCATTCCTGCTGTCGATCCAGACAGACCTACCTTTACTTGACTTGTGTTGGCATTAGTCCCTGACTACTGAATACCTGACTGACATACATAGCTTGGGGGTATGGGGAAATCAAAGGTGAAACCGACTTGTAACTCAACAGTTCGATACATTGTTCTGATCAGTCTTACGGGCTTGGCCAGCTCCGGAGTGTTGATGCTGACATCACTCATCTATCCTACTACCTTTTACTGCTTAGCGGCACGTCTCGGATTCAGCCCCGAGAATCATGACCGTGGTCCCGGGCACGCACGGGATACTATTGAGTTACATCGACGATTCATCAATTGGTTTCAAAGACTATAGAGTAGAAAACCTGATAGGACAGTTTAGTCACCTTTGCACATTATCCTGCTTGTTACTTCATATTACTGCTTTATTCATGTTCATGCTTGCATTGTTTATTATCATGTTTATGCTTTTTTACTTGATATCATGACGCGCTGACGTCTGGGTTTTGCATGGCCCAGATTCCGTACCTTCGTCGTCGACCGAGCAGGAGTACTTCAGCCAGCAGGCTGAACTGTGAGTTCTTTAGAGTTAGTTTATTTCTGTCATTTCATTTCCAGATGTGAGCCCGCATTATGGGACATACTGTTTATTCATTGTATTGGATCATTAGCTTCCGCACTTATTGTTTATTGATTCTTGTTATTATGGATTTGGACATGTATTAGTTTAGCTTATTTTATCTTGTTCTTGATATCCTTACAACCGTAATGTGACTGTGGATGGATACTTCCTACCCACAGGTAGCATGGTTGGCTATGTCACGTGCCCAAATCTTGCGTACTCTGGGAAGCGGGGCGTGACACGGTGTGGCACGGGGGCTGGCACGACGTGGCACGGGGACTGGGCACGGGGCGTGACACGTCTGGGTACGCAGTGGCATAGAGGCAGGCACGACGGTTCAGGGAGGGGCACGGGGCCGGCACAGAAAGTCGACGACCATGGTATGGGTGTTCGATGAAATGTCGACGGAAGGCTCGGCTTGACGTTGTGCTGCGGGGAGGTGAGCTGCAGTGACGTAGTGGTGGAGATGGCAGTGGTGTGGTGGCATCGTCGGTTCACGGGAGCTCCGGCGCAGTGGCAACGATGATCAGCAGCAGCAATATGGTGGCGGTGAGCAGCGGCAACACCCGAGATGAGCTCGAGGGTTATTGAGGCTGGGCTCGTCAGAGAAGTGCGCAACGGTGGTAGGGTGTGCCGGCGAAGGTTTCAGGCGGCGTAGAGGCCGGTGCAGGTGGGTAAGGAACTCGCTGGCGACGGAGGGGAGCTTGGCTGACGATGCGGGAACGAGGAGCGGGAGGTGCTGGCGCAGCTTAGGGGTGCGGCAGTGAGAGGAGCTCGGGCGATGTAGGGGTGAGTCGGGGTCGTTCGGAGTCGGCTCGGCTGCAGGAAGAAGGAGGCGGCCAGGAGTGGGTGCTGGTGGTGGTTGCGGTGTCGGAGAGGAGGCGAGGTCGGGTGGGGACGATGACAGCGACGAGGTGAAGGTAGAGGGTTCGTCGCGGCGCGGTTGTCAGTGGAAGCTCAGGGTCTGGGGAGTAGGAAGTGAGGAGATGAGTTCGAGGAGGAGAAGATGGTGAAGAGAGAGAAGTGAGGCCGACGAGGATGGTCAGAGGCGATGGTGTTGAGCGCAAGGCGGGGCGAAGGTGAGTAGCTCGCGAAGTGGGGCTTCACGAGTGGAGAGATAGAGGAGTGAAGAGAGGGGGTCGGGACGGTTGCGAGAAGAAGGGAGGCGTGGCTGGGTCGTGGAGAGCGCGAGGAAGGGGACAACGTGGAGGAAGTGGCTGTTGGGGAAGCGAGCAGGGCGCGAGTCGCAAGGTCATGGGTGCGAACAGTGGGCGTGGACGCGAGAAGCGGGGGCGAGGAGCCGTTGCGAAGGGGGAAAGAGGCGGGAAAAAGAAGACGAAGGGGGGAAGAAGGGGGAAACGGGTGCGGGTTGGGTCGGGCATGGGTCGGGTGTGGGTAGTATTAAGGAACGGGCTTGGGCTGGGGTTTGGTTTGGATAGGAGAAGTTTGATGAAAATTAATTAGGAAATTAAAATAAGAGTGGGAAAATAATTTGAAAAGATAGGATTTAACGGAAAATGAAATAGGAGAAATATAGAGAAAATATTTGTAAAAATATAGGAAATAAAGTTTTAAAAAATATACAAAAAAATTTATATGCAAGATACCGGGTATTATACCAGTTCTACCTCATTACCACTAATTTCTTTTACAAGAAATTCTTTTTCTAGAAAGGTGGCATTCCGAGAAACAAACACCTTTTGTTCCTCGGTGTGGTAGAAGATATACCTTCACGAATGCTTGGGATATCCTACAAACTTGCACAAAACAAACATTGTCTCAAGCTTGTCTGGATTTTTCTTTTTAACATAGGTCGCGAATGAAATTAAGATATGGTCTCTTCCCCTCCCATATCTCATATGGAGTGGTAGGCACTGATTTGGTTGGAACTCTATTCAATAGGTATGTGGCTGTCTCAAGCGCATAACCCCAAAAAGAAATGGATAACTCAGCAGTACTCATCATAGAACGCACCATATCTAATAAGGTGCGATTTCTCCTCTCCGATACACCGTTGTGCTGTGGTGTATACGGAGTAGTAAGCTGAGAGAGAATCCTAATCTCTTTTAAATAATTCAGGAACTCCGTGCTTAAGTATTCTCCTCTCCGATCAGATCGAAAGATTTTAATACTTTTACCCGTTTGGTTATCTACTTCGCACTTATATTCCTTGAATTTCTCAAAAACTTCAGATTTGTGTTTCAATAGGAACACATGTCCGAATTTTGAGAGATCATCGGTGAATGTAATGAAGTACGAAGAACCATCCCTGGCATGTGTAAACATAGGACCATATATATCACTATGTATTAGTCCCAAGAGTTCAGTAGCTCTTTCTCCGTGTCTAGTAAACGGAGTTTTGGTCATTTTTCCTTTAAGACATGACTGGCAGGTTTCATAAGATGTAAATTCGAACGGGTTCAAATATCCATCCTTATATAACTTAGCTAGTCATGTCGCATTGATATGACCTATTCTACAATGCCACAAGAAAGATTCTTTCATTTCTGAACTTTTGCTCTTGTGTGTGTTCTGTATGTTAAGAACTGTATTCTGATTTAGAATGTATAAACCGTTACATAACGTACCAAAACCCAATCAACCCTTAATTTAGTAAAATGTTCATAATATTATCCTCTACTATAAAGTTATATCCTTCTTTATCTAATAAAAAAATTGATACAACATTTTTGGTACGTAATAACAGTCGTTCAGAATCAATGTATTCTCAATTGGTAATACAAGGTGATATTCACCAACTGCTTTGGCTGCAACATTTGCACCATTCCCTACTTTTAGAGAATGATCACGTTCTATACCTTTCTTTAGCCTATGTAACATATTACAAATGTGGGATCCTGATCCAGTATCCAATACCCAGGACGTAAAGTGTACTGAGAAACAGTTCTCGGTAACGAACACACCCGAAGAAGATGCATCAACATACTCATTCCTCATTCGGGTCGTATGGGAATCCGGATATTCCCTTATTTCCTGCTCAGATTTATAACAGTTATAAGATAGAGCGGAACCAACGTTCCCCAACTCAGTATAATAAGAGGGTTCGGTCAATATATCAATATTATTATCTTGATTAAGGCATGTCATGGTCGCTACCAGGAGAGAGAAGAAAACACTGCGTGCGCTCTTGCAAGATTAGATTGGTTATTATTTTATCTAATCAGGGTGGTTCCCACTGTTTTTTTCAAATCTTCCTTCAGACCCTAAAAGGTAAGACTAGCCGGGATTAATTACACCGTACAAGTTCGCCAATCGTTCAGCCAGGCAGGTATTAGTACTCCGAGAGAATCTCCCCATGCTTTCGCATGGAACCTGTCACGCCCCGCTTTTCGGTGTACGGGCAGAGGACGCGACGAGACCGCTACGTATTTACTCAGAAGTAAACACGCTAAGCGTATCTAAGCAATATAAGTAAAATGCACAAGAGACAGAGACAATAGATATAATTGAACAGCAACTTTATTTATTCACATTCTTTTTTTACAATACATCTGAAAAGTAAATACATAGAATGAAAAGCAATGCCTAAACAGTGGCATAACATAAATGGAAATACAGAATGTAAATGTGTACAAATAACTAGAGCTCCGGGTCGAAGGCTAGCTGATCCAAGTCCTCCTTGGTGGGCTCGATCTCCTGAAACTCCGATCCACCTGACAACATTGCAAAGAAGAAAGAGAAGGAATATCGTCAGCGAACAATCGCTCGGTAAGTCCCAAAGATAGACAGAGAGAGTAGTTTTTAAAGTTGTATTATATTGTTATAATGTTGTATTTAGTGTTAACGTTGTTGTTTGTAGCTTGGTACAGAAAAGGCCAGTGAATACGAGAGGAGTCTCGTTAGACCAGAGACTACGGTGAACGGAATACAAGGAACCGTTTATGCCATGGTATAACAGCAATTGAATTCAGGTTAGGTATCTTAATGATTGCAGTCTCGTGCCACTTCTAACACCTTCCGTACCAATCTACCCCTTAAACTCCGTGATGTCTTGATTGTATTGTATTGTCTTGTAATTTAAATTGTATAGATGGGTGACTTGTCGAAAGCATGATATCAGTAAATGGATGTAACTGTTGAATCATGTAGATGGAGGTATATCCATGGTTCGGTTCGGTCAAGTTGTATAGATTGATAGATTGAACATATTGAATATATGGATTCATATTGAATTGTTATATATACTTGAATCTCATTCAAGTCAGATTGATTATATATATTGAGACTCAGTCTGAGTCAGACAATTAGAAAAGAAATTGAATCCTGAATTTGGTTTTGGTGTTATCGGTAACTGCTGCACATGGACGGCAGGATTTGTGTCTTTTTCAAAGACGATTATCTTGTTGATAACACCATTTGTTAAGTTGTCTACCTTAAATAGGCAAGCACCCATATCTCCGGCTCCTTGAGGCTCAAGAGACTGGTCCCGCTTAAACCTATATTTACTAGGGTCCTTATTGTAATTTATAAAACCTGAGGGGGTTTTATGTAAAAATAATTTGTATAATTTTCAAAATACACCTCAAGTATTTAATTATCATCTTTAGAGTTTTCATAGATGTAGATTTTATATATGTGACATTTCTAGTGAATAAAACCTAATTTCATAATATATGGTATTTAATTGTAAAGTATTGAACTTGTATGGAATTGCATGGTATTTTCATGTAAAGTGATTCTTTTTTATTTAGAAAAAGTTGGAATATTTATTCTATATCAAAAATAGATATTTTGATGATACATGGTGATGCATATATATATTTATAAAAATAATTTAATTTATTATTTTTCTAGAAATCTCATCTTCTTAAGATATTTGTATTTCTTAAATCTTTCGAGACCATGTGCTACTTGCGGAGGTCTACATCTCGCACCACTAAACCCGAGGATGTGCGATAATCTGCATCATCCTGAACGGGATCCCCGAAATAGGTTGTAGCGGCGCTTTGCAAAGATTTGTTTAAAATACATAATCTTGTAGAAAAAGGTTTTTATATAGGTCGGAGGTAGTTTTATGTAAACCGTATTTTCCCAAATCTATGTTTCCCAATATCATCGTGCTATGTTACATATGAGTGTTGTGAAGAGATAGGTCATTACCTCATGAACTATCTAAAGGTATAGCAAGAGTAATGATGTTTTTATGTCGAAGCTAAGCTATATGGTATTTTTCTGAAAAATCCGATAAAAATTACAATATACATTCTTTTGAAATGGGACTTGTTCAATACGTTTTATTAATGATTAATAGTCATGTTGTGAGAGTTTGGTATTGTTGTTTTTAAGAAAAATAGAACTTTTGAAGAAAAACCGAATCGGAAGTCGGATTAACTCCGCTTCCGTCGGGTTTTAGAATTATGAGTTTTCAGAATAGAAAAGAGAAGAGGGAGGAGGGACTTACTGGATTGTAGTGGAGATGAGAGGAAATGGAAGAAGTGGGAGGTGCCGGTGCATCGTTTCGTTGCCGGAATCTCCTCGGAATGTCGTCGGAAGTTCGCCGGAGCTTCGCCCTTCGCTAACTCCACTTGCACACAAAAAGTCTAGAAAAAATTTCTTGAGAGTTTGGACAGGAATTTCAGTGTGAAGGGTGTGAAAAATTGAGTGGGTATTTATAGGAAAAACTAGGGTTAAGGTGTGATAAAAAAATGCATTAAAAATAGATTTAATTGTATTTTAATTCCTCTGGAATAATGCAGGGATTTTAAACAGTAGAGGAGTTATTGGTAGACCAAGAGGCACAGAAAAAAAGAAGAAAAATCGGGTTTGGAGCCGAGTCGGGCCGATTCTCCCTGCCACATGTTCCTTGCCTCTTGGTCTACCTCGTGGACTCGTTTGTTTTTAGTGTGACCTTTGGTTTTACGGGTTATGTACGTGTAGACTCTTGGGCTTCTAAAAAGATTAAAAGAAAACTAATTAAAAAATAAAGTGGCTGATGGGATTTGAACTTTGGTGTTTTGGTTCAGCAGTGCAAGGTCTTACCAGTGAGCTACAAGCTCCTTCTTTCTGTTCAAAAGCAAATCAAACTTATAACTTGTGCTCAGGCAAAAGTACCCCTTTCTGTATTTTTGAAAAAAAAATTGTACAGAAAGTTTAAGGTTGTTACAGAACTAATTAAATAATCTCGTTTCCGCAGGGGCATAACCCCGTTAACACCTATCGTAGACACCTATTGGATTAGCTAATTGTAAAGTGCAAAACTCTCCCCGGGATAACTCTTACTCGCAATGGGTATCGGGATTCAACTATCTCATAGAATGTATGCAATCTCATTGCAAATTTCAACACTTGAAATTTCCAATAATACTTTTTCCCCTAGCGTCATATGACCTTGACGGAGGCCAACAAACCATAGGGCGCTAGTCATGTTCAACCCGTTCATTTCCTGATTGAATTAAAGCCACCCGTACGATTCTTGACGGAGGCCAACAAAGTCGTATGACTACCCTAATCCAATCGTATCATATGGTTGTAGATAAACACTAATTAGCTACCGCACACTACGCCTTAACGGAGGCCAACAAATGTAGCACGAATACTAAATAGTCCTTATCTGAAATGACGGAGGGCTACGACAGGTTTTTAAGAAAACTTTTTGCGCAATGAACTAGATATCGTTGTAGAATCGGGTGATTTAAAAAGGAGTGGTTTAAACTTCTCTTTTTAAAATCGAATAGTTTTCAAAACAAACCGAGTGGGTTGTAGCATTTGTTAGTATTTTTCTAAAGAGGTCATTCCCGGTGAAGGGATCTCGGCTCTTTCCTCATCGAATGAGGTGCGAGATATTCATAAGGAATACCACTATGCAAAGAAATAACTAGAGCTACATTTTTGAAAATTTGATTTTACAACATCTTTAGGTTTCTTTATTTTTCATTAATCTCATTAATAAAGTCTCATCATTTATGTTTCCTAAACATCACAGATAAAGAAACGAAAATACAACGTACGCTTATACCATCCGCATTCACCACAGGGTCCAATCATGCACCGTTAGGTTACTTAACTACCGGCGGAGCGGGGGCAGGACTAGCGCAGATGTAAAACATAAGCAACTTTATTATATATCATATATATAATATAAAACATTCGTCTCACACAGTTATATGATCTCATCACAGAATATTGCAGCAAAAGTCAACATATGAAATATAGGATATACTAGGAGGTCCGTGTTTTAAATTAAGCCAGTAAAAAACACGGATTCCACGGTCGTGATGGATAGCCAAACCCACATCTCTAGACCCCTACGAGAGCGGCAAGCAACCCTACCAATTCTAGAGTTAGGAGATCCGGTCTCGACTCCTCGAGATGGTCTGCCACTGGACTCTAAAACCCGGTTACTTGTGCTCCCCACCTTGGGTCTATCCTAATGCGAAAAAGTAAATAATATACATCAATGGTGACATCATCCTCAACCCGGAAGTGTCCCAATAAAAGAATATTACATACAAAGTTTTTACATGAATGAAAATGAAAAAACTCTCATCTCACGCAAAACCTCCGGCTATTCAAACACGATGATCCAATATAATATATCACAGCAACACATAACATCACATGTCATCAACATAAGTAAATATGCGTATCCCAATTGTTGTTGATGTATACCAACGAAACCAGCGATACACCACATATTACACTTACAGTCGCAGAAAAAAATGAAACCACAATAATTAGAATCCGCAACCACCTTAGACATCATAAACCCAGAATATTATATACTCCGGATTTCATGCCTAACATTATAAACCCGACATTTTAATCTCAAATTGAAAACACTTTTCAATATCCAGTCGGGCAATTCAACAAGATTCCCAGCAATTGATCGAATGCTCGTCGGAAACATTAGTACACGGCCACACCCCGATGCCGTCGACGAAGTGCACTTAGGTGGAACACCGTGGCTGCGAGCACCTAACCGAATGCTTTTGGCAACGGAATTCTCCTACAGTCACTTAGTCGGGGCTATAGGACGTGGCTATCTAGTAGTGTTACCCGGCGAGTGTTCACGTACTATACGAGATCGTGACGGAGTTTTGATCCGAATCAAAACCCCATGGCAACCTATCGAATGAGACTAAATTGCTAGATTTACAAAACACTAACTAGTTTTCACAAAACTAGTTATTGTGGATTCCAAGTATTGTATCACAAATCACAAATATCTATACGATATTAAATATTTCGATCGAATTATCAAACACCCATAAATCTCAGAGATCTCAACACTGGAGACTCACTAAAAATTCCCAGAGAGTGAAAAATTACAATATAGAGCAGCACAAGAAAGACGACTCACCAATTCCTCATTACTGCGGCGAAACCGCGGCCAAACCATGAGTTTGGCGGCGGTTCCGCGGCAATAAGATTGAATTGTGGCATCGAACTTCTTAGGGCTCCATCAAATAACCTGCATGATTTTCTGAGAATTTTTAATCTAAAAAATTCCAAATTTTAAAATTTTTTACAGAAACCCGGATATTAGGGTTTCGAAAAGTCGATCGAACACTTTTACTTCGCCTAGACCACTTCTAATACTCTAGCTTGGCTCTGATACCATATTGGAGTTTCTTAGCACGATCACTTGGTTTTAGCAAGTATCGAGTATGCAATTTTAAAAAATCTAGAGTGCTAAGAAATACAAACCTAGAATCGAACTAGAGAATTAGGATTTTATAAAGCATATAAACAAATTTTACACTAAGTGAATACGTAATACAACCTTTTGTAGACCGGCCCTTCACTTCTAAAGTTCCATGTAGCAGTCTCTTAACTCCAAGTAGTGGTCCCCAAACTCTTCTTAGGCTCCACTAGGCGAAAGAAACGAGCTCGCTTAAGGATCTTCGAGGCCGAAAATGATCTACCTTGAGGAATCTCTAACTCAAGCTACCTCTTCACTAATTGAGGAATTAGTGAAGTAAACAAGCTATACTAAATGGCTAGTTTGGTATAGATTGATAAAGTAGAAATTTTGCTCACTTTAGAATTATTTTTCTCTCTTTCTTTCTTCACCTCATCAAAAGCTAGAGAAGAAATGAGATGAAGAAGATGATCAAGTGATGAACCATGGTGAGAAAATATCTCAAATCCTATTTGTAGAGACTTAACCATGGCTAAAAATAATGGTTGGGTCAAGATTTCTACATGCTTGTACAGGCATCTTTAGCCATGCTAATTTCCACTTAATTTTTATTTTTCCCTTAATAATTAATCACCCAAATTATCTTTAGTTTGGTATGAATCTCGTACATCCATGTCCAATGTATCATCTAGCACGACACAATAGTAAATACATTAATATATATATCTCATATATATTTAAATGTATTTGTAGAAAAGAAATTCTTAAGTGAGCTAATATTAGTTAATATATATTAATATATCAAATATATAATTATATATTAAATTATTAAATCAACACTTGATTTAATAATCCGGCTATATCACATACAACCGACTAATATCATTTATATGTATATCAAATATACATAGAACAAATTATTGAATCAACACTTGATTCAATAATCCGGTTATATCACATATAACCTATATCGCAAGATTAGAATACTGTATCACATACACGCATTAATCTCGGTTCCGCACATATCACATATGTGCCTTACTTCGTTTCACTTAAGCTAGGAAACCTCTGTGTAGGACTCTAAAGACTCGTCAATATGCCAGCAGTAGGTGATGATCATATCAGTCACCTATAAGCCGTCAGCGATACTAGCTGGACATAACGGCTACCCAGGTATTGAGCGATCAGAAAATCAATAAGCAAGCTTGTCCAAATTCCCGTGAATCCAGTAAGTAATACTACCGTACAGTCCGGTCTCTTCGTCTGATATGTCGCATATCGAGTCTGGAGGTGGTAAACGTCAGACCCCAATAAGTTGATAAGTCATGCCGATGTGAGGCTCATAACGGGTCAAGAAACTACTAATAACACTTACCAGTAAATCTCATCATCACCCCTGGCCAGGGACTTCCTGTTATAGCCAATCGAGCATAGCACAACATCAACTCCCAATACCGGGAGAGGCGAAACCCCTCCTATCGCTCATTGTCTCCATGTGACTGGGGACTGTACCCAAAATCCACCTGTTTGCATGCTCTCTTGAGCTTAGTAAGGAGGAAATCAAAGCACGGTGGGAATCACACAAGACTCTATGACAATCTCGGATCTACAGACTAACCTGTACCAGTGTCATCAGAGAACTGCTATCTGACGATAGGTATAATACCATCTAGGAGTTATCGGCGAGTCCTGTTTAGTGTACCCATTCTCCAATGAGCACATGTGTACAATTTTTGATGTCAAACACCAATGGATGTGGGATCATCCATCGCCCCATACAGGGTCAAGAAACGTACACACTAGTCTACTCTGGAATACCGATGTCATGTCTCGATACTCTCTCGACTAGGAACAATTAAAGGATGAACTTGTAGACTACCCTGGCCCAACTAGTATGATCTGCATCATAGTCCTAGTAGTCAAGTACACATTCTAAGGCTTTATCAACATATAACGGAGAGACAGTATAATGATACAAGTGTACATGTTAAGATAAAGAGTAACCAGATAGCATACTATCATGTCGAGCAAGAAAGTCCTCTCTATATATGTACAAGCATCCATTATAATATATAATCATGTACAATAATGGCCTCTAGGGCATACATATAACTAACAGTTAGTTCGTTATAAATCGTTTCGGTTTCGATTCTTACACAATAATTTATGGTTTCGATATTAGGTTTGAGTGCGGAGACCTTCGAGGCGGAAACGAGGGGCTAGAAGGTTGTAGGATACGACTAGCTAGATTAGCGATCGGTGAGTAGATCTATATCTATAGGGGAATTCGAGTGGATGGCGTATAACACCCCCGCAACCTATCCAAGTAAAATATATGTTATATAGAATATTCATAGATTTTATTCATATAACTCGTATACTTAGGTTATACCTATGTAGTTAGTTTATAATTCATAACCAGTAGGCTATAAAGGCATGTACATATATGATTATTGTTATATACCATACATGACTTGATGTCTGTACTATATTAAGTGGATAATGGTTGACATCGTACGGTGGAGATTCCATACGGGATGTGATGAGGATAGATCGTCGATTGCGGCTTTTGTTTATATGACTCGTGGAGTCTTACTAAATCCTGATTGGGATTTTATGATATGTTTAGAGCTATACTTATTTTTAAAAACCAACGATTCTTTACGTACTTTTAAATGATAATGTCAAGAGCGCGCTATGAATTTTCAAATGATATCTATTTCAAAAATATCGTAGCCTCCTTATTTCCAAGACAATGTTTCGTTCTATTTTAAACTATAACTGTATAGCTCATACGTAGTTGGATATTTCGACGTTTGTTTACGTTATGATTACCTTATTCTGTATACGCTCGCGCTTCAAGTTCTTTATTATATACGCTGCGTTTATATCATTGGTTCTAATTAGCTCCGCATGCCAGTTTGCAATTGCCATACTTATAGGAATACACCGATAGAACGCTGCACAACTATCAATGATTGCTATGTTATACATATCACAGACGCGCATGTTACACAACACATTATTGGTGCTGCCATGACACTCTAGGACTGCTATATTACGTTATATCCATGTTGGTGTCGATACGGTCTATTATGACTTCGCTATATATAGGAGATTGATTGGTATTTATATATATGCTGTAGATGGGGATTGAGAGCTATTTTTGTGCGAACACATTGATAGAACACTTGAACAACTACTAATGATTTCCATACTGCACGATCACAGACGTGTATATTACACTACACATCATTAGTATTGTCACAATACAGTAGAAACTGCCATGCTTGTTTATGTGTTGATTATATATGCTAGAGTGCATAATACTTACTGATTTTGATATACGAATAACATTGCCATGAATATTCATATATGATTGTTTTCAAATGTGGCAAAGATGAATTATATATGTGTTCTTCGGAACTTGATATTTTCCATGCGTTTGAGAAATCGCGATGTGATTTATAAAACTTGAGTATATTTTAAAAATGCGGTTTTCTTTTGATATGATGATTTGACGTCCACCATAAGCTTGATATTTTCTGATTTGATTTTATTCCGAACTGAGTGGGGGAGATATACGGTTGCGGACGTGCTATGTTATCCGGACTAAGTGGGGGGTATACGGTCGGATACATGGTAGACCCGGTCGAGGCCGAGGGACAGGAAAGCCGCATGTGAGACTGGGAGCCTAGCGAGAACACTCGATACCGGAGATAGGTTAGAGTACAGTGGATATTCGGGAGATACCGACCAAGCCTATTGATATCGAGAGAGGGCCGGTTTGACGAGACGGTGCCTACGATATCTGGGGTTACATGTCGATACTGGACACATGTTTTATGATGATTTCGAGTGTCGATACTGAACACTCAGTTGATGATGATTTCGAGCGTCGATGATGGACACTCACTTGATAATATATATGTTATGGATAGCATATTTCCATTTATTAATGATCTCATGGGTCATGTGTGTTGTGTGCTACCTAATATGACACGCTTATATATATATATATATATATGCGCACGCACACGCGTGTTTATATTCGTTATCACATAGTATGTTGATATATTACTGTATGACCTAGGAATATCGTTATGCATTTCAATTTCTACCCTGTGATATCTTTTACTCACGAGTTGACAACTCATCTCCCATAGTATATTGATATATTACTGTATGACCTAGGAATAACGTTATACATTTCAATTTCTACCCTGTGATATCTTTTACTCACGAGTTGACAACTCATCTCCGTTGTGTCTTAGTTTCTTACAGGACCGACCGCTCGGATTAGTAGCTGCTTGCTGGCACGCTTCTTCTTCGGATGATCTTCATCGACCAAAACTTGTATATTTTTTGACTTAAAGACGAGACTTGTATGCTATTCTTTCAGATGTCGAGTTTGGATATAGTCAACTCGATGATACTTATGGTATTTTTTTCTTACTCATTCTTGTGATGATCTTCGTCTTGGCTGTCGTATATTACTGCATGTTTATGATTCCGCCGATTGGACGATGAGATAGCTTCCGATTGGGGACGCTGATATATATATATATATAGAGAGAGAGAGACACACACACACACACGTGTGTACTGATTTTTTTGATCAAAATTTAAAAAGGGATGCTGATCGATTTTTAAACGACTCATGTGTTTTCAAACAAACTTTACTTATATTTTAAAAAGAAACTTAATTCCATTTAATAGCCCCTTTTAAAATTGCACCCCATTTTCTTTAAAAATGTTTAGATTCCAGGTTTTTGGCTTACTTTGATTACGTGTGAACCCTACAGACTTTACGTAATTTAAATACCGGTCACGTGCCTTTTTCGGATCGTTACAACAACTATAGGATCGTATTCGCTTTTTGCGGTCTTGATGTGATGAGAATGCAGCAGCAGCAGCAGCAGCAGCAGCAATGATAATAAATATCAAAAATAAAGAATACATAGGTTCAACACTCAATTGCAAGAATGCAATATAGCTTATAATTGTAAACATTCACAAAGATCTAAAGATCTATGCTCAACATATTCTCACATTACAGCAACAAACCAACATCAAAGTATCCATCACAACGGAACCAACATAATCGTATAACTGCAAAATCTCAGTTTCAAATATATAAAGCTCATCTCATTCATACAATTGCATGTAACATAAAAATAAGGGGAAAAAAGAAGGCCAAAAAACACCCTACCACTTCTTGTGCACACATCATAGAATTTTACTCGACATTTAGCAAATCCATCAACTATATAATTCTTCCATCCTCTGTTTATATTCAAATATATGAAAATTAATCGAGTTCACAACACATGTAACAAAAAAACTACCTATTCGCCTTAAAGGGCAATGCTGGAAGGATCAAACATAAGAGGTTTTTCGAATAAGATGCCCCGTCATAAAAAAGTACGGTAATATGGTACAAGACAGTGCTTTGTAAATTACTGAATCGGAAAAGATAAACAAAATTTTAAAATTAATTTCCCACTATCGCTTTTCCATTTTATGTAACAGTAAAATTAATAAATATTAAACAGAGAAACTTGACAGAAAACATATTGATTAGTACCATATACTTTTGAGCCAGGTAACTTTAGAGACAAAAATAGTTTTCCCCCAAACGGTAGTTCTAAAAGGTTCTTTGGGATCAAAATTGTAAAACGCTCTATTTAAAAAAAAGAGAGAACCTTGGTTTCAAGCTGTTGGTAACCGACCCTAAACTTTACGAAACCATTTTTGTTTGCATTGTGATGTAACTAAGCTAAGAAGGTCATCTTGTCATACGCTCCGTCTGTTCATTCTTTATGCTCCATCTATACCTATATTTCTGCACAGCTATAAATGAAACAGAGAATGGTAAGAAAATCCTAAAGAAAATAATGATGAAACTTCTGTCATGTTAATTAATGTCAAGCTTTCCACATACAGAAAGACAAATCACAGGAAGAAATATGTGCAAACATGCAGAAGGAGAATTTCTCCCTTCCTCTGTCTATATACTCGGAACTATGAAAATTAATCATGTTCATTTTAAGAAACATATTACATATAACAAACAGACTCCTTGTACGCCTTAAATAAGGCATCGCTTGAAGAATAAAAGATTTGAGATGTTTTTTCCGATAAGATACTCCATAAAAAAATGTATGGTAATATGATACAAGAAGATGCTTTGTAAATTACTGAGACGAGAAAGATACACAAAATTTTAATATTAATTTCCCCCCATCACTTTTCCATTTTCTGTAGAAGTAAAATTAATAATTAATTATACATAAAACTGACAGAAAACATATTGATTAGTGTTATATACTTTTGAGGTACCATTTGGCAGGAGGTTATGTTATCCTAAGACATGCTTTCAAGGGGTTTTAAGAAACTCCAAAAATTGTAACCAAGGCCGGTTTGGTGACCAAAATAGAGCTGTTTTCCTCAAACCACGGTTTTGAAAAGTTTCAAGGTCTCGAAATCCTAGTTTTGTAAACTCCAAAAAGACTGTTGTTTCTAAAGTTTCAAGCCACTCCCTTTTTTGGCACTATGTTTTAAACGAAACCTTGGTTTCAAGACTACGTTGCCAAATGACCCTAAACTATTCAAAATCCCATTTTTACGAAACCACATTTTACATGCATGCAAACAACGGTTTCATTTTAACCCACATTTTACATGCATGCAAACAACGGTTTCATTTTAACCCAAACGAAACCATGTTGCCAAACAAGGCCAAAGTTCATGAACCAGTCAAAATATAAAATTCGATTCAGTTTTGTTTGATTTGTGATGTATGAGAAAAACAAAATTAAACCGAGTTAAGAAAGTCGTCTTCGCAGTTTCGTTTTAACCTAAACAAAACCATGGTTTCAGAACCCATGTTGCCAAACAAGGCATAAGTTCATGAACCTGTCAAAATATAAAATTTGATTCAGTTTTGTTTGATTTGTGATGTATGAGGAAAACAAAATTAAAACCGAGTTAAGAAAGTCATCTTCACAGTTTCGTTTTAACCTAAACGAAACCAGGGTTTCAAAAACCATGTTGCCAAACAAGGCCTAAGTTTCGATTTAATTTGTGATGTATGAGGAAAACAAAATTAAACCGAGTTACGAAAGTCATCTTGTCATACGCTCCGTCTGTTCATTCTTTATGCTCCCTCTACACCTATATTTCTGCATAGCTATAAATGAAACAACGAAATGGTAAGAAAATCCTAAAGAAAAATAATTATGAAACTTTATTTTTTACATTAACTAATGACCCGCTTACCACATACAGAAAGAGATATCACAGGAAGAATGTGTGCTTTTGGATGGGCTCACAGTAGGAAGCCTCCTAGCTAGCACAACAAAGAGAAAAGGTGAAAAAACTGTAGGATATCTTAAAAAATCACCAAATGCTATAAAAAACTTCAGCTTACAGTATGACATGGATATGGATATAACAAATCATAAAAAAATAAGATACAAACACAACAAGGACTCAATACTAATAAACTTTGCCTAAAACGAAAGTAGAATATTGAATATTCCAAAATTTTGTCTGACACAAGCGATTACATATCAAATAAAGCACTTATTTGTATAAATATTGTAGCAACAATCATATATGTTTTTTTATCCAACATTTTAATGGATTAATATAGCACATGAGCAGAAACATTTCATACAGTTGGTTGAGCTTATATAAGTAATAAGACTTTCGTTTACTCCATTCCAACAGGGACAATATAGCTAAGATGCCATTTTTATCTAATGACTGTCTTGTGATAACTTCAGGATTCACAAATCAGCATAAAAAGCTTCATTTTCCGAAGACCTTAATAGAGAACAAATACAATAAAAAATATGAGTGCGCACCTGACACAAGATGATGAAGGATCAGGGCGCTATAAAAGTAATATCAACAAAAAATAAGGAAGGAGGACACATTCAATAAACTAAGAATCCAAATGGTTAATAATCCACAAAGATCCAAATTACCATGCAAACACCGACAACAAAGGACATAATATCATGTTCAAACTATTAAGACCACAATTCAGTTTAACAAACCAACATAAGCAGAAAACAAACGAGAGAGAGAGAGAGAGAGAGAGAGAGAGAGAGAGAGAGAGAGTTCATCAATCCTAAGGATAGACCAATGCACTAAAGAGCGAGAAAATTAACCTGAACTCATGCATTCCTTTCCTCTTTTTCCTTGTTCCACCGCTCAATCCTAGCCCTTCTCTCCTCGCTTCCTTCCCTTACAGGGCTAAGCGTTCGCCTAGGGCTCCCTGTTCGCCTAGGGCTCCCATGCCTTTGTCTCCCCGGATCACTATCATATTTCCGATCGCTGCTCCTTCG
Organism: Agapanthus africanus; assembly: GCA_030015575.1. Taxonomy (NCBI): domain Eukaryota; kingdom Viridiplantae; phylum Streptophyta; class Magnoliopsida; order Asparagales; family Amaryllidaceae; genus Agapanthus; species Agapanthus africanus. The sequence goes on along the minus strand of CM057342.1, from coordinate 727,464,851 downwards.
CCCACTGTCCCGATAATCACGATCACGATACTCCCCATGATCTCGATCACGGTGGCTCCTTCTATAGTAAGGACTAGGGCTCCTGCTCCTGCTCCTGCTCGGCCTCCTATACCGCCCATACAGTTTTCTCCTCAATTCCCTCCCAATTTGCTTCACATGCATGAAATTACAATACCCACCCCGATTGCAACTATTCTCCTCAAATTGCCTACAAGTGGCTTCTCTAAAGTCCGTAACCGGAGAAAAGTCCACAATTATAGGACGTCCAGAGTAAAACCGCCCTTGTAGGGCCTGCAGAGCCGCAGCAGCTTGATCCTCTTCTTTAAACTGGACATACACATTGCCCACCATGTGATCAGCAAGGTTATCACAGATGTTAAGACTCTCGATTTGCCCAAATTTACTGAGCTCTTCGAATATGTCCTCGTAAAAGTCCTCAAAATGTTCTTGTATTGTTTTAGGATCAATGGGCTGTCCTTGAGCATCAACACCGGGGGTGATCATGTCTGGACGCTGATACATGTTGGAGAGGAGGAGGGTTGGGGAGATGGTAGGTTTATTGTGAAGGCGAGAGCAGCGGTCACCGTGGCGGCATGCACCAATCTTGAAGTAGAAGGGACAGTTGACCCGGTCCTTTTCGGTGCCGAATATTGAAGCTAAATGTTCTGCCATTAGTCTCCCGTAATTGCAATGGCTTCAGAATCTCTTCCTTTTATAGCAGTGACCCTGAACAATGTACTAGCAAAGTTAATCCATTTCTTTTATGGGAAAAAAAATACAGAAAAACACAATACGAGATTATAAAATAACCAAAAAAACAAGTATACCATGAAGCAACGACAAAGAAAAACTTTCTCTTAGTTACAGGCAGCATACTTTTTAACAAGAAAGAAATTGAAAAGGTAACAGGAGGATCCTCTTCATCAAAGATATACAGATGAAAAAGCTGCATAGTCATCTTAGTACTACAGTAACCACCATCGTTCAAAAGATATCCAAAGCGGTTAATTTTTCTTTTTTTAAACATTGATTGTAAAATTTAAACGTCAAAAAAAAAAAAGAAATTCAGAGACGATTCAAGTTAATATCCATACAGAAATCCACTATCTAACTCCTGAGAAAAATGATAAGACTAACTTTTCACCAACCATAAAATAAGAAATGATTCAGTTCAAATTCAGGACATATCAACTTAGCGACTCACGAACTACAAGATATTACTTATCAATCTGAAACCCTCTATCAATGTTAAAAATAGCGATAGCGTACAACATAGTGTTCCACTACCGAATAGCGAAAAGCGCAAATAGCGTTACACATAAGCTACATGATTTATTGATTTATTCATAATAATTATTATTATGATCTTATTCATAATAAATTATATTATTATAAAAATATAAAATTAGCTTTAGAACATAAAACCATTTTAGGGAAATTAAAAGACGTCATAACAATAAGTAACACAATAATATTTTATAAATTTTCAATCTTTGAGTTCATATTTATTATTCACATTAGTATTAGACGTATCTACTATGTCTATTAGGTTTCTAAATCCAAATTAATTAAAAAAACTCAATAGAAGATCTTATGTAAAAATAGTGTACGTTTAGCGTAGCGAAAGCTATTCATTAAAAAACGTAAGCTATTTGATAAGAAAAAGCATAAGCTACTTTGTATTTAAGCTATTTATGAATGCTAAGTAGCGAATGGGTTAAGCTACGTTGCATGGCGCAAAATAGCCAGCCACGTAGCGAGCTATTTTAAACATTACCCTCTATTTTCATCATCAATAACAAAACCAAACCATTTCAGTTGTTTACATTATGAAACGGAGATTCCTTAATAATAATCAAACTGCAAACTATAACAAGTTCCATAACCAATTACCTAAGCTATTCTATGCAGTAAAATATCTGATATAAATTGATTTGCACATACAATTAATCCTCCAAAACTCCAACTTTTGGATCAAAAATTAACTAACTGACTTCAGCAAGCTCATAAGAATCTAAACCCCTTAAATTAAAGGTAGCCACAAACAAAAAATATCTAAAAAAACCAAGCAATAGAATCGAATTTAAAGAAAACAAATTGAAAAATTCGAAAACCCTAATAGAATCTATCGCCTAAACTAATACCAAATGTGCCACATAACGAATCAAAACTATGACCAACTGAATCCATAATTGCTAAATTAATCGACTGATTATAAATCAAACGACCAATTAAGAGAAAATTGAAGAATTTAAGGGATAAATAAAAAAGTAACCTTTTTTCGCCAAGAAGAAAATCGTCCTCTAGGGTTTTTTGGTGAAGGAGTTGATATAAAGAGGAGACAGGGGTGGTTGATTAATCTAGGCCGTTAGTTTCGATCTGCGATGATCGAAGGGCTTTTGTGGCTGTTCATTTGAGCCAATCCTGAACCCCGGTTCGTGAATCTTCTAGAACTCAGAAGCGGTTTTGTTGACAAAATTACCCCTCCTCAGTTAGAGTTGGCTGTATTACAGAAGAAAAACCCTGCCTTTATCAGCCACCCCTCTCCCTCTCCTCCTCCCCCAGACCCCGAACCAAAAAAAACCCCACCAAACTTGAAGTTGTTTCCAAAATGGTTTTCATTTAAATATTTAAACCCTAAATTTCAATTTGCTGCCAGGAACTTTCAGGATTTTCCATGAATGGTAGCCTGAACTTTTAAGATCGTGGGTTACTGCTATTAACTTTCAGAGTATCATAGAACTACCATAACGGCGTTAACGGAAAATTAGAAATGACTAAACTGCCATTTTATATAAATTAACAAAAAAATTAAGAAATTAACTTATTTTTGGGAACTTCGGTTAATTTATACAAAATAGTACTGTATATGGTAAATTGTTGAAAAACCCCCGGCCTAAGAAAAAAGGGTGGACTTTTTAACCTTGTTGAAATCCCAGCCAATCAATTTTTCCATTAAATACTCTATATTTTGGGTATTTTGGTATATCCTAAAAATGTCCCTTGTGACTCATGTGCGCAAGTACAAAAAAACCTTATGACCCATATGCGCAAGTACAAGAAGACAACTGCCAATTTGTTTGAAAAAAATTGCAGTTGAGTTGCCTGTAACTTCTAACCAGTTGCATGTAATTTCCAACCAAACGTATTGTATTTGTAACAAGACGTCTCCAGTTCAAAATATTCCTCTGGAAATTGACTTCAGAGACGTCTTGTACTTGGAACAAGAAGTCTCCAGTTCAAACAGTTGCCTGTAATTTGTAAGCAGTTGGCTGTAATTTCTAACTATTGGATATATGTGACCTCAAGACAATTATACTAATTGTAGAAGGATCTATACGGAGAGAACAATCTTACTCGAGATGATAGTATACTATCCGGGTTTTTTTATCATTTATATGTATACGTTTTACTCGTTATCACGTATCGCTAATACATAGTGATAAAGCCCGTAAGATCTTTGCTTGACTACCAGGATTATGATAGGGATCATACTAATGGGGCCTGGGTAGTCCATAAGCACATCCTTAAGTGTCCCTAGTCTTGGGAGTATCGAGATTGGACATCGATATTTCATATTAGATTAGTATATACGTTTCTTGATCTGTATGGGGTGATGGTTGATCCCATATCCATTGGTGTTTAATACCGGAGATTGTATACATGTGCTCCTTAAGTTATGAGTTACACAGGATGGACTCACCGAGAACTCCTATATGGTATTATACTTATCGTCATATAGCAGTTCTCTGGTGACATAAGTACATGGTAGGCTGTGTAAGCATGCTTATGTCTTAACACAGGGTTTTAGAACAATCGGAAGCGACAAATTTTTAAAAAACTTAGACTAAAAGCATGCTAACCCTAAAATCTTTACCAAAGACATAAACTTGTAATAAAAGAATAGAGCTAGGCCACTATGATCGAGGAAACAACCTTTGTAGCGCGTTAGCCTTCTCATCCTTGGACTCCGGTTATACTCCAAGTCTCTAGGATCGAGCTTGATCATGATCTCCTAGATCGAAGATGATCGGCCTTAAGATCCCTCTACCATAAGCTCCCACTCCACTAAGATAGCTTATGAAGATTACTAGTAACCCTAATTTTCTAGAAGAAGGTTAGAACATGATGTAGGATTTTGCTCTCAATTTTTCTTCTCTTTTCTCTCAAAGATGAACTCGAGAGGGAGAGGGGGGGAGAGAGAGAGAGAGATGTGTGTGTGTTGAGAATGAGCTTGGAATTGTGATGATAACTCAAGAGATTAGCTATGCTTATCTCTTAAGATAAAACAAGAATGAATCACCACTTCCACACTCTTCCACTAAAATGTCTCATTCTATTTATCTTAAAAAATAAATACATAAATCTCTTTCTTCTTATCTTTATTCAAATATGATTCTCATACATTCATCTCCTATGTATCATACCACATGATACAATATAATATTTATATCACATATAAATATAAATTAAAGAGAAGAAATAATAAAGAGAGCATGATATTAATAAATATACATATATCAATGTTGGGGTAAAAATTTGCACCCCAGTTGACCGGGTCAAAGTCAAGGTCAACCCCAAGTAAGCGGGCCCAAGCCCAAACAAGTGGGCCCATGCCCAAGTCGAGCCTCGCGGCCGGCCTCCCCATGCCAAAATAAAAATCATGTAACAAATAATTTTGATGTAATTTTTTAGTGCATGAATGTAAGCAAAATGGGCATAAAGCTAAATTTTTGTAAAGCCCGTGGTTTATGTGCAAAAAGAAACAGCACATGAGACATGAGATGGGCAAAATTCCATTTTGTAAAGCCCAAGAGGCTATGTGTAAATGTGTAAGCCTATATAAAGCAACATGAAGATGAATAAAGTATACACTTTTTATTCTCTAAAAACTTTAGGGTTTTTTATGCCTCCTTCTCCTTGCTCAAGATTCTAAACCTTCTTCTCCTTTTCAATTAAAGGAAGAGTTTTACTCTTTCTTTTCCAAAACTAAATAGTTTTTCACCACAAAACCCACAAAGGGAAGCTCAGATCTTCTATTAGATCTCAAAAATGGGAGATTTTTAAATCTCACCCCCTTTCTCCAAGATCCGGCCAACCGAAAGGAAGAAGAAGGAGACCCATCTTCAAAAATCCCATCTTGGGAAAATCCAGGACCAAAGGGGAGAAACAAAGCAGCCCCTTTTGATCATTTCTAAATATTTTTAGGAGTTTAACGCCATTCAAGATCTATTGGAGTTCAACTCCCTAAATTAATCTCTGTCAGGAGTTCAATTCCATAAGTCAAATCGGGAGCACAGCTCCCAATGCAGGGACCAGGTCCCTTTCCCTGCTAGCGCCCGGCTCCCGGCACCCGCGTGCCAAGCACGTGAGGAGCTCGGGCGCCCGGCGCCCGCGTGCCAAGCACGTGGGGCGCGGGCGGCCACGTACCCTGCACGTGGGGCGCTGGCGCCCTAGCGCTTATCACGCTAGCGCCCACGTCCCAAGCATGTGAGGCGCTAGCGCCCAGCGCCTGCGTGCCACACACGTGAGGCGCTGGCCCCACACGTCCTTTGGACGCTTTTTCCCTTTCTTATATATATGTATATATGTATATACACACACACACACACACTCCACGACACTGTCCCTGTTAGAAAAAAATTTCTAACGGGGCGCTGCCCCGCACCCCGTAAGGGGGCTGCTAGCCCCCCAGCCCGCTATCTGGGTAGCGGGACCCCCGTAAAAACTCTGCGGAGCCCCCGATATATCCAAAACCCCTTCAAAACACAACACTGCACATTGAGTTCGCATGCCATGTTTGACCCGTCAATCGGAGGTTCTCTCGCTCCAAAGACGAGGGGTAATTAACGGCAGCTTAGTCCGCGGCTGCCGGAGATTCGGATCCCCATAATTAATAAACCCCAGCCTACCCTAGGCAGGAGGCATCTGTAATGCGCCTGACAAGCGTGCGCGTATTCCTATCTCAATGGGGTGACGAAAAACACCCTACAGATTCTGGCACGCCCGGTGGGACAAATCTCTCCTCCCATATTTCGGGTTAAATATCCATGAGAACTCAATCAACATATACATTGATTGCCTGTACTAAAATCATGTTTCTATTTGCAGGTTAACAATTTTCAATTGCCATCTTTGAACGCAAGTCAGTATTTGAACGACTTTCCTTGGCTCCAGCTGGGGACAAGGCCATCAACGTCTACGAAGCAACGGGGCATCTTGGGCAAGTTCCAGCGGTACCCTCGACAACTGCTCAATTGGGTATCTTCTCTAAGCTCCCCGTCGTATGACCACCACGTCGTTAAACTGGAAACAGATGACCACCACGTCGTTAAACTGGAAACAGATGACCTCTAAGTCGTTAAACTGGAAACAGTAGACCTCTAAGTTTTTAAACTGGAAACAAATGATCTCTAAGTCATTAAACTGGAAACAGTAGACCTCTAAGTCTTTAAAATGGGAACCGTCGACCACCACGTCATTAAACTGGGAACATTCGACCTCTGGGTCGTTAAACTGGGAATGTAAAAAAAATATGTGTAAATAAAAAATGTGTAAATAAAAAAAACAAAGAGAAGTGTAAGTAAAAATAATAATAATAAAAAGCCGAAATGATGGGGCAACCGCGAATAAAAAGCCGAAATGATAGGGCAATCGCGACCTTCGCGATAAGAAAAGCTGAAATTATAGAGCAATCGCGGTAAAAAAAAAACGGCGAATGATGAGTCGCTCCTGATACCATATTCCAGTGCAGCGATGCAGACGCCAACCGAAATCCAATTTCCTAAAATTCTCCCAGCCCTACGGCCAGTCCCCAAATTGACTACCGTATACAATCCACGGGCTCAAATGATTCTCATCATACCCATGCCCCACTGCAATCACCAGTCCAGCGGCCGGTCTCCGCCCTCGGAATTATATTCCATTTGGGAAGACCCACTCATGTGTCCTCACGATGCATGAGGAAAACAAAACTTACGGGATCCTCACGACACGTAAGAAAACACCTTCGTGGGATCCTTACGACTCACAAAGGAAAAACACACTTGGGAGTCCCCACGACTTCTAAGGAGAAAGTACACCTACGAGATCCTTACGACTCATAGGGAGAAAATGCTTTTATGGGACCTTTACGACCCATAAAATTGAAAAGCCTTAGGTGATAGGGATCTAAACCTGTCTCCTAAGCCATCGCTTCCCAATAGGTAATGGCGAATGATGAGTCGCTCCTGGTACCATATTCCAGTGCAGCGATGCAGACGCCGTCCAAAACTCAAATTCCCAATGGCAAATGATGAGTCGCTCCTGGTACCATATTCCAGTGCAGCGATGCAGACGCCAACCAAATTCCAAATCCCAAAACGGCGAATGATGAGTCGCTCCTGGTACCACATTCCAGTGCAGCGATGCAGACGCCAACCAAATTCCAAATCTCATACCCCAATGGTGAATGATGAGTCGCTCCTGGTACTATATTCCAGTGCAGCGATGCAGACGCCGTCCAAAACTCAAATTCCCAATGGCGAATGATGAGTCGCTCCTGGTACCATATTCCAGTGCAGCAATGCAGACACCAACCAAATTCCAAATCCCAAAACGGCGAATGATGAGTCGCTCCTGGTACCATATTCCAGTACAGCGATGCAGATGCCGACAAAGTCCCAAAATTCTTCCGGCCCTACGGTCTGGATCATACATCCTGCAAAACCGTATACAATCCACGGGCGTAAACGACTCCTATCTCTCCCAAGTCTTACCGGCGAGACCAAAGTCCCGCCAGCGATGAAGATTCAAAAAAAAAGAAAAAAAGGGGCATGCCCACAAGCAAAATGGGTACGGATGAAAACCCGAAAGGGCTCCATGAGTTAAAACAGCAGGACTGCCGGCGAGTTTGTGAAAACCCGAAAGGGCGCAAACTCGTGAAAAAGAGATGAAATGCACTTGCAAAGTTCTCTCGACTTTGTGAGGAGAAATTTCCCACGTGGGATCCTTACGACTCACAAAGGAGCAACACACTTAGAAGTCCCCATGACTCCTAAGGAGAAAATACACCTACGAGATTCTTTCGACTCGTAGGGAGAAAATGCTTTTATGGGATCCTTACGGCCCATAAAATTGAAAAGACTTAGGTGATAGGGATCTAAACCTGTCTCCTAAGCCACCAATTCCCAAATCCTTCCGGGACAGATGATGGGTTGCTCTTGGTATAATTCTAGTGCAGCAATGCAAATGCCAAACAAAAACCAAAATCCCCAAATTCACTCAAAGACAGATGCTGATTCGCTCCTGGTACCATATTCCAGTGCAGCGATGCTGATGTCAACCCAAATCAAATCAAGCCAACAATCTCTGCGGCGGAATCATGTTTAGTCTCAGAATGTACCCCATGTCGAAATCATGCTTCGCCTCAGAGTATCCACCTGCCCTGTCGGAATCATGCTTCGCCTGGGAATCATCCTCTACATCAAAACCAGTGATGCTCCGTGCTGGGGAAACGTCGACCACAGACACTCCATGCCGGGGACAAGTCAACCAGCGACCTCCTCATCGAAATTATGCTCCGTCCTGGAATCAAGTCAACCAGCGACCACCTCGTCGGAATTATGCTCCGCCCTGGAATCAAGTCAACCAGCGACCTCCTCGTCGGAATTATGCTTCGACTCGGAAACAAGCCAACCAGTGACCTCCTCGTCGGAATTATGCTCCGTCCTGGAATCAAGTCAACCAGCGACCTACTCGTCGGAATTATGCTTTGACTCGGAATAATTCAACCAGCGATCTCCTCGTCGGAATTATGCTTCGACTCGGAAACAAGCCAACCAGCGACCTCGTCGTCGGAATTATGCTCCGTCCTGGAATCAAGTCAACCAGCGACCTCCTCGTCAGAATTATGTTTCGATTCGGAATCAAGTCAACCAGCGACCTCCTCATCGGAATTATGCACCGTCCTAGAATCAAGTCAACCGCCGACCTCCCCGTCGGAATTAAGCTCCGCAACGGAATCAAGTCAACTAACAAGCTCTGTGTCGAAATTATGCTTCGTCTCAGAATGTACCCCGTGTAGAAATCAAGCTTCGCCTCGGAGTATCTGTTGTCCCTATCGGAATTATGCTTCGTCTGGGAATCAACCTCTGCATCGAAATTATGCTTCGGTCAGAATGTCTGACGCCCGTCGGAATTATGCTCCGACCCCTTTGGAATCATGCTCCGCTCGTCGGAATTATGCTCCGACCCCTTTGGAACCATGCTCCGCTCATCGGAATCATGCTCCGATCCATGGAATCATGCCTCTACTCTTCGGAATTATGCTCTGATCCTCGGAATTATGCACCGATCCTTCGGAATTATGCTCCGATCCTCGGAATTATGCTCCGACTCTTTGGAATGATACTCCGACCCTGGAATTATACTCCGCAAATCGGAATGATGCTCCGATCCCCGGAAATCATGCTCCCTGAGGGATGCTCCGCCCCTGGAATGATGTTCCACCTCGAAGTCCAGCTTCAAGATCCATCAATTTCATGCACACAACTCATATGCGCGGTGTGCATTTATTGATGAGGGGCACTTTGTCGGGGTCAAAATTTGCACCCCAGTTGACCGGGTCAAAGTCATTGTCAACCCCAAGTAAGCAGGCCCAAGCCCAAGCAAGTGGGCCCATACCCAAGTCGAGCCCCACGGCCGGCCTCCCCATGCCAAAATAAAAATCATGTAACAAATAATTTTGATGTAATTTTTTTGTGCATGAATGTAAGCAAAATGAGCATAAAGCCAAATTTTTGTAAAGCCCATGGTTTATGTGCAAAAAGAAATAGCACATGAGACATGGGATGGGAAAAATGCTATTTTGTAAAGCCCAAGGGGTTATGTGTAAATGTGTAAGCTTATATAAGGCAATATGATGATGAATAAAGCATACACTTTTTATTCTCTAAAAACTCTAGGGTTTTTTGTGCCTCCTTCTCCTTCCTCAAGGTTCTAAACCTTCTTCCCCTTTTTAATTAAAGGAAGGGTTTTACTCTTTCTTTTCCAAAACTAAATAGTTTTTCACCACAAAACCCATAAAGGGAAGCTCAGATCTTCTATTAGATCTCAAAAATGGGAGATTTTTAAATCCCACCCCCTTTCTCCAAGATCCGGCTAACCGAAAGGAAGAAGAAGGAGACCCATCTTCAAAAATCCCATCTTGGGAATATCCAGGGCCAAAGGGGAGAAACAAAGCAGCCCCCCTTTGATCATTTCTAAATATTTATAGGAGTTTAACTCCATTCAAGATCTATTGGAGTTCAACTCCCTAAATTAATCTTTGTCAGGAGTTCAACTCCATAAGTCAAAATGGGAGCACGGCTCTCAGTGCAGGGACCAGGTCCCTTTCCCTGTTGGCGCCCGGCTCCCTACGCCCGCGTGCCAAGCACGTGGGGCGCGGGCGCCCGCATGCCATACACGTGGGGTGCTGGCGCCCGGCGCCCGCGTGCCAAGCACGTGGGGCGCCCGGCGCCCGCATGCCCTACACGTGGGGCGCTGGCACCCAGCGCCTATCACGCTAGCGCCTGCGTGCCACGCACGTAAGGCGCTGGCCCCCACGCATCCTTTGGACGCTTTTTCCCTTTCTTATACACACACACACACTCTCCACGACACTATCCCTGTTAGAAAAAAAATTTCTAACGGGGTGCTGCCCCGCATCCCGCAAGGAGGCTGCTAGTCCCCTTGACCCCCAGCCCACTATCCGGGTAGCGGGACCCCCGTAAAAACTCTGCGAGGCCCCAGATATATCCAAAACCCCTTCAAAACACAACACTGCACATTGGGTTCACATGACCTGTTTGACCCGTCAATCGGAGGTTCTCTCGCTCCAAAGACGAGGGGTAATTAATGGCAGTTTAGTCCGCGGCTGCCGGAGATTCGGATCCCCACAATTAATAAACCCCAGCCTACTCTAGGCAGGGGGAATCTGTAATGCGTCTGACAAGTGCGCGTGTATTCCCATCTCAATGAGGTGACAAAAAACACCCTACAATCAATACATACATATATTTAATTATTAAATCAACACCTGATTTAATAATTCGGTTATATCATATATAATCTGACTAATACATTAAACGCTCGATTATAATACGTGTATCACATATACGTGTATAATCGAACTCCTGCACGTATCACTATATATGCTCTACATCGTTTCGCCTGTGCTGGGAAACCTCTGTGTGGGACTCTAAAAACTCGTCAATACGTTGGCAGTAGGTTAGGATCATATTCATAGCCCATAAGCATATCATCGGTACTAGTTACATGTATCGGCTATCCGGGTATTGAGCGAAAGGAAGATCGATAAGAAAGCTCATCCAAAATCCAACAGAGCCTAAAAGTGACATTCTCCATACATTCCGGTCTCTTCATCTGATAGTTTCGCACATCAACTCTGGAGGGTGGAATCCGTCAGACCTCCACTAATCTGATAAGTCATGCCGATCAGTGATCTATAACCACCATAGATACAACCGATAACACTTATCAGTTTATCTCATCCGCCCTGACCAGGGACTTATAGTTACAGTCGATCAGGAACATCACGACATCAATTCCCTATACCGGGAGAGACGAAACCCTTCGATCGCTCATTGTCTCTATGTGCTTCGGGACTATACGCAACTAAAACCTGTATGCATGGCTCTTTAAAGCCGTGGTTAGGTAGTAATCAAAGCACAGTGGGAACATACACAAGACAGCATGATGATCTTAGGTCTACAGACTATCCTGTACTCATGCCACAAGAGAACTTTTATCTAACGATAGCTATAATACTATCCAGGAGTTCTCGATAGGTCCGTTCGGTGAAACTCGTTCTATAATAAGCACATGTATACAATCTTTGGTGTCAAATACTAATGGCCATGGGAACAACCATCGCCCTGGTCAAGGTCAAGAAACGTATACATTAGTCTATTCTGAAGTATTGATGCCCAATCTCGATACTTCTACGACTAGGAACATTTAAAGATGTGCTTATAGACTACCAAGGCCCCACAGTATGATCCCTATCATAATCCTGGTAGTCAAGAAAAAAAATCATACGGTCTTTATCAATATGTATTAGCGATAGCAATAACAAGTATAAACTATACACATGAATAATAAAGACAAACCAAATAGTATACTATCATATCGAACAAGACTGTCCTGTACATATATATGTCCAAGTATCTACTATAATATACAATAATGGCCTCTAGGGCATACATATCTAACAATCTCCCACTTGCACTAAGGCCGGTTGTTGCAGTATCGCATACCCAACATCTCAAAAAGTCGCTCGAATTATGTCTGAGGGAGGGCCTTTGTGAGTGGATCTGTTGTGTTATCCTTTGTGTCTACTCTCCAAACTTCGATCTCGCGGTGATCAATTATCTCCCGGATCAGGTGATACTGCCTCAGAATATGTCTGGATCACTGATGGGACCTGAGTTCCTTGTCTAGCACCATAGCTATATTACTATCACAATACAAGAGTAATGGATCAACAATGGTTGGAACCACTCCAAGATCAGTAATGAACTTTCTCATCCAGACAACCTCTTTGGCAGCATCGTTGGAGGCAATGTATTCAGCCTCTATCGTCGAGTCTATTACAGTATCCTGTTTGGAACTCTTCTAGTAGACCGCCCCTCCATTGAGGATAAACATATAACATGAGACAGACTTGTTATCATTTATGTCGTTTTGGAAGCTTGAATCGGCAAAGGCCTCTATTTGGAGATCGCCATTACATACACCAAGAACATTTCTTTAGTCCTTCACAGGTACTTAAGAATGTTCTTCACAGCTGTCCAATACTTCTCCCCTAGATTTGATTGATACCTACTTACCACACTAAGTACGTAAGTTACATCCGGTCTGGTACATAACATCTGTAACGACTCTGAAATCTCTGTACAGAATTATTTATTTAATGTATAGAAAAGAGTATTTCAACTTGTATAGGAGTTATAAGTTATTTTTGTTCAATAAAAAAAATAAGCAACTCGTAGCTCACTAGTAAAACCTCTACAATGCTGTGACGTAGCCTGTGTGTTCGAATCCCATCAGTCCCAAATTTTTTAAGATTTTTCTTTTTAATTTTTCGGAAGTCCAAGAGTTGCACGTGCAATTCACGGAGAATAAAAAAGTTTCAGAAAAATCAAACAGGCACAATGAAGAGTAAACACTGAGTAAAACACGTAGCATGAATCTCGAGGCAAGAGGACAAAATCTGACCGCCTGTTTCCCTTTCTTACCCGCTGCCGATGGTCCATGATGCCCCAATCGCCTCCGTGCTATGCATACAAGTCTCTTCAGCTCCCCTATACTCCCCTGCACTGTTTGATTTCCCTGCAATTAAACAGAGACTATTCAATTCACCATTTAACATCAATTTTAATTCTTTTAATCCAATTTTTAATTCCCAAACCCTAAATTCTTCACTATAAATAGAACCCCATCCCCTAGCTCTCCCCCCTTTTGAAATTTTTATAAAAAATTCTCTCAAACTCTCTAAATACCAAGTGGAGTTAAGCAACCAAGTGGAGTAGCAAACCAATCCCAACGACCGGAGCATCTCCGACGAGACCACGACTCCCGAAGGTTTCCCCTCTCCCTTATTAATAACTTAAACCTGTAAGTTCCCTTCTCTTTCTATTTCTTTCATCTCAAATCGCCTTCTAAAAACACATCGAAAAAATGGAGTTAGCTCCGATATAATGTTATTTTTAACAATTGTACTCTACTTTATAAGCAAAATAGGTCAAACTAACATCCTCACATCACTCTTTTAACCTTATTTACAATCATTTAGCTTTAATAAAATTTTCCATGTGAAATAATCATAAAACATAATTTTCATAAAAATACTATGAACTTTAATATAACCGTATTTCAATAACTAGAGTATATACCTTTAGATCATTCACGGGGTAATGACCTACCCCACACGCATACTATGGTTTCATAGCACGAGGTTCTAAATACATGGTTTATTTAAAGAATATGTTTTACATTAAAATACAGCATTTTTCAAAACGGGTTTCTTTTAATCGACATTTTTAAATTCTTGGCAATTGCGCCTCTACAACCCTCGTTAGGAGACCCACTAATAGATGGTGCGGATTATCGCACATCTTTAGGATAGTAGAGCAAGATGCAGAACTTCTCACGGAGTATTCGGTCTCGAAAGGAAATAAAAATATGGTTTTTAAGAAATATGATTTTTCTAAACAAAACAAACTTTGAAAAAAATTATATAAAGTTATGAATCCGTATTTTCAATAAAAATTTATGAAACTATATTTTTAAAATGAAAAATTAGAATTTTTAATAAAATACCAACCAGTTTCCAAAAGTAATAGTTTTCATAAAAATATCATAAACTTTCAAAAAGTTAGGTTTTATCACTAAAATACCACAACAATTAAAATACATGTTTATGAAAACCCTAAATATTATAAATCACCCCCGATGTTAACTTCTGCTCCCATCTTCGTAATACCGGATCAATCTGGCGGATTTGATGTGCATTGTGATGCGGTAAAGGATTAGGATGTGTTCTACACCAGTATGGAAAAGTTGTGGCTTTTGCATCATGATAGTTAAAGGTTTATGAGCGTAACTATCCAACACATGATCTGGAACTGACAGCAGTGGTCATCACACTCAAGATTTGGCGCCACTATCTTTTGGGAGAACGAGTGGATATATACACCGACCATAAAAGTCTTAAGTATGTATTTACTCAGAAGGAACATAACATGCGACAGAGAAGATGGCTAGAATTCATGGCGGACTTCGACATCAACCTACAGTATCATCCTGGGAAGGTGAACGTAGTTCCTGATGCACTTAGTTGCCAGTCATTATTAATGAACCTCACCACTCAGTTGAAGCTACAACATGAATTGCATGTATTGGAGGTCGAAGTAGTTATGCCAGGTAACGCTTCATATTTGATGAACTTACACGTCCAGTCCACTCTTGTAAGTTAGATCAAGGCAGTTCAAGCAAATGATGCCAAGCTACAAAAGATTCGAGAACAAGTAGAAAGTGGATTTCGAATTGACATAATCATCCACGAAGATGGATCCTTACGTTATGGAAGCCGTTCATGTTTGCCAGTCAGCCCTGTTCAAGAAGAGTTGATGAAAGAAGCTCATAACTCTCCGTACTCGGTACACCCCGGCGGTACAAAGATATATAAGGATCTATGGCAACACTACTGGTGGCATGGAATGAAGCGAGAAGTAGAAAGGAGCATAGTCAAGTGTTTGGTATGTCAGCAAGTGAAGGCTGAATATCACAGAACTGCTGGTTTATTTCAGCCGTTACCAATCCCAGAATGGAAATGGCAGTACATTACCATGGACTTCATGACTGCTCTCCCTCACAGCACGAAGGGTAACGATGCAATTTGGATTATTGTGGATCGACTCACCAAGTCGGCTCACTTTATTCCATTCCGAGTTGGCCGGTCAACCGAGACGTTGGAAAGAAAGTATATAGAGGTGAGTAAAAATCTAAAATAAGATTTATCCTTCAAGGTGTACAATACTTGTCTTGATATCCATAATCTCATATAGGAGATCGTGAGATTATATGGAGTACCTGTCTGCATCGTCTCTGATCGTGATACGAGATTCCGATCACAGTTTTGGCAGAGTCTGCAAGCTAGCTTGGGGACGAGTCTGAATTTTAGCACGGTGTATCATCCACAAACAGACGGATATTCCGAGCGAACAATTCAAATATTAGAAGATATATTGAGAGCCTGTATGTTAGACTTCGGAGGTTCATGGGAACATCATCTACACCTTGTGGAGTTTTCATACAATAACAGCTACCATGCAAGCATTGGGATGGAACCATTCGCAGCACTCTACGGACGGAAGTGCTATTCCCCACTGAGATAGGACGACGTTGGAGATCGTGAACTCCTTGAGCCAGAGATGATCATGGCAACTGTAGATATAATTCGCACGATCAAGGAAAAGATGCGCATAGCCCAAGACCGATAGAAACATTGGGCAGATGCAAAGCGTCGACACCTGGAGTTTCAACCCGGAGAGCATGTATTCCTGAAGATCTCTCCAAATAGAGGAGTGATACGGTTTGACAAGAGGGGCAAACTTAGTCCTAGGTACATAGGACCGTTCGACATACTCGAATGAGTTGGAGAAGTGGCATACCATTTAGCACTACCACCCTTATTGGAAAGAGTGCACAACGTGTTCCACATATCTCAGCTACGACGATATGTGAGCGACCCCAGCCATATACATGATCACTCAGAGCTCACGGTACAGACTGATCTAACTTGCAAGCAGCAACCAGTTGAGATCCTGGATCGAAAGGTGAAGACATTGCGGAACAAGGATGTGAACTTGGTCCAAGTAATGTGGAGAAAGGATTCACCGGGAGAATCAACTTGGGAAAGAGAAGAAAATATGCGTGCTCGATACCATTACCTTTTTGAAAATTAGTCTCTATATAAATTTCGAGGACGAAATTTTTGTAAGGAGGCTAGAATGCAACGACTCTGAAATCCCTGTACAGAATTATTTGTTTAATATATAGAAAAGAGTATTTTAGCCTGTGTAGGAGTTATAACTTATTTTTGTTCAATAAAAGTAAGAAGCAACTTATAGCTCACCGATAAAGCATCTACATTGCTGTGACGTAGCCTGTTCGAATCCCATCAGTCCTAAATTTTTAAAGATTTTTCTCTTTAATTTTTCGGAAGCCCAATAGTTGCACATGCAATTCATGGAGAATCAAAAGGTTTCAGAAAAATCAAACAGGCGCAATGAGTAGTAAACGCTGAGTAAAGCTAGTAGCACGAATCTCAAGGCAAGAGGACAAAATCTGACCGCCCGTCTCCTTTTCTTACCCGCCGTCGCCGGTCCATGATGCCCCAATCGCCTCCGTGCTTTGCACACAAGTCTCTTCAGCTCCCCTCTACTCTCCTACACTGTTTGATTTCCCTGCAATTAAACAAAGACTATTCAATTCACCATTTAACATCAATTTTAATTTTTTTAATTCAATTTTTAATTCCCAAACCCTAAATTCTTCACTATAAATAGCACCCCATCCTCTAGCAGCACTCCCCCATTTTGAAATTTCTATCAAAAATTCTCTCAAACTCTCTAAGTACCAAGTGTAGTTAAGCAACCAAGTG
Organism: Agapanthus africanus; assembly: GCA_030015575.1. NCBI lineage: Eukaryota > Viridiplantae > Streptophyta > Magnoliopsida > Asparagales > Amaryllidaceae > Agapanthus > Agapanthus africanus. The sequence goes on along the minus strand of CM057342.1, from coordinate 727,447,645 downwards.
GAGTAGCAAGCCAATCTCGAAGACCGGAGCATTTCCGAGACCATGACCCCAGAAGGTTTCCCTTCTCCCTTATTAATAACCTAAACTCTTAAGTTCCTTTCTCTCTCTATTTCTTTCATCTCAAATCGCCTTCTAAAAACAAATCGACAAAATGGAGTTGACTCCGATATAATTTTATTTTTAACAATTGTACTCCACTTTATAAGCAAAATCAAACTAACATCCTCACACCACTCTTAACCTTATTTACAATCATTTAGTCTTTAGTTTAATAAAATTTTCCATATGAAATAATTATAAAACGAAGTTTTCATAAAAATACCATGAACTTTAATATAACCGTATTTCAATAACTAGAGTATATACTTTAAGATCATTCACGGGGTAATGACCTACCCTACACGCACACTATGGTTTCATAGTACGAGGGTCTAAAGATATGGTTTATTTAAAGAATGGGTTTTTCATTAAAATACAACATTTTTCAAAATGGGTTTCTTTTAATCGATATTTTAAAATTCTTGGCAATTGCGCCTCTACAACCCTCGTTAGGGGACCCGCTAATGGATGGTGCGGATTATCGTACATCCTTAGAATAGTAGAGCGAGATGCATAACTCCTCATGGAGTATTCAGTCTCGAAAGGAAATAAAAATACGGTTTTTAAGAAATACGATTTTTCTAAACAAAACAAACTTTGAAAAAATTATATGAAGTTATGAATCCGTATTTTCAATAAAAACAAATTATGAAACTATATTTTTAAAATGAAATATTAGAATTTTTAATAAAATACCAACAAGTTTCCAAAAGTAGTGGTTTTCATAAAAATACCATAAACTTTCAAAAAACTAGGTTTTATCACTAAAATACCACAACAAATAAAATACATGTTAATGAGAACCCTAAATATTATAAATCACCCTCGAGATTTATTTTTAAACAATATTAAAGTGTTTTTCACAAAACCCATTGAGAAATGAAAATAACAATAATAAATATTTAAGGATTATAGATTAATATAGATTTAAGCGGTATTATTTCTCTTGAGCCCCGGAGAGCCGGAGAAAGTGAGTGATTGCCTATTCAGGTTAGACAATTTAACGGAGTTATCAATGGAAATTGTTTTGGAAAAAACACAAATCATGCCGTCCATATGCAACAGTTGCCGATTTCTCCCGAACATAAGATTTTTAACAGTTAAATCAATTCATATGAAGAAGACCTGAACTCGAATCCAAAACCTGAATCTAAAACTTGAACTCGAATCCAAACTCGAATCTAAACTTGAACATGAACTCGAACCCAGCTTACTCGACCTAACTTGACTCGAACTAAGATTGCAATTGACATGACTCGCAGTTTTCTCGACTCACTCGACTTTATTCTGCACCTTTTGCAATCTATGGTTTCGATCAAGACATGTTATAACCAATCAATCAATTTAATTAAGTATATTATACGGTTATAGACTATTTATATTCGGGGTGGTTGGGATAGTTTCTTGTGTGAATCCAACAGAGCTTCAGGAGTCTCGTATTAACCTCTTTTTTATTTTACTCGAATATCAGTCGGGTCGACTCATCCACGGCCTAGAGCTTCGATGCTAACACGTGAAATGGGCCCGTGTTTCCTTGCTCTTAGGGCCCTACTTTTGAGCTCGTGAATACTTCTACGGCTATGTTGACATTCACACTTGAAACTTAACGTTAACATAGTGACCATATATAGATCTATAGTACATATTTACCCATGAACATATACTTTTACTCGTCATATATATATTCTACACTTGTCATTCTTTTACTCTTACTTTATCTTTGGGACTTACCGAGCGCTAGTTCGATGACGGGCATTCCACCATGTTTCCCTAATATTTAACCTAATAAAAGAGCAAAGCCCTGTTGAGTTTAATGAGGCGGCGCCTCACATGCTCTCCACGAGGGTGCCGGCGTTAGAGCCAATCTTATAGGATTAAATCTTATGGTGGCATCTCACGCGCTCCTCACGCGGGCGCTAATGTGCAAAGCACAGAAGAATTTACTATATAAGAGTTAAACTCTTAGATGGCACCGCACGTGCTCCTCACGTGGGCGCCCCCCTTTTAACATCGCCTAGTGCCACACAAGAAAAAAACGCAGGTGCCAATGTGCAAAGCACATAAGTACCTATCATAAGAATTAAATTCTTAAGTGGTGCCCACATGCGCAACACGTGAGCGTCGGCGTCCAAGTAGAATTAAATTTTACGTTTCCTTAACAAAAAGATTGGGATACTCTCTGATAAACAGAGCCGTTGGATCAAAGATCCAACGGAGATGATAAATCATTAAATAATATAATTAGAAGAAAACATCTCCTAAATCTTTCTAAATAAGAATGATACTCTCGGTTGGATCAATGATCCAACAATAGAATAAAATTCTATTTTTGGGAATATATTCCCTCAATCTTTCCAAACAAAAAGATTGCTCTTTGTAAAACAGAGAACTCTTGGATTAAAAATCCAATGGTGATTAAAAAATCACCATTTTACAGAATAAATTCTGTATATGGGAAAATATTTCCCCAATCTTGTTAAAGACAAGAGAACATATTCTGTAAAATCAGAAGTCCTTGAATTAAAGATCCAATGGTGGGTAAAATTCACCAACTCAATTTTTAGTCCAATTAGATCAATTGGAATCTCTCAATGAGAGATTTTCTCAGAATTAAGTAACAAACTTGCCTCCACTATATAAAGAACCCGAGAATTCAAGTCTCAGAAAAAAAAAACCTCCATAAGCTTTTGAAAATACAGAAAGCTTCCAAAATCAATAGAGAATTCAATCCTCAGAGATGAAGACTTCCCTTTCAAAAATAAACCTAGGTAAAAGAAATTCAGTGATCAAAATATCTCTTTTAACCTATTTTAAGGGTTGAACCATTCTCAAAGAACTTAGTTTTTTCTCTGGATCAGATATCTACAAGACAAGTCTCTCACAAGTTGAGAATTTAATTCTCATCGGGAGGATATTGTTCTTGAGAATCAAAGATTCATAAAAGAATTAGGTCCAAAAGAAAAACAAAAGGAAAAAGAACCTATAAAAGAACTTAGTTCTTAAAGAAAAATCTGATCTCAGATCTTCAAAAACGAAGATCTTGGTGATCATTAATGGTCAAAATGCCAATAACAGAGATTTAATCTCTAAAAAAGGAAACAAGACTAGCTCCTCACGTGGGTGCCCCCTATTTAACAGCGCCTAGCACCTCACGTGAAAAACACGCGGGCGCCCGGTGCCTCACGTGAAACACACGTGGACGCTGAATAAAAGTACTCAGCACTCCATATGCAGTCGAAGACAGCTAAGTGCTTAGCACTGATTGGGCAACACCCAACGCCGCACGTGCTACTCACGTGGACGCCATACAAAAAGTGCTGAGCACTTCATATGTAGCCAAAACGGCTGAGTGCTTAGCACTGATTGGGCAGCGCCTAGTGCCGCACGTGCACCTCATGTGGACGCCATATAAAAAGTGCTTAGCACTTCACATTTAGTCAAAATGACTAAAAGTGTTCAACATCTATTGGGCAGCGCCCATCACTGAATGCTTGACATGACATACATGTGAGCGTCAGAGCTCAAATAAGTGTTTAGCACTTTTACATGAAAAGAAAAGGGCTGAACAAACAGAGACCAAATAAGTGCTTAGCACTTTTGAATAAAAAAAAGACTAAGTAGACTAAGCCCAAATTGGCTAAGTCTCTGAAATTTTCTTGCAGCTGAGCCCAAATGCTCTTTTGCTGGATCTTAAGCAAAAGTGATTCTATAATGTTATTAAGTTGATCTTAGTCTCAAATAAGACTAATACATCTTTAGTAAGAACAAACTGAGCCCAAATGCTCACCTAAAGATTTAAGTTAATCTTAATCTCAAACTAGATTAACGGTTCTTAAAGAAAACAAAAATATTTCTGAACTGAAGGAGCATAAAACTTAAGTTCAAAACCCTGTCAAGTAAATCTTTGACCCAAACCCAAATCTAGAATATACGGATTTGGACTGATCCGTGTCCTACGGCCGACGACATAAACTAGTCTTCCTATACAATCCACGGGCAACCAAAACAAACAAAGAACATACACATGACACGAAGTGAACTGCCGTAGCAGGAGAAAGTGGTTATCGCAATGCGGTAACGTAATTAACTGTAGGGGCTTGCGCTTGCAGGGAAGAGCGTCCCCACAATCAAAAACCCTTCATAAAATAAGGGGGAATCTGATGAAGTATGCTACAACGGTCGCGTCTGTCCAAACCTCCGATATATGGTGCCATAAATCAACTTAGTATCTTTGGAGAGGTGGACGGATAAATCTAAATAGCATCTGCCCCTAGATTCAGGCAAGACGATCCATCCCAGTTCGTCTCTGTTTTCGGCAATGAACAGATTCTGGCACGCCCAGTGGGACTTTTTCCTCTTTCCACTCCACACTTCGTGTGTCATGTTTTGCAAACGAAATCGCGGTTCACTGTGGTTGTCCTTGGATCTAAGGTACTAAAATTTGGTGTCTTGCTCCTATGCAGAAGAAGAGAAATCGATGGCTTCCCAATACACTTCTTGCAACAGCAACATTCGCTCCACCCCAACTGGAGGAGTGACATACGGGCCCAGCACGGCCTTTATTTTCTCAATGCCGGTGGGACAAGTTACACAAGCCACTACTGGATTGTTCTTTGGGACTATGCTCCCAAAAGTGAGTTTCGGTGCCTCTGTTAGTTATTTGTATTCCTTAGAGGCCATTACTGTACATTGGATGTATATTGTAGTGGATGCTGGGACATATATAGGTAGGAATTTCTTGCTCGACATGATAGTACGCTATCTGGTTGCTCTTTATCTTAACATGCATATTTTCTGTCTCTCTGTTACATGTTGATAAAGCCCTTAGGATGAGTACTCGACTTCCAGGACTATGATGTAGATCATACTAGTGAGGTCTGGGTAGTCCATGAGTACATCCTTCAATGTTCCTAGTCGTGGGAATATCGAGACGGGGCATCGATATTCCAGAGTAGACTAGCGCATGTCTTCTCGACCCATGTGATGGGCGATGGATGATCCCATATCCATTGGTGTTTGACATCCGAGATGGTATGAGGGTGCTCAGTGGAGACTGGGTACACTGAACGGACTCACCGAGAACTCACAGATGGTATTATACCTCACGTCAGATGGCAGTTCTCTGGTGACACTGGTACAGCTTAGTCTGTTGACCCGAGATCGTCATAGAGTCTTGTGTGTCTCCCACTGTGCTTTGATTTCCACCCTACCACGGCTCTACTGAGTCGTGCAAACAGGTGGTTTTTGGGTACAGTCCCGATTCACATGGAGGCAATGAGCGATAGGAGGGGATTCGTCTCTCCCGGTATTGGGGGTTGATGTTGCGCTATGCACGACTGGCCATAACTGGAAATCTCTGGCCAGGGTTGCTGTGATATACTGGTAAGAGTTATCAGTAGTTTCACGATTGTTATGGACCTTATATCGGCATGACTTATCAAGCTACTGGGGTCTGACGTTTACCACCCCTAGGCGAGATATGCGACATATCAGACGAACAGACCGGACTGTACGGTAAGTGTTACTGGTTGGATTCACAGGAGTGTGAGCGGGCTTGCTCGTCGATCTTCTGATCGCTCAATACCCGGGTGGCCGTTACGTTTAGCAGACCGCTTGCGGCTTGTGGGTGTTTGATATGATCATCATCTGCTGCCGGCGTATTGACGAGTCTTTAGAGTCCTACACAGAGGTTTCCTGGCTCAAGCGAAACGAAATAGGAGCGCATATGAGATATGTGCGGGACCGAGAATAATGCGTGTATGTGATACCGTATTCCATTCTCGCGATGAATGTATCGAATGGTTGTATGTGATATAACCTAGTTATCAAATCGAGGATTGATTCGATAAGTCGATACATTGGATATTAGTCGGTCATATGCGATATGACCGGATCGTTAAATCAAGTGTTGATTTAATGATTTAATGTATAATTATATATTTGATATATTACTTTGCATTAACTAATATTTGTTCACTTTAGATGGATTTTCTCACTTGAAGTGCACATTATATATATATGATATAGTTTTGTGCACTAGTTTGTATCATGTTTGATGATACATGCAAACTTGGGTGTGTATGATTAAACCATGGTTATGTTAATGGTTAGGGTTTTGATTTACTTATCTATTTATTTTTATTTATTCATTTATTTTGGAAAGAAATGAAATGGTTGCTTCTTTTGTCTTTTGTTGAAACTTCATGAAGCTTTGACCATTTTGTTTCTTAGCCTTAACCTAACCATTAAACCTAACCCTAGTTTATTCTCTACACTTAACCATGGTTGATATATGATAAGAATGAATGGGATTTTCTTTTTAACTTAATCTTTTTTATTCTTTCATCTTCATCATCTTCATCACGCTTCAAAAAGCTTGCTAGCTTCAATGGTGAAATGAGAAAAAGAGTGAGAAATCCAATTCTAAAGTGAACCCACTTCCTATTTCTTCATCCTCTACCACTTGACAAGTAGTATAGGGTGTTTTCTTCCTAAATTTCATGACTTGGTGAAGGTGGAGCTTGATCTTGAGTTGCCTCGACGTAGATCATCTTCGGCATCGAAGTCGACGGCCTAGCCCGATCATTTCTCCGACGAAACCATCGCCAGAGTCCGGATTCCGATAGGTACAGCGGAGGGACGTCAACACGGAGCTATGGAGGTGGAGGACCGGATCTACAAAGGTTGTATTTTCCGTTTACTCATAGTTAAGTTGTTAACATATATTGTTTTGCCTATACCTCTAGTTACGATCTTGCTTAGGGTCACTTGGCACATAGGAAATTCTTGAATTTGGCATGTTTGATCTGTTGTGGAACATCATGGGTGTGCCTAGGAATCCTACAGTGGTATCAGAGTCTAGCTAGAGCCTTAGGCGATGCATAGACGATGTTAGAAACCCGATCGAACCACGAAACCCTAGATTTCAACCCTCTCTGGACATTTTTTCAAAACTGGGTTTTTTTCCAGATTAAAAATTCTTAAAAAATTCAGCAGGAAGTTTTAAGAATTACAGTGCAAAACGAGCTCCAGAATCATCTAAACCGCCGCGGAACCGCGGCAGGAGCCTGGCTCCGGCGGCGGTTCCGCGGCCGTACGGTCGCATCATCCATAAAAATCTGCACAGTAATTCCTATATTTGGGTGTTGTATTTTCTGGGAATTTTTAAATCTTACTCAAGAGTTGAGTATTCTGGGTTGTATTGGGAGTTCATAGATTCGATCGGATTGTCAAACTTTGTCTATGTGTTTTTCTGGGTATTTTTAGAATATGTTAAAAAGTTCGACCGGATATAAATACCCACTTTTTCCCCTGCCGGGAAATTTCCAATTGTTGGATTTTTCCGTAGTTTAATGACGTTCTAAGTAGTGCAAGTAACGCGATGGTCCCTCTAGAAGACAACAAACCTTAACTCGATTATGTGCCCGTCTTGAACCGCCCTTTGAACCGCCCTTTGAACTGCCCTTTGAACCTTAGGGTTTGGGGCAGTACGGCGTGCCACATGTGAGGCGTTGGCTTGACCCTTCTACGGCTGGACCGTTGGTACTGAGGCACGAAGTGAATGTTGTTAAACTTATTTCATGTGTTGAGCTGTTTCGGGAAAACTTGGGTGTTCGATTGTTCGATCGGAAAGTTTAACATTTTCTATTTATCCGGAATGTGATACAATATTTGGAATTCACAAATAGTTATGAGATAACTGAATGAATGTTATAAACATAGCAGTTTAGTCTCACTTGATCGGTTGCCACGGAATTTTGATGTGATCAAAAGTCCGTCGCAATCACGTAGCGTACGCGGATACTCGCCGGGTAAACTTAATAGACAGTCTCACTCCATAGCCCCGACCAAGTGACTGTAGGAGAACCCCGATGCCGAAAGCATCCTTTTGGGTGCTCGCGGCAGCGGTGTTCCGCCTTGGTGCACTTCATCGACGGTATCAGGGGTGCGGCCGCCTACTAAAGTTTGCGACGAGCATTCGATCAGGATGTCGGGAATCTTGTTGAATTGCCTGACTTGATATTGAAAAGAGTTTTCGATAATGAGACTAAAATGCGGGGTTTTTAATTGTTAGGCATGCGATGTCTAAGGAATTCATTTGATTAGGCATGGGATGTCTAAAGAGGTTGCGGATTCCAACTGTTGTAGTTTTACACTTTCTTTTCTGCGACCGTAAATGTAATATGTGATATCGCCGGTTTCGTTGCTATATGTCAACGACAATTGGGATGGGCATATTTACTTACGTTGATGACATGCGATGTTATGTGTTGCTGGATATGTTATATTGGATCGCCGTGTTTGAATAGCCGGGTTTTTTTTATGTGAGATGAGTGTTTTTCATTTTCATTCATGTAAAAACTTGTATGTAATATTCTTTTATTGGGGCACTTCCAGGTTGCGGATGATGTCACCATTTGTATATTATTTACTTTTCCGCATTAGGATAGACCCAAGGAGGGGAGCACAAGTAACCGGGTTCTGGGGTCCAGTGGGAGACCATCTCGAGGAGTCGAGTCCGGGTCTCCTAACCCTAGAATTGGTAGGGTTGCTTGCCGCTTTCATAGGGGTCTAGGGGTGTGGAATTGGCTATTCATCACGACCGTGGAATCCGTGTTTTATACTGGCTCGTATTAAAAACACGGACGTCCTAGTATATCCAATATTTCATATGATACTTTCTGCTGCGTTATCTGTGATGTGATCATGTGATATGTTCAGATAGATATTATATATAGTATATATGATATATTATATAGATGTTGCTTATGTTTTACACCCGCGCTAGCCCTGCCTCGCTCTGGCGTTAGTTACCTAACCTAACGGAGCAGACGGGACATCGAGGCGAATGCGGATGGCATAAGCGTACATTATATTTATCTGTGATGTTTAGGTGGACTTAAATGATGGGACATTCATTAATGAGATTAATGAAAGAAAATAAACCTAATTGATGTTGTGGAATCGAATTTCAAAATAAAACAGGTAGCTACAGTTCTTGCTTTGCATTGCGGTGTTCTTTGTAGAACATCTTGCACCTTATTCGATGAGGAAAGGACCGAGATCCCTTCACCGGGAGTGACTCCTTTAGCAATAACTGGCAAATGCTACACACTCGGTTTGTCTTTTGATTACTTCTATAGTTTCTGCTTTGCACAGTGATATATATGATATATCTCGCACCTCATTCGACGAGGAAAGGGCCGACGATCCCTTCACCGGGAGTGACCCCTTTAGCAAAACTAGAAAAGCCTCAAAAACATTCCATTTAAAAACCATTTGATTCCGCAACGAGATCAAGTTCAAAGCGTTAAAGGTTTTCATAAAAACCATTCACAACCCTCCGTCATTTTAGGAAGTAGAGTACTTAGTATTCGTGCTGTGTTTGTTGACCTTAGTTAAGGCACAGTGTACGGTAGCTAAGTGATGTCTTCCTACACCGCATATGATGCGATTAGTTAGGACAGTCGCGTGACTTTGTTGACCTTAGTTAAGGGTCATGTGGGTGGGTCTAATTAATCACGAAATGACGGGTAGAACTTGACTAGTGCTTATGATTTGTTGACCATAGTTAAGGTCATAAGTGCTAGGGGTAAAAACCTTTATCGGGAGTTTCAAGTGTTGAAATTTGCAATGAGATTGCATACCTTCTATATGATAGTTGGATCCCGATACCCACTGCAAGTAATTGTTACTCCTGGGAGAGTTTTGCACTTTGCAATTAGCCGATCAAGTAGGTGTCTAGAAAGGTGTCAACGGGGTTACGCCTCTGGGAAAACGAGGTTTACTGTAATTAGGTCCGTGCGAAAGCATGGGGAACCTCCCTCAAAGTACCGACACTGGCCTGGCTGAAAGATTGGCGAACTTGTAGAGTGTAATTAATCCCGGCTAGTCTTTCCTTTTAGGGTTTGAAGGAAGATTTGATAAAATCAGTGGGAGCCATCCTGATTAGATAAAATATATAACCAATCTAATCTTGCAAGAGCGCACGCAGAGTGTTTTCTTCTCTCTCTCTCCAGGTAGCGACCATATCACGCCTTAATCAAGATAATAATATGGATGTATTGACCGAACCCGCTTGTTATAATGAGCTGGGGAACGTTGGTCCCGCTCCAACTTATAATTGTTATAAGACAGAGCAGGAAATGGGGAATACCAGAATTCCTATGCCGCCCAAACGAAGAAAGTGCATATGATGCATCTCCTTCGGGTGTGTTCATTATACAGAACTGTTTCTCAGTATCCTCTGTATCCTGGGTATCTGATACCGGATCAGGATCCCAGATATGTAATCTGTTACATAGGGCTACAGAAAGGCAGAGAACTGAGAACGGGTGATAAGTTTCATGAGACAGAGAACGGGGCAAGTGTTGCAGCCAAGTCTGTTGGTCACTGTCATCCTGTATTACCAGTACATTGATTCTGAACGAATGTTATTAGATACCGAACCTGATATACAAAATCATATCAGTCTCTTTATTATTAAAGAAATGATAAAATTTTGTATTGCTGGATAATGTTTTGAACATTTCCTATATCAAAAGTTGATCGGTTCAGGCACGTTATCTAAAAGCATTGACTTTCTAAATCAAACTACAGTTCCTAGTATACAGAACACACACAAGAGGAAGAGTTCAGAAATGAACGAATCCTTCTTGAGGCATTGTAGACTAGGTCATATCAATGCGACCCGACTGGCTGAAGTTATATTTTAGATGCATATTTAAATCAGTTTGAATTTACATCTTGTGAAACTTGCCAGTCATGTCATAAAGATTAGATGACCATAGCTCCGTTTACTGGAAACAGAGAAAGAGTAAGTAAACTCTTGGGACTGATACATGATGATGTATGTAAGGTCCTCTGTCTACACATGCCAGGACCGGTTCTTTGTACTTCACTACATTCTCTGATGATCTCTCAAGATTCAGTCATATGTTCCTGTTAAAACATAAGTCCGAACCTTTTGAGATATTCACAGAATATAAGCTAGAAGTAGGGAACCAATATGGGTATAAGTATTATGTCCTTTGATGTGATCAGGGAGGAGAATACTTGTGAATAGAATTCCTGGATTATTCTAAAGGAGAATGAGATTCTCTCTCAGTATTACTCCTCTGAATACACCACAGCACAACGGTGTATCAGGGCGGAGCAATCGCACCGTATTGGATATGGTGTGCTCTATGATGAGTACTACTGAGTTACCTGTTTCCTTTTGGGGTTGTGCACTTGAGAACCAGCATACCTATTGAATTAGGTTCGAATCAAATCAGTGCCTACCACTCCATATAAGATATGGTGTGGGAAGAGCCTATCTCTTAAAGTAAGTTAAGATTTGGGATTGTCCGGCCTATGTCTAAAAGCAAAATCCGGACAAGATCGAGGCAAGGTCAGTTCTGTAGAACTGGAAAGGTTCCAGCTGTACAAAACTGCAGCTAATGATTTGACAGAACCAATGGATTCAATAGTCCCCAACGAACCTCAGCCTCTCCGCCGATCTAGCAGGGTTCCTCACCTGCCTGAGAGATACTTCGGTTTCTCGATGACAGTGGGAGCGAGGAATGCATCATGAGATGATGACCCAACTAGTTTCGAGCAGGCCATCGAGAGTAGGGACTCTGTAAGAATGGCTGGATGCTTAGTGATCTGAGATGGAATCCATGTACACCAACAAAGTATGGACTTTGGTTGCTGTATTTGAAGGGTTAAATCCCCGTCAGGAGAAAGTATATCTTGAGAAGATTACTTGGTGTAGATGGAAAAGTTGAGACTTTCAAAGCTAGACTTGTTAAATGTTTTCGTCATCGACCAGGCGTGGATAATGATGAAACCTTTTCAGGGACTGTGCTTAAGTCCATCCAGATCCTACTTGCCATTGCTACATACCATGACTACGATATCTGGTGGTTGGGTGCCATGACTGCTTTTCTAAAATGATGATTTAGAAGAGAACGTCTATAAGAACACAGCTAGAGAGCTTCGTAAACTGTGGGAGCAGCGGAAACGTGTGCAAGTTGCTTTACAGAATAAAGCAGGTATCGCGGAGTTGGAACGTCTGTTTTGATGTGGTAGTCGAAGTGTTTGACTTCATCAAAATGGTAGATGAACCTAGTATGTAAAAAAAGGTAGTAGAGAGTAAGGTGGTCATCCTCGTATTATACGTGGACAACATACTCTTGATAGGAAAAGAGTTTCCTATACTACGATCGGTCGATCTCCTCTTATCACATGGATTCTCCAATAGGATAAAGGTGAATCACTGGAAATGTTCCAAGATGATAAGTACGACTGAATGCCAGTCGCAGGCATTGTCTTTACCCTCAGTAGAGGGACGGTATGTTGGAAGAGTTCCAAGCTAGATACCGTGGCAAACTAGACGATAAAGGCTGGTAACATCGCTATTAAAGATACTACCAAAGAGGCGGTTTGGGTGTATATTGGTTCATGAGATGAACTAGGTTCCCACCATTGTGTGACAATGGAAGTATGGCTTTGGCCCAGGAACCCTAGTCCCATCAGTGACCCAGACATATTCTGAGGCAGCATCATCTGATCATGGAGATAGTTGATCTCCAGGGTGATCGAGGTTAGGAGAGTAGACTCAGAGGACAACACGGCGGATCCACTCACAAAGGCTTTTTCCCAGAGAGAGACTTTTATGGGATGGTTGAGTATTAGATACTACAACCACTGCTACAGATGGCCCTAGTGCAAGTGGGAGATTGTTAGTTATATGTATGCCCTAGAGGCCATTACTGTACATTGGATGTATATTGTAGTGGATGCTGGGACATATATAGGTAGGACTTTCTTGCTCGACATGATAGTACGCTATCTGGTTGCTCTTTATCTTAACATGTATACTTTCTGTCTCTCTGTTACATGTTGATAAAGCCCTTAGGATGAGTACTCGACTTCCAGGACTATGATGTAGATTATACTAGTGGGGCCTGGGTAGTCTATGAGTACATCCTTCAATATTCCTAGTCGTGGGAATATCGAGACGGGGCATCGATATTCCAGAGTAGACAAGCGTATGTCTTCTCGACCCATGTGATGGGCGATGGATGATCCCATATCCATTGGTGTTTGACATCAGAGATGGTATGCGGGTTCTCAGTGGAGACTGGGTACACTGAACGGACTCGCCGAGAACTCCCAGATGGTATTATACCTCACGTCAGATGGCAGTTCTCTGGTGACACTGGTACAGCTTAGTCTGTTGACCCGAGATCGTCATAGAGTCTTGTGTGTCTCCCACTGTGCTTTGATTTCCACCCTACCATGGATCTACTGAGTCGTGCAAACAGGTGGTTTTTGGGTACAGTCCCGATTCACATGGAGGCAATGAGCGATAGGAGGGGATTCGTCTCTCCCGGTATTGGGGGTTGATGTTGCGCTATGCACGACTGGCCATAACTGGAAATCCCTGGCCAGGGTTGCTGTGATATACTGGTAAGAGTTATCAGTAGTTTCACGATTGTTATGGACCTTATATCGGCATGACTTATCGAGCTACTGAGGTCTGACGTTTACCACCCCTAGGCGAGATATGCGACATATCAGACGAACAGACCGGACTGTACGGTAAGTGTTACTGGTTGGATTCACAGGAGTGTGAGCGGGCTTGCTCGTCGATCTTCTGATCGCTCAATACCCGGGTGGCCGTTACGTTTAGCAGACCGCTTGCGGCTTGTGGGTGTTTGATATGATCATCATCTGCTGCCGGCGTATTGACGAGTCTTTAGAGTCCTACACAGAGCTTTCCTGGCTCAAGCGAAATGAAATAGGAGCGCATATGAGATATGTGCGGGACCGAGAATAATGCGTGTATGTGATACCGTATTCCATTCTCGCGATGAATGTATCGAATGGTTGTATGTGATATAACCTAGTTATCGAATCGAGGATTGATTCGATAAGTCGATACATTGGATATTAGTCGGTCATATGCGATATGACCGGATCGTTAAATCAAGTGTTGATTTAATGATTTAATATATAATTATATATTTGATATATTACTTTGCATTAACTAATATTTGTTCACTTTAGATGGATTTCTCACTTGAAGTGCATATTGTATATATATGATATAGTTTTGTGCACTAGTTTGTATCATGTTTGATGATACATGCAAACTTGGGTGTGTATGATTAAACCATGGTTATGTTAATGGTTAGGGTTTTGATTTACTTATCTATTTATTTTTATTTATTCATTTATTTTGGAAAGAAATGAAATGGTTGCTTCTTTTGTCTTTTGTTGAAACTTCATGAAGCTTTGAAGCTTTGACCATTTTGTTTCTTAGCCTTAACCTAACCATTAAACCTAATCCTAGTTTATTCTCTACACTTAACCATGGTTGATATATGATAAGAATGAGATATATGATAAGAATGAATGGGATTTTCTTTTTAACTTAATCTTTTTTATTCTTTCATCTTCATCATCTTCATCAAGCTTCAAAAAGCTTGCTAGCTTCAATGGTGAAATGAGAAAAAGAGTGAGAAATCCAATTCTAAAGTGAACCCACTTCCTATTTCTTCATCCTCTACCACTTGCCAAGTAGTATAGGGTGTTTTCTTCATAAGTTTCATGACTTGGTGAAGGTGGAGCTTGATCTTGAGTTGCCTCGACGTAGATCATCTTCGGCATCGAAGTCGACGACCTAGCCCGATCATTTCTCCGACGAAACCATCGCCAGAGTCCGGATTCCGATAGGTACAACGGAGGGACGTCAACACGGAGCTATGGAGGTGGAGGACCGGATCTACAAAGGTTGTATTTTCCGTTTACTCATAGTTAAGTTGTTAACATATATTGTTTCGCCTATACCTCTAGTTACGATCTTGCTTAGGGTCACTTGGCACATAGGAAATTCTTGAATTTGGCACGTTTGATCTGTTGTGGAACATCATGGGTGTGCCTAGGAACCCTACAGCCTCAGCGCCGCAAGAGGAAGCTCCCAAGAGATCGGTCTTCGATCGACCGGAAACCAAAACGGCCCCTCTCAACGGGCCGTCCAAAGCTGACGTTTCAGTCTTC
This sequence comes from Agapanthus africanus, assembly GCA_030015575.1. Classification (NCBI taxonomy): domain Eukaryota; kingdom Viridiplantae; phylum Streptophyta; class Magnoliopsida; order Asparagales; family Amaryllidaceae; genus Agapanthus; species Agapanthus africanus. The sequence continues at coordinate 727,432,495 of CM057342.1, read as the reverse complement.
AACAGGCTGGGCAAGAACCCAAACGGGCCCGCAAAAAGGCTCGTAACACCTGAAGGGGCTACCCCAAAACGGATAGCCCTCTCAACTCCTCCTGCAGGCGAAGTCGTAAAAGGTGCTTCCCCTACCAGAAAGTCGGTCTTTGAAAGATTGGCCGGCCCTCTTCAAACCCTGCCGAGGACGTCAGTCTTCAACAGGTTGATGCCAACAGCAGCCCCTTACCAAAGCCGGGGGCACAACGAAACCGCTTCCAAAACCGAGGCGATCCCTTTTGCAAGGCATGCTCGACGTCGTCACTGGCGCCGAGTAAGGAAATCTAGGGGCAACTCCCCCTCTGGACTTACCCCACCGGCTCCAATGGTGGACGTTGACGCTGCTGTTCTAACCGGGAATAGCGTTGATCTGCTCAGGAGGGTATGCAAGGACTCTCCAATGGTGGTGCTAAAGAAATCGCCCCCGCCTGCAGAAGCCACAGTGTAGGAAAAGATCGAGCGCCCCCATCAACGGCTCTCCTCCCAAATTCACAGGGTCTAGCGAAAGGTCCAGGACTCTGTGATTGATCAAAACTACTCTCGTCGACCAAAGAAATCGAGGGCTCGGTGAGAGAAAGACCGTCCCTCCATCATACGGCGAGGGAATTCTTCTACACAGGTGCCCGTCATAACGGCTCCTTCAACCTCGACCTCCAACAAAAGGATGAGGCTGAAGAAAATCCCACCGTCGGCAGCAAATTCCAAAGGCGATGGACCCAAATGCCCCAGGTCTGGGGACATGATCGTACATACGGTCTACATAGCTTCCGGGAAAGAAGAAAACCGTGCTTCCGTAGGACATCGACCGCAAACTCGGTCGCTGACAAAAGCTCAGGAGCAACAATAAAAGCTCCAGGAGATCCTGACCAAAATGGCAGCACTTACCGGGCAGAAAGAAAGCCCGGACACAACAGTCGAACAGCGCCAGGAGCAGGAGACCGATACATAGTTCCTGCGAAAGGTGCTTGAAAGAAAGGACAAGGAAGCTCCTAAGCAGGCTGCTAATATAAAGCAGATGGCTCTCATATTCCAGGATATGGTTGGAATGATGATCCAGCCAGAACCCCCAGCCAAGGATCCACTGATAATCATCGAGGATGACAGAAGGGAAACATCAAACCCTCTTTCGGCTTTATCGGCAGCTAAAGAGGAAACAATCTCTAAGGCTGCTCTTGATGATTATATCGCTCAAAAAATACGAGCTCATCAAGCTAATGAAGCTGCAGGCCAAATCGTCAGAACTGGGCGACCGTATCCAGGCTGGTATGACAAAATTAAATACCCGCTGGGATATACGATCCCTAAGTTCCATATATACAAGGGGACAGGCAACCCACACTAGCACGTCGCACAGTTCAGAGCTCTGTGCGGCAACACCGGAGGCGACGACAAACTGTTGCTTCGCCAGTTCGTTGGCAGCCTGTCAAAGACAGCCTTTGAATGGTACTCGGAGCTCCCAAATGACTCCATGAGAACATTCACAGAGATGGAACTGATGTTCACATAGCGGTTCGCCAGCGCAAGCGAGCGCGCACCCCGATCATGGCATTAATCAATGCCAGGGTAAAGCCAGGAGAAACCTGGGTCCAATATGCGATCCGGTGGCGGAACTTATGGTCAAAGTGCGAACAACGCATCGAAGAATCCCCTGCCGTGGGCATGTTCATCGGGACCCTTGATCCTCAAACGAATGTGTCCCAGTTCATGACGTTCTTCAAACCAACAACCTTCCAGGCTCTGATCGATAAACTGGCCCAAATGGGCCACGGTCCTTGCTCCTCAAGTAAGGACCCATGAAACGCCAAGGGTAAAGGAAAAGCGGTCTTCGTAGCCAACGCTCAACAACAACCGAGTGGCCCAAAACCGGCTGCTCGCCAAAACAACGCACATCAACGCCTATCCCTGGAAGAAAGGCTAAGACGTGCTTACTCGTTTCCGCGCGACAAGACGAGGAGATTATTTGAGTTGGCAGTGCACAACAAACTCATCACATTGCCAGACCCACGGCATCTATCGCAACCCGGCAACGTCAACAACCCCAACTACTGCGTCTATCACAGAATAGTAAGCCAACCAATTGAGGATTGCTAAGTCTTCATGAACTGGGTCGAGGACCAGTATCAACAGGGAAAATTCGCTCTATCTGAGAACTAGAGGGTGAACCCACTACAGAAGCACACTCCTAAAAAGGCGGATGCGCCGGGGGGCATCATGCTCGCTCGTGGAAGAAACTCCATGGGAAGTCGCTCTTTCAGCTAAAACTAAAAGAATGCTGAAAGATCTACAGGCATGTCCGGCAGTCAGGTGGAAAATCCTACTTGAACCCGAAATCATCGAAGGGATGCTGAAACTGTGTCCCATACCGAAAATTGTTGACAAAGGGAAAAACCCCCAAGTAAAACCTTCAAAGTCTTCGAAGAAAAAGAAGAAGACCAAGAAGCCTGCGCAGCCTGCCGAGTATAACGACAAGCACACAGACCTACAAAAATACATCGACGCGCTGGAGGAGTACAACCAGAAGGCGCGAACACCGGTCACGGTCGAAGAGTTCCTCAAACATATTCTTGAGAACAAAGATAGTGACAACGATGAGGAAAATGACTCATCAGAAGAAACCAAAAACTATGCAGCAAGTTGCCCATAGTCTACCATTCGTCATTAAATGATGAAGAAACTCCTTCAACATCAGAAAGCAACGCAGAGGAACTGGGGGAAGAATCGGCGCTAAAATCCCCAGAACTGCCAGAGACCCGATCGATAGGCTGTTAAACGAAGCCTTTCGAAAAAGCAAAACTGACCGAGAACGCGAAACAATCATATACGAAAAGGTTAAGCGTCAGCGTCAGGATGAAAAAGCTGCGGCAAGGTAGAGTCGTAAAGTACTCCAACCAAACCAAGGCATACCTGCGACCAATAAGAGCAGGATTAAGGCAGAGAAGCGGTTTTCCAAAACCCTGTAAATGGGAATGAAGCTGCCACCTCTGGTAGGAAACACTCCCAGGGTCATATGCCTCAATGGAGAGGACTCACATCCAAACTACTGTCTATATCATAGGAGGGTTACCTACCCCACCGAAGAATGCAGTACCTTCAAGAAGTGGTGGCAAGGATATGTTGCTCATCAAAAACACTTCAAGAGAATGAAACGCGAAGCTTGTTGACGACAAAAGAGTGCAATAGATGCGCGTGAAAAAATGACTGGCAACTGTCATATGGTTGGTACCAGTTCAGAAGGGGAAAATCCCCAAGTTCTTACTTTCGGGAGCGATTCTGATGACGAAATACCCCTCAGACCTCTCTTTAAAGACTCCACCTCCGAAAAAGAAGAGGAGGAGAAGAACTACGAGAATATTCAGCCGCGTAACCGCAGGCTGCCTGAAAAGAACCTCGGACCTACAAACAAAGGTTCGAGCAAAAAAGACAAAAGGGAAAGAGAAAATCTCTGAGGAAATTGCCCTCGATGATGGAGTTGTCAAAGCGCTCGCAGCAAGGGACCCTACTAGGAAAAATAAGGTGGATTACAATGTCCTAGCACATCTGAGGAAAATACCCTCACAGCATATTGGATGCTCTCTTCTTGTCCAAAGAGGCACGAGAGTCTCTGATCAAGGCTTTACAAGTGCCCGATTAGTTTCAAGCTTTCCTTGCAGAAGAGAAGATGAATGACGAGCTTGAAGAGGTTCACACAGCTGGCATTACATTCAGAGATGAAGATCTCCTCCTCGATACGTGCAAACATAACCGCCCGTTATACATCACCGGGTACTGCCACGACATCAAAATAGGGAAAATCCTTGTCGATAACGGATCCTCCGTCAACCATCTCAACATGAAAGTGCTGAAGGAGATTTGCATGAATGTTCAGCATCTGGCCTGAGAAAAAATTACAATCTCCGGGTTTGACTCACGGTCGTCACGGATGCTTGGGTCCGTAATACTGACGTTACGCTTTGGGTTGTTCATCACCGACATCAAATTTCATGTCATTGACGCCAAGACTTTCTATAATGCTTTGCTCGGCAGGCCCTGGTTGCATGAGTACAACATCATCCCTTCTACACAACATCAGTGTATGAAGTATTTCAAGGACGACTTGGAATGCACCATCACAGGGGATCTAAATCCGTTCTCTGTAAACGAGATCCGGAAATATGAAGACGCAAAGTATTTCCTACCAGAGTTTGAAGATATAGAAAGGTGTCATAAGTCGGAGATAAACATAAGTCCGCCGCCACTATCCCGATCTTTGGGAGCGATTCCGAAGAAGATGAAGAAATAGTCTACTCGGGGCAACCCCAGAAAGAAAATAATAGACCCGGACCATCTACCTCTATTCTGGTCATTGGCAGCGACTCTGAGGATGAGGCCAACGCAGTGTTCTCCATCCGCCCGTCAGTGCAAACCCTCGCCGGAGCCGATCAGAGTCTGCAAATCATAATAGCTCCGTCTCGGCATTACAAGGAACTTGATGCGCTCGATACATACAGTGTACAAAAGCTACAGACTTTCTACGTCCCTCCCAGGCGAAGAGGTGAAAAGGCGATCCTCTTCTACCAATCTACGGAGACCAAAGTAAAAAAAGAAGTCTGGCATGGTGCCGATTTTGCACTCGACAGGCTTAAAAAAATCCGTCTGCCAAGATATTATGCGGAGGGATTGAAAAGGCTGTTAAGATGCCAAGGTATACCCCTCGAACAAACTGTTCGGCAAGCCCAATTTTACAAAAAGATTTGGGATATTCCCGGGACTCAGCGAAAGACGCCCAACAGGAAGATAGAGGCAACGGGGCTCGGATACGTTTGGTCCAAGAAACGGGAGCAGTTCCACAGCTGCCATGTCATAAACAGCTCCAGCGATAGGGAAAACGCTCTTCCGAATGGCCATGAAGTTGGAACAGAGTGAAATCCCGCTCTAAAAACGTTAAGTCTGTCGCTCGAAGAACAAATAGACAAGCTAATAAAAGAAGCTTGTCGAAAGTGCCGAGATGATCACAGCCGTGAAATGGCCATTTATGAAAGGCCAGGATATAATGCCTCAATCAGCAATCCGCGGAGAAGGAAGACTATAATGCTCTTCATCCCCGGCCCGCTGTATGTCCTCGCGAAAGGGGAAAATCCTGAAATAAATGCAAAGAACGCAAGCAACGTTAGAAAACAACGAAGTGGATCCAAGAAGCCGTGCAATAGAGAAAAGATTGATTGGAACCCGTCCATTATAAAGAAGATGGATCGGGATACTATTTCCCTCAAGACAAGCCAAGGAAAATATTCAACCTTGTCATGAATCACCAAATGATGACACTTCCGGAGTCTCGCCACCTCGAACAAATAAACGAGGTCCATCATCCGGATTATTACTCCTATCACCGAGTAATAGGTCATCCACTTGAAGACTGCTTCACCTTCAAAGATTGGGTAGAAGACCAGTATCAGCAAAGCAGGTTCGCTTTATCCGACAGCTGGAAGGTAACCCCGCCGCAAAATCATGAGCCAAAGAGGACCTATACCGCGAGGATAGGACCAGCCCGACGTCAAGAATGGAAGCGAACTTGTACCTGCCATGTGATAACATTCTCAAAGGAGGGAGGGCACGAGACTATGGATAACCTCTTTAGGTGCTTCGCAAATGAAGACGAGGACGAGATGATCTCAGAGTTTCCACCAGCACCAAAAGAGCTGGAAGATGGGATACACAGTACGGCGGATAACCTAAGGAAAATTGACTTAGGGTCGGAAAATGATCCGAGGCCAACGTTCGTCAGTGAGCTGCTATCTAAAAAATAGGTGGCCACGTTAAAAGACGTGTGTTGGGGTCAAAATTTACATCCCGGTTGACTAAGTTAAAAATCGAAATCAACTCCAAACCAAGTGGGCCCAAGCCCAGGTCAAGTGGGCCCATGCCCGAGTCGAGCCCGAACATGAAGCCGCCGGCCTCCCCCATGCCAAAATAAAAATTTTGCAATAAATAATTTTGGTGTATTTTTTATGAATAAATGTAAGAAAAATGGGTATAAAGCCAAATTTTTGTAAAACCCATGGCTCATGTGCAAAAGAAATGAGCACATGAGGCATGGGATGGGAAAAATGCCATTTTGTAAAGCCCAAGGGGCTATATGTAAAGTGTGTAGCCTATAAAGGCAAAGATGATGAAAATATCTCAACAACTTTTTCTCTCTCTCAAAAAAATTAGGGTCTGTGCCTCCTTCTCCTTCCTCAAGGTTCTAAACCTTTTTCTTTTTTTGAATTAAATCAAGAGTTTAACTCTTCCTTTCCAAAAATAAATAGTTTTTCACCACAAAACCGGATCTTCCATCAGATTTCAAAAAGAGGAGATTTTTAAATCTCACCCCCCCCTTTTCTTCAAGATCCGGCCAACCGAGAGGAATAAGAAGGAGTCCCACCTCCAAAAACCCCACTTTGGGGAAGATCCAGGGCACAAGGGAGAAGAAAGGGGTCCCCTTTCATCAGCTCCAAAAATATCTTAGGAGTTTAACTCCTCAAAAGAAATAATACATATATATAGATATATAAAACAATAAATATTTCTCTTTGGGAGTACAACTCCCAGTGCAGGGGCTAAACCCCTTTGTCCTCTTTGTTTGGAGTTCAGCTCCAAAAGTCAAATCGAGAGCACAGCTCCCAGTACATGGACAAAGTCTCTTTTTCTGCTGACGCTCAGCGCCCGCGTGCCAAGCATGTGGGGCGCCGGCACCCGGCGCCCGCATACCAAGCACATGGCGCGCCTGTGTCCAGCGCCCGCGTGCCAAGCACGTGGGACGCCTGCGCCCAGCGCCCAGCGTCCACGCGCTAGGCACATGAGGCGCTGGCGCTCATGCGTCCTTTGGACGCTATTTCCCGAAGAGCCGAAGTCTGCCAAGTGCTTAAAACAGAAATGTTAAGGCAGAAGCGGCTCAGACATCGAGCCAACAAGAGAGCCAGGACTTTGGCCATGTGGAATCTTGTGAGGTTCCAAGAGCAGGGTTACTCCGCGACGACGGCTGAGTCGGCCGTAAAAATCAGCAATTCTTTCGAACCTCTAAAGCGGGTTCAGAAAAATGCCATGACCACCAGAATCAAGAAGACAGCGGTACGAACGTTGCTACAAAGAGACGTGTCCCAGCCCCGACAGAGAAAGTACGACCCTGTCTCTTCAAGAGTCTATCAGGCACTCTGTACCGTGCGAAAATAGCGAGGCAAAACCAAAAAGGAAGCGTCAGCACCATTCAAGAATCCGGCCAGGCCAGCCGCCTTCAGTCGACTGCCCGTTACCGAAACAGGAGGGTCAAGACAGCGATTCATGAAATCAGCCGCCGATAATAAAAAGACGGCTGGATATGTTATCCATACGGTCTATATGGAGGGCACGCTCCCCAGTGACAACCTTCGCAGCAAAAGCAAGGATGGGCCCACCACATCCTAAGCCCAATCTGGCTTGAATGTGGTTGCCGCTTCCCAAGAACAGCCGCCTCCGCTGGATGATGAAAACCCTCTCGATGAGAATGATAGGTAGAAAGACCCCTCAATCCATGTAGAGTCAAGCTCAGACAGCGAGGAAGAGCCGACTTTCTGCCCCAGGACCGCAGAGCAAGAGTTACTTCAAGAGCTTCGAAAACAGCTCAGGAGCAAAGATAAAGAAATGGCCAAACTTTACTCCAAAATCGACGATCTGACGAATGTTGTGATGCAGCTCACGGCTCAAATTGTTCGAGCGCCTTCCAATCAGGCACATGTCTCTACTCATAAGCCGGGTGATGGCAACCCGAAGCAACCGATGCATGTCCCCTTGGGTCCAAGATTGGGTGAGCCTCATGAAAGCCAGCCACATTCCGCTTCTGGGGACGCCTTGGTCCCAGATAACACTATCCCGCTAACACAAGATCGGATAATGGATTTGGTCACTAGAAAGGTTAGAACATTGGTAGCCGAAGCCGAAACTCAGAAAGAAATTGGCAGTAGTGGGCGGCCATATCCCGCACAGTACGATCTGATCGAGTTCCCCAACGATTACGCCATTCCTAAATTCGGAAGGTTTGACGGGATGGGAAACGCAAATCAGCACATCGCCCACTTTAAAGCATCGTGCGGAAATACAGGGGGCAATGATGCGCTTCTTCTTCTTCAGTTTGTCAATAGCTTGATCGGTGTTGCTTTCGACTGGTACGTAAGCATTCCAGATGGGTCCGTCATTACTTTTGCCCAAATGGAGTCTCTGTTTCGGCAAAGATTCATGAGCGTCAGTGATAAAATCTCCATTGCTGACCTCGTGAGAACCAAGCCGGGGAAAAATGAAAGCAACACGAACTTTATTTCCCGATGGCGCAACCTCACTGTCAAGTGCGAACCACCGTTAGAGCAAGACCAGTCCGTCAGCCTCCTCATTGGGAACCTCAGCAATTGGATGGTCCCATTCTTATGTACAGCAGGCCTCAAGACGTTTCAGGAGCTGACCAAGAAAGTCCAAATGCTGGAACGCTCGAAGCAAGAGTCTACCCGGACTCTCAGAGAGACAAGACTTAGGAAAGCAAGCGGGACGACAACCGTAAAAGCGGGAATTCCAGCAATACCAATGTCTTCAATGTGTCCGATAATGAAAACAAGCGAAAAGTAGGTGAATCTAAAACCAACCGGCCTTGAAAGCCAGTGCTGGGAGGAGAAGGGCCTTCCCTGGAAGAGAAAAAGAACAAGGTTTACTCTTTCAAAAGGGACAAGGTTCGCAAGATATTCAAAGATGCCTTGAACAACGGCTTACAATTGCCGGAGTCGAAGAGACCACATGAAGCAAAAATGACCGACAATCCCCTGTATTGCCCGTACCACAGAGTAGTGAGCCACGCGATCAAGGATTGCTATATTTTCAAAGACTGGGTCGAGAAGCAGTACAAGACTGGAGAGATCGAACTGTCCAAGAGTGTATTGGTAAACAACCAAGATGCAACCACCAACATCATACAGACACAAGCTGAAGCCTTCTGGGAGCAGACAGCTGAACCCGCTGCCCTGAGAAATGAAACTGACTTACCGCAGCCTCCGTGGAGTACGCACATATCTAATAAGACGAAGAAGATGATAAAGCTACTTCGGAAAGAGCCCAGAACATAATGGGAAGGGCAGAAAAAGCCCACCATTCTAGCTGCCAATTCGGCTCAATCAAGCTCAAAATCCAAAAAGCTCAAGAAGAAGAAAAGTACAGCTCGACGCGAAAAAGAGTCTACAGGGAGACCGTCCATTAAAAAATATATCGATTAGCTCGAAGACTATGAACAAAAGGAAAGAACTCTAATTCAATTGAAAGAGTTCTTCCCTGTAGAAGCGGCTGAGATTCTGGAGGAGTTAGAAGAAGACTCCAATGAAGAGATCCCTATAATGACCTGCTACGCCATCCATCTTGGCAGCGATTCTGAGGAGGAGCTCTGTTTTCCCGAAGAGGACGAGGAGCTCGCCATAAAGGCCAACCAAATCCAGCTCAGAAGCGGCAGGGCTCTACCGCTAAATCAGGGCAACGCCCCAAAAGGAAAGGAAAAACATGTGGCTAATGAAAAAGATTGCAGAGAACCGACTAATGAAAACTCAAGTCCTTCCTCAGTGGACTACAATGTCTTAGCTCATCTCCGGAAGCTTCCGTCTCTCCTGAGCATCTACGATGCCTTGGTTCTATCTAAAGAGCTTAGAGATGTTCTCATTCATGCTCTACAAAACCCTGAGCGGTATTAGGCTGGCTTTGCGGAAATTAATATGAAAGAAGCCCAGTATGCTCTGCATGCCGCCACAATCACGTTTAAGGATGAAGATTGCTACTGGGAACGGCTGAGCATAATCGGCCGCTTTACGTGACCGGGTACAGTGACGAAGATCGGATTAATCGCATATTGATTGATTCAGGATCCTCGGTGAATATCATGAACTTGCGGACTCTGAAGAGTTTGTTAATGGGCGTCCGACACCTGTCAAGGGAAAGGATTGTCATTCAAGGCTTCAATCAAAACTGCCAGCAAGTTCTAGGGTCTATAGCTCTGCCAATTAAATTTGGGGATCTGCAAACCGAAGCTAAGATATACGTGATCGACGATGACACGTCTTATAAAATTCTCTTAGGATGGCCGTGGCTCCACGATTACGGCATCGTTCCGTCAACTCTCCATCAATGCATGAAGTATACTAAAAATGGCGAAGAAAGACGCATTGATGGAGACATCCAGCCGTTCGGTGTGCATGAAGTCCGACAAGAAGATTCTCGGTACTTTGTGAACCTCCAAAGTGCTGAGCTACAGCTGACCAACGATTGAACGGCCCTGAAGCTCAGAAGCAAGTTTGAGTCGGCTGTTACTTTCAAAAGCAAAAACCCTCAAGTGCGTCCGCGTTTCGGCAGTAACACTGATGAGTCCGACGCTGAAAGTCTGTCCTTCCATAAAACTTGCCCGCATTTCGATAGCGATATGGATGAATATGATATTGAAGGCCCATCTGACAGCAAAGTTCGCCCTTGTTTAGGCAGGGACACTGAAGAGTCGGAGGAAGAGGACCTGCCTTGCAACAGCTGTGTAGACTGGGCCCCCATGAAACAAGCAAAACTACAAGAGACCTTCTAAATTACAAAAGGGTCCTTAGCCATCACAAGGGTGCCGGAGTAGATGTGGAAAGAGTTCGATGCATTTTCAGTCTCTACCGTGGACTAGCTGAAAACTTTCTACGTTCTTTGAAGGAAAAATGGACAGAAGGGCATCCTGTTTTATGGGTCAAATCCTGTTGTGCACCCGGATGATTTGTCTATCGCGTGCCTTCCTTATGAGAGAGGAATAAGAGCCGTCCTCAATCCCAGATACTATGCGTCTGAGATGCGGGAATATTTCAAAAGGTGCGGATGCCGGTCATATTAAACGGAGTTCGAAACAAAGTTTTATGAAGGACTATGGCATCCACCTCAGGTCCGAGCACTCATCGATGGACGAATTCCAGATAGACGGGGCATAGGTTTCATTCAACCTGATTCCAAAGCATGCTATATGATCCATATTGGGGAAGCCAGCGAAAAGTCAAATGATGAAGACGAGCTAGCCGAGCCAGAAGAAGCCCCTCAAGAGCTCGAAGATGGCCGAAAAGCAACCTTCGATGAGCTAACCGAGATCGATTTGGGAACGCCTGATGATACAAGACTGACCTACATCAGCTCACTCTTGTCAGAGAAAATGAAAGAGCAGATAATTGCCCTGCTGCATGAGTTCGCCGACTGCTTTGCATGGACGTACAAAGAAATGCCTGGCCTCTCCCCTGAAATGGCCGTGCATAGGCTGGCTATATCTCCTGATGCCAAGCCTGTCAAATAAGCTCCTCGAAGAATTAGAAGGGAGCTGGAAGAAAAGATCATCGAGGAAACTAAGAAACTTATCGATGCTGGCTTCATCAGGGAAGAGAAATATGCGGACTGGATTGCGTGCATCGTCCCAGTGAAAAAGAAGAACGGGCAGATACGAGTTTGCGTCGATTTCACGGATCTCAATAAGGCATACCCTAAAGACGATTTACCGCTTCCGGTCATGGAAATGATGGTCGATGTCACCTCAAATTATGAGCTATTCACCCTCATGGAAAGGTTCGTATGGATACAATCAGATAAAAATGTCGCCTAAGGACGAGAAGCATACAACATTTCGAACCCCGATCGGAATATACTGCTACAAGGTGATGCCGTTCGGACTGAAGAACACAGGTGCTACATACCAAAGGGCAATGACCAATATCTTTGATGACCTAATCCATAAAGTCGTCGAATGTTATGTTGATGATCCAGTGGTCAAGACTAAAGCCAAGCCCGATCACATCCAAGATCTTAGGACCGTTCTCACTAGACTGAGAGAATACGATCTGAAGATGAATCCTCTGAAGTGAGCTTTTGGTGTGTCATCGGGAAAATTCCTGGGATTCATAGTCCGACATCGAGGGATCGAAATTGACCCATCCAAGATAAAGGCCATCGTGGAGATGCCCCTCCAAAGAGTCTGACGCAGCTAAGATCCTTTCAAGGAAAGCTCGCTTACATACGAAGGTTCATCTCGAACCTATCGGGGAGATGTAGGCCCTTCTCAAAACTCATGAAGAAAGGAGCTCCTTTTTTCTGGGATGCTGAATGTCAAGAAGCGTTCGAAAGTATCAAACGGTATCTTTTGCACCCTCAAGTGCTTGCTGCTCTTATTCTAAATAAACCGTTGATTCTCTATACTGCCATGCTGGATGAGTCACTCGGTGCGCTCCTTGCCCAGAGCAACGAGGAGGGAAAAGAAACTTCCTTCTACTACCTCAGTCGAACTTTAGTCGGGGCGGAACACAACTATTCCCCGATCGAAAAGCAATGCCTGGCTCTGATATTCGCTGTGAAGAAGCTGAGGCACTGTCTGCTTTCTCATCGGGTTATGCCGATCTCCAAGGTCGACCCGCTCAAACACTTAATGACAAAGTAAGCCTCGCCGACAGAATGGAAAGATGGGCTGTCATGCTGCTTGAGTTTGACATAGTTTATACTCCTCAGAAAGCAATAAAAGGGCAAGCCCTCACCGATTTCCTCGCTGTTCATCCTATACCAGAAGGGTCGCCGCTAAATTGTGAATTACCCGATGAACAAGTGCTGCACCTCGAGGATAGCGAGCCATGTTGGGAGCTCTACTTTGATGGAGCTTCATCAATAAGGACTTCTAGTAAATCAAGCGTCCCGGATATAAAAGCAGGGATAGGATTGGTGTTCATCATGCAATCGATGGGAACCCTACGACGTTCTTTTGCTCTCACCGAGCCTCGCACAAACAACGAAGCTGAGTACGAGGCTCTGATAGCTGGTCTGGAGCTCGCTATAGAAAGGAAAATCCTTTATCTATGAGTCTACGGTGATTCCCAGCTTGTTTTCAACCAAGTAAGTGGTGACTATAAGATATAAAAACCCGAGTTAGCTCGGTACAAAAGCCGAGTGGTGGAGCTTATGAAACAGTTCACCCATATTGAGCTGTTGAGAGTTCCTAGGGCGTTGAATGGAAAAGCTGACGTACTTGCTCGCTTAGGTAAGGAGCTGGCTGATTCTGACATGGATGATATTCTGATCACAGTCAGAAGCCGGCAAATTCTACCCCCAGTCTCTCTACGAGAAGAGGAAAGCGCAGAACAGAAGAGCAGTCCTGCCGAAGAAGCTTTGATCGTTCAAGACGATCTCAATTGGAGAGAGCCCTTCATAGGATACCTCTGATACGACAAGCTGCCCAAAGGAAAATCTGCAAGGATTCAACTGAAGAAGAGAGCTCTTCGATACGTGTTTGTAAATAATACGCTATACTGCAGATCATATGACCAACTCTGGCTCAGATTTCTGTCATCGGCCGAAGTCTAGAAAGTCATGAAAGAAGTTCACTCAGGCATCTACGGAGCTCACCAATCCGGCCCCAAATGCGGCTTCAGATCAAACGGCTTGGATATTACTGGCCCACTAAGATAAGGGATTGCGAAGAGCATGCAAAGAAATGTTATCTCTGCCAAATTCACGGTGATTTCATTCACAAGCATCCCAATCCGTTGCATCCTACGGTGGCGTCGTTGCCTTTCGAGATTTGGGGCACCAACATAGTTGGCCCAATTGATCCTCCGTCATCCAAAGGCCACCGGTTCATATTGGCCATAACTGACTATTTCTCCAGATGGGCTGAAGCTGTCTCGCTAAAAGAAGTCAAGACAGAAAATATTCTGACGTTCTTTCAGCATAATATTCTCTTCCGCTTCGGTACACCAAGAAAAATCATTTCTGACAACGGGCCTTCTTTCAAGAGATTCAAAATCTCAAAGTTTGCTACTCAGCATAAGATAGACTGGAGATATTCCTCTATCTATAATCCAAGAGCCAATAGGCTAGCTGAAACCTTCAATAAGACTCTATGCAAGCTCCTGAGAAAAAATGCTTCAGCCAACAAGAGAGACTGGAATCTCAAACTTCATGAGGCGTTGTGGGCATATCGTACCATGCACCGTACTCCAACTCAGTCAACTCCATACTCATTACTCTTCAGAGTGGAGGTGATCCTCCCGCTCGAAGTCGAAGTTCCAAGCTTAAGAATGGCCGTTCACCACGATTTGACGGAGGAGGAAAGCGTGCTCCTTCAGCTCGAAGAGCTCGACGCCTTCGAAGAAAAGAGGCTCGCAGTACAGCAAAATCTGGAGCTGTACCGAGCCCAAATGTCACAGTCCTATGACAAGACAACCCATTTCCGTGCTTTCAAGAAAAGCGAATTGGTGTTGGTCCTCAAAAGACCGATTATCCCCAATCGACATGCCAAGGGAAAATTCAAGCCAAACTAGGAAGGACCATACGCCATTGAGAAAGTGTTTAATGGAGGATCCTACCGGCTGATAAATGCCGAGGGAGAAATGCCCATGCCATCCATTAATGACCGATATCTCAAGAAATACTACGTATGAATGCTCCAAGTTGCAGGCGAATTGAGCACACCGGCCCTACGGTCTGGATCATACATCCTGCAAAACCGTAAACAATCCATGGGCGTAAAACGATTCCTATCTCTCCCAAGTCCTACCGGCGATATTACATTTAAAGTCCCACCAGCAATGAAGATTCGCTAATGTAAAAAAAAAGGGTATGTCCATAAGTAAAACGGGCACGGATGAAAACCCGAAAGGGCTCCGTGAGTAAAAACAGCAGGAATGCCGTCGAGTTTGTGAAAACCCGAAAGGGCACAAACTAGTAAAAAAAAGGAGATGAAATACACTCGCAAAGTCCTCTCGACTTTGTGAGGAGAAAATCCCTACGTGAGATCCTTACGACTCACAAAGGAGCAACACACTTAGGAATCCCTACGATTCCTAGGGAGAAAATACACCTGCGAGATCCTCTCGACTCGTAGGGAGAAAGTGACTTTATGAGACCCTTACGGCTCATAAAATTGAAAAGCCTTAGGTGATAGGGATATAAACCTGTCTCCTGAGCCACCGCTCCTTAACGGGCAACGGCAAATGATGAGTCGCTCCTGGTATTGCTTCAGTGTTAGTGATGCTGATGCCGACGAAGAACCTAAATCCCAAGTCTTCCAAGGGCAAATGATGAGTCGATCCTGGTATTGCTTCAGTGTTAGCGGTGCTGATGCCGACCCAAAAACCAAATCCCAAATCCTCCTGGGGCAAATGATGAGTTGCTCCTGGTATTATTCCAGTGCAGCAATGCTGATGACAAACAAGATCCAAATTCCAAGTCCCCAAACGGCGAATGATGAGTCACTCCTGATACCATATTCCAGTGCAGCGATGCAGAAACCAACCAAAATCCAATTTCCCAAAATTCTCCCAGCCCTACGGTTGGTCCCCAAGTTGACTACCGTATACAATCCATGAGCTCAAATAATTCTCATCATACCCATGTCCCACCGCAATCACCAGTTACGCGGCTGGTCTCCGCCCTTGGAATTATGCTCCATTTGAGAAGACCCACTCATGTGTCCTCACGATACATGCGGAGAACAAACTTACGGGATCCTCACGACTCGTAAGAAAAACACCTTCATGGGATCCTTACGACTCACAAAGGAAAAACACACTTGGGAGTCCCCACGACTCCTAAGGAGAAAGTACACCTATGAGATCCTTTCGACTCGTAGGGAGAAAATGCTTTTATGGGACCCTTACGGCTCATAAAATTGAAAAGCCTTAGGTGATAGGGAACTAAACCTGTCTCCTAAGTCATCGCTCCCCAACAGGAAAACGAAAATGATGAATTGCTCCTGGCACATGTGCTTCAGTGTTAGCAACGCTGATGCCTACCCTAACCCCAAAATTCCAAACTCCAATCCAATAGACCCATAAGTCTTTAAACTAGGAAAAGATGACCTCTAAGTCATTAAACTGGGAACAGATGACCCCTAAGTTGCTAAACTGGGAACGAGGGAAGCCCTCTCATGGCAAATGATAATTTGCTCCTGTTACCATATTCCAGTGTAGCGATACTGATGTCAACCCAAATCACATCAAATCAGCAAGACAACCAATGACCTCCTAGGCGGAATCAAGCTCCACCTCGGAAACAAGTCGAATCGCAAGTCAGCTTCAACCCTGACACTGCAAGAAGAGGAGCAAGTCAAATTAAGCACCGACCGTTCACATCGCTAAAAGGGCAGCACCGACCGTCCAAGTTGCTAAAAGGGCAGCATCGACCGTCCAAGTCGCAAAAAGGGAAGCACCGACCATCCAAGTCGCTAAAAGAGAAGCATCGATCGTCCAAGTCGCAAAAAGGGCAGAGCCGACCGTCCAAGTCGCAAAATGGGTAGAGCCGACCGTCCAAGTCTCAAAAAGGGTAGCACCGACCATCCAAGTCGCTAAAAGGGTAGCATCGACCGTCCAAGTCGCAAAATGGGCAGAACCGACCGTCCAAGTCGCAAAAAAGGCAAAGACGACCGTCCAAGTCGCAAAAAGGGAAGAACCGACCGTCCATGTCGCTAAAATGGCAAAAAAAACGACTGTCCATGTTGGAAAAATGGGAGCACTAACCGTCCAAGTCGCTAAAAGGGCAGCACATACTGCCCAAGTCACAAAAAGGGCAGCAACGACCGTCCAAGTAGCAAAAAAGGCAGTACCGACCGTCCAAGTCGTAAAAAGGGCAACAACGACCGTCCAAGTCGCAAAAAGGCAGCACCGACCGACCATGTCGCTAAAATGGCAGCACCGACCGTCCAAGTCGCAAAAAGGGCAGAACCGACAGTCCAAGTCGCAAAAAGGGCAGAACCGACAGTCCAAGTCGCAAAAAGGGCAGCACCGACCGTCCACGTCGCTAAAATGGAAGCACCGACCGTCCAAGTCGCAACAACGGTAGAACCGATCGTCCACGTCGCTAAAATGGCAGAAACGACCTCCACGTCGTCAAAACGGGAACCAAATTAAATCAACCTCCACGCGAATGAAGATTCATCAATTTCATGCACACAACCCACATATGTGGTTTGCATTTATTGATGGGGGGAAATTTGTTGGGGTCAAAATTTACACCCCGGTTAACCAAATTAAAAATCAAAGTCAATCCCAAGCCAAGTGGGCCCAAGCCCAGGTCAAGTGGGCCCATGCCCGAGTCGAGCCTGAACATGAAGCCGTCGGCCTCCCCCATGCCAAAATAAAAATTTTGTAATAAATAATTTTGGTGTATTTTTTTATGAATAAATGTAAGAAAAATGGGTATAAAACCAATTTTTTGTAAAACCCATAGCTCATGTCCAAAAGAAATGAGCACATGAGGCATGGGATGGGCAAAATTCCATTTTGTAAAGCCCAAGGGGCTATATGTAAAGTGTGTAGCCTATAAATGCAAAGATGATGAAAATATCTCAACAACTTTTTCTCTCTCAAAAAAAAATTAGGGTCTGTACCTCCTTCTCCTTCCTCAAGGTTCTAAATCTTTTTCTTTCTTTGAATTAAATCAAGAGTTTAACTCTTTCTTTTCCAAAAATAAATAGTTTTTCACCACAAAACCCACAAAGGGGAGCTCGGATCTTCCATCAGATTTCAAAAAGGGGAGATTTTTAAATCTCACCCCTCTTTTCTCCAAGATCCGGCCAACCGAGAGGAAGAAGAAGGATACCCACCTCCAAAAACCCCATTTTGGAGAAGATCAAGGGCTCAAGGGAGAAGAAAGGGGTTCCCTTTCATCTGCTCCAAAAATATCTTAGGAGTTTAACTCCTCAAAAAAAAACCACATATATATAGATATATAAAACAATAAATATTTCTTTTTGGGAGTACAACTCCCAGTGTAGGGGCTAAGCCCCTTTGTCCTCTTAGTCAGGAGTTCAGCTCCAAAAGTCAAATCAGAAGCACAGCTCCCAGTGCAGGGACAAAGTCCCTTTTCCTGCTGACGCCCAGCGCCCACATGCCAAGCACGTGGAGCGCCTGCGCCCAGCACCCAGCGTCCGCGTGCTAGGCACGTGAAGCGCTGGCACTCACGTGTCCTTTAGACGCTATTGAGTTCGCATGGCCTGTTTGACCCATCAATCAGAGGTTCTCTCGCTCCAAATGTGAGGGGTAATTAATGGCTACTTAGTTCACGGCTGCCGGAGATTCAGATTCCCACAATCAATAAACCCCAGCCTACCCTAGGCAGGAGGAATCTGTAATGCACCTGACAAGCGCGCGCGTATTCCCATCTCAATGGGGTGACGAAAAACACCCTACAACGTGCTCATGCGATATAAATATAGCTTCGCATGGAACTATTTCGAGATGACGGGTATAGATCCAAAAGTAAAGGTACATAAACTAGCTATATCGCCGGACATCAAGCCAGTCAAACAGGTGCTGAGAAGGACGCGACTCGAACTTGAGATAAGTATGAACGCTGAAGTCAAGAAACTAATCGACTCCGGCTTCATCCAGGAAGTTCAATATCCTGACTGGATCGCTAACATCCTTCCGGTGATGAAGAAAAATAGGACGGTGCGCATCTGCGTGGACTTTTGGGACCTCAACAAAACTTGCCCGAAGGATGATTCCCAGTACCTGTTACCGAGCTGATGATCGATAACATGTCTACCCATGAGATCTTCTCCTTCATGGATGGATATTCAGGATACAATCAAATAAAAATGCATCCTGAAGACCAAAAGCATACTTCCTTCCGGACTCTGCTAGGCATATTCTGCTATAAAGTGATGCCCTTCGTCTTGAAGAACGCCGGCGCAACCTACCAGAAGGCTATGACAAAGATCTTCGATGACCTCATCCATGAGATTGTCGAATGCTACATCGACGACCTTGTGGTGAAGAGCAAGTCTTACGAGGAACATTGGGAACATCTGAAAATAGTGTTCCGACATTTTCGGAAGTATAATTTGAAGATGAATCCTCTAAAATGCGTGTTTGGAGTCTTCTCGGGAAAATTCCTAAGATACATCATACGACACTGGGGTATCGAAATCGATCCCTCAAAGATCAAGGCGATTATGAAAATGCTCACGACAAGAACTCTCAAACAATTGCGATCTTTTCAAGAAAAGCTCGCATATATCCGGCGATTCATATCCAACCTCTCAGGAAAATGCCATCTCTACAGTCATTTGATAAAGAAGGGGGCCCCGTTCGTTTGGGATCGAAAGTGCCAAAATGCACTAGACGAAATTGTTCCCTTATAAAAAAAAGAGAAAAAAGGAATGGGGAAAATTCCTCACTAATGGAACCTCACGTGCCCACACGCGAGCGCCTAGATACAAAGATTATAGGCGCTTGACGGGCTGAAATTGAGCCTTACGTGTAAGCACGTGAGCATCTATATACAAAGTATATAAGCTCCATTTTAAAATAAATAGCAGGCCAGAGAAGCTCACGTGTTAACACGTGATGCCCTTTGTTAAGCTGTTGCATATAAGAAAACAAGTTTAACTTCATGGGGGTCAAGTGCTACACGTGGGTGTTCCTAAACACCAGCTCACGTGTTAACATGTGATGCCTTTTCTTTAGGCTGTTACATATAAGCAAACAAGTTTAATTTCGTGGGGGTCACGTACTACACGTGAGTGTTCCCAATCACCTTCCAAGCTGATAAAATTGAATTCTAAATAAAGGGATCAAGACCCTATTTGTAAAATATTTCTTTAAATCTTTCTAAACAAAAAAATATTATTCTCTGTAAAACAGAGTACCGTTGGATTAAAAAATCCAATGGTGATTAAAAATCACTTATCTACAGAAAATTTTTGTATGGGAAAATATTTCTCTAATCTTGTTAAAAACAAGAAAAATATTTTCTGTAAAACAGAAATCCTTGGATCAAAGGTCCAATGGTGGATAAAATCACCAGATCAATTAAAGATCTATCAATGAGAGATTTCTTTAACTAAATCAACAAACTTGCCCCTACTATATAAAGGACCCAAGACTTCAAGTCTTATAAAGAACGCCCCATAAGCTTCAAACTTAAAAAAAGAAAAGAGAAGAGAGAGAACAAAAAAGAAGAAGAGAATTCAATTCTCTAAAGAAGAAGATCTCTCTTTTAGGAAAAAAAAACCCTAGGTAAGAAGAAAGATACAGAGATTATCTTATCTCTTCCTTAAGGGTTTAACCCTTCAAAAAAGAAGAACTTAGTTCTTCCTCTGGTTGAGATCTGCAGAAGCAGATCTCCCTACAAGTTGAGAATTTAATTCTCATCGGGGAGATTCTGTTATGCGGATTCAAAACTTAGGGGAAAGAACTAAGTTCAAAGAATTTAATTCTTCCAAAAGTATACAGGAATTTAATTTCTCTGATAAAACTAGGGTTTAACCCTGCAAAAGAATTTAATTCTTATAAAGAAAAGGGCCTGAAATTCTCAAAGCTCAGATCAAAATCTCCATACATATAAAAGAATAGACTGGTGATTCATTAGTGTTCAACGCAATATAACAAAGGCTCACGTATTCCCACTTGAGCACATCTGAGAAACAAAAAAGGAAGGACTGAGACCGAATCACGTGTTCTCACGTGACCCCAAACAGTTGCTTAAATAGAAAAAGGGAAAAATCCAAAGACAACACTCACTTTTGAGTACCTCACGTGTTCGCACGTGAGCATTATATGAGCTAAGTGCTTGGCACTTATAAAAGGAAGAGGGAATAAACCCAAAGAAGCGGTGCCCAACTCTGGGGCGCCTCACGTGCCCACACGTGATGGTCACAAGAATTAAGTGTTTAACACTTATATATAGACGGGGATTTGGACCCAACTATACAGCGCCAACTTTCAGGCGCCTCACGTGCCACACGTGAGCGTCCCAAATTTCAGTGTTTAACACTGCTTTAGAATCTCACGTGGGAGCACGTGAGCACCGAGCATATATTAGTGTTTAATACTATAAGAAACCAACTTCAACCGCAAATTGGCTAAGTCTTTCTGAGATAAAAATATATTGGATCTCCAAATAGACCGAGCCTATATGCTCATGACTTCCCAAACTAATTGACCAGAATGATGTCCATCACACATCTCCTAAGTCAATCTTAGTCTCCCAAAAATAACTAATGATTCTTATATGGTCCACCATGATCTCTCCCCTCAATCTGGAATTTGGTTCAAGGGAACATCTCTCCACACCTCTGATACATGTCGTTGTAATTCTTCAACGTCTTTAGAGAGGTGGAGGGTCCTGACAACCAACAACTCTTTGGTGTACTCCCAAACCGACGGCACATCCCAATACGGACCGCAACTTCCTTAAACTAAAACGGACCGCTACGTCCTTAAACTAGATATGGACCGTAATGTCCTTAAACTAACGATGGACCGTAACGTCCTTAAACTAAAGCAATAGAGCCTAAATGCTCTTTTGTTCGGTCTGAATGATCCCAAAATTCTGTTGAGTAGATATTAGTATAAAATTAGACTAACGTATCCTCAACAAACATTTAAGTTGATCTTAATCTCAAACGAGATTAACGATCCTTAAATCAAATCAAACCAAAATCTAAGAATATACAGATTTGGACTAATTCATGCCCCACAGGAGACAACTAAATTAGTCTCTGTATACAATCCACGGGCAACCAAAAAATAAAACAAACACAGACGGCACGAAGTGAACTTCTGGAGCCGGAGAAAGTGGTTACCGCGATGCGGTAACGTAATTAACTGCAGGGGCTTACGCCTGCAGGGAAAAGCGTCCCAATAATCAAAAACCCCTCGCAAACGAGGGGGAATCTGACGAAGTCTGCTACAATGGCCGCATCCGTCCAAACCTCCAAAACACGGTGCCATAAATCAACTTGGCATCTTCGGAGAGGTAGACGGATAAGACCAAATAACATCTGCCCCCAAATTCAGGCAAGATGACCCATCCCGGTTTCGTCTCTATTTTCGGCGGTGAACAGATTCTGCCACGCCCGGTGGGACCTTTTCCTCTTTCCACTCCACACTTCATGTGTCGTGTTTGCAAACAAATCACGGTTTAATATGGTTGCCCTTGGATTCGAGGTACTAAGATTTGGTTTCTTGCTCTTGTGCAGAAGATAACATCGATGGCTTCCAGCTGCACCAACTGCAACAGCAACTCTTGCTGTACCCCGAATGGATGAGTGACTTATGGGCCCCAAGCGGCCTCTACCTTTGCAATGCCAATGGAGCAGGTGACTCAAGCCACCATTGGACTATTCTCTGGGACCATGATCCCGCCAGCAAGCTTCAGTGCCCCAATGCCATCACAGGAAGCTCCAAAGAAGTCGGTCTTTGATCGACTTGCAACCACCACAACCCCTCTCAACGGGTCGTCCAAGTCTACCACCTCAGTCTTTGACAGACTGAGCTAAAGCTCCAGTGGGACTACAAAGAGGCCCGCAATACCTGAAAGGGTTATCCCGAAGCGGATAGCCACTCCAGTTCTGACAGATGAAGTCGTCAGAGGGGATTCTCCTGCTAAAGGATCGGTCTTTACAAGATTGGTCGTTCCGGCTCCTGCTACAGGTGAAGTCGTCAAAAATGCTTCCCCTGTCAAAAGGTCGGCCTTCACAAGATTAACCGTCCTCTCTCAACGGACGTTATACTTCAACAGGCTGACACCAATGACGGCCTCTCATCAAAGCGGGAGGGCATAACGAAGCCGCTCCCATGACAGAATTGGTTCCGTCTGCACGACATGCTCGACGTCGCCACTGGTACCGAGTGAGGAAAGATGGGGGCAGTTCCACCTCTGGACTTATCCCACCAGCTCCAATGGTGGAAATTGACGTTGATGTTCCAACTGGGAATAGCTTCGAGCTGCTCAGGAGGGTGTGCAAGAACTCTCCAACCGCTGTACTCAATAAGTCTCCTTCGCCTTTCGAAAACCAGGAAGAACCGAAAGATACTCTTTTTGAAGACCCAGAAAAATAGGTTAAACTATGATAATTGGATCGTGCTTTCGGTCGGTCTTTATTAGCTCCAGCGGATTCGGCAAAACTTTCTCTTCGTCTCAGGTCGATGGATCTTCTCAACACAACACAGGAAAAACCGGAACAGCTTCCTCAGCGGTTGTCCTCCAAGATCCACAAGGTCTGGCGGAGAGTCAAAGACTCCGTAATTGCCAAAGACTACTCTCGCCGGCTGAAGAAAACGAAGGCTGGCAAGAGGAGGACCATCCCTCCGTCATACAACGGAAGGTATCGTTTGCATGGGTGCCTGCTGCAACGACCCCCTCATCTTTGACCTCCCATAAGAAGAGAAGGCCGGAGAAGATCCTCATGCCTGCGGTAAATTTCAGAGGCAGTGGACCCAAACTCCCCAAGTTTGGGGGAATGGTGGTACACATGGTGTACATGGCTTCCGGGAAAGAGGAAAGCCGTAATTCCACGGGTCATCGACCACTCACACGGTCTGTGACAAAAGCTCAAGAGCAGCAAAAAAAGCTCCAAGAAATGCTAATGAAGATGTCAGCACTCACTAGGCAAAAATAATGCCCGGAAGCATCGTCTGAACAGCGCCGGGAGCAGGAGACTGATACGGATTTCTTGCGAAGGGTGCTGGAAAGGAAGGATAAGGAAGCCGCGGAACAAGCTGCTAATATAAGGAAGATGGCGCTCCTGTTCCAATACATGGTTGGGATGATGATCCAGCCAGACCCTCCAGCCGAAGATTCACCAATAATCATTGAATACGATATAGGGGAGACATCAAACCCTCTTTCGGCTCTATCAGCAGCCAGGGAGGAGACGATCTCCAAATCTTCCCTTGACGACTACATAGCCCAACAAATACGAGCTCATCAGGCAAGCGAAGCAGCTGGCCAAGTCGTCAGAACTGGGCGACCTTATCCAGGCTGGTACGATCAAATCAAGTACCCGCTGGGATATACGATCCCTAAATTCCATGTGTATAAGCGGACAGGCAATCCTCATCAGCACGTCACTCAGTTCAGATCTATATATGGCAATACTGGAAGCGACGACAAACTGCTGCTTCGCCAGTTCGTCGGCAGCTTGGCGGAGACAGCATTTGAATGGTACTCGGAGCTTCCGAAAGAATCTATCAAAACATTTACAGAAATGGAGCTACTATTCACGCAGCGTTTCGAAAGCGCAAGAGAACGCACCCCGATTACGGCATTAATCAATGCCAGGGTAAAACCGGGAGAAACCTGGGTTCAATACGCAATTCGGTGGCGGAACCTATTGTTAAAATGCGAATAACGCATAGAGAAGCTCCAGCCGTGGGCATGTTCATAGGGACCCTTGATCCTCAGGCAACTATATCCCAATTTATGATGTTCTTCAAGCCGACCACCTTCCAGGCCTTGATCGACAAGCTGGCCTAAATGGACCAGATGGGCCATAGGCCGTCCTCTAAGAAAACGGATCCCCGGAATGAAAGGGGCAAAGGGAAAGCGACCTTCATTGTCAACTCTCAACAACAACCGAGTGACCCGAAATCGGTTGCTCGCCAAAGCAACAAACCACGATCCCTCGAAGAGAAGTTAAGACATCCTTACTCGTTTCCCCGGGATAAAATGAGGAGACTGTTCGAACTGGCGGTGCGCAACAGGCTCATCACTCTGCCGGATCCGAGATGCCCACTGCAGCCTGGTTACGTCAACAGTCCCAACTACTGCCCCTACCACAGAGTAATGGGCCACCCAATCGAAGATTTCTATGTCTTCAAAAACTGGGTTGAGAATCGTACCAACAAGGCAAATTCGTGCTATCCGAAAACTGGAAGGTAAATCCGCCACAGCAGCACGCTTTTAAAAAGGTGGATACGCCGGGGGAATCATGTTCATTTGTAGAAGAAGCTCCATAGGAAGTTTTCCTTTCGGTTAAAACTAAAAGACTGCTAAAGGATCTTCAAGCATACCCGGCAATCAGGTGGAAAAGCCCGCTGGAGCCCGAGATCATTGACGGGATGCTGAAACCGTGCCCAACACCGAAAGTTGGTAGCGATAGGCAAAACACCCAGGTCAGGCCTTCAAAGTCTTCGAAGAAAAAGAATAAGACCAACAAGCCCGTGCAGCTTGACGACAAGCGCACGGACCTATAGAACTACATTGACTCGCTGGAGGAAGACAACCAGAAGGCACGGACCCCAATCACACTAGAAGAGTTTCTCAACCACATACTTGAGAACGAAAACAGTGAAAATGACGAGGGAGACAACTTGTCAGAAGAACCCGAGGATTATGTGGAGAGTTTCCACATGATCTCTCATTCGTAAGTGAATGGAAAAGAAGCTCCCTCAGCGTTAGAAAATAACGTAGAGAAGCTGGCGGCATGACCGGCGTCAAAATCCCTGGAGCCGTCAGACAACTTGATTGAAAGGCTACTAAACAAAGCCCTTCAAAAGAGCAAAGCCGACCGAGGATGTGAAACGGCCATATACGAAAAGGGCAAGTGTCGGCTTCAGGATGAGGAAGCTACGGCAAGGAAGAGTCACAAATTACTCCAACTGGATCGAAGCACACCCGCGACAGACAAAAGCAAGTTTAAGACGGGGAAACGGTTCACCAAAGCCCTGTCAATGGGAATGAAACTGCCACCTTTCGAAAGAAACTCGGGATTACATGCCTTGACGAAGTGGATGTACATCCGAAATACTTCTTATACCATTGGAGGGTCATACACCCTACCGAAGAGTGCAATGCCTTCAAGAAGTGGTGGCAAGGATATGTTGCCCACCGACAACACTTCAAGCGAATGAAGCGCAAATCCCATCGGGAACAAAGAAGCACGACAGATGAGCGTAAAGGAACAGCCGGTAATTATCATATGGTTGATGCCATTTCGACAAAAGGAAAATCTCAAGTTCTTACCTTCGGGAGCGATTCTGACGAAGAAATAGCTCTCGGCCCCCTCTTCAAGGAATCTACCTCTGGAAAAGAAGAAGAGGTGAAGAACTATGAGAACATTCAGCTGCGTAACCGTACGTTGCCTGAAAAGAATTTCGGACCCTCAAACAAAGGTTCAGGTAAGAGAGATAAGGGGAAGGAAAAAGTCCCTAAGGAGATTGCCCTCGGTGATAGAGTCGTCGAAGAGCTCACAGCCAATGACCCACTTAAGAAGAACAAAGTGGATTATATTCTCCTGGCGCACCTGAGGAAGATACCTTCACAATTGAGCATTTTGGATGCCCTTCTCCTGTCTAAAGAGGCACGAGATTCTCTGATCAAGCATTACAAGAGCCCGATCAGTTTCAAGCCTTCCTTGCAGAAGAAAAGATGAAGGACGAGCTGGAAGAAGTTCACACAGCTGACATTACATTCGGCGATGAAGATCTCCTCCTCGGAACGTGCAAGCACAACCGTCCGTTGTATGTAACCGGGTACTGCCACGACATCAAGATAGGGAAGATCCTGGTTGACAATGGGTTCTCCGTCAACCTTCTCAATGTGAGAGTGTTAAAGGAGATTTGCATGAATGTTCAACACCTAGCTCGGGATAAAATTACCATCTCCAAGTTTGACTCCCAGTCATCACGAACGCTTGGGTCTGTAATACTGACGTTATACTTCGGGCTGCTCGTCACTGACATCAAATTTCATGTCATTGACACCAAGACTTGCTACAACGCTTTGCTCGGCAGGCCTTGGTGACATGAGTGCAACGTCATCCCTTCTACACAACATTAGTATATGAAGTATTTCAAAGACGGCCTCGAGTACACCGTGACGGGAGAACTAAATCCATTCTCCGTAAATGATGTCCGAAAATATGAAGACGCAAAGTACTTCCTACCAGACTTCGAAGACACGGAAAGATTTCATAAGCCGGAGAATAAGCAAAAAGCTGTCTTTACTATCCCGGTCTTCGGGAGTGATACCGAGGAGGACGAAGAGATGGTTTATTCGGGGCAACCCCAATGCAACAGACCCGGACCATCTACCCCTACTTTGGTCTTCGGCAGCGACTCTGAAGACGAGGTCAATGCAGTATTCTCTGTTCGTCCATCAATACAAACCTTCATTGGAGCTGATCAGAGTTTGCAAATCACCATGGTTCCGCACCAGCATTACAGGGAACTTGATGCGCTTGATACATACGGCGTGCATGAGCTGCAGACCTTCTACGTTTCTCCTAGGCGGAGAGATGAAAAGGCGATCCTCTTCTATTAATCCACGGAGACCAAAGTAGAGAAAGAAGTCTGGCATGGTGCCGATCTTGCGCTTGACAGGCTTCAACCAATCCGGCTACCCAGATACTACGCAGAGGGATTGAAGTGGCTATTAAGATGCCAAGGCGTACTCTTTAAACAAACCGCTCGACAAGCCCAGTTCTACAACAAGATTTGGGACGTTCCCGGGACTCAGCGAAAGATGCCCAACGGGAGGATGGAGACGACCGGACTTGGATATGTTCATTCCAAGAAACGGGAGCAATTCCATGGTTGCCATGTCATAAATAACTCCGGTAGAGAAGCGAATGCATTTCCAGATAGTGCTGATATCGAACCAGAGCGAGATCCCGCCATGAGAATACCAAGCCCGTCATTCGAAGAACAAATTGACAAGCTAATAATGTAAGCGGGCCAAAAGGTTCGGGATGACCATAGTCGCGAAATGGCCATTTACAAGAAAGCCAGGACGCAACGTCTCATTCAGCAGTCTACAGAAAGAGAAGACGACGATGCCCTTCATCTTCAGCCCGTTGTGCGCTCTCGCGGTAAGAAAAAGGCCCGACGTAGAAGAAACAATAAGGTGAAGGACGGGAATGACGTTCAAAAACAGCGAAGCAGATCCAATAAGCCATGCGATCGAGAAAAAGTCTGCTGGAACCCATCTTTTATGAAGAAGATGGGTCGGGAGTACTCTTTCCCTTAAGACAAGACAAGGAAAATATTCAACCTTGTCATGAAGCATCAAATGATGATGCTCCCGGAGTCTCGGTACCCTGAGCAGATAAACGAAGTCCATCATCTGGCTTATTTCTCCTACCACCGAGCAATAGGACATCCTCTTGAAGATTGCTTCACTTTCAAAGACTGGGACGAAGAACAGTATCAGTAAGGCAGGTTTGCTCTGTCCGACAATTGGAGGGTAGCCCCACCACGAAAGCATGAGCCAAAAGCAACCTACACTACGAGGGCAAGTCCAGATCAACATCGAGCTTGGAAATGAACTCGTACCTGCTACACGATACATTCTCAAAGGAGGGAGAGCATGAGAATATGGACGACCTCTCCCAGTGCTTCGCAAATGAAGATGAGGACGAGGTGATCTCAGAATTTTCACCAGCGCCAAAAGAGCTGGAAGATGGGATACACACCACAGCAGACAATCTGAAGAAAATCGACTTGGGGATGACAAACGATCCGAGGGCAACGTTCGTCAGTGAGCTACTGTCTAAAGAGCAGGTGGCTACACTAAAAAACGTTCTTATGCAGTATAAATATTGCTTTGCATGGAACTATTCCAAGATGCCGGGACTAGATCCAGAAATAGCGGTGTATAGACTGGCTACATCGCCGAACGTCAAACCAGTCAAACAGGCGCCAAGAAGAATGCGGCTCGAACTCGAGATGAGCATCAATGCCGAAGTCAAGAAACTAATCGACTCTGGCTTCATCCAAGAAGTTCAATATCCTGACTGGATCGCCAACATTGTCCCGGTGATGAAGAAAAATGGGACGGTACGTGTCTGCGTAGACTTTCGAGACCTCAATAAAGCGTGCCCGAAGGATGACTTCCCCATACCGGTTACCGAGCTGATGATAGATAACACGTTCACTCATGAAGTCTTCTCCTTCATGGAAGGATCTTCAGGGTATAATCAAATAAAGATGCATCCTGAAGACCGAAAGCATACTGCCTTCCGAACTCCGCTGGGCATATTTTTCTATAAAGTGATGCCCTTCGATCTGAAGAACGCCGGCGCTATCTACCAGAGGGCCATGACGAAGATATTTGATGACCTCATACACGAGATTGTCGAATGTTATATCGACGACCTCGTGGTGAAAGGCAAATCGTATGAGGAGCACTGGAAGCATTTGAAAATAGTGTTCCAGCGTCTTCGGAAATATAATCTGAAGATGAACCCTCTGAAATGCGCGTTTGGAGTCTCCTCAGGAAAATTCCTAGGATTCATCGTACGACACCGATGCATTGAAATAGATCCATCAAAGATCAAGGTGAGTATGGAAATGCCCTCGCTAAGAAATCTCAAGCAACTGCGGTCTCTCCAAGGGAAGCTCGCGTATATCCGACGGTTCATAGCTAACTTCTCCGGCAAATGTCAGCCCTACAGCCATCTAATGAAGAAGGGGACCCCGTTCATTTGGGATCGTAAATGCCAGAGTGCATTGGATGAAATCAAGCAATACCTGCAGAACCCGCCAGTACTGACCGCTCCGGTCAAGGGAAAGCCTCTCATCCTGTACACAATAGCCCTTGAAGGTTCTTTAGGCGCACTATGGGCATAGGAGAATGACCAGGGGAAGGAGAGAGCTCTCTATTATTTGAGTCGAGTTCTCCTGGGGGCATAAAACAACTACTCTCCCATCGAAAAGCATTGCCTGGCACTGATCTTCGTGATAACAAAGCTTCAACATTATTCCTTGGAACATGAGGTCCATCTCATATCAAAGGTGGATCCTCTCAAGTATTTGATGTCAAGAGCCATATTAACAGGAAGGCTTGCTAAATGGGCCCTCCTCTTGATGGAGTTCTTGATAATATATCGACCCATCAAGGCAGTAAAAGGCCAGGCCATCGCCGACTTTCTCGCTGAGCATCCAATACCAGCTGACTCTCCCTTAAATTGCGAATTGCCAGATGAACACGCGTTCGACACAATCGAAGGGAAGACGGAGGGAAATAATGTCCAATGGGAACTCTACTTCGATGGAGCGTCTTCCATGAAGAAGCGAAAGCAAAACACCCCCATAATCAAAGCTGGGGTAGGCCTTATCTTTGTGACTCCACAAGGAGGGAAAACGCGTTTTGCCCTTTCCTTAACAGAGCCAAGAACAAACAACGAAGCGGAATATGAAGCTTTGATAGCGGGTTTTGAGATTGCTGTCGCCATGGGGATCGAAAACCTCCTCATATATGGAGACTCTCAGCTGGTCGTTAGCCAAGTAAATGGCGGCTATCAGATATGTAAACCTGAGTTGGTAAAATATGGCGAAATGGTGCAGCAAATGCTGACTCAAATTCCATCCTATGTCCTGGAAAGTATACCGCGGGCGGAAAATAGCAAGGCGGATGCGTTAGCTAAGCTCGCTAAAGAACTGGCCGACAAAAACCTCGATGACATAAGTATCATTGTGCAAAACCGCCGGATTCTCGCGCCGGTAGAGATATCCCTGGAGACGTCTGAAGAAGAAGTGTTAGTGATGTATGCCCTAAAGACCATTATTGTATCATACTGGTTTGTATATTACTTAATGGAAGCTTGGGATATTCACAGTTGTATTGACAGTCTTGCTTAAAATGGTAGTATGCTACTTGGTTTGTTTCTACTTCAATATGTGCATGTGTTTCTTTTAACATATTGCTTATACATATTAGTAGAGCCTTTAGGATCTTTTCTTGATTACCAGCATTGTGATGGCAGTCACACTAGTGGAGGCTGGGTAATCTACAAGCACATCCTTATACAGGTCCCTAGTCGTAGGATTATCGAGACGGGGCATCGATACTCCGGAGTAGACTAGTGTATACGCTTCTTATCCCAGCAGGGGAGATGGTCTGTCCCATAGCCATTAGTACGTCGTATTGGAGATAGTATGCAGGTGCTCATTAGGTTATGAGTACACTGGACATGACTCATCGGGAACTGTTGGTTGGTATTATACCTATCGTCAGGTAGCAGTTCCCAGGTGACATGAGTACAGCTTAGTCTGTCGAATTGACACTGCTACTTCGCCTCGAGTGTGTTCCCACTGTACTTTGATTACTACCCTACCATGGCTCAAAGGAGTTGTGCAAACAGATAGTAGTTAGGTGCAGTCCCGAAGCACTTGGAGGCAGTGGCGGTTAGATAGAATTCGTCTCTCCCGGTATTGGGGGTTGATATCGTGCTGTGTTCGGAGAGCCATTACACAAAGTCCTTGGCCAGGGCAAGCGAGATTTACCGGTAGGTATTCCAGTAGTTTCTCAGGGTGTTTGGGCTACACTCCGACACGACTTATTGCGCTATTAGGGGTCTGACGATTACCACCCCTAGGCCCGATATGCGATACTCTTAGACGAACATACCTGACTGTACGGAGATTGTCACATTCAGGCTCAGTAGGAGTTCGGATGGGTTTCCTTATCGGCCTTCTTATCAACAGATACCTGGGTAGCCGTTACGCACAGCTAGTACCGCTTGCGGCTTGTGGTTAAACCCACTGCAAGCATACTGTCGAGTCTTTAGAGTCCCACACAGAGAGTTTCCCTGCATCGGGCGAAAGATGTAGAAGCCGTATGGTTTTACGGCAGGGCTTCGATCATGTACGTGCACTTGTGCGCGTATGATGTTCGGGCAGATAATACTAGTGGGCTTTGGTTTAAGCCGGATCCTAGTATTATATTGATGGATCAGTTTCGTCTTTTTGTATTCGTGTTTCTCGGAACACGGATGCGTGTATGTATATACGGATGAGAGGGGCATAGAAGGAGCCACATCACTAGGGTTTTGACCATTGACTTGATTAAAACAATTATGAGGTGGAGGAAAGTGTTTGTTATTTTTGTAAAAGATAACTAAGGCATGGCTACTTGGTTTGACCACTTGACTTGGTTTGACTCTTTGACTTAGATATTTCTTGTGAGATATTTTCTTGCCACGCATGTAGTCATATCAAGGGAGCCATCTCATTTTTCTATTATCATTATCAAAAACCATTTCTCTTTCCTCAAATTAACTCTCTTCTTCTTCCTCTCAACTTTCAACCCTTAAGCTCTCATGAGTTGAGTAAACTGGGGTTCCAAGAGACAAATAAATCCATCTTCATTCTCCACATCACCTAGGCCATCTAATTTACCAAGCTAGTTGCCCTAGTTACCTCGGATTTGAGGTTGGAGCTCGGACTATAGACTCTCGGGTGGATCATCTTTGACTCGAGAAAGCCGACGAGGAAGCTTCGATCCGGATCGATCCTCGGAGCCTACGATGATGAGGAGGATAGAGGAGAATACCCGAAGGACTTGTATCATAAGATATAACATTCTTTCCGGTTAGTTAAACCTCATGTAGTTTGCTAGCTAGGGTTTATGGTCGATCCTTAGTTCTAGTCGGTGTTGCGATGCCCGTAAAAAATCATTTTTTTTGCAAATTCCGCCTCCTCGCGAACACGTAGGGTGCACGACATTGACTTACAGTGGTATCAGAGCCTCTCATAAACCTTAGATAGATTGTAGCGACATTAGAAATCCGCCGTTTTTTCGCACAAAAACTGCCGAAAAAACAGTTTCCAAAAATGATGTTTTGAGTTGTTTGTACACCCCGCGGGCTCATAGTTTGAACTGAGAAGCCGCGGGGTGAAACGTGCGCACCCCGGGGACACTTCGGGGGGGGGGGGGGTCCAACGGCCGGGACCACCCCCCAAGACCACCATAAGGTGGCCTTGGGGGCTGGTGACCCGAGAGCACCAAGGATTGGTGCTCTCGGGTCTGCCTCCCGTTGGGGGCCACCTCGTGGTGGACCTCAGGGGTGGGTACCCCCTCTGAGGATCCCAGTTCGACAGTTACTTTTGTATCTTCGCCTTCGCGAAGATTCGGGCGGGTTTCGAGTTCGTTTCGACTCCCGGATTGGCTTAAAACGATCGTTTTTGGAACTTTAGCTCACTGGATTTTCAAGTTTTGGAAAATTGGTTAAGTTTTCTAATTGCGTGCGGAATTCTAATGTCACGGTTACTTTACAAGCTAGCCAAAGCCTAAGCCCAGTAAGGGCAGCTTACTCTATCAAACTTGCCCCAGAATTTGACTTTGAGTTTTCAAAGGCAAATCGACTTTCGATCATTATATACGATGAATTTAATATCAATCTCATGGTTTGAGTTTTGATGTATATATGTGTTTGGAAATGTCGACTAATTATTATACGTCGATTAGTCGGGGTTGTACATATCTGTGATGTTGTTATGATGGTTTGCGTATATGAAGTTGTTGGATCGTTCGTGGATGAATAGCAGGGGATGTGAGACGAGTATTTTATCTTTCATTCGATGTAAAAATTGTAAAGTGATGTAATATTATTTTGTGGGGCACATCCGGGTTGAGGTTGTAGCCAGCGTTGTATTATTTCTTTTACTGTTTTCTGCTCCTAGGATAGACCCAAGGTAGGGTACACAAACTACCGGATTCTTGAAGTGCCGAGTGAACTACTCACTTTGTTGAGGGAGGTTTCTTCACTTAGGGAATTTGGCGGGTAGTTTTCCACACTCGTAGAGATCTGGGGTGGGGTTTGGCTATTCATCACGACCATGGAATCTGTCTTTCGTTACAGGCTCAAACGAAACCCGGAATTCCTAGTATATCCAATGTGTTCATCTGTGATCTGGAATGCCTATCATTGCATCTGACGAATGGATATTATATATAAATATATATATTATAATAGACGTTGCTTATGTTTTGCATCCGCGCTAGTCCAGCCCCCGCTCTGTCATTAGTTAAGTAACCTAACGGGTGATGACGGGGCCCCGTGGCGAATACGGATGGCATAAGCGTACGTTGTATTTTCGTTGTTTTCTGCAATGGTAGGTTAATTGATGGGACTGCATTAAATTAATGCAAAGAAAACAAATCAAAGCTGAATCGTTGGAACAAATTTTAAAACCACTCGGTTATTTTAAAACAGGAGACTTTTAAATGCGAAGCTTAAACCACTCCTTTTAAAAACTATCAGGTTCCTTCGATTATATCAAGTTCACTACGTTCATGGTTTCGCCAAAACCAGCCATAGCCCTCCTTCATTTCATATGAATATTCAATAGTATTCAAGCTATGTTTGTTGACTTTCGTCAAGGCATAGCGATTGGTAGCTGCTGGGTGTTCATATGTAGCATAGATAGATGTGTTGGTTAGGGACAGTCATATTACCTTGTTGACCTTCATCAAGGGTATGTACGGGTGGGTTCAAATTAACCTGGACAATGATAGGTAGAACTTGACATGTGACTTATGATTTATTGACCTTCGTCAAGGTCATAAGAGCATGGGGCAAAAATCCATATCGGGAGTTTATAAAGAAACTGAAATTTGCTAATGCTGCATACCATTTGGAGTTTGATAATGTTGGTAGGATTCCTTCAGCATTATCACACAATGATATTGGGTCCCGATCCTACTATGAGTATCCGCTACTTCTCGGGAGAATTTTCACTTAACGATCAATGCTATAAACAAAGTAGGTGTCTAGAACAGTGTTTGTGGGGCTACGCCTCCAGGGAAAAGAGGTTATTTAATTAAGGAACTTCACGAAAGCGTCGTAAAACCTCCCTCGAAGTACCGATACTAGTCTGGCCGAACGGTTAAGCAAGAATTGTACGGTGAGATCAATCCTGACTAATTCTTCTTTTATGGTTTGAAGAAGGATTCGAGAGACAGTGGGAGCCATCCTGTTTAGATAAATTAAAAACCAATCTAAACTTGCAAGAGTATCATGCTAAGTGTTTTCTTCTCTCTCTCTCTTAATTGCAGCGACTCAGTGACCAAGACTAGGTTACATCTAGATAATAAAATGGCTGAATCTGACTATATTGAATGGCAAGGGTTTTTCCAGATGTCCATTGCCTGTGACAAGTTGGACCACCTCATTACTACTCAAGCCCCCACCGTCCCAGGTCCAGTTTCCACCGTCACGGATATTAATATCCGTAAGACAAGGGAAAAGGATGGTGCGAATGCCAAGTGCCTCGTGTTGGCTTCAGTAGATGGTGTAAAC
Organism: Agapanthus africanus; assembly: GCA_030015575.1. Taxonomy (NCBI): domain Eukaryota; kingdom Viridiplantae; phylum Streptophyta; class Magnoliopsida; order Asparagales; family Amaryllidaceae; genus Agapanthus; species Agapanthus africanus. The sequence goes on along the minus strand of CM057342.1, from coordinate 727,397,653 downwards.
CAGAGGCAGCACGAGAAGATGGACTTAGCTTCCATCTTCTTCCATAACAAAGATTTATATGGAGAGCAATCTTGTATCGCAAGATATGAGACCTCGAAGGATTTGCTTCAAGCGAGGTTGGCTGTCGGGTCATCTGTAGGGGACAACGTCCTTACGATGACTAGCTATATTAAAAAGCTCACGGACCTGGAGACTACATTGGAGAACGAGTCATATGCTGACTTGATTCTACAGTCCCTACCTCCTAGTCACGCCCAGGGGAAGAAAGTTATACTTCCAGATGAGGGCACCCTGAAGGAAACCAGGGGAAACCCACTCTGCTTATTAGGGAATCTTCCTCTTCTGGATCTAAGGCGGATGCCAAGGGTGAGAAGAAGAAGACCTCCACAAAACTGACATGAGGTGTCAGTAAGATAGAAGGACAGGGAAGGGCTAAAGTTTCTGGGCTAACAGTAGGGAAGGAGGAATGTTCCTATTGTTACGGGAAAGGTCATTGGCAGAGAAATTGCAGGGCTTGGAAAGCTAGAAGCCAGGATTCAAAGCACGTTGTGGCTTCGGCTTCAAGTGTGTTTGTAATTGAAAACTGTATGTCAATTAACTCTACTTCCTGGGTACTAGGTACCGGATCAGGATCTCATATCTTTAATTCATTACAGGTTTTGAGAAATCGTAAAGTTATCAAGTTAGGAGATATGACTCTTAGGGTTGCTAACGGAATGAGCGTGGAAGCTAAATCCGTAGGGGAATATCATCTAGGATTGACAAGTGGGCAGATATTGATTCTACGTAACTGTTTGAATGTATCTAGTCTAGCTTGTAATATCATATCTGTATCCTTACTTTCTAAGGAAGGATATGATTTTACATTTTTAAACGATGTGGTCCACATCCATCTAAATCAAGCTCTGATTGGGTCAGGTACATTAGATAACGGTATATATGTATTAAATCAAGCTCAGGTTTTCAGTGTCCAGAACACACTTAAAAGAAAGTCTCCGGAATTAAATCAGGCTTTCTTATGGCATTGTAGACTGAGTCACATCAGTGAAACACGGCTGACGAAGCTACATAGAGAGGGATATTTGGATCCATTCGAGTATCAGTCTTATGCAACTTATTAATCTTGTCTCAAGTGAAAGATGACAAAGACTCCTTTCACTGGACACGGAGTAAGAGCGAGCGAGCTCTTGGGACTCATACACAGCGATGTGTGTGGTCCAATGTCAACACATGCACAAAGTGGTTATTCCCATTTCATTACTTTTATGGATGATTTCTCTAGATATGGACATGTCTTCTTGATGAAGTATAAATCCGAGACCTTTGAAAAATTCCGGGAATACAAGAATGAAGTGGAAAAACAAACAGGCAAAAGTATCAAGACACTGAGATCTGATCAAGGTGATGAATACTTAAGTGCCGAGTTCCTGAACTACTTAAAAGATAATGGAATTCTCTCTTAGCTTACTTTTCCATACACACCACAACACAACGGTGTATCGAAAAGGCGGAATCGAACCCTATTGGATATGGTTCGTTTAATGATGAGTAAGGCTGAGTTACCGCGATCCCTTTGGGGTTATGCACTAGAATTAACTGCATATCTTTTGAACAAGGTTCCTACTAAGTCAGTGCCTACCACACCATATCAGATGTGGAGTGGGAAGAAACCCTGCCTTATGTACCTTAATACATAGGGATGTCCAGGTTTTGTAAAAAAGCAACATGCGGACAAGCTCGAGGCACGCTCAGTACTGTGTAAGTTGTGGGATACCCTAAGAACTCCAGGGGGTATCTTTTCTATTACGCAGAGGAACAAAAGGTTTTTGTTTCTCAACATCCCCACTTCTTGGAAGCTGGATTTTTAGAAAATCAGAAAAGTGGGAGTGCAATAGAACTGGAAGAAATTCCAGAACTACAAACTATTACTGAAAGCTTGGTAGAGCCAGAGATTTCAGAAGAACCGGACATCCCCGCGCCACTTCGCAGAAGTAGTAGACAGTCTCATCCGCTCGAGAGATACTAAAGTTTTCTCATAGACGGGGATCGAGAGGATTGCATCATTGACAATGATGAGCCTACTAGCTTCCAGCAAGCTATTCAGAGCGGCGACTCGGTAAAATGGCTGGATGCAATGCGGACCGAAATGGAGTCCATGTACACCAACAAAGTTTGGAATTTGGACATTGCTCCAGAAGGGGTAAAACCCGTAGGCTGCAAATAGATCTTCTGAAAGAAGATTGGTGTAGATGGACAGGTTGAAACCTATAAGGCTAGACTTGTTGCAAAGGATTTTCGTTAAAGACCTGGTTTGGACTATGATGAAACCTTTTCTCCAGTGGCTATGCTCAAATCCATTCGGATCCTTCTTGCCATTGCTGCCTTCCATGATTATGAGATCTGGCAGATGGACGTAAAGACGGCTTTTCTAAATGGAAATTTAGAAGAGTGCATCTATATGGATCAGCCAGAGGGTTTCATTCAGAATGGGAGCAGCGGGAAAGTGTGTAAGTTTCTTTAGTCCATTTATGGACTAAAGCAGGCATCGCGGAGTTGGAACATCTGTTTTGATGATACTGTCAAAGAATTCGACTTTATCAAAAATCCAGATGAACCATACATTTATAGTAAGATTGTAGGGAGAACTGTGGTATTCCTCGTCTTGTACGTGGATGAAATTCTCTTGATAGGAAATGACATTCCTATGCTACAATCAGTCAAAGGATTCTTGTCACATAGGTTCTCCATGAAGGACCTGGGTGATGCCTCCTACGTTCTGAGGATCCAGATCTATCGTGATAGATCTAAATGGATAGTGGGACTTTCACAGTCAAGGTACATCGACACCATACTGAAAATATTCAATATGGAAGATTCAAAACGCGGTAATCTACCGGCTTGTCATGGAATCACCCTCTCCAAAGAGATGTCTCCAAAGACTGATTTGGAAAGGGCTCGCATGTCAACTATACCCTACGCACCTGCGGTAGGTTCTATAATGTATGCGATGTTGTGTACCAGACCAGATGTAGCATACGCATTGAGCGTTGTAAGCCGGTATCAGTCAAACCCAGGGGAGAAGCACTGGATAGCAGTAAAGAACATTCTCAAGTACCTGAGAAGAACTAAGGAGATATTCTTGGTGTATGGCGGAAAAGACCTCCAGATCGAGGCCTTTGCTGACTCCAGCTTCCAGAGTGACAAGGATGACTCCAAGTCCATGTTGGGTTATGTCTTTATCCTCAATAGAGGGGCGGTCTATTGGAAGAGCTCCAAGCAGGAGACCGTTACTGACACGACGATAGAAGCAGAGTACATAGCTGATTGCGATGCCGCAAAAGAAGCTGTCTGGATGAAGAAGTTCCTTACAGAACTTCAGGTGGTTTCGACCGTTGTTGATTCAATACTTCTGTATTGTGACAACAGTGGCACTATAGCTTTAGAGAAGGAACTCAGGTCCCATCAGTAGTCCAGAAATATTTTGAGGCGGTACCACCTAATCAGGGAGATCGTAGATCGCCGGGAGATCGAGGTGAGGAGAGTAGATACGGAGAATAACACTGCAGATCCACTCACAAAAGCCATCCCTTAGACACAGTTCGAGCGGCTGATCGAGATGATAGGTCTGCGATACGCCAGTACATGGCCCTAGTGCAAGTGGGAGATTGTTAGTGATGTATGCCCTAAAGAACATTATTGTATCATACTGGTTTGTATATTACTTAATGGAAGATTGGGATATTCACAGTTGTATTGACAGTCTTGCTCAAAATGGTAGTATGCTACTTCGTTTGTTTCTACTTCAATATGTGCATGTGTTTCTTTTAGCATATCGCTTATACATATTAGTAGAGCCCTTAGGATCTTTTCTTAATTACCAGCGTTGTGATGGCAGTCACACCATTGGGGGCTGGGTAATCTACAAGCACATCCTTATACAGGTCCCTAGTCATAGGATTATCGAGACGGGGCATCGATACTCCGGAATAGACTAGTGTATACGCTTCTCATCCCAGCAGGAGAGATGGTCTATCCCACATCCATTAGTACGCCATACTAGAGATAGTATGCAGGTGCTCATTAGGTTATGAGTACACTGGACATGACTCGTCAGGAACTGTTGGTTAGTATTATACCTATCGTCGGGTAGCAGTTCCCAGATGACATGAGTACAGCTTAGTCCGTCGAATTGACACTGCTACTTCACTTCGAGTGTGTTCCCACTGTACTTTGATTACTACCCTACCATGGCTCAAAGGAGTCGTGCAAACATGTAGTACTTGGGTGCAGTCCTGAAGCACTTAGAGGCAGTGGAGGTTAGATAGGATTCGTCTCTCCCGGTATTGGGGGTTGATATCGTGCTGTGTTCGGAGAGCCATTACACAAAGTCCCAGGGCAAGCGAGATTTACTGGTAGGTATTCCAGTAGTTTCTCAGGGTGTTTTGGGCTACACTCCGGCATGACTTATTGCGCTATTAGGGGTTCGACGATTACCGCCCCTAGGCCCGATATGCGATACTCTTAGAAGAACAAACCAGACTGTACGGAGATTGTCACATTCAGGCTCAGTAGGAGTTCAGATGGGTTTCCTCATCGGCCTTCTTATCGATAGATATCTGGATAGCCGTTATGTGCAGCTAGTACCGCTTGCGGCTTGTGGTTAAACCCACTGCCAGCGTACTGTCGAGTCTTTAGAGTCCCACACAGAGAGTTTCCCTGCATCGGGCGAAAGATGTAGAAGCCGTATGGTTTTACGGCAGGGCTTCGATCACGTACGTGCACTCGTGCGTGTAAGATGTTTGGGCAGATAATGCTAGTGGGCTTTGGTTTAAGCCGGATCCTAGTATTATATTGATGGATCAGTTTCGTCTCTTTGTATTCGTGTTTCTCGGAACACGGATGCAGGTATATATATACGGATGAGAGGGGCATAGAAGGAGACACTTCATTAGGGTTTTGACCATTGACTTGATTAAAAAAATTATGAGGTGGAGGAAAGTATTTGTTATTTTTGTAAATGATAATTGAGGCACGGCTACTTGGTTTGACCACTTGACTTGGTTTGACCACTTGACTTGGTTTGACTACTTGACTTAGATATTTCTTGTGGGATATTTTTGTGGCACTAGATATTTTGGGTAAGATATTTTCTTGCCATGCTTGTAGTCATATCAAGGGAGCCATCTCATTTTTCTATTATCATTATCAAAAACCACTTCTCTTTCCTCAAGTTAACTCTCTTCTTCTTCCTCTCAACTTTCAACCCTTAAGCTCTCATGAGTTGAGTAAATTAGGGTTCCAAGAGATAAATAAATCCATCTTCATTCTCTACATCACCTAGGTCATCTAGTTTAGCAAGCTAGTTACCCTAGTTACCACGGATTTGAGGTTGGAGCTCGGATTATGGACTTTCGGGTGGATCGTCTTTCAATCAAGGAAGCCAATGAGGAAGCTGCGATCCGGATCGATTCTCGGAGCCTACGATGATGAGGAAGATAGAGGAGAAGACCCGAAGGACTTGTATCATGAGGTATAACATTCTTTCCGAGTAGCTAAACCTCATGTAGTTTGCTAGCTAGGGTTTATGGTCAATCCTTGGTTCTAGTCAGTGTTGCGAAGCCAGTAAAAAACTATTTTTTTGCAAATTCCGCCTCCCCGCGAACACGTGGGGTGCACGACATTGACTTATAAGAGGAAGCGACCAAACAAGCAGCCTTCCAAGTAGAGGACGAAGAAAAGACTAAGGATTGGATAGAAGTCTTCATAGACTACTTCAAATCCCAACGAACACCCGAAAATGCATCTTCGAGACATCAGCTCATAAAATGAGCTCTGTCTTTTGCCTTCCTCAATGATACTCTATATAAGAGATCGCTCAGCAGTTTTTGGCTAAGGTGCCTGGGACCAGAAGAAGCAAGGAGAGTCGTCTAAGAAACTCATGACGGACTCTGCGGTTCTCATCAAGCCAGGCCAAAGATGAAGCTGAAGATCAACAGAATGGGTTACTATTGGCCCATAAAGATTTAGGACTGCCTCGAATATGCGAAGCAGTGTCACTCTTGCAAAATTCATGGGGACTTCATCCACCAGCATCCGAATCCGCTACACCTAACACTGGATAGCTGGCCATTTGAAATGTGGGGAACCGATATAATCTGGCCTATCGAACCAACGTCATCTAAAGGATGTCGGTTCATATTGGCAACAACCGATTACTTCTCTAAATGGGCAGAGGCAATACCACTAAGGGAGGTGAAGACGGAGAACATCCTCCATTTCTTCAGGACACATGTTATCTACCGGTTCGGCACTCCGCGACGAATCATCTCGGATAATGGGCCGGCCTACAGGAGCCATAAAATCAGCTGCTTCGTACAGCAGCATAATATAGATTGGAGATACTCTTCAGTCTACTAGCTGAGGCTTTCAACAAGACCCTGACGAAGATCATAAAGAAAATAGTGTCCAGAAACAAAAAGGACTGGCACGAGAGACTGCATGAAGCTCTCCGGGCTTATCGAACCACGTTCAAAATGGCCATGAATACAACGCCATTCGCGTTGGTATTCGGCACGGAAGCGGTACTTCCCTTAGAGATAGAACTACCCTCTCTACGATTGGCGGTTCGACATGAGCTGACGGATGAAGAAAATGCCCATCTTCGGCTTGAGGAGCTTAACGCCCTCGATGAAACTCGTCTTATGGCGCAACAAAACCTGGAAGCTTACAAAGCAAGGATGACGCGCTCATACGAAAGACTAACCAGAACAAGTACAATCCGCCAAGACGAACTCGTGTTAGTCGTAAAAAGACCCATGATCTCCAACCGTGCAAAGCGGGGGAAATTCAAGCCAAACTATGAGGGTCCGTACATCATAGACAAGGTCTACCAAGGTGGGGCTTACTCGCTCATGAACATGCATAGCGAAAGACCCTTCCGGCCAATAAACGGCCGGTTCCTTAAGAAATACTAAACTTGATGAGTTGCGGCTCAGGTTAATGATAAATGAAGACGCTCGTGTCCGCTCGCTGTCTTCCTGAGTCCAAATTCTACAAGTAGTACCTGGAAAAACTTCACCTCGAAGCGTGCCATGGACAGAGATGTCCCTAAACTAACAATGGACCGTAAATGTCCTTAAACTAAATACGTCGCCTCAAACACGGCGACAGTTGAATTCAAGTCCATAAGTCCCAGTTGTGAGAATTGCAGCTCAAGTCCCGCTGGCTACATAGCTACCCCGGTGGAGAAGTCCCCCATAAGTGCCATTGGCAAACAAACAACAACAACAACAACTGAGCCTTTTATCCCAAGCATATGGGTTAGGCTACATGAACCAACATGAGAATCACGCCAGGTCCAGCACATGAATCCTTCGCCTCCACTCACTCTTATCGAAGGGGTAAAAAAAGGTACATGCATAAGAGAAATGGGTATGGATGAAAACCCGAAAGGGCTCCGTGAGTAAAAACGGCAGGGCTAACGGCGAGTTTGTGAAAACCCGAAAGGGCGCAATCTCGTTAAAATAAAAACACTTGCAAGATCCTCTCGACCTTGTAAAGAGAAAACACCTGCGTAAGATCCTTACGACTCACAAGGGAGCAACAAACTTAGGGATCCCCATGATTCCTAAAGAGAAATTACACTTACGAAATCCTCACGACTCGTAAGGAGAATTCCCCTCTACGAGACCCTCACGGCTCATAGGATTCAAAAGCCATAAGATACAGGGACCTGAACCTGTTCTTAAGCCATCACACTCCCCAAGTTGCCCTACAAGCAGTCCAATATTGACCCTTGTATACAATCCACGGGCACAAATAAACGTTCCTTCACCAAGTCCTACCAATGACGAGGACTGTCCTCATATGGTGAACGACACTTGTAAGTCCTCTTGACTTATAAGGAGAAAATACTCTTATGAGATCCTTACGATTTATAAGAGAACACGCACTTGAGGATCCCCACGATTCCTAAGGAGAAAATACTCCTACGAGATCCTCATGACTCGTAAGGAGAAATACCTTTATGAAACCCTTACGGCTCGTAAAGTCAAAAAGCCTTAGTCAACAAAATCCTAACCCTGTTTGCTAAGCCACCTTTGTTCAAATCGACAAAGGAAAATGATGATTCGCTCCTGGAAATATTCCAGTCGCAGCGGTGCTGTATCAGATCTCAAGTTCTATACTCGCAACAAAAACCAGCGAGCCAAAAATGCATATGAAATAGCCGAAATGATGGGGCAACTCGCAATAAAAATCGGCGAGCAAATATATGCATATAAAAATAGCCGAAATGTTTGGGCAACTCGCAATAAAAAGCAGCGAGTAAAAAGAAATGAATAGCCGAAATGATTTGGCATCGCGATAAAGAGCCGAAATGATTGGGCAATCGCGACTTTCGTGATATAAAAAGCTGAAATGATAGAGCATCGTGGGAAGAAATAAAAAAAATGAAACTTCTGCCCTGCAGGTGAGTCCACATCGACCCCTATATACAATCCATGGGCATAAGCGAAAATGGAACCACATTTTCCCACCAGGCTCCATCAGAAAGAGAGCCAAGTCTCGACGGCAACATCTATAGCCTAGAGATCAACAATGGCGTTTCTTCTCCACTCCAACAGGATGCAGACACGACGTCAACAAATCGGAGCCATGGCAAAGTCCGTAGCTCCAAATCTCGACGGTTCACGGACAGCCTAGAGATCAACTCGGCGTTCCTTCTCACTCCAACCGGATGCAGACGCAACGTCAACAAAGCGGAGACATGGCAGAGTCCCTGGTTCCAAGTCTCGACGGTTCACAGACAGCCTAGAGATCAACAACGGCGTTTCTTCTCACTCCAACAGGATGCAGACGCAACGTCAACAAAATGGAGCCATGGCAAAGTCCTTAGTTCCAAATCTCGACGGTTCACCGACAACTTAGAGACTACATCGGAGCCATGGAAAAGTCCCTAGTTCCAAATCTCGACGGTTCACCGACAGCCTAGAGACTATATCGGAGCCATGGCAAAGTCCCTAGTTCCAAATCTCGATGATTCATCGATAGCCTAGAGATCAACAACTACGTTTCTTCTCACTCCAACCGGATGCAGACGCAACGTCAACAAAGCGAAGCCATGGCAGAGTTCCTAGTTCCAAGTCTCGACGGTTCATCGACAACCTAGAGATCAACGGGCGTTTCTTCTCACTCTAACCGGATGCATACGCAACGTCAACAAAGCGGAGCCATGTCAGAGTCCCTAGTTCTAAGTCTCGATGGTTCACAGACAACCTAGAGATCAACAACGACGTTTCTTCTCACTCCAACAGGATGCAGACGCAACATCAACAAAATGGAGCCATGGCAAAGTCCCGAGTTCCAAATCTCGACGGTTCACCAACAACATAGAGACTACATCGGAGCCATGGCAAAGTCCCTAGTTCCAAATCTCGACGGTTCACAGACATCTTAGAGATCAACAACGACGTTTCTTCTCGCTCCAGCAGGATGCAGACGCAACGTCAACAAAGCGGAGCCATGGCAAAGTCCCTAGTTCCAAATTTTGACGGTTTACAGACAGCCTAGAGATCAACAACGGCGTTCCTCCTCACTCTAGCAGGATGCAGATGCAACATCAACAACCGACCCCAAGATCAAAATAACGGAGCCATGGCAAAGTCCCTAGTTCCGAGCCTCGACGGTTCACAGACAACCCAGAGACAACCTCGACATTCGTCGCAATATAGCAGACACAATGTCAACAAACGAAGCAAAGATCCCTAGCTTCAGGGTCTTGACGGCAACTCAAATAAAACCTAAAAGACTATCGGAGATCATCCCACACCAGCGCGGAGTGGATGTGACTCATCGGGGCTCCCAAACTGAGCCTAATCTCAAGTAAAAGCGGTATAACGCTTGCTCTTCCGACGGTAATATGACCTGGGAGATTACTTGAAGACGTCTTGTCCAGCCCACAAAGGGATAAAAGACACGACAGTCGTGGGGCTACTTGAATAGCAAGATTTCATATCGGGGAATACATCGGCCAACACGACGGTACGACGGACAAAAACCCTAGTACCACAGACCCTAACGGACTTCTATTAGCAGAGGTTAACTGTGACGTTAGGACATTCTTGCGAGAACTTCTCGATTCGTCTCGACTCGTAGGGGAAAACATCTTCACGAAATCTCCATGAAGGTGAAAAGCCTTAGGCAGCAAGGATATCAACCTATTTCATAAGCACGGTGGCCGTACAAGTAGGTCCAAGATGAACTATTGTATACTATCTACGGGCCATATTCTCCAAAGTTGAATATCGACAAGGAAAAAAACCCACTTACGAGTCCTCTTGACTTGTAAGGGGGAAATTCTCTTGTGAGATCCTTACGACTCTCAAGAGAAAACGCACTTAGGAGTCTTCACGACTTCTAAGGAGAAAATACACATGCGGGATCCTCTCAACTCATATGGAGAAATGTTTTTATGAGACCCTCACAGCTCATAAATTTGAAAAGTCTTAGGCGGCAGATCCAAACCTGTTTCCTAAACCATCGCTGTTCTACAAGGAGGTCAAGATAGACTATCTACGGGCCACATTTGCCAGAGTTACATGCCAATATGAAATAAAATATGTATTTTATTCATGAATTCAAGTGAATACAAGATACATTTCATAAAGGAATCAAAATGAATACAGGATACTCTCATTCAGGAGTGAATACAAAAAAGACAGAAGGAGAATATACAAAAAAATCTTTAAGCCGGAGAACGGTGCAATAAGCCAGTAAGTTCGTCATGCTTCCGCTGGACCTCGGCTTCAAGCTCCGTAAGTGCGGCAAGACGGGCCCCCGCCTGAGTCTGCTGAGTCTGATATGAAGCAAACCGACTCTCAAGCTCCCTTTCGACAACCTTATGGGCTTCAACCATCTCGCGAGTAAAGATAACGGCTTTATCAAGAGCCACCACTTCCGTGATAGCTTCTTGAAGCACCCGCCAAATTTCATACGCACGGGTAGTCTTGGAAGTAAGCTGGGCCTGAAGTTCTCCCAAAGCATTTGAAGCTAACTCCCTCTCCGAAAAATTCCGGTTGAGCCTCTTCTCGCACGACTGCAGATTGGCTGCACAATGTTCGATCCATCCCCGCAGACTCGATTTCACGGTTAAGATGTCGGAGGGAAGGTGGATGCATTCAAGCCCGTGTAGGCAGACTTCCATTCGACGACAATACTCAACCCAGACATGCATCAATGCTTCGTCATGATAGGTAGCAAGAACGGACAAAGAAGCGTTAGCTTCGATAGCAAATTCTTCGGCCGTAATAGAAGTAACAGCGCGAAGGTCTTCAATGAGAGCCGTTAGAGAGTAAATGCTTTGCTTCGCCATTCATTCAGACGCACGCCGAGCGTAGGGACCCGGTGGCATGAAGATCCGAGATTCCAACGGAGTTAGGATTGGCAGAGCTGACAAAATTTACAAACAGTCAGTGAGACTTATGAACATGGAATAGGCAAAACAATGCTAAAGATAAAGCCTTACTTACCCACAGTCATGCAAGGGGGGTTTGAGAGATCTCCAGGCCCATCGAGGATCTCGACCTCGTCATCGGCTTCCAGAACTGTGGAGCGCATATTAGCGTCGTTATAAAGGATAATAATAAAGTAAAAGGGGTTAAAGAACACCAACCTTGCCCAGAAGAAAGGACTATACTTTGTGGGGGTATCGCCTGTAGGGCGGCCATATCAAGCAAACGCTGGAAGGTTTTCCTGGGAGATAGATCCATGATGGAGGCCGCCAATTCTCACAATTCTGAAGGAAAGAAAGGTTCAGATAACAGAGGGATCGTTAAAGTGAAATATAGAAGATTACCTTCAATGCTTCGCCCTCCTTGAACTGGAGAGATGGAAGCTTCGGCCGGCTCCTCCACACCTTCAGGTACATCGCTGGGGATATGGGCCAGTGAGGCAGCTTTCAGTTGAGGAACAATAGTCGCCACCGGGAACTCCAAGACAGGACTAATGGCTCCGGCAACCTCTTCTACACCCTTCGGTGCGTCACTAGAAATGTCCATGGGAGCTGTGGCCGGTAAAGTCACCTCTGCTGGAAGAATAGACACTAGAGGAACATAAGTTACCACCGGAAGCTCCATAGCAAGAGCAGCAGCTTTAATATCCTCCTCCACACCTCCCGGTGCATCACGGGAGATATTTGTAGAGTCCGCAATTATGGCCCTATCTGGACTCAAAGCCTCTTTCGCTGCCGAAGTCCCTGCAAAGTTTCACAAAAATGAGAAGACATAAAAGTAATACAGACTATTTGCTAAAAGAAGGACATGAGAAAGATACATACCAATGCGCTAAGGAGCTTGAAGTATGGCTTTCTCGAGACATTTTTCCTTCCTTGCTAAGTGCGCTCGCCGGGGTTCAAGTGCAGATGAATGACTGCCTGTTTTCAATGCAAGCTCGTCTTCGGAGGCGATCGTTATGGGCTGTTTGAGGGCCCGTTCTTCTTCCATTAACAAAGGTCCCATATGTACCCGCCGTAATGATGGATCAACGTCATAGAATATGACCGGGGGGTAGGGCTTTTTTGGGATGCGCACGTTCTCGGTCTCATCTTGAGAGCGCCTTAGAGCCTCAGCCAATTGCGCGACTTCCTCGATGGACGAGTCAGGATAAATAAGACCGGCGTCCAATTCCTCCATAGCTATTGGTTCATCTTGAATGAACGGCTCGGACTCAAGCAAGGTGTCAAGTAAGCCGGCGACCGATCTATTCCTCCTCTTAGAACTTGTGCTAGCACTAACCGAAGAACGCTTCCTTCCCCTCGGCGCTTTGGCGCGACGTTGACCAACCTCACTTCCGGTATTCGCCTTTGGCGATACCACCACTGATGAAACCTCCATTGATGATGCCGCTAATGATGACACTACCGCTGGCGCTTCACTAGAAGCCTTTGCTTCGGCTCTAGTACACACTGGCATACTAGCAGTACGGGGGATCGATTCTATTTCAGCGGTTCTGGAAATAAGTACCATACCGCTATTTCTCAATGGAGGGCGAACTGTCCGCGGCAGCAACGGAACGCTAGTGGCTTGGGTTGGAGCTGAAGCTCTACATTCGAAGAGTACCCGCCTCTCCCTGGCAATGACAGGACCGACTTGATGACGATACCAACCCGTGAAAGACCCCACACATCTTGGAAGATAGTCGGACTCAGGGATCATGAAATGGGAGCCAGTGTTCAGCCGCATAAAATGATGGATGACATCACGAGTGACTTCCAGAAACGGAGTGGGTTCAACTAAGAACGCCTCGAAAGGGACACCCTGGTTATAGCCCAATTGTTGGGCAAAGCGGTGCGGATTATACCGCATAAAAAAATCCGTGTTATTCTGAAAAAATACCAAGTAGCCCGGCCTAATCGAGTACAGGTGCATAATTTCTTTAGGCTTTAAAGATGGCGCTCCCCCTTTTGATAGATCAAAAAGCCGTTGAACGGACCCCGCAGGAGCAGAGAGGACTCGGTCACTAAACACCATCCCGCCCTCGTTTGAATATGGGTTGAGCAACACGTAGAGGGCCCCTAGCTGAGTCGAATCAGGAGAGGAAGCATCCACCAAACTCATAACCCGTGGGAAGGTATAGGAGTCATAGAAATCTGGTCGCCGATGTGCTTTAAATGCTCCCAGTACATGCATCTCGATCCACGAAGTGAAGTAGTGGATGGAGAAATTCACAACATCAGCACCTGGGGTCGAAGTATTGGCCGCAACGCTTAATCCATGATATAAGTGCGACAATCCCATAATGCCAATGGCCAATCGTTCCCCTTCAGCTACGCGATGAGCAGGGTAGAGGACGGAGGCTCTCATGAAGCGTCGATGCGTCGGCATGGCGAACCAATTGAGCCAAAGACTGATGAAGCTGACGAAGAAGGTCTCTTCGTCCATGCCAGGGGCCGCAATCGCATCGAAGGACACGACCGACGAGGCCAGAATATAAAACCGTGGTAAGTCTTCCTCTTTGGCCGGCAGTTTATTCAGCCCAAACCCAAAAGGGTCATCAATGTTCGCAAACTTTGGGGCCCCTTTGGATAAAGCGTCTTCACGGATAAAGCAGGTGATGAAGATCTCAAAGGTGACGCCCTGCCCCTCTGACTTCACGAACAGTTTCTCAAAAATACCCAGAGCCTTGATTAGACCGGGGTACTTATGGCGGACGGCGTTTTCAGTCGTCAGGCCGTCAAGCATAGCCGGCATGGTCGCGAACACATACTCGTCGGGAGGCAGCAACTCTTCATAATGCTCTCCCCTGATTGGCAATCTAGAGATCTCGCGAAACTCTTCCAGTGAAATAGAGACCTCGCGATCCCCTAGCAAGAAGGTGTCAGTGGGAAGATTTCATTCCATTGGTTCTGAAAAGCTTTAACCAACCAGACGTGAGGGGCCTGGTAATGAAAAAGAGACGCGTACACCGCTTGATATAGCCCAACCTTCTACAACCATATACGGTGGGCGGAAAGAACATATCGAGTCCAGGGAAGATAGCTTACTGGGTGGAGAGGGGTAAGCCCTACCTTATAAACTTATCTCCAGGGTTGGGCTTCACCTTGACAGATGAGGTACCCCAAGATATCTATAGCCAGCAAGGGCTGGTTGGGTATCTCTGTTGTTAACGGCTTAAGCCGGTCTGTAGGAGTCCAATTAGCCGCCTCCACCGCATAAGCGGTCTGCGGGCACTCCATCAGCGATATTGGGCGGAGGGGCTTTGTTGACACCTCACAAGTAAAGCTGCGGCGGCCCCGGATGATGTGACCATACCAAACTTCCCATAAGAGCAAACTAGTACAGTTTCTGTCATGGGCCATGATCATTGCCATAGCTTCCTCATACGGCGGCGATTTCGGAAAAGAGACATCTGAGCGAGTATAAGGAAAGTAGGGAAGAGAAGACATTGTTCCTGAAATAAGGGAAAGAAAAACCATTAATGAAACCTATATATATATAATAACAGAAGGAAACGATAGGAAGTTTGTTCCATGGGACCACTGATTGCAAAACTAATGGACCCCCTGTTTCCTGATTTAAAATCAGAAAAGCTTATGGGAAAAGCTTCAGAAAAGGGTCACGTGCTTACACGTGACCAGCAGTCACGTGTGGGCACGCGACACCTAAAAGTATCGACAAGGCAAATTCAGTTTCCCAAATACGTCAAAGAAAGGGGCTTCAGAAAGGGTCACGTGCTCCCACGTGACCTGGGTCACGTGTCGGCACGTGACATTTAAAAGCAGCGACAAAGACACAACGGTTCCCTGATCGAATCAAGAAAAAGGCTTCAGAAGAGGTCACGTACTCCCACGTGACCAGGGTCACGTGTTGGCACGTGACACTCAAAACATCAGGCTCATTCTCCGGTTAAATCGAGAAGAAGGCTCCATGCCAGGGTCACGTGCTCACACGTGACCAGTTGTCACGTGGTGGCACGTGACAGCTAAACAGAGAACAGAAAGCAAAGCGCAGAAAGAAAGAAGAAGGCTCATTCCAAAGGGGGTCACGTGCCCACACGTGACTATGGGTCACGTGGTCACACGTGACCGGCTTTCAAAGCCCATTTTGTTAACAGAATTAAATTCTGAAGGAGATTCAAATCCTTCCAAAGGAAAGCGACTATCTAGAAACAATTAAATTAAAGGTTCAGAGGTGATTAAATATCACCTATTTATGGGAAAATCTCGAGTTTGGAAAGATTTCCCCTTTAAATCTAACCGAAATAACAAAGGAGAATCCCGGGACTTGAAATCCAATGGTGAATAAAATTCACCTAATAATCCAAAGGTCCAGAACGAATGATGGATGCAAATCAAATCTCTCAATGAAGATTCGTAAAAAACTAATTGACTCGGCTGCTTCTCCTATAAATAGGAGCTAAGAGACACAAAAAAAAATATATACGCAGAGGGAAGAAAGGGAGAGAGAGCCTTGATACTTCGAGGAACTTGGATCTTCTGCAAAAGAAAACCCTAGGTAAGAAAGGGAAGGCTCCTTGAAAGAAAGGAGAATTTAATTCTCAACAGAGTTTAACTCTGATATATAAAACGGAAGAATATATTTCTTCTCTCTTTGATAGAGGATCTGCAAAGTGCACATCTCCCCTTGAATCTGAGAATTTAATTCTCAATGGGTTGAGATCCTGCCATGCAGATCCAAAACATAGAGAGGGAATGGAAGCACGAGAATTTAATTCTCACAGAACTATGGGAATTTAATTCCTTTAAAATAAAACTAGTGCTTGACCCTGTGTTATGGGAATTTAATTCCTTCAGAACAAAAAGAAACAGGGTTTAACCCTAATTAAGAACCTAGTTCTGTTGGAACAGCGGGGATTTAATTCCCTTGATCATAATTTAACAGAGAGTGGGAATTTAATTCCTTAAAAGCTTTTATTAGGGTTAACCCTATTCAGTTCTTCATATATATGAAGAATTTAATTCCTACGGAAAATTCAGAGTCCAACTCTATTCAGAATATAAATCTTCAAAAGGAAGTAGGAATTTAATTCCTCTGAAATTACTGTCAGGGTTTAACCCTACGAGGAATTTAATTCCTGGAAAAGATTAACAGATCCTCTAAACAACATACATAGAGGCAGGATCATGTGTCACCACGTGACCCCTCCAAGAGATCTATAGAAAGCCCCTTTGAGGCAGCACCCCACGTGACCCACGTGACCCTCGGCAGAAGCTTTAACATATAAGCATTTAAATGCCCTTCACGTGAGGGCACGTGATGCGATAATCTCAGCAGAATAAATGAAGGGAGGGCGCCCTCACGTGTTGCCACGTGACCCCTCTTGCCTTAGTGTTCAACACTAAATTGGAACTCTTGAATCCAGTATTGAAACACTGTTGGGCCCTAGTGTTCAACACTAATCAAAGAACTTTATTCGCAGTGTTCAATACTGATTACCTTAGTATTTAACACTAATCTGAGATCTCCATTGCCAGTGTTCAACATTGATCTGTTTTAGTGTTTATGATAATTTGAAATCCTGGTTGCCGGTGTTTAACACCAACTATCTTTTAGTGTTGAAACACTAACTTATCAATCTTATTCCCAGTGTTCAACACTGATTCGTCTTTAGTGTTTAACACTAGACACTGGCCCAATTGGCCGAATGGATAGAGGCAAAGCCTTTCCTTCAATGGACCAACAAGAAGCCAATATTCCAGACATGATCGGACTTAGCCCAAGCTAGGCTATGAGTCTTCAATTCGTAATTAACTGGGCTAATGGGCTCATAACATAATTAATCGGTCTTGATCCCAAATTGGGTCAAGGACTATTTAAGCCATTCTGGTTCTAGGGTACATCTCTTCACTCCTTTGATACTTGGCATTGTAATCCCTTAATGTCTTCAAAGAGGTGACGGGTCCCGACGACCACACATTGATATGGACTGTGGGGTCCTTAAACCCGTGTCTAATGCAAAATTCCTGGTTACGTGGAACGCGGATAACGTCACTCTTTGACCCCGCAGAAAACGCCCAGAGCGGAGCCTAGTCCTCGCCGAGCACGGCAGTGAACCCGTGTGAAGCATCTAGTGCAAAATTCCTGGTTACGTGGAACGCGGATAACGTCACTCTTTGACCCCGCGGGAAACGCCCAGAGCGGAGCCTGGTCCTCGCCAAGCACGGCAGTGAACCCGTGTGAAGCATCCAGAGCACATACCGGACTATGGAGTCCTTAAACCCATGGACTACGACGTCCTTAACCTCGACCGAGATGTCTTAAAACTACCCATGGACCGCAATGTTCTTAAACTACCCATGGACCGCAATGTCCTTAAACTACCCATGGACCGCAATGTCCTTAAACTAGAACAATAGAGCCCCGCATGCTCTTTTGTCGGATCTAAACGGCCCCGTTTAAGTTGATCTTAGCCTTAAAGATGGCTAACGTATCCTTAAACCTTCAAACAGACTGGACTATGAATCCCCCCAATTAACTCTGGCTCGAGGGTACATCCCTGAACTCCTCTGACATCCGTCGTTGTAATCCTTCAACGTCGTCAAAGAGGTGACGGGTCCCGACGGCCATACATACGATGGACCGCAATGTCCTTAAACTAGAACAATAGAGCCCCGCATGCTCTTTGTCGGATCTAAACGATCCCGTTAAGTTGATCTTAGTCTCAAAGTTAGACTGACGTATCCTTAACAAACGTTTGAGTTGATCTTAGCCTCAAGTATGGCTGACGTATCCTCAAACCAAACCCCCAAACCCAAATCTAAGATAATACGGATTTGGACTAGTCCACGCCCTACGGGCGACGACATAACTCAGTCTCCGTAAACAATCCACGGGCAACAAAACACAAAACAAACACCCACGACATGAAGTGACCATCTAGAGAAGGAGAAAGTTGTTACCGCAATGCGGTAGCGTAATTAACTGCAGGGGCTTATGCCTGCAGGGAAGAGCGTCCCCACAATCAAAAACCCCTCAAACGAGGGGGAATCTGACGAAGTCTGCTACATCGGACGCATCCGTCTAAACCTTCGATACATGGTGCCATAAATCAACTTGGCATCTTCGGAGAGGTGGACGGATAGCACCAATTAGCATCTGCCCCGAGTCTCAGTGCCAAGACATCGCAGTCTTGTGCGCCGCCATTCGGAGGGAAACAGATTCTGGCACGCCCGGTGGGACCTTTTCCTCTTTCCACTCCACACTTCGTGTGTCGTGACTCGCGAACCAATCGCGGTTCGCTAATGGTTGCCCTTGGGTTTCAAGATACTAAAACTTGGCGTCTTGCAGAAAGCAAAGGATCGATGGCTTCTACTTCTGCGAAATTCTCCAACTGCTTGGACTGCAATTGCAACCAACGCTCGGCCTCGCCAGGAGGTATAGCCTACGGACCCAAAGCTGCTTCGCTATTCACAATGCCCGTGGAACAGGTCACTCGCGCCACCACAGGATTGTTCTTTGGGACCATGCTCCCACCGACAAGCTTCACCGCTCCAGTGCTGACAACGGAAGCTCTCAAGAAGTCGGTCTTTGATCGTCTTACCCCTGCCGCGGCTCCTCTCAACGAGTCGCCCAACGTCAACGCCTCGGTCTTCTCTAGATTGGGCCAGAAATCCTGCGAACTCATCATGGGGCCCACAATCTCAGAGAAGGATGCTTCTAAGAAAGTGGCCGCTCCTGCCCCCGAAATCGTCAAGGCGGCTTCTCCGGCCAAAAGGTCGGTCTTTACAAGATTGACGGCTTCAGCTCCCGCTCCTGCTGCCCAAAGGACATCGGTCTTTGACAGGCTAATACCAACGGCGACCCCCACCCAGACAGGGGGCAAGACGAAACCATTCTTACCGCTGACCCTACGCCGTCCGCTCGACACGCTCGACGTCGCCATTGGCGCCGAGTAAGGAAGGCTGGGGGCAACTCCCCCTCCGGGTTGACTCCATCAGCCCCGGTGGCAGAAGTTAATGCTGCTGTTCCAACTGGGAACAGCTTCGAAATGCTAAATAAGGTGCGAAGGAATTCTCCTACTGCAGTGCTGAAGAGGTCTCCTCCCCCATTAAAAAAGGTTGTGGAAATAAAACCAGAATAGCCCCGATCTCCTCAACGGCTGTCTTCCAAAATCTATAAGGTTTGGCGGCAGGCCCGAGACTCGATCATCGATCCAAACTTCTCCCGCCAGCACAAGAAGCTGAAAATCCAACCGGAAGCTGGTCACCAGGCTAAACCCCAAAAGGCTGTCTGGACGCCCACATCAACGTTCCCCTCAACCTCCATGGCTCATAAAAGGAGGAGGCCAGAGAAGACCCCCCAGCATGCAACGACGACTAAAAGCACTGAGCCCAGACGCCCTAAGTCTGGGGGCATGGTGGTGCACACTGTTTACATGGCCTCTGGAAAGGAGGAAAGCCGCACTTCTACGGGCCGCCGACCGCTAACCCGATCCGTGACGAAAGCCCAGGAGCAGCAACAAAAGCTTCAGGAAATGATGAATGCTATGGCCGCACTTACCGGGCCAAAAGAAAGCCCAGAAACGTCCCCAGACGCGCGCCAGGAGGAAGAAACCGACGCTGAATTCCTTCGCCGGATACTGGAGAAAAAGGACAAAGAGGCTGCTGAACAAGCGGCCAACATATAACGTATGGGCCTTCTCTTCTAAGATATGATAGGAATGATGATCCAGCAGGACTTACCCGCCGAGGATCCTCCAATCGTTCTTGAAGACGACCGAGGAGAAACATCAAATCCACCACCAGCCCTCTCAACGGCCAAG
Source organism: Agapanthus africanus (assembly GCA_030015575.1). NCBI lineage: Eukaryota > Viridiplantae > Streptophyta > Magnoliopsida > Asparagales > Amaryllidaceae > Agapanthus > Agapanthus africanus. The sequence continues at coordinate 727,377,376 of CM057342.1, read as the reverse complement.
GAGGAGGCAATCTCTAAGGCTGACTTGGTTGACTACATAGCCCAGCAAATCCGGGTTCATCACGCGACTGAGGTAGCTGGTCAAGTCGTAAAAACGGGGCGGCCGTATCCAAGCTGGTACGACCAAATCAAATACCCGCAAGGCTATACGATACCAAAATTCCACGTGTACAAGGGGACCGGCAACCCCCATCAACATGTCGCCCAGTTCCGGGCCCTCTGCGGTAACACCGGCGGTGATGATAAACTGTTGCTCCGCCAGTTCGTGGGCACCTTATCAGAAACTGCGTTCGAATGGTATTCGGAACTCCCGAACGATTCTATCAAAACGTTCGCTGAAATGGAGTTGTTATTCACTCAGCGATTCGCAAGTGCCAGCGAACGCACTCCAATAACTGCACTGATTAACGCCAGGGTAAAACCAGGCGAAACCTGGGTCCAGTATGCTATACGCTGGCGGAACTTGTGGTCGAGATGTGAACAACGCATTGAAGAGGCACCCGCAGTGGGCATGTTCGTGGGAACCCTAGACCCCCACGTAACTATCTCCCAGTTTATGATGTTCTTTAAGCCAACCACATTCCAGGCTTTAATCGACAAGTTGGCTCAGTTGGACCAGATGGGTCATAGACCACCTCCCCCGAAGTCGGAACCTCGGAATGACAAGGGTAAAGGAAGGGCAACCTTTGTTGCGAATGCCCAACATCAACCTAATGCCCCGAAACCGGCAGATCAACTGGAAGAAAGACGCCGGTATTATAATGAAAAGATGAAACGTCCTTACTCGTTCCCACGAGACAAGACGAAACGGTTATTCGAGCTGGCAATACGCAACAGACTTATAAACCTACCAAATCCAAGGCGACCGCCGCAACCCACGGAGGTGAATAACCCTAATTATTGCCCTTACCATCAAACAGTAAGTCATCCGATCGAAGATTGCTTCGTCTTCAAAGGATGGATTGAAGATCAGTACCTCCAAGGGAAGTTTATACTGTCCGAAAAGTGGAAGGTGAACCCACCACAGCCGTATACTCCTAAGAAAGCGGATACACCGGGGGCAACCTTTTCCTTTATTGAAGAAGCTCTATGGGAGGTCGTGCTATCAACTAAAACCAAAAGAATGCTGAGAGACCTTCATGCGTGCCCTGCGATCGAATGGAAGGACCCTCTTGAACCTCAAATTATCGAAGGAATGTTGAAGCCTCGCCCAACTACGAAGACTCGCGATAAGGGTCCAAATACTCACGCCCAACCGTCAAAATCTTTGAAGAAAAAGAAGAAGAAGTCCAAGAAGTCCGTGAAGCTTGGAAACGAGCACACGAACTTGCAGAAGCAAATCGACGCGCTGGAAGAATACAATCAAAAGGCGCGAACTCCTGTCACACTGCAAGAGTTCCTCAACCACATCTTTCAAGAGGAAGATGATGGAGAGAGCTCGTCGGATGAATCCGAAGGATATGTGGCGAGTTGTAACGTAATCTCCCACTCGTTTACCGATGATGGAAAAACTCCTGGCACTAAGAAGCTGGAGGCAGAGCCTGTACCAGAGCGTGCATGGCCAACAGATGAAATGATCGACGCTTTTCTAGACGAGATTCGCCTAAAAAGTAAAGCGGATCAGGAGCGTGAGATGGCCGCTTCAGAAGGAGCCAAACGCAGGCGACTGAACGAAAGAGTTGAACTACCCCTGCCAGAGCGAAAGGCATCCAAAGTAGACAAGAAGATATTCAAGACGAGGAAAAGGTTTGCCAAAGCCATGTCAATGGGAATGAAGCTACCACCCTCGGAAGGAAACACGCACGATGGGGTGGAGAGGCACCCTGATTATTGCGCATATCATCGGAAAATCTCACACCCCACGGAGGAGTGCGACGCCTTTAAGATATGGTGGCAAGGATATGTTGCTCATGGGCAACATTTTAAGCGCATGAAACGCAAGATCCGTCGGGAGCGAAGAAGTACTGTCGATGGGCACAACAGAACTACTGGCAACTGTTACATGGTTAACGCCAGGGGGTCACAAGTTCTCACCTTTGGGAGCGACTCTGATGAAGAAATGGCTCTGGGCCCTCTCTTCAAAGAATCCGTTTTAGGGAAAGAGGAGAAATCGGAGATCTGCGAGAACATTCAGCTGCGCAATCGCACACTCCCAGAAAAGAATCTCGGGCCCGTAAGTAGAAAGGATAAGGGAAAGGAAAAGGTCACTGAAGATATCACTTTAGATGACCAAGTCATGAGAGAGCTGGCTGCCAAAGACCCTCCTAGGAAGGGTAAGGTGGATTATAACATCCTCGCGCACCTAAGGAAGCTACCTTCTCAGCTTAGCATTCTCGATGCCCTCTTATTATCAAAAGAAGCGCGAGACTCACTAATTAAGGCGTTACAAGAACCTGAGCAATTCCAAGCCTTCCTCGCCACTGAAAAGATGAAGGATGAACTGGAGGAAGTGCATACGGCCGACATCACTTTCGGTGATGAAGACCTCCTTCTCGGGACGTGCGACCACAACCGTCCCCTATATGTCTTCGGATACTGCCATGACATCAAGATAGGCAAGATCCTGGTGGATAATGGATCCTCCGTCAACCTCCTTAATGTTCGGGTGTTGAAGGAAATCTGCATGAGTGTGCAACACCTCGCTCGTGACAAAATTACTATCTCCGGTTTCGATTCACAATCGTCACGGACTCTCGGATCTGTGATACTAACATTACGCTTTGGACTTCTCGTCACAGACATCAAATTCCATGTCATTGACGCCAAGACCTGCTACAACGCCTTGCTCGGTCGTCCTTGGTTACACGAATACAACATTATCCCTTCTACACAACATCAGTGTATGAAGTACTGTAAGGATGGTTTCGAGTATACCGTAACAGGTGAGTTAAACCCATTTTCCATGAACGAAGTCCGCAAATACGAAGATGCGAAGTACTTTTTGCCAGATTTCGAGGATACAGAAAGCTGTCGCAACCCAGAGAACAAAACCGCCGCCACCATCCCTGTTTTCGGGAGCGATACCGAAGAAGAGGAAGAGATAGTTTATGCAGGGCCATCTTAACGCAATAACCTGGGGACGCCCGCCCCCATGTTAGTCTTCGGAAGTGATTCTGAAGATGAAGTTAATGCTGTGTTCTCCAATCGGCTGTCAATACAAGCACCCCCTGGCGATGACCATAGTTTGCAAATCACCATGGTACCGCGAGAACACTACAAGGATCTTGACACGCTTCAGGCTCACAATGTGCAGGACCTGCAAACATTTTACGTCCCTCCCAGGCAAAGGGGTGAGAAGGTGATCCTATTCTACCGATCCTCAGAGTCGAAAATAGAGAAAGAGATCTGGCATGGCGCGGATGCTACACTTGACAGGCTCCAACCCATCCGTCTGCCCAGATACTATACAAATGGATTAAAGAAGCTATTGAAGCGCCAAGGAGTACCCTTAAAACAGAATGTTCGGCAGGCTCGGTTCTACAACAGGATTTGGGATGTCCCCGGGACTCAACGCAAATTGCCCAATGGGAAAATGGAAACACTCGGGCTTGGATACGCAAGGGCCGGAAAACGGGGACGGGCCCACAGTAGCTACGCCATATATACCTTTGATGAAGAAGAGAACGCCTCGTCGGGAGATGCCAACCCCTCATCAAAACTAGACCCCGCGATTGAAGCGCCGAGTCCGTCGTTTGAAGAACGAATGGGCAAGCCTATCAGGAAAGTGGGTCAGAAAGCTCGGGAAGACCACAACCGCGAGATGTCCATCTACGAGAAGGCCAGGACGCAACGTCTATTTCAACAGGCTGCAAAAGACAAAGACACTCATCCTCGTCAATCCGTTGTACGAAAGGCCCGACGCAGAGACGGAAATAAATCAAGAAGCGGAAAGAGGAGCCGACAACAACGACGCAGGATTAGAGGGTTACGTGGTCGGGTGTTGCACGGCTCGGATTTTTCCCTCATGAAGAAGATGAGTCGAGCGTACTCCTTCCCCCGAGACAAGACGGAGAAATTACTCAAGCTCGCTATAAAACATCAAATGATCGCGCTTCCAGAGTCTAGACATCCTGAGCAAGCTAACAAGGCTTCTCATCTGAGCTATTGCTCTTATCACCAAACCATAGGACATCCTACCGAAGACTGCTTCACCTTCAAGAACTGGGTCGAGGACCAGTACCAACAGGGCAGATTCGCTTTATCCGACGGCTGGAGGGTAACGCCGCCACAAAAGCATGAACCCAAGGCCGCAAGAGCAGAACCGGGTCCACCTCAGTCCGGGGAGCGGGTTCGCACCTGTTATACGATTACGATATTAAGGGAAGAGCCCGAGAACGTAGATGACCTTCCCCGGTGCTTTGAGAATAGCGATGATGAGATGATCTCAGAATTTCCGCCCGCTCCGAAAGAACTGGAAGATGGTATACATACTACTGCAGATAACCTCAAGAAGATTGAGTTAGGATCGGCAGACGACCCGCGACCGACATTTGTTAGCGAGCTGCTATCCGAAGAAAGGGTGGCTGCGTTAAAGAACGTGCTTCTACGGCATAAAGACTGCTTCGCGTGGAACTACTCCGAGATGCCAGGATTAGATCCGGAGATTGCTGTGCATAAATTAGCAATATCCCCAGATATCAAGCCAGTCAAGCAGGCGCCAAGGAGGATGCGACTCGAGCTTGAGATGAGCATCAACGCCAAAGTCAGGAAGCTGATCGATTCCGGATTTATCCAAGAAGTCCAATATCCCGACTGGATCGCCAATATCGTCCCGGTAATGAAGAAGAATGGGACGGTACGCATATGCGTGGATTTCAGGGATCTCAATAAAGCCTGTCCAAAGGACGATTTCCCGGTGCCGGTAACCGAGCTAATGATAGATAACACATCCACTCACGAGGTTTTCTCCTTTATGGACGGTTCATCAGGATACAATCAGATAAAAATGCATCCCGAAGACCAGAAGCACACCGCTTTTCGGACCCCTTTGGGTATATTCTGCTACAGGGTTATGCCCTTTGGTCTAAAGAACGCTGGCGCTACCTATCAAAGGGCCATGACAAAGATCTTTGATGACCTCATACACGACGTCGTCGAGTGCTATATCGATGACCTCGTAGTAAAGAGCATGTCATACGAAGATCATTTAAAGCATCTGGAGACTGTATTTCGACGCCTTCGGCAATATAATTTGAAAATGAATCCCCTCAAATGCGCATTTGGAGTCTCCTCGGGCAAATTTCTGGGATTCATCGTTCGACACCGAGGTATTGAAATAGATCCGTCAAAGATCAAGGCGATCATGGAAATGCCACCCCCAAGGACTCTCAAACAGCTGCGGTCTCTCCAGGGGAAGCTCGCGTATATCCGGCGGTTTATCGCCAACCTGTCAGGCAAGTGCCGTCCTTACAGTCACCTGATGAAGAAGGGAACCCCGTTCGTCTGGAACCAAAAGTGCCAGAGCACGCTAGATGAAATCAAGCAGTACCTGCAGAACCCGCCGGTGTTGGCTGCGCCGGTCAAGGGAAACCCCTCATTCTTTATACGACCGCCCTCGAAGGTTCCTTGGGCGCATTATGGGCACAAGAGAATGATCAGGGGAAAGAGAGGGCACTCTACTACTTAAGTCGAGTTCTATTAGGGGCAGAAAGCGACTACTCTCCCATTGAAAAACATTGCTTGGCGTTAATCTTCGCGATAACAAAGCTCAGGCACTATGCGTTGGCGCATGAAGTCCGTCTCATTTCAAAGGTGGATCCCCTTAAATACTCAATGTCGAAAGCCATATTGACGGGACGACTCGCTAAGTGGGCCCTGCTCTTGATGGAGTTCTCGATAACGTATCAACCTCTCAAGGCAATGAAAGGCCAGGCCATTGCCGATTTCCTCGCTGAGCACCCGATACCGGCCGATTCTCCTCTGAACTGTGATTTGCCGGACGAGCATGCATTTGATGCGATTGGCGGCGGTAGCGCCCGATGGGAACTCTATTTCGATGGAGCGTCCTCCGTAAAGAAACAGAAACAAGGTATCCCAATGACCAAATCGGGGATAGGCCTCGTCTTTGCAACTCCACAAGGAGGGATAATGCGCTTTGCCTTCTCCTTAACAGAGCCGAGGACAAACAATGAAGCTGAATACGAAGCTCTGATAGCAGGCCTCGAAATCGCCATCGACCTGGGAATTGAAGACCTCCTTATATATGGGGATTCTCAACTGGTCGTTAGTCAAGTAAAAGGTGACAACCAAACGTGCAAACCGGAGTTGGTGAAGTACGGCGAGAAGGTGCAACAACTATTGACCCAAATTCCCTCCTATATTTTGGAGAACATACCGCGCGCGGAAAACAGCAAAGCAGACGCGTTGGCTAAACTTGCTAAAGAACTGGCTGACGAGAACCTCGATGACGTCAGAATCGTGGTACAAAGCCGTCGAGTGCTCGCCCCGGCGGAAATACCTCCGGAATTATATAAGGAGAAGGGAGCGACTGAGCAGACGACCCTACAAATAAAAGACCATGAGAAGGCCGAAGACTGGAGGGAAGTCTTCATAGACTACTTTAAGTCCCACCGAATGCCCAAAGAAGCGTCTTCAAGACATCAGCTCATGAAACGAGCTCTATCTTTCGCTTTCGTCAACGATATTCTATACAAGAGATCGTTTGATTCTCTATGGCTGAGATGCTTAGGACCTGACGAAGCAGAAAGAGTCATTCAGGAAGTTCATGACGGACTTTGCGGTTCTCACCAAGCAGGCCCAAAGATGAAGTTAAAAATTAAATGGATGCGTTACTACTGGCCCACGATGATCCAGGACTGCCTCGAGTATGCGAAGCAATGCCACTCATGCCAGATTCATGGAGACTTCATCCACCAACATCTGAATCCACTGCACCCAACGGTGGCTAGCTGGCCGTTCGAAATGTGGGGGACTGATATAGTCGGCCCCATTGAGCCAGCATCATCCCGGGGACACCATTTTATCCTGGCGACAACTGATTACTTCTCCAAATGGGCAGAAGCAGTACCACTGAGGGAAGTGAAGACGGAGAATATCCTCCATTTCTTCAAGACGCACGTCATCTATCGGTTCGGAACTCCACGGCGGATTATCTCCGATAATGGGCCGGCCTACCGAAGCCATAAGATTAGCCGCTTCGCACAGCAGCAAAATATAGACTGGAGATATTCTTCGGTTTACAATCCACGAGCTAACGGTCTGGCCGAGGCCTTCAATAAGACCTTGACGAAGATCATAAAAAAGACCGTTTCCAGGAATAAGAGAGACTGGCACGAAAGGCTGCAAGAAGCCCTTTGGGCTTATCGAACTACATTCAAGACGGCCACGAACACAACGCCGTACGCGTTGGTATTTGGGACGGAAGCAGTGCTCCCCCTCGAGATAGAATTACCCTCTCTACGAGTAGCAGTCCACCACGAGCTGACGAACGAAGAAAATGCTCACCTTCGGCTTGAGGAGCTTGATGCCCTCGACGAAACCCGGCTCATAGCGCAACAACATCTAGAGGCCTACAAAGCAAAGATGACGCGCTCGTACGAAAGATTGACCAGGCCGAGGACATTCCGCCAAGGCGAACTCGTACTAGTGGTCAAAAGACCTATGATCCCCAATCGTGCCAAGCGAGGAAAATTTGAGCCAAACTATGAAGGCCCGTACATCATAGACAAGGTCTACCAGGGTGGAGCCTACCTACTTATGGACATGCACGGTGAAAGGCCTTTCAGGCCAATAAACGACCGCTTCTTAAAGAAATACTATGCTTAATAAGCCACAGCCTGGGTCAATGATAGATGACGACGACTATGTCCGCTCACTATCTTCCTAGGCTCAGACTTTACAAGCAGCAGCCGGCCTTCCCATAGCGACGGACCGAAACGTCCTTAAACTAACGATGGACCGAAACGTCCTTAAACTAACGACGGACCGAAACGTCCTTAAACTAACGACGGACCGAAACGTCCTTAAACTATCGACGGACCGAAACGTCCCTAAAACTACTACCGCAGTATCTTTAGGCTGACGAGATAAAAAAAAAGGAGAGAGAAAGAAAAAATAAAAAAAAATATATGAAAAAGAATTTAAAAAAAACGGTATGTCCATAAGCAAAATGGGCACGGATGAAAACCCGAAAGGGCTCCGTGAGTAAAAACAGCAGGGCTGCCGGCAAGTGTTCGTGAAAACCCGAAAGGGCGCGACCTTGTAAAAAAAAGTGAAAAAGAATAAAAAAAAACGGTATGTCCGTAAGCAAAATGGGCACGGATGAAAACCCGAAAGGGCTCCGTGAGTAAAAACAGCAGGACTACCGGCGAGTGTTTGTGAAAACCCGAAAGGGCGCAACCTCGTTAAAAGACACTTGTAGGGTCCTCTCGACCTTGTAAGGAGAAACCACCTGCGTGAGATCCTTACGACTCACAAAGGAGCAACACACTTAGGGATCCTCACGATTCCTAAGGAGAAAATACACTTACGAGATCCTCACGACTCGTAAGGAGAATTCTCTTATGGGACCCTCACGGCTCATGAGATTTGAAAGTCTTAAGTTATAGAAACCTAAACCTGTTCTTAAGCAAATCCTCCACAACCTTCGATATTGCCCTACAAGAGGCTCAATACTGACCCTTGTATACAATCCACGGGCGCGAAAAAACATTTCCCCAGCAAAGTCCCACCCGTGACTAGGGATATGCCCATATGATGAGCAACCCTTGTAGGTCCTCTCGACCCATAAGGAGAAAGCCCTCTTGTAGGATCCTTACGACTTGCAGAGGAACATACACTTGGGAATCCTCACGATCCCTAAGGAGAAAATACACCTGCAAGATCCTCACGACTTGTAGGGAGAAATACCTTTGTGAGACCCTTACGGCTCATGAAGTCAAAAGCCTTGGTCGACAGGACCCTTAACCCTGTTTACTAAGCCACCTTTGTTCAATATCGACAGAGGCAAATGATGATTCGCTCCTGGAAACATCCCAGTTGCAGCGGTGCTGATGCCGAAATCGGTGTCTAAAATCCAAGCTTGCGGCGAAAAAGCTAGCAAGCCACACATGCCTACGAAATAGCCGAAATGATGGGGCAACTTGCAAGAAAAAGCAGCAAGTAAAAATGTATGCATGAAAAATAGCTGAAACGATGGGGCAACTCGCAATAAAAAGCAGCGAGTAGAAAATAAATAAATAGCCGAAATGATTGGGCACCGCGAAAAATAGCCGAAATGATGGGGCAATCACGACCTTCGCGATATAAAAGCTGAAACGATAGAGCATCGCGGAAAAAGAAATAAAATAAAAATAAAATGTATGCCTTACAGGTGATGTTCCATCACACCCTGTATACAATCCAATGGCATAAACAAAAAGGGAACATACCTCCCTCCCCCAGGTTTCACCAAGGAAAGAAGCTAAATCTCGACGGGCCACAAGCGACCTAGAGATCATCCCAACACTCGTCTCGTAACAACGGACAAAACCTCAAGCTAAGCGGAACAGCGGCAACTCCCAGTTCCATGGCTCGGTGGTATACATATCGCCAACAGTCAAACCTCCATCCCGTGAAATGCGGATACAATCAGCAAAATTCCTGGTTACGTGGAACGCGGATAATGTCACTCTTTGACCCCGTGGAAAACGTCCAGAGCGGATCCTGGTCCTTGCAGAGCACGGCAGTGAACCCGTGTGAAGCATCCAGAGCGGAGCCTAGTCCTCGCCGAGCACGGCAGTGAACCCGTGTGAAGCATCTAGTGCAAAATTCCTGATTACGTGGAACGCGGATAATGTCACTCTTTGACCCCGTGGAAAACGTCCAGAGCAGATCCTGGTCCTCGCAGAGCACGGCAGTGAACCCGTGTGAAGCATCCAGAGTGGAGCCTAGTCCTCGCCGAGCGCGGCAGTGAACCCGTGTGAAGCATCTAGTGCAAAATTCCTGGTTACGTGGAACGCGGATAATGTCACTCTTTGACCCCGTGGAAAACGTCCAGAGCGGATCCTGGTCCTCGCAGAGCACGGCAGTGAACCCGTGTGAAGCATCCAGAGCGGAGCCTAGTCCTCGCCGAGCGCGGCAGTGAACCCGTGTGAAGCATCTAGTGCAAAATTCCTGGTCACGTGGAACGCGGATAATGTCACTCTTTGACCCCGTGGAAAACGTCCAGAGCGGAGCCTAGTCCTCGCCGAGCACGGCAGTGAACCCGTGTGAAGCATCTAGTGCAAAATTCCTGGTTACGTGGAACGCGGATAATGTCACTCTTTGACCCCGTGGAAAACGTCCAGAGCGGATCCTGGTCCTCGCAGAGCACGGCAGTGAACCCGTGTGAAGCATCCAGAGCGGAGCCTGGTCCTCGCCAAGCACGGCAGTGAACCCGTGTGAAGCATCCAGAGCAAATACCGGACTGTGGAGTCCTCAAAATCCACGGACTATGACGTCCTTAACCTCGACCGTGATGTCTTAAAACTAACGATCAACCACCCCGATTCCCTACGGATTCTGCCTTGGTTTAAGGGTACATCTCTTCACTCCTTTGATACCTGGCATTGTAATTCCTCAACGTCTTCAAAGAGGTGACGGGTCCCTGCAACCAAACACCGGACTGTGGAGTCCCTAAATCCACGGACTATGAGGTCCTTAACCTTGACCGCGATGTCTTAAAACTAACATCGGACTGTGGAGTCCCTAAATCCACGGACTATGAGGTCCTTAACCTTGACCGTGATGTCTTAAAACTAACAGCGGACGGTGGAGTCCCTAAATCCACGGACTATGAGGTCCCTAACCTTGACCGTGATGTCTTAAAACTAACAGCGGACGGTGGAGTCCCTAAATCCATGGACTATGAGGTCCTTAACCTTGACCGCGACGTCTTTAAACTACGATACCTGGAGCAGCCCTTGACCCCGTGAAACACGGATAAGGATGACCACATCCAGCACTCGCAGGTCCTCACGACCTGTAGGGAAGAAAAAACTCCCTTGTGAGATCCTTACGACTCTCAAGGGAAAACCCGCTTAAGAATCCTCGCGATCTCTAAGAAGAACTTACACCTATGGGATCCTCTCGACCTGTAGGGAGAAAAACTCTTTATGAGACCCTCGTGGCTCATAAGATGCAAAAGCCTTAGAAAGCAGATCTTAACCCTGAACCCTAAGTCATCGCTGTCCTGCAAGGAGATCAAGATAGAATATCCGCAGAATACATTCAATAAAAAGGGGGACACACCATTGAGAAGAAAAATGTATCTTTTATTCATAAACCAAAATGGATACAAAGTATAATTCATGAAAGAAACAAAAAAAAAGACACTCTCATCCATGAGTATGTACAAAAAAGGGAAAAAAGATACAAGTCCTCAAGCCGGCGGGCGGTGCAATAATTTTACCAACTCGTCATTCTGTTGCTGAGTCACGGCTTCATGACGTAAGATCTCCAGAAGACGAGCCTCCGCCTGAGCTTGCTGAGCCTGATACGAAGCGAGCCGAGCTTCGAGCTCTTTCTCGGTGGCTTTATGAGCCTCGACCCTCTCACGAGTAAACGTGGCAGCTTTATTGAGAGCCACCACCTCTTTGATGGACTCCTGAAGCACCCGCCAGAGTTCATACGCTTTGTTGGCCTTGGCTGTGAGATTGGCTTGAAGCTCGCCCAGCGCCTTGGAGGCTAGCTCCCTCTCCGAGAACTTGCGACCAAGCCTCTTCTCACATGACGTCATGTTTGCCGTGCACCGTGCTATCAGCCCCCGTAACTCCGCCTTTGCAGCCACGGCCTCCGAGGAAAGGCAAGAACACTCGAGAGCGTACAAACAAGCCTCCACCTTCCTACAGAACTCCACCCAGACCCGAACCACCTCCTCGCTGTGATAGGTGGCGAGAAAAGGAAGGGAGCCGTTAGCTTCAGCGGCAAACGCTTCGGCTGTGGTCGCACTACCAGCACGGAGCTCCTCGACGAAAGAGGATAGGGAGACAAGGCTCAATTGGGCCAAGCGTTCTGAAGCCCGCAGAGCGTAGGGGCCGGGCGGCATCACAATGCGTGATTCCAAAGCCATGGAGATTGGCAGGGTTGTTCAAATTTGGCAAATGTTAGTAAAACTCTTAAACGCAGAACGAACGGGACTATAATAAAATGTCACTCACCGACAGTCATGCAAGTAGGAGCTGAAGGTTCCCCTGGCCCTTCAACGACCTCGACCTCATCGTCGGCTTCCAAAACTATAAGAGACATCAACGTCATTTCGCAAAATAGTAACAATGCTATGGTAAAAAAAAAAGGGGCGAATGACACTAACCTTGCCCAGAGGAAAGGACAATACGCTGAGGGGAGATCGCCTGCGGAGCTGCCATCTCCAATAAACGCTGAAATGACTGTCGAGGCGACAGATCCGCGATCGTGGCCGCCAAACCGCGCAATTCTGGGAAAGATAAAAGAGTTCAGACTATGAAGGGATTGCTAAATTAAAACGCAGAGGGATACCTTCAACACTCCTCCCGTTCTGAGCCGGGGGGATAGCAGCTTCAACGGTCTCCGCCGTGACCTCAGGCTCCAACAAAGGGAGAGTAGTCCCGACTACCTCGCTTCCAGCCTTTGGGCCGCCCTCAGTAAGAGTCATTGGGGCGGCGGCCTCCAAAGGAGCCTCCCCCAAAGGGGCAAGCACTCCCTGATCAAGAACCGCCGCTGGAAGTTCTACCATGAGAGGAGCAGCCTCGTCAGCCCCCTCCACATCCAGCAAGGCTTCATTGAGAATTTCGGCGGGCTTTAGATTTAATGGGCCAGTAGGGAGCTCCCCCAGCGTCGAAGATTCTGCACGATACAAATAAGAATAATGATACATACCCACGAGCATAAATAATCGGAAAGACTACGAAAAGAACCACAACGTACCGATGCGCAAAGAAGCCCTCAATATGGCTTCTTCAAGCCGCTGCTCCTTCTCAAGGAGGTGGGCTCGCCGGGGTTCGAGAGTGGACTCATGGCCGCCGGTCCATAAAGAAAGTGCGTCAGCTGCATCTTCTGAAGCGGCCTGCTTCAAAGCCCTCTCCCCCCATTCCTCCAAAGGACCGATAAATCGCCGCCGAATCTACGAAGGGTCTTCGTAAAAGATTACAGCGGGATAGGACTTCTTCGGAACCCTGGCATTATGAGACACGTCTTTGGAACGCCGTATGGCCTCAGCCAACTGTGCGGCCTCCTCATCGGCTGAACTCGGGAAAGGAAGTCCAGCGTCTGACTCTTGCAGGGCCAACGGCTTGTCTTCAAGAGTAGGCTCAGACTCCGCCAAAGAATCGAGCGAATTGGTGGTCACCTTCCTTCGACGCTTAGACCCAGAGCCGGTCGCCGAGGATGACCGTTTCCTCTCCCGCGAAGCCTTAGGGCGACGCTGACCCACATCGCCTACGACGCCCTCATCTCTATTACCCTCGCCTGGTGCCACGGCCAAGGATGACACTGTCATTGTCAATGCCACGGGGGGCGGTGCTGCCACAGGCGGTGGTGCTACTACTGGGGCCCTTCCACCTCGCGAGCGGGAACCCAGGGGCATACCGGCCGTTGGAGTAAGGTTTACCTCCGATTCTCCTGGGATGAGCGCAGTGCCGGTATCCCTTAGAGGGAAGCGGACCGGAGCCCTCGGTCGCAGCTTAGCTCCTGGAACCAGAGGAGGGGCATCGTGGCCGAGAAGCACCCTCCTTTCCTCAAGAATGATTGGGCTGACCCGATGAAGATACCAACCCGTAAACGCGCCCACGCACCGGGGCAGGTATTCAGCTTCAGGTACAATGAAGTGGGAGCCGGTGTTTAGCCTCATGAAATGATGAGTTGCATCGCGAACGGCATCGAGCGAAGGGATTGGGGCGACTAGAAAAGCCTCGAAGGGAACACCCTGGTCGTATCCAAGTTGTCGGGCAAATCGATGCGGATTGTACCGCATGAAAAGAGCTGCACTGTCCTGGCGAAACACCAAGTAGCCCGGTCTAATTGTATATAAGTGCGCAGCCTCCCGGGGCTTCAAAGAAGGTGTGTTGTCTTTTGACAAATCCCAGAGTTGTTGAACTGGACCTGAGGGAGTAGACAAGACCCGATCATTAAAAACCATCCCGCCAGCAGCAGCGTAAGGAGAAATCAGCACCCGAATAGCCCCGAATTGAGTCGGGTCGGCGGCAGAAGCATCCACTAATCGCATAAGTCATGGAAAGGGGTAGGCATCGTAAAATGAGGGCCTCTGATGCATGGCAAAAGCCCCCAATACGTGCATTTCGATCCAGGACGTGAAATAATGAAGCGAAAAGTTTACCACATCCATGCCAGGCGTAGAGGTATTAGCTGCGGTGCCCAATCCATTATAGAGGTGCGCCAAGGCCGGGATGCCGATGGCCAACCGCGTCCCCTCAGCAATACGATGAGCCGGGTAGATGACCGAGGCTCTCATGAAGCGGCGATGCATGGGGATAACAAACCAACTAAGCCAAACACTGACAAACCCCACGAAGAATGTTTCCTCATCCATACCGGGTGCTGCAACGGACTCAAAAGACATCGGCGACACGATGGGAATATAATATTGTGGCAGGTCCGATTCAGCAGTCGGTAGCTTCTTCGGACCAAACCCAAAGGGGTCTTTGATGTTAGCAAACTTCGGAGCAGTCTTCGATATGACGTCCTCACGAAGGAAGCAGGAAATGAAGCTTTTAAAAGTAACACCCTGCTCCTCAGATTCAGTGAACAATCGATCAAAAATACCCAGCGCCTTGATCAAGCTGGGGCGCTTGTGGCGAACGGCGTTCTCAACAGACAAGCCGTCAGCCGGTGCAGACTCGGGCTCAAAGACATACTCGTCAGGAGGCAACAACTCCTCATACAGTGCACCCCTGATTGGCAATCCCGAGATTTCATAAAATTCTGCAAGAGAGATCGAGACCTCACGATCTCCTAGAATGAAAGTGTTGGTGGGAAGATTCCATTGGTTCAAAAACGCCTTAACCCACCAGACATGCGGGGACTTATAATGGAAGAGTGACGCGTATATTGCCTGATAAAGCCCGACCTTCTACAGCCGCGCACGATGGGTGGCAAGGATGTAGCGAGCCCAGAGAAGATAGCCCGTGGGGTGTCGGGGAGTGAGCCCTATCTTATAGATCTGCCCCCACGGGTGGGCCTCACCCTGGCAGATACGCCGCCCCAAGATGTCTATGGCTGGGATCGGATGGTTCGGAATACCGGTCATCGAAGGCTCGAGCCTCCCCGTTGGAGTCCAGTTGGGCATTTCCACAGCAAAAACTGTCCTCGGAGGATCCATCGGTAAAAATGGGAAAGTGGGCTCCGTCGGCACCGCGCAAAGAAAACTCCGGCGACCTTGAATAATCTGACTATACCAAGATCCCCATTGAAGAAGGTTGGTGTAGTTCGGGTCATGGGCCCGAATCATCGCCATCGCTTCCTCATCAGATGGTGACTGAGGAAAAGCAGCCTCCGAGCGAGAGAAGGGAAAGCGTGGAACAGAAGCCATCGCACCTGAAATCCAATAAAGGAAGACCGTTAAAAGAAAAGTTAGCAATATATATTCATGCATGAGCATGAAGACTAGTTGAAGAAAGCAACAGCAGAGTTTCCTGGGACCATTGGCTACAAAACACATGGGCCCCACAGAATCCGGATGACGGCTCATTAATAATGAGACCAAATAGTTACAATAAAACAAAGGGAATATCCTCATTTAATAAAGAATGATGACCATGCACATTCCCCCCAACAGGATCTGTCTCGGGGTCTACAATGAATCCAACAAGATCAAAGGAATTAAATTCCCACAGAAGACATCATTACAAAACCACCATTTCATTAATTGCATAAGAACAACCTCGGGCCAAGAGACCCCAGGAAGCCTCCGCGTGGAGAAATCAAGTCCTTCATTGGAATTAAAATTCCTTATTAAGAAAAGGGAATTAAATTCCCAGAAACATTTTTGGATGAAATTAAATTCCATGGAGTTGAAACGCCATCATCATCTCCCCAAAGATCATCTAAACCCTAAAAGATCTACAGTTTGAAGGTTAAGCGGTTTCATGTTCTTATGGAAAAACATGAGGAAAAAAGGGTAAAAACCCTTGTTTTGGATTTAAAATCCAGAGGAATGTGAAGGTCCATCGTTTGTCCAAGAACATTACCTGAGGAAAAGAATTCTTTTCGAACAGAGTTAAACTCTGAAGATTGTTTCAAGACAGAGAACTAAGCTCTGGAAGCGAGAATTAAAAGTTCTCAGAGAAGAAATGAGCAAAGTGAAGGCTTCTCGGAAGAGACGGTGGTATTTATAGAAGGCGATGGAAACGCTTCATCTCCCTAAATCCCTACAGGAATCCAACGGTCACAAAAGGTGACAGCGTTGCACTCACGTGCTGACACGTGAGAACAACGCTGTGGGGGCATTTGTTTCCTGATTTAAAATCAGAAAAGCTTATGGGAAAAGCTTCAGAAAAGGGTCACGTGCTTACACGTGACCAGCAGTCACGTGTGGGCACGCGACACCTAAAAGTATCGACAAGGCAAATTCAGTTTCCCAAATACGTCAAAGAAAGGGGCTTCAGAAAGGGTCACGTGCTCCCACGTGACCTGGGTCACGTGTCGGCACGTGACATTTAAAAGCAGCGGCAAAGACACAACGGTTCCCTGATCGAATCAAGAAAAAGGCTTCAGAAGAGGTCACGTGCTCCCACGTGACCAGGGTCACGTGTTGGCACGTGACACTCAAAACATCAGGCTCATTCTCCGGTTAAATCGAGAAGAAGGCTCCATGCCAGGGTCACGTGCTCACACGTGACCAGTTGTCACGTGGTGGCACGTGACAGCTAAACAGAGAACAGAAAGCAAAGCGCAGAAAGAAAGAAGAAGGCTCATTCCAAAGGGGGTCACGTTCCCACACGTGACCGGCTTTCAAAGCCCATTTTGTTAACAGAATTAAATTCTGAAGGAGATTCAAATCCTTCCAAAGGAAAGCGACTATCTAGAAACAATTAAATTAAAGGTTCAGAGGTGATTAAATATCACCTATTTAAGGGAAAATCTCGAGTTTGGAAAGATTTCCCCTTTAAATCTAACCGAAATAACAAAGGAGAATCCCGGGACTTGAAATCCAATGGTGAATAAAATTCACCTAATAATCCAAAGGTCCAGAACGAATGATGGATGCAAATCAAATCTCTCAATGAAGATTCGTAAAAAACTAATTGACTCGGCTGCTTCTCCTATAAATAGGAGCCAAGAGACACAAAAAAATATATATACGCAGAGGGAAGAAAGGGAGAGAGAGCCTTGATACTTCGAGGAACTTGGATCTTCTGCAAAAGAAAACCCTAGGTAAGAAAGGGAAGGCTCCTTGAAAGAAAGGAGAATTTAATTCTCAACAGAGTTTAACTCTGATATATAAAACGGAAGAATATATTTCTTCTCTCTTTGATAGAGGATCTGCAAAGTGCACATCTCCCCTTGAATCTGAGAATTTAATTCTCAATGGGTTGAGATCCTGCCATGCAGGTTCAAAACATAGAGAGGGAATGGAAGCACGAGAATTTAATTCTCACAGAACTATAGGAATTTAATTCCTTTAAAATAAAACTAGGGCTTGACCCTGTATTATGGGAATTTAATTCCTTCAGAACAAAAAGAAACAGGGTTTAACCCTAATTAAGAACCTAGTTCTGTTGGAACAGCGGGGATTTAATTCCCTTGATCATAATTTAACAGAGAGTGGGAATTTAATTCCTTAAAAGCTTTTATTAGGGTTTAACCCTATTCAGTTCTTCACATATATGAAGAATTTAATTCCTACGGAAAATTCAGAGTCCAACTCTATTCAGAATATAAATCTTCAAAAGGAAGTAGGAATTTAATTCCTCTGAAATTACTGTCAGGGTTTAACCCTACGAGGAATTTAATTCCTGGAAAAGATTAACAGATCCTCTAAACAACATACATAGAGGCAGGATCACGTGTCACCACGTGACCCCCCCAAGAGATCTACAGAAAGCCCCTTTGAGGCAGCACCCCACGTGACCCTCGGCAGAAGCTTTAACATATAAGCATTTAAATGCCCTTCACGTGAGGGCACGTGATGCGATAATCTCAGCAGAATAAATGAAGGGAGGGCGCCCTCACATGTTGCCACGTGACCCCTCTTGCCTTAGTGTTCAACACTAAATTGGAACTCTCAAATCCAGTATTGAAACACTGTTGGGCCCTAATGTTCAACACTAATCAAAGAACTTTATTCGCAGTGTTCAACACTGATTACCTTAGTATTTAACACTAATCTGAGATCTCCATTGCCAGTGTTCAATATTGATCTGTTTTAGTGTTTATGATAATTTGAAAGCCTGGTTGCCGGTGTTTAACACCAACTATCTTTTAGTGTTGAAACACTAACTTATCAATCTTATTCCCAGTGTTCAACACTGATTCGTCTTTAGTGTTTAACACTAGACACTGGCCCAATTGGCCGAATGGATAGAGGCAAAGCCTCTCCTTCAATGGACCAACAAGAAGCCAATATTCCAGACATGATCGGACTTAGCCCAAGCTAGGCCATGAGTCTTCAATTCGTAATTAACTGGGCTAATGGGCTCATAACATAATTAATCGGTCTTGATCCCAAATTGGGTCAAGGACTATTTAAGCTATTCCGGTTCTAGTGTACATCTCTTCACTCCTTTGATACTTGGCATTGTAATCCCTCAATGTCTTCAAAGAGGTGACGGGTCCCGACGACCACACATTGATATGGACTGTGGGGTCCTTAAACCCGTGTCTAATGCAAAATTCCTGGTTACGTGGAACGCGGATAACGTCACTCTTTGACCCCGCGGAAAACGTCCAGAGCGGAGCCTAGTCCTCGCCGAGCACGGCAGTGAACCCGTGTGAAGCATCTAGTGCAAAATTCCTGGTTACGTGGAACGCGGATAACGTCACTCTTTGACCCCGCGGGAAACGCCCAGAGCGGAGCCTGGTCCTCGCCAAGCACGGCAGTGAACCCGTGTGAAGCATCCAGAGCACATACCGGACTATGGAGTCCTTAAACCCATGGACTACGACGTCCTTAACCTCGACCGAGATGTCTTAAAACTACCCATGGACCGCAATGTCCTTAAACTACCCATGGACCGCAATGTCCTTAAACTAGAACAATAGAGCCCCGCATGCTCTTTTGTCGGATCTAAACGATCCCGTTAAGTTGATCTTAGTCTCAAAGTTAGACTGACGTATCCTTAACAAACGTTTGAGTTGATCTTAGCCTCAAGTATGGCTGACGTATCCTCAAACCAAACCCCCAAACCCAAATCTAAGATAATACGGATTTGGACTAGTCCACGCCCTACGGGCGACGACATAACTCAGTCTCCGTAAACAATCCACGGGCAACAAAACACAAAACAAACACCCACGACACGAAGTGACCATCTGGAGAAGGAGAAAGTTGTTACCGCAATGCGGTAGCGTAATTAACTGCAGGGGCTTGCGCCTGTAGGGAAGAGCGTCCCCACAATCAAAAACCCCTCAAACGAGGGGGAATCTGACGAAGTCTGCTACATCGGACGCATCCGTCTAAACCTTCGATACATGGTGCCATAAATCAACTTGGCATCTTCGGAGAGGTGGACGGATAGCACCAATTAGCATCTGCCCCGAGTCTCAGTGCCAAGACATCGCAGTCTTGTGCGCCGCCATTCGGAGGGGAACACCCCCCAAAATCAATATGGCGGCTCACCAATGATGAGACATGATAATCATTGTGAGAATAAAAAAAGATTCTCATTAAGCAGACACTGGAGTTTAAACAACTCTTGATAGAAAAAAATGAATTCTGTTAAAATACCCAACAAATTTAAATTTGTGCAAATAAGAGTAAAACCCTATGAAAATATTCTTAAGAACACCAGGGAATGAAATTCCCGAAGGGCCCTCTTGATCTTTCAGAGCTAAGCTCTTTGATGAGGAATTAAATCATTTTAAGTAGTGAAATTAAATTCCAGAAACCCCCATGATGGGAAAATGAAAAATAGAATTAAAATGCCATGAATCCTTAAAGATCAGAGGAGAAATGCCCAATCTTCGAAGACATTGGGGTTTACTACTCAAAAATTACGTCTTTTGGATCTCTGAGAGATGGGTTTCAGAAGAGAGCAAAGCCCTTATGGTGGATTTAAAATCCAAAGAAAAAAAGAGAGAATTAAAGAAAAGGGTTTCTTTGTCATTCAAGATCTTTACCTAAAAAGGTTCTTTCTGACAGAGTTTATCTCTGAAATTTCAATGGGCAAAGAACTAAGCTATGAAGAAGAGAATTAAATTCTCCAGGAAGACAAGGAAAGAAGAAGTTGAAAGAACAATGGCTTCCCAAAGACAAGACCCTTACATTTATAAGACGTGATGGGGAGCGGTTCATCTTCCTATTCCCCTAGGCAATCCAACGGCTGAAAGGGTGACAGCGTTGCACTCACGTGCAAGCCATGTGAGAACAATTTCTGGGGGGGGCATTTATTCTCTTATAAAAAAAAGAGAAAAAAGGAATGGGAAAAATTCCCCACTAATGGAGCCTCACGTGCCCAATCGTGAGTGCCTAGATACAAAGATTATAGGCGCTTGACGGGCTGAAATTGAGCCTCACGTGTAAGCACGTGAGCATCTATATACAAAGTATATAGACTCCATATTAAAACAAATAGCAGGCCAGAGAAGCTCACGTGTTAACACGTGATTCCCTTTGTTAGGTTGTTGCATATAAGCAAACAAGTTTAACTCCGTGGGGGTCACGTGCTACACGTGAGTGTTCCTAAACACCAGCTCACGTGTTAACACGCGATGCCTTTTCTTTAAGCTGTTACATATAAGCAAACAAGTTTAATTCCGTAGGGGTCACGTGCTATACGTGAGTGTTCCCAATCACCTTCCAAGCTGATAAAATTGAATTCTAAATAAAGGGATAAAGACCCTATTTGGAAAATATTTCCTTAAATCTTTCTAAACAAGAAAGATTACTCTCTGTAAAACAGAGTACCGTTGGATTAAAAAATCCAATGGTGATTAAAAATCACTTATCTACAGAAAAATTTTGTATGGGAAAATATTTCCCTAATCTTGTTAAAAACAAGAAAAATATTTTCTGTAAAACAGAAGTCCTTGGATCAAAGGTCCAATGGTGGATAAAATCACCAGATCAATTAAAGATCTATCAATGAGAGATTTCTTTAACTAAATCAACAAACCTGCCCCTACTATATAAAGAACCCAAGACTTCAAGTCTTATAAAGGAAAAAACCCATAAGCTTCAAACTTAAAAAAAGAAAAGAGTAGAGAGAGAACAAAAAAAAAAGAAGAGAATTCAATTTTCTAAACAAGAAGATCTCACTTTTAGAAAAAAAGAAACCCTAGGTAAGAAGAAAGGCATATAGATTATCTTATCTCTTCCTTAAGGGTTTAACGCTTCAAAAAACAAGAACTTAGTTTTTGCTCTGGTTGAGATCTGCAGAAGCAGATCTCCCCACAAGTTGAGATCTGCAGAAGCAAATCTCCCCACAAGTTGAGAATTTAATTCTCACCGGAGAGATTCTGTTATGCAGATTCAAAACTTAGGGGAAAAAACTAAGTTCAAAGAATTTAATTCTTCCAAAAGTATACAGGAATTTAATTCCTCTGATAAAACTAGAGTTTAACCCTGCAAAAGAATTTAATTCTTATAAAGAAAAGGGCCTGAAATTCTCAAAGCTCACATCAAAATATCCATACATATAAAAGAACAGACTGGTGATTCATTAGCATTCAATTCTATATAACAAAGGCTCACGTGTTCCCACGTGAGCACATCTGAGGAACAAAAAGGAAGGACCGAGACCGAATCACGTTGTAAATCTCCAGTTTCCGAATTTTTTTTTCGTATTTTTTCCGGATTTTCCTTGAACTTTTCTATTTTATATATTTTTATATATTTTTATTAATTCCTAACCTAAAAATCCAAACCCAATCCTAACTCTACCCCAACCCAACCCGACCCGGCTCGCCGGACCCGACCCGCACCCGCTTCCGCCCTCTTCTTCCTCCCTCGTTCTTTTTCCCGCCCCTTTTTCTCACAACGTCACCCGCTCCTCGCGCTCGCCCGTGATGACCGCGCCCGCTCGCGTCACCCCCAGCGGCTCTCCCCCACGACTCCCCGATCCTCGCCCATGCCCACGCCCGTGAGACCCGCACTCCTCCAACGTCTCTCCAACGACCACGACTCCACTCGCCCAAAACCACGACGACATTGAATCTCGTCTCTCTCTACTTCACACTCTCTCTCCCTCACCTCTCTCTGCCACCCTCACTCTCTCTGCTTCACTCTTTCTCCCTCTCTTCGACTCAACTCCCTGTCTCCGAGCTCCGACTCTCATCGCCGGTGACCCCATCTCCCCAACCTCGACTGAGCAGCCTCGCCTCATCCAATCGCCGACGACCCCAGTTCCTCCTCCTGCACCGAGCATGACCCCGTCGCCCACCTCATCGTCGGCAATCCCATCTCCATCGACTTCACGACTCCCCCCTGCTAACACCGAGCTCTAACACCCCAAAACCCAAGCTTGTCACCCCCCCACTGCAACCGCCACCAGAGCTTTCTCCTCCGACCATCCCCATCGCTTCCTCTCCTCCATCGATGAAGTGCCAGACCTCCTCATCCCCTGCACACCAGAGCTCCAACATCCCCTCGCTGTCGAGGCCACCGCCACCCCTGCACCCGACCTCGTCGCCTCCGAGCTCGCCCTAGCCCCGTGCCACGCCAGTGTCGTTCCCGTGCCATGCCAATGCTATCCCCATGCCACGCCAGTGCCGTTCTCATGCCATGCCAGTGCCAACCCCATGCCACCCTGTGCCCGTTCCTGTGCCATGTTGTGCCAAGCCTCATGCGCGTGTCCTGCCTTGCTCGTGTGTGTATTGCGCCGTAACGTCTCCGTGCCGGGATCGTGTTCGTGTCGTGTCGCCGTACCTATTGTGCCACCTTCACCAAAGGCAAGAGAAAACACATCTCTTGTTATTTCATGCTATTTTAATAGCTAGGCTAGATAATAATATTAGATTATTTTGTAGTGTAAATATGTGTTATCGACCGATTAACAAACCATGCCCTAGTGTTCGATGCGAAATATAATCTAAAACGTATCTCGTTGTGGCGAAACCTATGATATATAGGTCCCTTTATTGATTTCAAATACTGTGTAGGAATTTGGGTGCAAAATACTGTGTTTTTAATCATGTAAAGTCGCCCCTAAAAGGCGACACAAAATCTGAACCTTACCATGCGTGCTAACTCGTTAAAATCATTGTAAATTAAATACGGTTTGGAATATAACGTTATACGGCTCATATTGAAGACAACTCGATAACCTACAACCACCCATAATTTTTTCTGGACAATTTTAGATCACTGTAACGATACTGGGTTGCGAATGCGGCACTGGACTGCAGTCCGGGGCAGCATTTCGTTAGGACACCTGACTTTGAACACCTGTACACCCCTGCTTTGAATTTAAAATGCATGGATCCCTATATGAATACGTAGATATTTAAATTAGATAACACCTGAATCTGGTCCCTTGCCGTTTCACCATCGTTTGATATTTAATTTGCATTTTAGCGTACCTAGGTGTTCTGCAGTTTCTGCAGTGACTCCTCTTACACAGCTACACTAGACAGGACATAACTTTTAATACAGAAATGCTATCGATAATCTGTTTGATGCGTTGGAAACCTAACGGATATAACTAGATTCTATTAAACTGGGGAAATACCTGAATCTGAACATAATCACTGGTAAAACGCGCGTGAAATTGGGTTTCCAGTTCTGAAACTGCAATTCCAGCCATCGATCGCTACCTTAATATGACGATAATTCTCTAATCTGATTTCCGTTTGGCATGAGATTAATTTTACTGTTTAGATTATCTAGTGTTCTTCGTGCGCCTTTTATATTATTTTGGCCAATTCTCTACGCGGAATCTATCGTAAATTTTGCAAGTTATATGGTATTGGTCGTCATTAAAATAGCGAATACATGTTCAGTACATTTCTGCATATTTTCGTGCTTGATTTATACCTGCTGCATAGTGATCGTTCACATTGAGACCTAGCGACTGTATTGCATTGTCGATATATATTAGTGTTAGTGACTGTGTTGTGGCAAATACGATAGTGATAGTGATAAGTGGAAAAGTGATTGAAAGTGACAGCGATACGCATTTGTTCACAACCTATCTAATACCTGAAGACATACTATAACCTAGGGAATAGGGAAATTAAGGTGGAATTGAACTCGTATTTAGCGAGGTACGGTGATTTAGAGGATGATCATTTGACACATATATATATATATATATATATATATATATATATATATATATATATATATATATATATAGAGAGAGAGAGAGAGAGACATTAGGTCGTGGGCCTAGCGACACGGATGACAGGGTTATGTCCCGGGCACAACGGACCGTAGTCTTGGGCATGCACGAGACCCTTGTTAAACACGAGCATCCTTTCCACCATTTGGTTTCATTGACTTAGTGACCGATAAGTAGTGACATACACATTGCCTAGTTTACTGACATGATACCCATATTGCACCATTCATATTTAGTTGATGTTTATTATACTCATGTTCTGCATTCTGTGGTACTTATCGTGTTTAATAACATTCCACGCCTTTATATAATTATTGTTATATGTGTCGTCCTGATGACCTGAGTGTGCATGCTCAGAGGACGAAGTGGATCCAGCCCAGGAGCAAGACCTGCCATTCGAGATCGCGGAGGTCTAGACTGCATCACCAGCGCTATTTCTTTTGCTTTTAGCACTTGTTTGTTGGTTAGTTATTTTATTCTGCAAAATAAATGTATCTCGAACTCTCTTTTATTTGCAATGTAATAAAGTTGTAAACTGTGATTTTCCTTTACTCAAGTACTGTTTACTGACTATCATGTAATGCTAGAAGCCGAAGTGTGACTACGGCGGGATTATCCCCTGACTGTAGGAGCATGGCTGGCCTAGTCATCCTCAGTATTCCGTATTTTGGGAAGCGGGGCGTGACATGGTTTTGTTGGTATCAGAGCCAGGTTTTTGGATGAAATTACAGTTTCGTCGAGGGACTTCTAGATTGAGTTACACCCTTAGCGTATGCCTTATTACATTTCTTCCTCGCTTTCTAATCATCGTTGAATCATTGTGTAGCCTTGCTTGAATCTGATTTCTTTTGATCTTTTGATGAATATGGACTCCTCAGGTAACTCCTCCGGTGCTGGGACCCACGATCGTACAGAGAAGATCCTTAGCACGCTGACGACCCTGGCCCAAGCTCAAGAAAGAAAGACCAATCTCCTGGCCGAGGGATTGAAGGCGGTACAGGAGACAGCAATTACCGCCCTAGAAAGATCTACGGCTGTTCCCGCCGCCCCCGAGGGCACGCTCGTACCGACTACACAGGTTAGAGTTGGTACCATTTCAGATTTCAGGAGGCTTCATCCAGCAGTGTTCACGGGGTCAGCAAGTCCACTTGAGGCCGAGCAATGGATCATCAACGTAAAGAACCTCCTGACAGCTGCTCGAATTCCTGACGACAACGGAGTGAATGTGGTGAAGATTCAGCTAGAAGACGAGGCCCGCACGTGGTGGTCCGTAGAGGAGAGCCGGCTAGGGAAACCTATTGGATAGGATACGTTCTCCGCATGCTTCCTGGATCACTACTTTCCGGCTACTGCTAAGGCCGAGATGGAGGAAAAGTTCATTATGTTGAAGTAGAATGGGCGCTCAGTGGATGTCTACGCCGCAGAGTTCAATCGGCTGAGTCACTTCACACCGTACATGGTAGCCACCGAAGCCGCCAGGGCAAGACTGTTCCAGCAAGGGCTCTATATTGAACTGCAACAACTTATCACGTCTCTCGATCTACCCACCTTTGTCCAAGAGCTGAACGCTGCTCGAGTGCAGGAAAGATTGGCGGAGAAGGCCAAGGGCCAACGATCGATGGACAGAAGACCCCACGTGGTTCCAGCATGGCCTACCATCTCCCCCCGTGAAGCGATCCCAGTTCATAGGTCGGGTGTCACATAGATGAAGCGCACCTTCTCACCTCAGCAGCCGCAGCGGAGGGCCCTGTTTTGCGATTATTGCTAAAGACCAGGACACATGCAGAAGGACTGTCACCGTGCCAAGGGACGGTGTTTGATTTGCGGATCCAACCAGCACCGGGTTAGTGGTTGCCCTCAGCGAACAGAGTTACAGGGAGGGTTCGAGCAACAACAAACGTCGTATGGCACTTCAACTCTGAGGGGTCCACCTCGGGTGTCCCAGCAGCGGTCTTTCGACCAGAGGCAGACTGGTACAGGTCAGAATCAGGGACATGCTTTCACCTTAACCGCCGAGCAGGCAAAGGCCTCAAGTGAAGTTGTTACAGGTATTCTACTCATTCATTATATGCCAGCTAGAGTACTGTTTGATTCTGGAGCATCACACTGTTTCATATCTGCACATTTCGTTGATGCGCACTCCGTACCACATGAACCATTGACCAAGGGTTTGGAAATACATACGGGTAATGGTGTTATAGTATCTAGACGAGAATTTAGATCCTGTCCAGTTGTAGTGTATGGTAGGGAATTCTATGCGAATTTCCTTTTAATCGGAACTGGCGGCTATGACGCAATTCTTGGGTTGGACTGGATGAGTACGTTCCATGCGATTATTGATTGCCGAGCTAGGAATGTGACCTTCCACATTCCCAATCACCCAGAGTTTATTTTTGTAAGAAGAGAGTCTTTGGAGCCAGCCAGGTATAGAGCCAAAACGAAGGTGTTGACGGCTATGGAGATTGATGAGAGTCCAGCCTTAGAGATCGTTCGGGATTTTCTCGATGTATTTCCTGAAGATTTACCAGGTCTACCACCTCCCCGCGTCTTGGGATTCACGATAGATTTGATTTCAGGTACAGCACCAGTTTCCAAGGCACCGTACAGAATGGCACCAGTTGAGTTGGCAGAATTGAAGAAACAAATTGGAGAACTCCTGGAGAAAGGATTTATTCGCCCAAGCGCTTCGCCGTGGGGAGCACCAGTCTTATTGGTGAAGAAAAAGGACAGATCGCAATGGATGTGCATAAACTACCGGGAGCTGAACAGAGTTACGATAAAGAACAAATACCCCATTCCGCGTATCGATGACTTATTTGATCAGTTGGGGGGCAAGGTATTTTCGAAGCTGGATTTTCGTTCGGGCTAACACCAGATCAGAGTAACGGCCGAAGATATATTTAAGACGGCTTTCAGGACCCGATACGGGCATTATGAGTTTCTTGTGATGCCGTTCGGTGTTACCAATGCTCCAGCTATATTTATGGATTTGATGAATAGAGTATTTGCGAAATACTTGGACACGTTTGTCGTTATATTCATCGATGACATACTAGTCTACTATAAGACCCAGGAGGAGCAAGCCGAACACTTGCGAACAGTATTACAAATTCTTCGGGAAGAGAAGCTATACGAAAAATTGAGCAAGTGTGAGTTCTGGCTCGACAAAGTGCAGTTCTAGGGACACTCTGTTTCGGGCGAAGGCGTCTCAGTGGACCCAGCGAAGATAGAATCTGTTAGAGATTGGCCAACTCCGAAGTCAGTGGCCAAGATCAGAAGCTTCCTAGGATTGGCAGGATATTATCGGCGGTTCGTTCAAGACTTTGCACGAGTCGCTGAACCTTTGATAAAGCTGACATGGAAGGAAGTACCGTACGTATGGACGGAGGAATGTACTCGGGCTTTTGAAGTACTGAAACAGAAGTTGACCACAGCACCTATTCTTATAATGCCAGATAATTCTGGTAGTTTGGTGATACAAAGCGATGCTTCAGGGAAAGGCTTAGGCTGCGTCCTGATGCAGCACGGTCGGGTAATTGCTTATGCCCCACGGCTGCTGAAGAATAACGAGAGGAACTACCTAACACATGACTTGGAGTTAGCCGCAGTGGTTTTCGCATTGAAGATCTAGAGACATTACTTGTTAGTCGAAAAGGTGGAGGTGTACACAGATCACAAGAGTCTGAAATACGTGTTCACTCAGAGAGAACTGAATATGAGGCAACACCGATGGCTAAAATTAATGGCGGACTATGACTTGGACCTATAGTATCATCCGGAAAAGGTAAATGTCGTACTCGACGCTCTCAGTTGCAAGCCAGCGGTCATGATGTTGACCAGTCAGAAAAGCAACATTGAGGATTTTTAGAAGCTCGAACTAGAGCTTATTACACCGAGTGCAATCAGGAAGTTCTGGCAGTTACAGGTGCAGTCTTCTCTTGTAGATCGCATTAAGGCTGCACAAGCCGATGATCCTCGATTGCAGAAGTTCAGAGAGCAGGTGGAAGCCGGGCTGAGGACAGACTTCTCTGAGATTCGGTAGCAGACTCTGCGTCCTCAAGGGGGATGTTCGAGATGAGGTACTAACTGAGGCTCATAGTTCGGCTTATTCTGTGCATCCGGGAGGCACGAAAATGTATCGAGATCTGAAGCAACACTATTGGTGGAATAGGATGAAGCAAGAGATTACACGGTTTATATCCAAGTGTTTAGTATGCCAACAAGTAAAGGCAGAACACCAGAGAACAGCTAGACTGTTGCAACTGCTTCCGAAACCCGAGTGGAAGTGGGAGCACATCACTATGGATTTTGTGACTGCCTTACCACGGAGCCCAAGGGGCAACAACGTCGTCTGCGTTATCGTCGACCGTCATACGAAAGCTGCACACTTTATACCCTTCCATGTGGGACAGTCGACAAAACCGCTTGTGGAGAAATACATGCAAGAGGTAGTGCGGCTTCATGGAGTTCCGGTCAGTATAGTGTCAGATCGAGACACCAGATTTGTTTCACACTTTTGGAAGAGCTTACAGGAGAGTCTGGGTACACGTCCAGCACGGCTTACCATCCCCAGACGGACAGACAGTCCGAGCATACTATTCAGACGCTTGAGGACTTGTTGAGGGCTTGCATGCTAGACTTCCAGGGTTCATGAGAGGACCACCTTCATCTGGTGGAGTTTTCTTATAACAACAGTTTCCAAGCTAGCATCTAGATGGCTCCATTCGAAGCACTTTATGGACGGAAATGTCGATCCCCTGTTTTTTGGGATGACGTGGGTGAGCAAAGATTACTGGGCCCCGAACTTATTGTTCAGACGGTAGACAAGGTCCAGATGATCAGACAGCGCATTAAGACTGCTCAGGACCGACAGAAGAGTTAGGCGGATGCCAGCAAGAGAGCGCTAGAATTCGAGATCGGAGATCATGTGTTTATGAAGATTTCTCCTACCCGCGGTGTTATCAGGTTTGGAGGTCACGGGAAACTCAGTCCCCAATTCATCGGACCTTTTGAGGTGCTGGAGCGAGTAGGAGAGGTGGCTTATCGACTAGCCTTGCCTCCACCGCTAGCTGGTGTGCACAATACTTTCCATATTTCTCAGCTGAGGCGCTACGTTCGGGATGACAGCCATGTTCTGGACCATTCGGAATTAACTTTGGACACTAATCTGTCTTACGAGGAGCAGCCCACCACCATTCTCGATCGTCGGGAAAAAGTGCTGAAGAACAAAGTCATTCCCCTAGTTCGAGTTTCTTGGGGCGGTCGTTCTCCAGGGGAGTCTACCTGGGAACGCGAGGAGGACGTCCGTGCACATTTCTCGCATCTGTTTGTGTAGTGCCGTTGTCCGTTGTTTTCATTTTAATTTCGAGGAGGAAATTTTTGTAAGGAGGGTATGATGTAAATCCCCAGTTTATGAATATAATTTTTTTCGTATTTTTTTCCGTATTTTCCTTGAATTTTTCTATTTTATATATTTTTATATATTTTATATATTTTTATTAATTCCTAACTTAAATTCCAAACCCAATCCTAACTCTACCCCAACCGACCCGGCTCGCCCGACCTGACCCGACACCTACACCCGCACCTGCTTCGCGCTTCTTCTTCCTCCCTCGTTCTTTTTCCCGCCCCTTTTTCTCGCAACATCACCCGCTCCTCGCGCTCACCCGCGATGATCGCGCCCGCTCGCGTCAACCCTAACGGCTCTCCCCCACGTCTCCCCGCTCCTCGCCCACGCCCGCGAGACCCGCACTCCTCCAACGTCTCTCCAACGGCCATGACTCCACTCGTCCAAAACAAGGACGACTTCGAATCTCGTCTCTCTCTACTTCACTCTCTCTCTCCCTCGCCTCTCTCTCTGCCACCCTCACTCTCTCTGCTTCACTCTTTCTCCCTCTCTCCGACTCAACTCCCCGTCTCCGAGCTCCAACTCCCATCGCCGGCGACCCTATCTCCCCAACCTCGACCGAGCAGCCTCGCCTCGTCCAATCGCCGACGACCCCAGTTCCTCCTCCTACACCGAGCATGACCCCGTCGACCACCCCATCGCCGGCAACCCCACTCCATCGACTCTATGACTCCCTCTGCTAACACCGAGCTCTAACACCACAAAACCCAAGCTTGTCACCCCCCGCTGCAAACGCCATCGGAGCTTTCTCCTCCGGCCATCCCCATCGCCTCCTCTCCTCCATCGACGACGAGCCAGACCTCCTCATCCCCTACACACCCGAGCTCCAACATCCCCTCGCTTTCGAAGCCACCACCAGAGTACTGCCACCCCTGCACCCGACCTCGTCGCCTCTGAGCTCGCCTCAGCCCCATGCCACGCCAGTGCCATTCCTGTGCCACGCCAGTGTCAGCCCTATGCCACGCTAGTGCCGTTCTCATGCCACGCCAGTGCCAGCCCCATGCCAAGCCTCGTGCGCGGTGCCTTGCTCGTGCGTGTATCGTGCCGTGACGTTTCCGTGCCGGGATCGTGTCCGTGTCGTGCCGCCGTACCTGTCGTGCCACCATCACCAAAGGCAAGAGAAAATCCATCTCTTGTTATTTCATGCTATTTTAATATCTAGGCTAGATAATAATATTAGATTATTTTGTAGTGTAAATATGTGTTATCAACCGATTACCAAACCATGCCCTAGTGTTCGATGCGAACTATAATCTAAAACGTATCTCGTTGTGGCGGAACCTGTGATGGTTAGGCCCCTTTATTGATTTTGAATACCGTGTAGGAATTTGG
Organism: Agapanthus africanus; assembly: GCA_030015575.1. Taxonomy (NCBI): domain Eukaryota; kingdom Viridiplantae; phylum Streptophyta; class Magnoliopsida; order Asparagales; family Amaryllidaceae; genus Agapanthus; species Agapanthus africanus. The sequence continues at coordinate 727,346,228 of CM057342.1, read as the reverse complement.
GTGCAAAATATTGTGCTTTTAATCATGTAAAGTTGCCCCTAAAAGGCGACACAAAATCTGAACCTTACCATGCGTGCTAACTCGTTAAAATCATTGTAAATTAAATACGGTTTTGAACGTAATGTTCTACGGCTCTTATCGAAGCCAACTCGATAACCTACAACCAACCATAGTTGTTTCTCAACAATTTTAGATCATTGTAACGATACTGGGCTGCGAATGCGGCACTGGACTGCAGTCCAGGGCGGCATTTCGTTTGGATACCTGACTTTGAACACCTGTACACCCCTGCTTTAAATTGAAAATATGCGAATCCCTATATGACTACATAGATATTTAAACTAGATAACACCTGAATCTAGTCCCTTGCCGTTTCACCGTCGTTTGATATTTAATTTGCATTTTAGAGTACCTAGGTGTTCTGCAGTTTCTGCAGTGACCCCTCTTACACAACTACACTAGACAGGACATAACTTTTAACACAGAAATTCTATCGATAATACGTTTGATGCGTTGGAAACCTAACAGATAGAACTAGATTCTATTTAACTGGGGAAATACCTGAATCTGAACATAATCACTGGTAAAACGTGCGTGAAGTTGGGTTTCCAGTTCTGAAACTGCAATTCCAGCCATCGATTGCTACCTTAATATGACGATAATTCCCTAATCTGATTTCTATTTGGCATGAGATTAATTTTACTGTTTATATGATCTAGTGTGCTTCATGCTCCTTTTATATTATTTTGTCCAATTCTCTACGCGGGATCTATCGTAAATTTTGCAAGTTATATGGCATTGGTCGTCATTAAAATAATGAATACCTGTTCAGTGCATTTCTGCATATTTTCGTGCTTGATTTATACCTGCTGCATAGTGATCGTTCACATTAAGACCTAGCGACTGTATTGCATTGTCGATATATATTAGTGTTAGTGACTGTGTTGTGGCAAATACGGCACTGATAGTGATAAGTGGAAAAGTGATTGAAAGTAACAACGATACGCATTTGTTCACAACCTATCTAATACCTGAAGACATACTATAACCTGTGGAATGGGGAAATCAAGGTGGAATTGAACTCGTATTTAGCGAGGTATAGTGATTTAGAGGATGATAATTCGATATTAGTGACACACACACACACATTAGATTGTGGTCCTAGCGGCACGGCTGACAGGGTTATGTCCCGGGCACAGCGGACCGTTGTCTCGGGCATGCACGACACCCTTCTTAAACATGAGCATCCTTTCCACCATTTGGTTTCATTGACTTAGTGACCGATAAGTAGTGACATACACATTGCCTAGCTTACTGACATGATACCCATATTGCACTATTCATATTTAGTTGATGTTTATTATACTCATGTTCTGCATTCTATGGTACTTCTCATGTTTAATAACATTCCACGCCTTTATATAATTATTTTTATATGTGTCGCCCTGACGACCTGAGTTTGCATGCTCAGAGGACGAAGTGGATCCAGCCCAGGAGTAGGACCTGCCATTCGAGATCGCGGAGGTCTAGACTGCATCACCAGCCCTATTTCTTTTGCTTCAACACTTGTTTGTTGGTTAGTTATTTTATTCTGCAAAATAAATGTATCTCAAACTCTATTTTATTTGCAATGTAATAAAATTATGAACTGTGATTTTCTTTTACTCAAGTACTGTTTACTGACTACCATGTGATGCTAGAAGCCGAAGTGTGACTACGGCGGGATTATCTCCTGACCGTAGTAGCATGGCTGGTCTAGTCACCCCTCGTATTCCGTATTTTGGGAAGTGGGGCATGACACACGTGTTCTCACATGACCCCAAACAGTTTCTTAAATAGAAAAGGCGAAAAATCCAAAGACAACACTCACTTTTGAGCGCCTCACGTGTTCGCACGTGAGCATTATATATACTAAGTGCTTAGCACTTATAAAAGGAAGAGGGAATAAACCCAAAGAAGCGGTGCCCAACTCTGGGGCGCCTCACGTGCCCATACGTGATGGTCACAAGAATTATGTGTATAACATTTATATACAGACGGGGATTTGGACTCAAGTGTACAACGCCAACTTTCAGGCGCCTCACGTGCCACACGTGAGCGTCCCAAATTTCAGTGTTTAACACTTCTTTAGAATCTCACGTTGGAGCACGTGAGCACCGAGCATATATTAGTGTTTAACACTATAAGAAACCAACTTCAGCCCCAAATTGGCTAAGACTTCCTGAGATTAAAATATCTTGGATCTCCAAATAGACCGAGCCTCTATGCTCATGACTTCCTAAACTAATTGACCAGAATGATGTCCATCACACATCTCCTAAATCAATCTTAGTCTCCCAAAAATGACTAATGATTTTTATATGGTCCACCATGATCTCTCCCCTCAATCTGGAATTTGGTTTAAGGGTACATCTTTCCACACCTCTGATACATGTCGTTGTGATTCTTCAACGTCTTCAGAGAGGTGGAGGGTCCCGACAACTAACAACTCTTTGGTGCACTCCTAAACCGACGAGCACATCCCAATATGGACCGCAACGTCCTTAAACTACAATGGACCGCTACGTCCTTAAACTAGCTATGGATCGTAATGTTCTTAAACTAATGATGGACCGTAACGTCCTTAAACTAAAGCAATAGATCCCAAATGCTCTTTTGTTGGGTCTGAATGATCCTAAAATTTTGTTGAGTAGATCTTAGTCTAAAATTAGACTAACGTATTCTCAACAAACATTTAAGTTGATCTTAATCTCAAACGAGATTAACGATCCTTAAATCAAACCAAACTTAAATCTAAGAATATACGGATTTGGACTAATCTACGCCCTATGGGCGACAACATAAATTAGTCTCCGGATACAATCCACGGGCAACCAAAAAATAAAACAAACACACACGACACGAAGTGAACTTCTGGAGCCGGAGAAAGTGGTTACCGCGATACAGTAACATAATTAACTGCGGGGGCTTGCGCCTGCAGGGAAGAGCGTCCCCACAATCAAAAAACCCTCGCAAACGAGGGGGAGTCTGACGAAGTCTGCTACAACAGCCGCATCCATCCAAACCTCCGAAACATGGTGCCATAAATCAACTTGGCATCTTCGGAGAGGTGGACGGATAAAACCAAATAGCATCTGCCCCCAAATTCAGGCAAAATGACCCATCCCGGTTTCGCCTCTATTTTCGGCGGTGAACAGAAATCAAGCAATACTTGCAAAATCCGCCAGTATTAGCCGCTCCGGTTAAGGAAAAACCCCTTATCCTATATATAACGGCCCTTGAGGATTCTCTAGGCGCGTTATGGGCATAAAAGAATGATCAAGAAAATGAGAGAGCTCTATACTATTTGAGTTGAGTTCTATTGGGCGCAGAAAACAACTACCCCCCCATCGAAAAACATTGCCTGGCACCGATCTTCACGATAGCAATGCTCAGACATTACGCCTTAGCACATGAGGTCCATCTCATATCAAAGGTGGATCCTCTCAAATATCTGATGTCAAGGGCCATACTAATAGGAAGGCTTGCCAAATGGGCCCTCCTCCTGATGTTGTTCTCGATAACATATCGACCCCTCAAAGCAGTGAAAGGCCAGGCCATTGCCGACTTTCTCGCGGAGCATCCGATACCAGCCGACTCCCCCTTAAATTGCAAGTTGTCGGATGAACATGCATTCGACACAATCGAAGAAGAGAAGGAAGAAAATGATTCCCAATGGGAACTCTACTTCGATAGAACATCTTCCATGAAAAGGCGAAAGCAAAACACCTCCATAATCAAAGTTAGGGTGGGCCTTATCTTCGTGACTCCGCAAGGAGGGATATTGCGTTACGCCCTTTCCTTAACAGAGCCTAGGGCTAACAATGAAGCTGAATATGAAGCTTTGATAGCAGATCTCGAGATCGCTATCGACATGGGAATCAAAAACCTCCTCATATATGGAGACTCCCAGCTGATCGTTAGCCAAGTAAATGGCGAATATCAGACGTACAAGCCAGAGTTGATAAAGCATGGTGAAAGAGTGCAGAAACTGCTGACACAAATCCCTTCCTACATCTTAGTGAGTATACCGCGTGTAGAAAACAGTAAGGCGGACGCGTTGGCCAAATTGGCTAAGGAATTGGCTGATGACGACCTCGATGACGTAAAGATCATTGTGCAAAGCCGCAGGATTCTCACGCCAACGGATATATCTTCTGAAGATCTAATAGAGTCATCCGAAAGAAAAGAAATGTCCGAACAAGCAGCCCTTCAAATAGAGGACAAAGAAAAGGTCAAGGACTGGAGGGAAGTCTTCATAGACTTTCGTTGGCATGCACCATACACACAGTGTGAGTTATTTCAGTCCCGTGCCTAGGGTTTCTGGTGTCTTGACTCTAAGTATTTACCACGGGCGATAGGGATCTTCCTGGCCTCTGTCGCATGACTTATCGAGTTATTGGGGTATGACAGATTCCGAACCCTAGACCCGATATGCGATACTCTTAGACGAAGAGACCGGACTGTACGGTGATGTCACTGATAGAATTTACAAGAGTCAGATGAGCTAACTCGTTGACCTTCTTTCGATCAATACCTGGGTAGCCATTACGTGCAGCTAGTACCACTGACGTGCTTGTTGGGTATGGATATGATCCTAACCTACTTCCAGCGTATTGTCGAGTCTTTAGAGTCCCACACAGAGATTTCCCAGCACATACGAAATGATGTAGGGCATGTATAGTGCTATGTGCAGGAGTTCGATTAAACACGTGTATGTGATACATGTATTTTAATCGGGTGTTTAATGATATTAGCCGGTATATATATGATATAACTGGATTATTAAATCAAGTTTTGATTTAATAATTAAATGTATATTTATATATTTATATATTAACTAATATTATACTCACTTTATTTTTCCTTCTCTTTATATAATATTTATATATGATATAAATAATATATAGTATTTGTCATGGTTGTATATACACATTAGATGTGTATATAAGAATCACATAGGATTCAAAGATAAGGATTAAACATATTTGCTCATTTAAAAAAATAAATCAATGAGTCATTTGTTTGAATGTTGTAGAATATGGATGACTCGTTTTCATTTATTAATTAAAATAAGCTATGATATATTAGTTCTTATCTTTAAAATCTATAGTCATTCTTATCACTTCATCCCTCTCTCTCTCTCTCTCGTTATTGCTTAAGTGAGAAAGGCAAAAAGAAAAAAGAATAATTAGTGAGCTAATTATTCTACATCTCCTACCAATCATCCTTAGCAAATTTAATTAGTGGGCTGCTTCATTTTGATGAGATCAATTTGAAACTAAAGCTTGTGTTGGAGTTATGTCAAGATGGATCATCTTCGGTAAGGAGATCACCGAGCAAAGTTGTTCCAGATTTTGTGGAGACTAGTCGGAGTCCAAAGAGAGGTGGCCAACGTGCTACAAAGGATGTAGTCTCTTCTCCTTAGTTCTCTAGTTTAGATCTTTAGTCCATTGCATTGTTATTTCGATAGATTCTTGTTTGGATTGGGGCTATACTTGCTACTAATTTTTGTATGCAATTCCGCCGTGGTCGCGAGCGTCGTAACCCAAGCCCCCGTTCACTTACATCAACTTTTTGAAGACTGAACCTTTTAGTTTCACAGGTGATTGGTATATTTTAATGCATATTTATATAGCCATATTTATCTTTATTTTGCCTATTTTATGCTACTCCGGGTATATTTTGTTAAATATTGCAGATTATAGTGCTAAAGAGCAAAAGTGCACAAAAGGAGCATTACATACGTAGGATGTGGACAACTTTAAGCTATAACAGAGCCAAGAGTGAAAATTACCAAAAATCAAGTGTAGAACATGATTCACAAAGTCGAGATTAAGCCACTGTCCAATTTTGGGAGCTATAATCTTCAAGATTTCGGCCAGGGCCGAAATTACCAAAGATTGGGTCGGTTTTTCAGGGAGTTAGATGTTCATATTTTGAGGGATTTTTGTATCTTCGAATATCTTCTGTAAACCACTCTTGGAAATTGCCAGTTGCTTATAAATACTGCTGTATAGCCTTGCTAGGGTTTCATCTCTCCATGAGTTATTAGTTTTAGTTTTTATGAGAGATCAAAAGATATTTTATCAATTTATTCTTAATATGAAGTATATTTTATTTGATTATTCTCTTTCTTTTATTATGAGTAGCTAATTTATTTTTTAGGATTTTTGAATTATACTTGCTATGATTAGTGTTTGATTTCTTCTTTCTATTCTTTTCATGATGAATCTCTTTGATAAAAACTAAGTCTTTTTATGCTATGCTAATAAACTAAATGAATCGATGAATGATTGACAACCATAAGATTTGTTTAGGGAAAGATAGTATCATCAACAAACTAATTATTCTTATAATAGATTGATGACCTTGAAAATTAACTAAGGAAAGTAAGATGGAGTTTTTATCGTAGTTGATTCAACCTAATAAATTTAGGATAGATTAGACTATGTCAAAAACACAAAATAAACTATAGATTGACAACCTTTGTGTTTATTTAGTATAAGGGTAGATCTAACTATTGCTGTAACAACCCTAAATTTTTTGTACAGAATTTTTTTTCAAAATACAGAAAGGAACACTAAGCATGAGCACAAGTTATAAATTTGATTTACTTTGAAGAGAAAGAAAACACTTGTAGCTTATTGGTAAAGCCTTGCACTGCTGTGCGTAGCCCATGTGATCGAATCCCCCAAACCACATATATTTTTTAATTGATTTTTCTTTTAATCTTTTAGAAGCCCAACAGTTTGCACGCGCACTACACATAAAATGAAATTTTACACAGAAAATAAACATGTGCACTGAGCTATACAAAGCGACAGGGACACGTGGCCAAATCCCACATACCCACCACCGGATCTCGACCGGCGAGATCTTCTTCTCTACCGGCACCGCCGGGCCCCTCATAGGGGATGGTCCCTAAATTTTTACCCCTGAACCCTTGGACCCCCTCACTACTCCTATACTGTTTGATTTCTCTGCACATTTCCAGAGAATTAAAAATGGGCATTAATCCATATTTTAATGCACATTTTAATTCTATTCTTCATTACCCTAAACCCTAATTTTCCCTATAAATACCACACCACATTTCACCCCTCCTCACTCAGAATTTCATTACAAAAACTTTCTAAAATTTCCAAGTCCCAAGTTGTACAAGTGGAGTTAGCAAGAGACGAAGTTCCGGCGACGTTCCAAGAAGAATCCGGCGACGAAACGACGCCCCGACGGTTCCAAAGTCTTTCCCTACCTCCCTTCTGTCTTTGTAGCCAGTAAGTCCCCTCTCCCCTTCTCTTTTGCTATTCTAAAACTTCTCATTTTGAAAACTCATCGGAAGCGGAGTTATTCCGATTTCCGACTCTCTTTTCTTTCAAAACACAATTTCTCTTAAACAATAAATTACCATATCTTCTTATAATATTTAATAAATATAAATAAAGATATTAGAATAAGTTTCATCTCAAAATAATAAGTATTGCAAATTTTATTTCACTTTTACAGTAAACTACCATCATGTTTACATACGGCTTTTATTCAATGTTTTAACTGTATTACCTTTAGAAAACTCATGAGGTAATGACCTACCTCATCACAACACTCATCCTTGACATAACACGATGGTTTGTAAAACATTCTTTTGGAACAAAATACGACATTACATTTAAATACCTTGAACATTCACAACCGTTTTCTTTAAAAAGTGTGTTAATTAAATTCCTTGCAATTGCGCCTCTACAACCCATTTTAGGGAACCCCGATCGAGATGGTGCGGATTATCGCACGTCCTCAGACCTAGTAGAGCGAGATGCAGACCTCCACAAGGAGCATTCAATTTCGATGGAATTTTTGATACAATTTTGAAGAAAAATGAGATTTCTACAAAATAAATAAAATTTATTTTTATTAAATATATATATTTATAACTATTATCAAAACATCTAATTTAAATATATTTTATAAATATTCCATGTTTTCTAAAGCAAAAGAATCATAATTTCATGAAACTACCATTACAATTCAATACAAATTCCAATATTACATTAAAATACCATATACAATGGCAATTAGGTTCTACTCACTAGAAGATTTCAATTTTATAAAATATATATCTATGAAAACCCTAAAGACGATAATTAAATACTTGAGGTGTATTTTGAAAATATATAAAAACTATTTTTACATAAAACCCCCTCAAGTTATATTAAATTATAATAAGGACCCTAGTAAACATAGGTTTAAGCGGGACTAGTTCTCTTGAGCCTCGGGGAGCCGGAGAATATGGGTGCTTGCTTATCTAAGGTAAAAAACCTAACAACGGTATTATCAACACGGTGATTGTCTTGGAAAAAAACACAAATTCTGCCGTCCATGTGCAGCAGTTACCGATAACTCCAAAAAAATCAGGACTTTAATTCTGTTTAAAAATCTGACTCGGTTCGAGTCATGGTAAAATCTGATTATAATCTATCTTGAATTTGATTCAAGTATAACTATAATACAACAAATACCAGAATATAATCTATAACAACATGAACATGACTGAACTGAACTATAGATATACTCTGTTTACATGACTATCCATTTATATCCATTCCGTTTACTGATATCAAGGTTTCGGAAAGTTTCCATTTACTGCAAGACAATATAATACAATCAGTACAATCAATACAATAAACATTACGGGGTTTATAAAGGGGTAGACTGGTACGGAACATGAAGGCGGCACGAGGTGGTCACTAAAAGACGTAATTACATCCATGTCGTTATTCCGTGGTATTTTTGACGGAGCCTTGTACTACGGAATACCAAAGTCCACGGTGTAAGTTGGACTCCTCTCGTATACACTGGCATATTTTGTACCAAGCTACAACAACTACGTTAGTATAACAAATATAATATATCTACTTCACCTGTCTTATTCTCTGTCTATTCTTCTCCTTCTTTCTTTGGGACTTACCGAGCGATTGTTCGCTGAAGACATTCCTTTTCTTCTTTCTTTGGAATGTTGTCAGGAAGACCCGACTCCGAGGAGTTCGAGACCAGCCAGGAGCACTTGGAGGAGACCCCTGAGCAGTACACTGAAAACCCTGAGCTATAGTCACTTGTACATATTTTCTTTTCAGTTCATGCCATTGTTTAGGCATTGCTTTCCATCCTTATATTTACATTTCCAGTTGTACCTGTAAAAGAATGTTTAATAAATAAAAGTTGATGTTTCTTTATATTCCTGTCTCTTGTGTATATTTTACATTATATTTCTTAGTTACGCTTAGCGTGTTTACTTCTGAGTAAATACGTAGCGGGCCTCGTCGCATCTCCTTACCCGTACACCGGGAAGCGGGGCGTGACAGGTTTTGTTGGTGGCCCATGCAGGTTAGTTCTGCATGGACATGCAGGTTAATTCTGCATGAAGTCCGAAGCAATATAACACAAGAATCAGCAAGTAAAAACATTCTTTACAATTCATATTCTTTGAATCTTACAATTTCATATACTTTGAATCTATCATAACCCTATTTTTATTTCAAGGTTATGGATTCTCCAAACAATACCAGCACCAACTTCAACAACACACCATCACCTCCTCCGCTTACGCCTGCCGTTGCTGCTCCGATCAATGAGCAGACGGTACCGCTTGAGACAATCTGAAGCCACTTGGAAGGACAGCAGCAGCAGACTGCTATGTTAATGAACCGTCCAGAAGCGGAAGCGCCCGGAGTGTAGCAATTCCGGGCATTGCACCCAAAGCAATTTTCAGGAAAAGAGAGCTCCCTGGAAACTGAAGAATGGGCTCAAAGTATTGAGGATTACCTGGCAGCGGCACAAGTGCCAGAGATCGCTTTGGTTCGAGTTGCGAAGCTGCAACTCACCAACAACGCCCGAGTATGGTGGAAGGAGGAAGAAAGCTTTCTTGACCAGCCGATCGAATAGAGGACATTTCGCGACATGTTCGACGCGAAATACTTCCTAGAGACTGCCCGATTTGACATGGATCAGCAATTCATCCACCTACAACAGGGTTCGATGTGGACCAAATCAGTGAATGAGTATGATATTGAGTTTACCATGCTCAGTAGGTAAGATATGTCTCAATATTCGATTTTCTAAATATCACATACTATATAGCTAACACAAGACCGCAACAGATTCACGACACACTCGATACCGACTGCTGAGATCAGGTCCAGACGATTTCGGCAAGGGTTGGACCAGGAAATCCAAGCTGCCTTAACTACAGGGGATTTCCCAAACCACGACCTGGCTTTGAAAGCTGCCCGTCGATATGAGGCGGTGGTGAAGAAGAAGGGCGGAGCTCAATCTGCCGGAGTGAAGCGCTCTGCCACTCAGATGGTAGGTGGAGCCTCTTCAAGGCCAACTTTTGAACCCAAGAGACCGGAAGAAACAAATAACCAGCCAAGTCCAGATTTTTCCTTCTACTGCAAGAGGGATAGACACCTGTGGAAGGACTGTAGGTGCGCAAAAGGCCTGCGCTTAGTTTGTGGCGCATCCAATCATGGAATTGGAACATGTTCTTATAGGTGCAACACAGTTCCAACTCACAACACTTATCCCCAGCGGCCAGCTATCTAGGCTCCTGCATCTCTTCTTGCTCTTCCAGCTCCACCTTCACGTGGACCTCCTGCACAGCCTAATCTCCAATTCTATCAGGCACTGAGGAACATACCTTGAGGGCAGAGAAACATGCCCCAAGGACAGAGAAATGTGTTTCCAGCTAAGAGGAATGTACCCCGGTATCAGGTTTTCACTTTAGCGGCCGAGACTGTAGACCAAGGTAACCCTGGTAATTCTCTCACATCATTCCAAAACTTTTGCATTCTTTCGTTCTTTCGAATATTTTTATGCACTATCAATGGTTCTAACATCATCACTATCACCAAAAATTTTCTTGAATCTGTTACACTTTCCTTCTACAAATTTCGAGTACGAAATTTTTATAAGGAGGGTAGAATGTAACAACCCTAAACTTTCTGTACATAATTTTTTTCCAAAATATAGAAAGGAACAATAATCCTGAGCACAAGTTATAAATTTGATTTGCTTTTGAACGGCAAGAAAACACTTGTAGCTCATTGGTAAAATCTTGCACTGCTGTGACGTAGCCCCTGTGATCGAATACCCCCAGCCACATATATTTTTTAATTGATTTTTCTTTTAGTCTTTTAGAAGCCCAACAGTTTGCACGTACACTACACGTAAAATGAAAATTTTCACAGAAAATAAACATGTGCACTGAGCTATACAAAGCGACAGGGACACGTGGCCAAATCCCACACACCCACCACCGGATCTCAACCGGCGAGATCTTCTTCTTGATTGGAACCGCCGGGCACCCCGTAGGGGATGGTCCCCAAATTTTTACCCCTGAACCCTTGGACTCCCCCCACTACTCCTATACTGTTTGATTTCTCTGCACATTTCCAAAGAATTAAAAATGAGCATTAATCCACATTTTAATGCACATTTTAATTCTATTCTTCATTACCCTAAACCTTAATTTTCCCTATAAATACTACACCACATTTCACCCCTCCTCACTCAGAATTTCATTACAAAAACTCTCTAAAATTTCCAAGTCCCAAGTTGTACAAGTGGAGTTAGCAAGAGACGAAGTTCCGGCGACGTTCCAAGAAAAATCCGGCGACGAAACGATACCCTGATGGTTCCAAAGTCTTTCCCTACCTCCCCTCTATCATTTTAGCCAGTAATTCCCCTCTCCCTATCTCTTTTTCTATTCTAAAACTTCTCCTTTTCAAAACTCGTCGGAAGCGGAGTTATTCCGAATTCTGACTCTCTTTTCTTTCAAAACACAATTTATCTTAAACAATAAATTACCATAACTTCTAATAATGTTTAATAAACATAAATAAATACATTAAAATAAGTTTCATCTCAAAATAATAAGTATTGCAAATTTTATTTCACTTTTACAGTAAAATACCATCATGTTTACATACGGCTTTTATTCAATGTTTTAACCGTATTACCTTTAGAAAACTCACGAGGTAATGACCTACCTCATCACAACACTCATCCTTGGTATAGCACGATGGTTTGTAAAACATTCTTTTAGGACAAAATACGACATTACATATAAATACCTTGAACGTTCAAACCCGTTTTCTTTAAAAAGCGTGTTAATTAAATTCCTTGCAATTGCACCTCCACAACCCATTTTGGGGAACCCCGATCGGGATGGTGTGGGTTATCGTACGTTCTCGGGCCTAGTAGAGCGAGATGCAGACCTCCGCAAGGAGCATTCGATGTCGATGGAATTTTTGATACAATTTTGAAGAAAAATGAGATTTCTACAAAATAAATAAAATTTATTTTTATTAAATATATATTTATAACTATTATCAAAACATCTATTTTAAATATATTATATAAATATTTCATGTTTTCTAAAGCAAAAGAATCACAATTTCATGAAACTACCATTACAATTCAATATAAATTCCAATATTACATTAAAATACCATATACAATGGAAACTAGATTTTACTCACTAGAAAATTTCAATTTTATAAAATATATTGTAGGGTTCCTAGGCACCCTAGTGAGGTCTCACAAGGCATCAACCATGCCAATTTCAAATAATCTAGGTGCCGAGAAACCCGACTACGGATCGTTTGCTAGAAAACTAGGCGAAAAAGCTAAATAGTTAACACTTAACTAAGAGATACGGAAATACAACCTTTGTAGATCCGGTTCTCCACCTCCATAGATCCGCAATGAAGTCTCCTCACTGTCCATAACAAGTCCCGGGCTCTAGCGTCGGCTTCATCGGAGAATGGACGGGCTAGGTCATCGATGTCCATGCCGAAGATGATCTACGTCGAGGCATCGCTAAATCAAGCTCGGACTTCACCAAGTCAAGAAACTTGTGAAGAAAACACACTCTACTACTTGGAAAGAGGTAGAGGATGAAGAAATAGGAAGTGGGTAGACTTTAGAATTGGATTTCTCACTTGTTTTCATCAATCACCATTGATGAAGAATGGTTTTCTTCTTTAGTTCAAGGAAGAAGAAGAAGAAGATGATATATGATAAGTTAATAAGAAAGAATAGAAAAACCATCCTTATCATAATTCTAACTATGGTTATGTGTAGAGAATTAACCAAGGGTTAAAGGAATGGTTAGGGTTAAGGATGAGATAAGAATGGTGGACAAAGTCAAAGCTTCAGGAAGCTTCAACTAAACAACAAATAAAGCCACCATTCTTTTCTCTTCTCATTTATTTTCCAAAATGAAATGGATAAATAAATAAGTGAATAAAACAAAACCCTAACCATAATCATGTAACCATGGTTTGATCTTTACACAAAAACCCTAGCATAACATGTATCATCAAACATGATATAATCAAGTGCACAAAAGTATATCACATATACAATGTGTACAATCCGAGTGAGAAAATCCATTTAAAGTGAACCAATACTAGTTAATGCAAAGTAATATATCAAATATATAATTATGCATTAAATCATTAAATCAACACTTGATTTAACGATCCGGTCATATCGCATATAACCGACTAGTATTCTATGTATCGGCTTATCGAACCAACCCTTGATTCGATAACTAGGTTATATCGCATACAACCTTTCGATACATTCATCGCGAGAATAGAATACGGTATCACATACACGCATTATTCTCGGTCCCGCACATATCTCATATGCGCTCCTATTTCGTTTCGCTTGAGCCAGGAAACCTCTGTGTAGGACTCTAAAGACTCGTCAATACGCCGGCAGCAGATGATGATCATATCAAACACCCACAAGCCGCAAGCGGTCTGCTAAACGTAACGGCCACCCGGGTATTGAGCGATCTGAAGATCGACGAGCAAGCCCGCTCACACTCCAGTGAATCCGACCAGTAACACTACCGTACAGTCCGGTCTGATCGTCTGATATGTCGCATATCTCGCCTAGGGGTGGTAAACGTCAGACCCCAATAGTTCGATAAGTCGTGTCGATATGAGGCTCATAACGGGTCGAGAAACTACTGGTAACACTTACCAGCAATTCTCTGAGCAGCCCTGGCCAGGGACTTCCTGTTATAGCCAATCGAACACAGTGCAACATCAACTCCCTATACCGGGAGAGACGAATCCCCTCCTATCGCTCATTGCCTCCATGTGACTCGGGACTGTACCCAAAAACCACCGTTTTGCACGCCCTCTTGGACGTGGTAAGATGGAAATCAAAGCACAGTGGGAACCACACAAGACTCTATGACGATCTCGGGTCAACAGACTACTCTGTACCAGTGTCACCAGAGAACTGCCATCTGACGTGAGGTATAATACCATCTGGGAGTTCTCGGCGAGTCCGTCCAGTGTACCCAGTCTCTACTGAGCACCCGTATATCATCTCCGATGTCAAACACCAATGGATATGGGATCATCCATCGCCCATCTGTATGGGTCGAGAAGGTACACGCTAGTCTACTCTGGTATATCGATGCCCAATCTCGATACACCCACGACTAGGGACTTTGAAGGATGTACTTATGGACTACCTGTCCCCACTAGTATGATCCGCATCATAGTCCAGGTAATCAAGTACACATCCTAAGGGCTTTACCAACATGTAACAGAGAGACAATCAGTATACACGTTAAGGTAAAGTTCAACCAGATAGCATACTATCATGTCGAGCAAGAAAGTCCTCCCTATATACGTCCCAGCATCCACTACAATATACATCCTATGTACAGTAATGACTTCTAGGGCATACATATAACTAACAATCTCCCACTTGCACTAGGGCCATCTGATAGCAGTGGTTGCAGTATCTCATACTCAACCATCCCATAAAAGTCTCTCTCTGGGAACAGGCCTTTGTGAGTGGATCCGCTGTGTTGTCCTCTGAGTCTACTCTCCTAACCTCGATCACCCTGGAGATCAACCATCTCCATGATCAGGTGATACTGCCTTAGAATATGTCTGGATCACTGATGGGACCGGCGTTCCTCGGCATGAGCCACAACTCCATTGTCTCACAATGGTAGGAACGTAGTTCATCTCATGAACCAATATACATCCAAACAGCCTCTTTGGTAGCATCTTAAGTAGCGATGTATCATGCCTTTATCGTCTAGTATGCCACGGTATCTAGCTTGGAACTCTTCCAACATACCGTCCCTTTACTTAGGGTAAAGACAATGCCTGTGACTGACATTCAGCCGTCTTTATCACCCTGGAACACTTCCAGTGATTCTCCCCAGGATCAATTGATACTATCTCACTACAACTAGTGAGAATCCCAACATCTAATTAGATCTATCTCATAGATCCAAAACCCAGGACTTAGGAGGCATCACTTTGATCCTATATGGAGAATCATTGTGATAAGCGGAGATTGATCGAGCGTAGCATAAGAAACTCCTTCCCTATCAAGAGTATGTCATCCACGTACTCTACGAGGATCACCACCATACTCCCTACTACCTTTTTGTATATACAAGGTTCATCTACCATTTTGATGATGTCAAACTGTTTGACTAATCCATCAAAACAGATGTTCCAACTCCGCGATGCCTGCTTTATCCTATAAAGCATCTTGCACACGTTTCCGCTGCTCCCACTGTCTACGAAGCCCTCTGGCTGTGTACTTATAGACGCTCTCTTCCAAAATATCATTTAGAAAAGCAGTCATGACACCCAACCACCAGATATCGTAGTCATGGTATGTAGCCGTGGTAAGTAGGATCTGGATGGACTTAAGCATAGATACTTGAAAAGGTTTCATCATTATCCACGCCTGGTTGATGACGAAAACCTTTAACAAGTCTAGCTTTGAAAGTCTCAACTTTTCCATATACACCAAGTAATCTTCTCAAGATATACTTGCTCCTGATGGGGATTTAACCCTTCAGATATAGCAACCAAAGTCCATACTTTGTTGGTGTATAAGGATTCCATCTCAGATCACTAAGCATCCAGCCATTCTTACAGAGTCTTACCCCTGATGGCCAGCTCGAAGCTAGTTGGGTCATCATCTCATGATGCAATCCTCGCTCCCACTGTCATAGAGAAACCGAAGTATCTCTCAGGTGGGTGAGGAACCCTACTAGATCGGCGGAGAGGCTGAGGTTCGTTGGTATCTATTGAATCCTTTGGTTCTGTCAAATCATCAGCTGCAGTTTTGTATAGCTGGAACCTTTCCAGTTCTACATAACAGACCTTGCCTCGAGCTTGTCCGGATATTGCTTTTAGACATAGGCCGGACAACTCCAAATCTTAACTAGCTTAAGACATGGGCTCTTCCCTTTCCATATCACATATGAAGCGGTAGGCAACTGATTTGATTGGAACCCTATTCAATAGGTATGCAGCTTCTCAAGTGCATAACTCCCAAAAGGAAAAAGGTAACTCAGTAGTACTCATCATAGAGCACACCTTATCATATAGGGTGTTATTGCTCCGCCCCGATATACCATCGTGCTATGGTGTATACGGAGGAGTAATGCTGAGAGAGAATCTCATTCTCCTTTAGAATAGTCCAGGAATTCCGTGCTCAAGTATTCTCCTCCCTGATCACATCAAAGGACATAATACTTTTACCCGTATTTTGGTTCTCTACTTCTCGCTTATATTCTGTGAATATCTCAAAAGGTTCGGACTTGTGTTTCAACAGGAACATAGGTCTGAATCTTGAGAGATTATCAGAGAATGTAATGAAGTACGAAGAACCGGTCCTGGCATGTGTAGACAGGGGACCTACATACATCAACATGTATCATCCCAAGAGTTCACTAACTCTTTCTCTGTTTCCAGTAAACGGAGCTACGGTCATCTTATCTTTGTGACATGACTGGCGAGTTTCACAAGATGTAAATTCAAACTGATTTAAATATGCATCTACATGTAACTTCAGCTAGTCGGGTCACATTGATCTGACCTAGTCTACAATACCTTAAGAAGGATCCGTTCATTTCTGAACTCTCCCTCTTTTGTGTGTTCCATATACTAAGAACTGTAGTTTGATTTAGAACATCAACGCTGTTAGATAACGTGCCTGAACCGATCAACTTTTGATATAGGAAATGTTCAAAACATTATCCAACAATACAAAATTTTATCATTTCTTTACTAATAAAGAGACTGATATGATTTTGTATATCAGGTTCGGTATCTAATAACATTCGTTCAGAATCAATGTATTGTAATACAGGGTGACAGTGACCAACAGACTTGGCTGCAACTCTTGCCCCGTTTTCTGTCTCACGAAACTTATCACCCGTTCTCAGTTCTCTACCTTTCTGTAGCCCTATGTAACATATTACATATCTGGGATCCTGATCTGGTATCACATACCCAGGACGTAAAGGATACTGAGAAACAGTTCTGTATAATGAACACACCCGAAGATGATGCATCAGTATGCATTCTCTTCGTTTGGGCGGCACGGGAAATCTGGTATTCCCCAATTTCCTGCTCTGTCTTATAACAATTATAAGTTGGAGCGGGACCAACGTTCCCCAGCTCAGTATAACAAGCGGGTTCGGTCAATAATCCGTATTATTATCTTGATTAAGGCGTGATATGGTCGCTACCTGGAGAGAGAGAGAAGAAAACACTCAGCGTGCGCTCTGTCAAGAATAGATTGGTTATTATTTTATCTAATCAGGATGGCTCCCACTGCTTTTTATCAAATCTTCCTTCAAACCCTAAAAGGAAAGACTAGCCGGGATTAATTACACACTACAAGTTCGCCAATCTTTCAGCCAGGCCAGTGTCGGTACTTTGCGGGAGGTCCCTCGTGCTTTCGCACGAACCTAATTAATGTAAACCTCGTTTTCCCAGAGGCGTAACCCCGTTGACACCTTTCTAGACACCTACTTGATCGGCTAATTGTAATGTATAAAACTCTCCCATGAGTAACTCTTACTCGCAGCGGGTATCGGGATCCAACTATCTCATAGAAGGTATGCAATCTCATTGCAAATTTCAACACTTGAAATTCCCGATAATATTTTGCCCCTAGCTCGCTATGACCTTGACGAATGCCAAACAACCCATAGTCCACTAGTCAAGTTCAACCCGTACATTTCTTGATCGAATTAAACCCACCCGCACGACCCTTGACGAATGCCAAACAACGCCGTACGAATACCCTAATCCAATCGCATCATATGCTCAAGCAGATAAATACCAGTTATCTACCGTACACTACGCCTTGACGAATGCCAAACTACCGCAGCACGAATACTAACTAGTACATATCTGAAATGACGGAGGGCTACGACAGGTTTTTTCTGAAAACCTATTGCGTAATGAACTTGATATCGTTGTAGGATCGAATGAATTTTGAAATGGAGTGCTTTTGAGGCTTTTCTAGTTTTGCTAAAGGAGTCACTCCCGGTGAAGGGATCGTCGGTCCTTTCCTCGTCGAATGAGGTGCGGGATATATCACATATATCACTGTGCAAAGCAGAAACACTTAAAAGCAATCAAAAGACAAACCGAGTGTGTAGCATCTGCCAGTTATTGCTAAAGGAGTCACTCCCGGTGAAGGGATCTCGGTCCTTTCCTTATCGAATAAGGTGCAGGATATATCATATATACCTCTGTGCAAAGCAAGAACTGTAGCTACCTGTTTTATTTTGAAATTCGATTCTACAACATCTTAGGTTTCTTTTATTTCATTAATCACATTAATGAAGTCCCATCATTTAAGTACCTAAACATCACAGATAAATACGACGTACACTTATGCCATCCGCATTCGTCTCGATGTCCCCTCGTGCACCGTTAGGTTAGGTAACTAACGGCAGAGCGGGACAGGGCTAGCGCGGGTGTAAAACATAAGTAACGTCTATATAATATATCATATATACTATATACTGTATCTATCACAGAACATCACATGATCACATCACAGATATCGCAGCAGAAGAAACATATGAAATATTGGATATACTAGGACGTCCGTGTTTTCAATACGAGCCAGTATAAAACACGGATTCCACGGTCGTGATGAATAGCCAAACCCACACCCTAAGACCCCTACGAGAGCGGCAAGCAACCCTACCAATTCTGGAGTTAGGAGACCCGGACTCGACTCCTCGAGTTGGTCTCCCACTGGACCCCAGAACCCGGTTACTTGTGCTCCCCTCCTTGGGTCTATTCTAGTGCGGAAAAGTAAATAATATACAAACGGTGACAACTTCCGCAACCTGGAAGCGCCCCAATAAAAGAATATTACATACAAGTTTTTACATGAATGAAAATGAAAAACACTCATCTCACATAAAAACCCCCGGCTATTCAAACACGACGATCCAATATAACATATCCAGCAACACATAACATCACATGTCATCAACGTAAGTAAACATGCGTATCCCAATTGTCGTTGACATATAGCAACGAAACCGGCGATATCACATATTACACTTACGGTCACAGAAAAGAAAGTGTAAAACTACAACAGTTGGAATCCGCAACCACCTCAGACATCACATGCCTGACCGAATGAATTCCTTAGACATCGCATGCCTAACAATTATAAACCCCGCATTTTAGTCTCATTATCGAAAACACTTTTCAATATCAAGTCGGGCAAATCAACAAGATTCCCGAAAAACTGATCGAATGCTCGTCGCAAACTTTAGTAGGCGGCCGCACCCCTGATACCGTCGACGAAGTGCACCAAGGCGGAACACCGCTACCGCGAGCACCCGAACGGATGCTTTCGGCGACGGGGTTCTCCTACAGTCACTTGGTCGGGGCTATGGAGTGAGGCTGTCTATTAAGTTTACCCGACGAGTATCCGCGTACGCTACGTGATTGCGACGGACTTTTGATCACATCAAAATTCCGTGGCAACCGATCAAGTGAGACTAAACTGCTATGTTTATAACATTCATTCAGTTATCTCATAACTTCTTGTGAATTCCAATTATTGTATCCCATTCCGGATAAATAGAAAATGTCAAACTTTCCGATCAAACAATCGAATACCCAAGTTTTCCCGATACAGATCAACACATGAAATATGAGTCTAACAACATTCAGTTCGTGCCTCAGTACCAACGGTCCAGCCGTAGAAGGGTCAAGCCAACGCCTCACATGTGGCACGCCGTACTGCCCTAAACCCGAAGGTTCAAAGGGCAGTTCAAGACGGTCACATAATCGAGTTAAGGTTTGTTGTCTTCTAGAGGGACCATCGCGTTACTTGCACTACTTAGAACGTCGTTAAACTACGGAAAAATCCAACACTTAGAAATTTCCCGACAGGGGAAAAATTGGGTATTTATATCCGGTCGAACTTTTTAACATATTCTTATATTTATCCGGAAAGCCACATAGACAAAATCTGATAATCCGATCGAACATTCGAATCCCCAAAACAACTGCAGAAAATTCAACTCTTGAATAAATATTAAAAATTCCCAGAAAATCCAGCATAATAAAATAGGAGTTACTGTGCAAACAGCAATTGATGACGTCAGCATATGGCCGCGGAACCGCCGCAGAAGCCAAGCTTCTGCCGCGGTTCCGCCGCATGTTGTACTGTTCATCAGAAACTTTTTGCGCCGTAATTCTTATATTTCCCTGCTGAATTTTTTAGCAATTTTTAATTTGGAAAAAACCCAGTTTTTGAAAAAAGGACAGAGAGCTATTTTGGGTTCTAAATTTCGGTTCGATCGGACTTCAAATCGCGTCTAGACTTCGCCTAAGGCTCTAGCTAGGCTATGATACCACTGTAGGGTTCCTAGGCACCCTAGTGAGGTCTCACAAGGCATCAACCATACTAATTTCAAATAATCTAGGTGCCGAGAAACCCGACTACGGATCGTATGCTAGAAAACTAGGCGAAAAAGCTAAATAGTTAACACTTAACTAAGAGATACGGAAATACAACCTTTGTAGATCCGGTTCTCCACCTCCATAGCTCCGCAATGAAGTCTCCTCGCTGTCCATAACAAGTCCCGGGCTCTAGCGTCGGCTTCATCGGAGAATGGACGGGCTAGGTCATCGATGTCCATGCCGAAGATGATCTACGTCGAGGCATCGCTAAATCAAGCTCCGACTTCACCAAGTCAAGAAACTTGTGAAGAAAACACACTCTACTACTTGGCAAGAGGTAGAGGATGAAGAAATAGGAAGTGGGTAGACTTTAGAATTGGATTTCTCACTTGTTTTCATCAATCACCATTGATGAAGAATGGTTTTCTTCTTTAGTTCAAGGAAGAAGAAGAAGAAGATGATATATGATAAGTTAATTAAAAAGAATAGAAAAACCATCCTTATCATAATTCTAACTATGGTTATGTGTAGAGAATTAACCAAGGGTTAAAGGAATGGTTAGGGTTAAGGATGAGATAAGAATGGTGGACAAAGTCAAAGCTTCATGAAGCTTCAACTAAACAACAAATAAAGCCACCATTCTTTTCTCTTCTCATTTATTTTCCAAAATGAAATGGATAAATAAATAAGTGAATAAAACAAAACCCTAACCATAATCATGTAACCATGGTTTGATCTTTACACAAAAACCCTAGCATAACATGTATCATCAAACATGATACAATCAAGTACACAAAAGTATATCACATATACAATGTGTACAATCCGAGTGAGAAAATCCATTTAAAGTGAACCAATACTAGTTAATGCAAAGTAATATATCAAATATATAATTATGCATTAAATCATTAAATCAACACTTGATTTAACGATCCGGTCATATCGCATATAACCGACTAGTATTCTATGTATCGGCTTATCGAACCAACCCTTGATTCGATAACTAGGTTATATCGCATACAACCTTTCGATACATTCATCGCGAGAATAGAATACGGTATCACATACACGCATTATTCTCGGTCCCGCACATATCTCATATGCGCTCCTATTTCGTTTCGCTTGAGCCAGGAAACCTCTGTGTAGGACTCTAAAGACTCGTCAATACGCCGGCAGCAGATGATGATCATATCATACACCTACAAGCCGCAAGCGGTCTGCTAAACGTAACGGCCACCCGGGTATTGAGCGATCTGAAGATCGAAGAGCAAGCCCGCTCACACTCCAGTGAATCCGACCAGTAACACTACCGTACAGTCCGGTCTGATCGTCTGATATGTCGCATATCTCGCCTAGGGGTGGTAAACGTCAGACCCCAATAGTTCGATAAGTCGTGTCGATATGAGACTCATAACGGGTCGAGAAACTACTGGTAACACTTACCAGCAATTCTCTGAGCAGCCCTGGCCAGGGACTTCCTGTTATAGCCAATCGAACACAGTGCAACATCAACTCCCTATACCGGGAGAGACGAATCCCCTCCTATCGCTCATTGCCTCCATGTGACTCGGGACTGTACCCAAAAACCACCGTTTTGCACGCCCTCTTGGACGTGGTAAGATGGAAATCAAAGCACAGTGGGAACCACACAAGACTCTATGACGATCTCGGGTCAACAGACTACTCTGTACCAGTGTCACCAGAGAACTGCCATCTGACGTGAGGTATAATACCATCTGGGAGTTCTCGGCGAGTCCGTCCAGTGTACCCAGTCTCTACTGAGCACCCGTATATCATCTCCGATGTCAAACACCAATGGATATGGGATCATCCATCGCCCATCTGTATGGGTCGAGAAGGTACACGCTAGTCTACTCTGGTATATCGATGCCCAATCTCGATACACCCACGACTAGGGACTTTGAAGGATGTACTTATGGACTACCTGTCCCCACTAGTATGATCCGCATCATAGTCCAGGTAGTCAAGTACACATCCTAAGGGCTTTACCAACATGTAACAGAGAGACAATCAGTATACACGTTAAGGTAAAGTTCAACCAGATAGCATACTATCATGTCGAGCAAGAAAGTCCTCCCTATATACGTCCCAGCATCCACTACAATATACATCCTATGTACAGTAATGGCCTCTAGGGCATACATATAACTAACATATATATCTATAAAAAACTTAAATACGATAATTATATACTTGAGGTGTATTTTGAAAATATATCAAAACTATTTTTACATAAAACCCTCTCAAGTTATATTAAATTATAATAAGGACCCTAGTAAACATAGGTTTAAGCGGGACCAGTTCTCTTGAGCCTCGGGGAGACGGAGAATATGGGTGCTTTCCTATCTAAGGTAAACAACCTAACAATGGTGTTATCAACACGGTAATTGTCTTGGAAAAAGACATAAATTCTGCCGTCCATGCGCAGCAGTTACCGATAATTCCAAAACAATCAGGACTTCAATTCTGTTTAAAATTCTAACTCGGTTCGAGTCATGGTCAAATTTGATTATAATCTATCTTGGATATGATTCAAGTATAACTGCAATACAACAAATACCAGAATACAATCTATAACAATATGAACATGACTGAACCGAACCATGGATATACTCTGTTTACATGACTATCCATTTATATCCATTTCGTTTACTGATATCATGGTTTCGGCAAGTTTTCCATTTACTACAAGACAATACAATACAATCAGTATAATCAATATAATAAACATTACGGGGTTTATAAAGAGGTAGACTGGTACGGAACATGAAGGTGGCACGAGGTGGTCACTAAAAGACGTAATTACATCCATGCCGTTGTTCCGTGGTATTTTCGACGGAGCCTTGTACTACGGGTTACCAAAGTCCAAGGTGTAATTTGGACTCCTCCCGTATACACCGGCATATTTTGTACCAAGCTACAACAACTACGTTAGTATAACAAATATAACATATCTATTTCACCTGTTATATTCTCTGTCTATTCTTCTCCTTCTTTCTTTGGGACTTACCGAGCGATTGTTCGCTGGCGACATTCCTTTTTTTCTTTCTTTAGAATGTTTTCAGGAGGACCCGACTCCGAGGAGTTCGAGACCAGCCAGGAGAACTTGGAGCAGACCCCTGAGCAGTACACTGAAGACCCCGAGGTATAGTCACTTGTACATATTTTCTTTTCAGTTCATGCCATTGTTTAGGCATTGCTTTCCATTCTTATATTTACATTTCCAGTTGTACCTGTAAAAGAATGTTTAATAAGTAAAAGTTGATGTTCCTTTATATTCATGTCTCTTATGTATATTTTACTTTATATTGCTTAGTTACGCTTAGCGTGTTTACTTATGAGTAAATACGTAGTGGGCCTCGTCGCGTCTCCTTACCCGTATACCAGGAAGCGGGGCATGACAATTGCTATATTAATTAGAACTTGTTATTTGAATTTATTGATATATGATTTTGTTAATTGATAAGGAATTGTAATGATCATATAATTTAAGCTTTCGTGATTGATTGATATGTTATTGTGATGAATGAATTCTCTATACTTTTGGGTAATTGATAGTTAATGAATTTATATATGGAATGTAGAAAAGAATAGATATTATATAAAACACCATGATTAGTAAAGGTAATTCAAAACCCTAGGCCTTTCTTTAATATTTGAAACTTATTTTAAAATTTGCAATTTAATTTCTTTCCTTTATTTGTTGTTAATTAGTTTAATTCAAATCAGATATTTTACTTTAATTCGTAATAAATTAATTGAAGTTCACATGCCTCCATGTGGCATGATCCGTAAGTACTATAATGAATTAACTGTGCACTTGCGGTTAAAATTGAGAGACTAATAAAATCTCCATCAAGTTTGTGGCGCTGTTACCGGGGATAAAATATAGTTGCGGCGCATCAAGTTTTTGGCACCGTTGCCGGGGAGGCCGGTTGCAATTTTAATTAATTTTATTTCGAGTTAAATTTATTTGTTTTGTTTTGTTTTATTCTGCAAATTTTTTTTCTAGGAAACCAGTGGCAGTCTCGGAAGTTTTGGAGCATGAAGGACCCATAAAAATTTTAGCACCAGAATTGAAAAATTTTATGCCGGAATTACGTTTGGGCCGAAATTTTAAGGCTTCTGGAGTCCAGATTTTTAGCAGATCTTCATCGTTCTCTTCTCTGTTCAGAACCAGTGCCAGTTTTCGATGAAGTGCCATGAGTACCAGCGAAACGAAAGAAACCCACAGCACTTCAACCTTCCAGTTTGCTTTTGATTTCCTGTTTTAATTTTTCCTTTTCTACCTTTTTCATTTATTATTTTTTCTGCATAATTTAAATTTTAAAATTTTAAAAAAAATTAAATATGGATGAAGAATATGCAAAACCAACTTTATATGAATTATATTATCCAGCTAAACCAACACTTGCAGATTGCATTAGAATAAATAAATATATGAGCGGTTCTAATTCACTTGACACATCCATAGCTGACAATGAAGATTGGTTACGTGCAAAGTTAGATAATATTATGCAAAAGGTTGACGCATTAAAAGTTAATTACCAGGTAAATGATATTTTACATAAGATTGAGGCTTTTGAGAATAAATATATGATTCTTAGTAATCCATCTTTTCAAACTTATTGCCCTAATTGTGAAGATCTCTCTCATATTTATGAAGATTGTTCATTTATTGATGGATTTATTAACCCGAGGAAACAACAAAATTATCGTCGAAATCAAGATGTGTATTCTGAACTTCCTAAATATAATTTAGGCCAACAATTCCAACCAAACGTTTACTATGACGTAGGTCCTCCATCCAATCTAATTCAAACCAACATAATTTTAACTCCTTCTATTGTCGATACTCCTCTTGAGGCTAATGTGCCAACCTCTAAACCCATGACTATTGCTGACCATATTGAAAAATCCCATAGAGAAAGAGAGTATGAGCAACAATTCGACCAATTCCACTCTTGTCCAACTTTCACACCTACATTAGACGTTGATAATAATTTTGTAATAAGAAGTTCAATGTTGCAAACTGAATTTGAATCTCCATTTGAAACTCCTTCACAAACCACATCTAATGTAGAAAAGCAGTTGGCCGCTTTTATGCAAGCATCTGGCTAAGCTATCTCTGCAAATGCTTGAACTTCCGCTAACATAGAAAAAACAGTTAGCCGCTTTTATGCAAATTTCTAGTCAAGCTATATCTGCTAATCAACAAGCAATTGCTAGACTTGAAAAGAAAATTGACCAGGTAATCGCATCATTAGGAGAGCAAGAGATCATCCTAATGCAAACCTACGCAAACCCTCAGAAATTTGAAATTCCAATTTAGCCTCTAACAATGAATTTATAGAAGAATGATTTAATTGATGATATGTTCAAGATCGAGACATTTGATTTACCTGACGATTGTAAAAAAAAAATTGTGTAGGTTACTTGTAATTTTTCGGGGTGGGACATGAATAAAATGGTTGAGAGAGATGTTTATGAAGAACCCATATAATTGAGAAATGAAGAATGCGATGAAATTTTTGAAGAGCCTACTATCATAAAGCAAGAAGAAGTTGTTTCACCAATTCCTATAACTGGATCTTTTATTTATATACCGCATTTTCATAACGAAAACTTTGATCCAATTAGCCAATACATTGATAAGTTAGTGCAGTTGCATAATTCTTTGAAAGTTAAATCATTTATTATTGCACTAGTTTATTCGGCGAAGTTTGAATCACAATTTTCTACACCAACATATAAATACCATATTAATTCTATGTATATCAATTTTAAGGTGTTTATTGATGCTTGCTACAACAATTTATTTTGCTATTCTTGCATGATCATGGAAAAAAATTTTGAGTGGTTAATATTAACCTTTGGGTTAACCAAAGCGTTATGTAAGTTTAAATTCTTTTCTTTTTCTTTTTTTTATTTTAAGGTTTAATTGTAATTTTTTAGGCTTTCATTGCTAATCACGATTTGAAAGGTCTTTGGTGCAAAATTACCCAACCATTTTATATACTAACCCGAGACCTTTTCCCCAAATTCTAAGAGCAGGTCTAGAACCCTAAAGGAAAGAAGAGGCAGCTACGAAAATTTCAAGGCGATTTGACGAAAAATTCTAGCCCAATCTTTAGGATTTTCGGCATGAACCGAAAAATTTCAACCAAATCCCCCAGATTTATTGGGGACGTAACTCTTCCTTTCTCCTTTCTGATTTCAGTGTTTATTTTGGGTAAATTGCTTTAGTGGTCATGGATTTGCCTAAGTTAAATATCGAACGTAATTTATGAATTCAAGGTGATGGACGGGGTAGAGGACAGTAAGGACATTGTCAAATTTAAGTGTGGGGGTGGTTTTGTACAGTTTAATTTTTTAGGTCTTTGTTTACCACCGAAATCAGAGACGAGATAGGATAGATCATCTTGCCTGAATTAGAGGGCATATGCTATTTGGACATAACCATCCACCTCTCCGAAAATACCAAGTTGATTTATGGCACCATATATCGAAGGTTTGGATAGATGCCACCATTGTAGCAGACTTCATAAGATTTCCCATAATTTGTGAGGGTTTTTTTTTATTGTGGGGACGCTTTTCCATGCAGGCACAAGCCCCTACAGTTAATTATGTTATCGCTTTGCGATAACTACTTTCTCCTTCTCCAGCAGTTCACTTCGTGTCATGTGTTATTTTGTTTGTTTTGGTTGCTCATGGATTGTATATGGAGACTAATTTATGTCGTCGCCCGTAGGGCACGGATCAGTCCAAATCCGCATATTCATTATTTGGGGTTTAGTTTTTGAACTTAGGTTATATTTTCCTTTAGTTCAAAAATATTTTGTTTTGTTTAAGGACCGTTAATCTAGTTTGAGATTAAGATCAACTTAAATATATGAGCATTTAGGCTCAATTTATTTTGACTAAGGATACATTAGTTTTAATTTTAGAATAAGATCAACTTAGAAATATTTTTAGGATCATTAAATTTTATTAAGATTAAACAACAGAGCATTTGGGCTCAGCTGCAAGAAAATTCTCAGATAGACTTAGTCAATTTGGGCTTGGTTTGCTCAGTCTTTTTCTTCTCTCTTTTTTTTATTCAAAAGTGCTAAGCACTTGTGGTTCTGTTTTCTTAGCCTTTTTCCTTTTATGCAGAAGTGCTAAGCACTTGTTTAGAGCTCTGGCACTCACATGAGTATCATGTGAAGCACTCAGTCATGGGCGCTGTCCAATCAGTGCTTAGCACTTTAGTCATTTTGACTATATATATATATATATATATATATATATATATATATATATATAGTGCTAAGCACTTTTGTATGGCGCTCACGTGTGTATCATGTGAGGCCCTGAGATTTAGGCGCTGCCCAACCAGTACTAAGCACTCTAGTCATTTTTGACTGAATATGAAGTGCTAAGCACTTTGTATAGCACTCATGTGAGGAGTACGTGCGGCACTAGAATGTGGGCGTTGCCCAATTGGTGCTAAGCACTCAGTCTTTTTGGCTGAATATGAAATGCTAAGCACTTTTACTCAGCGCTCACGTGTATTTCTCGTGAGGCGTTGGCTTTCTGTTTTGAGCACCCAAGTAGGAAGCACGTGAGGCACTGAGTCTTTTGTTTAGGAATATTTTGGGCGCTCACGTGTTTTTTGTTGATATACCTACAACGGCAGCAAGGTTTAGGGTTGCATCTCTCATGCCAATTTCAAATTTTGCCATTATAGATAACCCTAAACATAGGACCTTTAACAAGAGAATCAAACAAAACTAGCATGTTAACACTTTAATATCTAACAGTTAGGGATTACAATCTTTTTAGTCTGTTCTTTCGCTTCATAAGCTCCGAGTTGAGATCCCTTCGCTGTGATCATCAAGTACCCGGACTGTAGAGTGGCTCCATGAAGAGAATGATGCATCCTTACTTGAAGACTTCATTAATCCAAGATGATCTACCTTGAAGAATCTCAAACCCAAGCTCTCACTTCACTAATCAAGTATTAGTGAAGCAAACACCCTAATCTAAGTGGCTAGAATAGATGAGGATGATGAATTAGGAATTTTGCTCTCTTTTGTTTTCTTTATCTCACTTTATTTCATCACAAATAAAAATCAAGCAAGCCTTTTTAAGAGCTTGAAGAAGATGAAGAAGAAAGTGATGAATGAATTATTGTTGAGGTTAGAAATGCAACCAAGGTTAAGAATGTGTCATGGCTAACTCATGTAGAGAATAAACCATAGGCTAGGGTTAAAGTTGGGTTAACAAATATCAAGCTAGAAACAAAGAGGGTGGACTTTGTCAAAGGTCATGAAGCTTCCTCAAAGCTTATCCAAAAGAAAATCCACACAATTTGAATTATTCCATAATAAAATGTTAACCCAAGTTTAAAACCCTAACATGGTTTAAACCCTAGTTGCATTTGTAACCCTAACATGATACAATATTATATATCACATACACAATATTTTGTAACAAAAGAAAATAATACAATTAACATATATCACATATACATCAATGTATTATCAAGCGAGAAAAAGAATCTTTAAGTGAGCTTATATTAGTTAATGTAATATAATATATCAAATATATAATTATACATTAAATTATCGAATCAACACTTGATCCGATAATCCAGCTATTTCACAAATAACCGACTAATATAAAATGTATCAGTTCATCGAATCAACATTTGATCCGATAACCCGGCTATATCACATATACCCGTCCGATATCACATATCACGAGAATCGAATACGGTATCATATACTCGTATTATTCTCGGTCCCTCACATATCACATATGTGCTCCTACTCCATTTTTCCTGAGCCAGGAAACCTCTGTGTAGGACTCTAAAGAATCGTCAATACGCCGGCAGTAGGTGATGATCATATCAAACACCCACAAGCTGCAAGCGGTCAGCTAAACGTAATAGCCACCCAGGTATTGAGCGATCAGAAAATCAACAAGCAAGCCTGTACATTCTCCTGTGAATCCAATCAGTAACACTCCCGTACAGTCCGGTCTCTTCGTCTGATATGTCGCATATCTAGTTTAGGGGTGGTAAACGTCAGACCCCAGTAATCGATAAGTCGTGTCGATATGAGGTCCATAATAGTTCGAGAAACTACTGATAACACTTACCAGTAAATCTCAGCAACCCTGGCCAGGGATTTCCAGTTATAGCCAATCAAACACAGCGCAACATCAACTCCCAATACCGGGAGAGACGAAACCCCTCCTATCGCTCATTGCCTCCATGTGATTCGGGACTGTACCCAAAAGCCACCGTTTTGCACGTTCTCTTAAACATGGTAAGGTAGAAAGCAAAGCACGGTGGGAATCACACAAGACTCTATGACGATCTCGGGTCTACAGACTAACCTGTACCAGTGTCACCAGAGAACTGCCATCTGACGTGAGGTACAATACCATCTGGGAGTTCTCAGCGAGTTCGTTCAGTGTACCCAGTCTCCACTGAGCACCCATATACTATCTCTGATGTCAAACACCAATGGATATGGGATCATCCATCGCCCATCTGCATGGGTCGAGAATCTATACGCTAGTCTACTCTGGTATATCGATGCCCTGTCTCGATACACCTACGACTAGGAACATTTGAAGGATGTACTTAGCGACTACACTGTCCCCACTAGTATGATCTGCATCATAGTCCTGGTAGTCAAGTACTCATCCTAAGGGCTTTATCAACATGTAACATAGAGACAATCGAAGTACATGTTAAGATAAAGAGCAACCAGATAGCATACTATCATGTCGAGCAAGAAAGTCCCCCATATATATGTCCAAGCATCCACTACAATATACATCGTATGTACAGTAATGGCCTCTAGGGCATACATATCACTAACAATCTCCCACTTGCACTAGGGCCATCTGTTGTAGTATCTCATACCCAACAATCAGCTGTGGTTGAAGTATCTCATACTCAACTATCTCATAAAAGCCTCTACTGGGAAATAGGCCTTTGTGAGTGGATTCGCGTTGTTGTCCTCTGTATTTACTCTCATATCCTCGATCTCCCTGGAGATCAACCATCTCCATGATCAGGTGATACTGCCTAAGAATATGTCTGGATCTCTGATGGGACGGGGGTTCCTAGGCATAAGCCATAACTCCATTGTCACACAATGGTAGGAACGAAGTTTATCTCATGAACTTATATATATCCAGACTGCCTCTTTAGTAGCATCCTTGGTAACGATGTGTCTTGCCTATAATCGTCTAGATTTCCACGGTATATAACTTGGAACTCTTCCAACATACCGTCCCTTCACTGAGGGTAAAGACAATGCCTGTGACTGACATTCAGTCGACCTTACCATCCTGGAAGCTATCCAGTGATTCTCCCCAGGATCGATTGATACCATCTCACTACACCTAGTGAGAACCCTAACATCCAATTAAATCTATCTCATAGATCCAAAACCCAGGATTTAGATGGTATCACCTTGATCTTATATGGAGAATTCTTGTGATAAGAGGAGATTGACCGAGCGCAGCATAGGAAACTCCTTTCCTATCAAGAGTATGTCATCCACGTACTATACGAGGATCACCACCATACTCCCTACCACCTTTTTGTATATACTAGGTTCATCTACCATTTTGATGAAGTCAAACTCTTTGACTACCACATCAAAACAGATGTTCCAACTCCGCGATACTTTCTTTAACCCATAAAGAAACTTGCACACGTTTCCGCTGCTCCCACTGTCTACGAAGACCTTTGGCTATGTACTTATAGACGCTCTCTTCTAAATCACCATTTTAGAAAAGCAGTCCTGACACCCAACCGCCAGATATCGTAGTCATAGTATGTAGTAGTGGTAAGTAGGATCTGGATGGACTTAAGCATTGCTTTGAAAGTCTCAACTTTTCCATGTACACCAAGTAATCTTCTTAAGATATACTTGCTCCTGATGGGGATTTAACCCATCAGATAAAGCAACCAAAGTTCATACTTTGTTGGTGTATATGGATTCCATCTCAGATCGCTTAGCATCCAGCCATTCTCACAGAGTCCCCACTCTTGATGGCCTGCTCGAAGTAGTTGGGTCATCATCTCATGATGCAATCCTCGCTCCCACTGTCATAGAGAAAACCGAAGTACCTCTCAGGTGGGTGAGGAACCCTATTAGATCAGCGGAGAGGCTGAGGTTCGTTGGAAACTATTGAATCCTCTGGTTCTACCAAATCATCAGCTGCAGTTTGTATAACTGGAAATCCTTCAGTTCTACCTCATGACCACTAATTCCTTCACAAGAAATTCCCTTTTTCTCAAAAAGGTGGCATGCCGAGAAATAAAACACCTTTTGTTCCTCGGTTCGGTAAAAGATATTCCTTTGCGAATGCTTGGGATATCCAACAAACTTCCACAGAACTGATCTTGCCTCGAGCTTGTCCGGATTTTGCTTTTAGACATTGGCCGGACAACCCCAAATTTTAACATCCTTAAGAGATGGGCTCTTCCCATACCATATCGCATATGGAGTGATTGGCACCTAATTTGGTTGGAACCATATTCAATAGGTATGCAGCTTCTTAAGTGCATATCCCCAAAAGGAAATAGGCAACTCAGTAGTACTTATCATAGAGCACACCATATCACATAGGGTGCGATTGCTCCACCCCGATGTACCGACGTACTGTGGTGTATACGGAGGAGTAATGCTGAAAGAGAATTCTCATTTTCCTCTAGAATAGTCCAGGAATTCCGTGCTCAAGTATTCTCCTCCCTGATCTCATCAAAGGACATAATACTTATACCCTCTTTGGTTCTCTACTTCTGACTTATATTCATTGAATTTCTCAAAAGATTCAGACTTGTGTTTCAACAGGAACATATGTTCGAATCTTGAGAGATAATCAGTGAATGTAATGAAGTACAAAAAACCGGTCCTGGCATGTGTAGATAGGGGAACTTACATACATCATCATGTATCAATCCCAAGAGTTCACTAACTCTTTCTCTGTTTCCAATAAACGGAGCTATGGTCATCTTATTTTTGTGACATGACTGGAAAGTTTCATAAGATGTAAATTCAAACTGATTTAAATATGCATCTTTATGTAACTTCAACTAGTCGGATCACATTGATATGACCTAGTCTACAATACCTTAAGAATGATTCATTAATTTCTGAACGCTTCCTCTTGTGTGTGTTCTGTACGTTAAGAACTGTGGTTTGATTTAGAACGTCTAAGCTTTTAGATAACGTGCCTGAACCGATCAACTCTTGATATAGGAAATGTTCAAAACATTATCCAATAATACAAAATTATATCCTTCTTTACTAAATAAAGAGACTGATATGATGTTGTATATCAGGTTCGGTATCTAATAACATTCATTCAGAATCAATGTATTTGGTAATACAGGGTGATAACTGCCAACAGACTTGGCCGCAACCCTTGCACCATTTTTAACTCTTAAAAATTATCACCCTTTCTCAGTTCTCTATCTGTCTGTAGCCCATGTAACAGATTACATATGCAGGATCCTGATCCGGTATCTCATACCCAGGACGTAAAAGGATACCGAGGAACAGTTCTCGGTAATGAACACACCCGAAGAAGATGCATCAGCATGCACTTTCTTCGTTTGGGCGGCACGGGAATTCTGGTAATCCCCTATTTCCTGCTCGATCTTATAACAATTATAAGTTGGAGCGGGACCAACGTTCCCTAGCTTAGTATAATAAGCAGGTTCGGTCAATACATCCATAATTGTTATCTTGATTAAGGCGTGACAAGGTCGCTACCTGGAGAGAGAGAGAAGAAAACACTCAGCGTATGCTCTTACAAGATTAGATTGGTTATTAATTTATCTAATCAGGATGGCTTCCACTGTTTTAGTCAAATGTTCCTTCAAACCCTAAAAGGAAAGACTAGCCGGGATTAATTACACCCTACAAGTTTGCCAATCTTTCAGCCAGGCTAGTGTCGGTACTTTAAGGGAGGTTCCCCGTGCTTTCGCACGGACCTAATTAAAATAAACCTCGTTTTCCCAGGGGCATAACCCCATTGACACCTTTCTAGACACCTACTTGATCGGCTAATTTGTAATGCGTAAAACTCTCGCAGGAGTAACTCTTACTCGCAGTGGGTATCGGGATCCAACTATCTTATAGGAGGTATGCAATCTCATTGCAAATTTCAACACTTGAAATTCCCGATAATATTTTACCCCTAGCAGCTATATGACCTTAACATAGTCAACAAATCATAAGTGCTGGTCAAGTTCAACCCGTCATTTCCCGATTGAATTATACCCACCCGCACGACCCTTAACATAGTCAACAAAGTCGCACGACTACCTTAATCCAATCGCATCATATGCTTATACAGATAAGCACTAATCAGCTACCGCACACTACGCCTTAACATAGTCAACAAACGTAGCACGAATACTAACTAGTACTTATCTGAAATGACGGAGGGCTACGACAGGTTTTTAAGAAAACCCTTTGTGTAATGAACTTGATATCGTCGTAGAATCGATTGATTTTAAATGGAGTATTTTTGAGGTATTTACTAGTTTTGCTAAAGAGGTCACTCCCGGTGAAGGGATCTCGGCTCTTTCCTCATCGAATGAGGTGCTGGATATTCACAATACCACTATGCAAAGCAAGAACTATAAAAGCAATCAAAAGACAAACCGATTTTGTAGAATCTGGTAGTTTCGCTAAAGAGGTCACTCCCGGTAAAGGGATCTCGACTTTTTCCTTATCGAATAAGGTGCTGGATATTCTACAAGGAATACCGCTATGCAAAACAAGAACTAGAGCTACCAGTTTTCGAGAATTCGATTCCACAACATGTTTAGGTTTCTTTTATTTCATTAATCTTATTAATGAAGTCCCATCATTTTAAGTTTACCTAAACATCACAGATAAATACAACGTACGCTTATGTCATCCGCATTCGCCTCAATGTCTCCTCGTACACCGTTAGGTTAGGTAACTAACGGCAGAGCGGGGCAGGGCTAGCGTGGGTGTAAAACATAAGCAACGTCTATATAATATATTACACATATTATATCCAATATCTATCTTAACATATCAAATGATCACATCACAGATATCGTAGCAGAAGAAACATATGAAATATTGGATATACTAGGAGGTCCGTGTTTTATTGCGAGCTTGTATAAAACACGGATTCCACGGTCGCGATGAATAGCCAATCTCACACCCCTAGACCCCTACGAGAGCGGTAAGCAACCCTACCAATTATAGAGTTAGGACACCCGGTCTCGACTCCTCGAGATGGTCTCCCACTGGACCGTAGAACCCGGTTACTTGTGCTCCCCGCCTTGGGTCTATCCTAATGCGGAAAAGTAAATAATATACAATGATGACATCATCCTCAACCCGGAAGTGCCCCAATAAAAGAATATTACATACAATAAATTTTACATGAATGAAAATGAAAAAATCTCATCTCACATAAAACCCCCGACTATTCAAAACACAACGATCCAATATAATATATCACAGCGACACATAACATCACATGTCATCAACGTAAGTAAATATGCGTATCCAAAATTTTCATTGATGTATAGCAACGAAACCGGCGATACACCACATATTACACTTACGGTCGCAGAAAAGAAAGTGTAAAACTACAACAGTTGGAATCCGCAACCTCCTTAGATATCACATGCCTAACCAAATGAATTCCTTAGATATTGCATGCCTAACAATTATAAACCCCGCATTTTAGTCTCGATCTCGAAAACACTTTTCAATATCAAGTTGGGCAATTCAACAAGATTCCCGACATCCTGATTGAATGCTCGTCGAATACTTTAGTAGACGGCCGCACCCCCTGATACCGGCGACGAAGTGCACTAAGGCGGAACACCGCTGCCGCGAGCACTCGAACGGATGCTTTTGGCGACGGGGTTCTCCTACAGTCACTTGGTCGAGGCTATGGGACGTGGCTATCTATTAAGTTTACCCGGCGAGTATCCGCGTACGCTACGTGATTGCGACGGACTTTTGATTGCATCAAAATATCGTGGCAACCGATCAAATGAGACTAAACTGCTAGATTTATAAAATTCAAACTAGTTATCACATAACTACATATGGATTCTAAATATTGTATCACATTACAGAAAAAGTTAGACGATGTTAAACGTTCCGATCGAATCAACAAACACCCAAAATTTCCCTATTTGCTCAATACTTGAACTTAGTTTAAAAGTATCCATCACATGCCACAGTACCAATGGACCAGCCGTAGAAGGGTCAAACCAACGCCTCACATATGGCAACGCCGAACTACCACAAACTCTAAGGTTTAGAGGCGGTTCTGACGGTCATATAATCGAGTTAAGGTTTTCATTCTTCTAGAGGGTCCACCGCGTTACTTGCACGATATTTGAATGTTCTTTAACTAAAGAAAAATCCAACACTTGGAAATTTTCCGGCAGGGGAAAAAGTGAGTTATTGATATCCGTTCGAACTTTTTAACATTGTCTAAACAAACTGAAACAAAGCTAGAATTGCGAATACGAAACATTACGAATTAGTTAATGCAGTAAATTAACATCACATGCAATTTTAGCAAAAACAAACAACACCTTAAGTACCAAACCCCAGAGACCAGAACATGATCAAAAACTGGAGCTCAAAACCCACCAAGGGACCGGCCTGCTCGGAAATCCTAGCCATGTGCTCGGCCAAAATCCGAGCACATGGGTCCAGGTTTGGGCTATGTTCTATATGTATCATATATATGATTCTGCACTTGTTTGAGAAATTTTTAGAGCTCATTTTAAAATCGACAGAAACTAGGGTTTGATATCGGGTGTTTCGGAATTGTTTCGATTTCGTAATCCTACATTTATCCATCTAATTCTCTAGCTAGGCTCTGATACCACTGTTGGGATACCTACAATGGCGGCAAGGTTTTGGGTGGCATCTCTCATGACAATTTCAAATTTTGCCATTATAGATAACCCTAAACCTAGGATCTTTAACAAGAGAATCAAACAAAACTAGCATGTTAACACTTTAACATTTAAGAGTTAGGGATTACAATCTTTGTAGTCCATTCCTTCGCTTCATAAGCTCCGAGTTGAGGTCCTTACGCTGTGATCATTAAGTACCCGGACTGTAGAGAGGCTCCATGAAGAGAATGATGCATCCTTACTTGAAAACTTCATTAATCCAAGATGATCTACCTTGAAGAATCTCAAACCCAAGCTCTCACTTCACTAATCAAGTATTAGTGAAGCAAACACCCTAATCTAAGTGGTTAGAATAGATGAGGATGATGAAGTAGGAATTTTGCTCTCTTTTGTTTTCTTTATCTCACTTTATTTCATCACAAATAAAAATCAAGCAAGCTTTTTTAAGAGCTTGAAGAAGATGAAGAAGAAAGTGATGAATAAATTATTGTTGAGATTAGAAATGCAACCAAGCTTAAGAATGTGTCATGGCTAACTCATATAGAGAATAAACAATAGGCTAGGGTTAAAGTTGGGTTAACAAATATCAAGCTAGAAACAAAAAGGGTGGACTTTGTCAAAGATCATGAAGCTTCCTCAAAGCTTATCCAAAAGAAAATCCACACAATTTGAATTATTCCATAATAAAATGTTAACCCAAGTTTAAAACCCTAACATGGTTTAAACCCTAGTTGCATTTGTAACCCTAACAAGTTACAATATTATATATCACATATACAATATTTTGTAACAAAAGAAAATAATACAATTAACATATATCACATATACATCAATGTATTATCAAGTGAGAAAAAGAATCTTTAAGTGAGCTTATATTAGTTAATGTAATATAATATATCAAATATATATTTATACATTAAATTATCGCATCAACACTTGATCCGATAATCCAGCTATTTCATAAATAACCGACTAATATAAAATGTATCAGTTCATCGAATTAACATTTGATCCGATGACCCGGCTATATCACATATATCCGGCCGATATCACATATCGCGATAATCGAATATGATATCACATATTCGTATTATTCTCGGTCCCGCACATATCACATATGTGCTCCTACTCTCTTTTGCCTGAGCCAAAAAACCACTGTGTAGGTGTGTTCCCACCAAAAAAAAAAAAAATTTGCGCAAAAAAGCCCAAGGTATCAAATGGCAGCGATACGTTTAAGAAAATGTGAACCAGTATTTTTCGGGCTGTATTTTGACAAACTCTCAAATGAGAAATGGCTAAATTATGATGGTATCGAAAGCGTCTCAAAAAATCCTTCGATTTGATATATTATGGGCTTCATAATTCTTCCGGGATCAAAAGTTATGAGCAAATATGCTATGCACGTGTAATCTAAGGAAGAAAATGCGAATCAAGATTTTCCGGGCTGTATTTTGACAATCTTCCGAATAAGAAATAGCTAAATTCTAATGGTATCGAACGTGTCTCGAAAAATCCTTCGATTTGATATATTAAGATCCTCATAATTCATCCGGGATCAAAAGTTATAAGGCATCACGTCCTCATACGTGACCGGGCATCACGTGCAGACACGTGACCATTTACAGGCAATGCTTGTAGGCACTGAATAAAATAAATAATTGGAAATAATTAATCAGTGGGTTCACGTGCCAACACGTGATGTGCCTTTAAACCCACTGAAAAGAATTAAAGGTATAATAAAATAACAAGGAAAACCCCCAATGGGCATCACGTGCCAACACGTGACCATGGGTCACGTGCTGACACGTGATAATTCCTGAGTTCTTTAAAACAACAGAATTAAATTCTGGTCAAATGCTTAATTAGGGGGTCATGTGCCAACATGTGATGGGTTCCTAAAGATCTATGAATTAATAGAATTAAATTCTAATTAAGAGGGAATCAAAAACCCTAACTAGGAAAGTATTTTTCTAAATCTTTCCAAACAAAAAAAGTGATTATGGGGAACCGTTGGATTAAAAATCCAAAAGTGATTTAAAATCACCAATTTATGGAAATATTTTAGACAAGGAAAGATTTCCCTAAAATTTACCAAGAATAACAAACAGAATATCTTTTGGATTAAAAATCCAATGGAGAATAAAATTCACTAAGTAATCTAAAAGGTCATATTAGTTATGAAAAACAAACAAAATCTTTCAATGAGAGATTTACTAACAAATTGATTCTTTTCCTTCTCCTATAAATAGAAGCTAAGAAGAGAAGAGGGATATAGAATTTTGGAATCTTGAAATTTTCTAAAGGAAAATAGCAGAGAGAAAAGAAAGGAGAATTTAATTCTCAAGAAAGAAAACCTAGGTGAGAAAGGGGGAAAGGATCAAAACTTCAAAAAGAGAATTTAATTCTCAATCTAAGAGTTTAACTCTTCTGCAAAAAGAACTTAGTTCTTCCTCTGGTTAAAGATCTGAAGAAGCAAATCTCCCCATAGGTTGAGAATTTAATTCTCATCGGGTTGAGATTTTGCCATGCAGATCCAAAACTTAGAGGGGGAATTGAGTTTAGAGAATTTAATTCTCCCAATTTATAGGAATTTAATTCCTCAAGACTAAACTAGGGTTTAACCCTATATGAGAATTTAATTCTCCCAATTTATAGGAATTTAATTCCTCTAAGATAAAATTAGGGTTCAACCCTATATGAGAATTTAATTCTCCTAAATTTACAGGAATTTAATTCCTTTAAGACAGACAAAAACCAGGGTTTAACCCTACTTGAGAATTTAATTCTCTAAAATTAATAGGAATTTAATTCCTCCTAAAATGAAATTAGGGTTTCACCCTACCTAAGAATTTAATTCTTTCACATATATGGGAATTTAATTCCCCTACAACGTAATTAGGGTTTAACCCTACAAAGAATTTAATTCTTAAAAATACAAGAGACTTGAAAGATCTCCATCACGTGTTCCCACGTGACCTCTAAACAGATCCTCCAAAATAAGAAGATCCCACGTGACCTCCAAAATAACGAGAACAAAGCAAAGACAGATTCTAACTTGGGCGCTCTCACGTGTTACTACGTGACCCCTTGATAAAAGCCTTAATAATCAGCGCACAAATATCCATCACGTGTCAACACGTGATGGCCAAAAGAGCAAAAGTGTTTAACACTTATCTGCAGAACAAAGTAAAAGGAGATCTGGCCCCACCTTTGGGCGCCCTCACGTGCCCCCCACGTGACCCCTTTCTCTAGTGTTTAACACTAATTCGAGGGCTTTATTTCCAGTGTTTAACACTGTTGTCTTTTGGTGTTTAACACTAATTTGAGAAATTTATTTCTAGTGTTTAACACTAATTTGAGAATTTTATTTCCAGTGTTTAACACTGTTGTCTTCTAGTGTTTAACACTAATTAGAAAGCTTTATTTCCAGTGTTTAACACTGTTGTTCTCTAGTGTTTAACACTATTGTTAGCCAAATTGGCTAATTCTCCAGAGGCAAAAGCCTCCCTTTCAACTGAATCTCAAAATTGAGTAAAATCCACAGCTATAATGTTTAAATACTCAGTCAAACACCAAAAATGTTACCAAAGCCTTCAAACCCGTGTTTAAGCATTGCTAAATGATAAGGGCTGAACCCAGAAAAATGTCCAATGGTCCAACAAAGGGCCAACACTTCAAACTTAATTGGACTTAGCCCAAGTTGGCCATAAGTCCTCAATTCATACTTAACTGAGCCAATGTGCTCATAATTTAGTTAATTGCTCTTAGTTCCAAATTGGACTACAGATCACTTAATCCACTTTAGTTCAAGGGTACATCTCTGAACTCCTCTGATATTTGTCGTTGTAATCCTTCAACGTCTTCAGAGAGGTGACGGGTCCCGACAACCAAACATTC
Organism: Agapanthus africanus; assembly: GCA_030015575.1. Classification (NCBI taxonomy): domain Eukaryota; kingdom Viridiplantae; phylum Streptophyta; class Magnoliopsida; order Asparagales; family Amaryllidaceae; genus Agapanthus; species Agapanthus africanus. The sequence goes on along the minus strand of CM057342.1, from coordinate 727,305,533 downwards.
CATGGACTGTGGGGTCCTTAAACTCATGGACTATGATGTCCTTCACCTTGAGTGTGAGGTCTTTAAACTCACGGACTATGATGTCCTTAATCTTGACTGTGATGTCTTTAAACTCACGGACTATGATGTCCTTAACCTCGACCGCAATGTCTTTAAACTAACAATGGACCGCAATGTCTTTAAACTAATAATGGACTGTAATGTCCTTAAACTAATTGACCGCAATGTCTCTAAACTGAACAATAGAGCCCAAATTCTCTTTTGTCGGATCTAAATGGTCCCGTTAAGTTGATCATAGTCTAAAATCAGACTAACGTATCCTTAACCAAAAATCCCCTCGTTAAGTAGATCTTAGTCTAAAAATTAGACTAACGTATCCTTAACTAACGTTTAAGTTGATCTTAGTCTAAAATGATACTAACGTATCCTTAAACCCAACCCCAAACCCAAATCTAAGATAATACGGATTTGGACTAGTCCACGCCTTACGGGCGACAACATAAATTAGTCTCCGTATACAATCCATGGGCAACCAAACACAAAACAAACACCCACGACACGAAGTGACCATCTGGAGAAGGAGAAAGTTGTTACCGCGATGCGGTAGCGTAATTAACTCCAGGGGCTTACGCCTGCAGGGAAGAGCGTCCCCACAATCAAAAACCCCTCAAACGAGGGGGAATATGACGAAGTCTGCTACATCGGCCGCATCCGTTTGAACCATCGATACATGGTGCCATAAATCAACTTGGCATCTTCGGAGAGGTGGACGGATAGCGCCAATTAGCATCTGCCCTGAAATTCAGGCAAGACGTCCATCGCGTCTGCGTCGCGTCTTTCGGAGGGGAACAGATTCTGGCACGCCCGGTGGGACCTTTTCCTCTTTCCACTCTACACTTCGTGTGTCGTGTTCGCGAACCAATCACGGTTTGCTAATGTTTGCCCTTGGGTTTCGAGGTACTAAGATTTAGCATTTTTCTTGGTGCAGAAAGCGAAGGATCAATGGCGTCCACTTGTGCAAAGTGTTACAACTGCAGTTACAACTCCCGTTCCGCCTCATCTGGAGGCATAGTTTACGGGCCCCAAGCGGCTTCTCTGTTCACGATGCCGGTGGAACAGGTCACTCAAGCCACCACAGGGTTGTTTTTCGGGACCATGCTCCCGCCAGCAAGCTTCAGCACTCCTCTACCAACACCAGAAGCTCTCAAGAAGTCGATCTTTGACCAGCTTACAGCTATTGCGGCCCCTCTCAACGGGTCGTCCAGCTCCGGCGCCTCGGTCTTCTCTAGATTGGGCAAAAGTTCAGGTGGGCCCATGATGACATGCACCTCAAGAAAAGGTTATTCCGAAAAGAGTGACCAACCCTGCTCCTGAAGTCGTCAAGGCGGCTTCTCCAACCAAAGGGTCAGTTTTTACAAGACTGACTGTTCCGATTCCCATTACGGTTCCTGTCCCTGCTCAGAAATCTGTTTTTGACCGGTTGGATACCGTCTCTCAACGGACATCAGTCTTCAAGAGGCTGACACCAGCAACAACCCCTCACCTGAACAGGGGGCAAGACAAAGCCATCCCCGTCACCGAACCAACTCCATCAGCTCGACACGCTCGACGTCGCCACTGGCGCCGGCTAAGGAAGGCCGGAGGCAACCCCCCTCTAGGCTAACTCCACCAGCTCCAACGGTGGAAATTAATGCTTCTGTTCCAACCGGGAACAGTTTTGAGCTGCTGAATAAGGTACGCAGGAACTCGCCTACTGCCGTACTGAAAAGATCTCCGCCACCGGTGGAGAATGTCACAGAAATAAAGCCGGAGCAGTCCCCTCAACGTCTTTCTTCCAAAGTTTACAAAATCTGGCGACAAGTCCGAGAGTCAGTGGTGGATCAAGACTATCCCCGCCAGCAGAAGAAGCTGAATGTCCGACAGGAAGAAAACCGTCCTGTTAGGCCACAGAAGGCGACGGCTACTTGGGTGCCCACTGCAACGGCCCCCTCAACTTCGACCGCTCATAAGAAGAGAAGGCCGGAGAAAATCCCCATGCCTGTGACAAATGTCAAAGGCACTGAGCCCAAACGCCCTAAGTCTGGGGGCATGGTGGTGCATACCATCTACATGGCATCCGGAAAAGAGGATAGCCGTATCTCCACAGGATATCGACCTCTTACGCGATCCGTGACAAAAGCCCAAAAACATCAACAAAAACTTCAGGTGATGATGACTGCGATGGACGCACTCACCGGGCGAAAAGAATGCCCGGAAACATCCACGGAGCAGCGCCGTGAGCAGGAAACTGATGCTGAATTCCTTCGGAGAATACTTGAGAAGAAGGACAAAGAGGCTGCGGAACAAGCGGCCAATATAAAGCAAATGACCCATCTATTCATAGATATGGTGGGCATGATGATCCAGCCGGATCCCCCAGCCGAAGATCCTCCAGTGATAATTGAAGATGATAGAGGAGAAATATCAAATCCACCTCCGGCCCTTTCAGCAACCAAGGAGGAAACTATCTCCAAAGCTGCCCTGGATGATTACATCGCTCAGCAGATACGAGCTCACCAGGTGAATGAAGCGGCCGGGCAGATCGTTAAGACTGGACGACCCTATCCAGGCTGGTATGACCAAATAAGGTACCCGCCGGGATATACAATCCCTAAATTCCATGTATATAAAAGGACGGGCAATCCGCATCAGCACGTCGCTCAGTTCAGGGCCTTGTGCAGTAACACTGGAGGAGACGATAAACTGCTACTTCGCCAGTTCGTCGGCAGCTTGTCGGAGACAGCGTTCGAATGGTACTCTGACTCCGGAATGACTCTGTCAAGATATTTGCGGAGATGGAGCTGCTGTTTACACAGAGATTCGCAAGCGGTAGCGAGCGCACCCCGATTACCGCATTGATTAACGCCAGGGTAAAGCCAGGCGAGAGATGGGTCCAGTATGCAATACGGTGGCGGAATCTATGGTCGAAGTGCGAGCAGCGCATCAAAGAAGCGCCTGCGGTAGGCATGTTCGTGGGTACTCTTGACCCTCAAGCGACCATATCCCAATTCATGATGTTCTTCAAGCCGACCACCTTCTAGGCTTTGATTGACAAGCTGGCCCAAATGGACCAGATGGGCCATAGGCCTTCCTCTTCAAAGACGGGGCCTTGGAATGAAAAAGGCAAAGGGAAAGCAACCTTCGTCGCCAATGCTCAACAACAACCGAGTGGCCCAAGACCGGTTGTTCGTCAAAGCAACAAGCGGCAATCTCTCGATGAGAAGTTGAGAGTCCTTACTCGTTTCCCCGGGATAAAACAAGGAAACTGTTTGAACTGGCAGTGCGCAATGGGCTCATCACTCTACCGGAGTCGAGACACCCAACGCGACCGAACAACATCAACGATCCTAATTACTGCCCCTACCACCGAGTATTGGGCCATCCGATCGAAGACTGCTACGTCTTCAAACACTGAGTTGAAGACCAATACCAACAGGGCAAGTTCGCGTTGTTATCCGAAAACTGGAAGGTAAATCCGCCACAACCACATGCTCCGAAAAAGATGGACATGCAGGGGGCATCGTGCTCATTCATAAAGGAAGCTCCATGGGAGGTTGTTCTTTCGGAAAAAAACTAAAAAATGCTGAAAGATCTTCAAACATGTCCGGCGATCAGGTGGAAAAGCACGCAAGAGCCGGAGATCATCGACGGGATGCTGAAACCACGCCCAACATCGGGAATTAATAGAAATGGGCAAAGAACCCAGGAACAGCCGTCACAGTCTTCGAAGAAAAAGAAGAAGACCAAAAAGCCCACGCTGTCTAACGACAAGCGCACGGATCTGCAAAAGCATATTGACGCGCTGAAAGAATACAACCAGAGGGCGCGAATCCCAGTTACGCTTCAAGAGTTTCTCGGTCACATCCTTGAGAATGAAGATAACGACAATGATGAGAGAGACGACTTGTCAGAAGAATCCGAAGATTATGTGGCAAGTTGCCACATGATCGGTCATTTGTCGTTATGTAACAAAGCAACTCACTCGGCATTAGGAGATAACGTAGAGGAGCTGGGGGCAGGGGCAGTGCCAAAACCCTTGGATTATGTGACAAGGTCTATCAAGGAGAAACCTACTTGTTCATAAAGCATCCGGCGAAACTTCGCCTCAAAAGTACAGCGGACCGAAACGTCCCTAAACTAACGATGGACCGCAATGTCCTAAAACTTGCAACTGACCGAGACATCTATAAACTACTATGGACCGCAGCATCCCAAGGCTGACGTAGTAAAAAAAAGGGTATGTCCACAAGCAAAATGGACACGGATGAAAACCCGAAAGGGCGCCGTGAGTAAAAACAGCAGGACTACCGGCGATGTTTGTGAAAATCCGAAAAGGCGCAGACTCGTAAAAATTAAAAAAATAAAAAAATAAAAAAAACAAAAAAACGGTATGTCCACAAGCAAAATGGGCACGGATGAAAACCCGAAAGGGCGCCGTGAGTAAAAACAGTAGGACTACCGGCGAGTTTTGTGAAAACCCGAAAGGGCGCAATCTCGTTAAAAGACACTTAAAGGTCCTCTCGACCCTGTAAGGAGAAACCGCCTGCGTGAGATTCTTACGACTCACAAAGGAGAAATACACTTAGGAATCCTCACGATTCTTAAGGAGAAACTACGCTTATGAGATTCTCACGACTCGTAATGAGAATTCCCCTTTGAGACCCTCAAGGCTCATAGGGTTCAAAAGCCTTAAGCTACAGGGATCTGAACCTGTTCCTAAGCCATCACAACCTCCAATGTTGCCCTACAAGTGGTTCAATGATGACCCTTGTATACAATCCACGGGAACGAATAAACATTTCCCTAACAGAGTCCCACCAGCGACTAGGGATATGCTCACACGGTGAACAAACACTTGTAGGTCCTCTCGACTTGCAAGGAGAAAACACTCTTGTAAGATCCTTATGACTTATAAGAGAACACATACTTAGGAATCCTCACGATTCCTAAGGAGAAAAAGCACCTACGAGATCCTCACGACTCGTAGGGAGAAACACGTTTATGAGACCCTTACGGCTCATGAAGTCAAAAGCCTTAGTCGATGGGATCCTAACCCTATTTGCTAAGCCACCTTTGTTCGACATCGACAGAGGCAAATGATGATTCGCTCCTGGCAATATCCCAGTTGTAGCGATGCCGATGCCTAAATCGGTATCAAATTCCAAGTCCTTTCATGGCAAATGATGATTCGCTCCTGGCAATATTTCAGTTGTAGCGATGCTGATGCTGAGATTGGTACCAGATTCCAAGTTCTACACTCGCGATAAAAAATCAGCGAGCCAAAAATGCATATGAAATAGCCGAAATGATCGGACAACTTGCAACAAAATCAGCAAGTAAAAATATATGCATACAAAACAGCCGAAATGGTTGGGCAACTTGCAATAAAAAACAGCGAGTAAAAAAAAAAATAGCCGAAATGATTGGGCACCGTGAAAAATAGCCGATATGATTGGGCAATCGCGATTTTCGCGATATTAAAAGCTGAAATGATAGAGCATCGAGGAAAGAAATAAAAAAAAAATGAAATGAAATGAAACTTTCTGCCCTGCAGGTGAGGTCACAGTGACCCCTATATACAATCCATGGGCACAAACAAGAAGGGAACCATATCGTCCTACCGGGCTTAGTCGAAGCAAAGTCAAATCTCGACGGTTCACAGACAGCCTAGAGATCACCAACGGCGTTTCTCCTTACTCCAGCAGGATGCAGATGCGATGTCAACAAACGACCCCAGGGTCAAAACAACGGAACCATGGCAAAGTCCCCTAGTTCCAAATCTCGACGGTTCACAGACAGCCTAGAGATCACTAACGGCGTTTCTCCTCACTCCAGCAGGATGCAGATGCGACGTCAACAAACGACCCCAGGATCAAAACAACGGAACCATGGCAAAGTCCTCTAGTTCCAAATCTCGACGGTTCACAGACAGCCTAGAGATCACCAACGGCGTTTCTCCTCACTCCAGCAGGATGCAGATGCGACGTCAACAAACAGCCCCAGGGTCAAAACAACGGAACCATGGCAAAGTCCTCTAGTTCTAAATCTCGACGGTTCACAGACAGCTTAGAGATCACCAACGGCGTTTCTCCTCACTCCAATCAGGATGCAGATGCGACGTCAACAAACGACCCAGGGTCAAAACAACGGAACCATGGCAAAGTCCTCTAATTCCAAATCTCGACGGTTCATAGACAAACTAAAAACAATCTCGACATTCGTCGCAGTATTGCAGACACAATGTCAACAAATGAAGTGAAGGAAGATCCCTAGTTTCAGGGTCTCGACGTCAACATCGACAGCTTAGAGATCAACACCGGCGTTCTTCCTCCCTCCAATCAGATGCAGATGCAACATCAACAAACGGAGCCACGGCAAAATCCCTATTTCCAAGACTCTACGGTCTACAGACAACCTAGAGTCAACCAATGACCTCCCTGCCGGATCAACGCTCCGTCTCGGAAACAAATCAACCAACCCCTAGGGAAATCAGTATCCTTGGCAAAAATCTCGATTCAGGGAAATCAGCGTCCTTGACGAGAGCACCTCTATTCGCGTCGACCCGCAAAGAAATCAGTGTCTTTGCAGGAATACCTCGATTCGTCTCAACCCCAGGGAAATCAGTGTCCTTGGCAACCTCCTCGATTCAGGGAAATCAGCGTCCTTGACGAGAGCATCTCGATTCGCGTCGACCCGCAGAGAAATCAGCGTCTTTGCAGGAATACCTCGATTCGTCTCACCCCAGGAAAATCGATGTCCTTGGCAACCTCGATTCAGGGAAATCAGTGTCCTTGACGAGAGCATCTCGATTCGCGTCGACCCGCAGAGAAATCAGCGTCTTTGCAGGAATAACTCGATTCGTCTCAACCCCATGGAAATCAGTGTCCTAGGCAAAAATCCCGATTCAGGGAAATCAGCTTCCTTGATGAGACCATCTCGATTCGTGTTGACCCGCAAGGAAATCAGTGTCTTTGCAGGAATACCTCGATTCGTTTCAACTCCGAGGAAATCAATGTCCTTGGCAAAAACCTCGATTCAGGGAAATCAGCGTCCTTGATGAGAGCATCTCGATTCGTGTCGACCCGCAGAGAAATCAGCGTCTTTGCAGGAATACCTCGATTCGTCTCAACCCCAGGGAAATCAGTGTCCTTGGCAAAAACCTCGATTCAGGGAAATCAGCATCCTTGACGAGAGTATCTCGATTCGCGTCAACCCGCAGAGAAATCAACGTCTTTGCAGGAATACCTCGATTCGTTTCAACTCCGAGGAAATCAGCGTCCTTGTCAAAAACCTCGAGTCAGGGAAATCAGCGTCCTTGACGAGAGCATCTCGATTCGCGTCGACCCGCAGAAAAATCAACGTCTTTGCAGGAATACCTCGATTCGTCTCAACCCCAGGGAAATCAGTGTCCTTGGCAAAAACCTCGATTCAGGGAAATCAGTGTCCTTGACGAGAGCATCTCACTTCGCGTCGGCCCGCAGTGAAATCAGTGTCTTTGCAGGAATACCTCGATTCGTTTCGACTCTAGGGAAATCAGTGTTCTTGGCAAAAACCTCGATTCAGGGAAATCAGTGTCCTTGACGAGAGCACCTCGATTCGCGTCGACCCGCAGAGAAATCAGTGTATTTGCAGGAATACCTCGATTCGTTTCAACTCCAGTGAAATCAGTGTCCTTGGCAAAACCTCGATTCAGGGAAACCAGCGTCCTTTACGAGAGCACCTCGATTCGCGTCGACCTGCAAGGAAATCAATGCCTTTACAGGAATACCTCGATTCGTCTCAACTCCAAGGAAATTAGTGTCCTTGGAAAATACCTCGATTCAGGGAAATCAGCGTCCTTGACGAGAACATCTCGATTCGTACCGACCCGCAGAGAAATCAGTGTCTCTGCAGGAATATACAACGTCAGCAAAGCGGAGCCGCGACAAAGTTCCCAGTTCCATGACTCAGCGGTGCACAGACAACCCCAAGTCAACCCTCGACCTCCCTGTTGAAGCAATGCTTTGACTCGGGAGTAGGTCAACTCATCAATCACTTACGAGTCCTCTCGACTTGTAGGGAAGAAAATCCTATTGTGAGATCTTTACGACTCTCAAGAGAAAACATACTTAGGAATCCTCACGATTCCTAACGAGAAAATACACCTATGAGATCCTCTCGACTCGTAGGGAGAAAAAATCTTTATGAGACCCTCACGACTCATAAAGTTGAAAAGTCTTAGGCAGCAGATCTGAACCTGTTTCCTAAGCCATCGCTTCTTATCTTGATCTAGGGAAATCAGCGTCCTTGGCGAGAACCTCTCGATTCGTTTCGACCCGCAAGGAAATCAGTGTCTTTGTGAGAATATCTTAATTCATCTCAACTTGCGGGGAAATTAGTGTCCCTACGCATAAAGAAAATTATCTTGTGGGATCCTTACGATTTTCAAGAGAAAACGCACTTAGGAGTCCTCACGACTCCTAAGGAGAAAAGACACCTACGAGATCCTCACGACTCCTAGGGAGAAAAGCCTTTATGAGACCTTCACGGCTCATAAAGTTGGAAACTCTTAGGCAACAGATCCTAACCCTGTTTCCTAAGCCATCGCTGTCTTATAAAGAGTTCAAGATGAACTGTTATCTACCATCTATGGGCCACACTTGCCAAAACTACATGCCACTGAAATGGAGAAGTTACTAATGAGCATATAAACTACTTCACGCCAAAATAAGATATAAAGAAAAAGAAGGGTGCAGCTCATGGACCTCAGGGTTTGGAACTATATCTCTTAAGAGTCGAGATTTGAGTCAATGATAAATGACGACGCTTGTGTCCGCTCGTTATCTTCTCAGATCAAGATCCTGAAGATTATATACCAACCCAAAACTGGTCATGCGCTATGAATTACTCTGCACTACTTCACCCACGTATATACTTACGTGGGGAAATTAGTGGGGAGCATTTGTTCCCACCAAAAAAAAAAATTTGCGCAAAAGAGTCCAAGGTATCAAACGGCAGCGATACGTTTAAGAAAATGTGAACCAGTATTTTCCGGACTGTATTTTGATAAACTCATAAATTAGAAATGGCTAAATTCTGATGATATCGAAAGCGTCTCGAAAAATCCTTCGATTTGATATATTATGGGCTTCATAATTCATCCGGGATCAAAAGTTATGAGCAAATATGCTATGCACGTGTAATCTAAGGAAGAAAATGCGAATCAGTATTTTCCGGGCTGTATTTTGACAAACACCCGAATGAGAAACAGCTAAATTCTAATAGTATCGAAAGTGTCTCGAAAAATCCTTCGATTTGATATATTATGATCCTCATAATTCATCCGGGATCAAAAGTTATGAGGCATCACATGCCCACACGTGATCGGGCATCATGTGCAGACACGTGACCATTTACAGGCAAAACTTGTAGGCACTGAATAAAATAAATAATTGGAAATAATTAATCAGTGGGTTCACATGCCAACACGTGATGGGCCTTTACACCCACTGAAAATAATTAAAGGTATAATAAAATAACAAGGAAAAACCCCAATGGGGCATCACGTGCCAACACGTGACCATGGGTCACGTGCTGACACGTGATAATTCCTGAGTTCTTTAAAACAACAGAATTAAATTCTGGTCAAATGCTTAATCAAGGGGTCACGTGCCAACATGTGATGGGTTCCTAAAGATCTATGAATTAATAGAATTAACTTCTAATTAAGAGGGAATCAAAAACCCTAACTAGGAAAGTATTTCTCTAAATCTTTCCAAACAAAAAAAGAGATTATGGGGAACCGTTGGAATAAAAATCCAAGGGTGATTAAAAATCACCAATTTATGGAAAGATTTTAGACAAGGAAAGATTTCCCTAAAATTTACTAAGAATAACAAATAGAATATCTTTTGAATTAAAAATCCAATGGTGAATAAAATTTACTAAGTAATCTAAAAGATCATATTAGTTATGAAAAACAAACAAAATCTTTCAATGAGAGATTTACTAACAAATTGATTCTTTTCCTTCTCCTATAAATAGGAGCTAAGAAGAGAAGAGGGATATAGAATTTTGGGATCTTGAAATTTTCTAAAGGCAAATAGCAGAGAGAAAAGAAAGGAGAATTTAATTCTCAAGAAAGAAAACCTAGATGAGAAAGGGGGAAAGGATTAAAACTTCAAAAAGAGAATTTAATTCTCAATCTAAGAGTTTAACTCTTCTACAAAAAGAACTTAGTTCTTCCTCTGGTTGAAGATCTGCAGAAGCAAATCTCCCCATAGGTTGAGAATTTAATTCTCATCGGGTTGAGATTTTACCATGCAGATCCAAAACTTAGAGGGGGAATTGAGTTTAACGAATTTAATTCTCCCAATTCATAGGAATTTAATTCCTCAAGACAAAACTAGGGTTTAACCCTATATGAGAATTTAATTCTCCCAATTTATAGGAATTTAATTCCTCCAAGATAAAACTAGGGTTCAACCCTATATGAGAATTTAATTCTCCTAAATTTACAGGAATTTAATTCCTTTAAGACAGACAAAAACCAGGGTTTAACCCTACTTGAGAATTTCAATTCTCTAAAATTGATAGGAATTTAATTCCTCCTAAAATGAAATTAGGGTTTCACCCTACCTAAGAATTTAATTCTTTCATATATATGGGAATTTAATTCCCCTAAAATGTAATTAGGGTTTAACCCTACAAAGAATTTAATTCTTAAAAATACAAGAGACTTGAAAGATCTCTATCACGTGTCCCCACGTGACCTCTAAACAGATCCTCCAAAATAAGAAGATCCCACGTGACCTCCAAAATAACGAGAACAAAGCAAAGTCAGATTCTAACTTGGGCACTCTCATGTGTTACCATGTGACCCCTTGATAAAAGCCTTAATAATCAGCGCACAAATATCCATCACGTGTCAACACGTGATGGCCAAAAGAGTAAAAGTGTTTAACACTTATCTGCAGAACAAAGTAAAAGGAGATCCGGCCCCACCTTTGGGCGCCCTCACGTGCCCCCCACGTGACCCCTTTCTCTAGTGTTTAACACTAATTCGAGGGCTTTATTTCCAGTGTTTAACACTGTTGTCTTCTGGTGTTTAACACTAATTTGATAAATTTATTTCTAGTGTTTAACACTAATTTGAGAATTTTATTTCCAGTGTTTAACGCTGTTGTCTTCTAGTGTTTAACACTAATTAGAAAGCTTTATTTCCAGAGTTTAACACTGTTGTTCTCTAGTGTTTAACACTATTGTTAGCCAAATTGGCTAATTCTCCAGTGGTGAAAGCCTCCACCTTCAACCGAATCTCAAAATTGAGTAAAATCCACATCTATAATGTTTAAATACTCAGTCAAAGACCAAAAATGTTACTAAAGCCCTCAAACCCTTGTTTAAGCATTCCTAAATGATGAGGGGCTGAACCCAGAAAAATGTCCAATGGTCCAATAAAAGGCCAACACTTCAAACTTAATTGGACTTAGCCTAACTTGGCCATAAGTCCTCAATTCAGACTTAACTGAGCCAATATGCTCATAATTTAATTAATTGATCTTAGTTCCAAATTGGACTATAGATCACTTAATCCACTTTGGTTCAAGGGTACATCTCTGAACTCCTCTGATATTTGTCTTTGTAATCCTTCAACGTCTTCAGAGAGGTGACGAGTCCTGACAACCAAACATTCCATAGACTGTGGGGTCCTTAAACTCATGGACTATGATGTCCTTAACCTTGACTGTGAGGTCTTTAAACTCACGGACTATGATGTCCTTAACCTTGACTGTGAGGTCTTTAAACTCACGGACTATGATGTCCTTAACCTCGACCGCAATGTCTTTAAACTAACAATGGACTGCAATGTCTTTAAACTAATAATGGACCGTAATGTCCTTAAACTAATTGACCGCAATGTCTCTAAACTAAACAATAGAGCCCAAATGCTCTTTTGTTGGATCTAAATGGTCCTGTTAAGTTGATCTTAGTCTAAAATCAGACTAACGTATCCTTAACCTAAAATCCCCTCGTTAAGTAGATCTTAGTCTAAAAATTAGACTAACGTATCCTTAACTAACGTTTAAGTTGATCTTAGTCTAAAATGCGACTAACGTATCCTTAAACACAACCCCAAACCCAAATCTAAGATAATACAGATTTGGACTAGTCCACGCCCTACGGGCGATAACATAAATTAGTCTCCGTATACAATCCATGGGCAACCAAACACAAAACAAACACCCACGACACGAAGTGACCATCTGGAGAAGGAGAAAGTTGTTATCGCGATGTGGTAGCGTAATTAACTGCAGGGGCTTGCGCCTGCAGAGAAGAGCATCCCTACAATAAAAAAACCCCTCAAACGAGGGGGAATCTGACGAAGTCTGCTACATCGGCCGCATCCGTTTGAACCTTCGATACATAGTGCTATAAATTAACTTGGCATCTTCGGAGAGGTGGATGGATAGCACCAATTAGCATCTTCCCCGAAATTCAGGCAAGACGTCCATCGCGTCTGCGCCGCGTCTTTCGGAGGGGAACAGTATGACTCTAAAGAATCGTCAATACGCCGGCAGTAGGTGATGATCATATCAAACACCCACAAGCTGCAAGCGGTCATCTAAACGTAACAACCACCCAGTTATTGAGTGATCAGAAGATCAACAAGCAAGCATGTACATTCTCCTGTGAATCCAATCAGTAACACTCCCGTACAGTCCGGTCTCTTCGTATGATATGTCGCATATCTAGTCTAGGGGTAGTAAACGTCAGACCCCAGTAACCGATAAGTCGTGTCGATATGAGGTCCATAACAGTTCGAGAAACTACTGATAACACTTACCAGTAAATCTCAGCAACCCTGGCCAGGGATTTCCAGTTATAGCCAATCGAACACAGCGCAACATCAACTTCCAATACCGAGAGAGACGAAACCCCTCCTATCGCTCATTGCCTCCATATGATTCGGGACTGTACCCAAAAGCCACTGTTTTGCACATTCTCTTGAACGTGGTAAGGTGGAAATCAAAGTACGGTGGGAATCACACAAGACTCTATGATGATCTCGGGTCTACAGACTAACCTGTACCAGTGTCACCAGAGAACTGCCATCTGACGTGAGGTATAATACCATCTGGGAGTTCTCGGCGAGTCCGTTCAGTGTACCTAGTGTCCACTGAGCACCCGTATACTATCTCTGATGTCAAACACCAATGGATATGGGATCATCCATCACCCATCTGCATGGGTCGAGAAGCTATACACTAGTCTACTCTGGTATATCGATGCCCTGTCTTGATACACCTACGACTAGGAACATTTGAAGGATGTACTTAGCGACTACATTGTCCCCACTAGTATGATCTGCATCATAGTCCTGGTAGTCAAGTACTCATCCTAAGGGCTTTATCAACATGTAATATAGAGACAATCGGAGTACATGTTAAGATAAAGAGCAACCAGATAGCATACTATCATGTCGAACAAGAAAGTACTCCATATATATGTCCAAGCATCCACTACAATATACATCGTATGTACAGTAATGGCCCCTAGGGCATACATATCACTAACATTTTTCACGTGAGGCGCTGAGTTTCTTTTCTTCTCTTTAGAGATTGAATCTTTGTTAATGGCATTTTTACCATTAATGATCACCAAGATCTTTGTTTGGAAGATCTGGGATCAAGTTTTATTTAAGAACTAAGTTCTTATGTTTTTTTTCTTTTACAAGAACTAAGTTTCTTTTTAGGGTTAAACCCTGTTTTCAAAAGAATTAAATTCCTGGAACATGTTTCTTTTCTGTCTTTTCTTTTTATCCAGTTCTTTCCCCTAGATTTTGAGTCTGAAGGACAGAATCTTTCTGATGAGAATTAAATTCTCAACTTGTGAGAGATTTGTCTTACGGATCTCAGATCTAGAGAAAGAACCGAGTTCTTATATAAAGGGTTAAACCCTTGTGTTTTGCTTGCACTAGGCAAAGGAGATATTTTTTTAATCTCTTCTTTTCTTTACCTCGGGTTTGAGAGAGCGAGGATCTTCTTCTTTTTTCAGGAGAATTAAATTCTCGGTTCTTGTGAAAAACTTATGGGGTCGATTCTCAATACGATACTTGAAGTCTCGGATCCTTTATATTGGAGAGGAAAATTATTAATTAGTTTGAGAAAATCTCTCATTTGAAAGATACCAATTGATTTAATTGGCCTCAAAAATTGTTCGGGGGATTTTATCCACCGTTGGATCTTTGATCCAGTGATTTCTGTTTTACAGAATATGTTTTCTTGTTTTTAACAAGATTGAGGAAATATTTTCCCGTATACAGAATTTTATTCTGTCAAACGGTGATTTTTAATCCCTATTGGATTTTAATCCAATGGCTCTTTATTTAACAGAGCATGTCCTTTTTTGTTTAGAAAGATATTGAGAGATATTCTCTCATTTCATTGGATCTTTGATCCAACAACTTTCTGTTTAACAGAAAATACCCTTCTTATTTTGAAAGATTAGGGAGATATTTCCCCAATAGAATTTAATTCTATATTTGGTGGATTTTAATCACCTTTGGATTTTTGATCCAACGATTCTATGTTAACAGAGAATATCTTTCCCTTTTAGAAAAATCAAGAGAGGTATTTTCCCAAGACTAGAATTTAATTCTATATAGGGAGGCGCCCTTACGTGTTTAACGCGTGACTCCGATGTGGGTGTTTAGCCTGTTTTATTTAGCGTCCATATGCCTTGCATATAAGCGCTCACGTGTTTAACACGTGGAGTCAATTTGGCCTTTAGCCACTTACACTCAGTGGTTATATGCTTTGTATACGAAAAATAGAATTTAATTATATGTATAAAGTTTAACTCTATCTGAAGCTAATGCTTCAAAAGGGTATTCTCACATGTTTAACACCTGACCCCAATATGGGTTTTAATCTGTTTATTTAGCTCTTATATACTTTGCATATAAACGCTCATGTGCTTATACGTGAGTGCAATGGTGTCCAATTTTATCACCGTTGGATCGTCTAGGGAAATAGGAAGTTGAACCGATCCCATCACATCTTATAAATGAGGCCTTTGGCCTTGGAGTGACTACTGTTTTTCCATCTTTCTCCTTGAGTTTTTTCTTCCTCGAGAATTTAATTCTCATTTCAGAGCTTAGATCTCTGCCTTCAGAACTCCTCTGATCAAAGTTAAACTCTGCCAAAATTTTGGTAAGAATTATGAACAGAGCTTAGCTCTTAGAAGACTTTTTTATGTCCTTTTTTATTTTGGATTTTTAATTCATTTAACAGAGCCCGGCTCTTTCCTTGAACCGATCTCTTGGAGATCTAAAAAAACTTTTGTCCATATTAAGGGTGTGAATGGGCATTCTTGAGAATCGCTGATTCTCTTCTTAGGGTTTTACCCAATCATTGATCCTGACATTTGAGGTTTTCTGGAATTTTAATTCCATTATATTTCCCATCTGTTTTCCAACATATAGATTTCTGGGATTTAATCCCATTATTGGGGAATTTAATTCCATTGTGTTTTGCAGAGCTTAGCTCTGATTTTTTTTGGAACTTTGGGAATTTTATTCCCTTTACTGTTCTTGAGTATTTTCCTTTTTAGGATTTTAATATCCCTTTCACAGATTTGAATCTGTTGTTGTCTTTAAAAGAACTCGCTTTTCGGGGCGATTGGGAGTTTTTAACTCCACTGTTCATTTAATATGATTCCTTTTAGTTCTCACAATGGACACTTATCTCATCATCGACGAGCCACCATTTTGATTTTGTGGGGCCCACTAGCTTTGGAGTTAGTAATCCCATTAGACAAGCTCACACCTTTTGTTGATGGTTTTTTTTGTCTTTTTTTAGGTACAATGGTCTCACCCCCTACTTCCGTTATACGCGCTCAGAGGTTGCTTTTCCGCAGTCACCATCAGACAAGGAAGTAATGGCTATGATTAGGAATCATGATAAGAACGAAAAGAGCCTTCTCCTATGGGGAGTCTGGTATGGTCATATTATAAGAGGTCGTCGTAGTTTTACATGTGGAGTACCAACGGAACCTATTCGTTCGATTCAATTTACGGAGCATCCGTGTACTGCTTATGCAGTGGAGGAAGCTAATTAGACTCTTGAAGGCTGGCTTGAGCTATCAACGATAGAGATACCCAATCAACCCTTAGTGGCTATTGACATTCTGGGATGCCGAATATGCCAAGGCGAAGCTCGACCTTGGGGGCAGGTATATAAGATAGGAGTCATCCTGCGGCATCCAGTGGGCTACCTTCCTTAGGCTCGGTATATTCTTTCCTCCCAAGGCTTACGGTTGCAGAAAGTTGGATTGTACCAGGCATTGTATGCATCATTGTTCTACTACCATGCTCCCCACGTTTGGTGGGTTAAGGCTTTTTTAAACCAATGGAATCATCCAACATATACGTTCCTACTAGGGGACTGCGAAGTTTCTATTTCGCTGGAGGAATTCCGAGAAATTTATGGACTGTCGATCAGGGGAGAACATTACGAGGAGTTACTACCCCCTGATGAGTACGTTTTTTCCACAGTGCCAGCCATGCGTGAAGGCTTGACAACAGAGAATATTGCTTAGCACAAGCATCCAAGTTTAATCAAAGCCTTAGGCATTTTTAAGAGCCTGTTTGTGGCATCAGAAGGGCAAGGTGTCAGTTTTGACAATTTCATCATTCGCTTCATTCGTAATGATGCTCTATCTAAAAAAGCTCCGAAATTTATGAAGGTCGAGGATCCCTTAGGATTTGGCCTGGACAAACTGCCAGCTAAGGAGGAAGATCTGCCACAATTTTATATTCCTAGTACGCCGACCGTGGCTTTTGACGAGATTGCTTCTCCTGGTATAGATGAGGAAACATTTTTGTAGGCTACATCAGTCCTTGGCTCAGCTAGTTTGTGATGCTGATGCACCGACGCTTTATGAGAGCCTCAGTTTTCTACCTAGCACACCGCATAGCTGAAGGAGCATGACTGGCCATTGGCGTTGCAGGGTTATCCCACCTGTATCATGGTTTGAGTACCGCAGCCAACACTTCAAATCCAGGTGCAGACACCGTGGACTTCTCCCTCTATTACTTCACGTCTTGGATAGAGATGCATGTGTTAGGTGAGTTTGCTGTGCACCGGCGGCCTGATTTCTACGAGTCCTATACTTTCCCATAAGTCATGAAACTGGTTGATACTTCTACTCCTGATCTGACTCAGTTGGGGGCTTTGTGTGTGCTGCTCAACCCGTATTCAAATAAGGGTGGCATAGTTTTCAATGATCGGATTCTTTTTGCGCCAACGGGGCCTATTCAATAGTTATTTGATTTATTGAATAACGGAGCGCCGACTTTGAAACACAAGGAGATCATGCACTTGTATTCGATCAGGCCGGGGTACTTGGTGTTCCGATTAAATGATGTCGCTCTCTCCATGCGGTATAATCCGCACCGTTTTACCCAACAGTTGGGTTATAACCAGGGTATGCCCCTCGAAGCTTTTTTGGTCGAGCCTACTCCCTCACTGGAGACTGCCCGTGACGCTATTCATCACTTTATGCGACTGAACACCGGTTCTCTCTTCATGGTCCCCGAGCCCGATTACATTCTAAGGCCTGTGGGACCCTTCAAGGGCTGGTATCGTCACAGGGTCAATCCCATCATTACAGAGGAAAGACGGGTGCTTTTCGAGTATAAGGTCTCTGTGCCTGCCCAAGTCGTCAATGTTCCGCTGCGACCATGATCGGTCGTTCTCCCCCCTCTGAAAGACAACGATTCAGTGATTATTCCAAAAGCTTCTCGAACAGAATTGACCCCCCGTATTGCGGGTATGCCAGTTCGCACAGGAGCCAGCGCAGGGATTCCTGATACTACACAAGCTGTGGCATCATCAAAGTCGGATCCCAAAGATGAAATTGGGCAATGTCGTGCAAAGGTGCCTAGGGGAGGAAGCGTCCTTCTGTGAGTGCTAGCACGGGCTCTAAAAAGAGGAAGAAGTTGGTTGTGCGTTTAATCGACACCTTGCTCGAGCCTGAGTCTCTCGTTTGTGATGAGCTTATGCATGCGCACGAACCAGATGATGGTCTTCTTTCTCTGGGTACATCTTCTGAGGAGGCCGCTCAGTTGGCCGAAGCCCTTAAGCGGTCACAGGATGAGACCGAAAACGTGCACCCCAAGAAGGGAGGTTTCCCTCCCGTCGAGTTTCGTGATGTTGATTCAGCTCCTGTTGTGTCACCCGCAGTTCCTTTAACGCCAACAGAAGAAAGGGCTCTTAAACAACCGATATCAGCCGCTTCTGAAGACGAGACTGCTCTGAAAGCGGGTAGAGCTCTATCTTCAATCGAAGCCCGACGAGCGTGGTTAACAAGAAAAGAGCAGCGGCTCAAAAAAGCTATAACTCAGGCTCTTTGGCATATCGGTATATACTTTTTACATCCTTTTTAGTAAATGATTTATATTGCTTTCATATTGCATTCATCTTTACACATTTTTTCTTTTGTAGGGCCTTCCACGGCGGGCGCAGTTTCGAGCCCAGATCGTGCCTTAAAGACTCCGGTGGTGACTTTTATTCCTTCGGAGAAGGTTCCTAGACCAGCTATAGACTCTGTATATGTTACCAATGGTGCAAACGAGAGTGTAGAAGACATTCCTGAGGCTGCTGTCCCTTTGGTCCAGAACGGACGAAGTATTGAAGGCAATCTTATATCTCTCTTTCTTTTTTAACGATCTTTTAATATGTCTAACCCTTTCTTGTGTTTCTAGATTTGTAGGAGTTAGCGTCCTCCATTGTGGATCGTTCTTCGGAGGAAACCTTCTTACGCCTACTTAACATGGCGGCCCCGCACGCGATACCCCCCAGCGTGTCATCCTTTCCTCCAGCCATGGTTGGTATTCTCTTTCCTTTTATATTATATTTCCATAACGGCACTGACGCACCCTTATTTTGAACTACGGTCCTACAAGCCGATGACGAAGTTGAGGTTCTTGATGAGCCCAGGGATTTCTCAAATTTGTCTTCTATGGCCATAGGTAAGCGATACTTTAGCCTTGGTATTCTTTTGTTTATCTCCCATTTGGAAAGATGACTATATATATATATATATATATATATATATATATATATATATATATATATATATATATATATATTCACAGTTCTGCCAACCTTGACTCCATTTGAGTCCCATATTTACATGCCACTGGGCCCTTATTCTAGACGTATGTCTGAAAGGATGGCGAAGCAAAGTATACATTCACTGGCCACTCTTATCGAAGATCTCCACGCCGACACTTCTCTTATTGCAGAGGAATTTGCTGTCGAAGCTAATGCCTCTTTGTCCGTTCTTGCCATCTACCATGATGAGGTGCTGGTGCGTACTTAGGTTGAGTATTGTCGTCGAGTGGAGGCTTCTCTTCATGGAGTTGAATGCATACACCTTCCTTCAGAGATCTTATCTGTAAAGGCCAAATTGCATGAATGGATTGATCGGTGTGCAGCCAACCTCCGATCTTATGAGCCGGAAATTTTCGGAGAGTGAGCTTGCCTCAAAGGCTTTGGGGGAATTCCAAGCCCAGCTCACAACCAAAACTACTCGGGCCTATGAAATTTGGCGAGTTCTTCAAGAGGCAATTACAGAGGTGTTGTCTCTAGATAAAGCTGTCACTTGAACGCACGAAATGGTTGAGACTCATAAGACTGCTGAGAAGGAGCTTGAGTATCGGTTTTCTTTGTATCAACAACAACAAGCATAGGCAGGGGCTAAGCTTGCGACGCTGATAGAGCTTGAGGCGGAGGTCCGACGAAAAAAATGATGATCTAGCTGGCTTATTGAATCATCCATCATCTTAAAAAAAATTGTCGCTGTATTTTTTTCTTCTTTTTTTTTACCTTGTATTCATTTTGTTTTGTGAATAAAAGACATATTTTATTTCATGCTTGCACCTCTCTATCTTTTGATGTCTTAGCTCGGCGCGGATTAGTTTATTTACTCATTTCGGAGTTTGTAGTTTATTCACTCATTCTGGAGTCTCTAGTTTATGTATTCATTTCGGAGTTTGTAGTTTATTCACTCATTCCGGAGTCTCTAGTTTATGTACTCATTTCGGAGCATTTTAGTTTACCTCCCTTGGATTTACAGGCAAACTTGTCCTAATGTTGTATGTAAATAACTTCCATTCTTTTATGACAGAGGTCCGTTAAGTTTGTGGTACTAATGTTTTAGTCCTTGGTACTGTCGCGTCGGCGGATATATTTCTCGATATGCAGTCTTTAAGCCGCTGTTCGAGTAGCCCCGCGATTGTCGTGTCTCTGATCCCTTCTGAGGCTGGACAAGACGTCTTCAAGTAATCTTCTTTAAGTTGGTGTATTTGTATTACCGTCAGAAGAACAAGCGTTAGGTATTTGCCATGGCGCTTTTTCCTTGAGGTTAGGCTCAATTTGGATCCCCGATGAGTCCCTTCTGGGGTGGGATGATCTCCCACGGTCTTTAGGCTTTGTATGTACTGCCGTCAAGCCCAGAAGTTAGGAGTATGCCGTCATTTTATTTTTCGCTTTGACGATGTCGCGCTAATTCTTTGCTGAAGTAGGGTAGACATCTGTAGGACCTCTATGTTGTATGTATTGCAATTGATGTCTGGAGCTGGGAATATGCCATTGCTCCAATTTCATTTGATAGTTTCATCCACACCCTGCTGAAACGAGGGGGAATGCCAGGATAGTCTCTAGATTGTATATGTACTGTCAAGCCTTGGAGCTAGGATTTTGCCATTACTCCATTTTTACTTTGACCCTTAGGTCTTTTTTTGATGATGACGTTGCGTCAGTATCCTGCTGAAATGAGAAGGAACGCCGGGATAGTCTCTAGGTTGTGTATGAACCGTCAAGACTCGGTTCTTTTTTTGACGAAGCATGGGGGAAAATTTGGTTCCCTTTCTTTTATTTGTACCCATGAATCGTATACAAGAGTCAATATGGACATACTTGCGGGACAGAAAAGTTTTATTTTCATTTTTTTAATTTCTTTCCGTGATGCTCTATCTTTTCAACTTTTATGTCGCGAAATTCGCGATTGCCCAATCATTTCGGCTATTTATTGCGGTGCCAATCATTTCGGCTGTTTTTTTTTACCCGCTGATTTTTATTGCGAGTTGTCCTACTATTTCGACTCTTTTTTCTGAGTTGGGGATTTGAAATCTGATCCAATCTTGGCATCAGCATCGCTACCACTGGAATATTGCCAGGAGCAAATCATCATTTGCCGTGAGAGGACTTAAAATTTGATACCTATTTAGGCATCAGCATCGCTACAAGTGGGATGTTGCCAAGAGCGAATCATCATTTGCCTTTGTTAGTTTGGACAAAGGTGGCTTAGCAAACAGGGTTAGGATCCTGTCGACTAAGGCTTTCTGGCTTTATGAGCCGTAAGAGTCTCAGAAAGATATTTCTCCATACGAATCGTGAGGATCTCACAAGTGTATTTTCTCCTTAGGAGTCATGAGGATTCCTAATTGTGTTTTTCTCTTATAAGTCGTAAGAATCTTACAAGAGTATTTTCTCCTTATAAGTCGAGAGGACTTACAAGTGTCGCTCATCATATGGGGTCATTTCTTGCTATTGGTGGAACTTGGTGGGAGAATATTTATTTATGCCCGTGAATTGTATACAAGATTCAATATTGGACGGCCTGTAGGGCAACTAAGGGGATATGACGGCTTAAGAACAGGTTTAGATCCCTGTAACATAAGGCTTTTGAATCCCATGAGCCGTGA
Source organism: Agapanthus africanus (assembly GCA_030015575.1). Lineage (NCBI taxonomy): Eukaryota > Viridiplantae > Streptophyta > Magnoliopsida > Asparagales > Amaryllidaceae > Agapanthus > Agapanthus africanus. The sequence goes on along the minus strand of CM057342.1, from coordinate 727,283,740 downwards.
GGGTCTCATAAGGGGCATTCTCTTTACGAGTCTTGAGGATCTCACAAGTGTAATTTCTCCTTAGGAATCGTATGGATTTCTAAGTGTGTTGTTCCTTTGTGAGTCGTAAGGTTCTCACACAGTTTTTTTTAACGAGTTCGCGCCCTTTCGGGTTTTCACTAGCTCGCTGGCGGTCCTACTGTTTTTACTCACGACGCCCTTTCGGGTTTTCATCCATGCCCATTTCGCTTGTGGACATACCCCCTTTTTTGGCGGCATCATGTGGGACCTGGGAGAGTTATGAATCGTTTATGCCTGTGGATTGTATACGGTAATCGATATGGGGATTCACCGTAGGGCTAAACGTGTGAGTTTAAGGACATGACGATCCTCTATCGCCGTATTTTGGGGCAAGTATTAGCGTCGTTTCTGTAACGTTTCAGAAATCGTTTTGCGAATTTTTCCGTTTTATGGCAAAATTGTCGGTATTTTCCGTTTTAACCCGATTTCCATCAAACGTCCGTATAAGCTTGCCGGTACCTAGTTTAGCTAAAATAAAGCTAGTGCACAAACTTTGGGGGTATTTGGGAGGTTTTGGTTCAGATAGGATTTTTTCCAAATAAAATATTATTTTAAGCAGTATTTTGTGCACGTAAATCGGGAAATTTCTTCTCTTGAGAATAAATTAATTTTTGTCACTAGAAAATTTTGGAAACTTCTTTTTAAATATCTAGATATTTTTGGAGTGCAAAATGATTTATTTTTAAAAAGAAAAGAAAAGGTGTAAGGTGGCAAAGAGCATTTATTAGCATTTATTACTCTTTTTCCTAGCAATTTCTTCACAAAAAAATTCACAAAAATACCTCCCATCACCTCTTTGGCCGAGCCTTTCCCCATTCTGCCCTTTGCATTTGTTTAGCTCATTTCTCCAATTTCTTGCTCACTAAACACTTCAAAAATCCCAAAAATTATCCACAAAATCCTAAAATAAAATAAAACCATCTTTTCCTTCACTAATCCTTCTTGGATCTTCAACAAAGCATGGTTTTTTTTGATGCTATGATGAGAGATTAAGTTTCATTTTGGTGTTCATGGGGAGGTATAATTTCTTACCTTAATCCATAATTAGTTGTTTTTATCTTAATCTAGCTATTTAAGTTAGCTAATTATGTGTTTTATATAGTTTTTAAATCATGATTAATTCATTTATATTTGTTTTAAGAAATTCATGTTAGGGTTAAAGTTTGTTTAAGTGTTTAATGTTCATTTAAAGTGTTAATGTCACGCCCCGCTTCCCAAAATACGGAAATACAAGGGGTTGACAAGGCCAGCCATGCTTCTACGGTCAAGGAAATGTCCTGCCGTAGTCACACTTTGGCTTCTAGTTTTTCATGGTAAACAGTAAATGTTGCACAGGTAATGAGAAAAGCAGTAACTAAATGAAACAATGTAAAGAACTGACCTGAGGGGAAACAAACGAATATAACTCTGGATAGCAAGTCGAGGTGTCTGTGATATACGTCTAGTCCTGATCCAGGCTAAATCTTCTCATCTCACTGAGCATGCATACTCAGGTCGTCAGAGCGACACAATAGCAATATAATATATAAAATCATATGACAACTCTAACAGTGATAATTGATATATATAACAGTAGATCAATGGCAGTATGGGTATGAACATGCAGTAATCAATGCAGCGGAACAGTAAAAGCAGTAGAATAATATACCACGTATGTCAACACAGTAAATAAGGTAAATCAATGCCAGTATCCCCATCAGTCTCTAAGTCTCACTGTACATGTCACTAAGCCTATCGTCAGTCCAAGTGTGAGAGTCAACCACTCGCGAGTGTTCTCCACCCAAGGGTAGAACCCAAGGGTAAGGGACCACGGGCCCAACATGTATATCACGGTAATAATCATGTACCCTGTACATCTCCATATATCTCCCTAAATATATAAGCCGGCATGGGACTCCCGAGATTCTGTTGAACTCACACTCAAACTACCCCACACCCCGTGGTCTATATCAAACGCTAACCATAACCCTAAATACCAATCGGTCTGTGACAAGTCTGCGCGAGAACCGGAGGCAGGACCTCCATCAAGCACATCCCGACTAATACCTAAGATAAATGGCAGTGTCTGGTACCTTATCTGTGACACCCGTGCAAGAGCTTCCATAAGTGTCCCATACCACTTATACTCACACGTACACGCGCCTCACAGACGTCGACAATGCAATAGAATAATAAGGTTCACTGATTGTGTACAAGTACGTATCACTTCCACTTATTCACTGATACACGAACACTAACGTATACATTAAATTTAAGGTATTACCAATGAGCTACAAGCTCCTTCTTATAATTATGGTGTTATTTAATTACTTAAAATGATAGCAGTAAGAGTAAATACTCCAAGTATACATTAAATTTAAAGTAATTTCTTGTACACTAAAAATGGAGTTATTACATTCCTGTAGCTTGTAATTAAAAACAAAGTAATTACCTATATCTTATGCTCAGGCTAAATACCCCTTTGTGGATTTTGAAAAAATTTTAAAAAATTTTGTATAGAAAAGTGTATAAGAAAATTAGGATTGTTACAGCTATCAAATCTTCGTATTCAGCTTCGTTGTTAGTTCTTGGCTCCATTAAGGAAAGGGCATAATGCATTATCCCTCCTTATGGGGTCACGAAGATAAGGCCCACCCCAGCTTTGATTATAGAGGCATTTTGCTTTCGCCTCTTCATGGAAGATGCTCCATCAAAGTAGAATTCCTATTGGGAATAATTTTCTTCTTCGATTGTGTCAAACGCGTGTTCGTTTGGCAACTCGCAATTTAAGAGGGAGTCGGATGGTCTCGGATGCTCCGTGAGAAAGTTGGCAATGGCCTGCTCTTTCACTACTTTGAAAGGATGATACGTTACCGAGAACTCCATCAGGAGGAGGGCCCATTTGGCAAGACTTCCTATTAGCATGGCCCTTGACATTATATATTTGAGAGAATACACTTTCGATATGAGGTGGACCTCATATGCCAAGGCGTAATGTCTGAGCTTCGTTGTTGCGAAGATCAGCGCTAGGCAGTGCTTTTCGATGGGCGAATAGTTATTTTCTGCCCCCAGGAGAACTCGACTTAAATAGTATAGAGCTCTCTCATTTTCCTAATCGTTCTCTTGAGCCCATAGCGCACCTAGAGAACCCTCAAGGGTTGTTGTATATAGGATAAGGGGTTTTCCCTTAACTGGAGCGGCCAATACCGGTGGATTTTGCAAGTATTGTTTGATTTTGTCCAATGCATTTTGGCACTTTGGATCCCAGACGAACGGGGTCCCCTTCTTCATCAAATGACTGTAGGGACGGCATTTTCCGGAGAGGTTGGCTACGAACCGCCGGATATACGTGAGCTTTCCTTGGAGAGACCGCAGTTGTTTGAGAGTTCTTGGTGTGGGCATTTCCATAATCGCCTTAATCTTTGAGGGATCGATTTCGATACCCCGGTAACGTATGATGAATCCTAGGGATTTACTTGAGGAAACTCCAAACGCGCATTTTAGAGGGTTCATCTTCAGATTATATTTCTGAAGACATTGGAACACTATTTTTAAATGTTCTCAATGCTCCTCATGAGATTTGCTCTTCACTACAAGGTCGTTGATGAAACATTCGACAATCTTGTGTATGATGTCATCGAAAATATTTGTCATGGCCCTCTGGTAGGTAGCGCCAGCGTTCATCAAACCGAAGGGCATCACCTTATACCAGAATATGCCCAGCGGGGTCAGGAAGGCGGTATGCTTCTGGTCTTCAGGATGCATTTTTATTTGGTTGTATCCTAAAAATCCATCCATGAAGGAGAAGAACTCATGGGTGGATGTGTTATCGATCATCAGCTCGGTAACGGGTACTATGAAGTCGTCCTTCGGGCAAGCTTTATTGAGATCTTGAAATTCCACGCAAATGTGAACCGTCACATTTTTCTTCATCACTGGAACGATGTTAGCGATCCAGTCAAAATATTGAACTTCTTGGATGAAGCCGGAGTCGATTGGTTTCTTGATTTCAGCGTTGATACTCATCTCAAGTTCGAGTCGCATCCTTCTTGGCGCCTGTTTGACTGGCTTTATACCTGGCGATATAACCAGTTTATGTACTGCTACTTTTGGATCTAGACCCGGCATTTCAGAGTAGTTCCATACGAAGCAATCTTTATACTGCATGAGCACGTCTTTTAACGTGGCCACCTATTTTTCAGATATTAGCTCACTAAAGAATGTTGGCCTCGGATCATTTTCCATCCCTAAGTCAATTTTTCTTAGGTTGTCCACTGTAGTGTGTATCCTATCTTCCAGCTCTTTTGGTGCTGGTGGAAACTCTAAGATCACTCCATCCTCGTCTTCATTTGCGAAGCACCTGTAGAGGTCATTCATAGTCTCGTGCCCTTCCTCTTTTGAGAGTGTTATCATATGGCAGGTATGAGTTCGCTTCCATTCTCGACGTTGAGCTGGTCATATCCTGACGGTATAGGCCCTTTTTGGCTCATGCTTTTGTGGCAGGGTTACCCTCCAGCTGTCGGATAACATAAACCTGCTTTGTCGATACTGGCCTTCTACCCAATCTTTGAAGGTGAAGCAGTCTTCAAGGAGATGACCTATTACTCGGTGATAGGAGAATAATCCGGATGATGGATCTCGTTTATTTGTTCGGGGTGCCGAGACTCCGGAAGCGTCATCATTTGGTACTTCATGACAAGGTTAAATATTTCCTTTTCTTGTCTTGAGGAAAGAGTATTCCTAACCTATTTTCTTTATAAAGGATGGGCTCCAATCAATTTTTTTCTTGATTGCGCGGTGTCTTGGATCCGCTTTGTTGTCTTCGAACGTTGCTTACGTTCTTTGCCCTGTTTTTGCTTCCATTTCAGGGTTTTTCCCTTTCGCAAGAACATATAGAGGGCCGGGGATGATGAGCATAACGGTCTACTTTCTCCGCAGATTGCTGACTAAGACGATGTGTCCTGGCCTTTTCGTAAATGGCCATTTCGCGGCTATAGTTGTCTCGGCTCATTTAACAAGCTTCTTTTATTAACTTGTCAATTTGTTTTTCCAGCGACGAACTTAACATTTTTAAAGAGGGATCTCGCTCCAATTTGACGTCACGGCTATTTGGAAAAACGTTTTCCGTTTTACTTGAGCTGTTTACGATGCGGCAACTGCAGATCTGCTCCTATTTCTTGGACCGAATGTATCCCAGCCCAGTTGTCTCCATCTTCCCGTTGTGCATCTTTCACTGAATCCCAGGAATATCCCAAATCATTTTGTAGAATTAGGCTTGTCGGACAGTTTGTTCGAGAGGTACACCTTGGCATATTAAGAGCTTTCTTAATCCTTCTGCGTAATATATTGGCAGACGGATGGGTTGACGCCTGTCGAGTGCAAAATTGGCACCATGTCAAATTTCTTTTTCTAGTTTGGTCTCCATAAATTGGTAGAAGAGAACCGCCTTTTCACCTCTTCACCTGAGAGGCATGTAGAAAGTTTGTAGCTCTTGTACGCTGTATGTATCGAGCGCATCAAGTTCCTTGTAATGCTGAGGCGGAGCTATTGTAATTTATAGACTCCGATCTGCTCTGGCAAAAGTTTGCATTGACGGGCGGACAGAGAATATTGCGTTGGCCTCATCCTCTGAGTCGCTGCCAAAGACCAAAATATGAGTAGATGGTCCGTTCTTATTGTTTTCTTTTTGGGTTTGCCCCGAGTAGACTATTTCTTCCTCTCCCTCGGTATCGCTCCCAAAGATCGGGATAGCGGTGACAGATTTTTGTTTATTCTCCGGCTTGTGGCACCTTTCAGTATCCTCGAAGTCTGATAGAAAGTACTTTGCGTCTTCGTATTTCCGATCTTCATTTACGGAGAATGGATTTAGCTCTCTCGTGACGGTGTACTCCGAGCCATTCTTGAAATACTTCATACACTGATGTTGTGTAGAAGGGATGATGTTGTATTCGTGTAACCAGGGTCTGCCGAGTAAAGCGTTGTAGCAAGTCTTGGCATTAATGACATGAAATTTGATATCAGTGACAAGAAGCCCGAAGCGTAACGTCAATATTACGGACCCAAGCGTCCATGACGACTGTGAGTCGAACCCGGAGATGGTAATTTTATCTCGGGAAAGGTGTTGAATGTTCATGCAAATTTCCTTCAGCACTATCACATTGAGAAGGTTAACGGAGGATCCATTGTCGACAAGGATTTTCCCTATCTTAATATCATGGCAGTACCCGGTGACATATAATGGGCGATTATGTTCACACGTACCGAGGAGAAGATCTTCATCGTTGAATGTAATATCAGCTGTGTGGACTTCTGCCAGTTCATCTTTCATATTCTTTTCTGTGAGGAAAGCTTAGAACTGATCAGGCACTTGTAATGCCTTGATCAGGGAATCTCGTATCTCTTTGGATAGGAGGAAAGCATCCAATATGCTCAGTTGCGAGGATATTTTCCTCAGATATGCCAGGGCATTGTAATCCACCTTATTTTTCTTAAGCGGGTCTTCTGTGGTGGGCTCTTTTACCACTCCGTCATCGAAGGCAATTTCCTCAGGTATTTTCCCTTTTCCTTTGTCTTTTTTGTTCGAACCTTTATTTGTAAGCCCGAGGTTCTTTCAGGCAGCGTGCGGTTACGCAGCTGAATATTCTCGCAGTTCTTCTCCTCCTCTTCTTTTTAGGATGCGGTGTATTTGAAGAGAGGGTTGAGGGGTGTTTCGTCCTCAGAATCGCTCCCAAAAGTAAGAACTTAGGGTTTTTCCCTTTCTGAACTAGTACCAACATATGACAGTTGCCAGTCGTTTCTTCATGTGTGTTTGTCCTACTATTTTGCCGTCGACGAGCGCGAGCTTCACGCTTCATCCTCTCGTAGTGTTTTTGAAGGGCAACGTATCCTTGCCACCACTTTTTGAAGGCACTGCATTCCTCGAATTTGGTGGGTGACCCTCCGATGATATAGGCAGTAACTTGGATGTGATTCTTCTCCATCGAGGCATATGACCCCGAGAGTGCTCTTTATGATAAGTGGAAGCTTCATCCCCATTGACAGGGTTTTGGCGAACTGCTTCTCTGTTTTGATCATGGTCTTATTTGTTGCAGGTGTGCTTTGGTTTGGTAGGAGAACTTTACGACTCGTCCTCACCGCAGCTTCTTTATCCAGACACTAATGCTTAGCCTTTTCATATATAGTTGTCTCGCGTTCTCGGTCAACGTTTCTTTTTCGAAGGGCTTCGTTTAACAGCCTCTCAATCGGGTCTTCTTCTGGCAGTTTTGGGGATTTTAGCACCGATTCTGCCCCCAGTTCTTCTGTGTTGTTTTCTGACGCTGAGGGAGCCTCCTCATCATATAACGACGAATGGGAGACCATGTGCCAACTTGCTACACGGTCTTCGATGTCTTCTGATGAGTAATTTCCCTCATCGTTGTCACTGTCTTCGCCCTCAAGAATATGCTTGAGGAATTCTTCGAACGTGACTGGTGTCCACGACTTCTGTTTATACTCCTCTAGCGCGTCTATGTATTTTTGTAGATCTGTGCGCTTGTCGTCATACTCGGCAGGCTGCACAGGCCTCTTGGTCTTCTTCTTTTTCTTCGAAGGCTTCGAAAGCTTGACTTGGGGGTTTTTCCCTTCGTCAACAATTTTCGGTGCGAGACGAGGTTTTATCATCCCTTCGATTATTTCGGGTTTAAGTGGGCTTTTCCACCTGACTGCCAGACATGCTTGTAGATCTTTCAGCATTCTTTTGGTTTTCGCTGAAAGAACGACTTCCTATGGAGTTTCTTCCACGGGTGAGCAAGATGCCCCCTGCGCATCCACCTTTTTGGGAGTGTGCTTCTGAGGTGATTTTATCTTTCAGTTATCAGACAACGCAAATTTCCCCTGTTGATACTGGTCTTTGACCCAGTTTTTGAAGACGTAGCAATCTTCAATTGGGTAGCTCACCATTCTGTGATAGGAACAGTAGTTAAGGTTGTTGACGTCGCCGAGCTGCGCTGGACACCGCAGTTCTGGCAATGTGATGAGTTTATTATGCATCGCCAATTCGAACAGTCTCCTCATCTTGTCACGCAGAAAAGAGTAAGCGCGTCCTAGTCTTTCCTCCAAGGATAGGCGCGGACGCACGTTATTTTTGCGAGCGGCTGATTTTGGGCAACTCGGCTGTTGTTGCGTATTGGCAACGAAGGCTGCTTTCCCTTTAGCCCTGTTATTTTGAGGGTCCTTATTTGAAGAGGAAGGCCCATGGCCCATCTGATTTATCTAGGTCAGTTTGTCTATCAGAGCCTGAAAGGTTGTGGGCTTGAAGAACGTCATGAACTGGGACACAGTCATTTGAGGATCAAGGGTCCCGATGAACATGCCCATGGTAGGATATTCTTCAATGTGTTGTTCACACTTAGACCATAGGTTCCGCCACCGGATCGCGTATTGGACCCATGTTTCTCCCGGCTTTACCCTGGCATTGATTAATGCCGTGATCGGAGTGTGCTCGCTCGCGCTGGAGAAACGCTGTGTGAACAACAATTCCATCTATGTGAATATTTTCACGGAGTCATTTGGGAGCTCCGAGTACCATTAGAAGGCTGTTTCTAACAGGCTACCAACGAACTGGCGAAGCAACAGTTTGTTTTCGCCTCCAGTGTTGCCGCACAGAGCTCTGAATTGTGCGACGTGTTAGTGATGGTTTCCTGTTCCTTTATAGACATGGAAGATGGGGATCGTATATCCCGGTGGATATTTGATTTGGTCATACCAGCCTGGATATTGTCGCCCAATTCTGACAATTTGGCCGGTGGCTTCATTAGCTTGATGAGCTCTTATTTGTTGAGCAATATAATCATTAAGGGCGGCCTTAGAGATCGTTTCCTCCTTGGCCGCTCATAAAGCTGGAGGAAAGTTTGATGTTTCCCCTCTACCATCCTCAATGACTATCGGCGGATCTTCGGCTGGGGGGTTTAGTTGGATCATCATTCCAACCATGTCTGGGAACAAGAGAGACATTTGCTTTATGTTAGCAGCTTACTTAGCGGCTTCCTTATCCTTTCACTCGAGCACTCTTCATAGAAACTCTGTATCGATCTCTTGCTCTTGGCGCTGTTCGTCCTCTTTATCTGGACTTTCTTTCCGTCCGGTAAGTGCTGCCATTTTGGTTAGCATTTCTTGGATCTTTTGCTGTTGCTCCTGAGCCTTAGCCAGTGTCGGGTTTGTGGTCGATGACTCACGGAGGCACAGCTTTTTTCTTTTCCTGAATCCATGTAAACCGTATGTATGGTTATACGGTTATGCCCCCAGACTTAGGGCGTTTAGATCCATCGCCTTTGGAATTTACCGCGGGCGGTAGAGTTTTCTCCAGCTTCGTCATTTTCTTAGAGATTGGAGTTGAAGGAGCCGTTGTGACAGACACCTGTTTAGGAAAAGTCCCCCGTTGTATGGCGAAGGAGTAGTCTTTTTCTTGTCGAACCTTCGATTTCTTTAGTCGACGGGAGTAGTTTTTGTCAATCACGGAGTCTTGGGCTTTTCGCCAGACCCCATGAATTTGCGAGGAGAGCCGCTGATAAGGTCGCTCTGGCTTTTCCTGCACTGTAACTTTTGCAGGTGGGGGAGATTTCTTTAGCACCGTCGTTGGGGAGTTTTTATGCACCCTCCTAAGCGGTTCAAAACTATTCCCAGTTGTAACAGCAGCATCAAGCTCCACCATAGGAGCTGGTGGGCTGAGTTCACAGGGAGAGTTGCCCCCAGCCTGTCTTATTCGGCGCCAGTGGCGACGTCGAGCGTGTCTTACTGAAGGGACTGCCTTAGTTTTGAAAGCGGCTTCATCATGCCCCCGGTTTTACTGAGGGGTTCAATCGGCGTCAGCCTGTTGAAGATCGGCGTCCCTGATAGAGTTTGAGGAGAGCCGGCCAATCTTTCGAAGACCGTCCGTTTGATGGGGGAAGCACCTTTGCCGGCTTCATCTGTAGCGGGCATAGGGAGGGCTAGCCTTTTTGGGGTAGCCCCTTCAGGTATCACGGGCTTCTTTACGGGCCCGTTTGAGTTCTTGCTCAGCCTGTTGAAGACCGAGATGCCAGAGTTTGACGGCTTGCTGATGGGAGCCGTCGTAGTTGCCAGCCGATCAATGAACAGCCTTCTAAGAGCTTCTTCTTGCGGCGTTGAGGCACTGAAACTCACAGGTGGGAGCATGGTCCCAAAGAACAATCCGGTAGTGGCTTGGGTGACTTGCCCTACCGGTATTGAGAAAATAGAGGCCGTGCTGGGCCCATAGGTCACTCCTCCATTTAGGGTGGAGCGGGAATTGCTGTTGCATGAGTTGCAGTTGAGAGCCATTGATTTTCTGCACAGGAGCAAGACACCAAGTTTTAATATCTCGAATCCAAGGGCAGCCGCAGCGAACCGCGATTTTGTTCGCGAAACACGACATATGAAGTGTGGAGTGGAAAGAGGAAAAGCTCCCACCAGGCATGCCAGAATCTGTTTACCACCGAAAACAGAGACGAACTGGGATAGATCGTTTTTCCTGAATTTGGGGGCAGATGCTATTTGGACATATCCATCCACCGTTCCGAAGATACCAAGTTGATTTATGGCACCATATATCGAAGGTTTGGATATATGCGGCCGTTGTAGCAGACTTCATCAGATTCCCTCTAATTTGTGAGGGTTTTTTTTTTATTGTGGGGACACTCTTCACTATAGGCGCAAGGCTCTGCAGTTAATTATTTTATCGCGTTGCGATAACCATTTTCTCCTTCTCCAGAAGTTCACTTCGTGTCGTGTCTTATTTTGTTTGTTTTGGTTGCCCGTAGATTGTATACAGAGACTAATTTATGTCGTCGCCCGTAAAACGTAGATTAGTCCAAATCCTTATATTTAAGATTTGGGGTTTGGTTTTTGAACTTAGGTTATATTTTCTTTTAGTTCAAAAATATTTTGTTTTGTTTAAGGACCGTTAATCCAGTTTGAGATTAAGATCAACTTAAGTATATGAGTATTTGGGCTCAATTTATTTTGACTAAGGATAAGTTAATCTTATTTTTAGACTAAGATCAACTTAGCAATATTTTCAGGATCGTTAAATTTTATTAAGATCCAACAACAGAACATTTAGGCTCAGCTGCAAGAAAATTCTCAAAGAGACTTAGCCAATTTGGGTTTGGTCTGCTCGGTATTTTTCTTCTCTCTTTTTTTCATTCAATGGTTCTGTTTGCTTAGTCTTTTCCTTTTATGCAGAAGTGCTAAGCACTTATTTGGAGCTCTAGCGCTCACATGTGTATCATGTGGAGCGCTCAGTCATGGGCGCTACCCAATCAGTGCTAAGCACTTTAGTTATTTTGACTGAATATATATATAGTGCTAAGCACTTTTGTATGGTGCTCACATGTGTATCACGTGAGGCACTGCCCAACCAGTACTAAGCACTTTAGTCATTTTTGACTGAATATGAAGTGCTAAGAACTTGGTATAGCGCTCACGTGAAGAGTATGTGCGGTGCTAGGATGTGGGCGTTGCCCAATTAGTGCTAAGCACTCAGTCTTTTTGGCTGAATATGAAGTGCTAAGCACTTTTACTCAGCGCTCATGTGTCTTTCACGTGAGGCGCTGGCCTTCTGTTTTGAGCGACCATGTGGGAAGCACGTGAGACGCTGAGTCCTTTGTTTGGGAATCTTTTGGGCGCTTATGTGTTTTTCACGTGAGGTGCTGAGTTCCTTTTCTTTTTTTAGAGATTGAATCGCTGTTGATGGCATTTTGACCATTAATAATCACCAAGATCTTTGTTTTGAAGATCTGGGATCAAGTTTTCTTTAAGAATTAAGTTCTTATGTTTTTTCTTTTACAAGAACTAAGTTTCTTTTTAGGATTAAACCATGTTTTCAGAGGAATTAAATTCCTGGAACATGTTTCTTTTCTGTCTTTTCTTTTTATCTATTTTTTCCCCATAGATTTTGAGTCTGCAGGACAGAATATTTCCGATGAGAATTAAATTCTCAACTTGTGAGAGATTTGTCTTACGGATCTCAGATCCAAAGAAAGAACTCAGTTCTTATATAAAGGGTTAAACCCTTGTGTTTTGCTTGCGCTAGGAAAAGGAGATATTTTTTTTAATCTCTTCTTTTCTTTACCTCGGGTTTAAGAGAGCGAAGATGTTCTTCTTTTTTCACGAGAATTAAATTCTTAGTTCTTGTGGAAAACTTATGGGGTCGATTCTCGATAGAAGACTTGAAGTCTCGGATCCTTTATATAGGAGAGGCAAATTGTTAATTAGTTTGAGAAAATCTCTCATTTGAGAGATACCAATTGATTTAATTAGCCTCAAAAATTGTTCGAGGGATTTTATCTACCATTGGATTTTTGATCTAGTGATTTCTGTTTTACAGAATATATTTTCTTAGCGAAATATTTTCCTATATACGGAATTTTATTCTGTCAAACGATGAGTTTTAATCACCATTGGATTTTAATCCAATGGCTCTTTATTTAACAGAGCACATCTTTCTTTGTTTAGAAAGATATAGGGAGATATTCTCCTATTTCATTAGATCTTTTGATCCAACAACTTTCTGTTTAACAGAAAATATTCTTCTCATTTAGAAAGATTAGGGAGATATTTCCCCCAATAGAATTAAATTCTATATTTGGTGATTTTTTAATCACTTTTGGATCTTTGATCCAACGATCCTCTATTAACAGAGAATATATTTCCCTTTTAGAAAGATCAAGAGAGGTATTTTCCCAAGACTAGAATTTAATTCTATATAGGGAAGCGCTCTCACATGTTTAACACGTGACTTCGATGTGGGTGTTTAGCCTATTTTATTTAGCGCTCATATTCCTTGCATATGGTCGCTCACGTGTTTAACACGTGAAGTCAATTTGGCCATTAGCCACTTACTCTCAGTGCTTATATGCTTTGCATACGAAAAATAAAATTTAATTCTATGTATAGAGTTTAACTCTATCTGAAGCTAATGCTTCAAAAGGGTGTTCTCATGTGTTTAACACGTGACCCCAATATGGGTTTTAATCTGTTTATTTAGTGTTTATATGCTTTGCATATAAGCGCTCACCTGTTTAACACGTGAGGTCTGTTTAGCCTTTAGTTGTTTTCTTTTTAGCGCTTATATGCTTTGCATATAAGCGCTCACGTGTTTAACACGTGAGGCTCAAAACGTAGGGAATTCTCCTCTCTTTTTTCTCTCTCCCTTTGTCATAAGGGAACGGTCTTCTTTTTCAATTTTTTTAGATTTTCCAATTTTTTCTTAAAATTTTTTGAATCAAACTAGTAATAGGTAATCTTGAATTGGAAATCAAAATGGTTAAGTGATATGAAGGAAAATTATTGAATTTAAGGATAGAACTAAATATGAAAAATAATTCCTTGTCTTGAATTCAAATTTAGAAAATATACGTCTTGCAAATTGCACAAACACGAATCTTGAAACTTAAGATAGTAGATGGTATCTAGAAAATCTTTGCCTAAATACCCAATTATAAATATATATATATATATATATATATATAAATATATAATATAATAAATAACATCTTTTTCTTTACCAAGTAGCTGGGAATCGTGCCTCAGGAAGCATTGGATGCTTACGTCGAAAAGTGATTTAAAAGGTAAAAAAGCATAAAAAAGATAAATATAATAAGTTTAGTCTTGTGATTGCTTAGGGCCGGTAAAGTCATTAGGGTGCGTCATCACCTGGTGCCTTAGACAAACTGGTTTGGGAGTCACTGCTAAAAATCCGAGGTAGTTGCAAGACTAGGCATAAGTTAACTTGCACATTGAGTGATTGGTTGGTTAGTATATTATGAATTATTAGCAGTCGTATACAAAGAAGTGTGAGGAATTCCATCTATATATTTATATCACATAAAATACAAAGGTAAGGGGCATTGATACTATAGCTTGAATTGAATTCTCAAGTGTAGGAATATTTTACACATATGTAGAGGTATATGATCAATGTTTGAAGGACAGGTGAGAAGAAAGAATAGGATTAAGTTCTATTAAGGGTAGATAGAAAATCTAGAGTTGAAACAATACTATTATGATGAAAATTCTTAGAAGCTGAAAAACTAGTAAGATTCAAATCTTTTCTTTTCTTTGGTTATAATTTTTCAATTTCTTTATTTTTTTAGTTTTTCTTTTTCTTTTTCTTTTATTTTCTTTTTTTGAGATTTTGTGGGTAATACCCTTAAACTAGCTCTGGACCGCAATGTCCTTAAACTAGCTGTGGACCGCAACGTCCTTAAACTAAACTCCCATCCCAAAAATGGTGACCTACGAACCGCAACATCCTTAAGCTAAGCTACGGACCGCAACGTCCTTAAACTAACAACGGACCGTAACGTCCTTAAACTAAAGTAATAGAGCCCAAATGCTCTTTTGTTGAGTCTGAATGATCCCAAAATCCTGTTGAGTAGATTTTAGTCTAAAATTAGATTAACGTATCCTCAACAAACATTTAAGTTGATCTTAATCCCAAACGATATTAACGATCTTTAAATCAACCCAAACCCAAATCTAAAATATACGGATTTGGACTAATCCACGCCCTACGGGCGACAACATAAATTAGTCTCCGTATACAATCCAAGGGCAACTAAAAATAAAAAAAAAAACACGACATGAAGTGACCTTCTAGAGCAGGAGAAAGTGGTTATCGCTACGCGGCAATGTAATTAACTGCAGAGGCTTGCGCCTGCAGGGAAGAGCGTCTCCACAATTAAAAACCCCTCACAACGAGGGGGAATCTGACGAAGTCTGCTACAACGGCCGCATCCGTCTAAACCTCCAATACACGGCGCCATAAATCAACCTGGCATCTTCGGAGAGGTAGACAGATAAAACCAAATAGCATCTGCCCCCAAATTCAGGCAAGACGATCCTATGCGGTTTCGTCTCTGTTTTCGGCAGTAAACAGATTATGGCACGCCCGGTGGGACCTTTTCCTCTTTCCACTCCACACTTCGTGTGTTGTGTTTTTCCGTGATCAAATAATCGCGGTATATATGTTTGTGGTTGCCCTTGGGTGATGGGATACTGAAGCCGGTGTATCGTCTCTATGAAGAATGGCGTTTTCTTCTACCCTAGCAACTTAGGCCCTGTCATATCCGAGGGAGTCAAGTATGGACCACTTGTGGCCTTAAAATCTCTGCAATCCGGCTCTTCAAGAAATCTTCTGGCTTCTCTTTGGGTCGATACTCCCACCTCCCACCCTCGGTGCCTCAACGTTGAAGGAGGAGGCCCAGAAGAAGTCTGTCTTCTACAGGCTGGCTCCCCAAGCAGCAGCTTTGCCGACGGGATCAGTCCTCAGACAACTGGCACATGCCAAGGACCAAGGTCGACGCAGGAGGAAAAACATTCAAGCTCTCAAAGGAAATAGGGGGCAGGCTCGGCAAAATCCTGAAGCCGATCAAATCCTGGCCGTAAGAAATGGTCGACATAGATATCGGCATCATACAAAATGAGCTGGGGGCAGTTCTCTGTATGGTTCTGTTTCAACCCCAGTGGTGAGTGTTGTTGTTCCAACTGGGAACAGCTTCAAACTGTTGCGAGGGGTCGGGCAAAATTCTCCTACCGCAATATTGAAGAGATCTCTGCAGCCCATGGAGATCCCACGAGAGCAGAAACTAGTTCGCTTCCTAAAACAACTTTCCTCATCTATATATAAGGTGTGGAAGCAGGTGAAGGTCTCTGTCATCAACCTCGGCTCTTCCCCTAGACGTCAGCTAAATTTTGACAAATCCCCTTTCAAATACAAGAGGACTCATCCTAAGACGAATCCTGATACAGCGGTTCCTCCCAAAAACCAAAGCGGCTTCTCACAAAAAAAAGAGGCCTATTAAAGCTCGAGTGTCCGGAGCAAACTCCAAACACCCCGAGCCTGGGGGCATGACAGTTTATATAATCCATATGGTGAAATCCAAAGACGAAGTTCGAGCTTCTACTAGTCACCGACCTCAAACTTGGTCCCTGACAAAGGTTCAACTGCAACGTGAAAAGCCGCAGGAGATGCTCGCTCAGGCGGCAGCAAACACTAATCCATCGCCTAAGGAAAATCACGAGGACGCACCCGAAGAAAGAGTAGAGAAGGAGTCGGATATTGATTTCCTAAAGCGTGCTCTGAAAAAGAGAGATGAAGAAGCGGCAGAAATGTCCACTAAAATGAACCAGATGATCCTTCTGATTCAGAATATGGCTGGAATGATGGTTCAATCGGAACCGCTGATAAATGAACCACCGGTAGTCGGTCTTACAGATAAGGATGACATTTCAAATCCTCTGCAAATCTCATCAATGGCTGAGGAGGAAATGATTACTAAAAGAAAAGCTGGACACATATATCGCTCAGCGAATCAAAGCTCACTATGCCAGTGAAGCCGCAAATAGATCAATCAAGACTGGTTGACCGTATCCGACGTGGTACGACCAAATACAGTACTCGCCAGAGTACACACTTCCAACGTTCCACATATACAAAGGAACTGGGGATCCTCACCATCACATTGCGTGATTTAAATCCATGTGCGGAAATATTGGAGGAAATGACATACTACTCCTTTGACAGTTCATCAGCGATCTGGCGGGCATCACCTTCATATGGTATGGGGAACTCCCAAATGATTTCGTGAAGAGCTTAAACGAAATGATTATGCTCTTCTATCAGGGATTCTCTAATAAGAACGAACATACTACCGTGGCGGCACTGGTCAACGAAAGGGTTAGACCGAATGAGACCTCGGTTCAATATGTTACCCGATGGCGAAATCTCTGGTCAAAATGCGAGCAACATATCGACGAAGCTACAGCTGTGGGAATGTTCATAGCCACCCTTGACCCAAATTCAAAAGGTGTTCCCATTTACGGCCCTTTTCAAGCCAACAACTTTCCAATAGCTCATGGATAAAATGACTCGATTGGATCAACCGGGTCAAGACCCTTGATCATCCGATGAAGATGAATGAAAAACGGAGGTAAGGTGGCATTTGTCGCCAACGCTCAACAAAAAATGAGCGACTTTGAAGCAACCTGTCGCCAAAATAGCAAAAGCGTGGGTACTCGTTCTCCCCGAGATATACACAGGAGGTATATTTCTCACTGGCAGAAGAATCTTTATATAAAATGGTCCTTTCTTCTCAAAGGACAGGAAGGATATTAAGGGGCTTACAAACAGGTCCTACAATCTAGTGGAATACCCCGCTAAAAAAAATGGTACGTCCATAAGCGAAATGGGCGCGGATGAAAATCCGAAAGGGATCCATGAGAAAAACAGCAGGGCTACCGGCGAGTTTGTGAAAACCTGAAAGGGCGCAGACTCGTAAAAAGGGTATGTCCACAAGCAAAATGGGCATGGATGAAAACCCGAAAGGGCGCCGTGAGTAAAAACAGCAGGACTGTAGGGTTCCTAGGCACCCTAGTGAGGTCTCACAAGGCATCGAACATGCCAATATAAAAATTTATGGGTGCCGAGAGACCCGACTACGGATCGTTTGCTAGAAAACTAGGCGAAAAGTAAACTAGTTAACAATTAACTAATGGGAAACGGAAATACAACCTTTGTAGATCCGGTCCTCCACCTCCACGGCTCCGAGATGAGGTCCTCTCCGCTGTCCAAATCAAATCCGGGCTCTAGCATCGACTTCATCGGAGAATAGGCGAGCTAGGTCGTCGATGTCCATGCCGAAGATGATCTACGTCGAAGCATCGCAAGATCAAGCTCTCACTTCACCAAGCCCTAAAAACTTGTGAAGGAAACACACTCTACTACTTGGCAAGAGGTAGAGGATGAAGAAATAGGAAGTGGGTAGACTTTAGAATTGGATTTCTCACTTGTTTTCATCAATCACCATTGATGAAGAATGGTTTTCTTCTTGAGTTCAAGGAAGAAGAAGAAGAAAAATGATATATGATAAGTTATTTTAAAATCAATAGAAAATCAAAACTTATCATAATGTTAACTATAGTCAAGTGTAGAGAATGAATCATGGTTAGTGGGAATGGTTAGGGTTAAGGATGAGATAAGAATGGTTGACTTGAACAAAGCTTCATGAAGCTTCAACTAAACTCCAAATAAAGCCACCATTCTTTTCTCTTTTCCATTTAATTTCCAAAATGAAATGGATAAATAAATAAGTGAATAAAACAAAACCCTAACCATAATCATGTAACCATGGTTTGATCTTTACACAAAAACCCTAGCATAACATGTATCATCAAACATGATACAATCAAGTGCACAAAAGTATATCACATATACAATGTGTACAATCCGAGTGAGAAAATCCATTTAAAGTGAACCAATACTAGTTAATGCAAAGTAATATATCAAATACATAATTATACATTAAATCATTAAATCAACACTTGATTCAATGATCCGGTCATGTCGCACACAACCGACTAGTATTCAATGTATCGTCTTATCGAATCAATACTTGATTCGATAACTAGCTTATATCGCATACAACCATTCGACACATTCATCGCGAGAATGTAATACGGTATCACATACACGTATTATTCTCGGTCCCGCACATATCTCATATGCGCTCCTATTTCGTTTCGCTTGAGCCAGGAAACCTCTGTGTAGGACTCTAAAGACTCGTCAATACGCCGGCAGCAGATGATGATCATATCAATCATCCACAAGCCGCAAGCGGTCTGCTAAACGTAACGGCCACCCGGGTATTGAGCGATCTGAAGATCGACGAGCAAGCCCGCTCACACTCCAGTGAATCCGACCAGTAACACTACCGTACAGTCCGGTCTGATCGTCTGATATGTCGCATATCTCGCCTAGGGGTGGTAAACGTCAGACCCCAATAGCTCGATAAGTCGTGTCGATATGAGGTCTATAACTTTTCGAGAAACTACTGGTAACACTTACCAGTAAATCTCAGCAACCCTGGCCAGGGATTTCTTGTTATAGCCAATCGAACACAGCGCAACATCAACCCCCTATACCGGGAGAGACGAATCCCCTCCTATCGCTCATTGCCTCCATGTGACTCAGGACTGTACCCAAAAACCACCGTTTTCCACGCCCTCTTGGACGTGGTAAGATGGAAATCAAAGCACAGTGGGAACCACACATGACTCTATGACGATCTCGGGTCAACAGACTAGTCTGTACCAGTGTCACCAGAGAACTGCCATCTGACGTGAGGTATAATACCATCTGGGAGTTCTCGGCGAGTCCGTCCAGTGTACCCAGTCTCTACTGAGCACCCGTATATCTCCTCTGTTGTCAAACACCGATGGATATGGGATCATCCATCGCCCATCTGTATGGGTCGAGAAGGTACACGCTAGTCTACTCTGGCATATCGATGCCCCGTCTCGATACACCCACGACTAGGGACTTTGAAGGATGTACTTATGGACTACCATGTCCCCACTAGTATGATCCGCATCATAGTCCAGGTAGTCAAGTACAGATCCTAAGGGCTTTACCAACATGTAACAGAGAGACAATCAGCATACACGTTAAGGTAAAGGGTAACCAGATAGCATACTATCATGTCGAGCAAGAAAGTCCTCCCTATATATGTCCCAGCATCCACTACAATATACATCCTATGTATAGTAATGGCCTCTAGGGCATACATATAACTAACAATCTCCCACTTGCACTAGGGCCATCTGTAGCAGTGGTTGTAGTATCTCATACTCAACCATCCCATAAAAGTCTCTCTCTGGGAACAGGCCTTCGTGAATGGATCCGCCGTGTTGTCCTCTGAGTCTACTCTCCTAACCTCGATCTCCCTGGAGATCAACCATCTCCATGATCAAGTGATACTGCCTTAGAATATGTCTGGATCACTGATGGGACCGGCGTTCCTTGGCATAAGCCACAACTCCATTGTCACACAATGGGAGGAACATAGTTCATCTCATGAACCAATATACACCCAAACATCCTCCTTGGTAGCATCTTAAGTAGCGATGTATCCTGCCTTTATCGTCTAGTATGTCACGGTATCTAGCTTGGAACTCTTCCAACATACCGTCCCTTTACTGAGGGTAAAGACAATGCCTGTGACTGACATTCAGTCGTCTTTATCACCCTGGAACCCTTCCAGTGATTCTCCTCAGGATCGATTGATACCATCTCACTACTACTAGTGAGAGTCCTAACATCCAATTAGATCTATCTCATAGATCCAAAAACCCAGGATTTAGGAGGTATCACTTTGATCCTATATGGAGAATCATTGTGATAATCGGAGATTGATCGAGCGTAGCATAGGAAACTCCTTCCCTATCAAGAGTATGTCATCCACGTACTCTACGAGGATCACCACCATACTCCCTACTACCTTTTTGTATATATAAGGTTCATCTACCATTTTGATGATGTCAAACTCTTCGACTAATCCATCAAAACAGATGTTCTAACTCCGCGATGCCTGCTTTATCATATAAAACATCTTGCACACGTTTCCGCTGCTCCCACTGTCTACGAAGCCCTCTGGCTGTGTACTTATAGACGCTCTCTTCTAAAACATCATTTAGAAAAGCAGTCATGACACCCAACCACCAGATATCGTAGTCATGGTATGTAGCCGTGACAAGTAGGATCAGAATGGACTTAAGCATAGCTACTTGAAAAAGTTTCATCATTATCCATGCCTGGTCGATGACGAAAACCTTTCTCAAGTCTAGCTTTGAAAGTCTCAACTTTTCCATCTACACCAAGTAATCTTCTCAAGATATACTTGCTCCTGATGGGGATTTAACCCTTCAGATATTGCAACCAAAGTCCATACTTTGTTGGTGTACATGGATTCCATCTCAGATCGCTAAGCATCCAGCCATTCTTACAGAGTCTCACTCCTGATGGCCAGCTCGAAACTAGTTGGGTCATCATCTCATGATGCAATCCTCGCTCCCACTGTCATAGAGAAACAGAAGTATCTCTCAGGTGGGTGAGAAACCCTATTAGATCGGCGGAGAGGCTGAGATTCGTTGGAATCTACTGAATCCTTTGGTTCTACCAAATCATCTGCTGTAGTTTGTATAGCTGGAACATTTCCAGTTCTACATTACAGACCTTGCCTCGAGCTTGTCCGGATTTTGCTTTCAGACATAGGCCGGACAACCCCAAATCTTAACTGACTTAAGACATGGGTTCTTCCCATTCCATATCACATATGAAGCGGTAGGCAACTGATTTGACTAGAACCCTATTCAATAGGTATGCAGCTTCTCAAGTGCATAACACCTAAAAGGAAATAGGTAACTCAGTAATACTCATCATAGAGCACACCATATCATATAGGGTGTGATTGCTCCGCCCCGATATACCATCGTGCTATGGTGTATTCAGAGGAGTAATGCTGAGAGAGAATCTCATTCTCCTTTAGAATAGTCCAGGAATTCCGTGCTCAAGTATTCTCCTCCTTGATCTCATCAAAGGACATAATACTTATACCCGTATTTTGGTTCTCTACTTCTAACTTATATTCTGTGAATATCTCAAAAGGTTCAGACTTGTGTTTTAACAGGAACATAGGTCTGAATCTTGAAAGATCATCAGAGAATGTAATGAAGTATAAAGAACCGGTCTTGGCATGTGTAGACAGGGGACCTTACATACATCAACATGTATCATCCCAAGAGTTTACCAACTCTTTCTCTGTTTCCAATAAACAGAGCTGAGGTCATTATTTCTTTGTGACATGACTGGCAAGTTTCATAAGATGTAAATTCAAACTGATTTAAATATGCATCTTTATGTAACTTCAGCTAGTCGGGTCACATTGATATGACCTAGTCTACAATGCCTCAAGAGGGATTCGTTCATTTCTGAACTCTTCCTCTTGTGTGTGTTCCATATACTAAGAACTGTAGTTTGATTTAGAACATCAACGCTTTTAGATAACGTGCCTGATCCGATCAACTTTTGATATAGGAAATGTTCAAAACATTATCCAATAATACAAAATTTTATCGTTTCTTTGTTAACAAAGAGACAGATATGATTTTGTATATCAGGTTCGGTATCTAATAACATTCGTTCAGAATTAATGTATTGGTAATACAGGGTGACAGTGACCAACAGACTTGGCTGCAACACTTGCCCCGTTTGCTGTCTCATGAAACTTATCACCCATTCTCAGTTCTCTACCTTTCTGTAGCCCTATGTAACAGATTACATATCTGGGATCCTGATCTGGTATCACATACCCAGGACGTAGAGGATACAGAGAAACAGTTCTTTGTAACGAACACACCCGAAGATGATGCATCAGCATGCACTCTCTTCGTTTGGGCGGCACGGGAATTCTGGTAATCCCCAATTTCCTGCTCTGTCTTATAACAATTATAAGTTGGAGCGGGACCAACGTTCCCCAGCTCAGTATAACAAGCGGGTTCGGTCAATATTCCGTATTATTATCTTGATTAAGGCGTGATATGGTCGCTACCTGGAGAGAGAGAGAAGAAAACACTCAGCGTGCGCTCTTGCAAGAATAGATTGGTTATTATTTTATCTAATCAGGATGGCTCCCACTGCTTTTTATCAAATCTTCCTTCAAACCCTAAAAGGAAAGACTAGCCGGGATTAATTACACACTACAAGTTCGCCAATCTTTCAGCCAGGCCAGTGTCGGTACTTTGAGGGAGGTCCCCCGTGCTTTCGCACGAACCTAATTAATGTAAACCTCGTTTTCCCAGAGGCGTAACCTCGTTAACACCTTTCTAGACACCTACTTGATCGGCTAATTGTAATGTATAAAACTCTCCCAGGAGTAACTCTTACTCGCAGCGGGTATCGGGATCCAACTATCTCATAGAAGGTATGCAATCTCATTGCAAATTTCAACACTTGAAATTCCCGATAATATTTTGCCCCTAGCGTCCTATGACCTTGACGCAGGCCAACAAACCATAGTCCGCTAGTCAAGTTCAACCCGTCATTTCCTGATTGAATTAAACCCACCCGCACGACCCTTGACGCAGGCCAACAAAGTCGTACGACTACCCTAATCCAATCACATCATATGCTTATGCAAATAAGCACCAGTTAGCTACCGCACACTACGCCTTGACGCAGGCCAACAAACGTAGCACGAATACTAACTACTACTTATCTGAAATGACGGAGGGCTACGACAGGTTTTTCTGAAAACCTATTGCGTAATGAACTTGATATCGTTGTAGAATCAAATGAATTTTGAAATGGAGTGTTTTTGAGGCTTTTCTAGTTTTGCTAAAGGAGTCACTCCCGGTGAAGGGATCGTCGGTCCTTTCCTCGTCGAATGAGGTGCGGGATATATCGTATATATCACTGTGCAAAGCAAAAAACACTTAAAAGCAATCAAAAAACAAACCGAGTGTGTAGCATCTGCCAGTTATTGCTAAAGGAGTCACTCCCGGTGAAGGGATCTCGGTCCTTTCCTCATCGAATAAGGTGCAGGATATATCACATATACCTCTGTGCAAAGCAAGAACTGTAGCTACCTTTTTTATTTTGAAATTCGATTCTACAACATCTTAGGTTTCTTTTATTTCATTAATCACATTAATGAAGTCCCATCTATTATGTACCTAAACATCACAGATAAATACGACGTACACTTATGCCATCCGTATTCGCCTCGATGTCCCCTCGTGCACCGTTAGGTTAGGTAACTAACGGCAGAGCGGGGCAGGGCTAGCGCGGGTGTAAAACATAAGTAACGCCTATATAATATATCATATATACTGTATACTGTATCTATCATAGAACATCACATGATCACATCACAGATATCGCAGCAGAAGAAACATATGAAATATTGGATATACTAGGACGTCCGTGTTTTCAATACGAGCCAGTATAAAACACGGATTCCACGGTCGTGATGAATAGCCAAACCCAGACCCCTAGACCCCTACGAGAGCGGCAAGTAACCCTGCCAATTCTAGAGTTAGGAGACCCGGACTCGACTCCTCGAGTTGGTCTCCCAATGGACTCCAGAACCCGGTTACTTGTGCTCCCCTCCTTGGGTCTATCCTAGTGCGGAAAAGTAAATAATATACAAACGGTGACAACTTCCGCAACCTGGAAGTGCCCCAATAAAAAGAATATTACATACAAGTTTTTACATGAATGAAAATGAAAAACACTCATCTCACATAAAAAACCCCGGCTATTCAAACACGACGATCCAATAAAACATATCCAGCAACACATAACATCACATGTCATCAACGTAAGTAAGTATGCGTACCCCAATTGTCGTTGACGTATAGCAACGAAACCGGCGATATCACATATTACACTTACGGTCACAGAAAAGAAAGTGTAAAACTACAACAGTTGGAATCCGCAATCTCTTCAGACATCGCATGCCTGACCAAATGAATTACTTAGACATCGCATGCCTAACAATTATAAACCCCGCATTTTAGTCTCATTATCGAAAACACTTTTCAATATCAAGTCGGGTAATTCAACAAGATTCCCGACATCCTGATCGAATGCTCGTCGCAAACTTCAGTAGACAGTCGCACCCCCGATACCGTCGACGAAGTGCACCAAGGCGGAACACCGTTACCGGGAGCACCCGAACGGATGCTTTCGGCGACGGGGTTCTCCTACAGTCACTTGGTCGGGGCTATGGAGTGAAGCTGTCTATTAAGTTTATCCGGCGAGTATCCGCGTACGCTACGTGATTGCGACGGACTTTTGATCACATCAAAATTTCGTGGCAACCGATCAAGTGAGACTAAACTGCTATGTTTATAACATTCATTCAGTTATCTCATAACTGTTTGTGAATTCCAATTATTGTATCACATTCCAGATAAACAGAAAATGTTAAATTTTTCGATCGAACAATCGAACACCCAAGTTTTCCCGATACAGATCAACACATGAAACAAGTCTAACAACATTCAGTTCGTGCCTCAGTACCAACGGTCCAGCCGTAGAAGGGTCAAGCCAACGCCTCACATGTGGCACGCCGTACTGCCCCAAACCCGAAGGTTCAAAGTGCAGTTCAAGACGGTCACATAATCGAGTTAAGGTTTGTTGTCTTCTAGAGGGACCATCGCGTTACTTGCACTACTTAGAACGTCGTTAAACTACGGAAAAATCCAACACTTGGAAATTTCCCGACAGGGGAAAAATTGGGTATTTATATCCGGTCGAACTTTTTAACATATTCTAAAATTTATCCGGAAAGCCACACAGACAAAATTTGAAACCCCGATCGAATCTTTGATTCCCAATACAACACAAAAATGCTCAACTGTTTACTGCATATTAAAAATTCCCAGGAAAACCAGCACTGAAAAATAGGAGTTACTATGCAAAATTCAATGGCAGATAAGACAAAAGGGCCGCGGAAGGGCCGCATTAGCACGATAATGCCGCGGTTCCGCCGCACTTTAGAAAGATCATTAGGTAATTTTTGCATCGTAATTCTTAGATTTACCTGCTTATTTTTCTGCATATTTTTAATTTGGAAAAATCCACATTTTACAAAAAAGTACAGAGAGCAATTTGGAAATCGGATTTCGGTTCGATCGGACTTCAAACTCCGTCTACGCTTCGCCTAAGGCTATAGCTAGGCTCTGATACCACTGTAGGGTTCCTAGGCACCCTAGTGAGGTCTCACAAGGCATCGAACATGCCAATATAAAAATTTATGGGTGCCGAGAGACCCGACTATGGATCGTTTGCTAGAAAACTAGGCGAAAAGTAAACTAGTTAACAATTAACTAATGGGAAACGGAAATACAACCTTTGTAGATCTGGTCCTCCACCTCCACGGCTCCGAGATGAGGTCCTCTCCGCTGTCCAAATCAAATCCGGGCTCTAGCGTCGACTTCATCGGAGAATAGGCGAGCTAGGTCATCGATGTCCATGCCGAAGATGATCTACGTCGAAGCATCGCAAGATCAAGCTCTCACTTCACCAAGCCCTAAAAACTTGTGAAGGAAACACACTCTACTACTTGGCAAGAGGTAGAGGATGAAGAAATAGGAAGTGGGTAGACTTTAGAATTGGATTTCTCACTTGTTTTCATCAATCACCATTGATGAAGAATGGTTTTCTTCTTGAGTTCAAGGAAGAAGAAGAAGAAAAATGATATATGATAAGTTATTTTAAAATCAATTGAAAATCAAAACTTATCATAATGTTAACTATAGTCAAGTGTAGAGAATGAATCATGGTTAGTGGGAATGGTTAGGGTTAAGGATGAGATAAGAATGGTTGACTTGAACAAAGCTTCATGAAGCTTCAACTAAACTCCAAATAAAGCCACCATTCTTTTCTCTTTTCCATTTAATTTCCAAAATGAAATGGATAAATAAATAAGTGAATAAAACAAAACCCTAACCATAATCATGTAACCATGGTTTGATCTTTACACAAAAACCCTAGCATAACATGTATCATCAAACATGATACAATCAAGTGCACAAAAGTATATCACATATACAATGTGTACAATCCGAGTGAGAAAATCCATTTAAAGTGAACCAATACTAGTTAATGCAAAGTAATATATCAAATACATAATTATACATTAAATCATTAAATCAACACTTGATTCAATGATCCGGTCATGTCGCACACAACCGACTAGTATTCAATGTATCGTCTTATCGAATCAATACTTGATTCGATAACTAGGTTATATCGCATACAACCATTCGACACATTCATCGCGAGAATGTAATACGGTATCACATACACGTATTATTCTTGGTCCCGCACATATCTCATATGCGCTCCTATTTCGTTTCGCTTGAGCCAGGAAACCTCTGTGTAGGACTCTAAAGACTCGTCAATACGCCGGCAGCAGATGATGATCATATCAATCATCCACAAGCCGCAAGCGGTCTGCTAAACGTAACGGCCACCCGGGTATTGAGCGATCTGAAGATCGATGAGCAAGCCCGCTCACACTCCAGTGAATCCGACCAGTAACACTACCGTACAGTCCGGTCTGATCGTCTGATATGTCGCATATCTCGCCTAGGGGTGGTAAACGTCAGACCCCAATAGCTCGATAAGTCGTGTCGATATGAGGTCTATAACTTTTCGAGAAACTACTGGTAACACTTACCAGTAAATCTCAGCAACCCTGGCCAGGGATTTCTTGTTATAGCCAATCGAACACAGCGCAACATCAACCCCCTATACCGGGAGAGACGAATCCCCTCCTATCGCTCATTGCCTCCATGTGACTCGGGACTGTACCCAAAAACCACCGTTTTCCACACCCTCTTGGACGTGGTAAGATGGAAATCAAAGCACAGTGGGAACCACACATGACTCTATGACGATCTCGGGTCAACAGACTAGTCTGTACCAGTGTCACCAGAGAACTGCCATCTGACGTGAGGTATAATACCATCTGGGAGTTCTCGGCGAGTCCGTCCAGTGTACCCAGTCTCTACTGAGCACCCGTATATCTCCTCTGATGTCAAACACCGATGGATATGGGATCATCCATCGCCCATCTGTATGGGTCGAGAAGGTACACGCTAGTCTACTCTGGCATATCGATGCCCCGTCTCGATACACCCACGACTAGGGACTTTGAAGGATGTACTTATGGACTACCATGTCCCCACTAGTATGATCCGCATCATAGTCCAGGTAGTCAAGTACAGATCCTAAGGGCTTTACCAACATGTAACAGAGAGACAATCAGCATACACGTTAAGGTAAAGGGTAACCAGATAGCATACTATCATGTCGAGCAAGAAAGTCCTCCCTATATATGTCCCAGCATCCACTACAATATACATCCTATGTATAGTAATGGCCTCTAGGGCATACATATAACTAACAAGGACTGCCGGCGAGCTTGTGAAAACCTAGAAGGGCGCAACCTCGTTAAATACACTTACGAGATCCTCACGACTCATGAGGAGAATCCCCCGTGTAAGACCCTCACGGCTCATAGGATTCAAAAGACTTAAGTTACAGGGATCTAGACATGTTCTTAAGCCGTCATATCTCTTAAATTGACCTACAGGCGGTCCATATTGACCCTTATATACAATCTATGGGCGCGAATAAATATTTCTTTGCCAAGTTCTATAAATGGCAAGAAATGTCCCCATATGATGAATAACACTTGTAGGTCCTCACGACTTATAAGGAGAAACCACTCTTGGAAGATCCTTACGACTTACAAGAGAAGACATCACTTAGGAATCCCCATAATTCTTAAGGAGAAAATACGCCTACGAGATCCTCACGACTCGTAGGGAGAAAACCTTTTATAAGACCCTTACGGCTCATAAAGTCAAAATTCTTAGTCGACAGGATCCTAACCCTGTCTACTAAGCCACCTTTGTCTAAATCAACAGGGGAAAATGATGATTCACTCCTGCAAATATTCCAGTTGTAGCGATGCTGATGCCTAAATTAGTATCAAATTCCGAGTCCTCTCAGGGCAAATGATGAGTCGCTCCTGGCAATATCCCAGTTGTAGCGATACAGATGCCTAAACAGGTGTCAAACTCCAAAGTCAACCTCTCCGGAAAATGTCGTCCCTACAACCATCTAATGAATAAGGGGACCCCGTTCGTATGGGATCAAAAATGCCAAAGTGCACGGGACAGAAATCAAGCAGTATCTGCAGAATCCCCCGGTGTTGACCACTCTTGTCAATGGAAAGCCCCTTATCCTGTACACAACAGCCCTTGAAGGTTCACTAGGCGCGCTATGGGCACAGGAGAATGATCAGGGAAAAGAGAGAGCTCTCTACTATTTGAGTCGAGTTCTTCTGGGGGCAGAAAAACAACTACTCCCCTATCGAAAAGAATTGCCTGGCATTAACCTTCGCGATAACGAAGTTTCGGCATTATGCCTTGGCACATGAGGTTCATCTCATATCAAAGGTGGATCCTTTCAAATATTTGATGTCAAGAGCCATACTAACGGGAAGGGTTGCGAAATAGACCCTCCTCTTAAAGGAATTCTCGATAATCTACCGACCTCTCAAGGCAGTGAAAGGCCAGGCCATCGCTGACTTTCTCGCAGAGCATCTGATACCTGCCGACTCTCGCTTAAACTGCGAGTTGCCGGACAAACACGCGTTTGACACAATCGACGGGGAGAAAGAATGGAGTGATACCCGATGGGAACTTTACTTTGATGGAGCGTCCTCCTTGAAGAAGCGAAAGCAAAACACCCCCGTAATCAAAGCCGGAGTAGGCCTTATCTTTGTGACTCTACAAGGAGGGATAATGCGTTTTTCCCTTTCCTTAACAGAGCCAAGAACAAACAACGAAGAGGAATATGAAGCTTTGATAGCAGGTCTCGAGATCGCTATTGACATGGGAATCGAGAACCTCCTCATATATGGAGACTCCCAGCTGGTCGTTAGCCAAGTAAAGGGCGACTATCAGACGTGCAAGCCAGAGTTGGTAAAATATGGCAAATGAGTGCAGCAACTGCTGACTCAAATCCCTTCCTACATCTTGGAAAGCATACCGCGTGCAGAAATAGTAAGGCGGATACGTTAGCCAAACTCACTAAAGAACTGGCCGACGAAAACCTCGATGACGTGAAGGTCATTATGCAAAGCCGCCGGATTTGATATCTCCGAAGACGTCTAAAGGAGAGGAAGCAACCGAACAAGAGGCCTTCTAATTGGAGGATGAAAAAGGGGCAAAGGATCGGAGAGAAGTCTTCATAGACTACTTCAAATCCCATCGAACGCCCGAAGACGCGTCGTCAAGACATCAGCTCATAAAGCGAGCCCTGTCTTTAGCCTTCGTCAATGGTACTCTTTATAAGAGATCGTTCGATTGTCTGTGTCTAAGGTGCCTGGGACCAGAAGAAGCAAAAAGGGTCATCCAAGAAACTCATGACGGACTTTGCGGTTCCCATCAAGCCGGGCCAAAGATGAAGCTGAAGATCAAAAGAATGGGTTACTATTGGCCCATAATGATTCATGACTGCCTTGAATATGCAAAGCAGTGTCACTCGTGCCAAATTCACGGGGACTTCATCCACCAGCATCCGAATCCGCTACACCCGACATTGGCTAGCTGGCCATTCGAAATGTGGGGAACCGATATAATCGGTCCCATCGAGCCAGCGTCATCTAAGGGACATCGGTTCATATTGGCAACGACCGATTACTTCTCCAAATGGGCAGAGGCAGTATCGCTAAGGGAGGTGAAGACATAGAACATCCTCTATTTCTTCAAGACACACGTCCTCTACCGGTTCGGCACTCCGTGACGGATTATCTCTGATAACGGGCCAGCCTACAGAAGTCACAAAATCAGTCGCTTCACACAACAGCATAATATAGATTGGAGATATTCTTCGGTCTATATTCCCCGAGCTAACGGTCTAGCTGAGACTTTCAACAAGACCTTGAAAAAGATCATAAAGAAAACGGTGTCCAAAAATAAAAAGGACTGGCACGAGAGATTGTAGAAGCTCTCTGGGCTTATCGGACCACGTTCAAGACGGCCACGAATACTACGCCATTCACGTTGGTATTCGGCACAGAAGCGGTACTTCTCTTGGAGATAGAGCTACCCTCTCTACGAGTAGCAGTTCGATACGAGCTGACGGATGAAGAAAATGCCCATCTTCGGCTTGAGGAACTAGATGCCCTTGATGAAACTCGTCTCATAGCGCAGCAAAACCTAGAAGCTTACAAAGCTAGGATGACACGCTCATATGAAAGATTGACTAGGCCAAGAATATTCCGCCAAGGCGAACTCGTGCTAGTCGTAAAAATACATATGATCCCCAATCGTGCTAAACGGGGGAAATTCGAGCCGAACTATGAGGGTCCGTACATCATAGACAAGGTCTACCAAGGCAGGGCCTACTTGCTCATGGATATGCATGGCGAAAGACCCTTCATGCCAATAAACGGCCGATTCCTTAAGAAATACTACGCTTGACAAGTCACGGTTCAGGTTAATGATGGATGACGACGCTCGTGTCCGCTCTCTATCTTCCTGAGTCCAAACTCTATGAGTAGTATCCAGCGAAATCTCGCCTCAAACCCCCCTCCACGGACCGCAACGTCCTTAAACTAGTTGTGGACCGAGATGTCCTTAAACTAACAATGGACCGAGATGTCCTTAAACTAACAACATACCGAAATGTCCCTAAACTAGCAATGTCGCCTCAAAGACGGCGATAGTGGAATACAAGTCCACAAGTCCCAGAGGTGAGGACTGCAACTCAAAACCCACTGGCAAACAGATGGGTCACATGCGCCGAAACTATTCTCGAGAGTTTCATCGTAAAAAAAACGGTACGTCCATAAGAGAAATGGGCACGGATGAAAACCTAAAAGGGCTCCATGAGTAAAAACAACAGGGCTACCAGCGAGCTTGTGAAAACCCGCAAGGGCGCAGCCTCGTAAAAAAAATTCATGCATACTTACAAGGTCCTCTCGACCTTGTAAAGAGAAAATACCTACGTGAGATCCTTACGACTCACAAGGGAGTAACACACTTAGGGATCCCCACGGTTCATAAGGAGAAATTACATTTACAAGATCCTCACAACTCATAAGGACAATCCCCCTTATGAGACCCTCATGGCTCATAGGATTCAAAAGCCTTAGGTTACAGGGACCTGAACCTGTTCTTAAGCCATCACATCCCCCAGTTTGCCCTACAAACGGTTCAATATTGACCCTTGTATACAATCCACGGACGCAAATAAACATTTCCCCCACCAAGTCCCGCCAACGACGAGGAATGTCCTCATGTGGTGAACGACACTTGTAAGTCCTCTTGACTTATAAAGAGAAAACAGTCTTGTAAGATCCATACGACTTATAAGAGAACACGCACTTAAGAATCCTCATGATTCCTAAGGAGAAAACACGCCTACGAGATCCTCATGACTCGTCGAGAGAAACGCCTTTATGCGACCCTTACGGCTCATGAATTCAAAAGCCTTAGTCGACAGGATCCTAACCCTGTTTGCTAAGCCACCTTTGCTCGAATCGACAAAGGCAAATGATGATTCACTCCTGCTAATATCCCAGTTGTAGCGATGTTGATGCCTAAATCGGTATCGAATTCCAAGTCCTTTCACGGAAAATAAAGATTCACTCCTGGCAATATTCTAGTTGCAGCGATACTGATACTAAGATTGGCATCAAATCTTGAGTTCCATACTCGCAGCAAAAAATCAGCGAGCCAAAAATGCGTATGAAATAGCCAAAATGTTTGGGCAACTCACAATTTAAAATCAGCGAGCAAAATATATGCATATAAAAATAGCTGAAACGATTGGGAAACTCGCAATAAAAAGCAGCGAGTAAAAAAAAAACAACCAAAATGATTGGGCACCGTGAAAAAATAACTGAAATGATTGGGCAATCGTGACTTTCGCGATATAAAAAGCTAAAATGATAAAGCATCGCAGAAAGAAATTAAAAAAATGAAGTGAAATTTTTGCCCTGCAGGTGAGATCACATTGACCCCTGTATACAATCCATGGGCACAAACAGAAAAGGAACCATATTACCCCCACCGAGCTTCGTCAAAGGGAAGCCAGATCTCGATGGCTACATCTACAGCCTAGAAATCAACAACGGCGTTCCTTCTCGTTTCAACCAGAAGCAGATACGACGTCAGCAAAACGGAGCCACGGCGAAGTCCCGTAGTTCCAAATCTCGACGGTTCACAAACGGCCTAGAGACCACCTCAGAGCCACAGCAAAGTCCCCTAGTTCCAAATCTCGACGGTTCACAGACAACCTAGAGACTACCTCGGAGCCATAGCAAAGTCCCCTAGTTCCAAATCTCGACGGATCACAGACAACCTAGAGACTACTTCGGAGCCATGGCAAAGTTCCTAGTTCCGAGTCTCGACGGCAGCATCCACAGCCTAGAGATCAACAACAACGTTCTTCCTCCCTCCAAAAGGATACAGATGCAAAATCAACAAACAGAGCCATGGCAAAATTCCCTAGTTCCAAATCTCGGCGGTTCACAGACAACCCAGAAACAACCTCGACATTCGACGCAATATTGCAGACACAATGTCAACCAACGAAGAAAAGGAAGATCACTAGCTTCAGGGTCTTGACGGCAACTCAAATGAGACCTGAAAGACTATCGGAGACCATCCCACTTCAGCGCGGAGTGTTCATGACTCATCGGGGCTCCCAAACTGAGCCTAACCTCAAGTGAAAAGCGACATGGAATATCCTTAACGCTTGCTCTTTCAACGGTAATATTACCTGAAAGATTAATTGAAGACGTCTTGTCCAGCCCCCGAAGGGATCAGAGACACGACAGTCGTGGGGCTACCCAAACAGTAAGATTGCATATCGGGAAATATATCGGCCAACGTGACAGTGCGATGGGTAAAAAACCCTAGTACCACAGACCCTAATGGACTTCTATTAGCAGGAGTTAACTGTGACGTTAGGACACCCTTGCGAGAACTTCTCGATTCATCTCGACTCGTGAGGAAATTAGTATCCTTGCAAGAACTGCTCGATTTGTCTCGACTCGTAGGGAAAACCTTAGGCAATAGGGATAAGGACCTGTTTCCTAAGCACTGGGCCCTGCAAGTCGGTCCAAGATGGACTATTGCATACTATTCATGGGCCACACTCTCCAAAGTCGAATATCGACAAGGAGGGAAACAACCACTTACGAGTCCTCTCGACTTGTAAGGGGAAAAACACTCTTGTAAGATCCTTATGACTTATAAGAGAACACGTACTTAAGAGTCCTCACGACTCCTAGGGAGAAAGTACACCTATGAGATCCTCATGACTCGTAGGGAAAATAATGTCCTTGCGAGAACTTCTCGATTCGTTTCGACTCGTAAGGAAATTAGTGTCCTTGTGAGAACTTCTCGATTCGTTTCGACTCGTAAGGAAATTTGTGTCCTAGCGAGAACTTCTCGGTTCGTCTCGACTCGTAAGGAAATTAGTGTCCTTGCGAGAACTTCTCGGTTCGTTTCGACTAGTAAGGAAATTAGTGTCCTTATGAGAACTTCTCGGTTCGTCTCGACTCGTAAGGAAATTAGTGTCCTTGCGAGAACTTCTCGGTTCGTCTTGGCTCGTTAGGAAATTAGTGTCCTTGCGAGAACTTCTCGATTCGTCTCGACTCGTAAGGAAATTAGTGTCCTGTCCTTGCGAGAACTTCTCGATTCGTCTCGACTCGTAAGGAAATTAGTGTCCTTGCAAGAAGTTCTCAATTCGTCTCGACTCGTAAGGAAATTAGTGTCTTTGCGAGAAATTCTCGATTCGTCTCGACTCGTAGGGAAAACAATGTCCTTGCGAGAACTTCTCGATGTTGGAGATAGTGCCCTCAGAGTCAATTATTGGATCACAGGCACGTGATTGCAATGATTGAGGGGAGGACCTATCCCGGTAGGACAGTCTTACTCGAGATGATAGTATGCTATCTGGTTTATCTTTATCATCGTGTACTGCTTTAGGTGACCTTTCGAGTCGCTATTACACGTTGATAAAGCCCCTTGGATTCTTGCTTGACTTCCAGCAGTATGAGGGCGATCATATAAGTGGGAGCTGGGGGTCTACAAGCACATCCTTAAAAGGTCCCTAGTCGTGGGAGATTCGAGACAGGGCATCGTTTCTCCAGAGTAGACTAGTGTATACAGTCGAGACCCCGACGAGGGGCGGTGGCCGGTCTCACAAGCCACTGGTGTCAGTTGGTTCACCTAAGATGTATACAGGTGCTCATTGGGTTATGAGTACACCGGACAGGACTCGCCGGGAACCTGCTAGTTGGGATTATACCAGACGTCAGATAGCAGTTCCCAGGTGACATGTGTACAGGTTAGTTCATCGACCTGGGATCGTCATTTGTCTCGTGTGAGTTCCCACTGTACTTTGATTACTACCCTACCACGGCTCAAAGGAGTCGTGCAAACAGGTTTTAGTTGGGTACAGTCCCGAGCCACATGGAGGCAGTGAGCGGATCTGCAGGGGTTCGTCTCTCCCGGTATTGGGGGTGAGGTCGTGCTGTGTCTAGGAGAGCCAGAACATGAAAAGTCCTTGGCCAAGGCAGGAGATTTGCTGGTAGGTATTCCAGTAGTATCTCAGGGTGTTCTGGGCTACACTCCGACACGACTTGTACCGCTTTTGGGGGTCTGACTTTTACCAACCCCCTAGGCCCGCCATGCGATACTCATAGACGAACGGACCGGACTGTACGGATATTGTCACTGACAGGCTCAGTAGGGTGTCAGGATGAGTTCACTCATCGACGTCCCTTTTGGTCAATACCTGGTGGCCCGTCACGTATTGGCTTATACCTCTGACGTGCTAGTGGTTAAATCCACAGCCACAGTTTTGACGAGTCTTTAGAGTCCACCACACAGACAGTTACTCAAGTTTCGGGCGAAACGCTGTAGAGGCCGTATGGAGATATGGCAGGGTTCGATCAGACACGTGCGGTATTGCACGGATCGTGATCGGACAGTTTTTACTAGCCGGCTTTGGCTTAAGCCGGATTCTAGTTCTAGATAGTGTATTTTTGTCTCTTTGCATTTGTGTTCAGTGGGAATACAAATGCGGGCATGTATTTGCAGTAGCGGGGTTTTCCTGTAATTTATTACGGGATCGGTTTTCTGGGGTTGCCAGTTTGCATTCCGTTCCGGCCGGTTTTCTCTTTTTCCTTCCCGGTCGGACTTTTCGTTGGAGGGTGTTAATTGCAAGTTTGCAATTAACATTTTGTGAGGGGTTTCTTTGCATAAGTGTAGCCTCCTAATCATGAGATTCCATTCTTGTCCATCTCATTGCATTTATGGTGATGGTTTGTGAATGGATTGAATTGGAAATTGGTGTGACTAATTTCTTATTCATTCATTCATTTTCTTCTCTTTGCTTTGGTTTAAATTCTTTTTCCCACCCACTAAAATGGGGGGCCGGCCACTGTTGATTGTTTGTGAGGGGTGAGGTTTGAATTTCTTGTGTGCTTTATTTCTTTCATGCTATTTCGTGGGCCCCCTTCCCTTTTTGAGTGAGTGTGCTGGTGATTGATTTTGAGGGTTCATTTTGACATGGTTTTAATTAGAATATACAACCCACTTGCAACATTCACAGTGAGGATTTTTCTTCTTGTGGCCGGCCACAGATTAGAAAATGAGAGGAGTGCTCATTTTATTTTGGGAGGATTGATCCATCACTTTTTGATGCTTCTATTTCAAAACTTCTCTCCTTCATTTTTCATTCTCCACCTCCACCATCATCAAGGCAACTTGATAACCCCAAAAGAGACATAGTATTCTACACTATTTCTATAGCAAGTCTTGGACGCGTCGGCTAGCCAACTTCGCGCCCGAGTTGCCTCGGTCAAGAGGCGGGAGCCCGTAAAAGATTCCGGCTACGTGGTGCCCTTTCCGACGAGCGAGGAGGTGACGGAGATTCCGCAAGAGATCGGAGTGGAGACGAAGACCGAAGGACACGGATCGCTTGGTATAACTTCTCTACTCTTTTCTATTTTGCTAGCTAGCTAGGTTAATGGCCCGATCCGGGTAAAAAGTCCGCGGTGGTGCCGTTTTGCAAAGTTCGCAAAGTTTTTGTTTTCCGCGTTTCCGGCTTCGGATCGACGGCCGGGGCGCCCCCGCGGGCTTACATTGGTATCAGAGCCACGCCATTAACCTTGCCTAGCTTGCTCTAGCGCGTTTAGAACCCGATCGAACAAAATCCCCAAAAACCGTATTTTTGTGCACATGTGTTCTCTGTTGAAATTTTTTGAGCTCCTAAAATTTTTCAGGTTGTTGCAGAGGCATGTACAAGCAATTATAAGAAATCTGGGAAAATACGATCCACCAATTCCTCAGTTCCACCGCGGAAGCGCGGCCAAAACCCTGGTTTGGCCGCGCTTGCGCGGCGGATAAGAGGAATTGTGGCACCAAATTTTCCCAGTAAGCTTGTGGTATAGAAATAGGGCTTTTGGGATATTTTATTTGGGCCCAGGTTTTCTGTAAGTGCTACAGTTCTTTTTGGGGGCCCACTTTGATAAATTTGTTCGATCGGATATTTTAAACATGCTAGTTCACAGTTCTTACATTATATCTGCGACCGTGAATGTCACTCGATCGGTAAATCCAGTCTATCTGCTATAGCCCGGTTAGACGGATTTGCGAACGTGACATTCACGTTGATGTTCTGTGTTTGTACTGTGTTGTTGCGGATCGGTCGTGGGGGATAGCCTGGTTGCAGTGGTAGTACAGTTCTGTTTTATATGTACATTTGATATTGCGGGGCGAGCGTCCGACATGTGGACTGCCGTCACTGCCTGTTTGTATTATTCTTTTGGGGCACGACCTGGTTGCGGTCGATGTACCCGTTGTATGTATATTTTACTTTCTGTACTAGGATTACCCCGCGGAGGGGTGCACGGGTAGCCGGGTTCTGGAGGGCAACAAGCCCGCATCTCATGGCATTGAGACGGAAGGGGCTTCACTCTAGAATTGGCGGGCTATTCGCCGCACTCGTAGGGGGTATAGGGTTGACCCAGGAGGGGTGCCCAAGTTACCGGATTCCGTGAAGTGCTGGGTGGTCCATTCACGTTGCTGAAGGGGGCTGCCTCGCTTCAGGTTTTGGCGGGTAACTTGCCGCACCCGTAGGGGTCTAGGATTTCGTTGCACAGGCTATCCACACGACCAGGGGAACGTCGGGTTTCAGCGGCTCTGTGAAACCTGGGGGTCCCAGATATCTGTATTGATCTGTGTTGCTATACATTTCTGTGTTGCTTTTATCACGCCTTGAGCGAATACTATATATTGGTATATATATTAGTAGATGTTGTATATGTTTTTCATCCGCGCTAGTCCAGTCCCCGCTCTGTCGTTAGTTAGCTAACCTAACGGGTGATGACGGGACCCAGTGGCGAATGCGGATGGCATATACGTACGTCAGTATATTTTCGTTCTTTATTGGTGTGATCAATTGATGGGACTGCGTTGATTCGCATCAATGCAAGTTAAACAAACCTATCTGATGTTGTTGGAACACTTTTTCAAAAAGCTGTTATTGCAAGGGCGTTCTCTTTTGTTTTGCACAGTG
This sequence comes from Agapanthus africanus, assembly GCA_030015575.1. Taxonomy (NCBI): domain Eukaryota; kingdom Viridiplantae; phylum Streptophyta; class Magnoliopsida; order Asparagales; family Amaryllidaceae; genus Agapanthus; species Agapanthus africanus. The sequence continues at coordinate 727,245,705 of CM057342.1, read as the reverse complement.
GTATTCAGTTGGAATATCCTGCTCCTCAGTCGCCGAGGCAAGGGCCGAGATCCCTTCACCGGGAGTGACCCCTTGGACAAAAAGTTTGCGTCAGGGCAGTAACTTCACTATAGCCGATTACTTTTGCTTTGCATCGCGGTATTCATTTGGAATATCCTGCACCCCATTCTACGGGGAAAGAGCCGAGATCCCTTCACCGGGAGTGACCTCTTTAGTAAAGGTTTTCGTCACTATATTTTCTAAAAAGCTATCCGTTCCTTCAACGATATCAAGTTCACTACGTTAAAGGTTTTCGCCAGAAACCATTCGTAGCCCTCCGTCGTTTCATATGGGTAGTCAATAGTATTCAAGCTGTGTTTGTTGGCCTTAGTCAAGGCACAGTGTTTGGTAGCTATTGGGTATTCATATGCTGCATAGATAGATGTGTTGTTTTGGGACAGTCGTATAGCCTTGTTGGCCTTAGTCAAGGGCTTGTACGGGTGGGTTCAAATCAACCTGGACAATGACGGGTGGAACTTGACATGTGACTTATGATTTGTTGGCCTTAGTCAAGGTCATAAGAGCATGGGGCAAAAATTCACATCGGGAGTTTCAAAAGAACTGAAACTTGCCAGATATGCGCATACCTTCTGGAGTGTGATAACGTGAGCGGATTCCGTTACGCTATCATGCGATGAGAGTTGGATCCCGATTCCCACTGATGAGTTGGTTTACTCCTCGGGTTATCCCGGCTAATTCTTCTTTCAGGTTTGGGGAAGAATTTGACGTTACAGTGGGAGGTTTCCAGATTAGATAAATTGGTAACCATTCTGATCTAGGTTAGAGTGCACGCTGAGTGTTTCTTTTCTCTCTCTCTCTGGCAGCGACCATTGACCCGACCCTAGACTATGACTCAGTGACCAAGTTGACCGAACCTTCTTAACACTGGCTTTTGGATTGTCAGAGTTGCAGTCCTCTTTGCCACTCCTACTTTTACTCTTTTCTCCGGGACACCCCGTATTACTACGAACGTCCACTTCCATTGGACAAAACCATCGTATGGTTATATACGAACTCGAAGGACTTCGAGGATGGTTTCCGGTTCTGGAGAAAACGAATAGGACTATTCAGTTGTCTTTACCTTTTACCTTCTCTCAGGTTGCGAGTACTCCTTGGTTTAGGAGATAGTACACCTATTACGCAAATTGGATAGTCTTCTTCCAAACCTTAGGCTGGTGCCGAACGGTAGGGAATGAAGAAAGCCGATTAGCCTAAACGGTGTATAGAAGGTATTAAGTTCAGACAAAGCAAGGGATTAGTAAGAGGGCAAAGTAAATTGCGACTGCTATTCACGACCAAACCATGTACTTCTTTGTCAATCCTAAATCACCTATGAATTAAGTACATTCGGTTGTCTTTTATCCTCACCTTCTCTCGCATTGCGAGTGCTCCTAGGACTAGGACAGTACACCCATTATGCTTATTGGATAGTCTTCTTCCAAACCATAGGCTGGTGCCGAACGGTAGGGAAGGAAGAAAACCATTTGGCCTAAAGGGGTGTACAGAAGGTAATGACTAAAGACATATAAAGGGATTTGGAGAGATGACAAAGAATTACACAGTTATAGTTGTGAATCTGGATATTGGAAGAGGCATTACTAAGAATACCAGGATACCCCATCGAAACATCTCAATGTTTCAGTTTCACTGTGTACTGTTAAATGAAAACTGATTTCCCAATTAGACACTTGCTCCAGGGTATGTATTTACCAGGTTTGAGTCTCACGTCTGTATGGTTTTACAGATGATGAGTGGGAGTAAGTTATTGGGAATTAGGTGACCATCCTCATTATATCGGGATTCGTTGTAATCGGTGATATTTGAGGAAGTCACCTGGGTAGTTTGCCGGTCGGCAAATATTTGGTTTTGAATATCCGTAGTTATGCACCAATTTCAAATTGATATATCTGTACGTCTATTTTTATAGAGTGAGACATATCTTTTTGAGATTATGTCTATGACATTTACCTATACCAGTGGATGGTTAGGTAAGGAGCATTGAACAACGGTGTAATTCTTCTTAACCAAAAGTACAGTTTTCAACCTACGACACACAGTGAATGAGTCGCTAGACTCAGGGGACTTATACAGAGTATTGTATATTGTTCAGTGTCCATTAGGACAGAGGGGTAGGTCCTCGTACTATATTCTGTTTACTTTTAACTTCTCTAGTTCTTAGACATGTGTTTCGTAGAAACACAGGGTCTAAGTTTAGAGGAGTTATAGGTATAAGAATACAGTAGAGAACCAGGTATCGCAAGTATCGGGATTCTTCAAGGTGATCGAAGATGTAGATACTTGTGAATGGTATTCAGTTGATAGTAATGGTTAAGAGAACTAACTTCTCTTTCAGGTTACTCATAATTGGAAGTGTTCCTAAGTTGAGTAACGCTGATCAGCCTCCTTCCATTTAGTTGACATGCACTGGAGACAGCTGCATGATTTGAATCTGGTTCAATTAAATCAGTGCCTCTGTTTCTTGGATATAGAACAGTTCATATCTTGACATTGTTAAGATACGGGGAGTTGTCTGGCTTATGCTTAAAACCAGACTCTGGACAACTCAAGGCACGTTTCAGTAGTGGCTGTTTGTGGGTTGACCCGGGCTATGACGAGGGTTGATTTTCTACCATCTGGAAGATCAATAGTGATATTGTTCTTGACTCGCCACAGTTTTATCAAAAATGGATTTTTTCAGAAAAACAGTAGTGGGAGTATGGTAGAACTGGAAGTGATTCCAGAACCACAAACGATTACTGAAGATTTCATAAGATCCTAAAGATTCAATCTGGTTCGACATTCCATTGGCCACTCCGCAGATACGGTGGGTAACCTCAGGCACTCGAGAGGTACTTCGGTATGCTCAAGGACGGTGGCAGGGAGGTTCTTGTTTACCCAGACTTGCCATTGCTGTTGTTCCAGACTGTGAGACTCGGCAGGAGGATGAGTATAGCGTCGTTCTAAACTTGCTTTAGAAGTGTACGTGTATATGACTCTGCCAGAGGGTTGTCATAGTCAGTGGGAGCAGCGGAAGCATTGGTGGACATGTGGCTTATGTCTGTTTATAGACTAAAGCAGATATAGCGGAGATAGATCATCTATTTCTGATGTGACAGTCATAGGTTTGACTTCATCAGAATAAGGGATGGATCTGTTAAGAAGGTAGTAGGGTGTGATGTCCTGGTATTTGATGACATA